>CM039091.1:37322177-38572177 GCA_022113865.1 Chimonanthus praecox
CCAGAACTTAATATGGAAGCTGACCTTGCTAAATAGGAAACATCAGATGGAGGTGATGATGATGAGTGATATAGTGAAACTTTACCCTGAAGTGCATATAAAAAAATAACTTCAATTCAAACTGCTATCAGATGCGCTGAGTCGAGGGACAAAGCATCTTCTTACTCCTCGATGAGCTTCCAAATGCAGTGTGACTGCTTCTTTGCTAATGGGGAGGAGCGAACTCTTCAAGGTATACTATAGCAGATAAAGAAAGCTCAAAAAGAGATATGGTGGTTGACATGGTCATAAATGAAGATCCTCACTTGGTGGTCTCGGATTCCAAGAAAAAAGGGGAGCATTTCGGCGCTTCATCGGAAAGCATAAGATTGATATTTGTTCATCCAAGAGTCGAAGAGGGAGGAAATACCAACTACTCTAATAAGGGAGATTTGGGGTAGAAATGAAAGTGAATTCTTCAATAAGCCATCAGAGGGACAACAAGAAGGATGGATTCAAGATCCATTTCAGTGAAGGGACAACTGCTGAATGAGGGTGTGGAGATCTGTTTTACCAATATTTATGGACCGAATTCAGATGGTGTCCGGACACTTTCTGGTTGGAGTTGGAGGACATCTAGGTTTGGAGCTCCAGACTTTGGCGTATAGGCGTTTTAATGTTGCGAGATATCCTTCAGATAGGAAAGGAGGAAGAGGACACATCAGAGGGATGGAGGCTTTCTCTAATTTTATTGAGAGAAATAGTTTAATTGACTATCATCTCATCGGCGGACATTTCACTTGGTCCAGTGACCAATTGAGAACGACAATGAGCAGGCTAGACAAGTTCTTTGTCTCTCCTGAGTCGGATACCTATTTCTCCAGTGGAAGTTAAGCTAAACTCTTCCACCCAATTTCAAATCATTGCCTGATACTGCTAAACACGGATGAGATAGACTGGTGCCTAAAGCCCTTTCCTTTTAGTAATGCATTCCTGGATAACCCCAAGTTTGTGGGCTTTCATCAAGGATTGGTGGGAAGGATTCTCCATCCAAGGGGGTCGGTTTTGTATTATCAAGGGAACTCATTCTATTGAAATCAAAGATCAAAGAATGGGTTAAATCTAAGGGGGGACCTATTGGGGAGAGAAAAGAGGTCGCATTGCGGGAACTTGAGGGGTGGAATAGATTGGAGAAGGAAAGTGACTAAGAGGAGGAGGACTTAGCTTCCAAAAGGAACTGTAGGGCTATCCTTTGGGACCGTCTCCGATTTGAAAAAGTGGAGTGGCGCCAGAAATCAGAAGTTTTTGTGGCTAAAGGAGGAGACAAGAATACAAAAATTCTTCCACATAGCTGCTAACGCCAGAAAGGCATGCCATAGTATTAAATCAATAGTAGTGGAGATGATAGAGTGGTGGACAAGGAAAGAATTAGGGAAGCAGTGAGGAGACACTTCTTGGCCATCTTTCAGTCACCTCTAGGTACTCTCTCTCCTCTCTCCTTCTTTCCTGTAGAGCTCGTGGTTTGTTTTTGTGCTTGTTTCTAGGTGGTTGATTCTGGTCGTGAGCCCTTTCCGGTGTTTTCCTATCACGGTGGGTTACCACCCCTTCCGAAGGGAGGTTGTTGGACTCCCTCTACTTCGTTTATTCGAGCTTCCATTGCTCTAGAGGAACTCCAGCCTTCTCTAGCTTTCGACATCAGGATCTCTAGATTTCCATCTCTTCCACATCTTGTGCGACAGTTGTTTCCTTCGCTTCCCAGCTTATCCTCGCCTCAGTGGATCATCATCCTGCTCACCCTCTTTCAGCAGTGGTACTCTCGCTCTTTAACCCTACCTTTCTTCTTCACCACTGTAGTTCTTTCATGGGGCTTGCTCCCTTCCCTTTCTGCTTTGCATTGGCTGCATCTCCCTCTCAGCTTTCTTTTATTCTTGACACCTAGGTGTCCTGGCTCTCCTTTTACTAAGCTTAGCTCTACCTCTTTGATTGAGAGGAGGGCTACCCAGCCGACGATGGATGGGATCCATTTCAAAAAGGTCAGCGTGGGGAGGGTGGGTTGGCTGGAAACGGAATTTACCTTAGAGGAGATTAGGGTGGCCCTTGACGGTCTTGAAGGCGACAAATCTCCAGGTCTTGATGGTTTTAACTTTACCTTCATTAAAACTTGTTGGGAGATGGTAGCACCGGACTTTCTTAAACTCTTCAGGGAGTTTTTCCACAATGGCATTATAACTAGAGGTTTATGTAATCTTGGTTGTTGGGGGGCGGGGTGGAGTGTGGTTCTTTTTTGTAAGGGTTCCCCTTGGTTGGAAGGCTAGTTTTTGCCTGTTTGGTTTTGTAATCTCTTTTTTTTTAGTAATGAAGTTGTCTTTAAAAGAAAAAACTAGAGGTTTGAAGCACTCTTTCATTTCTCTCATTTCCAAAACGGAAGGGTCTGTCAGAACTCTCACTATAGATCAATCAACCTAACTGGTTGTGTCTACAAGCTAATAGCAAAGTGATGGCGGAAAGACTAAAAGAGGTTCCACGAGAGATAATAGTGGAATCACAGGGCACTTCTGTGGAGGATAGGCAGATCCTGGACGGGGTTTTTGTCGCAAATGAATTGGTTTATATGTGACAAAAGGACAAGAAACCGATGCTCCTCTTCAAAATCAACATGGAGAATGCCTACGACTATGTGGACTGGGAGTTTGTGGGTTACCTTTTTGATAGAATGAGTTTTGGGTAATGGAGGAAGAAGTGGATGAGATCTTGCATGGAGGACACCACATACTCAGTCCTAAACCCCATTGCATCACACGTGCCAAGCAACCCTTTAAGTTTTAACCCACACGTGTGACGAGTTGTGTGCATGTGTGACCCGATAATCGTCGGGCCTAACTTGTTTTGATTTCTTCCCCGCTTCCGCTACATCAAGTGGTATCATGTAGGATACGGAAGATCCAATGCACGATCCACTTCTATTTTTTTAATTTTCTTTATTTATATTTATTTTATTTAGCAAGATTGAGTAGAATAGGATTGTTATTTTCTTTTGGGATTTTAGTCTCCTAGTTTTAGTTAGTTTCCTTGTTGGTTTAGGAGTCTAAGATAAGCTTAGAAGTTGTTGTAGGATTGGAAAACCAGGTCGGTGGCCTTCCCAATCGGATCTAGAGTCTTTTCTGTTTTCGAGTTAGTGTTTTCCTATATATAAGCTATGTAATGGGTTGAAAAAAAAAATACACGATGAATTAATAAAATTGAATTAAGGCAGAGCCTTTTCCTATCTTCTTTCTTCTTCTCCTGTCATATATACATGCCTATTCTTCTTCTTCCTGCCTAGTTGCAGGCGTGCTCCTGCATCAATAGGTCTGGTGGAACCACTACCAAACAATGAGGCGGAATAAAGCTTAGAAAAGGGAAATCTATGACAGCTAGGCATATTATCCTTGTTCCTTGAAATTCTATGGAGTCTTGGGAAAACTTCTTTTAAAGGCCTCTCTCCTAACCAAAGATCTTTCCAAAACAAAGTTCTATCCCCTGTTCCAACCATAAGTCTAGTGTTGCTCTTGAAAGTGTTTCCTGCCTCCTCTTCACCTTGTCGTAATCTCCACAAAACTCTAATCATTAGTGACACTTTCTTTTCCACATTATCACTTAGAAACCAACCATTTGCCTCCTCCAGACCATATCTAGCAGACATGAGTTGCACCCACAAAGCACCACGTTCTCTTCCAAAATCTCCATGCCTATTTACACAATAAAGCTAGGTTCCTTAACCTCAAAGGGATTAATCCTAAACTCCCCATTTACACAATTAATCTTTGTTACCGCTCAAAGCAAAAAAAAAAACTTTAGAAAAAATACAACATTTCATACAAACATTGAGATAGAGTTTGTAAGGACTTTGTCCTTACCACTAGGTCGAGCACATTGTCTTATTGATGGTTGTATTGATTTGTATGATCTTAGTCTTTTATGACTCATGCTAGCTTTTGTTACTTTTAGGACTTACTGATGAAGAGTAGGATTGGTTTTAACACCTGCCTAAGCCTCCACACAAATGACAGTAGAATTCTGCAAATCTGGCTCAAGTCTGATATGAAACTTGAGAGAACCCGAACTCGAAGAATTTCAAAGTCTATGTTCCTTGGATCTTCCTTCCACTTAATTTGCCAATTGATAATTCACCATAGTTGTATGGGCAAACGAAACCTCAATTGGATGAACCAACACTCTAATGTCTCACTGGAAATTAGAATAAGGTTGAGAATTTTAGATGTCTAGAATTGATTTGCTTGAACTCACTTCAAGGAACTAGACACAAAATTCTCCTAAGCAAGGATCAAACTTCAAGTAGAACCCTAATTTGCTAAGCAGAACAACTACAAGCTGACTAGAAGCTAAAACCTCACAAAGGAGAACTATAACCTTGCTCTAAGCAATTGGGAAAAAACTCAACTTGGGATGCCTCTACTATACGCCAAAGGAATCTATTTATAAGAGTTTTTTTACAAAATATTTCAAAGATTGCCATCACTAGATGCATGACATGTGGCACCAACTTAAGAAAAATACATCTCAACCATTGATACAATGTACAAAAATAGCATGGGAATCTAGTTTGGCCAACTTTGGCATGTGAGGACCACAAGCACTTGGTTGCCTACTTTGGGACCACTACAAGTAAGGAAAAGCAAGGAAATTCGAGTGCCTTTTCTCTCATTTGGATTTGGGTCTTCTAATTGGGCAATTGGTCATACAAACCCTTTAATTGGGCAATTGGACACATATACTATGTCCACAGGATGATTTTGATGGGCTTTTGATTGAATTTTTTTAATGATTTTTTTTTCGTACTCAAAAAAAAAAAAAAAAAAAATTGTGGGTCTTTCAGCTCATTAATTTTATCATCACTTTATAAGGCCAATTGGATAATTTCTTCTTGTAATTCTTCATTGATGTCCCCAATTTTTCCTTGAGAAAAAACCTTGCGTACTTGGAGAACTTTAACATCATTTTCATTTTTCCACTTGCCTTCATTTCTTCCATTTGAGCCTGATGCCCTCATCACTTACCTTGTGATGTATGATAAAAAAAACTATGAAATTTGATTGTTATTTTTTGAGTTGTTTCTTATTATTTTTGGTTTATTTATCAAAGCAAAAGATTGTTCCTTGCTTCCATCTCTATTGGAGGCAATATTGTGGTACATCATTGCTCTATGCATCCCCGACGTGGGAAAATATGGACTAACAACTGCCTATTTTGCTTGGAAGTTGAATGGTTTGGGTATTGTGGCTTGATTTTGTTACTTGTAGGATGTAATTTTATCATTTACATTTTACTCTAATTAGGAGATCATGATCTATTTTTAAACATGATTCATTGGTGGTTTTCGCAATAGGTGCTTTGATTGTTTCAACTCCTCAAGATGTTGCGCTCATAGATGCTCGGAGAGGAGCTAATATGTTTCGAAAAGTTGAAGTTCCTGTATGGTTTTCATTTTATTTTGTGTATTCTCCTGTAAATTTTTTTTTTAGATAGGGCTTTGTAAGTTTTTGTAGTGTTCTAAGCATATGAACATATATTAAAATTTGCACCTCTGATATTTTTCCCTGTGGGGCTTCATGTGGAACTTATGTGGAACTCAGAATGGAAATGTGTCTGCACAAGTAGGGGTTCTCTACACGGACAAAGGTTTCCAGAAATTAGCTTAATGAACCATTTTAGAATTGGTTTTTAAGGTTCTCATGTTCAATGGTTAAACAGTTGCAAAAAAAAAAAGGCTTTCAATCTAACGATGAGAACAAATTAGGTAGATATCCAAAATAGGCACACACGTAGTGGTTGGGGAGTAGGGTGTGGGCTTGGTGAGCTTGAGGGGGGGTAATGGAGAACGGTGAAAAGGGGGACCCAAGTAGACAACATGGAGGCTTTTATGTAGCATGGTTTTGGGCTGAAATACAATTAGAAAAAGGGGTTCCAGGTAACTATTCAAAAAGAAAAAGGGGTTTCAGGTATCTTTTTTATGTTTTCTCTTTTTGTCTAGTACTCCTAGACCCTCCTCTTTTTGATGCAGGAGAACATTATCATATTAATATCATCTGTTTTGTTATTGCTCAAAAAAGAAAAAAAAAGGGTTTCAGACAAAAATTTAACAAAGATCCCCCACCAGTGAATGTGTCTTAATACACCCAAACTCCTTTATGGGGCCCACACTGGCCCCCCTCACCCCTCAGCAACTCCAAGGAGGGAACTCTTTCTTGTGGTAGTCCTATGTTGTTCCATAATAGATAGAGCTGTAATTAAGGATTCATCTTCATTGTAGTAGATTGTTGTTCTCGTAATTTGTATGTTTCATCGATATATATGAGTAGAAATCCCGTCGTAAATATATATACAGTATGTCAATGATACCATTTATTTCTTAAGGCTGACATAGAGGAGTTGAGGTTGGTTCGGGTGATTCTGTTATGGTTCCAGCTGTGTTCGGGGTTGAAGATTAATTTTATTAAGAGTGAATTGATGGGGGTACATGTTGACCATGGCTCATGTGTTCAGTTGGCTGTGGTGTTGGGGTGCAGAGTTGCCTCTTTTATGTCGTCTTATCTTGGTCTTCCACTCTGTAAAGGGAAACCAAATAAGCGATGTTGGGATCGGTGGTAGAGAAAATGGAGAAAATGCTATATTGTTGGAAGGGAAGGTATTTATCATTTGTGGGTAGACTTATTTTAATTAAATATGTTCTATCTAGCCCTCCCTGTTTATTTTCTGAATGTCTTTAAATGCCCGGTCGTTGTGATTAAAAAGTTGGAGTATTCAAAAGCGTTTTTTGTGGAATGATGATAAGAGCAAAGAGGAAATTCCACTTGATCGCCTGGCCTCAGGTTTGCAAGTCTGTGAAGGAAGGGTGGTTGGGTATTAGGCCTCGTCGGTTGGTTAATATTGCTTTTATGGGTAAGTGGCTTTGGAGATTGGGGGAGTCATCAGATGGTTTACGGAAGCATCTTGTTCAACAAAAGTACTGGTTACAGAGCTTGGGATGAGAGTTTCTGTTGATAACGGAAGGGCGTCCGGCTTTTGGAAAGGGGTTGGATCTATTTCTTTATTTTTCAACTCCTATATTAGGTTCCACACTTATTATTGGGAGCATATTCTTTTCTGGAAGGATAGATGAGTGGGAGGTGCTCCTTTGGCCTCCACTTTTCCTTGTTCTCTTCTCTTTAGCCACGAATAAAGATGCTAAGGTAAGGGTATATTTGGAGCTTCGTCAAGGTGAGGCTGTTTGGTGTGCTCCATTTAGAAGGCAATTGGAGGATTGGATGTCATTAATGGCCCAGTTGAGTAGTGTTTATATTTTTGTGAGTGGTGAAGACAAGCGCATTTGGGAACCAGATTCTCATGGGATTTTACAGTTAAATCCTTTTGTAATAAGCTCATATGTGTTGGGGATGTGCCTAGGGTGCATTTGAAAATTAAGAAGGGTGTTGCTCCTTACAAGGTGAAGGTGTTTGGATGGTTGGCTGGTTTGGAGAAGATTCTGACTATAGATAATTTGCGGGTGCATCGTATGTCATATAGTTAATGCTTGCCCCTTGTGTTTGGCTGATGAGGAATCCGTGAATCATCTGTTGGTGCATTGTTGATTTTCGTATCAGATTTGGTGCTCCTCCTTTCAGTTGCGAGGATTGGATTTTTGTTTGTCGAAGACTTGGTTAGATTTATTTAATGAAGAAGTAGTTTTTTATGGTAGTTCTTTTAGAAATTCTCTTTGGGCGGCCACTGTTTTGAGTATTGTGTGGTCTCTTTGGGTGGAACAAAATTCCAGGATTTTTAAAGGAAATGAGTCCTCTGTTTCTCATAGTGTTAAAGTTATTAAGAGCAGAATGGCTTGGTGGATAGTGGGTTATGGAAAATTCCGGGGAATTGTGATTTCAGATATTTGTCAAGTTTCGAATTCTGTGGAATTTTTCTTGTCTCAATCAGATCCGGTAAAGTCAGTGGCTTGGTCTCCTCTTGTAGAGGGTCTTCTTAAACTTAATTTTGATGGGAGTTGTATGCAAGAGGCTGGTTTAGCAGGCTATGGACATCTTATTCGGGATGGTTTTGGTGGTATTGTTTTATCTTTTGTGGGTCCTTTTCACAATGGGTCTGTGTTAGATGCGGAGTTATTTGCTTTGTGGAGGGGTGTGTTGGCGTGGGAAGAGTTATGAGCAGTTGGGAGTGTCTTGGTAGGTAACTCTAAGATTGTTGTCAGTTGGGTTGTGGGATCTCTTTGACCTTGGTGTTATTTAGATAAAATTAACAGGATTTGCCATTCCATGGTGTCTTATGGCTATTTAGTGTCTTTTGCCCCTCGATCGACAAATCAGAGGCTGACGAGTTGGCTCATCAGGGTGTTTCTTTATCTTTGGAGATGTGAATAATTTGATGTAATTTTAGGGTTGTTTTCTTTTATTTTCTTTTTGTTGGGTTGCTTGCGTTTTGTGCTTGCTCCCTTTTGTTGTTCTTCCTTTTCTTGATTAATGAAGTTACTTTTCAAAATACGGACAAACACACACACACGCGTATATATGCATATGTATGAGTAGAAACCTAAGTGGTTGCATTAAATATTCACCTAACATCTCTCTTCTATGTTTTGACTCTCTAGCAAAGTTCCATCGAGCCTTGTATTGATTTTGAGGGACATTCTGAATATTAGTAAGGACCAAAAAGTTAGAAGTACGTATAACAATTAGTATTACAGATTATTTGGCAAAGGTAGGGTTGAAAGCTAGGGGGCATTTATGGGTTTTCTATAAAGGGATTGATTTTTTTAATTGGAATAGCATATATAGATGCCCTATATAAACCCTTTTATACTATAAGTACTTTGTTAAAATGTTGATCACCTGGTCCCCCCATAGCAAGACACCTTTAAATTCAATGTAGATGGGGCAGCTAGGAGACAGCCAGGGCTGGCATGAATGGTGGGGTCCTATGTGATCATATTGGAAAATCATTAGTCGTCTTCTTTGAATTGGTTGGGTGGACAAAATCAAATGAAGCGGAACTTTTTAGCATTAGGAGAACTTTGACTATTTGGACCTCCGTAGGGCTAGGAAAATTGCTTAAGCAAATGCAATTAAATGGGTAATGAAAGTGAAATGACCTCCTTGGAGATTAACAACAGTAGTTACGGAGATTATGACTTTACTCATTGATTGAGAGGTATCTTTCTCACAAGTTAGTAGATTGGCTAATGGAGTAGCATTTTTTTTTTTGCGAAATGTGGAATTGACTCACCACTTCATGGCATCTTCTATTTATGATTCATGGGGTGGAAAACCCAGAGGGCTGTTCGTGTTGCATTCATGGGTTGGGGTGGAAAACCCAGAGGGCTATTCTACCATGAGATCAGTTGCACTGCTGGTCTTGTACCTTTTCTTTTTTAGGGTTTATATCTCCAAAACCCCTTTCTGTTTTTTCATGATCTTGTACTTTCATTTTCTTATTTAATGAAATCTTATCTTGTTATCACTAAAAAAAAGGAAAATCTTAATTTTGTTTATCATTAAATGTTGAGTAGAATGACAACAGTAGCAAATTTTCTAAATCTCAACTTTAGATGGATTCAAGTGATGAACAAATAGCTGTGTAAATGTTTCATCCTCATTACAATTAAATTCTATTGTGTTTTGGCAGATTTTGGGACTAATAGAGAACATGAGCTACTTTAAGTGTCCACATTGTGGTCAGCCATCACACATTTTTGGGACTGGAGGAGCACGTAGGACAGCTAAAGAGATGGATATGGAGTTCCTTGGAGAGGTAAATTATTTTCTGAAGCCAATTATATTTATTTCTTTCTGTTCTCTTTTTGAAATAGAGAGAATGAAGATATTAAATTAATGAAAAGGTATGAAGTACAATGAAAATAAGCTATAAGAGACATACTAGAGAAACACAAAAGAAATAAACAGAACCGTTAGAACAACAAGATAAAACGCCAACGATGCACCTGATTACGTTATCTCAACAAGAAGCTTCTCAACCACCAGTCTTCACTAAAAATTACACAACGCTATTAGTTGATCACCTAAAATGTCTATTGTGTACCACTCTATCATCACACATCATCTTGAGGTCCCTAATTGATGTAGGACACGTGCACGTTGCTGAGACCCATCATCTTGATGTCCCTAACTGTGGGTATGAGAGGCTTAAATGAGACAGATCTTGTAGGGACTAGGAGGGCTTTGATTTTGTGACCACTAGAGGTCAAAGAAATTAATTATTGAAGGGGATTCGACAAATGCGATTAAGTGGGCAAAGGGACTTAACCGGCCTCCTTGGAAGTTGATATCAGTAGTTAAGGAGATTATGGCATTTTGCCTGGGCCATGAGGTATCTTTTGAGTTGGTAGGAGGTCCACTAATTATGTGCTAGATGTCTTTGCAAAGCATGGGGTAGACACCAAATGAGGGCATGTTTTTCCTCTAATTAAGGAATAGGGAAGCCTGGTTGGGTTTCTTCACAGGAGTATTTGTATATCCTTGTGGAACCTGAAGGTTTTATTTTTCTCTTTCTTCTTTAGGATTAGGTCTCTTAGACCCATCTTATGTATCTGTAATGATTTTCCCTATTAATATATTTTTTCTTGTAAAAAAAAAAAGATAGCCAACACATCAATCTCCATTTTGCCCCTTCTATCACTTACCCCACCTTATATATGTTCCTATTGAGGTCCTATGATTCCTTTCTTTCCAAACTGACCATAACACAACCATTGGAATTAGAAGCCATGCCACTCTCCTTTTTCTCTTAATGATCCAGGAGGATCTCCCAGTCGAAAACACAGCGTAAACT
Organism: Chimonanthus praecox; assembly: GCA_022113865.1. Lineage (NCBI taxonomy): Eukaryota > Viridiplantae > Streptophyta > Magnoliopsida > Laurales > Calycanthaceae > Chimonanthus > Chimonanthus praecox. The sequence goes on from CM039091.1 coordinate 37,332,990, forward strand.
GTGTAAAATCTGAAGAAAATCAAGTTCTGTACTGTCAGTCGACATACTAGTTGACTAGTAGATAGTCTAGTAGCTGTTCTGTACTATAGATAAGCCTGTGAATAGTACCAGTCGACTGGTACATCATCTACATGCCTGTGAATAGTACCAGTCGATATATCAGTCGACTGGTACATCATCTACTACCTGTCTGTAGGACAAACAACTCTCAAATGGTACTAGTCGATGTACCAGTTGACTGGTACATTGACTAGTACGTCAAGACAACAGTTTCAACAGTTTAGAGTAGTTTTTGGAGCAGTTTTCTTCAATTCAAATCGTGTTTGGTGGTTCCTGACAGTTATAACCGACCCAGGAGGTGGCTTTACAAAAGAGGAAGTTGTAGGATTGAGGGAGGAACCCACTCTTTCATCGGTGGAGGACCCATCTGAGACAGGGAGATTAGTTGATTTTTCCCCACGCAATGCTACTTCAAGTTGCAGAGACAACAAGGAGCAAGATGAAGAGGACCCACTCTTTCAATGATGGAGTCCCATCTGAGAATGGAGAGGAGTTGATTCTCTCCTCAAAGTTGATTCAGATTGCACTCTTTCCACGGTGATCTTGAATTCTTTGAGGCAGGTGCGACCAGACAGACCACGTAGCCATAGTGGAGAGTTGGCGCATAATTCCCTACCAAGCTTTTTGAGAGGATAAGATTTTGTCCCTCTCATGTTCTGAATGAGATGTCAGAAGAGTAGAAGAAGTTTTTGTTCACTCTTTGTTTTTAGTGTATCATAGATATGGAACACTTTGTATGACTACTCATTTTCTTAGCGGATGTTTTGCCAAGATTGGCACGTGGAGGTTTCCCCATTTAGAGGGTTTTACCACATTAAAAAAAATATTGTCTCAGTCCCTTATTTTCCCATTTGTATGTGTGTTACCGGAAGATGATCCCCTTTTCGAGTCCCGCTCGCTACATGCAGAAGAAAGGAGAGTAGGGGCGTCGAATCTCATTTCAGATCACCTAAAGGGGTCCTAGCCCATTCTTCCATCACTCTCCCTATACTACCATTCGACACTCACTTGCACCCCATCAGATCTAGGAGACAATCCCATAGCTTCCAGAGTGAACTGGCACCTACATGACAAGTGATTCATAGATTCCTCCTCTAAATCGCATAATACAAGAAAAGGCAACCAAATCTAGAAATAATACCCCTATTCCTCATATACACCTAGCCATTATTTTGACTGTAGCCTAATAGAAAACATGCACTCGGGGAGGGATCCCACTATTCCTAACTAGTGCGTGAGGGGCATAGGTACCAAATTAATGCATAACCAACCTTTAACACAACTCGAACTGAAAAATTCTTTGAAGAGTCACCCATCCAAATTCTCAGATCTTCATTCTCCAAAAGGATATGGAGTCCAAGAAGTTAGAGGAGCTTTTGGCAATGTTAGGCGAGTTACTGGTATGTATATGAAGATTGGTGATTCTTTTAGAAAATTCTCAATGAAGGTTGTTGATGCAAGACAAGGGCTTTAGGGTGACCCTAAATGCCTAATGTGGTTCCCTAAAATAAAAATAATGAACCCTAAGACTATTATGGGTCTGAAATTCGACAATCAATTAATATTTACAATTAATTAATATAAATTTACCATAAATAAACATGCAAATACTAAGAACTAATGTGTGAATGGAAATAATTGAGTTCAAAATATAATATGTTAAATGAATCAAATGGGCACATGGGTTAATACATTGAAAACTTAGGCAAAAAAATGGGATACGGATGAAATAAAAAAAATAGGATACGAGTGGAATAAGAGGGATACGAATGGATGGAAGGTTCAGTAGGACAGTGGAGCGAAAAGATTGGATCTGGTGAATGCTTAGGGGTTACAAAAAGGCTAGCGATGGGGACAAAGGGTTTATGGCTGGCTGCGGAAAGGGGAAAAGTGTGTATAGCCGGCTGCGGAAAGGGAAAAATGGATTTGGGCAAGAGGCCACACCAATGGAGGGGTTTTGAGGGGCTGGCGACCACAGTGAGGGCTTGGAGAAGGGGAGGCGGAAACCAAGGAGCAGGGAAACAGGGAACGGCAGCAGCAAAGGCCTCTTTGGAGAGGGGACGGTGACTGTTTGGGTTAGGAAAGGCTCCAAAGGGGCTTGGGATTATGGGTGATGGCTGTGGGGTGGTTTCGATTTGGATTCGGGTAACCAAAAAGGAAAAAAACGAGAAAGGGAAGAGAGAAGAGATTAGAGATAGATAAATACCTGGATTTTGGAAGAAGCTTCTCACCTGTTCCGGTGGCTTTTCGCCGTCCTCCGCTTCTCGCCGAGGTTCCGTGATTTCTCACCACTATCTGCGCATGGAGACTCGATGCTGTATAGATGTACTATTCTTTTGCCAGTAGTCTTTAGGTTTAAACCTTGTAGACTCGCTGCTGTTGTTTTATTTACCTACACGCTTTACATTAATATATATTTTACCTTTGTTATCTCTTAAAAAAAAAAGGAGACAACGCAAGACATTAATGGAGAGTTTGCATTTTTACCCAAGTACATCCATTCTGCAGAAAGTAGTCTCATAGGTGTGTTCCAAATCACTTGACAAAGCACCGTGATTCATGATGTGTGTTGAGTCATGGATAGGCCCTCAATTTCCTGTTTCACCTGTGCATTTTCGATTGAAAAGATTAGGTTTCACAAAGTGGCACGTGGAGATCAGAAGCAATGTTTATGTCAAATTTTTCTTGCGCCCCAACAGCAATCGGAAAGGATTCTGTGGTAAATGGGGGAAGGTCTTATTTCTTTCAGTATTCATTTTCCATTTTGTTGGGAAATGACAAATAAATTCCTCGAGACTTGCATTAAGGGAGTAAAAGACATGATAGAATGTGGAGAGGTTGAGAATTTTGGTCATTGATAGGGTAAAATGGAAATATTGAACTCAAAACCCAACTCTAAATAGTTGGCAAAATGGCTAATAATGGTGATCATTATGATCTGAATCATATCTTGCATGAGGTGGCATGATAATGTTGCCACTTAGAGACATCTATAACATGTTTTGATTTTAACAACATAATCTACTCACACAAGCAAAATCGAAGCATAATTTCTAATATTATGAGATCATAGTCCTATCATCCTTGACCCAAGTGGTATGGAAAAGTAGTAGTCTCCTTTCAATTTGAAAATGCTTGGGTCAGTCATCTAGATTTCCTTCCTCCAATGAGTTCTTGGTGTGCTGAATGTCATGTCCGAGGTTGGGCAAACTTTACCTTAAAAAACAAATAGGTCTGAATAATGAGAAGAGGCTCCTGTTTTTTGACAATATCTAGGATCTAGATGCCAAATAAGATAACTTTTCCTTGGGCCCAAAAGAGGTAGTGCTAAAGCTTGGAATTCAGCAATAACTGGAAGACATTTTAAGGAGAGAAGATCTTGGAGGTAGACTAGAGCCACATTGTTGAAGGAGGTTGATAAAAAACATCAGGTTACAACTTAGCAACTGCCCCCTTTAGGTTTCTCCACTAGAACTGTTGATGTAAGTCATGATGCATCTTCATGTGTCTTGGATGCACAACAAAACTGGAGTGATGGAAAAGTCGTAATACTTCCTCATGGTACTGCCTGACATGGGTACGTGCATTCTGCCCTGAAAGATTAAACCATCGTCTCATCTCACATCCCATCCAAAAGAATCCATTGCCACAGAAACTCTCAATACGATGCACCTCGCATCTGCCTGCCAAGCTCTCAAAACTTTGTCATAAATCTCTTACTAAACAATCATGTTGTCGAGTCTGGATGCTCTACACTCTCTGATCAAACTCGACAAGGCTTCTCTCATCCTGCGACTAAAGGCGTCTCCAACTACGTTCGCCTTACCGGGGTGGTAAGACAACATGAAGTCATAGTCATCAACATACCCCATCATTTGTCTCTGTCTCATGTTCCACTCTTTTTGTGTGAGTAAATACTTGAAGTTATACTGATCTGAAAAAACTTCGAATCTCTCGCCTTACCACCTTTACTGCCGAATCACAGCTGCCAAACTCCAAGTCATGAGTAGGACAGTTTTGTTCATAGGTCAACCACTCTCTCATCTTGTATCAATACACAGTCCAAACCATCACCAGAAGCATCACAGTAGACCGCATAGCCACGGTCTCTCTCTGACATAAGTCAACACCGGGGCGGTAGTCAAACTACCCCCTTCAGCCTCTGGAAGGCTGTCTCACAGCTTCGTCCCAGACGAATGACACATTCTCATAGGTCAACCTTGTCACGGGGGTGGCAATCTTGGAGAGGTCCTTGATGAATCGTCGATTATAACCCGCAATACCCAAAAAGCTAAAGATCTCGGTCACCCTCCAAGGTCGTCCCAATATTAGAATGACCTTGGTCTGATCTACGTCCACACCTTCAGCTGATACCACATGCCTTAAAAACTGAACCTCTGGCAACCAAAACTCACACTTGCACTTCACATAAAGCTGGTGATCCTTCAAAACTTGAATTACACTCCTCAAATGTTGCTCACATTTCTTCTTGGACGATGATCATACTCAGATGTCGTCAATGAGCACCTCCACAGATTGATATAGGTACAGTCTGAAAATCTTATTCATTTGAGTGATAAATGTCACCGGGGCATTTGTCACCCAAACAGCATCACCATAAACTCAAGAGTCCAAAACGAGTACGAAAAGCGGTCTTCTCAAGGTCGCAGTCCCGCACCCTCACCTGATGGTAACACAATCGAAGGTCTATTAAGAAAGCATTTAGATCTTCTCAATTGATCTAAGAGATCGCCAATCCTCGACAACAAGTACTTGCGCTTTAAAGAGAATCTACTCACTGCAGGCAGTCAACGCACAAACTCATAGAGTCATCCCTTTCTTGATCAACAAAGCCAGTGCGCTCTAAGGAGAGCGCTGGGTCAATTGTAGCAAAGAGACTCCAACTTCCTAAGCTGACTCTCCAACACCTCTACTAGTGCCACTCAATAAGAAATAATCGAAACAAACGCCGCATCGAGAGAGCAGATCCATAACAAAACATACCTCACAACAAGGTAACAATCAAAGAGCTTCTCCGAAAGGACATTTGGGAACCCTCGGAATATACGAGGCATCTCAACATCCGCTATCCTCGAGCTCTCCCCTAGTCAAGCTAGTCACCAAGCTGCATACCTTTGTCACACTCAGATTGTAAGTTGTAAACCGCTTGACAAACGGGTTCCCGTGAAGGACTGACCTGCCATCCATCTACAGTAACAGTCGTAGGTAACCTGATGGGAGAACAATTGATACATCCCCAAGATGACGTCGAACTCTGATATCTCTAAAACTCACAAATCGACCTCCAACACCAACTCCGAAGGTCAAAAAGCACAATCCATAATCAACAAAACTCAAGGCAAAAACAGAGGGCGAACACTAGAAACAGGAAATACATCGGTCAAGAGCTAAGGAATACTCACGTGCCCCATTCAAAACGCCAGACTCCCAACTCACTCATACATCAGAATTGGACCGTACGCCGGTCGTACCTGAGTATCAATGGTCAACCCTAACAATTTAACCTATACGACCCCTGACAAAGCCACAACTACCTCCAGCCATAACACTGGACCCGTAGGAGTCCTAGAGCCGGACATACAACCACTTTCTCAGCCCTAGACGCTCCTCGCAGTCCTAAGCCCAAGACGAACCTAACCAATAACTCGAACATACCATGCCCAACAACCTCTCATGGAATCCCATCAGCTATCTACTGAGTAAGCCGACCAGTTTTACTCGGTTGTCGCCCATAGATCTCCAATTAATCTATCTCCATACCAAAAAATAGCCACAAGCAAGGCCCACATACAATGGCCTCGCACACTAAACACAAGCCCTTCTACGAGCCCAGGGGGATAAACGCACAGCACAACCTCCTCTCACTCAAGCGAGCGATCGATCTTGACATTGACTCGCTCACCAATAAAACACTGGTGAGCCTCAAACCAAGCAAGAATCCACCACAGGACACTCCTCGGGCATACTAAACAAAGGGTAACGTATCAAGCATACCACACAAGCCTATGGTGTCTAGGCGCTAACTCATAATCCGACTTTATCTACCCTATTACATAGGGCCTGAACCTAATATCTAGTAATCATAACAATTATCTATGTCCCATGCACAGTCCGAGAGTTGAACCGTGCTCTGAGACCAACTGTAAAGCCCCGTTCCGCTCCGGGCGCGTTACCTCTGAAACAACTCAAAACATTCCCGAAAAATAAGATATCGAGCATTTTTTTTTTTTTTTGAAACGGGATAAGTACCTCCCGCTCAACAATCTAACAAAAGTCAAACCAATATAGTAATAAACACAACAAACTACTACCGATTGTTCAAAAGGTTATACAGTTGTCCAACCAAACATTTGATAACGAGTTCATATAAACAAGTGTCTCTCCAAAACTAAAGCATGAGCATAATACATGACATTTAACTGCTGCTACTCCTCTCCGGATATCTCCTCAAGGGCCCGTCTAGCCTCTTCACAATCGGGCACCTGAAAGGTAAGGGGTGAGCTAACCAGCCCAGTGGAGAGATAATGCTTATCACAAGTTAGCAACATAAATAGACATCACATGTACGAATGCAAGAATATCATAATAACAAAGGTGCTCATATGCACAGTATTTAACCACACCGCCAACTAATGGTCCATCGACCAAATCCTAAACATCATCTCGATAGCCCACCTCAGGCCCCCCAACAAGCTCTGGTCTCCCTACCAAAAGGTAAAGGGGGAGCTAATCAGCTCAATGAAGAGATAAAACATATCACCTGTTGACAACATAAACATATATCACGTATGAAATATAACGAACGTCATAATAAAATGGATACCTACGTACATGAGTACTCAATTGTACTACTACCAACTAGTAGTCCCACTGACCAGTCAGAGACATCGCCTCCATAACTCACAACGGTTCTCCAACAACTCTGGTCCCCCTACCAGGACCCTACCAATACAAATGGGAGACTGCACAACCGCCGGAATGCAACGGGGAGACCCGCATCCTCTATGGGGCCTCGACCGCCAGAGCATAACGAGGAAGCCAATCTCAAGGGCAGGCACCTCAACCGCCGGAACGCAACGGGGAAACCCGCATCTCCTATGGGGGTCTCGACCGCCGAAGCGTAACGGGGAAGTCCTCCCAACAACCAAATCGTCATCTAATCAAAACATACACACAGATACACATATAAACTATTCCTCAATCTCAACACCCAACGACACACTAACCATTGCGGTTTACCTTCCTTACATACACATAATGTCAGGATCAAGTTTAACAATATAAACATGTTTTGTCCTCCTGACGACAAAATCATCTCATCAAAAACATACACACATATAAGCATTTCCTCAATCTCAACACCCAACGGCACACTATCCGTTGTGGTTTACCTCCCCTGCATGCACATAATGTCAGGATTCAAGTATAATGGTATACATGTGTTCTAAAGTAATAAGCCAAAATCAATAGCATACCTCATCATACGGTCCAAAAAGGCACATAACAGGTTCTTAAACACACCTCTATGTCCAACATAGTTACATTTGCATCTTATGTGCAAACATGCAATGCGTCATAACGTCTTCCAAAATTCATATTTAATATCAATTTATCAAGTTGAAGTTTCTCACAAATGCATATAATTGAAAGGAATACACCCGAGCGGACCCTTTGCCACATTTTTTCTTTTTGTCAACAGTTTTCCCTTACCGAGTGGCTAAATAAATAGAAGGTTACGGGCGAGCCATTCCATGTCCGGAGATACATATTTAATATATGCAATGCATGCTAAAATTGTGATAAGTCCCCCTCACCTGCGTGTATTTTTGAAATCCAAGATGAAAACAAGTCGAAGGATTGAAGGAAGCGACACACGAGCAATCGGGCCTGAGAAGCTGGGGCGGGTCTACAGAAAACCGGAACGATCCCGCAAAATTGGGTCAATCCCACAATCTGGATGGAGATGAGCTAGAAATGATCCAAAGGGTCTAGAGATGCTCCAGAAGTGATCTCACAACAGGCTAGAAGCAGCCCAAAGCTGGGCCTAAAACGGGTCGGGCTTGAAATGGGCCGGGCTGGGCTGTTGGATCAGGCTTGTTCTGTTTGGATCAGCTGGACCGAAGAAGGCTAGCTGGGCCCAAGAAACGGGGCTCGATTTAGGTCGAGCTGGGCCCAAAAGGTTTGGGCTTGGAGCGAACTGGGCCAGGGGAGTCAGATGGGCTTAACTCGGATCTGTTGGGCTTGAACTCGGCTGCTAGCTTGGGAAGGGTTGCAAGAAGAGAAGAGGAAGAGGAAGCAGAAGGAAACCAAGAGAGAAGGCAGCGGCGGGTTAAGGGTCTTCTATTGGGGGAAGGGCGGCGGCATACCAAACGGAGATGAAGAAGAAGAAGATAAAAGATGAGAGGAAGAGAGAGCATGAAAGAAGATGAACAGCAGCGGCTTGGGGTTTAGATCTAGGGTTAGGGTTTTGCTAAGAGGGAAGAGAATAGAGATGGAGAATTGCTACAAGAGGGGGGCGGCGGCTCAAGGAGGGAGAGGGCGAGGTAGGGTTTCAAGTAAGGGGGAGGAGAATGAGAAGAGAGGCGAAAGAGAGAGAGAAATGGAAAGAGAGAAACGACCAAGGGAGGGGCGGCGGCTCCACTAAGGATTAGGGTTTTGGTGAGGTTACAAGAGATGAGAGAAGGAGAAGATGGAGGCTAGGGTTTCTCAAGGGAGAGAGAGAGAGATTAAATAGGGGGAGTGAGCTAGGGCTTTTGAGTTGGTTTTTTTTTACAAAAAAGAGAAGAACTCAATATTTATAAAATAATTTCAAGGTAACATTAAAAATGTGATTTTTCAATATTTTTGCATGAATAAATAGACAATAAATCAAAATTACCAAAATGCCCGTCGAGCCTTCGAGCTCGAAATTCGGCAAATTGGGGCCCACCACAGAGCCCACTCTTTCCATTGCTACCAAAACACATAATCCGACACGGAGATCTGAAATTCTCCCCAAAAATCCTGAAAGATTGGGTCAGGTCATTACAGGTTGATAAAAAACACTGCTTTCTTCTATCTGGTGACAAATGCAAGAAGTAAAAGAAACTATATTGCCAACTTGAAAATGGCGGATGAAATTATTGAAGACATGCAATGGATAGACCTAAAGTTGTGGACTTTTTTCAGGAACTCTTTTTCTCGGGAAGATGTTGCGAGACGTCGGTTACTTCAAAGAGTTTCACCAAAGGAGTAAGTTCCACAAAGGTATGAATGTTGCACTTGTCACTTTTATTCCCAAGGAGCAAGGTGCAGTGGAACTCTCAAAATTCAGACACGTTTAGTCTGGTTGGCAATCTTTACAAAGTTATCATCGAAGTGATTTTGAATAGATTGAAGGAGATTATGCCTTTGATCACCAACAAGTTCGAAGGTGCTTTTATGAAAGGTTGGTAGATCCTTGATGGTATTATCATTACAAATGAATGTACATACTCCAATAAAAGGGCTAATGAATTGGGCATTGTGTGTAAAGTGGATTCAGACAAAGCCTATTCTCATGTGTTTTAGTCCTATTTATTATACATGTTTCAATGATTTGACATTGCCTCTAAGTGGATGATGCGGACATCTATGGACGTAATCAAACTTTTAATTTTAATCAGGACGGGTGTGTTAGCGAATTAACAAGTTCGGGCCCCGAGTCGAAAGATGAAAATTTTATTTTTGATCTTGGCAGGTGTGTGAGCTTTGGTGTGGTGGACTCATATATGGGCCGAAACCCTTTGGAGTTCATGTGGGCTCAAGAAGGCAAAAGCCCAACAAGCTGCCAAGACCCAATGATGTCACACGTTTATGCATGTGCAAGTCACATTTGAATGTCATGCATGGCAAACTGCATGAATTAATTCCATGCATGAAATCACATAGGAAGAATTGGAGTGGGAATTACCTAGTTGCTTTAGGACTTAATTTCCCTGTGATTTTTGTTAGTGGATTTAGAGTCCAAAATCAAGTGAATTTGGGATTCCATAGTGGGTCATGTAGTTAGTTGTTTATTTTTATTATAGTTTGAAAGTGTAAGTTTGTTTAGAATTAGGATCTTATTATTTGAATTTCGATGTAAAGGATGGTCGACTCCTGCTAGAATTAGGATATGGTTTATTTATTTAAAGGCATGTACTCAGGCAATTTTCAGCAGCCAACAAATTATGAAATAAAATATCTTTTTCTTATGATATTTCCAATGGAGAATCATTGAAGGCAAGCACCGAGTTGCAGCCTAGTTAGCATTGATTGCTACTGAGTCCTCACCGAGTTGAGGCGTCTTGAGGATCGAGTGAGCTTCCCTCTCCAAGAACGAGGTAATTCTAAACTCCCTTAAGTGTTTGGAGTTAATTGAATCAAAGTTTTAGAAATTAATTGAACCCGTGATTCAACGAGACCTGTTGGTTTAGTTAATTGAGTCGCATTGACTCGTCGCTAAACACCCATGTCCCACGTGGAGTCTAAATGTGAGTGGTGTATTGGTGGTTGTTCAAACTAGTTTTCTGAATCATTTTTTTTTTTAATCTGCTCTTAAACTGATTCTTTTTTCCAGCGAAACTATTTGAAGAATTTTGAATCTATTTGAAGACCTTTGATAAGTATGGTTTCTAGGGTTAAATCAGTTTTATACTATGAAGCATGGATACTCCAAAACCATTCGAGTATCTGTGTCGCGTACGTTTCCGACATGGATATGGCCGGATACAGCTTGGATACTTGTCGGATATGTATCCAATTAAATAAAACATTTTTTAAATACATATACGCCACGGATAAGGCAGCAGACACGGAAGGACATGGCAGGACACGGGAGATGGGACATGGCACGGGATACGGCAACAAGGGAGAAAAGAGGAAAAAAATATATATATATTTTTTCTGTATTTTTTTTTTAACTTTAATAATCATTCACATATTATATATATCTTTTCATAATACTAAATTGCTAATAGTCTAATCTTTATAATATATATCTTTTGTAATCTTTACTAATATATATATTTTGTAATGTTTACTAATATATAAAAAATATAATTTTCTAATAATTTTTATCTCATACATATACATACATATTATATATGTACATATATGTATGTATATATAATAATAATAATAATAATAATAATAATTTTTTTAATTCGGTATATCCCGCCGCACCCGTATCCTAGTTTTTCAAAATTTGACGTATTCCCGTATCGGATACGTGTCGTATCCGATACGCGTACCCGTATTGGTGGTTCTTAGGTTTTATGCCTTGCCTGAATCGGTATTTTGGATTGAACAAGGGGTAAGATCAGTTTATCAAAAACCTTGTTTGATGTTGATTTGTCTCCAGCATTTTTACCCAGTTTTGAGCTGCGTTTGCTGACTTGATTAAAAGGGCCAAGACCAGTTTATTTAAATCTGTGATAGTGTTTTCATTAAGCTGAAATCTGATTTTTCTGAGAGCTGCTTGAGTTCGTGGAGTAGGTGTTTAGTTGAGGACTTAAAGCTTGGTTTTAAACGTGAATTTGACTTCTTCAACGTAAAGTTGAGTTTTTCTCAAAGCTAAGTTTGAAAATTGGAAGGATTATTTCAATCCTTTGTTTTAATCAAAACCGATCAGTTTTCAACTTCATCGATTGGGTTTTCAAATTTTGAGATTCAAGTTGGATTGACAGTTGTGGAAGGTTTTAATGGATAAAATTAATTGAGCAATTTTTTTTGAAACCCGCTCTTACCGTGTTTGAGTGATTTGGTTCAATTAATTTTCATTGCTTAATTGAGTTGGGTTTTACTGTGGAAGATCAATGGGTTATGTTAAACAGCGTTGATTCTTGATTTACACGACCAAAATATTTGAGTTGTGGCATTGCTTCTGCTAAAGCGATTGAGTAGAGTGTCCTATCCTACCTAGTCTGCCTCAGTGGATCTCTTGGATAAATGACATTTCTACTCATTTCATTTTGATCCTTGTGAAGGGTAGACCTGAAGGTTTTTTAGAAGCAAAAAATGGTTTAGGCACATCATCTTTCCTTCTCTGGATAGTTTTTTTTTTTTTGAAAGGTTTCTGTCAATAGTTATTTGAAGGTCTCTATTTTTTATTTCAAACGGTGGGGGATGAAAGCCTCTTTGGAGGCTTTCATGTTGTTGGCCTTCACTTTCCAGGTGATGCTATTGTGTTTTGCAACCATTATGAGATTGAGCTCATTAATGTGTTCAAGGTCTTGAAGTGCTTTCAAGCAATTTATGGCTTGAAAATAAACATTTCAAAAAGTGCCATTGCTAAAGTGCTTATCTCATAAGATAGAATGCAGAGTCCAGTTGAAACAATTAGATGGGCGAAGGTATGATTTCCTTTTTCTTATTTGGGCCTTCCTTGGGTTATTATCAATAATCTATTTGGGAGCTAGCTATAAAAAGATTCCACCAAAAATTAGCCTCTTGAAAATCCTAGATTGATTAGATAAAATGGCTTATATAATGATGATGATGGTGATTATAAAATGAAAAGATATGCCATGTATATTCTCCCTTTTTTTTTGTTTTGTAATTGTAAATATGTAAATGTTGTTGTGCATTGCTGTTTTCATTTTCAAATAATCAATCCCTGTCTGAAATTAAGATTTGTGCGATTCAGGCATGACCCACTACTTTCACCTCACTAATTGGACAACACCGCACCCCCCCCACCCCCCACCCCCCCCTCCCTTTTTTTCTCTTTTTATTTCTGAAATTTCACTAGTTAGACAACTTTAACAAACAAATGATGGAATTTTGTTAGGCTTGCGTAACTGTTCCGTAACTGTTCCTTCGTCTTTTCAGTAAATCCATAGCAGGAAAATATGACATTTAGGTCATCCTTTTTTAGGATATTAAATCTTCGTGGTATGTCCACAAGATGAATGGTCCAGTATGTTCCTCGCATGGTTAAGCCCAAACAGTTGTGACTCATGGATTGGTGTCCAGTGTTACTCTTCCATATATGAACTTGTAAGCACCCAAAAGAGACATAGTAAGGTTATGGTCCTTTTTTTCTTCCACACTTTTTTTTTGTACAGGTGGATAAGAAATATTGATTTCATCATCAAGATATTCAATAGTTGCTATATGAATGCCTGTTGTTAACAAATCATTGATCACTTATGTTTGTCAAGTTCAGATTTTGATTAGTATTTTTGGTGTGGAACTTTGGAGTGGTGAAAATATCTAATGTGCCTGCATTTGAAAGTTCTTCTTAATACACCCTTTAGTTGATGTGATGCCAAAACTACTGAGTACCAGCCTGATATGGTTACATATTTCTCGGTTCTCTGTAGATACCTTTGGAAATTGATATCAGAACAACTTCAGATGAAGGCAATCCAATAGTTGCATCGGCACCTGATTGTGGAGTCTCCAAAGCATATAATGATGTAGCTAACAAAGTTGTTCACAGACTAGAAGAGCTGACAAAAGAACGAAAAAACCGACCCCAAATTCTTTTGTGAACTCTAATGCACATCCACTGTTGATGGAGAGCCATTGCTGCCGTCCAGTTGAGTTGGAGTCAAATACCTGCTCATAGTTGGAGAACTATTTCTGGCTTGCTGCTGTCCTGGAAAATTTTCTTGGCACCAAGGTACTTAGCTGAATGGCTAGTAAATATAAATTACAAAATAAGTACTGGTTTTAGCCTTTTACTCCTGCTTTGTCAGGGTCATGTAACGGAAGTATTGAGCAAACTTGAGCTGTTTAGCAATATGGCAGTATTGGTGCATCCATTACTGCAAAAGAAAGGTTGTATTGATCGTTGCTGTCTTGTTCTTACGGATAACAAGCTATCTATGAAGTTTAATCTCTAATCATTTTTGTATGCATGATGTAGGATGCCTTTCTTCTCCCCATTTTTTTTGGTACTCAAATGAAATTCTTACTGCAAAGTACCTGTTTTAGTCTGTCATTTTGATTATTATTTCACAGTAATTTATACAATCTAATGCTGAGTATTTGGGTGTATAGGGTTCAGGGTGTTTTTTGCTGAACATTTTGTCAGTTAGCTTTGTTTCACTCAAATATAGTCCTCTTGTACTGAGCATAGATGTATCGATATATCATTTTCATTCTTTTAATATAATTTTCCATGTCTCCATTTCCAAAACAAAAAGCTGAGTAGAATAGTAGTTTTGAGTCGAAAACGGTTCCAGAAATTCCAGACTAGTTGCATGTGTTTGAAATGTCTCATGGATGCCCTAAGACCTCGGTCTCCATGGAATTTTGTGCTTTAGACATTTAGGCTCCGTTTGGATGGGGGTAAATTTTGGAGGAGTTACTCTAGGTAATATGAAAACCCCTTATTTGAAAAAGGTTTTCAAAAGTTGGGAGGGGTAAAAAGTTGATTTTTTATCCCTTTCCTCTTAATTACCAAACATTGGTAATGGGGGGTTATCCTCCGTTATCCCCATCCAAATGCAGCATTAGTGGAGTAACATGCTTCGCTCGTGAACCCCAAGGGATTATCCTAGTTGGTTTGGGAGCAAGATCTCTAGAGAGAGGTCTTGGGTTCAGATCATGGGAGCTCCAATGAAGGGTCACTTCCCATAGAAATATGAGGTCCCATCGAATTACCAGTGTGTGAGGATAGGGGAGTTTTCACACTCCGAACAGGGGTACAAATATCGGCCGATATGAAACTATTTTGGAACTAGTAAATATCGGCCGATATGATATGTATCGGCCGATATTGGCCGTTTATTTAAAAAAAAAAAAGGAAGAGAAAAATATCGGCTGATATCGTATTTTTAACCCCTGCTTTAAAGGATTAGTTGGGTGTGACGCTTGGACACCTTCGGACCTTATAAAAAAAAAAAGCATGCTTTGCACGTGGCTCAAGTTTATTCGGCTTATTGTTGGCATTGATCAGGTGTCTTTAAAGTTTTGTGCTGCATGCAAGTAAATAAATAACCTCATCGATTGAGAAATGTTCACTAAACTGCTAGATATGGGTTGATTATCTGACGTGTTCTTATAATTCAAAAGTTATGAAATGGAAAAAGCAGCTAGAAACTTTACATACATTTATTATCATAAAAATATGGCATATGTTTATTTACATTAGTAGTCAAAACTTGAATGAAACCCATCATAGAAACAGAAAATGATACCTTTGCAATATACATTCTACGTTGCATTTGGAAACCATTTGTTCTAGTGAATATTTGTATGGGTGAAGATATAATTGTCGTGGAAATGATGAAATGTTGGATGTGTTACATATGTTACCTTGTGATTAATTTCGATTCTATTTCCATAGTTAATTGCCATTTCTTCTACAAATTTTAATAATTTTTTCAATCGAAGTACATTTTCATCACTACTAAATTGTTGAAAGGTATTAAGATCATAAGCAGGAGCATGCACAAGGTGAAAGAGATCAGGGTTTGGAACTTTGGATAACGTGTATGTATCCATTGTCAGAATACGTGCTTGATTCAATCTTGAATATTTCTTCTGTCCCAATTTAGTTATCTTATATGGATTTTAGAATTATCTCAAAATAGTTGTCTCATTTATATTACAGTAGCATAAAGTGTGTTAAAAATAGTTGAGATTATATGGAGTGTTAGTCTTATATAGAGTTTTTAAAGAGATACAAATGTTTCAAATAAGACAACTAAAATGAGACGGAGGGAATATTATTTTAGATACAAAGATAAATGCCGTTACGGAGAAGCATAGGAATCTTTTCCTCTCTTTTTTCCCCACCCAAAAGCATTGATGCATTTCCTATTTAGCTTGTAAATTGGTCAATGATTTTGGCGACCTCTAAAGAGCGTAACATATTCATAACAACCCTTAAGTGTATTAAACAAAAAATATGACTCTTTTTTCACACATGCATTAAGATTAGTCAGGTGAGACACTTGAAAAATTTTCGTGGAACACTTATATTCAAGTCACAGAAAATACAGGAATAGCAAACATTTCATTGGACTTCTCAACATGAACAGAGCAGGCGTCATGCCTAGATTGAGGCCTGAGGCTTTGGCCTCTGTGAATTAGGTTCTCAATTATCATCCTTTGAAATGAACCCTTGTCATTAACATCAATTATCTATCACATTCCATGGCTGTGTAAGTCTCTGTAAGTCGGCCCTTTGGGCAACTCTGGTGAATAGGAAAAATTCTGACATAGCAATATGCCATTATATTGCGAACCGGAAAAATTAGGTTAGGCCTTCATCCAAGCCTTAACCAATACAATAGGGAATAGGATGGTGCTTATGTGAGTAGGTGCACTTAGATCCTTACAGAACATGAAAATTTAAGAGATTTATTCAAGGAGAATTCATTTTGAAGCCACTATTACCTAGATATCTAGGTCATCATAGTTCACTGTTAAATTAACCAAAAAAGGCCTGAAGTTACAGATTTGTCAATATATAATGGTGCTCCAATACCCAACCAAAGGTCTACTATGGTACCAATTAAAAAGGTTATTGTAGCTACTGGACGATGAAATGGATTTTGGAATTTATTAACTAAACATATCTGTGTTGGTCATGTTAATTGATACGAAAGTTTCCACATTATGCAATTTCAAATAATGAAACTCAGAAGTGGGTTTCATACAGAGATAAGTTCCGTACTCAATGGCGAGATGAAGGACAAGACACAACCCAGACGACATATTGGAAACAACAAAAGAAATCCAGTTTGAGAAATTTAAGAAATGGGTAAATAGAGCACCAACTTCTTCTAGATCTAAGTTTCCTAACAATCTCACTAGTGATAACAGTAAAAGTGTAGCATCTAAACAACCATAGAAGACATCAGACAAGCCTTCGACTTTAGATCTAAAATAAAAGGTTAGGGGAGATGTTTTAAGTGCAACATGATATGGCATCTTTCACTAGTAGCATCCAAAGAGAGTACAACTTGTAGACATTAAGATGAAGGGTCGTGCCTGGCATGGTGCCAAAAAGTTGAAGTAGAACGATTAAATAAAGGAAAAAAATAAGATTTACAAGTTGAAAAAGATGATACAAAAGGTCTTTTTACCTAGCAACTATTGGTGAGTCAAAATCTAATGGGCTAGAAATTACCTTTAGTACTGAGTTTTGATTGTAGGGTACTTTACAACACCATATTCAATGGCATATATAAAAAAAATTAATAATAATAATTTCTTTTGATTGTGTGGGCTTCAACATCCACTGAATACATGAGTTCCTGGTCAAGTTGCTTTATGGATCTGGGCTCAAGAAAAGGAGAGGCATGGACCCAAGCAAGCCTTGGGGGAGGTTCTTATTGATTCCTTTCGGGTTTTTTTCCCCCTTTTTAACACTTGTATGATATGGCATGTTATGCAAACATGACACATGATAGCATTACTCTTAAAAATTTACATACAAACCTATTTATTTCAAGTTAGATGCTTTAGAATCTAAAGACATTACCCATCAACAGCCTTACTCAATGGGCCTAAGAAAAGTCTGATTTTGAGCAGGATGGTCCAAAAGTTTAGCCTGATTATTAAACAATAGAGAGCTAACTGTTTATTTTGAAGGCCCATTATCATCTGTGGACCTTTACCATCACTCTCACTCACAGGTTTGGGTTGGACCCGTTTGATTTTTTATGAAGATGGTTGATGCAATGGACCCTAATAGTAAAGCCCCTCAGTGGTTGGTGATCTGAGATTCTTAGTCTCCAGGATTGTCAATCTCTCAAAACCATAAACTTTTGAACGACTTTTCTCTTCCCTCCTTCCTTTTATTGAATGCTTTTAGTAGCTGCTACGTTGATTGCTGGGTAGTGGGTAGGGTCAAAAGTTATTAACAAAACAGAGAAATGCATTTATTTCTGCAGGAAGGAATTTAGATGGCTTTGCTAAACCCAAACTTCACTTTGTCATTTGCTTTTGTCATACATACACAAGCGTTTTCCTTTCTCACTTTTTGACTGGAATATCCCCTAATTCAGCAGAAAACAAGGCAAAGTGAAAGAGAAACAGATAAGCCCAAGTCCAAGTCCAACTCCTTTAGTTAGACGGTTGCAGCTTGCAAGCTTCTGACTGGTACATATGAAATAGTCGTACCGCTGGACTGAACATAAAAGGGTAGCTCGGTAGAGGTCTCGAGTTCAATCTGTACTCTCAAATTTACTTGATAAATGAAGTTTGTGGGTGGTGTTCTGTATCTATGAGATTAGTCTCATCAACAATGAAAAGTGAGGATATACATATTACGTTATCAATTGACACATTTATAGATATTGATCCAATTAATATATCTATCAAATCAGTCAATGCCCCAAATTCTGAATGCCTACCTCAAACATTAGTAGATTTTATGCCTTCATTTTTAGTGTTTTGTAGGGTTTTTATTGAGACCTTTTAAGATTATATTGGTCCACTTTGGGCTCTACAGATTCACACGGTTTGTTCTTGAACCTAGTCCACTCGACCAGGCCCAAAAGGCCTCATGAGGAGGAAGGGGTGCTCATATGTTATTAACACCCACCATGGCCACCTCTTGGGCGATGTGGGACAATTCCCACACTGTTCTGTCACGTCACACATGCAAAGGGTCCATATAGGCAACACCATACAGGTAAAGGGCCTACACAGGCAGAGTGTTGAACCGTTCTTTGATACCATTTGTGACGACTAGACCCCCAATACGATATTGTCCACTTTGCCTCCACAGACCCACACGGTTTTGTTTCTAGACCCAACACACTTGGCCAGTCCCAAAAGGCCTCATGTTGAGGAGGGGGTGCTCCCCTCTTATTAACATCCACCATTTCTACCTCCTGGGCGATATGGGACAATACCCACACTCCTAAGTGGGTGGAGTGTTACCGGATACATTCACATTCAGATTTCCACTAAATAGGAGGTAGAAAAATAATTGCTTTTGGATACAAAGTTGAGTGACCATGTCCCCTTGGGGGAGCAAAAAGGTTGCCCCTTCAGAGATTCAAGGATAGGAAAGGTTTGTGACCATGTTTCCCAATTATCCGGGAACAGATAGAGCCACATTAATGGGGTTTTTTAGAATCCAATCCATTTATATTCAAAATTCCAAAATATCAACTTCGACTTTTTTTTCATTTGTTGATATAAAAGATTTAGTAATCAACTATTCACAAGTGGTACAAGACATCATTCAAGTACTGTACTCGCTGAAAGATCGAACCACATATTCAAATTTATTTATAAATTTTGAAGGTCATTATTTTGATGAGATCAAAAGAAATGAGTGAGGCATCAGTGTTTTAAATAATAAGTGACACCAGACTTATCATTTTGATCAACATGTTATGACTTAAGTGGTGTTTTTAATCCTATGTATTATTGAGATCAACTACTTGAAACTTAAAACTCAATAAATTGATGTATGAATTGTTAGATGTGACAACAGATGCATATTCCTTTCTATTAAACAAGAGTTTCATTTGTGTGGGTAAACCCTTTTATAAAAAATGAGTCCCTTAAAAAGGAAAAACACCTTAACTAAATCAAAGAAGTCATAGTTTAAGATTCACAAAGGTTTTAAGTTAAAAGGTAATTTAAAATAATTAAAATTTACAGATTTTAAAAGAATGGCTTTAATTTAATAAAAAAATGATAAAATCAATATTTGTATTATTTACATCAAAACCATTAAGAAATAATGAAATGATGTGTCACCAAATTAAAAAACCTTCCTATTTTACACGGTACATTTTAGGGAATTACTTCTTCCAAAGAAAAAGGAAGAACCACTTCCCCTGAGCTCTCTTTATTACATAGGAAAAGGAGGAAGAGTCTCCTTTTTTGAATTATTTATTTTTCACCAGCCAGAAAATGACAATCTCATGAATGATAATTTATCTAATGAATCGAAGCAAAAAAGAGGATTTTTCCTGTAGAATTTGATTCTCAGTAATTTTTAGTTTTTCAAGCATTTGTTAAAGTAAAAATTAATTACATAATTCTTTTTAAAAATTGACTAATAAAATATATTTGTGATATATATATATATAAAAGGTAAAGAAATTTGGATGGAGTGTTTAAAATCTATTATGAGATCTACTCGAATTAGTTCAAATGGTAATCTCTTATCTCAAGAAACGAGAGATGTCAGATTCGAGTCTCATGGATTAATCTTAATGATATCTTAAAAAATAGAAATACTATCCATGAAGATTTTAGTAGAAGTGTGTATAAAATTTCGTGTAAACATATAAAGAAACTATTATAAATTTTATTTTACTACTTCCACGATATACTCTATCAATGTCCACATGGTGTTGAAAACTTGCGTGTAGTTTCAGGGGAAACAAACAATCAAAAGAAGAAAGATAAAGGTTAGGCACCCAAAAAAAATTAAATAAAGAAAAAGAAAAGTCGTCGAAAGACAACACTTAAAAAATCCTTTTAATATATGGTATGACCCACAGTTCTTACGTGGTTGTTCCCTTGCTGGACTTTGAAGTAAGGATCATCTTTTGCTAAACTGCAATTTCAAATTTAGTTTCTATACATAAATTTCATTTTCATTTTTTATTTTTTAAGTTAAATGAAGTTGATTCAAGCAAAGGAAAGCTTATATTAATGGTTAAAAAAAGTTTTACACAATAAATATTTTATATAAAAGGATTTTTTATTTTTAATAGACTTCATTGGCCGCCTCACTGGTTTTTTCCTAAAAATCACGGTATTGAGCATCTGACTAATTTTTGGGACTTAGGCTGCGTTTGGATGAAAGGTAATTTACAGGGATCACCCCTCACTTGGGGTCACCTTTAAACTTGGAGTCACCCTTGAATACCTCAAATTTCAATGGATTATTCAAATAAGATGATGAAAGAAGTGATTTTTTTATAAAAGTTTGAAATCTTACATGTGAATGTGAATCGAACACAAAACCTCTTATATTTTAGTCGAATTCTTGACCATCACGACAATATCTCGAAATTCTTCATCAATCGTTCCAACCAAAATGATAAGATTAAGATTATCCTAATTTGCACATAACACTGTGCCTAAGTTGGCTCTATCTTTAGAATATGTAATTAACGTTGAACGAATCTAATTTAGGAACCACTTAGTGAGCTCTTAAAGGGGATAAATGAGACCATAATTGAAAGGGTAAAAAATGAAAGTAAAAATTTGAATGTGTGAAATGTTCATTAAAAAATAAATAACGTTTAACAAGTAAGTTGAAAATGACTTCCAAAGTGGAAAATAAAAATAGAGGAATTTGAAAAGAAGAGGGAATTCCAATGTCCATGAGTGGACCAGTGAACCTATTTGACGAGCTCAAAGCCTCAAACCGCGGCTAGAACCTACACTTTCTAGCTGCATTCTCACCTGATCTCCTCACTTTTAACCATTATTCGGATTTGTGTTCAATTAATACAAATCAATCTCAAATGTTGATTATAGATTTAAAAAATTTTATAAAGGAAGGAACGTAATTTTAATATTTGTCATGGATAAGAATCATCGTCAAGTCATGTTATGGATATCTTTATTAGTAAAAATTGAAAAACGATGACAACCTACTCTTGTATTTGTTTTAAGTAGGGGTAGTGATTTTTGCATGAATATTTTCTCTCATGATCTACCTCCTTAAAGGGTAATTTCAATTTTGCCATTGCTTTTAGAAAAGGGAAAAAAAGAGATGAGGAGAGAAGTAAAGTCAAAATTGGGATTTTCTTTTAAAAAAGGAGTGCACAACAAAAATAGTAGTGCAAAAATCAGTATCTTTTTTTTATAGGTTTTCATCATAAATTAGTGGTTTAGACCATTATCACAAATACTGTTCTCAGGATATTAAAAGCTATTGGTAATATCGGGATATTTTCAAATTCTCGAATTTTCACTGAGAATTTAATGGGAAAATCTCGCTGAATTTGTAATATTTAAAAATAATAAAAATAGAATAAATAAAAATATTAATAAAATAAAAATGGTAATAAGGAATTTACCGGAAATTTACTGGGATATTATCTTGATATTACCACTTATGACGTTTTTAACGCGATTTTATCGGGAATTTACTGGGAAATTATAGTCGTGTCGATAAAAATGTGTTTTTAACGCGTTAATGGTATTTTACCGATAAAAAAATAGTAAATTTGAAAATACCGCAGATATTTGTTACAATGATTTAGACCGATTAAAATAAGTATATTGGTTTTTATTATGTAATGAGAAAGGCTACAAAGTTATGAAGCAATAAACAACTTATGTTTGTCTCTTTTGTTTTCCCACATGGCAGTCTATCAAGATCTTTTTCATAGTTAGTATATCTCCTTGTTCACACCCCAATCTTGCAAACATCATATTCATCATCACTCTCAAAAGCAACACAATGGGGAACCTCAACACTATCAACTAATGAATCATGGTTTTCACCCAAAACTATAACTTCAAAGATCTAGGCTTTTCACACCAAAACCTCTCTCATAAGGAGCCAAAACCAACGACAAATATGAATAATCAAGAAATCTAGAAGAAGGACTACATGAGAAATCCTACATTAGAGTAGATCTCACATAGAACCTCTTAACCACAAGTTCGATGTATGTTTTCTCAAATTAGACTCTCTAACCAGACTTTTTATTGAATAGATAGTTGATTGTACGTTATTAGATGTATTTGATAGATGATTATATAAATATAAAGTATGTAATTTTTTAACAATTGATTGATAATCAAAGTCACGTTCTTGGCCTATTAAATTTTGATAAATTATTGATTTTAAATAGTTTAAAATAAAAAATAGGATGATTAGATAAAGCTGAATCTTTGTAGATATCTGAATCTATAGTCCCCTCTATACCACATCTGCCTATGTACATACTACCTAAAACTCATTTAAAAGAAAAGTTAGTTTGGAGTATTTACTTTTGGAAAAGGAGTTACCTCCCATACAAAGAGTAGAGAGTGGGTTGCTGGCACTCTGAAAATTTTGCCAAAATTGAGCATATGGAAATGAGATGAGCGAAAAAATCTCTCCAAATTCGTCAATCTACTTTTGCGAAGGACCTAAGAAGCAATAAATCTCTTATTTTTTTAAGATTTACTTCTAATATTCAACTTATCAAATATTAAAATTTTACTCAAAAGGGTTGAAGTGGAAGCAAGAGTCTACTCCAAAGAGCCATTCATCTTGTGTAGATAGAAAAGTTTGCACATTCCTCAAAGATTAATAAAATCCTCTAAGAGGCTTAGACAATTTAGAAAATCAAACATTCAAATTTAAATATTCTTGAAACACTAGAGAACAACTTCTGAAGATTAGTGACTGTCAAATAAGGTCTTCAATGGATCTAACTTAAATTAAATTCATATTGTATTAAGTCAGTTTAAATTTAATTAGACCCTATATTTTGAAGGTCGGATCCACGATAACAAGTGGGCAGCTATGCTACTGAGCAGGCGTACTAATTTTGAGTTTTTGAAATTGAAATATCTCAGCCGATACTACATACATGATATATATCGGCTAATATCATTAAAAATCACTAGTTGTTTTTTTTTTTAAAAAAAAGGTTAATTCGTTCGTGGGTCCTTTCGATATCGGTCAAATATAATATCAGCTGATATTTCAAATTTAAATTATTTTTTTTCAAAAACGAGCATACTGTCAGTTTTTTTTTTTTATTAAAAAGATGACCACTATTTTAAAAAAAAAAAATAATCGATCATTGTTCAGTACCAAGTCTTAGATTGATGATGCATGAAAAAAGTTTTAGCAGGAATTGGATATGACGTACCCATACAAAGGGCAATGGGGCCCGTCCCTCTTTTATTTCCTTCTCTCCTTTTCTCGTTTTCACTTCCTTTTCTCGTTTTCACATTTGTCTGTCTCCTTCCCTTTCTCTGTGTCCCAAGTCTAATCAGAGTATCATACCCAACAAACAAGTACAGCACTTCTCTTTTACAACCTAACATACAACCTCTCATTCTCAATAATCCAAAGAGCACTCAGCAGGCAAGAATTTTACTATAAAGGTAAATGCCTTGACTGCAACTCAAGTTATAAATTAGTTTTAATACCTTTTGAGGAAAATTTTCAATTGTTTAATCGTTTGATTTGGAACAAGGAATTGGCTAAACTGGGCTTATTGTAGTTTTTTTGATATAAAAATTAGTACATTTACTGAATGAAGCAACTTATTAGTTGATATATATAATATTGATTGTGAAATTTAGTTCTTACATTATAACTGCATGTATCAAGCAATGCTAACTCAGAGTTTGGATTGCCAGATCTTTTATTTTCATAATCGGCCCATAAAAGAAAATGGTGTTAAGTATTTGAGTAATAGGCCAAGAGTTCCAAAATTGATGGAATACATAAATCAAAGTCCTTAAAGTTATCCCACATTAGGCTGAACCAACCTCATGTCCAATAGCCCATTACGACCACTCTCACTCTGAACTAAGTAGCTATTTTCACTTTTGTGGAGGCTTCACACTGGCACAAGTTAACCTTTTACATAGATCAGACATGATACCTATTTTTATAGAATGTAAAAAATTGAACTCTTTAAGCCTAAGCAAAGAATGGTATCTATTACACTAACTCAATATGATGTACATACTCCAAATTGAGCCCTCCTAAGAAAAGAATGGTTAGATAGAACGACAGTTCATTATTCAAATTGATTGTTGATAGCTGAAATGTACAGGTCCAAACACTTCATGTGTCTCTCATTGTGCATCAAACAAGTCGAGCGTTTGTAACTGCCATATTCATGTAGAAACTGTTACGATATATACACATAGGTCTAATAATGAGACTAAATTCAAAGGGATTAGAGTGATGGTTAGAAAGTATTTTAGAAAGTGAAAGTTCTGAGTTTGATTATCACTTTTTCTCAAAGAACTACTTTCTGAAAAATTGCCCAGTATGTGTGGATAGAGAAAAACTTACATATGTCTTGAAGATTAGTTAGATGCTTTGAGAGAATAGAACACCTTAATTATTAAAAAAATAAATAATGGAACTAAATGTACCTCATATTTTTTTGTCACAACAATCTTACATGTTGAGCCAACCAAAATTTTGAAAACGCTGATTTTGTAATCGTGGCCACAGTTTTAAAACTTTCTTGGGTTGATTTCAACCCTTAAATTAATCGTGCAAAAACTCAAATATAAAATGCAGAGAATAGGTACCATTGCAGATTTATGCAATAGATTTCATATAATTAGGTTGAAAACACCCTCTTGAAAAAAAGATTTAGATCACAGCAAATGAAGAGCAAAATGGGTTATAGCCAAGAAAACTAAGGGTTAGAATTTGGACACAATCCTTTCAATTTGAAATCAATTATTAATAATTATAGATCAATTACTATGTGATGATTGAAGTCATTTATTTCTACATATTAGAAAGTAGCCCACCCACTAAAATTGACAACAGTCCGTCATACAAAGTCATTTATTTACACCTAGTCCATACCTAAACCATCTTTTATAAGGACGATCTGACCCACATGGGAAAGATAAAGCATGGGAGTAAGGATCATATTTCTAAGAGTAGATGGTGTTCTGATGACAGTCTTAAGAGAAAAGAAAGGAGTACATGCAGTGGCCTCCTTTAACAGATACTCTTCAAGAATCTTCCTTCTCTTGTGTGAGACAATAAAGTGAAAGAACCAACCAATCCTATGTTGTTTATATTTTGCAACAAAAGGTGAAATTATCATTTTACCCCTCCGTGTTTTATAATCCAAATGAATTGTCAGTTCATTTTCAGTTCGTTCGGATGAATATACTCATCTGAACGAACAGATCAGTATAATTTCAGTTCGTTCGGATGGTTATGTTTATACTCATCCGAGCGAAAAATCGAGTGTCTATATGTTTTGTAATTTTTTTTTTTCACAATATAGGGGGAACTTTGAGTACAACTTTATTAAATATCTCATTCGAGTGAGGTCTCACGCTCTCACAGGATAGCCAACAGGTTACGCCACGAGGACTTTAACTCGCACCATCTCACTTTCTGAAGCGATATATTATTAACTGAGGTAGCCCTGTGTAGAGTTGAATGTTTTGTAGTTTATTTTAAAATTTTGAAAAATATAATTGTTTTATTTAATCTAAGATAGAAATTTTATCAATAATAAGTTAATAGCTGAGCTCACGATATCAGTCAATCACAACCATCCATTGTTTTCATAAAAAAGAAAATGCACACCCAATAAAACTTAAGTTTAATTTTCTCCTCTGCCCAATTGCTTTATCTTTCCTTGGAAGTCCACTTAAACAAATGGTTGAGAGTTGGAAAAAAAATGTCAAATTGATATTATACTACTTTTTAATTTTCCTTCTCCTCATTTCCTATTAGCGACAAACATGGATTTGACAACTTGCAAAAAAATTCCATTCATCCTTCAGTAAGTCTAATAATGAAGGACAAGTAATAGATTAAAGCTTAAACAAATATATGCAGGCAAAAGTTCTAAGTCTATCTTCTTCCATAAGTCAAGCAAGATTTTGTGGCAACTCAACCGAGTTGGCATCAATCTCATACCAATTTACCATTTAAAGTATGGGTATATCGGAAAATCACTTCTCATAGTTTCTACGAAGTGACTGTGGCTGTAAGGGCTAGGATTGATTGCATCTGAAAGAGACTTGTGCAGTGGAGTCTACCAATATTTAATCTCATGAATGATTTAATCATGCACATTATTTATATCATTTGAGGAAAAACAAAACATAGCCCTCTTTATTGTATGTATGAAGAAAAAAAACACCCTTTTCTGAGAGTTACTTTAGTAGCATTTCATTAATTTTTTCACATAATCTGTGAAACTCATTTGAACTCTACGAAAATCAAATTATTCAAATGATCCAATGCTTCCAATAGTTAATAAATAGGTCGTCATAAAAAAAGGAAGGTAGAGATTGAACAGTAAATGGTAATCGCTCAATCCAAGATTTGAAGGTGAAGGTGAAGGAGAAGGACAAGGAGAAGGAGAGAACCCACTGGCTCGTTGAACTCGTTGCATTATTAGTAAAGTTTAGAGGTTGTGTGTTTAAATTCTATGAGTGTCAAGTAAGATAGTCAGTCTATAAAATAATTTATTAAATCTAAATATAAAAACTAACTCTATATAAAATTAATGGATATACACAATAATGATAATAATGAGATAATCAAAAACATACTAGATGTCCTAACATATTAAAAAAAATAGTGTGGATTTGCAACAAAAGTCAAAAGGTAGAAGGATAAGAAAAGCAACATTAGGTCGCCATACTCTGAAAGAGTTGATATAGTTTGAATTGTTGATTTGAGAGTGGCACAGGATTTTGTTGCTCTAGATTGGTCTATTTGAACGACACATGTGTTACGACCTGAGTATTCAGTTCAAAGGACTAGTCCAGTAGGTAGAGTAATTCGAGTCCTCTATAAATCCCTATATCTCCCTCTATAATTTCAATGCAGGACTCAACCAACCTCAACAACATGCAATGTGGATGTGCTGCCATAAGGTATTTGCTCCAGCAAGATTACAATAAATAATTAACGAAAAAGAAGAGACAGTCCTTGTTTTGGTCTTACGTTCACATTGATCATCGTCTTCTCGTGAACCCATTTAGGGGAAAATAAGTAAATGATAGATAGAGAAGGAGAGGTGGCCATCGGAGACAGATAATAATACTGTATTTCTGTGTGTAATGAAGGGGGGGAAGTCATTGAGCCATTAAGCGCCATGTTCATCTACGTGAAGAATTTATACACTTACCTGGTGAGCAGATCGAATTTCGATATTCGATGAAGCCGTCCATCATCAGATTTAGATTCAGTTGGGGGGAATGAAGCCTGGTCCGAAATCATTCAGATTGATTTGTGCTTCATTTGAATGGTTTGGAACCAGACAACATTCCCCTCAACTTGGTTTTCATGAGACTGCTTCATCCCTGAATGGTATGGAATTTGAACTATTCAACATTTCCCTCGACTTGACAACGAGAGAGAGGGAGAGAGGGAGGAGCTGCCATTTAAAGTCTTAATCTACATTTCCCTCAACTTGACAACTTGAGAGAGAGAGAGAGACAGAGGAGCTGCAATCTAAAGTCTTAATTTGGCCCTGCCCATGCAATTGCTTTTCTTCACTACTCGTTGCAACTTGCGAGTAACCGTAGATTAATAGGTCAGGTCTGCAATCTCATGTTCAAAAAGTCTTAGCTAGCTTTTTACACACACCTTACGTTGCAGGAACATCTAAACTCTATGTACCACTAACTTATAAATATTATTCTTAGAAATACTAATCATGATAGATAATATCGGATTATTTTCAAATTCTCAAATTTTCACTAAAAAATTAATGAGATAATCTCACGGAAATTATAATATTTAAAAAATAATAAAAATATTTTCCTGATAAAAGTACTTATATTTTGGTCTACTGCTTCAATAAAACATATTGTACATAAATGAATATATTTTTACTGCAATTTATACTCCTATCAACTCTTTAACAATTCAGTAAATATTAATCTATATTTCAAATTTTGTCCCATATTGAAATTTTAATCCAAGTAAATATTAATCTATATTGAAATTTTGTCCCATATATCTCAAAACTGGATTGTTTTCAAAATATGAAAGTCCCGGAGAAAAATAAGAATGGCAATTTTATATGGATTGTGGGGCCTAGATGCTGAAGGTCGGTCACCAAATCATAGGTCTCGCATGTAAAAAAATACTTGCTGCAGAGGACTACATATTTTTTTTCTAAAAATGATGTTGACAAAGGAGGGATTAGTTGAAGAGTTGTACATCCCTTATGCCACTTTTTTCAAACCCAGTGCCATTTCCATGAATGGACAACCTCGCATGTGATTGAAGTCTATTTACCGCTAAATGTATAAAATAGGTCAAGCTGGTTATCGATGTACCAAAAGTCTCTCAGTCGTCCAATATGTAGTGAGGAAATTAACAGTGGAGTGAGAACCACGTTGACAGTAAATTTGATGGAATGATATTAAGAGTCCAGATAATCCATGGAGATGATTTTTAGTGGTATTTGCCACCGATACAAAATCTTGATAGTATTCAGTGGTCTTATGGCCTCCACTCTTCCAAAGCGCATTGAGTTTTCCTCCTCCTTCCATCAGGCGCATTCATCACAATCCACGTAATAGAGTTTTTCCCATTCATTCAATCTGTTGTGGGCCATCACTGTAACACCTCGTCTCGCTACAGGAGTGTTATCTCCGAAACACGGATATAATGTCTTCTTCTTCTTCTTCTTTTAAATGGGAGGTATTGTTCCCACAACCCACACTCAAATCAATAACCAAATATACGAATAAAGCATTAATCATCGTTTAAAATAATAACATCATTCCATTATTATACTTGTCCAATTCATGCATGATTACATAACTCAAAAATATGAACAAACTCTCAACTACAAAATGGGAGTGTGACAGAGGATATAACTGCAGCTCCACATCCAACATCTAATAGTGGGTCTCGCTGACCCCTCCTCTAAGAAATACCTGTAAGACAAGGGGTGAGCTCTACATGCCCAGTGAGGGCAACACATGTATCATATGTCACCAAGCATACATTGTGCATGATCATATGAAAGCATCAATGTCTATGATGTCTACATGCATGACTATGCAAGTGGGTGCCCTACCCCTAACACACGGGCCCACATCTGTCGGGCCTCCAGTACATCATCTAACCAACTCAATGCAACTCTAGGATAACTCCTCATATGTCCATCCGTTACAGTCCACCCAACCTCGGGTATACAGACTGATCTCCAACCGGATCAGAATCCCTAGTCCTCGACCAAACCTATGACTCTCTCATGACAACCCGCACACATACCACGACCAACCCAAAAGTCGGGCTCACTAGAGTCCCAAACAGACTATCACACAGGAGTAAGCACCACACGAGTCCTCAACAGACTGCCAACCAGACTCATCTATGGTCTCCTCAACCAAGCACCTGACTCTCGATAATCAAACCTATAACCTTGGACCTCATCGGTTGGTCTCCACACGACTTGCACATCCACCCCTCATGAAATTCCATAGGCCTTCTACCAAGTGATCCTGCCGAACTCACTCTTTAGGTGCCCATAAACTCCTAGTGAGCCAACACCCATAGCACAAGTCTCAACAATGAACCCCAGGTCATAACCACTAGTAAAAATACTATCACGTCCCTCAGCCGAAAATGTGGGCGAACAGACATTTAACCCGGCTGCCTCCCAGGACAACCCAATACGTACTCGACGCACTCTACGACCACCCCACCTCCACAGAAATCCACACACACAATAGATTATCTACACCCCAAAGGTGTCCTAATCCGAAACATTATACCACATCACACCACAGACTGGCCCACCAAGCAGGTGTCCTAGCTTGGAATACCATATCTCAGACTGTACCCACCCTGCAGGTGTCATAGCCTGGAATACCATACCTCTGACTGTACCCACCCCGCATGTGTCATAGGCTAGATTACCATACCTCAGATTGTACCCACCCTGTAAGTGTCATAGCTTGAACTACCATACCTCAGACTGTACCCACCCTACACGTGTCATAGCCTGGAACATCTCATCACACCACACCGCAGGTTCTCCCCACCCTATTGGTGTCCTAGCCTGGAACATCACACAACATCATCCCTCAACTAATGAGCGGTAGAGCACATCACCAGTCTACTCGGTCATCTGAGGGTCACAAACCATACCAGTAGGAGTTGTTCCTCACCGCATCGTCCCTTGACCGATGAGCAGGGGAGCACCTCCTCAACCTACTCGGTCATCTGGGGATCACAAACCATACCAGCGGGAGTTGTCCCTCACCTCATAGTCCCTCGGCCGATAGCGGGCAAGCGCCTCCACAGCCTACTCGGTCATTCGGGGATCACAAACCATACCAGAGGGGGCTTTCCCTCACCGCATCATCCCTCGATCGATGAGAGGGCGAGCACCTCCTTAGCCTACTCAGTCATCCGGTGATCACAAACCATACCAGCAGGAGTTGTGCCTCACCTTACCATCCCTTGACCGATGAGCAAACGAGCACCTCCTCAGCCTACTCGGTCATACTGGGATCACCTCACCCATCACGCGCTCAGATACCGTGTCTGTAATGACCTCTAAGTCTACCTTGGGTGAATCAACACTCAACACAGAGACTTTCGTTAGGTCATCATGGTTGCCTCACTGCCTGTCCCGACTAAGACTTCAGGGCACCTCGCCCTCCAATCTAGACCACGCTCTCTCACTGGCACATCAGAAGGCCACAAAGGGTAGACTGATAATCTAACCCACACTAGGAAGTATATCCAGCCACTATCCACCACTGGGTAATCCATAGCTCAACCACGCTTCCATTGCGCTGCTCCACACAACCTTCAAACCCCAACTACTTGATAAGCTAGGAGGAGTCTCTAGATCCTAGTGTAGCCTAGTACTTATGCCCTACGGACATCCCACAATTACTAGCTACATGCATGCACGATTGTTTATAAACATGTTACCAAAATGGTAATAATGAATCATAATTAAGTGTGTGCATAGCTATCATTAGTAGACTAACATATTGACACTCGAGCATGTTACCATCCAATTATCATCAAACAATAAAATATGGTTATACAAAATAATATCACATTAATTCATCATGTGTATACATCTCTAACTATCACATACTAGCATGTAACATCCAAACACGTTATCAATCAAAACATGTTCCAAACAAGCATAGTAGGCAATATCATCTATTATCTACCGCATGCGATTCTACAACATGTTGATTAACTATTAATTGCAACCATCGCAGATTATCACACATTTCAACCAATCACGTTATCAAACCGTCAATCCATCATGAGATCAAATAAACAACTCATACATGCTCCTATGAGCTAAGTGTAGGAATACACCCGGATGGGGTCCCTGCCACATAATGATATGAACAACTCCCTTGCCGAGTGACTCATAATACCAGGGAATCTCGTTCGCCATATTCTGTACCCGAACATTTGATAAAGAAGTAGTATGCGTAAATGCATGCTAAAATCGGTGGTAAGTCCCCTCACTTGTGTGCGTGTAGCTGAAATCCAAAGCGAGAAGATGGATCCGCTGGTTTGAAGGAAGTTCAATCTGTTGAAACGAGAACACAGAGACAAGTAACCGGTCAAAACAGGTCAAACTAAGTCTGGGCTAAAAACGAACCAAAAGCGAGTTGGGTCCAAACTGAACTGAAGTGGGCTTCAAAATTGAAAACTGGGTCCAAATTGGGTCGGGCTCGAAACTGAGCCCATAATCCAAACTGGGCTTAAAATTGGGTCGGGCCCGAAATTGGGTCGAAACGGGTCGGGCCTGAAAACTAGACCGGGCCAAAATGGGCCAGGTCATAGGCTAGGCTGGACTAGATCTGGCGAAATGGGCTAGACTAGGCATGGGCCAAATCAAGTATGGGCTAGATCTAGTAAACTGGGCCAGATCTGCGAGCTGGGCTGGGCTGAACTGGGCCAGACCAAGTTTGGGCCTAACTAGGCCTCGGTTGCGAAGCCCAAAACCGAACCCAGCCGAGTCAATTCAGTGACTCAACTAAGTTGGCTCTGCACTCAGCTGAGAATCTAGGAAACAAAAGGAATGAAAAGGAAAATAAGAAAATAAGGGAAGATGATTGAAAACCAGAGAGAGAAAAAGAAAGAAAAGGTCAAGGAGAAGAGAGGGGAAGGAACTTGAGTACCTAGTAGCAACAGAGGAGGATCCGACAGTCGAGGCAGGAGAATCGAAGTGGAGAAGAAGACCATGGGAGCACCGGCTGGAGAAGGAGGGGTTTGTATCGAGAAGAGGAAAGAAAATAGAGGAGATCGCGAGAGAGAGAGAGAGAGAGAGAGAGAGAAGGGAGTGGCGACAGCGGTGCCCAAAGGGGAGAGGGGAGTTTAAGGTTAGAGTTAGGAGAAGGTAAGGAAAGGAGAAAAAAGGGAAAAAGAGAGCGGCGGGAGGGAGAGAAAATGGGAAGGAGGGCCAAAGAGGGGTTTCCAAGGGGAGGGGCGGCGACAAAGGATTAGAGTTTTAGGGAGAGGAAGAAGAGGGAAGAGAGGGAATGGGAGAGAGCTTCGGTGGAGAGGAGAGAAGAGAGCAGCTAATGGGGCATGTGGCACTGTAGCTGCAATTGTTACAGTGCTGCTAGAAGAAGAGGGGTATTTAGGGGTTAGGGTTTAGGAAGGTTAGGGGTTTTCTTTTTCTTTTTTTCTACAAATTAAAAATCTCAAATTTCAAAAATATTTTAAAAGCCCGAAGAAATGAAATGACCAACATTGGGAAAACGTGTGATTTTCAATATTTTAGAATGACATAATATTCAATAATTCAAAATTACCAAAGTGTCCTTTGAGTCTCCGAACTCAAAACTGGGCAAACCAGAACCACCACAGGGCCCACACTCACCCCACTGCTACCAAGACCTTAAAACTCGAAAAAATCGGGTCGGGTTGTTACAATCACAATTTCCTAACTAGAATTAGTCTCATCCTCGGCTCTGATACCATCTATAACGACATTTCTCTAACCAGCACTATGTTGTCTGCTTCGGGCTAACACACACGTCCTCACGGTTTCGCTGTGGGATATGCGTCCATACACACACTCTAAAAGACCTCATGCTAAATGGAGATGGAACGCCACTTATAACCAGGATCCGAACATCTGCCTCAGGCGATGTGGGATACTGGAGCTTCCCCCTCCTCCAACACGCATGGAGTTCTCCTCCTCTTTCCGTGCATTCATCATAATCCACGCACTGGAATTTCCTTCTCTACTCTATCTGGTATGGGCCATCACACCAATGACTTCCTTGGGTGAAATTGACACCATGCAAGATCAATCAAGAAAATATGGAATCCTTGAATCAAAGAAAACCAAACTCAAAGAGAGAGAGAAGAGAACTTCAACTCAAAGTCAAAATTGGATTGAATTGCTTGGTGCTTGAGTGCTTTGTACAATGGCCAAGGGCCTCTATTTATACACAAAACTTAAAAAATATTTACAAGAATTGACATCCATCTAAACTATCCATTCCACCTCCTTTCCCAAGGAAATTGGATTGAAGTTCTTGGTGCTTGAGTGCTTTGTACAATGGCAAGGGCCTCTATTTATACACAAAACTTAAAAAATATTTACAAGAATTGACATCCATCTAAACTATCCATTCCACCTCCTTTCCCAAGGATAAATCTAAACCATTCATTCCAAGTTGTTAAATTCCTCATGGCTGACTTTTCCAAGTGGAGACAATCTTTACATGCCATTGCCTCGCTAATTTTTCAGTCCTTGCTAAAATTTCAATCATTTCCTCTTTCCAACCTTCCTCCATGCGTGTGAGACCAAAATTCGCATAAAAGGCTAAATTCTTAGATTTGAGTTGCTAAAAGGGTCAATTGAAGCTCCATTAGGTGGGCTTGAAGCATGGGACCTATGACATAAGCTTGGACTGATTTTGGGTCAATTTGGGTGTCTTTAGGTGTTGGGAATATGGGTCTTTGGCACCATTATGTTTATCATACTCAACTATGGCTAATTGAGCAATGACATGACTAAGTTCATCTTATGGGTAATCAAATGATTCAATTTTGCTCTCAATTTCATGCATGATGTCTTCATCATTTCCTGTCACTTGAGAAGACCTCACCTTTGAGTTGGAGTCGCTGTCTACAAGAAGGAGAGAATCTTGTGGCCTTTATGCATTCAAGTCTGCTACATTGAACACATCTCACATGTTGAGATCGTTTGGTAGCTGGACCTTGTATATGGTGTCATTGATTCTATAGAGCATTTCACAAGGACCCACAATCTTCATCTTGAGCTTGTTGTAGGTGCCAACTGAAAACCTTTCTTTGTAGAGGTGTACCCATACGAGATCACCTTCGTTGAAGAAAACATTTCATCTGTTCTTGTCGGCATCTTGCTTGTATCTCATCTTGCTTTCTTCTATCTTGTCACGAACCTTCAGATGAAGTTGTCAAATATCTTTGAGCATGTCTTCTATGGACTTGTGTCTGTTTCTGATGAGGTGGGTGCAATCAAGTCAAGAATGGTGGATTACTTGGAACAATAAATGACCAAAAAAGGGGAAAGACCCATCGTACGATTCTTGGAACGGTTGTAAGAGAATTTTGCAAGTAGTAGAGTCATATCCCATTTCTTAGGATTTCTTCAAAATCAAGCTTTTGAGCAACTTTCCATCCGAGTGAATGACTACCTTTGTCTATCCATAAGTTTGAGAATGATATCCAGTGTTAAACTTCAACTTAGTCCCAACATTCGTCATAGAGAACTTGTAACGCCCCAACCCGCTATGGGCATGTTACCAACGATACATCTCGGAAATCTCAACTAAAGGTATCTCAAGTAATTATTTTTTTTGAAAGGGGGCAACACTCCTCCCGATTCAACCCAATCAACGCACCAAAGAACAAACGTCTCAGAGTTTAATACATTGGTTTCAAATTCGTGATACAAGTCCTCTCAACTACATAAATATTTTTCCAAAGAGGGAACATAAAATAAATCAACCATCCGCATAGATGTTCCACTCCCTAGACCGGCACGAAGGGTCCACTTGACATCTCCTCCAACAAAAGACCTGAAAGGTAAGGGATGAGCTCAACGTGCCAGCGAGAGAAATAACATATATCACCCATCCACAAGCATACCACATATGCAATGTATAAATGCACCAAGTCTAGGGTCCCTACATGCACAACCAATCAAAAATATACCCACAACCCGTACACAGACCAAGTGGGTCGTATCTCCGACATCTTAATGGACGAACCTCTTAAACCAGAAAGACACGCACACATACACAAACAAACTGAGCACAAGCTTGACTTACAGAGCGTTATCTTCCTATCAACGCCCAGGCAACCTCTGGGTTCGCCCATTTGAGTTCAGGAGACTTGTAACGTCTCAGCCTCACCTCAAATACCAAGTACCATGAGCCAGGGAGTAGGCGTGTAATCGGACAACACCAAGGCAGCCGTCGAGCCCGCCTCTAGTCCGACAATTCCAGAGCTACTACCCGTCCCTCACGCACTGAAGTGTCCACGGTCTCTCTGTTATCATATAAGTGACATCTCTGTCCACTCTGGACTACCAGAAGACACCCATGGGACCATCATACCAATACATAAGCGATCTTTGGGTCCGTCATCAAATCTCAACAACACAAGTGGCCTCCAGGCCCACCAATCTGACCTCCAGGACCAATCACAACGAATATCAGGGCGACCTCTAGGTCCGCTCCTATGATCTCTAGAGCCACAGCACAAGAAATGGGCACCTCTAGGTCCGCCGATTTGACCTCAACAATACAGGTGGCCTCGGGGCCCACCAATCTAACCTCCAGGATCAACCACAACGAATATCAGGGCGACCTCTGGGTCCGCTCCTATGATCCCTGGAGTCAGCCAATCCAACTCTGACATCACAAACTCAACACAACACATCACATCCCTCGCCAAGGGATACCACTTGACACTCTAGGGAATGTATCCACCATACACTCAACCTAGAGTGTACTCAACTCTAGTCTCAGTGAACTTACCACGAGATAGATCTCGGTCCACATCCCAAGTACCCAACCTGTACTAGGGGAGAGATCTCTTCACTCTGGTGTAACCTAGTGAACACACCGAAAGACGTAACAACTCACCAACGGTTACCTACCATGCATGCCATCTACCTCTACACATGTTACAATGACTAATGTATGGCAATATTAAACATAACAAGATATGTAGAGTCTGTATACCATATACACATGTTATAATGACTAATGTATAACAATATTAAACATAACATGATACGCAGAGTCCATCTACCATCTGTCACATACATTACACGTTCATATCGTTACAACATAACATAAACATAATATATGTTATTCCATAACGAGTAAGCATGTTGTCAACCAATACCACACATCTACCATCTATCACATATATCACATGTTCATAACGTAAACTGTTAGTGCCCTGGCTTTGCGGAGTCCCTAAGTTTGTCAATTCCATGACTCAGGAAGAAACACTTGCTAGAAGCTTGAAGAACTCAAGATGATCAAGAAAGAAGATCATGTTCCACCGGATTGAAGCTCATCGTTATGGAAATCATAAAAAATAGGTATGTGGCCATAGATGACTTTAGGTGGAACCCACACCTTAGAGAGGACCATCTTTAGGCTTAGTTGCATATGTTGGTAATGGACATAATAAGCCTAGAGAGGAAGCTTGACAGTAAATTGAAAACGAACTTGAAAATGTGAATTAAGTTCACTGTCAGCTCGACCAGTCGTTCTCACTGACCCCTCGATGGAGACAAGATCGACCCATCTTGGTCATAGACTGGTCGACCAGATTGACAAAGGTTCTGGATCATAGAACTATCATTCTGGATAAGCCTCTGATCGAGAGTCTCATAAGCATCGACCCCTCGATGATGAACCTAACAACTCCTCGTGGTCAACGACTCATCGATGAAAAACTTTTGAGTTCTGGACTTTGAACTCAAGTGGGCTCTCGAGAAAACAAACATCTCGATATTTCAAGACCGATCGAGAGCACCAGGACCGACCCCTCTGTAAAGGGCGACAAGTCGTTCTGGGCAGAACAAGTTTCGGGACATGAAACTATGTATGCATGGTTTTGCCCCTGGTCGAGACCCTCGTATGGACAACCTATCAGTGGCACGACTGTCGACCCATTGTAGACACCGACCTGCTGACTGGGAATTAATTATATCGTTGGGAGTGCATTTAATGAGCAACGGTCGGGTCATTGAACGGTAATAAATATGAAAACCGACCTTTCGGTGCCCCCGACTTGTCGGTACTGGACAGAAGTTCCTTTGGGAGCTAGAACAACACAATTGACCCTAGAAGAGGGGAGGGAGGAGGGGGGGAGGGGGGGCGCGGGCCGGGGGAATAGGTCAATCGAAAATCGTTGGTCCTTTTTAATTTTACTCGATTGATTAGTTTAGGCGAAGCAGATATATCAATCGAGTGTGTGTTAGTAAATGTGATTAAACAATCAACACAAATAAAATAGCTCTAACACCACAAGCACAAGGACACAAGATATATATAGTGGTTTGGTTTTCCAACCTACATCCACTGTTAAGACTCGCTCAACCCCTAGTTATCTCCAAATTCACTATGTGAAGACTTACACCCACACAATTAGATTAGGAATTCCACTTCACTCAATCGGCTGGGAATTTCACCCACCATTGTAGAATAGGAATTCCACTTATCCAATAGGCTGGGAATTCCACCCACCATTGTGC
Source organism: Chimonanthus praecox (assembly GCA_022113865.1). Taxonomy (NCBI): domain Eukaryota; kingdom Viridiplantae; phylum Streptophyta; class Magnoliopsida; order Laurales; family Calycanthaceae; genus Chimonanthus; species Chimonanthus praecox. The sequence continues at coordinate 37,371,419 of CM039091.1, forward strand.
TAGAGACGATGCTCTCGAGTTTTTTATAGTGGTTCCGGAGCAAATCCCCCTTAATCCACTTTCTGGTCAATGGTTTTAAAACAAAATTAAAACCAAGAAGCACTTGCCTTTAAAACTCTTTCTCGCTAATGTGTGCTTCTTGAAGATCCCAGCCAATGTGTGCCGACGCTCATCCTCGTAGCAGTCATAAAGCAATCACAATCTCAGGGTAACAATGAAATTGGTTTTACCACAGGTTTCTTAGTTTATGTCTCTCATCTCTTTCTCATTTTCAAACTCAATCAATAGATTGGCTGTTTATGATTTTTCTTTCCACCTCTCTTTCTCACTTCCAAACACAATCAATAGATTAATTGTTTTTTATTCTAAGTACAAGAGTGTTGATTGCTCCTTAGAGTATATAACTCTTCTCAACTCAAGGAAGATGATTAAACGATCATACAATACTCATATTTATAGAGGAGTCTTAACGGTTTTTCTAACTGTCCAGAACCGACAGGTGTAACACGCGGATTTTTCAAATCATAAATATAATGGATTGGTTTACTTAAATCGCTAAATTGGTTGAATTTAAGGTTAGAAATTGAAATGGACCCTAAATGGGTAAAGGAGTTGGGTCAATAACCCAATTAAGACCCAACGGGTCATGGATAAGGATGAATTAGAAATAATTGAGTAAGCCTTAAATAAATGGATCAATGGCTCAATTGGGACCCAATGGGTCAAGGTGAATTGATTTTGAAGGTAAATAGGTAGGATTAATTTAATTGGGTCAACTACCCAATGGGTTATGATGAGTTTATTTTTAAGTAAATGGGTAAAAGATAACTGGGACGAATACCCAATTAAGATCCAAGGCATGAGATACACTTCATCAAATGAAATGGCTAAGTGGGACCCTAGATACCATGTGGTGCATGGTCGGCTAAGCCATGGTTGACTTGGTCAACCATGGGTGAGTTCAAAGTTCAATTGAGTTGTTTTGGCTTGAGTTGATTAATAAGTTCAATTGAATCAAGGTGGATTGAGTTAAGTTATTACTTGAGTTGAAGAATGAATTTAAGTGAGTTGAATTGGGAAATAAATCCAAATGAGTCAATTGAGTTGAATGAGAAGATGGAGGGTTTCCATCTCATGGATGGAGCCCAAGGGATACGTTGGAAAGCCAATGGGTGCATGACCCAAGGGGCACACATCCCACCCCTTTGGCCGAACTTCATATTGCACAAACAAAGAGATTTTCATCTCCACTCCTCTCTCCCTCTCCCATTTTCGTTTTCTATACTTGGAGATCAGTAAAGAGCAAAGAAAGGAAAGAAGAACTAAGGAGGAATTCAGAGAAAAAGAAAGGAGTCGAGGAAAGAGGTATGTATGGAGTTAGTAATATGGGATTAAGGTTAAGACTGAGGGAAGCCATAGATTTGGCCATGGTTTGGCCAAACCTATGGATTCCATATACTGATTTGAAATCAGTGGCCGAATTATGATAAGGCCATAGGAATTGGAAAATCCATTCGAGGAATGGATATGTGTTGAAAAGTCAGCAAACAAAAGATTAAATTCAGTATCTTGTTTGAATGGCATAAGATGGAATGAATTAAGGAAAAGACCCTAACTTTGGTTAGTGGGTGGAGTATATCCACTGATTTTATGTATAAATGATTTAATACATGTTTAAAATGGACAAGGGGAGAGTTTCATGAAGAAAAGAATGTAAAAACATGCAAACAAAAGAGGACTGAACACAAGTTTCTATCGTCCGCAGGACGGGTAGCGGACGGTAATCTGCCGAGTTCAGTCTACTAAATTCTTGATTCAGTCGACTGAATTTAAAAGTGAAAATTTTTATATAATTTTTTCAGATGTTTAAGTTTATCTGGATGAGGTAAAGGATCATGGGAATTGAATAGATATTTAAATTAACATATGTGTATGATGGAATTCATTAAGGTAACGGGATTTCACAAAAGGGTGTGCGATCGATTTTGACGTGATCGGTGAACGGTATCTTCACAAACAGCAAGGATTATATTACTGGACATTGGTAGGATTCCTACCTTATTGAAATGCATCGGGATCTATATATGTATGTGTTCTTGGTTTGATTTACAAACATGATGAATCATTTTGGTTAAAATGAATGGAATATGTTTTGTGAACTGTTTTTCAATTAAATATGTATTTTGATATAAAATGACAATTGTGCATTCATGATCTCATCATGGCATAGGAGGGAACATGAGGGAGGAGTCCATGTTCTATTAGGTGATTCCGATTGACATACATGGGGAGGAGTCCACGCTCCATCGGTGATTCCGATTAGCATACATGGGAGGAGTCCATACTGATTCTTAGTGACATATGTGGGAGGAGTCCATGCTCCATTCAACGATTCCGATTAACCTACATGGGGAGGAGTCCACGCTCCATCGGTGATTCCGATTAGCATACGTGGGAGGAGTCCATACTGATTCCTAGTGACATATGTGGGAGAAGTCCATGCTCCATTCGGTGATTCCGATTAACATCCATGGGGAGGAGTCCACGTTCCATTCGGAGTTTCCAATCAACATATGTGGGGAGGTATTCAGTGACCTGGTGGTACATCACAAAACACTATGGAAATAATTGCCCGATGAACACTTAATATGACTTGTATGGTGATGATATGGAGATTGGGTGGGGGATCATTGGCATATGACACCCATGGCATTGATATATACTTGAGCATGATTTGGATATGATTATCATGCACTGATTTTAATACTATGATATGTTTAAAGTTTTCTAATGTGATACTCTTATTCTGATTTTTACATTGATCCTTTACGTGTATGACCCTATTTGGAATTCCTACTAGGCGCGTTGACTAACGCCCTACTTCTACCCTTTAGATGTTGGAACAGGAAATGGAAAGGACAACGGACATGAAAAGAGCCAAGCTTAGGAGCTCGGGCAGATTCTATTTATTTTACTTAATTTATTTTGGAACAATGTATTTGAGATAATTAGCATTTGGGATTGTAATAACTAGATTTATTTTGCTATGGTTGAATGATGATTATTTGAGATTAACTTAATTTATATTGATTGGCTTCCTTGCATATAATATCATGTTTATGGATGAAATCTTAATCCATATGTTTATTCCGCAATTGATGTAGCATGTGAACTATTTAGTGGACTTGCTCCAAGACACGTATCGTTGGCCAGTTAAGGGTAGGGTTTGGAAACCCGGACTTAGCTCGCGTCGTGACGCTCCCACTCTCTCTCACTCTATTTAAATAAATAAAAAATATACTCTGATTTTCGGTGAGTGAAAAACAGCGGGGCGTTACAACAAATCGGTGTTCATATTTATTACAGTTCAACCACCCGACCGTTACGCATTAAATGAACTCCCAACGGCTTTATTACTTTTTGGTCTACAGGTCGATGTCGCCGATGGGTCGACAGTTATGTCACCGAGAGGTCGGTCCATACAAGTGTCTCGATCTAGGGCAACACCATGTTGACAGTAGTTTCAAGTCAGAAACATGTCTTACCCAGAACAATTTGTCGCCCTTTACTGAGGGGTCAGTCCTGGTACTCTCGATCGGTTTTGAACTACATATATGTCTGTTTTCTTGAGAGTCCACTTGAGTTCACAGTCCAGAACTCACAAGACCTTTACCAATGAGTCGTCGACCACGAGGGGTCGTTTAATTTCATCACTGAGGGATCGGTGCATACAAGACTCTCAGTCATTGGCTTATCCTAGAATGACAGTTCTTTGATTCAGAATCTCTGTCAATCTGACCGACCAGTCCTTGACCATGATAGGTCGATCTTGTTTCCACCGAGGGGTTGGTTAGTACGACTGGTTGAGCTGACAGAGAACATAATTCATATTTCCAAATTCACTTCCAGTTCAGTGTCCAGCTTCCTCTCTAGGCTTCTTTATGGTTTTACCATTTATTCAACTAAGCATAGGAATAGTTCTCTCTAAGGTGTGGGTACCACCTAAGGTCATTTATGGCCAAATACATGTTTTTGTTATCGCCATGACGATAAGCTTTGAACTTGATGGAGCATGATCTTCAATCTTAATCATCTTGGGTCTTCAAGGTTTTTAGCAAGTGCTTCTTCCTAAGTCATGGAATTGACAAACATGGACTTGGCTAAACCGGGGCACTAACAGACAGTTTGAAAATTTCTGTTGTCTCCTCTATAAATATGTGAGTTGTGTGATCATTTATCCATCTTCCTTGAACTGAGAAAATTCATGCTTTAAGGAACGATCAACTCTCTTGTCCCTACACCTGAGGAGCATATACAATCGATCTATTGATTGAGTTAATGAAAGAGAGAAAGATATGAGGAAAGAAAAGATACCAACTAGGATAGAATCAGTTTCACAGTCACCCTGAGATTGTGATTGCTCAACGACGGCTATAAAGCAGAGCGTCGGGATTAAACTCGGGCACACATTGAGTGGATCTTTGAGAAACACACATCTTCGAGAAAGATCGACAAAGGCAAATGCTTCTTACTTTTAATTTTGTTTTAAAACCTTGATCGTGTGAAAGTAGATTAAAGAGGCTTGGCTCCAGAACCACTATAAAAAGTCTAGAGCGTCGTCTCTAGTACATGTGGTTGGTAAAATTCCCAACCAAATTAAATAGGTGGAATTCTTATTTTACATGTGGTGGGTGAAATTCTCAGCTAATTGAGTGAGGTGGAATTCATACTCTAATGGTGACGGTGTAAGTCCACACTAAATAAATTTGGGGATAGCTCAAGGTTGAGCTAGTCCTAACAGTAGATGTACGTTGGCTAGCCGAACCTGTAATAGCCCGAAATTTTAAATCAATATATATTTGGCATTTATTTACTTTAATTTAAATTTTGATGTGATGGAATGCTAAATGGATCAAATTTTGGGGCAAAGGCCCAAGTATGGTCCAATGGACCATGGGGTGAATAGAACTCATTTAAAGGGGTCAATAATGGTCAAAGTGGGCCCGATAACCAGGTGGGACCCAATGGATCAAAATTGATTTAAACTCTAAGGTAAATAGTAGAAAATAGTTTAATTGGGCCATGGGCCCAATAGTGACCCAATTGATTGGAATTAACCCCCCTAAGGTAATGATGAAATGATTAAGCTAACATAATCAAGTGGGACCCACCTCCATCTTATCAAGAAAAGTAGTGGATTGACTAAGGAATTGGTGGGGCCAGCCACCATGGTTGACTTGGTCAACCATGGGTGGATTCATAAAGAATTGAAGGGAAATAAATAGAAAATAAATTATAAAAATTAAAGGGGCTAGGTTAAGTAATAAATTAAATAATGGAGTGAGTCACATAGGAGAGGGGGTGAGTCAAGATAGTTTCCATCTTACTTGACTCACCAAACTCGTTGGAATGGGTGGTGGTTCAAACCCATTCCAACCACCTCCACTAAAGGGGACAATGGCCCTAAGATTGGGGGCATGCAAGGCCATACCTCCCTCCATGCTTGGTTGGTAGATGGGTCAAAACCAATCATCACACTCTCTCCATCTCTCCATCTATTCCAAAACCGTCCTCCCCTCTATTCCAAAGAAAAACACCAAAGAGAAAAGAAGAGAAAGAGACTTAGAAGGGAAGAAGAAAACCCAAGGTTGGCCGACCACTCAAGACCCAAGACTTAAGATATTTACCCATTCCCTCCTCCGTTTTTCTCTCTCAAAACTGTTACAACTTGGCCGAACCAAACCTTGGTGACCTTACCTTAATCAAGCTCACCATTGGCCGAGTATCAAGGAGGAAGAAGAAGGAGAAAGGCTAAGGAGCAAGAGGAGCAAGAGACAACCGGGAGAACCACGGATTGTAAGTATCTCTAAACAAGAGATTAAGTTTTTAAGGGTTTAAGAATGGAGGGGTAATATTTTTAAGAGAAATCGCGAAGGAAGGAAGTACAAAACATGCAATGGAAAGGAGTGACAAACAGTCAATCGACTGAATCAGAGATTCAGTCGACTGAACAAACAATGAACGAACCAGAAACGAAGTTCTGGGAGGTTCAGCCGACTGAATCAGAGATTCAGTCGACTGAACTGATAATAGACAAATCAGAAACGAGTTTCTGGGAGTTTCAGCCGACTGAATAAGGGATTCAGTCGACTGAACTAATGGTGGCTGATGATAGAACAAGTTTCTGGGAGTTTCAGCCGACTGAATCTGATGATTCAGTCAACTGAACACAAACGTCTCGAATAAGAAAAAGGTCCCGGAAGTTTCAGCCGACTGAATATATGATTCAGTCGACTGAAGGGATGCTTATTAAACACGTAAATGAATGGTTGATAATTCAGCCGACTGAATCTATGATTCAGTCGACTGAAAATGAACTGGCAGAACAAACAGATGACCTAATACAAAGTCAGCCTACTGAATCTGTGATTCAGTCGACTGAAAGGGGTACGAACCACGTTTTAGCCGACTGAATGGGTGTTTCAGTTGACTGAAACTGAACTGGCAGAACAAACAGACAATCTGATTCAAAGTCAGCCAACTGAATCTGTGATTCAGTCGACTGAATTGAAGAGTACGGTTTTGAGTATTTTCAGTGGTCGTTATTAATCCGGTAGGATAAATGGTGGTTATGTTAAATTAAAAGGACTAATTTTAATGATCCGATTGGTAAGTCATTAATGGATCTAAGTGTATGGACCAGTTATGGATTAAATTATTTATGTGTTTTAATCAATGGAAAAAGAGGCTAAGTTAAGGGCTGATTTATGATAATCTTGTAATGTGGTTAAAGATCATTAATGAACATAGGTTTATGATCAGTTAGAGACTTAATCATGGATAAGATATAGACTAATTTGGAAAATGTATAATAAGGCATCGAGGCATCGCAAACGGCACGCGATCGGCGACCGGAATTATCGGACAAAAACAGAAAGGGACGTTATCGGTATTCGGTAGGATTCCTACCTTTTTGTAAGCCTTGGATTATGTGTTATGTATGGGTTTTTCCTGTATTTATTTTAGTAAGCATATGATTGTTTTTAATATGGGTTTAAGATTATGATGCGAATATTAATGTTTTACCTGACCTATTTGTGGTAATCAAATCATATGTTTTATTGATGAGATTTTTAAAGCCATGGTTTGTACTATCATATTTATTACATGGCATATGGCATCTACATCTCATGCATGACATGGGAGGGATAGGACAGGGGAAGGATGAAATGGAACCAGAGTTCATGGTCCGTCGGGGCGACCGAGAAGCAGCCATGGGGATAGCCTGATAGGCTATAACCGGAGACCATGCTCCGTCGAGGCGACCGAGAACCAAACATGGGGATATCTTGATGTGATTCATCCATCAAGGGGGCACCATAAGGAACAACCGGAATTCATGCTCCGTCGGGGTGACCGAGAACAGGCATGGGGATAGCTTGATATGCTATAACCGGAGTCCATGCTCCATCGGGGCGACCGAGAAGCAAACATGGGGACACCTTGACGAGGTTTTGCCGTCAAGGGGGATATGATATTTTATGATGATATGGATGATGGGTGGGACGCATGACATAGGCACCCATGGCATGGCATTTATCATATGGTTTTATTATGTTGCTATCAGTATGCTTGTTATCACTAATCCATGTGTTAGCCCTACTCGGAGTTCTACTGGGCGCGTTATCTAACGCCCTACTTCTCCCCTAGCTGATGACGCAGGAGACGGAGGAAACAGTGGACGTGACGGGAGTCAAACTTAGGAGCCTGGGAAAGCGGCTACCTTGTTTATTAAAGTTTTATTTTGGAAAAGTTGTAATTAAGTAGCCTAGTTTTGTCGGATTGTAATAATTTTGGATTTCCTCGTATGGATCTCATATTTGGACTTTATGATTATGAGGGATTTTGGTAATTTAATGATGTATCTTCCCTTCTATCTAAAACTGGTAGAATAGTATCTATTATAATGCTCCGCATGTAATGATATTCCGCGAGCTTACTTCCTACGCGTGAACCGTACTTGTGGACTTCGTTCCGCGCACACGTGGGGTTGGCCAGTTAAGGGCCGGGCTTTAGAAGCTCTGACTTAACTCGCGTCGTGACGTTCGCGCCCGTTGTCACTTTTATTTCAAAAAAAAATAGACTCTGATTTCGGTGAAAATGGGGCGGGCGTTACAGAACCACTCTATATCTTTTGTCCTTTTGTTTGTGGTGTTAGAATCAATTTATTATGTTGATTGCATAATCACATTTGCTGACATACACACACTTGATTGAAGTATCGTTGCACTCTAATTAATCAATAAAGAAATTTTAAAATGACCAATGAATTGGGATTGACTTATTCAACAACACCCCCCCCCCCCCCCCTCTCTCTAGGGCCAATTGTGTTATAGCACTAAAAAGCGAAAACTCTCTTTCAATTGGTATCAGAGCCCCGTTCTCTGCGTAAAGGATTTAACCATCCGAGTTGATCCAAGCTAGAACATCATGGAGACAGTCATGCAATATCCAAACGCTCCTAGTTCGATGGAAGAAACTATGCCTCATGGAATGACAAAATGAGAATTTTCTTTGTTTCTATAGATTCATCTGTATGGGATATTGTAAAGACTGGATGGCAGGAACCTATGGAAAAGAAGATGATTGCATCCCCCTCAACCATGTTTATAACACCCAAACCCTTCACCTCTTGAACCCCTGCTGAAAAAAACTGCTGAGACAACTGATGGGAAAGCCCTTAATGCCCTTAACTGTGCAGTATCCGATAATGAATACAGACGAATTATGACCTATGGAACTGCAAAGGAGGCATAGGAAGTTCTTGAAAGAACTCATGAAGGCACTTCAATAGTTAAGAGGTCCAAACTTCAAATCCTCCAAAATCAATTTGATACTATTAAAATGAGGGAGGATGAAGTCTTCATGGATTTCTATTCCAAGATAAGAGACATTGTGAATCAAATGTACACTCTAGTTGAAGGGATACTCGAGGACAAGGTATGTACCAAACTTGTCCGGAATCTTGCAGAAAGATTCAAGCCCAAGGTTGTGGCTATGGAAGATAAAAGAGATGTGTCTCTGATGAACATCGATGATTTGGTTGGTTCACTACAAACCTATAAACTACACTTTGAACAACCAAAGGAAAAATCTATTGCCTTGAAATCTTCCTTAAAAAAAAATATTATTTTTTGGAAGATGAGTTCTTAAGTGATGAAATGGTAATGTTTGCCAAAAAGTTTTATAAAAACTTTGGTAAAAGAAACAACTTGAGAAGAATGGGAAAAGGTGAATCAAGTAAAAGATACCCTAAAAGGCAAGAAGAAATTAGAGAGAAAGGGAAGGAGAGAGAGGTTGCCAAGGAGCAAACGTGTTATAATTGTAGGGAAAGAGGACACTTCATGAACGAATGTCCCTCAGATAAAATTAAGAAGGCTACCTATGTGGAAACCTCTGAATCAGAGAGTGATTCCGATAAAGAGACTTAAAGAAAAGTTGATATATCAAAAAGTCTCATAGCCTCGATCATTGGTGATAAAAAAAATCCCACAGTTGTAACAGAGGATGATAAGAGTGAAGATGATGAAAATCTTCAAGCCTCCTACAGTGCCCTATTCCTTGAAAGTGAGAGGTTGGAAAAGAAATTAGACAAAGTTAAAAATGAAAACTTGAAACTCTATAATCAAGTGGAGGATTTAAAAACTGAAAAATCTCTCCTAACCTCTAAGCTAGAACTCTCTGACAATGAAAACTCGAAACTAAAAAAGAGTAATAAAAACCTTAAAGAAAATATAAGTATTCACTGCAAGGATGTCGAGAATCTGTCGCATCACAATAACCTTCTTGAAGAGGATGTTAAAAAATTATCTTTGGAAGTTAAGGAATTCAAAATTCATAAAGAAAAATTCCAAGATAAGTTTACCCAAGGAAATGAAGACTTAAAAGACTCCTAGGTTCAGGTAAACAATATGGTGATAGGTCTGGTCTTGGTCCCTCATCCACCAAAGAACTTATGAACCATGCGGTGTTTGGAAAAACAAATGTCTCTCACCCTTCAACGGGAAAGTGTTATTTCTGTCACAAGGTTGGGTATTTCAAAAGAAATTGTTACCATTGGAAGAGACACTTGGAAAGGCAAGCATAAGCTAAAAGGCACAATCCAGTAAAGCCTACGCCTAAAAGACATCCACCAACACCTAACCTTAAAAGAAATCCAAGGAAAGTTGACACAAGGCAAGACCTTTTGTTGAGACAACTGAATCATGTCATAAAAGAGTTGAAGGATTCCAAGTTTGGTCATCAAAGGTAATCATAGGGGTGTGTATGCAACACCAAATGCCACAATCTTTGTACCTAGGAGATAGACCACCATTCATGTTTTGTTTTGGTTTAAGATTCACTTCCATATCTTAGACCACTACAAATGGACTCACAATAGACCATATGAGTTCATATAGCAGAGAAGTGTTGTCACATGAGAAAAGAAAAATTGGCAAACTACAAGTCTATAATGTACTCTTTCTGGCTATAGTACATATTCTACTTGGAAAGTCATATATTCCATTCAAAGTATTTTGAACTTTGTGTTTTGGAATGTAAATTTTGATCTTGTGCATGTTTTAATGATTTGATGAATTATTTTTGGCATATCTGTGTTTTATCATATTGGAATAGATCTATGTATGCCGTATAGAATAGGATTTCATCAAGTTACATAAATCAAGGATGATTGCTCTGCTATTTAAACCTCTCTGTATAATCGATATGCCTGTGAATAGACTAGTCGATATGACAGAATGTCGGTACTATGCTGAATCGAGCACTATAGAAAAGGGGAAAAATTGTCGAAAGGTTCGACCTATCGATGGAAACGACATGTCGGTGAGATAGAATGTTTAAATTAAAAGGGACCCTTTTGCGAAAATGACAATTCATTCGAATTTGTCATCTCCTTTCCTGCGAAGGTCTGGTGATCTACCTTTTGCCTCCCGTGCCTTAGACCAGTCGACGCGACCTCTCAGAGTGATTTCTCACCGAAAAACCATAGGATTGTTGTTCCACCTGTTTCTAGAAGCCTGAAAATCACGGTTTTAAGTGATTTTCTTAGATCAATTTAGGCTCAATCTTCCCCTCATCCACCTCCAAAACCATATATATTGTACATTTTGATTATCAATGATATGATATGGTTTGCTATGGTTTGATGTGTGTATTGCTGTGTTTGAATGTCTTTTATCTCTTGTCTATGGTTAACATGGTTTTCGTTAAATAAAGTAACATACATGTTTGAATGAGTTGATTTTGTATTGGCATGTTAGGGAGATAGGGATCGGGTTGTGATGTTGCACACATCCTTGGAGTTTGGGGGTGCACAAAATATGTATTGTTTAGCACCTGTCACTGATCATGACAGTGTAGGAATGAAGAATGATGCAAGCTTGAAAGAAAGCTTGGAGAAAATAAACTTAGAGGCAACTAAGTTTATAGGGGAGTTAAATCAAAGAAGCTAGAAAAGATAGCTTGGAGAATAGGGGAGAAGACTCCATAAAAGAAAGCTAGGTAAGTTAGCTTGACCCCATTGGGAGAACACCTTTAAGACAACACAGCTCTTAAAGGGGAAAAAAAAAAAAAAAACAGTAATGCAATGGTAATTTGCATTGTACTGTGAAGGAGATTAATGTTTGAATGCATGAGAAGCATGCACTGATCAATGGAAAGATTAAATGAGTTGGAAGTGAACTCATGGAAGCACTAAATGCAAAAAACATGGGGGAGTGCTTGAAATCCAATTCCTTCAAAATGAAAAGAAAATTGATGCCTGCCTACTAAACATTTCTCAATTGTATGACAAAATGGGGGAGAAATTAGTAGAAGTTGTTAGACATCAATGCCAATTAAGAGGAGTAATTGATAAGATTGGAAGAAGCCAATAGACATGGGAATGTCTATGCTTGGAGTTTGGGAAATCAAACTCAAGAAAATTGGAGAAGAAAATCTTCCCAAACACTATTAGCTTATAGAAGCTATAGGTAGTATTGGTTTCTAGGAAATCATGGTCTATGGGGGAATTTAAATACAAAATCTTGTTTAATCCATGGATGCATATTTATGTTTTGGACTAACCCCTCTATTGATTTTCTAGTGTTGCTTGTTTATATACTGAAACAGGTAAACATGAATTGTAACAAGCTGAACAAGAATATGCGAAGATCATACTCTTCTTTTCCATTTGAATATGTACATGTAATCAATGTAATATTTTTGTATTCAAATGTGATGTAATAAGGGTGGGTTTGTAATTGGGTAGCTTCTGAGTTTTGTCATGAAATTAACAAAGGGGGAGATTGTTAGTGCCCCAGCTTTGTCGAGTCTCTAAGTTTGTTAATTCCATGACTCGGGAACAAACACTTGCTAGAAGCTTGAAGAACTCAAGGTGATCAAGAAAGAAGATCATGCTCCACCGGATTGAAGCTCATCGTTATGGCAATCACAAAAAACAGATATGTGGCCATAGATGACTTTAGATGGAACACACACCTTAGTTGCATATGTTAACAATGGACATAATAAGCGAACTTGGAAATATGAATTAAGTTCACTGTCAGCTCGACCAGTCATTCTAACTAACCCCTCAATGGAGACAAGATCGACCCATTTTGGTCATAGACTGGTCGGCAAGATTGACAGAGATTCTGGTCATAGAACTGTCATTCTGGATAAGCCTCTGATCGAAAGTCTCGTATGCATCGACCCCTCGTCGTCAACAACTCGTCGATGAAAAACTTATGAGTTCTGGACTTTGAACTCAAGTGGACTCTCGAAAAAACATGCATCTCAGTGTTTCAAGACTGATCGAGAGCATCAGGATCGACCTCTCGGTAAAGGGCTACAGGTCGTTCTGGGCAGGACAAGTTTCGGGACATGAAACTCTGTATGTATTGTGTTGCCCCAAATCGAGACCCTCGTATAGACCGACATCTCGGTGCCATTACTTTCAACCCATCGATGACACCGACCTGTCGACTGGGAATTAATTATACCATTGGGAGTGCATTTAATGAGAAACGGTCGAGTGGTTGAACGGTAATAAATATGAACACTGACCCATCGGTGCCCCCAACCTATCGGTACTGGATAGTTTGAAAAACCGTGTTGTCTCTTCTTTAGATATGTGCATTGTGTGATCATTTATCCATCTTCCTTGAACTGAGAAAATTCACACTCTAATGAACGATCAACTCTCTTATGCCTACACGTGAGGAGCATATACAACCGATCTATTGATTGAATTAATGAAAGAGAGAAAGATATGAGGAAAGAAAATATACCAACTAAGATAGAATCAGTTTCATAATCACCCTGGGATTGTGATTGCTCAACGACGGCTACGAGGCTGAGCTTCGGGATTAAACTCGGGCACACATTGGGTGGATCTTTGAGAAGCACACGTCTTCGAGAAAGATCGACAAAGACAAGTGCTTCTTGGTTTTAATTTTGCTTTAAAACCTTTATCGTGTCAAAGTGGATTAAGCAGGCTTGGCTCCGGAACCACTGTAAAAAATCTAGAGTGTTGTCTCTGGCACACTTCGTGGGTGGAATTCCCAGCCAAATAAAAAAGGTGAAATTCCTATTTTACATGTGGTGGGTGAAATTCTCAGCCAATTGAGTGAGGTGGAATTCCTACTCTAATTGTGAGGGTGTAAGTCCCCACTTAGTGAATTTGGGGATAGCTCAAGGTTGAGCTAGTCCCAACAATAGATGTAGGTTGGGTAGCCGAACCAGTCTATATCTTGTGTCCGTTTATTTGTGGTGTTAGAATCAATTTCTTGTGTTGATTGCATAATCACATTTGTTAACACACACACTTGATTGAAGTATCGCTGCACTCTAATTAATCAATCAAGAAGTTTTAAAAGGACCAACAAATTGGGATTGACCTATTCATCCCCCCTTTAGGGTCAATCGCGTTCTAGCACCAAAGAGAGAAAACTCTCTTTCAATTGGTATCAAAGCCCCGTTCTCTTCGTAAGAGATTTAACCATCCGAGTTGATCCGAGCTAGAACATCATGTGAGACAGTCATGCAATATCCAAACCCCCCTATTTCGATGGAACAAATTATGCCTCATGGAAGGCCAAAATGAGAAGTTTGTTTGTTTCCATAGATTCATCTATAATGGATATTATAAAGACTGGATAGCAGGAACCTATGGAAGAGAACGGTCATAAACCTATTACATTTTATTTTCATATTCAATCAACATGTTATCAATCAATATCAGCACAAGTTGTTATACTATAGGCGCACAGTTAACAGGAATGCATCCGGATAGATTCCCTCGCCACATAATTTTCGAATAGTTCATTTACCAAGTGGCATAAAGATACAAGAGGGTGTCTATCCCTAGCCTTCCACGTCCATGTAATCATGATTATTTTAAATGTGCGATGAATGTGCTAAATATGTGTGATATATTCCCTCAGTGCGTGTGTTTTCGAAATCCAAGTGATGAAAAAGGTCTGCAAGGTTGAAGGAGGTGATGCATGGGCTACTGGGCCTGAGAAGCGGGTATGGAACTGCAAAACTGGGAGTTGTAAAAGGGCTTGCAAACAGTCCAGAAACACTCCACAAATGATCCCCAAAAAGGCCTAGGAAGGAGCCCAAAACAAGCTTGAAATGGGCATAAATTGGGCTTAAGTTGGGGCCGAAATGGGCCTGGGCCGGGCTTGAATCTGAACTGGACTAAGTCTGGTCTGTTGCATTGGGTTGGGCTTGGGCGAATTGGGCCTGGCCTGACTGGATTGCTGGGCAAAGGAGAGACTAGGCTCAAGGTTGGATCTTCAAATCTTGGACGAAGTTGGGCCTGGGGCAAGCTGGGTTGGACAGCTCCGGATCGGACTCAACCAAACTGGGTCGGAGGCGAACGGGCCTGGAAAGGGCTGGACCCAACTGGGGTTAGGTCCAGACTGAAGGATTGGGCTCGGTCCAGCAGGTCGGGTAAGGGAAAAGCCAGGGCTGAGGCTGTTTGGGATTGGGAAAAATCAGTAAAGGGCAGAGAAAGAGATGGAAAAAAGAGATGAGAACGAAGATGACTGATTAGAGGGGCACCTGAGTTGAATGCCTCAAGCTCGGGTACAGCGGAATGGTGCACGGTAAAAAAGACAGTGCGATATGGCTTGGGTGGAGAAGGAGTCCAAACGAAGGCAGCAAAGGCGCTGCAACAAGTTTGGCCCATGCCGAGAGAGGGGAAGAGAGCAAACGGGAAGGATTGAGGGGAAAAAAAGAAGAAGTGACCGAGAGAGAGGAGACAAGAGGCGGCGGCTAATAGCAATGGATTAGGGTTTGGAGGAAAGAAAGGAGAGGAATAAGAGAAATTAGAGAGAGAAAAACGCCCAACTAGGTTTGGGGTTTGATTGCAAGAAAGAGGGGAAGGGGATCAAGGCTAGGGTTTTTGCAAAAGGAAGGAAAAAGAGAAAGAAAATATTTAAAGGGGAACTTAGCGTTTGGGTTCACAACGGACTAAATGCGAACCAAGGCAAATTTTAAAATTTCAAAAATTGAATTTTTTTTGAAGGAAATTAAAGGAAAACACATAAATTTTCATAAAACTGCCAAAATGTTTGTTTTTTATTATTTTTGCATGAAAAAATCATTTAATAAGATAAAATTACCAAAATGGCCTCCGAGCTCCTGAGCTTGAAATCAAGCAACCTAGGGCCCAGCATGGACCCCACACTCTCTCCAACGCTACCAAAACACCAAAGACGACACGGAGATTCATAAATCTCTCTCTAAACTAGAGAAAAGTGGGTCGGGTCATTACATATGATTGAAGGGTTTCCCAAGCTTATCAGATGAGATGAATGGTGTGGATTAAAAGATGATAAATGAATGGTGTAGATGATATGGACATGGACAAGGCTTTGGGCGTTTGAACTTAGGGTTTACAATGTAAAATTCGAATATGGATCGTGGAGCAATTGGATTTGAACTTGGAATTCTTGGACTTTGACTGCAGCACATGGACTTGGGCTTGCCGGACTTGGATTTCACATTGGACTGGCTCACTTTGTAATATGCGCATAGACTTGTATAACCTGGCCCAATGTCTGGCAATTGAAACATAGGTTTGCCATTTGAAGTGGATCTCTGGCCTATGGACTTGAAACTCAAACTCTTGTTCTCTTCCGGCCTTTTTAATTGCAGATTCTCTTTTCTAGAATTAAATAATTGGCCATCCACTTAAAATCTAAATTATTGAATTAATCTATACTCTCATAAATGGATCCAGATTAATCAATTTACGTTGAAAATCTAAAAGTTGTATGAATTAATTATTAAATTCCAGATCTTCCAAATTAAGCTCAATTCTTGCAATAATCCATTGATTTATGATTGTTTCCTATATTTCCCAAATTTTATCTACAAAATTAGAAAATTACATTAACTGCATCTTTTATTTACAAAATAAAGGCTAACTAATCTAAAATTGAAAGGAAAAATGTCATTTTTCTAGACTCAACACTTACTAATCCAAAATTAAAAGGTAAAATGGTAATTTTACAATGCTCATCATCAGGCACTCTACCAAATAGGCCCAATTGCTTACAAATTGAACTTATGTCCGGTAACAAAATTCATCCCATCTTTCACATTTCTCGATTAGAGAAATGAATTGGCCCTTGTATATTAATTTCAGCCCAACTGCTACCCTCTTCAGATGAAGGATCAGTAACGGTCTAACCCAAGTCAATCTTTAGTTTCCATTGGACCAAGGTGGGATCCAAGTTTATTCACGAAGCATTAGTGAGCTAGACATCATTGCCCACTGGAGATGCAACTTGGATCAACAGCTTGAACTTCAATTTCTTCACTTGACCTTTGAGGACAAGGTTCATCTTGAAGGGAAAGGGAATGATAGGAACTCAAGTCGTTATTTGCCAAAGACCCACTTATCGAATGTACTTGGCACAATGAAATGTTAAACAACCACGAGTTGACATTTGTCAAAATTGTAGGACTTTCTAATAGTTAAGATCGGTTCAAATCGTAGGAAGTAATTGCTTGACTATAGGAAGTAGTTATTATTGCCCCTTATATGTTAGGATTCTTTTTCATTGAAAAAACAAAATAAAGAAGAAACATCAAGTTAATAGGAGGTTGGAACCTGCTTGAATTGGTTTCAATTTGTGTTACATAGAGGCATCTATGAGATTGAATCACCTTGAGCAATTGTGATTTATAAAATTCAGTTGTTGATATTTTGTAGGAATACATTCCAAAGCTAAGCACTTGCCTGCATTGGATATCCTTGAGTAATCTAAAATTATCATTTGGTTTACATCCTTAATTTCAAATTTTCATCTATCATTCCAACCACCCAAACGATATTTGGTTTCAAAGATATCTGTGAAAGTCTGATTTTTTGTATTGTATTGCCATAGTTCACCGTGTATATATATATACAGTAAAACCTCTATAGTGTAATATGGTTGGGACCATAATATATATATTACATTATAAAGGTTATTAAATTAGAGATTTTAGCAGTATTCTTTTATAAAAAACTCCTTAAAACTCTCACCTATCATTAAAATGTCATTTCGGTTTTTCTTTGTGCAAACAAATCACTCCATTCAATCCTATACAGTTTTCGTTCATTGAGAACAAAGTGCTTGCACCGTCCCAAAGAATGAGGAAGCTTATCTAGGAGTCTATCTCAGATTATTTTTTTAGAGTTTAGATGATGTAGTTTGTGAGGTCCTTAGTCACTTTTGCAGTAAGTTTGTATTATGAATGTATGGAATATTACTTTATAAAATGGTTAGGGTAGTACATTTTTTTATTCTGAATGTATTAAATACTGAGTTAGAGAGATTTATTACATTTTGTATGGGCCCAAGGTAGGGACCAGTTGCCGATATTATTTTAGATAGGTTATAACTTTATAGAGTACTACATTACAGAGTTTACTGTATATGGAAGTAGGGGATGCAGTTTTTCTCCGTGTATGTTACAACATTCCCTAGCTGTCAGTTCCTACTTTGGGGTTAATTATTTGCAAATGATTACACCGAGATTTCTTTACATTTTTACACACACATACCCCCCCCTCTAACTTTCAAGGTGACTATAGAGAACATTGACAGTTTGCTGATAAGAAAACGAAAACGAGAAGTGGTACGAGCTTTTTAATGTCAGGCCTAATGGACCTTAATGACATTGGTGCAAATTGATTTGACTTCCATGATTCAAATTGTCTAAGGTAGATGATATTGGACTTCGTCTAATAAACCTAATCACTTTGTTAGTCTGAAATCAATTACCAATTAGGCTCAAATAATCCAGACATGCCTGTAGTCCAAGTCCATAGATTAGACATATTAGACTCATATCCAAGCACACTCCATAAAGGCCAATCCTTAAAACCTCTCATATAGTGACACTTGACTCATATCCAATCAGACTCCATAAAGTCACTTAAACATGCTAACTTCAAAACAAATTTCGTATGAAGGTTTTGATAGAATCTCAGTAGTTTGGTTATAACTTTTCACTCTGATTTTCGAATGACTCGATACTTATTGTAAGGATCCGGAGTTTTAACTCCCTATTTTGTATCTAATTTCTCTTTAAATGAATGAAATGAGTGATGAGATTTTTGGTCCAAAAATGATATGAATAAAAATGTGGTGAATATACATTGAAAGAAATATGAAAACTGAATTTTTCCCAAACGATGCATCGACTGGGTTTCGATGTGTCGGCAAACTGAACTTCCCCGGACGATCCATCAACTAGATCGATGTGTCGGTGAAAGCTGAAATCTGAACCCGAAACTTAAATTCCCAAAGGGATGCATCGACATGATCGATGTATCGGTGAAAGACCAAAATCAGAATATGCCAAGAACAAAACACCCAGCTGGACATATCGACTATCTCGGAATATCGTGGAATCAAACTGTTGGGCACATCGATGAGGTCGATGTGTCGAAGTAGTTCAAACGCCTCTAGAAGACACTTCTGTCTTCCGCTACCCACACGCGCTTCTTTCCATGCAGTTGCCTCCCATGCCAACTCCTATCTGCCAACCACCCATTTAAGGGTTTAGGGCCATCAAAGGATGAAGGTAAAAAGGGATAGAAAAGAAAGAGAGAAAAAAGGGAAAAAAAGGAAAGGAGAAGATGGAAAACAGACAGAGAAAAGAAATAGAGGAAAAAAAATATAGGAAAAAAAATAAGAGAAGAGAGGAGAGAAAAGAGAGAGAGCACCACCCCGTTTCATTCGCTCAATCTCGTCTTCTCACTCAACCTCAACCCTCAGCTCGACAGTGAGCCTTCTACCCTCTCCACTGACTTCATCTGTTCCAAGAAAGGGAGGAGAGACAAAGCAAAGAGGAAGGAGAAACCGAGCTAATAAGGAGTAAAAGAAGCAAGGAGCTCATCCTTCATCCACTCGAGTACACCTGCAAATCCCTCGAGGTAGGTAGATTTTATTGTGATTTCAAATAAAATAATTACACTAGGATGTTTATAGAACATGTATGAATAGATTTGAGGGATAAAGGACCAAGAATAATGGATATGCAAGTAGAGGGAAAGCATGGAAGACGAATCAGTGGCTTTCGGACTCAACCCAATCAACATATTGATTCTATCGATGTGTCTTCTGAAACATAAGTCCAATGAACCAGGAATCTCGAGTATTGAACTAAAAGAACCCAACCAAGAACGACTTATCGACGACGTCGATGTGTTGGCCTAGGTACGACAAAAGTGAAAATGGAACAAAATGATGATGAACTGATCCCAGAATGACCTATTGACAACGTCGATGTGTCAGTCTGGGTATGACAGAATTGAAAATGGAATAAAAAGGTGATGAACAAATCCAAGTACTATCGACCAGGTCGATGTATCGGCTTGGAAATGACCAGAAATGAATTTAAAGATGACGAAGGAAGAATGAATCTGTGGACATATCGACTGCTTCGATATACCCACAGATCTTTGATAGATATATCGACCAGGCCAACATATCGGCCTAGGAACGAAAGATGAATGTTAATAGACCAAACCCCAGAGGACATGTCAATGAAGTAGACACCTCGGGTATATGCAATTGTATATGTATCGACTGGATCGATACATATGGTTTGAGAACAGAGAACAAACATGAATATTAATAGATCAAACTCAGGAGGATATGTCAACGTGCTTGACACCTCGAACCAATGTACCCCTAGATGTATTGACTAGGTCGATACATATAACCTGAGAACAATTGGAAAACACGAACATGAACAGACAGAGCAGGTCGACATATCGAGATGATCGATGTGTCGGCTGTGTCCAAGAGTGATATATCGACAGTGTCGATATGTCGGCCTAAGACATGGATAGTTTAATAAGGCTAATGTACTTGATGATAAATCAGATATACGTGGAGTCTCTCAGACTCTGAAGATCATAGACATGACCCTTAGGTCTTGGTTTGACCTACATAATTTGAATTCGAAGGATTGTATATTTTAATGATACGAAATTATGATTTGAAACATGTACATTGACAAAGGAACCGAGGGTAGTGCCGACACCGTTCGAGCGACTTTGAGAGTGACCCCTTTTGCTGATCATTCTAGCTCAGGTAGGAGTTCCTAATTTATTGAAGCACATCAGTGTGACTTAATTATATACTATCTTTTCCGTTGAAATCATAAGTTTAGAGTTATAAAAATATGATGTTTTCAACATGATTTGCATTGAGCTAAATTAGCATGATGTTTTTATGTATTGCAAAAATATTAGAACTATATGATGCATGGTTTGTCATCATGATTGCATACATGTACCTCATGCATGAATGCATGGGAGGGATTGCATTACCGATCCAACAATGAATTGTTTGAACATTGCTTGGTCTCATGTACAAAAAGTTATTGAGATGATATTAAAAATGTTATACTTTGCTCCCGTCCATTTGTTGTGAATGTTACGGTGTTAATTAGGCCAAAGAACTCGTGGGAAGGTCCCGAAACCTTACGCAAAGGGAGGAGCCACACTCCACTGATAGTCTCGGTTAACTTGTGGATGGGTAACAGCACCCTACTAGTTGCCGCCTCAAATGTTGTTGGATATAACTGACCATTATGAAACTAGTTGGATGATATGACTAATGTGATTTGATGCATGGGTATGGGATGGCATTTCATTGATGCATGACACCTGTCATATAATTATATGTTGAGTAACAAGTATGATTTATGAAATATGAGATTTCATTATGTTATGAACGTTCTTGAGAGATATTCTATGTTATAATATGTGTTTTTTTCCGAAACAATGATTTATTATATGTTTCCATACTATCACACTTCGTAGTGCATCTCTTTGATCAGAATTCCTACTGAGCAAGTTGACTAAGCCCATACATTTTCCCCCTTTAGATGTTAATGCAGATCAAGGCAAAAGAGAAGAGGCTGGACTTAGTGGTAGACAAGCCTAAGCAAAGTGAAGAAGGAGAATGCTTGGAGATCTTAGTTGTTTTCATTTGATATTTTGGTAGAACAATGTAATTTCATAGGAGTATTTGTTGGGAATGTAATAACTTAGATATAATTCTTATTTTTGGACTTCGTTATGGTATTTGACATTTATGACTTGAGTAATTTCCTATCTTTGCTAATGAGGTGAATTTGGTAACATGTTTGAATGTTATAAATATTTCCGCAATTGTTATTTCCACAGATTGTGCTAGCACATGCACAGATATTTTGTGGATTGTCCCACGCGTGTGCTAGGTTGGGCCAGTAGAGGGTCGAGTTTACAGACTCGGACTCGGCTCGCGTCATGGCACACTTTGTCTTTGTTCCAAATTTTTATTTAAAAAAAATATACTTTGATTTTAAGCGTTGGAAAAGGCGGGTCGTCACATTTATTGTGTTGAAAAGAAGACTTCAAGGGATAAAACTTTATATTTCATGAATTTTTTTGTGATTCAGATGTTTACTAGGTCAAAATAGAGATGCAAGTGGACCCAAGTTTGAAATCCAAGAATAGAAAAGAGGAAGACGAATTTTGTAAGTAGACTCTCTCCACATGAGTAATTCCATATTTTTATGATTTCTATTTTATATTTGCTTTTTTAGGATTTAATCTTGTTCATCCAATAATCCATGTGGTATTTTTAAGGGATGATATGGAATGACCAAAATTAGACTACATTATATATTTAGTATTTTTCTTTTCGTAAAAATTTTCCTCTTTAGAGTGGTAAACTAAAATGGTGTTTTAGTCTTTTCACACATTTTTCTCTATAAATACATGTACTTTGGTTGAATTGAATACAATTTATTTTTATTTTTTTTGGGAAAAAGGAGACTCTTGGAATTGAGTGTTTTTCATACTAGGCTTCAGCCCTTCGTCGAAAGCCAGGTCCTTAGACTAGGACCATATCTATCTTCTAAATAAGAACCAATTTATTTTAATTCAATTAGTCTCTTTGGTTTTTCATAGATAAGGTTGTGCCTTATTCGAATTTACCATTGTTCTCTTTAATTATACTTCCGTTATTCTTAATCACATTTAATTTGAAGAGGCCTAATCTTTAGAATTCCATAGACTAATATGAATTTATGGGAAACTTGTCAAATCGGTTTGAATATTGTTTGAGCAATTTCTTACCAAGCACAATTCTTTTACATTGGTACAAATTGATTTGACTTCCATGATCTAAATTGCCTAAGGTAGACAATATTGGACTCTGTCTAATCAACCTAATCAATTTGTTAGTCTCAGCCCAATTTTCTATTAGGCTCAAATAATCTTGACATGCCTGTAAGTCCAACTCTATACATTAAACAGGCCAGACTCATATCCAAGCCCAATTCCTAAGCCTCTCCTACAGTGACACTTGGCACAAATCCAGCAATGTTAACTTCAAAATAAATTTGAAAAGAAGATTTTGACACAGTCTTAGTATTTTAACCATAAATTTTCACTCTGATGTCCAAATACTTAATTTGTGTTGCGTTGGAAAGAAGACTATAAGGGCTAAAACTTTGTATTTCATGAAATTTTCGTAAGCCAGACGTTTACTAGGTCAAAATCGAAATGCAAGTGGACCCATGTATCAAATCCAAGAATAAAAAGGAGGTGGACGAATTTTTCAAGTGGACTATCTCCGCATGGGGAACTCCATATTTTTAGGATGTAATCTTGTTCATACAATAAGCCATGTGGTATTTTTGAGGGATCATATGGAATGGTCAAAATTAGACTAAATTCTATCTTTAAAGGGTTTTTTATTAAGGAATTTCTTAAATAGGGAATTTCCCTCTTTGGAGTGGTCAACTAAGGAAAGGGTGTTTAGACTTTTCACATTTCCTTCTCTATAAATACATGTACTCTGGTTGAATTGAATACAATTGAGATTTTTTGGAAAAAGAAGACTTGATTTGGGTGTTTTTCACACTAAGCTTCGCTCCTCCGGCAAAAACCAGGTCCTTGGACTGGGACCAATTCTATCTTGCATGTAAGTATCAGTTTCTTTTAATTCAATTAGTCTCTTTGGTTTTACATAGATTAGGTTGTGCCTTATTCGAATTTACAATTATTCTCTTTTATTTATGCTTCCACAATTCTTAATCACATTCAATTCGAAGATGACGAATCTATAGAATTTCATACTAATCTAAATTTTTGAGAAACTTGTACAATCGGTTCGGATATTGTTTGAGCAATTCCTTACCAAGACAGAATCCTTTTACAATTTGTAATCAATTGCGTGGGTCTTTCAGAGACCATGCACTGAAGCCGCAAGCCTACCAGCGGGGTTCTCATTGAATTCACTCCTAGGTCTGCATCACTTTTGTAAAGAGAACTGCTAATTGCAAGTTGGTGGAAACATGAGGGAAGGAAATTTTGTCGTGGTCACGTATATAATGGAAATTAATTTCAATGTGTTTTGTCTGATTAAGAAACTTGGGATTATAATCAATTCGAAGAGCATTTTTGTTGTCATTGAAGAGAGAATTATGAGAGGTCAAGGAAATTCCCATGTCATGTAGTAATCAACGAAGCCAAATAATTTTAGTAGTAGTGTGAGATATTACACGATACTTAGTTTTAGAACTGGACGTCTTGTTTTTTGCCTTTCCAAGAAATAAGGGAATCTCCTAAAAAAATGCAAAATCCAATTGTGGATTTGCAATCAATGACATCAACTACCCATTCTACATCTGAATAAACACTAAGCTGCAAAAAATGATGTTGATGATAAAAACAGACATTGAAATAATGTTCCCCAAAGATAATGAAGAATTATTACAATTGTAGCCCAATGAATAGAGAAAGAAGTTGAGACAAATTCACTAATAATATGCACAGTATAAGCAATATCGAGTTGAGTGACTATGAAATAAACCAAGGATCCGACGACTTGTCTGTAACGAATGGGATCCAGTAATGGCTCACCATCAGTAAGACGAAGTTTGAGATGAGTCTCAAATTGAGTATCGACAGTACAATCATTTATTAAGACAACACGACTAATGATGTTTGAGGCACATTTTGATTGAGATAAAAGATAGAATTTATGAGAAAATACAACTTTAGTGCCCAAAGGATAATGAAGAAGACAAAGGGGTGAGATGATGGATTAGATAATGGATTAGAGCTTTAAGAAGAGATGAAACCCTATAAAGAAAATTCGGAAAAAAAATTCTAAGTAAAACGTTTCACCCCAAGATCTTGAAAGTCTTTCTCCCTACTAAAGTAAATCATCTTATTGTTAGGACTGGGCTTCCAGCCCAAAAGACTAGTCTGATAGGTGGAGTAACCCAGTCTCATATAAGTCCTTAGTGTCCCCCCTCACAACCGATGTGGAACTCTCATTCGCACCCCAACAATCCACCCTTGAACGAGGCTCTCTGATGGATAGAACGTCGTCAACCATCTCATTCAGGTAGGAGATTCCTAAGTCCACATGTTATGGCTTGGGAGCCTGGCTATAATATGATTTGTCAAGACTGGACTTCTAGCCCAAAAGACTAGCCTAATAGGTGGAGTGACCCAGACCCTTGTAAGTCATTAGCTCCGCCCTCACAACCGATGCGGGATTCTTATTCGCACCCTAGACTAGGCTTCCAACCCAAAAGACGAGCCTAATAAGTGGAGTGACCCAATCCCATATAAGTCCGTAGTTTTCCCCCTCACAATCGATGTGGGACTCTCGTTCGCATCCCAACACTTACCTCTCTATGTTCCATTCTCATTCATATTCCATGTTTTTCATTTGTCTTGAGCTTTCAAAACGCTCATTTAATATGAATTTGAAATCCACCTCCCTTAGGGAAAAAAAATAAGGCTTTTCATAAAAAAATCTATCATCTTCTCTAAACCCGGTTGGTTTTGAGTTAAATCCTTGAGATATCTTTTAAACCACTCCTAAACCACTTCCAAGAGACACATTGAGCTTAATAGGTATATTTTATAAGGTTGCTTTTGAAATCATATTCCAAGCTTTTATTGGTAAATCCTTTGAGCAGTTCAAGGCTCATATTGAATGTGACTTGAGAAGACAAATTATGTCTAAGAGTGCTTTACAAATCACACTCTAAAACTATTATTGGTATATCTTGAGCATTTTATGCTCTCATTGATTGTGATTTGAAAAACCCCTTGCCTCTAGGAAAAACTTCTTCTCATAGTAATACTCATACCTTTTCTAAGATCCAAAACCTTTGATTATGAAGAACTCATTCCCAACCTTAGGAAAATCATTTTATCTCAAATCATAATCATTCCCATTCACATTCCAAGCTTTCATAGGTATATCTTGAGCATTCTGTACTCTCTTGAATGTAAAATGGAAAATCATCTCTAGGGTTAAAAACTAATAGGAAAATATTTATATACCCTAGATCAACATCTCCTTAATCTTGGTTGGGCACAAATTAGAGCATCTCTTCACCAAGGAGCAAAACAAGGAGAAAATCATTTAAGAACGCGCTAAAGTCACATCGAGCTAGAAAAGGCAAGCATTCTTGGTATTTTTCTACAAACTAAATTCTTTCAATCTTTGTGAAATTTGTATAAGGTTGGTGTAACCCTTGTAAGGAGAGAAGGGTATCTTCTCTCTTGAGTGTAATGGGTCAATCTTCACTTGTGAAGGAGGTCATAAGTTATAAAGGTTCGATTTCTACCCGCGAAAAAAGATCAAGGGCTGTAATTTGTTTTGGTCATAGTGGAATCCTCAAGTGGTGTACTTGAGGAGTGGATATAGACAAGGTTGCCGACCCATGTAAAAGTTGTTTGTGGTATTTATCACTCGCACATACACTCTGTATTGATCGATTAATTGTCAAAAATAAGCATAGACCCAATTCCCCCCTCCCTCTTGGTCAATATCTAGGAAACATTCATGATAACCTAGGGCTGAAACTCGGGCGGGCCAGGTCGGGTTTTCGTAAACCCATCCTTAGCCCATGTGAAAATGGTTGAACTCGATCCGACCCCATCCGAATTGGTAACCCGAGGTTAGAAACCCAACCCAAGCCGACATCAAGCCCGAGAATCAACCCGAATTGTTTCAAAGAGAGAGGAATGGAAAGAGAGAACCTACTAGATTTGCTGGTAGAGGTTGGATCTGACTAAACGTTTCCTGGGCATTGCAGACAAGAGCAAGAGGGACAATGCACTGCTCAAGCAAGGCTACGCACAATGCTACTCAGATGAGGGGTGCAAGGCAGCAAGGGCGCACAACGATGGCCATGGATTTGGCTCAGGTGAGGCTCCATGTTTCCCAACGGAGGCAAAGAGAGAGAGGGAGAAAGCGAAAGATGAAGAGTGATAATAGAGAGGGAGAGGGAGGGAGAGAGAAGGTGGGAGAGAGATATGGGCAAAACGAAGAAGCACCAAAGAAATGGGCTTCACATTCTGAGCAGGAACCCAAACGGTTGCTTCATTTGTTTCAGAGTTTTTTGTTTTTATATTAAGTTATGGAAATCGGGCCGAATCGGGTCTTATTGGGTCAGGTCAAGTTCTATCAGGTAGAGTTGGGTTGAAGTTTAAAATTTTAAGCCCAACCCGACCCGAATTTTATGTGGGTTTTTTTTTCTTTTAACTCGACCCGACCCGAGTTTCAAAATTATGTAACCCAGCCCACAAAAAAATCAGGTCGGGTCGAAACCCAATCCAAGTTTCACCACTATGATAACATATCCATCCATATTTTTTTTTTTTTTTTTATCATTAGAAAAAGCCCATCATTTGACATAGCCCGTTAGAACATTGACATAGCCCGTTAGAACACCCAACTTTTTAGCTTGGGCATCGGCTAGATCCTCCCTACACACACATGTACATGCACACACACATGCACACAGTGTAGATACACATGCTGAAAGTTCCCAACACTAGAACAAGATTGGTCCTAAAGTGCGGGTGAATAGGACAATGTCCGATTTCTGTGGCCTTCACAAATTTCATTATTAATCAAAATATAAGCAGGGGAATAAAAAAGATTAATGAAGATAAGTATGTTGTGTGAACAAGATAATGTACAAGATATAGATGCAATCATACAAACAAATCAAACACCCACAACACCACATTTATAGTGGTTCAGAGTAAAAGCCTCCTATACCTACTGATGGATTCACCCAACCTTGGTTATCCCAAATTCACTAGGTATGGGAATTACGCCCATACAAATAGAATAGAAATTACAATAGAGTGGGAATTTCACCTACACAATCAACTAAGTTTTTGGAAGGTTCGACCACCTTCGTCTAATCCTTATCCTCTATTTTTTATAGTGGTTCAAGCACCTTCCTTTAATCCACTTCAAAAGATGATATGAAAATTAGCACAAGAAGAAGCACTTGCCTTTTGTAGCTTAAATCTGATGTAAATGTGCTTCTTGAAGAGTTCTCCTAACTTGATCTTCTTGATGAAGAAGATGTACCACTGTGTAAACAATCACAAGCTTGGGAGAAGGTGTCCAAGATATGAGATTTGCCAATGGAATCCTAGAACTGTTTTTTTCTCTATATCTCTCTTAATCAAAGGTTTGATTAGATTTCAAATGATTCACCAATGTAAAGGTCTTAAAGAGAGGTTGGGATTCTCCAGTGTTGCCTTAAGGTTTTCCAATTAAAAGTTCTCTTCAAACTCTCCAAAATCCGGGGCATTTATAGACAAACCAGAATTTTTCCCAAACTGTAAGTTCGTGATGGGTCGTGGCATTTCAAAAATGCTTCCCAACCATAAGACCGTTGCACATTTAATGCACCTCACCGGATATAAAAAATGGTCACCCACGATAGATCGCAGAACCCATTGGTGTTGGGTCGTCATTGGAGAATGTATCGCATAAGACCAACTTAAAAATATAGAGTCCTCTCAACCAAAACGTAGAAAAATCCAGGCGAGGGATCGTGACCTGCGATGGGTCGCAAGGTACCATGGCGAGGGGTCACCAACCACGATAGGCTTGCCCTAAGAACAGACCAGTTTGACAGTATTTTTCCAAACAGAACCTTGGTTTCTCCAGGTGATGGATCGAGAACCACAATGGGGCTTCCCTGTATCGGCTTGACAAAAATCCAATTTTTCAAGTTTAAGTCCATAGGTTCTATGGCTTGGTTTTGGTCCACTAGGCTTGATTATATTTTACTAATTTGCTCTCTAAGTTTAGTCAAAGTCTTCCTAGGTGTGTAGGGTCCACCCTCTTCTATGGCCAATTTACCTTTGTTATTGCCATACACATGGTAATGCTTGAATCTTTGAACTTAATCTTCCAATGCTTGAACACTTGATTCAGCCTTCACCACTCTTGAGTCTTGATCCATTGTCTTCAATCTTCTAAGGCAATGCTCTTCTAGGTCACGGAATTGACAACAACATGACTCGGTCAAGCCGATACACTAACACATGTACTCACATATGTACACACACTCATTAGCACGTGACCACACACGGGCACATACATGCACGTGCACACACACATGCACGCACACACAAGCATATACATGGACACGTTCACACAACACATCAATTGGTCCGATGTGATGGGTTCATCAAAAGGTTACAAGAATTAATAAGATATCTAAAAGACACATAGCAAGTGGTCCAATGTAAGGGGTTCATTGGAACGTTATAGGCATTATTATATAATCATATTTTTTAAACTCTTTAAATTATTATAAATTTAATTTTTAATAGGCTTATGTTTAAAACATGGACCCAGTGGACTGGTATAATAATAAAATTCTAACTTTGATAAAATAGAAATTCTACGCAAAAATTATATGAGATCTCAAAAGTTTCAATGACTATCAATTTTCATCTTGCAAAGTTGTTTTGAAATTATAAAGTTTCAACAACTTCAATTATAAAATTGAGTCTACCAAACACCTATTTCAAATAGACGGGTTACTAGCTTATGCTGATGTTGATAAAATGCTCACGCTTTCTCTATCGCTATTAGAAAATGATCCCCGTTCTCCCCTAAGTACGATTTTTCCTTGTTGAGAGATACTCCTAATCTTGCTTGGCAATTATTGAAGAAAGATGTGAGAAAATAACATTTCACATGATAAAAGCGTTGTTTTTGTTTGGAAAATGTAAATATGAGAAATTTGATAGATTATCGGATAATGAAAAAAAATTGAAATTTCAACTACGAAATGTTTGAAAAAGCACCTAAAATTTTTAGCATTTTTAAAATTTTGATAAAATTTTCCATGACTTTAACCAAATTTTTTAGATAACCCGTGATATATTATACTAGATAAGTTAATTTCTTATAAATTTTAATTGATATAAAAAATAATTTAAAACTTTCTCTGGAAATATTTTGATAGGTGTTTTAGTTTTTAAAACATTCCATTATTTTTATTCATAAAGTTTTACTTTAGAAAATATGCTAAATTTTAAAGTTTATCAAGCAAACTAATTTAAAGAAGAAATTTATATTTTTTAATAAATAAAACTTTCTAATTAAATTATTCTTTAATAGATAATATTAAGTTATATAGTAAATAGTTAAATTAATTTTTTTTTAAATCATAATATTTTATTCGATAAAAATGTTTGATTATCTATAATAATTATGCCATCTCATATAATTCGTAATATCATAATCTCTAATTTTTAAAATATCTAATATTCTAATCAACTTGCAATCAAGAAAAGAGAAAAACTGAGTTTCCTTTCTTAAGCCAAGGAAATCCAAAAAGTTGAAAGGGAGAGACAGTTGGGGGAAAATGAGGCTCGGCCTTTCCCTGTGAGACAAATATCAAATAGGAAAAAGAGGTAAAACCTTTCATTTCTCTCCAAACCATTAAAATTGTTCGAAATAGATCCCACTGAATCATCTTAATTATTGTGTTTTTTAACAAATTCTTAACCATTGTACATATTCTAAATTTAATATTAAATTGAATGGTGGATAATCAAATGACCACAGCAAAGAAAAATTAAAACGTAAAGATATCCTGTTACATTCAATTTGAAACTATATACATTCATTATCAAGTGCCTCTTACATGGAACCAATACATCTGGACAGAAATATCCTGTTAGGATGCCTCTAGGATTTTGCCTAAAACTCGCATTCCATGTATTAGTTCCATGCTCATCAAAGTTAAATGAACATTCAAGGAAATCATAGATTTCAGAGTTGAAAAAATTTTTACTAATTTCAAATTTTGAATTCTAATTCCAATAAGATCTGTTCTGTGGAGAATTAGTCCACCTAGGGTTAGGCTCACGAGTTAGCTATAACAAAAGCGTTTTGAACCGGCATAGCCGAAACAATAGATATTTAATTTTTTGTAGAGGGAATATAATTTAAAATGTAATATTATAGTAACCGATAGGATCATTTATCAAAAGGTCAATTGAAGAACTCACAGTTTCACTGCAAATAGATAAAATTGACATGATAAAGATGATGAAAACTATAATCCAGAATCCTGGGCTTCTATGGCAGTTGAGACCCAATACCACCATATACCACCCATTGTGCTCTTCGGTCCTTATGGCCAAGAACCCACCTCAGAAAGAAAATGTCTTGTGTTCAATTCACGTTCAACCTCGAAGGGCCACTCGTCATTTAACTTATCCGGTATGTGCAGATTAAGAAGTGTAAGCTCTAAGAATCAGTCAAGTGAGACACCTGACACCTTGAAAAAAAAAAAATGCAAATAGAAGAGTAAGGAGACAGCAAAATCGGATCGTAACAGTGGGCACCCCCAACCCCACAATTCAGCAACAAGTAAACACACCTACTGCCACACCAGGGTTTCGTGTTATAATGCATAATCATAATTTATTTTTAAATTCGAGTAGGAATATAGTTTTATTTTTCTAATCAAATTTGGAAACTCCAGTAGACGACTCTAATTGAGTTAATTCTGAACAAAATATCTAAACATGCTAAAAAGACAGTGGAAACATCAAGCCACAAACATGTCCTCTTATCACACCGTCACAGCAAGCAACTCATCTTTGAAATGGAAACAACAAACAATCGCACACTTAACAATTACTTCCCCCATTTAAAAATAATAACAATGGTAATAGCAAACTCACATACTTCAACAGTTAAGCACTAAAGAAGAGGCATTAGAGTAGAGAATCCATGTTCCTAAAGATGTCACCCGTTTAGAGATATAACTTACAAAATTTACACCATTCATCACACAACAAATCAAAGCAACGAGTTCTTGCAGCAAATCAAGACAAGCAATTACAGCAAATTTCTTTGAACAAGTGAAGACAGCAATTACCCGTTTCTCTAATAACCTCGTGTCACAAGTGAACTGCAACACCAACATTTTTCTGTCCTGTCATTTTACTAGGGGCAGATTTGGGGCTTTCCCGAACTGGACTAGGCACACCTTTGTCTTTGGATGTGGTGTTTCCATTCTTGACATTGCTCCGATCTTTGCTGCTATCTTCCTTGTAACTACCCAGGCTGTGCCGGTTTAGCCGACAGCAGGTTGCTCTGTTGGCTCCTGGAGATGAATTAATTGCATCACTGCAGCTCTTCCTCCTACCCAGCTTTGGTGATTTGGCACGTGTGGGTGGTATCTGCAATTGAAACCACAAAATCAACAGCGTAACAAAGAAATTTGAAAAAGGAAACAAATGCCTCTAATGTGGAATGCAACAAGGAACCGATTAATCAAATTCCATTTATGTATGAAAAAGGAATCAACATCGTGACAAAGAAATTTGAAAAAGGAAACAAATGCCTCTAATGTGGAATGCAACAAGGAACCAATTAATCAAATTCTATTTATGTATGATAACAGTTCTATAGCAAAAGTGAATATATTAATTCATATTCTAAACTATGGAAGTGAATAGATTTGAGTATTTATTTTATGCATTCTCCTGTTGTTGAGATAGAGATGATTGAATCTGTTGTAAGTTTGGTAGTATAATCACATCAACAGTTTCAGAAAAACAGCCTAGTACTCCAACTTTATTATGCATCCATTGGAACTTGGGGCAAACCAAACCTGAACTCTACAAACAAAGCCCAACAACAGCTCAAGTTGAGGCTGCAAGTAATCCTTGACCAACGGCTTCATAACCTCAACTGACTGGGGGTACAAATGGATATCCAAAAACCCAATATCATCCAAACCCGAGATAAGTGTGTTCGGTTCATAGTTTAAAACTCAGTCAAGTCTGTAAGTTGAATTGATTCAACAGTATTTTAAGTCAAGCAAGTTAATGAGTTTCAACGAGATTTTTTCGAGTCAAGTTAAAAAACTCATCCAAGTTACTCAGCTTGATAGGATTTCAAGTAGAGTCAAGTCCGAGTTTCAAGTTTCCAAACAAGGGTTTGGATGTAAACTTTAGAGTCATTTATGTTTTTGGATCCAAATGTGAATTGAATAAAAAATGTATTTGTTTTTATGCAGGTTTGGATAATAGCTATATTTGAATCCAATCACTCACTAACATGTAAATAATATATTATTCTTAATAAATATGTTACGAGTTAAAACTATATGAAGGTAAAAGACTAACATTTACCCTCACACACCCTTGCCTTATAACCTGTCATATTTCAAATTAGGAAATAGTACCACATATGAGATATATAATCGCATTCCACTATTTGAATTGAAAATTTTTGTCACTTGTTGTATGTTTGCAAATCTTTTGTGGTTTCTTTTGCATTATCTTTTTTCTGTACATTTCTTAGAAGTTTATAGGTTTCTTTCTTCCAGTCTTTACTAATTATATGTTGTTTGAGATTTGCTATTTTTTGGTAAGAGAACTTGATTATTTAATTAATCTGATTACCCTTTTGTAAAGGGAATGTCAATATCTAGTTGTGGAAATATTCAAATTTGAATCCAAATCCAACAATATGAAATGGATGCAAGGTTTGGATCATACATTTAAGAATACAACACAATCTGAATATAACAATATTAATATTTTATCTAAATCCAACCCAAGTGAGACCCATTCACATCCCTAAGCATGACTACAACACACATCCTTGAAGAATGTGACAATGAGCACCTTATTCTCTCATGAACCCTCTTTTCCTTTCTCAAGACCACAACACTGTCGGGGTCTGAAGAAATCCACGACATGTAGGCTTCTCAAGAGACGAATCACCTTATCGAGAGATGAGGCTCACCAGAATCAGGATTCTGTTGTGGAACTCAAGGAGGAGCGAGGGAGAGGTTGCGGAAAAAACTACAAAAGGATGGACATGCGGCATCAAAGGAGTGTGGTGATTGTTCATGTCGTCGGCAAATGCATCATCAGTTGTGACGGAGAGAGAATTGGAGAGAGGGATTTTAACGGTGGAATGAACCAGTTGCGCTCCCTCCTCAGCTTCGCATGGATCATAGGAAGCTTCTTGTGCTTTTATTGCAAATGATGAGGGTGCCAAGAAGGAGGGCGACGCTAATAGGGTTTCCTCTTTCACGAATGGGCCTAGGCTGAGTGGCTCTTGTGAGCCGGCGGGATCTAAGACCCAGATGGGTCTTGAGCCCTTCGGGTTAGATTGCAACTTGGGCCAGGAGAAGATGAATGAGTCTAATCTCATTGAGGGACATGGTTCGATGATGGAAGAGGATTGTCTGAATGGTTTAGTTGGGAGCACAATTAATTTTGAAGGAGTCGAGAATGGTGAGGAAAGTTTAGGAGATTGTAGAATAAGATAACATCTAGAAAAGAGGTATGTAATCTGGCTGAAATTTTAAAAAGGGATCATTCAGTGGCTTACTAAAGGGTGTGGAGCTAAAAAGAAAAAGAGAAAAGGTGGAACAAGAGGCGGTTATTGACATCGGATTGTCAAAGGAGTTGAACTTGTAAGATATTACCCAATAGGGGGGAGGGGATTGTATTAATGCTCAAAATTGGGGGGGGTGGGGGGGTAGGGGTGGGGGGGGTGTATAGTATTGGTCTTTTTTTAGTATTTTTCAGTATAACTTCATAACCATTCAAAAAAAAAAAAAGACCACAATATTGTCGGCTTTTCTCCACACATCTTCCTATTTGTAAGACACCTATCATTGACATATTCTAATTGGTGCAAAAATAGAGAAAAAAAAAAAGGTTTATTGGACATGAACTCTACTCAAGAAATGTCTCTCTAGGCCAAAGATTGATTAAAGACCACAAAAAGTAGTTTACTTGTTCCCTCATAACCATCGAAAGAATGAAAGATAACTCCATTCTCCAAGTTCCAATCAAAACCTTAGGACGTAGAAATAGAAGAGATACTAGTTGGCCAGGAAAGAACAAGTTGAAGCCATTACCAACGAAAAAAAGGCACTTCAAATCTCTATAACTTTGAAATGCAAAAGGCACAAGGGACATTATCTAGAAAAGACACACACCTCCCCCAAAGATTGGCTAAAAACCATCTTGAAAAAAATCTCCCCAAAGATTGGTTAAAGACCATCGTAGTTTCTCGCCAACTCTCCCATCACCATCAAAATGAAAATAGTCATCTCCATTCTCCAAGTACTAATCAAAACACTACTACTAATAATATGGATAAGGATGCAGAAACGGATATGAAGTTGATTGGTGAGGAAACACAAATTGAGGCATTGAGCCATTACCAACCTGTAATTGGGCAAAGAAAAAAGTGAGAAACCAAGAGTAGAGAACAAGGCATTCTTAGAGAATTGGGGATTACATTTATTTATTGAGTAAATGGGCATGTTGAACAGGTCTAATGGGTCTGCCCAAAGCAAATATTGAACAATCGTAACCCAATTAAGAGACAAAGGGGATCAACCCAAACCCCCATCCAATTTATAAGAATGTTTAAGTCAACCCAAACTATTTAATAAACATACGCAGGGGTGCAACTTCAGCCAAGGCCCATCATAAGCCCATGTAAAAACCCCAAAAAATTCAGGCTTTGATAGACTTGTACTCAAACCATGCCCATTTCAAACTAAAATAATAGGCCCATATTTCAAATTGGGCCAAGCCAGACACACTGCAATGAAAGCCCAAACTCAGCACCCAAATGAGTCCTAAAATCATTGAAGCACAAAATCCGTACACACAGAAGAACCACACTTCTAGAAAACCAGGTACCCTCCCCATGGATCAGGCACACACAACAAGATGGTGCCAAAATCTCTATTTTTATGGGAAATTAAAGCCCGGGAGAAGTGGAGATTCTTGGACACTGGATAAGGTGATGGCTGATGGCTGCGAGATACAAATGGTAATATGTTCATTTGCCAGTCAAATTGTATTAATGAAAATAACAAACAGCATTTGAATGCTAATATAACCAATTTATTGAAGGAGGTTGTTATATCCATTTCTGCAAAATGTATACAAAATTGGGTGGTGGCTAAGAGATATTTATGGTAATGTTGATTCGCTAGCCGGATTGTATTAATGAAAATAACAAACAGCAGTTGAATGCTAATACAACCAATTTATGAAGGTGGTTTTTATATCCATTTCTGCAAAATGTATACAAAATTCAGGCACAGTTAATATCATACCTTCTTAAGTTCAACCTTAGGAGGTGGTCCCTCCTGATAGAAACTTGGTACGGGATTCGCTTTAAACGTCAAGCTCTTCCTCAGCTGCTTTATAGCAGCTTCTCGTTCTTCCTGCAAAAAGATAGGAATCATCAAAAGCCAAGCATAACAAACAAATAAACAATGTGCATCCTTCACTATTTTTAAATTTAGAAGAAGAATATCTAACAATTAAATGAAGATGTTCTCTGCCTAAACAGAAGTTGCAAATTACAAGGTCCTCATCTCAGAAAATATTAAAGTTTAATTAGGTGATGTAGCAC
Source organism: Chimonanthus praecox (assembly GCA_022113865.1). Taxonomy (NCBI): domain Eukaryota; kingdom Viridiplantae; phylum Streptophyta; class Magnoliopsida; order Laurales; family Calycanthaceae; genus Chimonanthus; species Chimonanthus praecox. The sequence goes on from CM039091.1 coordinate 37,407,748, forward strand.
TCATGTTTCAGTGATTCAGACAACTGGCCCAGTGATAAAGAGACCAACAGTGAAATGGAGATGCTGCAAAAATAACATAGACAATAGACATCTATTAGAAGCATTCTCCTGAACTGTTGTTGTGTCCCATCAAAGGCTCATAACAAGCCATTTTTGGGTCACTGATCTAGCGAATTTCACAACATTTCCTATTATCTCAACCATTTGAGTCGCCAATCAATAGACTCCAAAGTTGCTGATCCAGATAACTAAGGAAACAATGCATCTGCAGCACTGCAAACTTCCAATAAGAACATTATACATTTTAACAGGTACATTAGCTCCAAGACTCTACAAATGCCCATCAGGAATTAAGTTTAATTTTTTTTAAAAAAAATTGAATGAAAACTGTACTGCATAACATACCTTAGTCCTCGCTTCATATTGGCTTCTCTCTGCCTCCAAAGCTAGATGTTTCTCCTCTAATTTTGAGTAGAACTGAAGGAAAACAGAATGAAAATGAAACAAAGACATGAAATTTTGATATGGAGATATAAAAAAGAACTTCTCATACAATTCTTTTATGGAGGACATACCTCTCTACGCTTTTCTGCACGCTCACTGGATCTAAAAGTAGGAGCCGTAGCAATAGTTGTCCGTAGTCTTAATGTCTTCACTGATGTAGCAGTTCTATTTCAGTTGAGGAGAACTTAACATCAAAATTTCTAAACATAATAACAACAGAGAAGGAACAACAGATTGAGTTAGGGCAGTGAGAATCAAAGAAGGATACGAAGAAGCGACAGAGTAAGCATCTTCTTCATCAGTACGTTTAGCCTTATCAGGTTGCAGTGGCTTTCTTGACATGAGAGCTGAATGCACCTGCAACGGATCATCATTGCAACTGGCAAACATTAAAAACTAATAATAAAAGAAAATCCATTGACTACCTTCAAGAATTGCATAGTTTTTCTCAGCTTCAACAAAATGTCCTGATAACAATAACAAAAGTTGGTGCTTGCTAATTATTTGAGATGAATAAAAAGATAATCATCTGTACTAAGGATAGCATCAGTACATTTTATTATTGTTTATGGTGAAAAATAACGATCATTTGTCGTATTTAAAAGGATCAAAAAGATTAATCATATAACCAGAAAAATGCATACTTTTTCCCTGAAATAACATGACTAGAACCAATAACCTTTCATAGCAGCAATGGTGAGCACCTGCCATTTGTGCTCCAGGCTTTTATCTATGGTAAAGAGCATATAGTAACAGTTCAATACCAAGCATTCCAAATAAAACATCATTGTTCCAAAGATGGTTTCAGGTGTAATAACAGATAACACAATGCATAGTGTTCCAAACCTCATGAAAACCTTAATCTTTCCAAAGCATATGAGGCACAGATAATAACCATAAAATGTGATAAACAGCAGAGAACAGTTCTTGTGGAGTTTTAGAAGAAACTCTTGGCCCGTCAAAATTTGAAAAGTCAGGGCTGATACAGTTACAGTATGGCAACTTTTCAAACCATAAGAAACCATTAGATGATTATTGCAGATCAAAGGACAGAACAACTTTCTTTTTTCTCTCCTCTTTGAATGGACATATCCAAAACTACATCTTTCTCATAGACGGATCTGACACAAGTATGATGGCAATATTTTGATTGTGTGTGATCGAACAGTATACGTTAACATTATTACCTGACCCTTTAAGCTTGATGGCTGCAGATTTAAGTTAACAGGTCTATATGTGCCACCACCAGCAGCTTCAGCCCCAACAGGACGAGCACCAGCCGATGCACGTTTATCGGTTGCCAAAGAAAATGGTTGTGGAACGGTGCAATTTAATCTCACATTTCCACCATTGGCAAGTCTTGAAACCTGTTTCGCAGGAGAGGTAAACTTCTGGTGATTGTTAATCTTCTGAGCTTCACATTTTGGTGTCTTCTCCTCAACCAGACCACACTCAAAATTTGTGTTTTTTACACATGATAAATCTTGCCCCTTTTGACAATTTTCATCTTGCCAGTGACCAGTAATCTCAACTGAGTTGTGTACAGCACACTCCTTCACCTCATATTCCTTTAAATCAGCTTTCTCCCCCAGAACTGGAGGATCAGCATCCCCATTCATATGCACATCTATTTTTGTGAGTTCATGATGTCCAAGAGCTACGTCACCAAGTGGATTGTTGGCATCACCATTTGAATAAACCACAACACAATCAAGCTGTTGGTCAATACAAACATCTGTAACTTCATGGCCCATTGAGCTGTAGGCCACCAAAAAAAAAAAAATTAATGAAGTCAGGGTTCAAATTAACACTCAGTCTTTGATGAGCATCTCACACCATATAAATTAAACCATTGTTCTGGTACTTTTATCAATGGAGACATCTGAGTTTTGTAATAGAATAGTAACATTGGCCACTAAAGCACTCTTTACTGGAGGCACATTCAAAGTCAAACTTCTCTAAACAAAATGCTCCTTGGAAAAAACCTGCAAACTTTACAATCAATGAACCCTGTAATAACATTACAGCTAAGAGTCAGGTATCTCACTGCAAAAATGTGTTAAATAAAATGCCCTATCCAACTTTAGCAAACTAATGATTTCATTTGCCTCAATCCGCTGCTAGTGATATCCATCTCACTTACTTTATTTCTTCTGGTTAAATAAGCTCAACATTCCAATAGTTTCATAGGAATGATAATAAGAACCTTAATATTATTTTGAAATATTATTAACGAAATAACTTTGCTGTTCAATAATATATATTAGGTTTCGTAAGTGAATAATCAAAACAACGATAAACCAACAAGAACAATGGCAACAATTACTTTGACACAGATGTCTCCTCATTATGAAGCAAATGCCTGAAAATTATAAGACTTCCTAAAGAAACATTAAGAAACCTATCATACTGTAACAAGTCAATCTGGAATTATCCAAAATGAAAACCATTACTTCCATAGAAAAACCACACTGCATTCATTTGAAGCTGCCTCTTAAATATGGAGGCAGACCTTGTAGCAAATGAGATTAAATCCATTCTTGTTAAGACTTAACCAAACAAAGTAATAGGAAACAGATGAATATAAACCATACAAGGGGAAACATTAAATATTAAATTTCATTGAATTTAAAGTGTCCATTAAACCACAGTTGAGCCTATTTAACACTTTCATTGACAATTCATTTATTAACATTCTTAAAGGAGAAAAAAATGCATAGGACCTGCCTCATAACCAAAAAGAAAGAGAAATAAGCTAATTAATTAATTACATTTACCAACTATAGGATGGAGTAAATTAAACAATCAAATAACACAACAATTACGAAATACCCATTTTAAACTCCAAATATGAAAATGTTTGGGGATACAGGGTAACCAAATGTTATATGTTTCTCATCATCCTTCAGTGGTGGAAAGAAGAGGTTTCCATATTTCTGCCTTTTAAGTGCCAAATTGGTCTTCAGATACTGTCAGTCCTAGAAACTGAAATGGGAGTAAAAGCATCTAAGGATGTCCAAACACATGTTTAATGACGATCGCAAGATCCATGCGAGGAACAAGCAAGCCAAACAAAGAAAGAACTGCAGATTTCAAGTAGCAACCAAGTAAAATAAATCCACCATGAAGTAGAAGAATAACGAAAAAAATTATTATCTTGGACAAGCATTCAAAAAAAAAGAAAAAGCCTAAATATAAAAAAGAAAAGAATGAGAAAACAAAAATAAGAACTTAAGGATATACCCAAAAGCCCCTAATGACCCCTTTTCGGTTTCGCAGTAATTGAAAATGAAAATGGAAAAACAAATTCAAGCTATATGGCACTTCATGCTGCCATAATTCAAAATGAAAATTAAGATCAGTAACTTTCTTGTCGATCTACAAAAAAAATTTAAAAAAAAAAATTGGAGAGAGAGAGAGAGAGAGAGGGTACACCGTTCTCTGCTGATTTACAAGAGCAACGGCGTGAAGGAAAGAAATTCTCAAAATACCAAAATCATATGCCAAAAATCAAATCCACTAAATTAAGGAATCACAGTTCATACGAGAGAGTAAAAATACATCAAATTCGAGAAAAAAAGATATACAGTGAAAGGCTAAAAGCCCTCATCTTCACCTGAATTACAGGAAATTCTAACATAAATCAATCAAGAAAAAAAAATTCCCAGCTTGGCGCACGCAGAATGTCCTCGTTTCAATGCTAGTTAAAAAATAAATAACTACTTTCCTGGAAAACAACCCTTCAAATTTTTTATTAAAATGGCCATCTTCCAAAAAAGCACATTCCTTTTTCCATGCATCCAAGCAAAGCCTATACAAAAAAGACGAAAACAACAAAATCCACATCATATTGACCGAAAAATCTCAACAGACAGAAAATCGGAGAAGAAAAAAACGAAAAGAAGAAAAAAGACGAAATCTAAACAACACAACCCACTCGATTCAAAAAAAAGAATGAAAAGAAATAAAAACGAAAGATCAAGAAAAAAAATAAAAAGATAATTCTTACGCATCAGATCAAAATGCGGACGTATCAATCAACATAGAATCGTCATTTGAAATTGAAAAACAAGAAATGAGAATGTTCGGGAATTTCTTATGATTCTCTTTACCGAATGGAGAAAATCTAGGGCTTTCCAAGCGGAGACGAGAAATCGCCCCTTTTTCGCCACCCCTACTTCCGTTGCCGTGGTTTTCTTTAGGACCTCTATCCTGTCAATGGCGTGTCATACTATTTATAGCTGACCGAGATTGACGCCGTTACATGTGGGCATTTTTCGAGAGAGAAAATCATCGGTAGTCCACCTGAGTTTGAAAATGTTCTGAATTCGAACTGAGTTGGTTTTTCATTTTTTTATTGAAATTTAATATAAATTGTTTATTACATTAGTTTTAGACTCAATTCAATTTTTTTTTTGTTAATGACTAAAGTTTTTAAAGGTCTCATTGTATTAAGAGAAGACATTTTAACTCGACTAGTTTTCAAAATATATAGAAGTCTCCTAAATTTAAAGATCGAATAAGTAATTATAAGAAGTGGTCCAGAAAGATATTGATTATAAAGAAAGGTTTTTATCCATCAGACTAACGTCTTTTTAAATTATTCTGAGACTCAATTTTAATGTGAGGACAATAAAAAATTGAGTGTAAAATTAAATCATTTTAGTTAAAATGTTAAATTATACATTTAGCACACCTTTGTATCGTGCACATTCAGTGTACTAAATAATGTCTCATTTCAAAAACCCTAGGCGGGCCGTGTTCTTTTGAAATAAAAAGTAAAATAAAATTGAGGAGAGGTCGCGGGTTCAAATCTGAGGACTTTTTGGCCAAACTACAAAAACCTTATCTGCTTTTCAACAATTTGTCGGAATTTACCTTTGGAACGGGCAGGGGCACATGTTTACCGTAGACAATTTGTCAAGTGGGTGAAGAAGTAATACGCATCAAGGTTCTTTTTAAATAATGCATGAGATATAAAAATGAACGTGACAATAGAGCATTTGAAATTTTATATTATTATTATATGTTTTGAATTTATATTTTTAAAAATAAAGTAATTTATATTAATTAAAATTTAAAAAGTAAAACTATATATGACTTAAATTATTAATTGATTGTGAATCTTTATATATTTCATATTTATATAATTGTCTTCAAAGACACTTACTCTAAAACCCCTATAAAATAATACTTTTGGGACTAAAAGTAATGATTATCTCAGGGGTGCAAAATTCGATATCGACCGATATATCGGCCAATACGATATATTGACTGATATATCGTTATCAGCCGATATTATTCTCTCTCCTTATTTTTTTTTAAAAAACGGCTGATATTATCATATCGGCCGAAGATATTGCTGTATCGGTCGATACGATACGTATTGGCCGATATTTGCATCCCTAGACTATCTTACTGGGTTATTTATTTATCGATAAATGAATAATTTATTGATTTATCGATAAATGAATATTTATTAATTTAAAGAGAGTATTATATTTCTACTACTTGTACATGTATGGCTTAATGGATGTGGTCAAAAGTTAAAAGCCTAATAGACTCTAAAAAAAAAGAGATGGTTATTAATTGTAGAGGATAGAAAGACTCTTAAAAGGAAGAGATGTGGTGTCAAAACTTAATGCCCTGTAAGATAAAGAGGTTTCAAGTAGAAGATAGACATGTAGTACATAGAAGATAAACTCTATAAATAGTTATTAGTTTTAGACTCTTAGACTCCAAATCTTTATAATTCCATAAGACAGTTGTGTTTTACTGATTGTTTCTCCAAAACAATTTTTCAATCAGTAGTAACCTTAAATAACTACTTGTTACAATATGAAAAAAATATACGAGAGGTGTGGTATGCATTGCAAAACTTAAGGACAAGGCTGAGTTCAGTTTAGGTACGAAAAAAAGACAGACAATGTTAGATGCATATTTTAAGAAAGAGTTGAATTGAGAAAATAGAAGTTGTCAAGTAAAAAGTTACTTAATACTGCATTATGAATTTTTGTTTGCTATTTTTTTTTGCATTTCATCAATTATTAATTTATATTTCATTGGGCCCTTAAGGATTTCTAAAAAAATTATTATCTTATGCATTTAGCGAGGTTATTAATTTAGTATACATGCCCGAGTTGGGACCAGAAGATTTTATTATTTAAGTAAGGTTATTAATTTATCGAGGTTTTACAGTAATTACATGAGCCCCATAATCTCGACACTCTTGTTTGAAAAATCTTAACTTTTGATATAATCTATGTAAAGAACTATTAGACTTCTTAAAAATATTTTCATTCTTACTCATATTATACCTATTCATTTGTTGAATAATAAAAATTTAAAAGTATAAAGTTTTAAAATAGTTGATGAAGATATACTTAATCTATTTACAGTGAAATTACTACTCATTTTTTATAGTAATTAACTTGCCTTTTTCTTTATCGTACATCCAAATCACTCTTATTCCAAACATCACTTGTTAAAGAAAAATAAATTGAAATATTAGAGTAAATTTTTTTTTATGTAAAAATGAAAATGTTTTAAATGTGTTAAAAACAATCATCCCAACGAGACATTCCTCATAAGTCAATAAGTCATCTTTTGAAAAACTATCTCATGCCGTCCATGTATACCCATAATCTAAAAGTGAGATTTCCTAATCCTTTAAATTACTAAAAGGATATTGAGTTCAAGTTATTATTTTAATAGTAATCATAGTTTGGTGTAGTTTGGTGCTTAGATGATATGGAGTTAGAGATATCTGCTAGGTGCGTCAATTAGATTTTAAGAGTCCAAATTATGTAATTCTAACAATAATTAAAAACCTATATGACTAATTTTTTGTTATGAAACTAAATGGTCATAAATTTGGAATATGTTAATCATTTTTAATTTTATTATGTATATATAGACTTATGATTAAAAAAGTCATTACAATTCTCTAATGGTTAAAATATTGGTAAAGTTTGTTATGTAACTAAATGAGATTCAAATATTCACAAGAGTACGGTGGCAACTACATGGTGAATGCGCTTTTGTTGTTTCATTCTAGGGGGAAAAAAATTGTTGACCAGAGCATCTCGGTCGAAATTTCGGGCCCAATTTTGGGCCCATGAATATCGCCCGATTTCTCGGCTGGATGATATTGTTTTCTCTCTCTTTTTTTTTTTTGTTAAATCTCGATTGTGTCGGCCAATATTAGTGAGATCTCAATTATATTGGCCGAGATATCTCTAGAGTCCAAAATCCAAAATATCTCAGCCGATACGAGATGTATTGGCCGAGATTTGGACCCTGGTTCATGCACAACTCGTGGACAAGTTTTGTTGTGAGAATCAGTTGGAGCCTCCTTTCAGTGTATGGACATACCATCTTTCATATGTTGGGTTGATTTTATATTGCCCTTGACTTGATTTCTTTTAGATTTTACTATCAGTGGAATTGTTTTATAGATTTAAGTGATCAGTAGGATGCATTTGGATAATGAGAAAATTTTCAGAAGATCTCTTCATGAGGAAATTCTTTTGATAGGAAATTATTCTACTAAACACTCTTCTATTTTTTTATTTTTATGATCAAGGAGTCCAGGTCTTTTCCTGCTCACACACATTAGATAATTCTATGGGAAATGTGTCACGCCCCGACCTTCGGGACACATGACCATTTTTTTATAAAACCTCCATTTTCACAAGTCAAAGCCCACCCACATGTGGAACTTAGGCTCTTGAGGGAAGAACCTGCTACTTTAAGCCCATGTAGGTTCTGGAATCCTACTGGAAATCCGGCAAAGTCTCCCTTAAAATGGGACATTGGGGACCTTTCCCCAGCCAGATCCTCACTCTAGGCTTCTGAACCTGTCCCAATTTACATCACAATCATATTCGAAATCATATTCTAATGTTCTATTTAATCGCGATCCATTCCACATCTCAACATCATCATAAGTTCGGGTGTAGAGTCGTCCTTAATTACAATCCATGTAAACATCCAATACTACATCATCACAATTTCTGTCTACACAACTTAATCTTAGTTACAAAACACAACATAAAAGTCAACATTCCAAATTTCGACAAAATACAAGACATGATTTAGGGTTTTCGATGTAGTAACTTGGACTCGCCCTCTAGGGTCGTTCGGACCCTGCCTCCGCAACGGTTCCTAAAATTCGTAAGGGTGAGCATACAAAACCCAGTGAAGAGTATCATGCAGACAACATACTCACACATAACACATATTCACCATCATATCATAATCGCATTCATACACCGTGACTCATGTGCAATGCCCAATGATATGCACGTCATCTCACTACCACTGGGTACCCACTCGACCAGACCATGGTCTCATCACTCATCAATCTTTGAGCATCACCCAACTCCAGGCATAGAAATGAACACAACTTACGATGTGCATCCGACACGACTTACTATGCTTGCTTGGTACGGCTTACTATGCGTACCCATTATCTCTCTAAATAATACAAGCCGACTATCTCTCTAAATAATACAAACCGACGCGTCTTACTTGGCGTGTTCAACACGGCTTACTATGCATATCCTTCATGACTTACTGTGCGTGCCTAATGTCCATGCCACCTAGGCCATCACATCATAACCCACATACAACCACTCTTGGGCTTACATAAACACACCATCACCCCCAAGCTTCATTAACGTGGGGGCCTCATAATCATATCATCAAGTTTGACACGTTGAGACCACATACACTTTAGTCATGTTCATCCATCATGCTCTCACATGTCATGTTGATGCCCCCAATCAACCATGATTCTACACATGTATGAATGCTTACAGTTAGCGATGCTCTCATATGCCATGCTAATCTACACATGTAAGTCATTCACATACATCATACTATTCTATTTACATAAGCATGGTTTCACATCTCACATAAATACCCACATTCAAGCATGTTATCATACGCCATGCTTTAATCAACACATCTCATGGCTAAATCTGTTCCATCATATCATAGCAATCACATAATCAAGCACATTTACACACACTGTGCATCATTCAATACATCCACAACTAAGTACATTCCATCATACCATGTTAGTTTAGCACACTCAAACACGGTTCATTTAACACATTACATGTGCATCTCATCACTCAAGGGTTGATCCAAGTCCTCATCTTTGAGGCAATCTCAATCTAGCTCGTCTTTTCTTTCAAAAGTTCAACTCTTACAATTTTCATACATTATGCGAGCTAAGCCCTCATCAACGAAGTCTAACCCCGCGCCATCTAATTCACATTGTCTCAACACATCATCACATTCATCATTGTTTATGAAATGAAATTCAACTAGGCATGATGACATTTGAAACAAACAACCCAAGTGTGAAGCTCTCCTCACATGGACGCTTTATAACAATCACGGGTCTCTTTCAGCTTAGCGAATGTCGGCACTGGAAGGGTCAACTGTTGACCGACAACAATAAACACAAAAAGGAAAGATGTACAAGTCTCAATTTAAGTAAATTGAGCCTCAAATCACAATTGGGATGAAGACCCCTAATTTTATGCATCCAATTGACACAATCAATCTCATCAAGGTTAAACCCCAACCCTTTTGGGAGGATCAAATTCCAAATCAAAAGTTCAAAACCCATTTCCAGAATTTTCGAGCTCAAATTCAAAGCTAGGCCTTATCTTGAAGAATTTACCCCAAGAAACCATAGAATTAGGCTTAGGATTGCTTTAATTATAGGTTCATATCAAAAAGGGTCAAGCAAAACCCAAGTTTGAATAATCTACCCCCATTTGGTAAATACTAAGCCCCAATTTCAAGAAAATGAAAATTCTTAGTCCTTCCTCATTTGAAAATAAAGCCCTCTTTTGTAATGGCTCTCACCTATGTAGAGAGCTGTAAATGAGAGATTAGCCATGGAAAAAATTGTGCCAGTGAGAAGCGCTCAAAGTCCCACATTGCCTAGGATAAGGAGTGGAGAGCAGGATATAAGCTCATGCTCTCACTCCCTTCTAGCACAATGCGGTTTGGGTACAGGGGTGACACCTGTGTACCATTGCAAATCTGTGAGGGTGTATGGACCTCAAAGCGGATAATATCGTGCTAGCGGGACGGTTCGTTACAAATGATATCAGAGTCCGGTTCAACTCTTAGACCAAAAATGTGAAAATGAGAGTGTTAGAGCCGGGGAAGACTCTTATCCAAAAGAGGTGGGATTGTAATGGCCTGCACATGTGTAGAGAGGTGTAAATGAGAGATTGGCCATGCAAAGATTGCGCCAGTGAGGAGCGCACAAAGTTCCACATCACCTAGGATAAGGAGTGGAGAAGAGCATATAAGCTAACACTTTCCTCCTTTTTAAGCACAACACGTTTTGGGCTTAAGGGTGACACTTGGGCCCAATGCAGAGCTGTGATGGTGTATGGGCCCCAAAGTGGACAATATTGTACTAGCCGAACAGGTCATTACACCTTTTCTTACAACACTCAACACTACCCTTTAGAAACCAAAACCCTTCAAATAATGCAATGAACTCATTTCTAGTACCATTACCTCACCTCCAATCAAGTCCAAAATAACTTATTTAAAAACTTTCAAACAAGAGAGAAGGTTACCTTAGAGAGAGAGAAACTCTTGGTGAAAATGGGGTCATTCCGGGCTCGAAATGTTGAGGTGGGGACGTTTGGAGGTGATTTGGGCTCACCCCAAGTACATGCAAGAGGGAGAAGGGATGAGAAGAGGGGAAAAGGGGGGCTCTCAGATGTATAGGGCTCGATTTGGGGGGGGAGAGAGAGTCATCTCAAAAATCACGGAATGACCCGTATTTAAATGGATCTTAGAGATCAATCGATTGAAATATACATCAGTCAACTCATGCCCAAAAGTCAATCGAGTGATAATCATGCAGCCTCAACACATTCAGTTTTAGATAAAAATCCATTGACAAATTTTAAAGTCATTTGACTGATTTTGGCTCAGCTAAGGTGAGTCAACTTCTCCAGTGAGTTGACTCACTTTGCCTGCAGTTCGACACTTTTGCACACTTTCGTTAAAATGGATAGTTTGAGCTTCGGAGTTGGCATTTGAGCGATCTTGTGCTTCAGGGAAAGCTCTTTGACTGATCTATCCAACAAAATAAATTTCACCAAAATCGGAGTTCGTCTGATATCTCAAATGGGCCCCACAATTAAGACTCACTACCAAACACTTAGATTTTGAAGTCAACTTGGCTACAGGCTCGACTAAACCATTAGGTGAGTTAGGCAACGACCTTAGGCCCCTGCTTAAAAAGGCCTCTATTTCTCTTAACTCAAAACCGCCGCAAAGATGGAAGAAAGGAGGACGAAGATGAATAGAAGAGAGAGAGAAACGAAAATGGGAAGAAAAAGGAGGGAGAAACGGCGGCTTGGAGGGGAGTTGGGAGAGAAATCTAGGATTTGGGTTGCATGAGAGGTAGAAAGGAAGAAAAAAGGATGAGATGAGGAAAGAAGGATTAGGGTTAGGAGAGGGTTTCCCTCCTTTCCCAACAAAAATGGGATTTGGGTGAGTGGGATGTGGGTCCCATGGGGCCTACATGAATTTTGGATTTTGAGTTGCATTTTTTTTTTCAAAACTCACTTAAAATGGCTCTCAAAATATGGGTTTTGAGGTGGAAACTTCACTTTTGATTTATTTAATTTAAATAATTAAAACTAAGGAGAAAAAATGGGTTAAGTTAAGAAAATTTAGGGATTTTAAATTGGGTTTTCAAAATACCTTTTCTGAAAACACTAAAAAATTCATTAAATTATTTAACAAAACCTTAGTCTAAAAATAAGATTTTTGTCAAAAATAAATACTCGAAATAATTTTAAAATATTATTTTCAAAATCGAGAAATCTCGACAAAAAATCGAAACAAAACATTTTGTGATTTTTCTACATTTTTCATGTCTATCTCATTGAGGAGCGTGTGTGTGCATACTTTGGGGGATCTAATGTGCAAATTCTAAGTTTTTGTGTGATTTCTCAAACATTTTTCTTAAAAAATAACCATCTCGGAGGCCCACAGATCTCCCTAAAATATCGAAATATCATATAGGTCGTTACATTAAAGACCAAGAAGGCCCCATTTAGAATTTTTGCCTTAGGCCTCAAGTTGTGTCGAGACGGCCCTGCTTGGCTAGGTTTATGCATTAAAAAAACTTGGCTAGGTTTGTACCCAGTGTCATTTCCATACATTTACATGTCAATCACGCATGTTCAACATCAATACTTTTTTTAGAAAAATTGTATAATAGGGGTTCATTATAGAGTGGCCCTTTAGGGTGGAGTAGGAATTGAATTCAAGACTCCCACTTCTTGAGGCAGGTTCTGGCCACCATTTCAACCCCTTTGAGTTCTCTCATATATCTTATTTGGTAATGATTAATTAAAATATATAAAGAGAAAAAATAAAAAGGGGCAAGGAAAGAGGACAGAAAACCATGATTTCTCCTTTATCAACAAAATTGATTTTAACTAATGAGGAGAAATGAGAGGAAAAGTGGGATCCACTTTCTTGTTTTTAATGAACACCAAATAGGAGAAAATAGAGAAACCCCCCCCATTGTCCCACTTACTCCTCATCCAAATAGACCCTTAGTCATAGATAAGGGTTTTTTCAAATGAAAGGTGTATATGTGGATGGGAATAGTAGTTTGGATCCATGTCATTTGTTTTTTTTTTTCCAAGATGAAGGTATCCAAGCGTCTTACCTAACTAATTCTTGGGACATGGAGTGACCCTTTTTGTGTTGAGGGGGTTTGATCCCATGACCTCCCACAAACAAGGGTGGGAATTGACCATCAAACTAACCAATCAAAATTTAACACATGCTAAGTGAAATGAAGAAGTTCCAATCACAAGCAAATTAAAAACTACTTATATTAGTTTCATGTTATTTTGATCTAATGAATCCAGTAGGATTAAAAAAATTAGCTTATTGCTTCATTACCTATAGCCAAATGCCCCCAAATGAAGGAAGAAAAAAAAGACTTATTTATTAAAAATTTTGCTCTGCTCTCATTTTGTTTTCATTTATATTTTTATAAAAAAAATAATTGAGCTGAATCAAATTGAGATGATTAAATAAAATCCTAAGCTAGTCAACCTTCAAAATGTGGGACCAATCATGAAAAATACCTGTTATTATTTAGAATTAACTAAACCCAACCATAACGATTGCTATCCCTACATTTAGGAGCCAAAACTATCTTTAATATCGTGAGTTTCTTAGATTCATTGAGGCTAAGTCAAGAGGTCTTAAATCCAAATTGTCCATTAAATCATCCACTAAAAGCTACAAGTTAGACTTACTTTAGGAATGGCTGTCATGTTAGCAACAATTCTCGAGTTTTTGACTTGCTATGGTCACTTGGGGAGGAATTGAAGGCGAGTGGTTGAATCATTCCTCTTATTTCAGCTTTAGAGAATTACCACCACGTAAGGTTAGAACATAGAAGTTCTTAATGAGTATCTCATTAAAGGAGTAGAATAAATGATACTAATCATGATGAGGAGAGTTCGACCAAACATCTGTTATAAATGGGACTTTCAGTCTATTGTGATAAACAGAAAATTTAAATTAAGAAAATATAAAAGTTTAGCAACATGAGCTATTGTGATAAAAACATTTTCATCCGAACGACATCTCCACTTAGAGCCCTAAATGGGGGCTTACTAGGATCTTGAAAAGCACGCTTTCTCCTTTTTACACTTATTTACCTTTAATGAATTGAATCTTTATTTAATTTAAACTCATTATGAGTTGACTCACTGTAAAATTAAAAATCAATCCAAAATTGGCACCAAATTTTATTATTGATTATTAAACACTTAAAAATCATGACTTTTTAAAATAAAAAAAAACTATATTTATTATATAAAACATCTTTCTACTAAAAAAATATCTTTCAAATGCACCTATTCATGTGTATTGCTACCCTCTCGTGAAGACACCATCAGGCTTAAAACACTTTCCTACTCATTATTGACATTGCCTAAGAGAAATTGATTCTAAATATGCATATCTTATAGTAGATATGTGTTAGTGCCCCGGCTTGGCCGAGTCACCTTGTTGTCAATTCTGTGACTCAGAAGAACATTACCTTGGAAGAATGAAGCATGAATCAAGACTCAAGTTTTGGATCTGAATCAAAGTATGCAAGATTGGAAGATCAAGTACAGATTCATCAAACACCTTGTGTATGGCAATCATTTCAAGGAATTTGACCATAGATGTATCTAGGGTGGACCCCACTTACCTAGGTGGACCTTGACAAGGCTTAGAACTCATTTTGGTAAGATTTGATAAGCCTTAGTGGAGTTTGACAGTCAATAGAACCCAGAACTGAAAATTGAAAAACTGCATTTGTTCTGTCAGACCGATAGATCGACATTGCCGATGTATCGCCTGAATATTCCACGACACATCGGGAGTTGCGACATGTCTTCGGGAATGATCAAGGTTCTAGTTGGAAAATACTGTCAAATTTGTCTGCTCTCTGTCCGATTGATCACTAGCCTCCGACACATCAGCCTAACATGTCGTGGTCCACGATTTATCGCCTAAGAATTTCAAGTTTCTGGTTGAGACGCTCTGTATTTTTTAGTTGGTCTTAGATCTACACATCGCCACTAGCGACATGTCGGAGTGTAGAATGCCGATCGATCACGGCGACCGTTGTGCAGAGCAAAACTTTAATTTGTCAAACATTCCAAATGCTCCCGCCTGCAACTTTTGACACTCCAAATCGGTGTGACATATCGTGGATTCACGACAAATCGCCCAATGACCGTTGGAAACTCAGTTTTGCCTATAAATACTCCAAAATTTTTAAAGATTCTTACACCATTTTCCAAGTGTTGTACATTGGAAAATTCTAAGGTAAAACCAGAGCATCCCAACCACTCTAAAACCTCTCTCTAAGCATTCAAATATTGGTAAATCATTTTAACCAATCATTTAAACATTGGTTGAGTTTGAGAGAGAGTAAAAATCAGATATAGGATTCAAATTAGCAAACCTTATATCCTAGAAACCTTCTCCCAAGCTTGTGATTGGCGTATACATTGGTACATCTTTATCATCAATACGTCAAAGCTGGGAGAACTCTTCAAAAAACACAACTTCATCATCTGAGCTATAAAGGCTAGTGCTTCTTCTTGTGTTTGATTTAAATTATCTTCATTGTAAAGTGGATTAAATCAGTGTGATTGAACCACTATAAAAAAATAGAGGGATAAGGATTAGATTGGGTGGTTGAACCTTTCAAAATTAGTTGGGATTTTGTAGGTGAGATTCCAACGCTATTCGTGTGGGTTTAATTCTCACTCTATTGTGCTGGTGTAAGTCCAATGCCTTAGTGATTCCGAGATAACCCAAGATTGGGTGGGTCCTTAGAGTGGATGTGTCACGCCCCGAACCCAGATGTGGGCCCGGAACGCGACTAATTTTTTTTTTTTTTAAAACAATAAACTCTAATCACCAAACATCATAACTGGGTTGGATCTTCAAGTTTACCAAAATCCGATCCTAGAAAATGTCACACGTGCTTTTCACACATGGACTCAAACATATACTATATGTCCCCATATACAACCCATATCACACCACAGATATTTTCATTTGTCTCATCAGCGTTACGCACGAAAACATAGTGGATATAATGTATACGACATTAAAACTTATAGAGATAAGTTTCTTATGCCACATGAGGCATATTTATTACAAATACTCAAACATATTTAAGCAAGCATATGGTTTCCACGTGCGGAAAACCTTAGGAACTTCTAAGTTCCGACTTTCAACAAGGCACCACTGGTCCCTCCAATCTTTCCTCTGGTTCAGATCCTGCATTGTAAGGGACGTGAGCAACAGCCCAGTGGGGAGAACTCACCATAAAATCCAATGATTGTAATGCAACAATGCATAAGCAATGCATGTCATAGAAAGGCATGTTATTAGCATATCTCATTTTCACCCTAGGATCGCCTTCTAAAGTTTTTATTCAGATTGTATTGTTAACACCGGGGTCGGTCCCCAGCCATATCACACACCGGGGTCAGCCCCCATTTAAAGTTCCAACCAGAACTAATATTAATTCCTCCACGAAAATAATATAGCAACTTGCAAGTGCATAAGGTCTCCACGACCCGGTCTACTAGCCCATCCAACACCAACGGCTGATGGCGGTCGACCACAGCCTACTAACACGTCCAACCCAGCGGTTCGCAAACGGTGTTCGGCTAATCTCAGCAATTATAGCCCAACGGCAAATATAAAACTTTACAAAGTTATTATCTTTTACAGATTTAACTTATAAACATAATTATCACATGCAAATGTCAAATGCATGATAATGCATGATTTCCAGTGCCCTCCTTACACAGGGACTTATTCTGAGAGAACCACCATATTTCAGCCTCACCATTTGGTGTATCAAATACCAATACAAGAGATCAATAAAATAATCAATATCACACAACATATAAAACTGGATTTAATAACACGAATGCCTTCACCCAGTTTTTACCCGACAATTCCCAGACACTCAATGAGTCCATTCTGCGTTAGAGACTACAAGTCATCGACTCCCCGACACCATTTTAACGCCTACGTTCTAAAAAGTTAGAACATTTACATCCCTTACATGTAGGCAGTGTCAGGTCTCGTATTCCGGACCTATATAGCATTTTCCATCTTTAATTGACCATGGGTCCCATTTCAGTCTGGTGTTAGTGGGTTTAACATATAACACAATACAAGTGTTGGTTCGAGTCTCCTCACTTTCTCCGGTTGAGTTTTTCATAGAAAATCTGTAAGATAGAGTAGAATGTATAAATTTTCTATTTGTCAGTATATACACATAATAATTTCCCAAACCCCATGTTATTTTTCCAGAAAACATGATATGTGTAATGAGTCACCTAGGCTCTTTCTACTCCTTTAAATTATGTCAGAAAGTTAGTTGTCAGCCATTCAAAACATTACAATAAAATAAAAAATGTAAAGTACTCAGTGCCTTCTATCGTATTGTCTTCTGGAAAAAGGACCATGGAGACGTATTGTAAGAGGCCCAGAGGGTATAGAGACAGTAAAGTAAATAAAAGTACTCAGTGCCCTATCCTCGTATTGTCTTCTGGAAGAAGGACCATGGAGACGTATTGAGAATGTGGCCCAGAGGGTACAGAGACAATAAAGTAAATAAAAGTACTCAGTACCCTATCCTCGTATTGTCTTCTGGAAGAAGGACCATGGAGACGTATTGAGAATGTGGCCCAAAGGGTACAGAGACAGTAAAGTAAATAAAAGTACTCAGTGCCTTATCCTCTTATTGTCTTCTGGAAGAAGGACCATGGAGACGTATTGAGAATGTGGCCCAGAGGGTACAGAGACAGTAAAGTAAATAAAAGTACTCAGTGCCCTATCCTCGTATTGTCTTCTGGAAGAAGGACCATGGAGACGTATTGAGAATGTGGCCCAGAGGGTACAGTACAGGAATTTAAACACAAAAGGCGGAAAAATAAACACACAATAGTCAGCTGGGGTTAATCTTTTCCCCGATTTTACTTAGGGTCAAAATTATATTTTGAACGTAAAATAATACGAATCTTGAGGGTAAAATTTAAATTTTAAGAGGAAATCTATTTTTCCTCCATTTTAAAAAATATCATTTCTTTGAACCCCAATATTAAGCTATTTTACTCCTAATTTGCTATGGAGTTAATAAAAATAAAAGATAGAATTATTTCGATACCTTGGGTGCAAAATTCTGTGTAAGATTGACTAAATTTGAAAACCTTTAAAAGAATGCGGGAAACTCGAACGTTCGGCTGCTGCTGGTATGGCCAAGCAAGAGAAAGAAGAGGAAAATAGGAGAGAGGGTGCTTGCTGTTTTTGAAAGAAGGAGAGGGAACAAAACGGCAGAAGAGTTTTTTTTTTTTTTTTTTTACTTTCTGGTTTCCTCGCCGATTACACCTATTTATTGGCAACCGTATGCATTTTTTTAATCATGCAGCTTACCTAAGCTATTCGTAGGTTTATAAGTTTTTTAATAACTATGCATTTAATGTTATATATATTAATATTATTATTACAACTACCGCACAGTGACATAGGCAATTGGCGGTGTTGTATTCTTCCAGCACAACTAAAAGCTACATCCGTAGCTTTGAAACCTATCTTTCGTTTGGTTTCTGATATTATTTTATAATATAATATTAGTTTATTCTTTTTAATATTTACATCTATGTCATTTCTTTTATCGGGGTATTTCAGGGTCTCACTAAATTGATACAATTGGTTCAGTAGGTTAGGTATTAAAAACTGAGCATGGTATTAAAATTTGGAGTGAAATCTATCTCAAAAACCCAGTGTTTTCGCTAAAAATCACCGTTTTAACAAAATCTCCTAATCTTCAACATTCTTTTTGAAAGTATCCAACCTTATAGTTTGATAGAGTAAATTTGTCTGATAAAAACATTCTAAAGTTTCAAAGGGTTTTGAAGTCAAAAACCACATTTTCTAAGTGAAAGAATATTCAACGGCCCATATTTCATGGTTTAAAATAAATATAAAAAACTAACTATTTTAAAGTGTAAAGAAATAAACAACTTAGTTATAATAGAGATTGAGTACTGACTCTCTCTATATATTTTTAGGACTTCCTCTTCAAATTGGGGTTTTACCACTTTAAAACTTAGGGGTAAAATAAATTAGCGAAATTATAACGAGATTGGCATGTCATTAGGTCCGGAATTTAAAAATAATTCATAATCTAAAATTTGAAGTTCAAACTAAGTCAAATGACTGAATTTATACAGCAGCTAAGGTTTAAGCCTAAAATAATATTATTATTATATTCATAACTCACCCATATATCTTTGAAACTTAATTAAAAGAGTTATCGGATTCGGATCAAGTCAAACTTAGATCCGTTGAAAAACTTATTTTATACACTTTACGATTAGAGGAAAATAATTCATAATTAACGGATAAAAATTATTTAATTAATCATGATTAATCATAATTAATTCCTAAATTGGTCTGGGGTATTACAGGATGTAGGAGGTTTTTACTCCGAACCACTACATATCTTGTGTTGTGGTGTTAGACTAACCTTGTGCATTTTCTATTGTTATTTGAGCACATCTTTACACAACACATTTGGAGTGTGTGTAATTGTTTTTGTTATTAGAGCACTCTCTAAATCACACAATTCATTCTCATCTTGATTATTCTCTGTTTTATCTGGTGCATTTAATTGTATTAATCAAGAAAATTTTGAGAATACTGTTAGGACTGGACATTAGCCTATTCACCCCCTTCTAGGCCAGTGTAACAAGTTATTAAAGAAATACGGTTAAATGGTACAAGGAGAGGCAGGTAATTAAAGACTTTTAGGGAAGGGATAAAGAAATACATGATTGCTTATGGAGTATTGGAGGTTATGGCCTATAATACGGTTAAATGGTAAAGTGCAACATAAAAAGCCAATCCCAGATAGAAGGGAATTTTGCGATTGATGATATGGTAGCCTAGCATTTGGGTAACACTTAGCAATGGTACGAAGCATGAGACTATCACATAGTATATATTTTCATCTTTCTATCTATGTAGAATGGTAGATTGGTATGTGGCCATGTTCACTAGTTTTCCATGTGTGCTCGTTGCAGGAAGGTGCTACCTTGATGCATTATGCTGTCCTGGCTGCATCAAGTCAGGCAATCAAGATTCTTCTACTATACAATGTCGACATTAACCTTGTTGATGATGTATGTTGTGGTTATTTTTGTGCCTTAATATTTCTCTTCTGTTTAAAATTGTATCTTATGGAAGGTTACTTGCATGGTTCTTTATAAGATGGATGGACTCCATTACATCTTGCTGTGCAAACCCAACGAACTGATGTGATTAGGCTTTTATTAATTAAAGGAGCTGACGAGACGTTGAAGAATCGGGTACTAACCTAATGCTGCCTTGTTTTATAACAAATTAAATGTGATACACATGTATGTATATACAAACACATACATATTTGGGTTTTTTGAAAGCACCCATGCCATTTTAGCACATTAATAAACACCCCTGCCTATTGGGTGATTATATTATGCTCATACCTTTTGATCAATGGGAATCGAGTAAATTGTCTATGTTATTATAGCTTTATATACTTCTTTTTTTTACTCAAGAAGTGTAAGATGAGAATTAATTATTTGTTATATTTATTTTTATTATTTTTTAAATATTTATATTTTCTACGAGATTTTCCCGTTAAAAACCCGAGAAATTGAAAATATCCCGTTATTAACAATTGCCGTTATTATCCCGAGAACGGTATTTGTTACTATGTTTTGGATTGACCATTGACAGACTCTAAATAGGAGGTCTTTATGAGAGGGCTCTCCTTTGAATCTGTCTTGAATATTTTTCGTATACGTCACTTATGAGAGCATTTAATGAGATATGCGGTTGATCATTTCTTCACATATATATAGCTATGTTCACATGCGTAACAAAACCCTTCGAGGACCAACCTTGGCCCCAGGTACATCCCATAGCCTCATCACACCTTACCCTACTCCTAAATTGGATCTTGCCTAATTTAAATCCATTATTAGTTGATGTTACTGTTTAATAGGAATCCAAACAAAATCGCCTCCACTTTTACTATTGATTTTTGGAACTTGAAAAGTGTAGTTTTTAAAATCCAATGAATTTGTTTTTTTATATAAAGTACCATATGGAAAATACCTTTCAAATAGACCTTACTCACCCCATAGTCCCCTACCCATGTGGGCCCCATACGATCATATAGGTATTGTTGTGCATGCACAATGTTTCCCAAGGCCCAAGTGAACCTGACCTCTGACAAGTTTATACATAATTATGGTGCAAACTTTAGATTTTGGAGCTCATAGTAGATCCAGTGGATCCATTCCTCCTTAGACCAACTTACCCAGTGAATTGCACTTTTTTTAGCAGAAATAATGATTGAAATTCATTAAAGAAATAGAAAATACGAAGAAAAATCCTATGACTTGTGTAAGAGAATTATACAATACCAAAGGAACATACAAGAATATCCCTACTCATAACTTTATACCCTGTGAATTGCACTTGTACCTAACTTGATACCAATCTGACTTTGAAAGTCTATTGATCTAACCATTTGACTTCCCATTGTTAGATAAAATGTGAAATTTTAAGGACCTTAAAAAATATGGTTTCACTTATCCAAATAAAATGAAATTTCATAACAATGAACCCCTAAATGGCTTTATTTAAGATATCTCCATTGGTAGGACACATGGGCCTCTATGGATCGGTTGGTTGCAAAAATCTTGTTGGAATCAGGTGCTTATAAAAGATCACTTTGATTGATTAAGTAAACCCTGTCTTTTAAGGTCTCAAAATTTCAATTCTATCCCAAAGAGTAAACTTCATAGATTTAGAGCCATTGATAAAATTAGAGTAAATGTTTTTTTTATAGAAAAAAAGGACGAAAACGTCACGACGCGAATTAAATCCGAGTCCAAAGACCCGACACTTGACTGGCCTAACTAGGGTGTACATGATAACATTTGTACACACCCTAATAATACTGCGAAATTTAAGCATTTACAGTATTCATGAATAGCCTATCACATCTCATAGCAAAATAAGGAATTCCCCAAAATGATTATACATCAAGTCAAAACAAATAAACTTAAATACATGAATCCAAATCATAAATATAAATTCCACAAAAAGATTACATTCCTATTAAAAAGTGCAATGTTCTCACATCTCCCACAACATCAAAATAATTTTAATTCCACAAGACTTCGTTCTTTGATCTCTATCTTATCCAAACTCAGCCAACACTCAGTCCGATATCATCTACATCTTCCAAAACCTGCATACAAAACTGGTGGGGGGAATTTATGGGCTTAGTCAACTTGTCCAGTAGGAATTCCGATCACATAGTATGCCTATGGTGTGCCATATCTAGACACAAATACTCATACTTATACTTTTATAAAAAACTCGATCATATCGCTCTTCCAAACTACAACATAACGTTATAAGTGTTTTGACACTTATAAACCATCTTTTCAAGTTATACTCAACACTTTTCTCAAAGCTATGTATTATAGTACAAATCTCATAGTTGACTCACAATAAAGATTCTACATTTGAAAACATATATACATATTTCTTTGCAAAGTACCATACTCATTCTAGTTTCATCCCATGGTTTCATTCTCAAAATACATTTTCAAACTTAATATCTTATGAGAGGTTCATCTATCATCTGTCCTTTCCCAAAATATCCTACATAACACATATATCATTTATGAAAATATCACATTAAAAACGCATTCTTAAAAGCATTCTTGAAAACCGTTCCCTTCTCATTGTTTCCAATACCGTATTCAATTCATATGAATGATCATCAATATATAACATGTCATGCCATAGGTGCCATGATATATGCATACCCTTATCATGCCTCATGTAAGGTACCTCAATATCTCATTGGAAACCACAGGGCATTTCCCATCCCGTATACACATTTCACATTTAACATTTTCCTGGGGAATCTTAATACACATTATTACAGAACCACCTGTGTAATATCATTTCTTTCAATCAATCACGTGCGAATGTGACATCAAGGTCTGTGTGGGTCCATTCAGCACCTTGATTTGCCAAATCATAACACGACACCAAAGTCCGTCCGAGCATTCGGCACTTTGGTTCGTTACTCAACCCCATAACAGTAGTTCATGACCCTAAGGTGCATTTGTTCTCATTTCATGCATTTCCCATCCCATGCTTCATGCATGAGGAATATGAATGCATTTGATGTCCATGATCCATGCTATGTGTTATCAACTATTCTCTTCATCTTCAGATACTTTTTTTTTTATCATAAATGCCTTATATATTCCAAACACATAGACTTTATTCATGATTATCATATAGATGCTTTTGTAACGCCCCGCCCCTTTCTAAAGCCTAAATGGGTCGTGGCCCGCTCAACTGCAGACTGAACGGGCGTTACTCAACGCAACAACGCATCTAATGGGTCTTACATCACAGATTTGTGGCTGGGGGAAAATAAGTATATATATATATATATATATATATATATATATATATATTTTAAAGATTGTGAATGAAATAATGAAGCCATCAAATCCTTCAAGCCCAACTTTACACATTGCATAAATCATAATGTCGTCCACAAAAATGAGAAGGATAACATCGACTATTAATATCAAGTCTAATCTCACTGCTCACATCCCATTCCATAAAATAAAACAAAAACAATATCCTCAAGGTTCTCAAGTTATTCAAATCAAATAATCAAGTCTTAAAGAATAAGAAGCATCGAATAATTAACTCAATCAACATAGTTCAACACCTAACTAGGAATTTAAATATTCATTGATAGTAACTTCTAGTTTCCAACGTCGTCCTCCAATCCTAAATCCAGAGAGTTACCTGCAATATAAGGGTGTGAGCTCCAAGCCCAGTGAAGGAATACAATAGCACATATTCAAAATATGATATCTCCAATATACTCAATGTAATACAAATAAAGAAATATTAAAAGCATAAGTAATTAAATATGCATTTAATGTCCATGCTTTATGCTATGTAATGCACAATGTACAATACCCAATGCATCATTCATCCACAACAACACCTACTGTATTTGGTGGTCTACCCGCCGAAGCGAGGCTAAAACAACACCACATGAAGTGGCCTATCCACTGAAGTGAGGCTAACACCACCACCAAATAACAGTTTACGTGACTTTTCATGGCTTAATAATCCAAACCTACCACATACGTGGTACTACTCACTAAAAGCGAGGCTATACACTACCACCATCATGGTCTACATGAAAGATCACGGCTCACACCTCCATACCCATCCCATGAATATGAAGATGTCATGCTCAATGTCATGTCTATCATGCATCATCTCTATCATTATGCCGCATGTTATGAATCATATTAACACGCCATGAGTAAAATCATTGCCGTCATTCTAAACATGATTATAATCTCAATTTGACATAAACATCATGTACATATTTTAAAACATCAAAATCAATCTCAACAATATCCCACATGCATAATAATAATTTATTTCAAAATATTATTACTATGACAACACTATATCATAAAGCCATCTTAATAACATAAAAATAACTCTATAATAGACAATAAAACATCAATCCAATACGAACATAATTATTAGACCTTTTAACAAGGTTAGTGGCTAATTTCCAACTATCCGAGCAGACTGAGTCCCTCACGGCTATTAGAACATTTAGCCTATCCCCTTACATTACTGTGAGTATGCACCGGATTATAACCACTATTCCTAAATATACCCAGTCCATATCATAGGTCCAACGTTATATTCCCAAAACATTACATAAGGCAATATTTTTACATTACTCAATCACATAAACAAAATAGAAAATATCATGCACAACAAAATATAGTGTATTATTTTCCCTCACCTAGAATCGCGTGAAATGTATGGTGCTAGCAAGAAATCCAAAGTTGTATATATAAGTCTTTTACTCCAAAGTTGCTGTAACCAAGAGAAGCTTCTGGAGCAACCACGCTGGTCCGGAACTCTGCTGCTCGAAGCAGAACTCAAGAGGGAGATTTGGGGTTTTTCTTTCCCTTCTTCTGCTGAGGTTTCCGCTGTGATTTCCGTTGGGATTTAGTTGCTGTTTCGAAAAGGGTAAAAGAAGGGAAGGGTTCGCAGGTCTCTTAAAAGG
Source organism: Chimonanthus praecox (assembly GCA_022113865.1). Taxonomy (NCBI): domain Eukaryota; kingdom Viridiplantae; phylum Streptophyta; class Magnoliopsida; order Laurales; family Calycanthaceae; genus Chimonanthus; species Chimonanthus praecox. The sequence goes on from CM039091.1 coordinate 37,433,066, forward strand.
AGGAGAGTCCTATCGGTAAAGGAATCTCATCGGTGAAAGGACTTTGGACAGTTTCCATTTAGGTAGGGATTGGAGTCCCAAACGAAAAAGGAAGAAGAATCCAATCTGAATAAGGAGTCCCATCGGTGAAAGGATTTTAATAAATTGTCATTTATTTCTCTTTTATTAATTTTGTCAATCATCGATTAAATTCTATACACTTAAAATTGGAACTTATTTATTGATCTCACATTCTTAATTGAATATCTCCAATTGAGATTCTAACTTAGGGGAATTAAAATCTAAGTTGATAATTTATTTTTCATTCCCTTAATTTATTTCGAAGGGGATAAATTTGTAAATTCTTATTGGGGAGAAAGTGTGAAATTGGGGTCTAATATTAAATCCTTAAATTCAATTGTGTTTTTCCCAAATAAAATTGTCAAATTAAACTAACAAATCAATTTAAACTACAATCATTTTCTAAATTAATTTTACCCGTCACAACTGACCCGTTACCCTGGGTTGGGTCATTACAACTCTATACATAATTTTCAAATCTCAAAGTAGTATAAAACTCCATCTAATTGGAATCTACCATTTTCTCATACTATCTCATATTCAAAGTATCTCAAAATATTTTATTTTCGTGTGATATAAAATCATTTGAAATGCTACTTTCATAATCATATTCTTTGACACTTATAAGGTCATAATTCATAAATCAAAATACATGATTTTCAAAGGAAATCAATTCATCATTTCTTTTCAGTCCACACCCAATTTCATTTCAATGAAGTAGGAAAACCTACCTGATCCTAGCCGATCAACGATAAAGGTAATCCATGGACTAGCTCGTTCAATTCTGGGTTTACTCTTTGACCATCCGTTCATCGTTCATGCATAGGAAACATAACCTACATATTATTAGAATTTCTTTCTAATTGTTCTTAATTCTCTAAACTTTATATTTCGTTTCTCCACCTCTAACGTCTCATTAAGCCTCATAGGTCCGTTGGATGAAGGCTAACATAGCCTAGGGGATCGCATAAAACATTTGGGGCCCATTTAAATCAATTACACAAAATTTACCATTTCTCTACCCGATACATCGACCAAAGTCGATGTATCCTGAAATACTGAACTGACACATTGACTCTAGTCGATGTGTCCAATTTTTGGACTTCTGTTCAGGCACCTATTTTTTTCCCTCCTTTCAAGGGTTTGTACATAGCATTTGCCCTATCTCTTTTAGTGGATTTAATAATGAAATATTCTCTTTCATTTACTTCATTCATTCATCAGAGGGACGCCCTGAAACAACTAATGTGTCTCCTGGAAATAGCCTACCCATCAATCACTCCATTCTCAGAAGTCTTTACAAAACTGATATTTTCTCTAGTATAATATTGACCCCAGTCGATACATACACCATGATATACATCGACACAAGTCGATACATATTCCTGGGTAAAATCTAAAAATCAACATTTCAGTCATCTTCTCCACTTCTATTCTGAGACATACATATCGACTTTGACCAAAGTCGATATGTACCCTTGAGATTTCTACAACTCCCTTATTTCGGGTTGCATGTTTCTCTACTTTGTTTCATCCTCTTCTAATCTCATTTAATGGTCCTATTACACATTCTAGTGTGACTATCTTACTCTAAATCATTGTGAACATCATAGATATCACATACCTTGGGGAATCCTTGCAGATTTCGATGACCAAAAGGGCTTTGAGCTTAAGCTTGCTGTTTTCCTCTTTCTTTCTTCCTTGCTCTATTCTTGCTTGTTATCTCCTTCATTTATTTCTTTTATTCTTTTTCTCTTCCTTTTTATCTTCCTATCTTGCTATCCCTAGACTCTTAACTGAGTCCTTGAAAACGGAAAAGGCATTGTGAATGCCCATGCATGGAAAAATGGAAGGTTTGGACGGTGGTAGACAGAGCGTCTGCTGAAGACGTTCGGGTTACTCGACACATCGACACAGTTGATAGGTACACTTTCTGGATCATACCATGTATCGACTGAATTCGATATGTCTCATCCAAAAATGCAATCTTTGGGTTCTCTATCACACATATCGACCAACTCGATATGTACACTTCTCGATACATCGACATATGTCGATATGTACACCTGAGATTCATTCCTCCTCCTCGGTTAACACGCTAGACACGTGGAGGCCATCCATTGGTCCTCCAGAACGGTGGTAGGTGTGGCAGGTGTGTGATGGGACAACACAACTGTTGGATCTCAGACATTGAGCCGCGGGACATTTCCCGATACATGTCCATGGGTCGATACATACCAATAATTATAAATCGACAGAGCTCGACACATCCTTATGGAAAACTTAGTAACTGGGTCTGTTTGTCGACACATGTCCCAAAGTCGATACATACTACATGTCGACATATCGACCAAGTCAATATGTCCTTCTAGAAATCTTCAATTCCTTCTATTTCTTTCTTCTCATTTCTTTTCTCACTTGGTTCAATACCCATTCCCATCTCCAATCCATCATTTAAGAGGGGATTTATATTAATTCACCGGTTTAAGATTTCGGGGTGTTACATGACTGGTGCTAAGGTGACAATATATAAGAGCCTGAGCTTTCCCCTAAGAAAGAGTTTGGCCCTAGTTTGGTGCAAATAACGATGCAAACGACCAATATGTGTCATTTGGGTCCACACATATTTTTTTTATGACCAAGGTGTCCAAGTCTCATAGAGTACCGGACTAATCCTCGGGGCATGTGCAAGCCTCCCGATCATACACACCGAGAAACTCTACGGGGAGTGACCCTTAGGGTGGAGTGAGAATTGAACTCAGGACTCCCACTTCCTGAGGTGGGTTCCTGGCCATCACTCCAACCCCTTTGGGTTGGCCCACACGGATGAGTGTGTTTAAATTTCTTAGCTTGTATATGGTGCTTCTAAAATTTCATCTTAATTGGATAAGAGAAGCTACGGTTTTAAGACATCAAAATTTCATTTTTATCTAATGGTGGAAATTCACCAGATTACATTAATGGGCTTTAAAAGTCAAATTGGATATGACGCAATTCACACATAATGGATGGGTGAGGAGGGAATTGGATCCATTACGTCAATTATGTGCTCCAAAAACCAAAGTTTGTATGAAAGTATATAAATTATTTAAAAGAGATCTCGAATGTTGAGCACTCTAATGACCCGTCATATCATTCACACTCACCTACCCAGTGTGAATTCATATCCTAAATTGATACCTATTCATCTCTTATACATTGTTGCATTTTCAAGCCATAACTATTATAAGTCTAAGCAATACAATGTGCTTGGATGTTTGTATCCAATATGGGATCCATTTATTGGTGAATCTAAATTACTCAATATGTTGTTTTCCTTCATAGGTTTAGATCTAACCTTGATTGATTTTTTTTGACCAATTTCTAATATACATATTTATTCTATGATTTATTTTTTATCTTAAAAATCAAAGGCTAGGATGATTCAATGAATCTCAATTTTGAGAATACGATACTTCCCGTGATAATAATTTATCCATCCACTTTTTTTTATCAATATAATATGACCTGTGAGATCAACAAAGCGTTTCAACCCAAGCATCTATCAAAATGCCCATACATTTATATATGGGAAATTTTTAGTACTTCTATAAGTTATCACATCAATTTGTACTCTATAAGTTATGCCCATATATCTTATGAAGCTCTATGGAGCATGATCATAAGAAATGTACTCTTGTTAGAACAGTATATATAGTCATTTTGTGAGAAAGATTATTTTTTTGTATACTTTTATAATTTATCACATTCTTAATTGAATTCCAAAAAGAAAAGTCATGTAATGAGAAAAATGAAAAATATTGCAAGATATATATATATATATATATATATATATATATATATATATGGTCTTTCTACCCTACGAAAATTTATTACGGCGAGAAATTGTGAAAGCATATGTTCTCTAAAATGAAAAATTCTATCTGCATCCTAATATCTTTTTTCCAAATTCCCTTCATATCCCTTTAAAATACCATTTGTATCTGTTGGAATAATTAGAGTTATTATCCAATTAGGATTCCTAGTTTGAGTTTACCTCTAATTAAGATGTGTATTTGATTTATGATTAACATAGAGTTTGAGTTTGAGTGTCATAGCCCTAGGGTCGGTTAGAGACTATAAATATATTTAATAGCATAGGGATTTAATATATACACAAGTTATTATTGTTCTATATAGTATCAGCCAAAATTCGTTCCTGAGCGCACCTACAATAAGCACGTCTCTTCTTCTCTCCCTCTGCGGGAGGAGATACATCCGCAGAGGGAGGGAGGGACATTCGATCGAGATTTTGCCCTTCTATCTTGTTTCGAAATGAAACCACAAGCGACAACACAAACCCTCTGCAGTTCTTCCAGGTCCTCTCACAGAGAGAGAGAGAGAGGCACATTCAAGAGTTGAGTCTAGTGGAAACCTCGTGTCTTCCACACGTCTTTCAGCCACCGATTTTCTGTAATTTCTGAGCTCTGCCTCCTCCTCTTTCCAGGAAAACTGCCTTGCTAGATATGGAGATTTTCTTCAGGGGTATAAATGAGGAATCATCAGATGATTGGTTGTTTGGTTATCAGGACATTCAAAGATGCCCTTTTCTGAGGAACATCAATGAACCAACTCACTTTTCATTCTCATCCATACATTTTCCCATGCCTGTACGGGGAGCCAAAGGCCCTATTTTTTAAGATGGCCCCAGAAAGCTTCTTCAGTCCCTAAAACAGATTCTAAAGTAGATCCACCTGATGTTGCTATTGTACTTCCCATGGATGGATTCAATCTTTATCGTTCTCAATTGGATACAATGGACAACCCCCAGGAAGCACATGCAAGAAGAGGAGCCCCATGGAGATTTGATCCAGATTTGCTACTAAGATGTCTTAATACTCTTAGAAAAGAGGGATCTGTTTATTTGCCATCATTTGACCATGGTGTTGGAGATCCAGTAGAAGATGACATTTTTGTGAGTCTCCAGCACAAAGTAGTGATAGTAGAAGGGGATTACTTGTTCCTGGAAGAAGGGACATGGAAGGATATTTGTTCTGTATTTGACGCAAAATGGTTTCTTGAAGTGGACGTCAACACTGCAATGCAAGGCCTTCTAAAAATGCACATTGCAACTGGAAAAACATCAGATTGAGTACAATGACAGACCATATGCGGAGCTTATCATCATCACCAATCATGCTACAAATCTGTTTTGTTGTTTCTTCTCGCCACGATTTGCGAGATATGTATCAAGAAGAAAGGGGGAGAGTGAAGAAAGGGACACAAATTGCATTTCTCCTCCTACTTTGTTGAAGCCGAAGAAAGGGACGCAACTTGCCCTTCATTCGAGCATGCCTTGTTTTATCGTTTCTCTAAAATGAGACGACATGTTTTGGACGCATGTCAATTTGTTGTGGAATTCATCCACTCCTTTTATTTGGAGGACTCTAATTCATCCCCATTGTTTGCTGGCCTTTCATGTTTAAAATCTTTATTTGCTGGCCTTTTATAGCTATAGCCTTATTTGTTGGTCTTTATGACTTCAGCTATTGTTTGCTAGTCTTTTATGGCTACATACTTATTTGCTGGTCCTTATGACTTCAGTATTTTTGCTGGCCTTTTCGATCTGATTGATCAATGTGATGGCTTCAGCCTTATTTTGGCATCTATTATGCCCTTGATTTTTTAGGTCATTTGTTGCCTGACTTTATCGCATATTGCGATTGTTTTCGCTGGACAATTGTCTCACATGCACTGCTGTCGTCCGAGCCTCTGTCTCTATCTCAGGCCACCATCGGTGTTCACTGCCTGTCATTTTGCAGCCAATCAACGCTGCCACATAAACACATATTTGCAGCCAGTCAACGCTACAACTTCAACAAGTTTTGTAGCCAATCAGTGTGCTGCTTCAACAAATCTTCGTGGGCAGTCGGTGTGTCACTTTTGTAGTTCACCTGTCGTTTCTTCACGTTCCAAGCTTCGCGTTCATCAACGCTTTAGCTTGCGGGGGCGTTTTGGAATAATTAGAGTTATTATCTAATTAGGACTCCCAGTTTGGGTTTACCTCTAATTAAGATGTGTATTTGATTTATGATTAGCATAGAGTTTGAATTTGAGTAGCATAGCCCTAGAGTCGACTAGAGACTATAAATATATGTAATAGTATAGAGATTTAATATATTTTTCTACAGTATCATTATATCCATATTTCCTTCTTCACAAGCGAATTACGGCATCAGAAAGCAAAACCTAGACCAAAAAAGATGGATGATACTCTTCCATTCTTTTTGTTGTAGCTCAACCTTAGATCTTTTCTTCTTCTTTCATTTGTTTCGACTTCGTCTTTGCTTTCCATGTCACCAAATCTTTTCTACCTTGATTGAGTTCGATCTAGAAATTTCAAATTGCATAATCACAATCATCTCAAAATCTACAGTCATGATGATTTTCAAAAAGTTCAATCGAACTTAAAATAGTTTCAAGGTGACAGTAGTCTTCAAAAGTGCACCTTAATTGCCCTTAAACCTTAGTTTAAGCCCAAACTCTTTTTGCACATAGCCTTTTCAATTAGTTTTGTTAGAATTTTTTAATAGCTAGTTAAGATTATAGTAAGAATGAATCAAATGTTAGTAATACTTAAAAAATAATTCTAAGTTTTTGACAATCTACATAATATGCTTGAAAGCTTAGTTTCCAATATATATGTGTTTTTTAATGATTATTATTGTAGTTTGCTAATATTGATTAATAAAAGCATAAATTTATAAATCTACACATATTTTGAAGCATGTAAATAAGTGTGTCTAGCAAAAGTAAACTCGCATTTAAATTTGTACTTTACATATTAAGCTGTAGAACCCCTTGGTGCTTTGATTACGCTTTGCGCTCTAACTAGTATTTAAAAGTAAAGAATTCACAAATCTCCTTGGAAACCCATTTTCCTCACTTTTAGAAATAGGTTTTACCCATCTTACTCATGCTAGGGCCGGAGCACAAGTTGAGGTTTAAGGCAAAAACTCTAAACATAATCTTCTTGATATTTAAACATTATTATAAATAATATTTAATTAAAATTTTAATTATATAATATCAAATTTATTTAAAATCTATTTTTCTTGCTTTTAGAGATACAAAATTACTAATTAAATTTTGTATTCAAGTTTTACTAAAATATCATTTTCAATTGATAATATGTCTGATTCACTTAATCTTTCTTATGACATTGTTGATCGTAGGTAAGTTTATATCAATTTTAGTTTTGAAAAACTTCTTAACACCGTATGTTATGCTTCGAATTATATAATTAAATTTTACTGGGGATTTCAATAATTTTAAAGACCCTATTTTTGTGAGTTATATATACAAGGACAAAAAGGGGGTGGGAGAGAAAAACTCTCTCCCAATGTTATCAAAACCAGACCGTGACACGAACCGTCTCGATGGAAGGTGGGGTTAAATAAGGTTTAATCGTGGTCAAACTCGTGTCATAAATATTATATTATAAATAATATTAAATTATTAATTAATATTTAATTGATGAGTTAGAAATAAAATTTTAAGCAAAAAATATTTTTTTGAAAAATTAAAAGATGAATTTAACTAGTAAAATCAAGTGACTAAAATTGAATTTTAGTTTCAAATTTTGATCTACTCACTTCAAAAAAATTGTATAATTCTTTTATTTTATATACTAGCATGAGAGAGTGAGTTAAAACTTTACAATCCATTGTATAATAGAATTATTTTCTAGTTTTAGTATTTTTTATGAAATTCTAATGTTTTATAATAATACGATAACATTACCTTTAAATTCATCAAATCTTATCTTCAAAACCTTTTTTTAAATTTTTTATAAAAATTTATCTATTATTAATATTAATATGAAAAAGACAGATTAAATCTTTTAAATTCAATTAATTAAAGATTTAAATTTCTTATTCTTATTTAACCTATTTAACAAACTTTTTGTAAATATAATTGAATTTAAAAACGCTTGTGTGAGTTAGAAATTGATTAAGTGTTTCTTCTAATTTCTCTAAGTTTTTAATAAGGCTCACTTGTTTACCTAGTGCTCACGTGTATTTGTAAGAAACCCTAAAAATATGCACACGGTGAAGTGGAAAATGGAAAGAGAAAAGCGCCCTTAAATACAAAGAAAATAAGAAAGAAAAGAGATCAGAGAAGAGGTAACTGATTTTTCCATCTTCTTCTCCCAAATCCTCTCTCTCAATGGCAAAATCACACTCTCATCTGCCCTAACCCTTCCCTTATTACTTCCCTATTCCTTCCCTTATTATCCAGAATTTAAGGCCTTCTTAAATGGGACTAAAGCTATGGAGTTAGGAGAAATCTAGGCCTTTTTAATTGGGGACCTAAGGTGGTCACGTAACTCACCTTAGGGTTGAGCCGGTTCTGACTCGTGCTTTAAAGTCTCCAACTTATTACAACAGATGGGTGTTGTCATCTGCTCATGCCCGAAAAATGGGGTAGTTGAAATAAGTTGCTCTTTAAATGGTGGAGGATTTGTTTTGGGGGATTGAAAAATGAACCAAGAGATAGGAATATAGGTCTCAAACAGTTTAAAAAGTATAGAGAAAAAGAAGGATTAAAGGAGACAGAGAAGATCAGAAGAATAAGTAGACAGAAAAGTTTACAAGAGGGGGTGACGACGATGAACTCACCGTGGCACATTCCTTCTCCTACGAAGGAATGCAATTGTTATTTGGAAGAATTAGAAGCCTACTAATGCCATTTTCATATTGTTCTGTATTTTCACATATACATTTGTTTTTGCAAAGTAGAAAAATCTTTTATATAAGTATATATATATATATATAGGGGGGTGATTTGTGCACTCCCCATTTTACCTATGGTGCACTCTTTCAAATTTTTTTTTCAATTTTGCCCTCCACCCACCTTTTCTTCATTTCCATCATTTTTTAGGTGAGGGACAAAATTGAAAAAAACAATTGAATGAGTGCACCATGAGTAAAATGGGGGAGTGTACAAATTATTTCCTTATATATATATCTCTAGGAGTTGGGGTAGTTTGATTGTATTCTTATGCTAGAATTTTGATTAAGCCTTTGTCATCCTCTGTATTTTCATTTTCTTAATTGGAGGATTGTCAATTTCAACCATCTCATGATCGTTTGGTGGATCATAAAATTCAAATCGTTCTTGATTACATTCCAACTACCCCTTTTTTTCTACAATCTATAATAATAAGTTAATAACTAGCATTACGGTCACGTTTGAAACAGGGGTCTGTTAGAAAATATTAAAATGGAAATAAGTATTAAATAACAAATTAATGATAAATATAAAGATTCATAAATCAATTTTAACATTTTTTAATATTGATTGGATATTTGAAATTAATTTAGGCTATATATCTTTGGTGGGGATTAGTAAAAAATCAAAGCATAGTGAGTGGGTAAAATTTGATCACCGTCTAATAATTTAAGCATTGTGAATTTGAACTTAAAGATTTAAAAGCTATAAATCTATTGATTTTTCATTATCTATCTTACAAAATTACAATGATTAATCCGAAATGTTTCTCTTAAATCCTCTTACTATATAGTCATTTATCGGTCCCACCAAATATGTGAGGTCCGTTCTTGACAAATAATTACGTTTATTTAGAGAAAATCATTGTCCAAAAGGTTGCCAACCAAAACATAAAAATAATAAAAATTCAATCCTCTTAAAAAATGACTTCACTAATCTAAGGTATTCTCTTCAACTTATTACTCATGGGTATGACAATAAACTCGTCAAATTGGTCAAAGCAAACCTCAATTATAACGCAAAAAGTGAAAAAAAAAAAAACAGACATTGAAGTCATTTTAACAAATAATAACAGCAAAGAACTAAAAGACAAATGCTAAAGGAACAAAAATTATTTTTCATAAAGTGGTATTAAGTGGGACTTTGAAGTTTGAAGTTTGAACCTTATCATACTTAGATGCAGACTTATAAAGTACCTTAAAATTGAAAATTAAGATCAAGTTTCTGTTTCAGTCATTAGATATAGATCCACCAAAATAGTTATAATTTAATTTCTCATTACCCATATGTATTTATTTTCGACTTTTTGACGTCTCTAATTTTTTTATGATTGAATTTCTAGTCATGCTTTTCAAGAAAAAATCAAATGGCATGTGAATTATTTTTACTTCGTATTTTTGCTGTATGTTAATTTTGCTAAATATACTTGAGTGCAGGGGGTTCGAATCTCAGTATCGACTGAGATATCAGTATAATTTTTCAAATTTTATATTCACGTTAAAAACATTTCCATCGAACCTATCAAAATGGTTCAAAATAAGCCTAATTACAGTACAAATTTAAAATAAAGAGGATTATAGAAAGTTGGTATAATTCCAGTTACCAAACAGAGATGTCTAAATATGCTTGGACATTTTTGTGCCAGGCACAAGGGCCATGAGGCCCACTTCATGGTAAAATACAAACTGTTGAGATTGTTATTTTATCTTCTGGATTTAGAATTTATCCATTCACTACATTTTTAACGATTTTTCATGATTGAGAAAATTATTTATTTAATAGTTTATTTAAAAAACTTAAAACAATGAAATTAAATAAATCTCAATTTTTTTTTTTAGTTTGTTAGTTTTAAAAAATCTCATTTTTTTATAGTTTGATAGCTTTTTTCCTGTTATCGATAAAAAATAGTTTTTTAGTTTTGATAATGATCTATTCATATATCTAATTATTTTAATCATGGAACTCAATATGTGACATGAAATATAAAGTAACTAGACATTTTACACTTAGCTTTAAAATCTCATTTTTATAGATTGTTATTTTTTTTTTTTTGTTCTCTCTAAAAATAGGTTTTGGTTTTAATAGTGATTTATTCATATATTTAATTTTTTAATCATGAAACCCATCTTTAGATACATTTAAAATAACCATACATTTTACACTCACGCATACATAAGAGTACTCATGTTATAAATATCAGCGATATTTTCAAATTTATCACATTTTAATCAACAAATTACCATTAACGCATTAATAACGCATATTTACTGGCACAACATTAAATTTCCGGTAAATTCTAGACAAATACTGATAAAATCACGTTAAAAATGGGAAAATTGTAATATCGTGACAATATCATGGTAAATTTTCGATAAATTGCCAGTAAATTCCTTAAGCGCATTTGTGAGGAGCCTCTTCTCACACCATCCAACCACTGGGTGGACGGCAACGTGCACATCTGAGCTCTTTTAGAAAGGAAAATAACCCACATAGGTGTAGTTTAATTGGAGGTCTCCTATCTTAGGAAGCGGAAGATTGTGGGTTCGAGCCTCCATGACTTAACTTTGGTGCGCCCTAGGGGTAATGACCTCACCCTTTGGGGTTTTATTAGGAATGTATTTGAGTTTTCTCCACGTAAATTCAAAAAAAAAAAATCTTTATTAACATTTTAATTTTATTAATATTTTTATTATTTTTAAATATTATATTTTCCATGAGATTTTCTCATTAATATTCTAATAAAAACTCATAAATTTAAAAATATTACAATATTATGGATCCCCATTAATATTCCAAAAATGATATTTGTGACTATGCATAAGACCTTCTAACGACGCCTCAGCCAACGTTGAGAGTGGAGTAGCCGCGCAGGGGTCTCTTCTCTATCTCCTGTTAAATTATAATTCTATTCCCATATAATTGAAAGATATCTAAAAAGACAATTGAGAACAGTTTTGATAATTTAGAAAATATTAAAAATAAAAATAATAATAGTGCTAGATGTGACGCATAATCTTTATTATAAAAGAACTAATAGCTAGTTCCAAAAAAGCTATCTGCTTATAAAAATATAGAAAACATGGCAGAGATAACTTTATGACATGCAGTGGCATCATCCGATATTTAGTTATAGAGTTGAGGGGTTCTTTGAAAATTTACCCCTCCCTCCCATTAATCAAGAAAATAAAGATAAATGGAGAGTGTTTAATTGGACGCATCAAAATATGACTCAATGTGATTATCTGATTTGATTTTACTTAATTCATTTAATAAATTATTTGATCCAATTTTTTAATAAATGAGTAGTCTAGTCAAAGCCTAGTTATAAATACATAGGTTTAACTTGAATTCGTTCATACATGATGAGAATTGTTTGACTCCATTATTATTATGTCCATATAAAACACAACGATATAAGATTTACATCTATTTAAGTAATAATATTTTTTTCTTATAACATAGGTATTCCACTTCATATTGGAGGTGAGACTAATCTCATATATATGTATATATATAAAGCCACATACAAATCTCATCTATCAAGTAACTTTGGGATGAGTCAAGGCTATGACCTCTAATCTAATTCTAAAAGTTTAGACTAACTAAACTACTCGAACATGTTAAATTCTTTTATCATTCTATATTGTTTCAATTTATCAACGATCTACACCTATGTAACCAATAGTTATAATATGTAGTTCACTAGAAAAAAACTCTTTAATTAAGTAAATATCTAACTGAACTCGAACCAGTTTAACTCATTGATCAAGACTTGAATTAGATCAAAATATACCCCACCAACGGGTTGAGTTGGGGTTGGATATTATTCAGTTTTGGTCAATTTTGAATTTGGATCTCGAGTCTTATTAAAGAGGTTCAGTTGGTTTAAATCTATTTTAGATTTAGTTCAGATTAAATTCATGTTAGGTTTACTCATTTACGTGATTAAAGAGACTTTTCTAAAGAGATACGTAGCAAAAATCTCTCTTAAATGGGTCTAAATCTCATTAAGTTGCATGTGTTGTATGTACATATCGTAATGTAATTAGATTATTTAGGTCTATTTTTTTTTTTTTTTGAATTATGGTCAAGTTTACCCATTTATAAATATATTTGAGTTTGTTCGGGACTTCGGGTCATTTATTAAAAGTGTCAGCATAGATCGATTTATTTATCAAAATGAGTCAATTAGAACCTATTTAAATAGGGTCGCAATCCTCCAATGAGAGTTTTATGTAACCCGATATGGGTTTTACTGTATTGTCCATTTTGCTTTTTGAACTGGTTCGCTGGATCACTAACTGGATTACTGACTCTTCCACTGTGATATAAATCGGCTCACTGACCGGTTCACCGGATCACTGTGTAGATCACTGATCGGCTCACTGAAATTTATCTAAATGAGACTATTTTTTCATACAAAACAGCTAATCGGATCACTGACTGAATTACTGGCCGGCTTACTGACTGGATCACTGAATTTTCTTAAAATGCTTTCATACGAAAGTGGAAAGGTAAAATAGACAATACCCTAAATCCCGTGTCTGTTTACACAAAATGACCGTGGGAGGATCACTATCCATTTAAATAATCAAGTTGTGTCTGATTTTGTCAGATTTAAATCTAAATTTAAAATGTACAGATAATGCATAAGATCCAACCCATTGTGAGGCCTAATGGAGCCATGTAGAGAGAGAGAGAGTAAATATTTGTATTTAATGAGGAGACTTTTGAATTTTGTACGACCCAAGGTTTCCGCGGGTGGGGTAAGTGGGAGGGACGTGAGTGGAGTAAAGGTAAGGGGTTGTAACTTTATAATAAGCCTTAAGATGTGGGTGAGGGCCATTACCATCTCAAAACTTGAATGACAAGGTATTGTTGTGGGGCCCAGATGTGATTATTGTGGCCACTATCTCCTTTCCCTCTCTTTCGTCTCAAGTTGACAATGGCCTTTTCAAGTGTTCCTTTGAATATCCAAACGGATGAATGCCATCCATGTATGTGATGTTAATTAATTACTGAGCACACATTCATAGTTGAGCTGCTCATACATGATAAGTATTGGTATTTATTTATTTATTTAAATTTATAAGTGAGAAATTGAGAAAATTTTCACGTAAAATTTCCATAGATAATACATACTGTCTTTTGGATACATCATGTGAAGTCATGAAGGCTTGAACCTGACACCTCCCACTTTTTGAAGTAGAAAATTTCCTTATCAGAAAGCGGAAGGTTGCAGATTCTAACTCCTATGGTCTAACCTTACTGTATCTTAAAAGTAATAGAGTCATCTGTGGTAATTTTAATAGAACTATGTTTGAGTTTCTCATATATTATTAAATTTTTTTTACCAATTGTACTACAATTTAATATACTTTAACTCTAACTCAAAGTCTAACTCAACTCGGCAAAAGCATTAAATTAGAGAGTAGGATGGCCCAGCAAAGGAATGTGGTAGTAGCATTCGATGCCGACGGTCATCATCTTAATTCTTTTAAAATCCTCCCACCCATGACACAAAGCCAGCGTGCAAGCAACGAAGAAGGTGACTTTGTTGTTGGAGAAACCATTCCATTCATGCCCATGTCATATGTGAACATCATCCAGATTCCAAGCTCTTCATTTCACGGGCCCACCATACTCTCTCTCTCTCTACCCTTGCTGGAAAATTCTGGCCCTTCTATAGTCACCTTCTTTTGCGATTTCAATGCAACTTATGCACTAGTCCAACTACCTCTCATTTAATGAAAATCAATTTATATTTTTTTTTAAAAATTACTAAATTTACTTTTTGATTATTTATTTTTATACTTTGTGGCGACGTGATAAATTATCTGTGTTAAGATTCTAATAAATATGTCAAATGTTTTAGAGTTGATGAAACACATAAAATCAAGTCATTTATCTTAATTCATCAATAAATTGAAACACTCTCTTATCCATTACTCCTTACATCATTGATGACTTCTTACATAACATACAGATGATCCTTTTCACCTTTGGTTGTCTTTACCGGTGCCAAACCAACAACTAATTCTAGTAAAATTATTAGGGTCCTAATCAATAAGTCAAATGCTTTAGAGCTGAAAGAACGTATAAAAATCATACTATTAATCCTAACTTATCAAGGTATTTCAATAATTTGATTGGTTTCATAATGTTTGCCATGCCAACATGAGAGTATAAAAAGTATAATTTAAGGGTAAGTGTTGTATCTCCCTTTGTATTTTTGTGCCCTTATTAAGATTCCATTAACTAATTAATTTATTTGTTGACTGAATGGTTGGGCTTGACTCAAAAATTTAGCTGAGCTTTCAAAAATTAAAAAAAGTTAGAAAAAAAACTTATCAATTCACTCGGCTTGAAATCCTACAAAGTTAGATTAACTCAACTGACTTGACTGATTTTTTTAAATTTTCATATAATAATTTAGATCAATGAAAAATACTGGATTACCATCACGTGTGAGTAAGTGGAGCAGAACCTTCCCAAGCAACTTGTGGACAACTAAGTCATTTATGCTTAAAAATTGTTTACTTCATTGCTATCGATGGCTTTTTTATTTTATGATCAAGGTGTTCAAATCTTTTAGAGTATCCGACTAATCTTTAAAGTATGTTCAAATCTCTCTATCTACACATATTAAATAACTTTAGAGTGAGAATCGAACTTACGACCCATACTATTGAAACATAAAACTTTTCTTTTTAAATAATGAATGAATGCATTGAATGCAAAGCATTATCGTTGTTATGAAACTCAGCTCCAAAATTAAATTATATGGTCGCATAAATAATCATGATCCTGAATGACCTCATTTTGAAACTTAAAAGTGCATATTCTTTTGTACTCCACTCCATATATTTTTGAAAGATTCTTTATCATTAATTCTTAATGATGGCAGCTTTTTTCTTTTCAACAAAATTCTACACATATTTAAAAATCTAATTAGAAAACATGTTATTGATAAAACACCTCACAACATAGTTTATAGTTGGAGTAGATACTTCCTTTTAAGTCGTTATTTACTTTCCCTTTAAATAAAAATAACTTAACATAACAAATCTAAGATTAAGTTCCTTGGTGTATTCTGATTGTAGTATGATACTAATTAGTAAGATAAAAACAGCTAAAGATTAAACGAATTGTGGCAAGTTAGATGTGTGTTGTAAGTAAAGAAGATTGTGTTAAAAATAAGTGATTTAAGAAAAGCAAAAAAAATGCTCCGTTGAAAGAAAAGATAGAAGGAACAACATTTAAGATAAAATTAGACCATTGTGTGTCGAAGGAAAAAAGAATTCCAACACATTAGTAGGGGTGTTCATCTGTTTGAATCGACCTGTGACGGACTTGAACCCGACTTAAATAAAAAGGTGTGGACAAGATTTTTTTCCGATGAGCTGAGCTCTGGGGCCATTTGTAGAAGCTTGTCGAGGCCCATTTATTTTTTATATTATATATTACAAGATCATATCCAGTACTGTTTTTTATTTTTATTTTTATTTTTTGTTTTGTACATTGAAAATTCAACCCTACCTATTGAAAATATACTTAAAGAGCTATTAATTATAAAAAATATTTTAAAATCAATTTCTAACCACTCGATCTTAAGGTTCAAATTCACCAACTCTTGAATTTTTTAAAGGATATTTTTGAATTTTGACTATTAAGATGAAGCGGTTAGATACTAGGCCTTTAATTCTACTTTCAATATGTACATTTAAATTTTTAAGTTACAAATTAAAAATAAAACAGTGCTAGGTACAAAATAAATGGACTTTAAACCTGCATGTGAAGATAACTGAAGATTAGAAAGATTATAAGGAACCCAAGAAAGGGAGACATCAATTTGAATAGCATGAGGCAATGAGAAATTGTCGAATGGAAAAGATAAGGATTTTGATCAAGTAAAAATTAAAAGTTAAAAAGCTAAAGCTGGATAGTAAAGATTAAACTCATGGGATACCTTATGAGTAGGTAGGTAGGAAATGATACAGGAGTGTTTTCTGATTAATGAGGAATCATGTTTGTGCATAGAATGTCCCCACAAGAAAAGAACAAATTGAAATGAAAGCACAGATTTAGGAAGAAGAATGCGAGTGAGGGCCACAGACTCAGCAAGGAAAAGAGTGGAACGAGACAAACATGGCTTTCTTTAGTAACCGAGTGTCTCTCCTTTCTCCCATGAGACAACATTGGCGTGTGTTTTCTTGAACGGTGGCAACTTCACTAGAAAGATACGTCACAATTGTGCTACTTATAATCATCACCAACCCCACATCCAAAAGTGTCCACGTCGGTGGCATCCTCACCATTTGATGAAGAATCAACCTGCAACTAGACAGGGAGAAGAAGAATGGTTTACGTCTTTGTAAAAATAGAAGAAAGAAGATAGGAAAATACTAAGCCTTAATCAATTTCATTAATAATCCATCTTGTATCATCTCTATTACATTCATAGGTATTTATAGGAAATACTAATTCGAGTATATTATAAGAATCTAAAATGGGAGAGCCACCGACCTAACCTCATTACTAAACTAGGACTCGTAAACCAAATAGGAAACAAATCTAATTCTACTATGCAGGAACTTCCGATCTTAAGAGGATCGAATACAACTATTACTAAAAGTATGAAAATATAAAAATGGAAAACCTAATCTAAGTAAGAAAGAAAGAGATAAAAATAAATAATACTAAAATACACAAATTAAGCCCAGTCAATCCATGTCCTACATCACCATTTATATCGGCCTAGCTCTCATAACCATTTCCTTTCAATGGATTAATTCAGGGTATGGGTAAGGCCTGATGATTCAATGGGCCAACCCAGTCATGTGGCTGGCTCTATTTGGATCAAGAAACAACTGAGATTTCTCCATTCAATTTCAACAGAGGATGCCTACTTTCACTTTCTCCATATCCAAATGTCCTCGCATCGCATGCTCTTAGCCTTCGAATTTCTCAGTGCACTTACATACAATTTTACAGCTTGAAAGAGGCCGACCAGTTTTTAAGCTTAGGATTGTAAAAAATCAGAAGAAAGTGCTTATGACAAAATTTTAACCATCTGTTGACGAAACTGTGTACTGGGACAAAACTGGTGGACACTTTCTAATAAGGCGGCAACTCGGGCCAGGCGGGTCGGTTTCCTTAAAATCCAACCGACCCGAATTCTCAACCCGAACTTCACAACCCAACCCCCGACTCGAATTCTAACCCGAATCAACCCTAATTCTTATCCGACCCGCATTTTGAACCCATTTTAGCCTAATTTTAGCCGATCGGGTCTGGTTGAGTTGGGTCGGGTCGGGTTAACTTGTAAAATCTTCAACCCAACCCGACCCAAATTTCATGCGAGTTTTTATCTTCTCAACCCAACTTGACCCGTTGATCCAAAATTCTCGACCCGACCCGCATGATTTCTCGGGTCAGGTCATGCGGGTCAAGCCAAAACCCAACCCGAGTTGCAGCCCTACTTTCTAATGGCTGACGTGGAAGAGTATATAAGTAGAATTTATTAAACATATGAATAGAACTCATTATTAAAATCGATTTTTAACGAGAGGATGCCCATATGTTTATAAACCTAAGATCCAAAGGTCTACTGGCAATGTGGGACTTTACTAGCACTCCCCCTCAGCGCCAGGAGACACCCGACTCTCCCCCTCCCCGCAGTGCTGAATATACAAACCTGGTCCATTCCTGTGGAATCCCTGCTCTGATACCATGTAAAACACATAAAAATCGACTTATAGAGAGAGGGTGTCCATGTGCTAATAAATTTCAAGACCAAAAGGTCCACCAGTAATGTAGAACTTTACTAATACTCGACCTCAACTCCAGGGCTGGAGATACTAAGTTCTACTCATGTATTTAACAGAATTGACCATTAAGAGGTTTGTGAGCTGAGGAGAATTCAATACACTGAGTTCTACTCATGTGTTTAGATGAGCTGAAGAGAGTTCAAACCTGCAATGTCCATGTAACATTGCAAATGCATAGACCACAAAGCTTTCAACTGAACATTCATGTAATCAGTGGGGTTATCTCTGCCATCTCAGCGGGAATAGATGAAACGACAAAGGAAACAAACACGAATGAATATAGAAATTACATGAAATTTTAGATAAATTGATGCTAAGCTAGTCTGCTTCTCCAAGGGGAGGGGAGAGTACCTGGCTTCTTTCCTCTTCACTGTTTCTCTCCTCTAAAATATTTTTATAACAGAGACACCAAAGAAAGCAATAGTAGAAAACTGCTATTACGAGAACAAAAGAATCACACCCCTTTAAAATGGACAATTAAATAGGATAATCATAGCTGTCTTCTAATATGATATTTTAAAATGTTCGACATATCTCCAACTGAAAAAAAAAAAAAAAAAATAAGGAACAACCGGTGGGATAAAGTCTGGAAAACAATATTAAATAAATATAAAGTAATTAAAATGTAAGAAAAATTATAAAAAGCTATAAAATGTAAAAGTAAAATACAAAAGATATGATCGTATTTTTTTTTTCATGAAAAAGAAAATCTTGTTTACACAAACACAATTATAAATATCAAAATAATCTAGTAATCCAATATCCAGATTCCAATATCATTCCAAAAATTGCACTCTGTAATCTCACTGAACAATCCAATCTGATAATATCATAAAAAATGAAGTTCCATAATCTACAATTATCTAACAATTCAATGTTAATTAATGTCCAGAAGAGGAGGCTTAGATCCCAAAGTAATCATGATTGCTAGAAGAACCAACATCATCTTTGTCTTCATTTTGATAATCTAAAAACCAAGTTTCCAATTTCATCACCTCCATCATTCTTCCTCAAATTCGCTTAAATTGAAAATTCTACATGTATAACTCCATATTATATAATCTAAAACTCAATTAGAGTTGTATTGACAAGTGGGAAAATATGGTGTGTCGTTCTTGTGAATTAAGGAGAGATCATGGTCTTATTTATAGAAAAAGATAATTACAATAATAGAAATTGAATCAATAAAAGAGGAAAGACGTAAAATAGAAAATACATCTTTAGAAAATGCTGACTAAGCAAATAATATAATTAAAGTAACTAAATAACAAACTATATCTCTATAGATTCTAACACGCCCCTGCAAATTGAAGCATTGATAGAAAGGAACGCGAAATTTGAAAATTGGAGATGAACTTCGAAAACTGGTGCACCGACTGCCCGTGAAGATTTGGTGGATTTGCATCACACTGACTGATTGCAAAGAAGAGATGAACGTCGAAAACTGGCGCACTGACTGGCCAGAGAAGAGATGAACGTGCAACACACTGACTGACTGTAACAATAAATTGGCAACACACTGACTGGCTGTTAATTGGCAGTGCACTGGCTAGTTGCAATTTGGCAACGCACTGATTGGTTGTGAATATTGTGGAATTGGCAAGCACACTGATTGGTTGCAATTTGGCAATGCATTGATTCGTTGCGAACTGATAGGCGGCGATCATAGCTAGCAACTTGTAAAAAAAAGTATTTGTTTTATGAATATCTAAAATGGTAGTCATGCAAGAGCATCAAATAGCTTGATCACATGCACCACCAAGGAGAGGTGGGTTTTCCTTTACCAACACAGCATTGAAAGACTGGAGTGCTTGAGTCGCTCGCTGAAGTGAAAGATAGAAGCAGGCGAGCGTAGGTGAGAGATGAAACAGATTTGGGCATTGTTGGTTTTTTTTTTTTGGGTTTAGGGACGAGGAGATATGAGAAGATGGATAAGGGGTGCAACAAATGGGCACTGTCAGATAGGACGGCATCCGTTGGAGAGGTGAGAACTGCAAGAGAAGCGGGCACAACAGAATGAAGTGTGCTTTTCAGCGCGACGAGAGAGATGACTAATCAGAGAGCAGCAGCAAAAACTGTAGATCTGAGATTGATTGTAGAGATTTTGGAAACGGAAGTGAAGGCAATCAGATTTGAGGTTGGACGGTGAAGGCAAGCCTGAAACGGCAAGAAGGAATTAGGGAAACTAGTCCCATATCTGGACAAATTAACCAAACGCAGATCTGGCCAATCGGCTCAGAACTGAGAAAATGTCATGAGGGCTGATGGGTAGGCTACACACGGCCAGGCAGAAACTGTAATGCTTCATCATAATATCAAAGTTTATTGATTGAGAATCCCTTGTACATTCCTTCATCATTAAACTTAATGTTCGACATACCCGAACAACATAACCATAAGATCTGAATCGATTAATGCTTGAAACACTAATCAATCTTAATGCGGAAATCATTAACGTAATAATTATAAGACATATCAGGATCCATTGATGAAGAAAAGTGAGATGTGATCTTCCCTTTAATATGTCAATACTTCATGAAGTCCAAAAACATGAGAAAACACCCACCTTGGGTTTCTGCCTTTTGCCTCTTTAATACCCTCTCCCAATTTCGTGAATAGTATTTTTAAACACTAGGATTGGCTTAAGTTGATGGATAATTATGGAGAGAGATCCTTTTATAGGCAGAGGGAGGACCACTAAGGTAATTAGAACTTTCCATTCATACTTCCCATCAAAATAAGAAACTAACCCCCTCTAGAACTCTCCTAAAATAAATCTTCCTTATTTAAACACAGTTTCCCTGATTTAATATCCTCTATGTGGCGCCTCAAATTTAATGTGGATCAACTCAAGTAGCCCTTTAGATCTTGTGACTCCTTTCTTAGTGTGTTTGGTCTACTTTCCCTTAATACATTTCACACACATAGACCTAATTCAGTAAAATCAAGATCGGGAGAATCCCATCTTTTACCAATCTTTGAAATCTTTCGCGGGATCTATGTCCGAAACGCTTATGCTACAAAATAGTGGAATTTCATTAATCAACCCACGTTTAATACCGTTATTATGATGCAGGGTTAAGACAGAATTAACAAAGGAATCATCAAGTTTTAAACATTAAAGACTATCAATCAATAATCCAGACCCAATAAAAGAAGGACCTTTAAACAAACTGAAGGCATTATATCCAAATTTGTAATAATAATCATTAACATCAAGTTTGGAAATTGAAATAAGGTTTCTGGCAACAGAAGGAACATAAAGACAATCAAATAAATCTAAGTGATGGCCAGTGTCGAGGAGAAGACGGTAAGACCTGATGGCTTCAATTGGCATCTTTTGTCGGTTTCCCCTGTAAATGAAGGCTTTATTTGGATCGATGGTCGGGGTCATAAGATATCTCTGCATCGTATTAAAAACATGAGTTGTAGCCCCAGAAATAAGCCACCAAGTGTTAAAGGAAACTTCAGTGAGATTAGATTCGAAACATACAAAAATGGAATGGTTACCTTTCTTTTCTAACCATGATCTCCTTTTATGGCAGTCTTTCTGGAAGTGCCCTTGTTTCTTACAGAAGTGACACCTCACACTACCTGTCCCCTGACTTTGAGTCCTTGAAGACGTATTGGGCTCAAATGGTTTTTTTCCAGCTTTCTTAAATTTCTTGGGCTTCCATTCTCTTTTTTTACTAGGTTCTTCATGTGTTAGATGGAGTGAGTGATGTCCCATCTGCTTAAGTCTGCCCTCCTATTGAATCAGCATACTTGACAGTTCATTTACTTACCATTTATCTTTCATAGTATTGTAATTTATTTGAAATTGCCCATACTGAGGAGGCAGAGAATTCAGAATGAATTAGACAAGAAAAGTATCATCAACACTCATCCCTATATTCTTCAGCTGAGCAGCAATATTTGTCATCTCCGTTATGTGCTCATACATGCCACCGCTTCCATCGAACTTAATGGTAGTCAGCCTGGCCATAAGTGTCCCTGCTAACGACTTGTCCACTATTTTAAATTTATTTTCAATATTTTGGAGGCATTCCTTAGCACTTTCAGTTTTGGGTAGCGAAGTCTTGATATTACTTACCACCGTCATACGTATGAACATAAGGCTGAGTCTATGTGATCTGATCCATGCTTCATAGGACTTTTTTCTCAAAAGTCGTACTTATGCCCGTAATAGTAAGCTTATCAGAAATTAATGCTTTCTCAAGATCAAGCACACCGAGGCGAAACTCAACTTGTTATTTCTATTCAGAGAAATTAAGTCCAGTCAACATTGGAACAACAGAAGCTTGTGAATGCAGTCTAACAGGGAGAGATGCTGCAAAAATTATATAGTTTCATGCTTACATTACACTATGAGTTAAACTTAATTGAAACACACAAACAGTCAACATTAGTAAACAATATTACCGGATCTACCTTTGGGTAATCTTATGGCATCCTATTTCATTATGGTGATTCCCAGTCACCGATAGAACTGACCAACAAAATGCAAGTGATCAAATACCGCTGCCACCTTTGGGTGTCCAGACAAATACCAACTACAAGTACCCACTAATCATCCTATCCCAATCCGTTAACCACTCGAAACGGTGCACCTTTGGACCAACCTAATATCTCTGTGATTAGGGATCGCGATTAGCAAAGTCATTATTATCCAATACTTTGGAAGAGTATTGGACCACATTTATATGACCTGAGGTCCAAATAATTCCGATTGGGTCATTTTGGTGACTAACCAAATCGTATTATAATATGGTATTAGGTCAAGAATAATGGCTTTATTCATTTTTTGTTTCCCAAAAACATAAGAGGAAAAACCCCTGGATTTGAAGTCCATAAGATCATAATCTTAAAATCCATAAAATTTTAAGCTTCATAATTTTAAAAACCATAATCTATACAATTTTAAATCTATAATTTTAAAATCTATAAAGGGTCGTCTTCTTCCTTGAGATCCGAAAATTTTATTTCTTTAATTATTCTTTATTTCAAGCAATAATTGATCCTATGAACCAGGCTCTTGATGCCACATGTAATTCTTCATCATAATATCAGAGTTTATTGATTGAGAATCAATCGTACATTCATTCATCATTAAACTTAATGTTCGACATACCCCAACAACATAATCACAAGATCTGAATCGATTAATGCTTAAAACACTAATCAATCTTAATACGGAAATCATTAACGTAATAATCATAAGATATACCTGGATCCATTGATAAAGAAGAGTGTGATCTGATATTCCCTTTAATATGTGAATAATTCCTGAAGTCCAAAAACATGAGAAAACACCCACCTTGGAGTTTTTGCCTTTTGCCTCCTTAATGCCTTCTCTCAATTTCGTGAATAGTATTTTTTAGACACTAGGGTTGGCTTAAGTTAATGAATAATTATGGAGAGATACCCTTTTATAGACAGAGGGAGGAGACAATTAGAACTTTCCATTCCTACTTCCCATCAAAATAGGAAACTAACCCCCTTTAAAACTCTCCTAAAATAGACCTTCCTTATTTAAACACAGTTTCCTTGATTTAATATCCTCTATGTGGCGCCCCAAATTTAATGTGGATCATATTTAGTTTTACAAAAGATACCATCAGCTGAAACAAAATAAAGAAACAAGAATCTATTGCTGATCATGTACAAATAGAAAGGAGAATGAAAAAAGAAAGAGGTCTGATTTTTTTTAGCCACCGAATGAAAGAGATAGTCGACCACATTGAACCGGTTGAATTGGAGTGGGACCCACTATTTACTAAATTTACCGCTCTACTCCTCTATAAATTGAACCTCTCTCTCTCAATGAAATTCAAACTGAATCAAGGCCGAGACGCTGAGGACTGGAATTTGAAGAAATTCAAGGGTTGGCCGATTTCACATTGACTTCTAGAGGTTGGATTTTCTATTTTATTTATTTATTCTCTTGTTATTTCTTATTTTCAAATTCCAGTGTATTGTAAATTCAATTCATATTTTCAATTAATGAAATCAAGATGAGTTGTAGATTTATGGTTTTCCAATTCTCAAAATTTGATGATGAAAGTTTGATTTTACTTTTAATCTTTTTACAAATTCATGTCGAGATTTATCTAAGGTTTTTCAAATTGAATGAAATTTGTTGGGTAGTTGGAACTTAATTTTTCATTCTAAGGCATTCTACCAGATTGTGAGATTTAATTTAGAATTAAAATTTAAGTATAAAATCTGTCTAGGCTCAAGGTTTGATTTGATTTATCTATATTTAATGAAATTCATGTGTTTTTTAATTAAATTGTTCATGAATGAAAAACTTGAATCAAATTTCGGTAATTTACGAAAGCTCCATGGTCTAGGTCTTGTTTTCATTAGATTTGAGATATGGGACATGATGCCATCTTAGTACTTAATCCAATTCCATTATAAATATGTAAATAGGTAATTTTAGTTTTATTTTTTATTTTATTCTTTTAAAAATTCAAATCCTTGAAATTGGTGAACTAGGTTGGTAAATTAAATAATTGCATCTTAATTTTATTTTCTAAATTAGATTAAGATTATTTAATATTTTTAAATTAAATCCACCATTTTAATTTGAGTTAGGTAAAAATTGATTTTCCATTTTATTTTCCATCTTTAGATATTTCTAAATTAATATTAAATTTCATAGATTAGAAAAATAATTCCATATTTATGATTTTTCTCCATGTTTTCAAAATTTCTTAAATCACATAATTCAATTGTGTATTTTTTCACGGATATATTTTCCTAAGTTCCAATGGGTTCGACCTCGCACTCAATCGCTATACTATCTAATGGTTCGTACGCTTGCGAGTTATAAATTTAAAATTTGCACAACACACTTCTAAATGAGATCTAATCCAAGCCATCAATTCACAACTCAACCCAGATTTAATCCTAACCGTCCATTCCAACCTAGGGCCTATAAATAGTGCACTGAGGCACACCATAGAATTTGAATTTGACTTGGAGCTTAAGAGGACCAAAGGCTTGGGAGAAAATACAAAAAGTCATGAGCACCATTCGAATTTACAAGTGAGAGTTGTAGATTTTTATTTTTATGTTGTCTTTCTTGTATTTAATTTATAAGATGCCTGTATTAATTCTTCCATGAAATAAATACAAGACATTCTTTTAGAACCCTGAAACATTCAATTTTCAAATCTCTTTGAGATTGTTTAGATTTGATTTTAAAATTTATATTCTTTATTTAATTAATTGGACATGAAATAGTTAGAACTTAGGTTGCAAGTGTTGAATCTAAGTTACTAAGGCCCGATTATTAAATTAAAGTTTATAAATTCTTAACTTTGAAGATGGACATGAATTGATATTTAGACTTTAATGCAATTTAGATCTAGGTTTTGTGTTTGTTTATACATTTTGAGTGATGAACGGTCTATTCTAACAACCACCCTTTAAATTTTGTCATTTACTTTACTTGCAATTTCAACTCCAGTCTTTTATTATGTTAGTTCCTTTGTTTGTTTGTTGTATTTTTAATGTTCAATATATTTTTATATTTTTATTTCAAGTCTTGTATGCTCATGTATTTTATTCTTTAATTCTTTGTATTCAAATTCTCTCTCTCACAAGATTCAAATAATTAAGGCTGGAGATATGATATTTTGACTTAAAACACGTGATTTTAAATTAAGATGAGACTACATATCCATGTTTCACCAATTTAATAAAAAGGAGATAGATTTGATTCTCGACTTGTTAAATTCATAAGTTAGGTGTTACTTTGGTTTTCTAAATTAAAATTGCAATTCCATGTATTCGATTTCTTAAAATTACATATTTTAAAAGGTACCAATTTAATTTTAAGCATATATTTTATAGATTTCCTTTGGGGTCGACCTCGCACTCAAATCGCTATACTGTAAACGGTTCGTGCTTTAGCAAGATTTATAAATGTAAAATTTGCACATCAACACCATTCATTCATAAAACCCTAGATTTAACCCAACTTTCATTCCAAGCAATCCAAACCCTATCCATGCAAATTTGCCACATCACCTACACCTCATTACCAATCCATCTCCAATCCACACGTTTTTATCAAATCTCCATACACCTCATTCGAATTTTCCATAGGGAAACCCTCCACATCATCTCCCATACATTTAACGATCCATTCATCTTAGTTTTAAATCTCATCCATTCATTGCATATCACATAACCCTAAATCCCACATGCCAAATTCAAGCACAGCCAATCCAATCCCTACACATTCGAATTTGTTTCTTGATTCCCAAGTCAACTTGATCCCCAAGTCACTCCATTCGACCAAGCCATGTAACCCTAACCTTTTTACCTTAAATCCCATCCATTCATGTTTAATGAGATTTAATCCAACACCTAAACTAAGATTAGATCTCAACCATCCATTCCAACCCAGAGCCTATAAATAGAACACTAACGCACTACAAAATTCGACTTGGTCAGGAGCCCGAAGAACATTGAAGCTTTGGAACACACAGAAGACTTAGAGATATATTCGAATTTTCCATGTGAGTATTGTAATTTTAATTTTATTTTTCTAATGTATATTCCATTGTTTGTGATTTAATTTTTCAATTTAATAAATTTGAGATAAGTTTTAAGAACCCTGGAACATTCAATTTTCGAGTATTCATTGATGATTGTCTGATTTATTTTTAAGTTTATATTCTCTATTTAATTGATTGGACATAATGAAATAGTTAGGACTTAGATTCCGTTACATTCAGTTCTAAGGCTATGATGGGACATAATAAATAGTTAGATTTTGAATTTAATTGTTTTAAATCTAAGGATCTAAGGTTCATTTAACTAAATTAAAGGATATGGATTTTAATTTTAATGAAAGATTTGATTTGAAACTTGGATTTTTACACGAATTTCAGATCTAGATCTCTTGTTTATTAATATTTTTGGAGGTGATATTTGATGATGTCTATGATTCATCTATCCAATTGTAAAATATGTTATTTTATTTATTGGTTTTATTTATTTTACTTGCTTTATTTTTTTATTTGTTTTACTTATTTTCTTTGTTTATTTATTTTCTTTATTGTTTATGTATTCATTCATTTATTTTATGTATTCTATGTAATTAATCAATTCTTTTAAATTCTTTGAACTAGGTTAAAGTTATTTTATTTAAATCTTGATTTTGTTCTTTTAAATTGAGAGGTGGTTATTTATGTTTTTAATAGGAGATTTATAATTCAAAATTGTTAAATTTTACTCTTAGATGATTGTTCCATGTTGGGTTGATTTTAATAGATTAGAGAGCTTTTAAACTAATGTAAATTTTTTAATGATTAAAATATTAATTTTCATATTTAGATTATTTCAAGTGTTTATTTTTCTTAAACTATACAATTTCACTCATGCATTTGTAATTTCATATATTTTAAATGTTCCTTGTGGGATCGACCTCGCACTCATATGTTATACTATTAAATGGTTTGTGCGTTTGCGAGTAATAAATTTAAAATTTGCACAACAGAGTCTGTCATCTTCATCACAATAAAATGAGCTGATTTTGTCAACTTGTAGACCACGACCCAAACCGCATCATGGCCCTTAGGTGATCTTGGCAATCCAGTTACAAAGTCCATGGTAATGTTATCCCATTGCCATTCGGGTAGATATAGGGATTGCAATTTTCTTGTAGGTTTCGGATGTTCAACCTTCAGTTGCTGGCATGTCAAGCAAAGAGCTAAAAACTTAGTAACTTCTTTTTTCATGCTCCAGTATCAAAATTGTCGACGTAGATCCTGATACATCTTCGTATCACTCGGATGTACTGAAAAAGGGGTATGGTGAAAGTGCCTAAGTACTTCCTCTTTGCACTACTCCTATAGCGGTACGTAGATTCTAAGCCACCATCTGCCTTACTGCCCAACCTACTGGAATTTTGAATTTTCACTGCTACCTCATGAATCCTTTGTATTGTTAATACTCGATCAACAACATCAGGATAAGATACCACACTGCCCAACGCCTCTGGATTATGATCCTCAATCAAATTGGCGATTATACCTCAAACCTTGGGACTCAAGGCATCAACCACTACATTGGCCTTGCCTTGGTGATAAGAGATCTTGAGTTCGAAATCCCCTAAGTATTCCAACCATTTGTGTTGCCTCATATTTAAGTCTTTCTGGGTAAACAAGTGCTTGAGGCCACGATGATCAGAAAATACCTCAAAGTACTCACCATACAAGTAATGCCTCCATATCTTTAGTGGAAATACAACTTCCACTAACTCTAAGTCATGAGTCGGGTTGTTCTGTTCATCCACCTTCAATTGCCATGACCCATAAGTAACAACCTGGTTATTCTTGATTAATACACAACCCAGTCCATATCGTGAAGCATCACAATAGACAACATAACCAAGGACTCTCTTTAGAACGATCAACACAGGATAAGTAGTTAATCTTTCCTCAACTCTAAAAATGACTTTTCACAAGTCTCACTCCAAACAAACTTAGCACCTTTCCTTGTTAACTTCGTCATTGTAGCTGCAAGTTTAGAAAAGTTATTGATAAACCGTCTGTAATAACCTGTCAAGCCAAGAAGTTGTGAATTTCAAATACACTATGGGGTCTCTCCTACTTTAACACTACTTCTACTTTAGTAGGGTCCACTGCCACACCTCTAGCCAAAACCACATGTCCAAGAAACTGAACTTCTATTAACCAGAATAGACACTTGCTCAACTTAGCGTACAACTGATGATCCCTCAACAATTGTAGTACATTTCTCAACTGTTGTTCATGGTCTGCCTTCATTGCTGAATAACCAAGATGTCATCAATAAAGACTTCCACAAATTGGTCCAAGTACAGCCTGAAGATTTGGTTCATTAAGTCGATGAATGTCACAGGTGCATTGGTAACACCAAACGGCATAACCACAAACTCATAATGACCAAACCTTGTGTGGAAAGTTGTCTTTTGTATATCACAATCTTTTATCCTCACCTGTTGATATCCTGACCGAATATCTTTTTTGAGAAATATTTGTATCATCTCAACTGAACAAATAGATCATTTATTTGAGGAATCGGGTAATTGTTCTTGATAGAGACTTTGTTTAATTGTCTGTAGTTAATGCACAATCTCATGGAACCACCCTTCTTCTTTATGCAAAGAGCTAGCTCGTCCCAAGGGGATGTACTTGGGTGAATAAATCAACTTGGGTTAATTCACTCAACTAACTCTTCAACTCCACTAACTCAGCCAGTGCCATTCTAGAAACATGTATATACTGCTACGAAAATCATCTCAGAGATCCATAGGTCTCCCTAAAAAATCCCGACACATAGGGTCGGTCATTACGCCAAAGCAGAAAGGCCAATGTGGTGGCAAATGCCTTGAATAGGAAGTATAATAGTATTGTTGCCTATATGACTTCACTATAGTGTCAGATGTTGGTAACTATGGCCGAGTATGACTTTTAACTAATTGAGAACAGTGGGATGATAGTTATTCAACGTTTAATGGTGCAACAAAAATTGATAAATAGAGTAGTGGTAGTACAACAACGAGACTCGGAGATGACAAAGTGCGAGTTCATATAGTCAGCGGTTTTGAATTGGTAGCTGAGACAGTCAGGACCGATGGAGGTTTGATTTTAGGAGGCCGATTGTTTGTGCCTGAGTCGGACCAGTGCAAAAATGAGGTACTCAGACACTTCATCACTCTCGTTTTGCAGTGCACCTTAGCGGTATCAAGATATACCACCATTTACGCCGACAATTTTGGTGGAACGACAGATAATTAGACAATTTCCAAAAATTCAAACTTAAAAATGACAACTTCCAAAAGTAGCGTCTTTCTAAAAATATAAAGTTTCCAAATTTAGAGATTTTCCTGGTTGATTAGAAGGTATCCGAAAATGCAAACTTCAAAATTGAGTAGGTGTTGCCAAAACAACAAGTGTCGCAAGATCTAGGCTTTGATCACCAAATGATGAAACCTAAGGTCGTAACTACAAGAATTATTCAATTTAGTACCTGTAGCTACCAGACCCAATGTAATACCCTGACCTAGTTTAGGCGTGTTTTAACTTAATAAACCTTGTTTGACCGGTTAATCTCGAAGATTAAGGTTAGGGCTTTGAGGGAAGCCCAGGTGTGGCCCAATCCGAACTCGAAAGCTCAGTGATCGAGCTCATCCAACTGGAGGGGCATTTTGGTAATTTACCGCTTCTTGTTATTATTTTATAAATTATGTTGTTATGTGAATATTACTGGATGATATTATTCTCTTTAATAAATGTTTTATATTTCTGATTTTTAAAATAATTTTATTTTCAAGAAAATGGTATTTAAATCCGCCCGTCAAAACCCCGAAAGGGAGAATTAATTATTTTAAATGATTTTGGAAATGAGATAAATTTCGAAACAAGTATTTTGTGTTAGACCATTTTAACTATGATTTAGTTATTCTTTGACGCCCCAAAATGAGGTCTCTAAATTGTTTTATTTAACATTTATTTAATTAAGTAAATAGTGTTAAAATGAGATTTTTATTTAAATCAATGGTTTTTAGTGAGAGTTAAATCCCAAAATTTTTATGGTAGCTAAGGTTTTTAAAACCCAACCTATCTGTAGGATTGGATTAAGATTTTGAGTTCTTAAAATCATGCTTTTGGTTAAAAATAAGTTTTTATCTAAATAGGGGACTTATTTGCAAACTGAATTTTTGGAGGGGTCTGATTTGCAACCAACACCCGAACAGTGGTTATACTGTAGCGGACGTCGGCAGCAGCTACATGCATTCGTATGCAGTGGCTGGATGACCACCATCCATGGATGGAAACTCCATAAATCTAAACCCCTTCTTTGCAGATCAAACTACCAAATCTTCTCTTCTCTCTTAGCCTCTGCTCTCTGATTTCCCAGCTCCTCCTCTCAGCCTCTGTTTTCCACACTTTGGTTAACCGTAGCTTAAGAAGGAAGTTCTTTCAAAAATCAGATTTTTAGCCCAGGAACTCCAGTGAAGGTAATCACTGTGTTCCTCTTTCGATTCTAGTCGGTTTAGAATCAAGAAAAACTGGTTTTGGCCTTGTTTTGAGTGAGTAAAACCACTTTTAAGTTTAAGAAAAACCATGGGTTTTCTTGTACCCGTGAGCTTCTAGTGTTAAAATCGGTTGGCCTAGTGAGCTTCAAAGCTCCAAACCTCTCCCTATGGAAAGAGGACTCCCAAAGGAGTCCATCAGACGGGCTAGATGTGAAAACCGAATCCGGGAAACCCATTGTTTTCGGATTCGTATTTCACAGTGTGTCTGCCGTCACTGTCTGCTGTTGCAGACAGTGGAGGAAGACGACTTTCGGACGGTCCTAGAGTCGATCTTCGGATTGTCCGAGGGTCACACCTTTCGGACGGTCAAAGAGGACCGTTCAGACGTTCCAAGCTTCACCCGAAGCCCAGTTAAGCTCGAGGCTAGCTTGACCCACTCGGACGATCCGAGCAGAGTTCGGAAGGACCAAACCCCACTTGGACGATCCGAGCCTCCCTTCGGATGTTCCGAAGTGCACAGACCCACCGACATTTGTTTTTCTCTGTTTTTCGGTACAGAAGGACTTCGGATGATCCGAGACCCGATCTTCGGACGATCCGAAGTCAGACCCATGATCCGAGATTAGTGACTAGTTTAGGTGTGCTTTGGATGATCCGAAGCCACAGTTCCTAGTTCCGAGGGACCCAGTTTTTAAGTGTAAAATCTTAATTGATTGTTATTGATTGCGTGTGATGTTAGTACCCCATTGATAACTTAAAAATGTACTAACCCTCTTCTCTTATTACTATAGTGTATCTACTATTGTATTCACTTCCAGGCAGACTCTATTGGACGGACACTGAGTGATTTCACTTCCAGGCCGACACTATATTTGTTAGGCACTGAGTGATCTCGAGGCCTTACTCAAAATGTCAGATCTGGTCCTATCCAGAAGACAACCGAAAAGTGACCTGAGAATCTAGACCTAACTCAATAAGTCAATCTGGTCAATGCCCAGAAGACAATATGAGTTTTGGACTGAGCACCTTTTTATCTTGTGGATTATTGTAATTTAAAAGGGATAGAAACCAAGTAGGAGACTCAATTCCATGAACCTTGGATATTTTTGGGAAAAACGTGGGATTTTAAAATACTACTTATGTGTATGTATTTGATGCTATGTATATTGATTGTGCACTTTTCTGTTGTTTGAACATACATCGCGAAACCACATATATACGGTGAGGGAACTTGACTTTGCAATAGATGTAAACAGGTTTTGTTACTTGAGATGGATTTTGGAGCAATGAGTGGTTTTAAGTTGATGAACCCACTCATGTGCCTAGATGTGATGCACTATGGTAAGAGTGCTTATGATGATGGTGGATATTATGATATTGATCATATGAGATGTGATACTACTTCCACGTACCTTTTACTATTGAACCATCGCCGAGCTGAGGTGTCGGTTACGTCTACTGGACCAGGTGGGTCGACAGTGATTAGCAAGGTGTGTTAGTACCAGTTTGAGGTGCATACCGGAGATGTACTTGCAAGGATGTATTTTGACTGTGTCGAGACTTAATGCTATTGGTGTCAATATAATATACAGGGGTTACGTCGGATGACAGCAGTATTGGAAAAGAAATGATGAATTATGG
Source organism: Chimonanthus praecox (assembly GCA_022113865.1). Lineage (NCBI taxonomy): Eukaryota > Viridiplantae > Streptophyta > Magnoliopsida > Laurales > Calycanthaceae > Chimonanthus > Chimonanthus praecox. The sequence goes on from CM039091.1 coordinate 37,466,411, forward strand.
GACTGATGATGATATTATGCTTATTTGTTATCAAACACGAGATATTATTGCAACTGTTGATTATTGGTAACCTGTTGTTTACTTAAGTGCACTGTTATATTTCCTTCATTGGGCTAGTTAGCTCACCCCACTCACCTTTCAGGAGATGAACCCGAAGAGGAGAACCCTCTATTTCAAGCTTAGGGTGGATAAGCTGCGGCAGTGTTTTGAGATTCCCACTGAGGAGAATTGTAACGTCCCGTCCCGCTACGGGCGCTTTGTCTCCGAAATATCTCAAAAGGTCACAAAGGAAAAGATAACGGGTATATTTTTTTTTCCGTTGAGGGGCCACTGCCCTCCCCACATAACAACCCGGATGAACCAAACTCATTATACTATTAAACATAATGAATAACCATAAGCTATTCGAATACGGTTATACAATCCAGACAACAACGTACGGTAGTGCGTCCATATAGAACAAAAAGCCTCTCAAACTAAGGCATGAACATGAATGTAAAATATCCAACTTCAACTACTACTCCTCGGGGTCCATCTGGCCCCTCCGCAATCGGGGTACCTGAAAGGTAAGGGGTGAGCTAACCAGCCCAGTGAAGGGAGAAAGTATATCACATGTCAACAATAAAAAATCATATGCATGAATGCGAGAACATCATGATAATAAAGGTACTCAAGCACACGTAAAACTCAACCTCATTAATTAGTGATCCACTAGTCAGATCCGAGACATCATCTCGGTGACCCACACCGGGTCCTTTAGCAAACTCCGGTCTCCCTACTAATGTCATCGGGAGACAACACAATACAACCAGTCCAATGAAGAGATAATGCATATCACCTATCAGCAACATATGTATCTTATGCATGAATGCAAGAACATCATCATAGAATGAATGTCTCAGTACACGAGTGTTCAACTATATTCCAGCCAATTGGTCCCTCTGACCAGTCTGGGGCATCACCTCCATAACTCACATGGTCCTCCAAAAACTCCAGTCCCCCAACCAATCCAACCGGGAGACCATGCCATACACAACCGCCTCAACCGCCGGAATGCAACTGAGAAACCAGCATCCCCTATGGGGGTCTCAACCACTTGAGCATAACGGGAAAGCCAATCTCAAGGGGCAAGCACCTCGACTGCCGGAATGCAACGGGAAAACCCGCATCTCCTATGGGGGTCTCGACCGCCCGAGCATAACGGGAAAGTCCTCCCAACAATCAACTCATCACATAATCATAAATATATACACATATGAATAATCCCTCCAATGCGTACACACGATGTCATGATCATATACAACAGCTTAAACTTATGACAAGTCACAATTCCCCATACTCAGGATCTCATTCTAGTCATACGTAAACATACCACATGTCATCATTAAATCCCATACATCATATTCGACACCCAATGCATATCATATTTTCATCATAAATTCACTCATGTGAAAAAGTTAAATACACCACGTATTGTCACTCAATTTCAAGCATCATGTTCAATGTTCATTCGTCCGATCAGACATATTATTATTATTTTATTTTCTTCTCTGCATAAAGTTGACCTGAGTGCACTCTAATGGATCCCTCGCCACAGATTCATCCAATGGTTCCCTTACCGAGTGGCTCAATAAACGAAAGGCCCCATTCAAGTCACTCCAAGTCCAAGGTCAAAGTTTAAGAGATGCAAATGTATGCTAAAGCAGTGATAAGTCCCCTCACAGCGTGTGGAGTCGAAAATCCGAAGCGAGCAGGCAGTTTGATGGGTTGAAAGGAGCTCAATCTGTTGGAACAAAGATGAGCGAATAAGTAAATAAGGTAAGACGGACTAAAAAGAGAACGGACAAAAACGGTCCTAAAAATTTGGATTGGGCCCGAAGCGGGCCGAATTGGGTTGGGCTTGGAAAACGGGCCATAAAGGGTCGGGCCTGAAAAAAGGGCCAGAAATTGGGTTTTGAAAATGGGTCGGGCCAGAGCCAACTAGGCCGGACCCAACTTGGCCGAAGAAAATGGGCCAGAGAACTAGGCTGGGTCGACACATTTCTGGGCCTAGCTGGGCCAGGTCCAAGACTGGGTTAACTCAGGAGCCCGAGCAGAGTAGGGGAAAAGAGAGGGAAAAATCAGTGAAATTCCAGGAAGAGTAGGGAAAACAAGGAGACCGAGTAAAATCCAAGAAAATCGAGGAAAAGTGCGGAAAAACCAATGGAAATCGAGGAAATCCTGGTGGAGAAGGAGGATGAAAAAGGGAAACATAAAAGGGGCAAATCTGGGCTGGTTTTGACCTGAGGGGGTGGCGGCGACGAGCAAAACGGCAGTGGAGGAACAGGAGAAGATGGATCTGATCGGCAGCCAGCTGCACCACCGACGGAGAGGGAGAGAGAGAGAGAGAGCAGCAAAGAGAGGGGGAGAAGGAGATCGGAACCGAGAGAGAAATCCAGAGGGATGGGTTGCGGCGGCACTGTAGCTAGAGTGCTACAGTGCTGCGGGAAATGGGGTCTTAAGATGGAGGGGGGGGGGGGGGGGGGGTTTGGATTTTTATTTGCTTATTGATATTTTTTATTTTTTATTTTTTTTGTTATTATTATTATTTTTTTTATCTCATAAAAATATCACAACACCAATTCTTGTTCTATAAATTATTAAAGTCCACATTTTATTATATAAATATATTTTGAATATGAAACCCAGAAACGCGTGAAATTCAATTTCAAAACCGACACTGATTTTTCAAAATTAAATAAAGAAAAAAAAAACCAAAAGGAAAATCGGATGCTGAACATCAAGCGAGAAGAAGAGTTTTTTTTTTTTCATCATAGTAAATACAAGAATTACAAAATTACCAAAATGTCCTTTGAGCCTCCAAGCTCGAAATCAGGCAAACTGGGGCCCACCGCAGAGCCACACTCTCTACACTGCCACCAAAACACCAAAAACAACTCAAAAATCCACAAAATTCTCAAACTTCCCGAAATATCTGGTTGGGTTATTACAGGAATACCCTTATCTTTGCTTTCTGGTTCTTGGAACCTTTTGTTTTTGTAAAGTACCGGGTGTGGTACTTAATTTGTATCAATGTTATGTATTGAAAACTACTATGCTTCTGTAGTTACTCTGATGTGATTTTGAATGATAATTCAATGGTTGAAATGACGTGATCATGCTTTGTGTTAATATTATGTCTATTTGTTGGGTAGACTTATGGTATATATTTGAGTCCACATGACAAGATCATGTGTGACCTTTGGGGCCTAACTGTTGATCCGGCCCAGTTAGAATGTTTGTGTTGGTTTAGTTTCCAAAAAAAAAAAAATCAGTCGCGTTCCGGGCCTACCCTTCGGGTCAGGGCGTGACACCCAAATTAGAAGGTTTTGATCCAATTAAAATTTTCGGGTAGAGTTTTATCGAGTGTTATGTATGTTGGCATGTTTTATTGTTTGAAATTTTAAATTTGCTTTTAAAATTAAAATTGGCCTAAGACTAAAAAATAACAAGTGTCTAATTTTGGAAACTTCCTAAATTTAGAAATTTCTAAAATTGGTTTGTTGTTGGGGTCCACTGCTGTCAAGGAATTATTTAAATATTATTATTATCCAAAATTTTTATTTTTGATCCAAATTAGGAAACTTTCTAAAATTAGCGTCTGTGGGACTCAAATTATTTTGTATTAGGGAATATTGATTTGATAACTATTTTGCATAAATAAAATTATATTTTTGAAACAAAATTTAATTTTACTAAAATCCAATTAATTTTGGAATACATGGATTGAATTTTTATAATTACTTGATTGGAGGTTTAGTGGGCCATGGCCCCACATGATTTTTATTTGGAAGAGACTTTAAAAAAATAAATAAAAAATAATTCCCAAAAGTCCAAAACACGTTAGAAAGAGAGAGAGTTTGTGAATTTCGATGGAGGCTCACTTGTTTTTAGCAAATTAGTGTGTTTTTTAGAAAAGATATAGAATTGAAAATTCCAATTTGGAATTGGACACCTTGGCCGACTACACCCTTAATAAAAGGAGAGGAATCGTGAGAGGCCATACAAAAAACAAAAATTGGAAAAAAAAAAACTCTCCATAGGGCCGTCTCTCTCCTCTCTCTCTCTTGAATCAATTGGGATTTATTTTGGGATTTTTTCTCTTGGCTTGCTTGGACTTCATCTTCTCCAAAGATGTATGTACAGATTTTCCATCAATCTAAATTAATTCTCCTTAAATTTTCCTTGAATTCCATCCCTCTTTCCCTATGTTTTTCTCTCTTAAAATTCGACCAAGCCTCCATGGACTTTTGTGAAATCTGAACCATGAAGATGAGACAAAGAGAAGAGAAAGAAGGATGAGATTCAATAGGTTTGATCAATTAAAAAAAATTAGAAATCAATCTAGAAATTGATGTAGAGATTTTAAGAAAAATCAACCATGGAAATTGAATTTTGATTTCAAAATTCCATCTTCATGGATTTTATCTTTGTAAACTTGAGTTAAGGATGATAAAATCAAATTATAGATTTCTAAGCCATCCAAGCCTTTTTTATAATTAATTCTACATGTTTAGAAATTTAATTTGAATTTTAGAAGTATGATTTGATTAGTGAAAAACGTTGCAATATGAACTCTCAGATCTGCAATCCCATTTTTTGCGCACTATCGTGGCAAAATTAATATTCAAGGTTCCCGATTAAAATTTATTTTGATGGAAACTAAACTTATATATCTATTTGCTATCCAAAATTGAGATCAAAAGGAGTTGAATGGATGCCCCAAATTATGTCTGGGAGATGGACCAAATTTATGTCCCAGATCTAAGAAACAATTTTGATGTTCTTCACTAATTGGATAATAACTTAATCTCCCGAAGTCAAAATGATGCAAAAATTTACATCTATGTTGATCTAGACAAAGAGATCTATCTCTAGTTAAAATTAGAGAATTTTTTAATGTAGATTGATACCACAAAAGATATCTACAAGTCGGACCTACTTACATATTGTTGAAATTCGGACAGTTTTACAGAACTTGATTAAAGAATTTTAATCTTGGTCGCTGGATATCGGAATGGTACAAAATTTGTGCGTAAATTAAAGCCCATGAGAATATCTATCTCCAGTAAAAAAATTCAGAGGGAAAATCATTGATTTGATAGGTCAAATCAGATCTAAAAACCAGTATCTCAGTTAAGACTGCAAGCTGTTGAGCGGTGTACATGTCTGAGTAATTTGCTCATAATTTAGGATAGGAAAGTCCATTTGGACGAAACCAAATATCGTTGGAATCCTTACTCCGACACCTATCGATTGTACGAATACGAGACCGTAATAAAATTTGGACTGGTACCAGAAAATTTTGCAAGGAAAGTTAATTTTTTCACTATTTTGACTCCTTTAAACCTTAGACCAACTGTGGATTATTTGATATTCTTAGACTTAGTTTGTTGGGACAGAATCCCTGAGGTGATTTTATGGTTCATATGATCTAAAAGTGATTATAGTAAATAAAAATGTGATAGATTGCACTTTAATAAAAAAAATGCAACAAATTTGGGAACCTAAAGCTTTAATTGGAGCTTGGATTTGGCGATATTACGTACTTAACAATTTGCAAAATTAGGCGAGGAAACCAACCTTAATATGTATTGTTCCTTTTATTGTAAATCTTTATGAGGGAAACAATCTACTCGTATGATTGCTTATGCATGTTATTTGTTGCTCTAGATGGATTGATTAATTGCAAAGGGTTTGGGTTTATTGGAAGACTGAGAATTTTGTAAATGATGGGTAAATTTCGGTACAAACTCACTAACATAAGGGAAATATTTTGGCTAACTGTGCAAAGCCATGAGCATCTCAGTCTGCCCGGATATTTGGTTATTACTCATCTAATTTGTTGAAAAACCCAAGCTAAGCATTCTAGAATTTGATTTGTGAAATTGGAATTTTTTGTTGTATTTGTTGCAAATTATTAATGCTTGATTTATGAACTTGGTGTGATTCATAATTTATTGGATGGTTTAGCATGAATATTTGGTGATGCCACTGTTAGAATTCATGTATTTATTGGATTTGTTGATATTGGAACATGCTATATTTATTTGAGAAATTATTTAATTTCTAATTTGAGCATGTTAATATTGTACATGACATGGCATTCATGCATGAGATATTTTGTTGGTTATTCATGCATGAGAATCTACATTTGGGTGGGTGTGAGATTCGCATTTGGCTATGGACCATTGAGTTATTGGCTTGTTGTTTGTTGGGATCATTGGCCTTGCACATCCCGTTAGGGAGACTCGTGTGTGCAGATTCATTTGGGCTTTTGATTTCCTTTGTATACTCTGAAATACTATTTGGCCTTTATTTGTTGATTTGGTACATTAGCCTTGCACTCCTTTGGAGATACTCATCGTGCAAACTCATTTGGGCTTCTGAAGAATCGCAGTTGCCTTACACTCCCCTGTGGATACTCGTTTGTGCAGACTTGTTTAGGCTATTGACTATTTCGATGCACATGTGCTATGCTTAGTTGAGTTAAGCTTTGCATGATTCGTTGATTCATTTCATTGAGATTCATGGGATGGGAGGATACATCATTCGTTGCATTATTGCATAACATACATATTATCATGCAATTTTGATGTAGCTATTAGATTGAACTCTAATCCTATATAAGATTGATAAGTATTGGACATGGAAGATAATTATTGGACATGGAAAATTCATTGAAATGTTTCACACTCTGATTATATTGAAATTATGTTACTGGAATTGTTAAAAAAAATGAGCCATGGTTTTCGTTGTTCCCATCATTGGATCTTGTTCGATTCGAGTAAGGCTCCGTTTGTTGAGGTTGAACGAGCAGGTACTTACAGTACTAGTATTTAGTGAAAAAAAAATCAGCAATAAACAATTGTAGCAAAATTGAATTATCGAAAGCCTAAATTGAAATCGCGTAAATTAGTTTTAATGAATTTAAACGTTGTTTTCTCTAAATTTCTTGACTAATTTTTGGATCAAAATTTTAGTAGATCTGAATACTGAATTAAACAATAAGTTTAAATTTTTTTCCTAAAAAGAAAAACAGATTTAATTCAATTGAAAAACATAATTAATTCATTTCAAAATAAAGAACTCACCAAGATTGGGAGGACTTCAAGCCACTTGATGATACACTTGGGCTTACGGCTCAACGCGTCTGCCACAAGTTGGCCTTACTCGAGTGACATGAGAGTCGAAAGTCGAAATCCTCCAAGAATTTTATCCATCTCCGCTACCTTAGGTTCAAGCTTTTTTCGTGTGAAGAGGTACTTGAAACTTCGGTGATCTGAGAACACCTCAAATTGTTCCCCATACAGATAGTGTCGCCAAAGATTGAGGGCATAAACCACAACGGCCAATTCCATATCATGTGTGGGGTAGTTTAGCTCATGGGGTTTCAATTGTCGGGAGCCATAAGTCATTAACCTGCCTTCCTGCATTAAGACACATCCCAAACCTCCTCCAAAAGCATCACAATATACCACAATATACCATTTTGTCACGACCCTAACTCGAGCCCGTGACTAAGCACTACCATAATAGCATAAAAAAAACATCAACATCTATATTTACATATTACAAAACACATCCATTATGCTTCACAATTCAGCTAATTTGTTCCCCAAAAAATATTACATTCAAAACCAAAGACAAGCAAAATACAAAAGGTTGGCAGTGCTCCCGGTTGACTGTAGTTTAGTGAATAGGGTCCATAGGACCCCTTCTCCAACACGGTTCCTGCACCTACAAGGTGTTAGTCCACCATAATTTTTTATCATATAAAAGAGCATATTAAAAGAAAATACGTTAAATGCATAAGGAAAATGCATGACAAGATAAATGCAATACTTCCATAGTAATTATATTTAAACCATCTCCAATAGTCTTCCACAAAGAGGTGTCCTTTTTAATGCCACACAGAGATACCCATACCTCAATTGTAGTTACATTTAAACCGTCTCCATTATTCTTCCACACAGAGGTATCATTTTTAATGCCACACAGAGATACCCATACTTCTAATATCCACAAAGAAGTACCCAACATCCAAATAAACTACAAAGAGGTACCCTAAACAACAACACGTAAGGTCATTCTAAGAATTTAATCCATTTAGATTTCCAAACAACTCATGCAATGCCTCATCACTACATTTGCGGCCACATTGCACTTCACTCTTCTTTGTAAAAAGAATTATGCCCATTAGATTCCATTTACCAGTCTCAAGAACCAACATCATACAATAATCACCATATTTTACTCATTCATACATTTTATCAAACACTTAGAATGCAATAATAGGGAAAAGATCCCTCACTACACAATTTGTCATGCCATACGCATTCCATTCCACAATATACCATTTCTACAATTTTCAATACATACAATCTACATTAATATAAAACACATGATGGAGTTCCCCTCACATAATGTCGTGTCTGAGGATTTGAGTCCCCAACTTGTGAAGGAAATCCGCTTCCTAGAGCTGCTCAGTACAAGAATTATACAACAAATCATTTACACATAAACATATGAGGATAAATTACATGCAAATCACAAAGCTTTAATCCCCAAACATGAATCGAAGAAATTAGAGAAATCTTCTTCCAAATTTCCCCAAATTTCTCTCTAACAACACTCCTCCCATGCATCTATCCCTTCCTTAGCCTTTCCCCCAAATTAATTTCACCCTTGGGTCATACAACTCAAAAGGGGAGACCCAAACCACTTCCTTTCCCAACCCTTAGATCGAAATCCCCCCAACATCTCCATGATTTTCCTTTTCCAACAAAGATTCAAGGCTATTCTTCTCATTTTTGGTCATCTTACCATTACTCGCCTCTAAAAGAAAGGGAAAATGAAGAGAACCATGATTTTTTACCTTTTTGGAGAGAAAATATTGGAGGAAGAACTTGGGAGGAAAGCTTGATCTAATCCAAGTTCATGCATCAAAGGATTTAAGGGTTTGGAGGAAATGGAGAGCTTGGTTCCAACTGTTGGAAGGTTTTTCCACTGAAGGGAAGGAAAGAAAAAATGAATGGGGGTGAAAGGTGACTTTGCCCAGGTCTTATTCTCTTGTTTCTCATCTTTTGTCGCTTCTTATATCCTCGCTACTTTAGTTTAGGGTCATTACATTCTTCCCTCCTGAAAATAATTTCGTCCTCGAACTTACACAAAACAAGAAAAAAAAAAACTCGTACCTGAAGGCTCAAACAAGTCCGGATACAGACGTCGGATAGTTGATTCCCCCTCCCAAGTCTCTCTTTCTACCCCGTGTCGTCGCCATAACACCTTGATCATAGGAATGGTCTTACTACAGAGCACCCACTCTTTTGATCCAGTTACTCGCACTGGCCCTTCTTTAAGAATCATATCTTCTGACACCTCCACATCTTCCCAATTTGACAAGTGACTGGGGTCGAGGTTGTACTTCCGAAGCATAGAAATGTGGAAGATATTATGGACTTGCGCCAAGCGGGGTGGACGTGCCAGTCTGTAAGCCACTTCACTAGCTCTTTCTAGAATTTCGAACGGACCAATATATCTGGGTGATAGTTTCCCTTTTCTCCCAAACCTCCTCACACCATGTCGTGGGGTGACCTGAAGAAACACATGATCCCCCACCTCAAAGGCTAGAGGCCTTCGCCTCCGGTCGGCATAGCTCTTCTGACCACTTTGTTCAGTTAACAAGCGTTGTCGTATCACTCCAACCTTAATTGTCGTTTGTTCTATCATTTCCGGTCCCGTTATGGCTGATTCTCCCATCTCCATCCAACACAAAGGAGAGCGGCAAGGTCTCCCATATAATGCTTCAGACGGCGCCTTCTGAATACTAGCTTGGAAGGTGTTATACGAAATCTACAAATGGCAAGTGCTCCTCCCAATTACCCTTAAGTCCAACACACAGCCATGGAGCATGTCCTCCAAAACTTGAATGACGCGTTCAGATTTACAATCGGTCTGCGGGTGAAAGGCCGTAAACAATAGTTGTGTAACCAAGGCTCGTTATAAACTCCTCCAAAATCGATATACAAACTAAGGGTCACGATCTGAAACTATGGTAACAGGTCCTCCATGCTGATTGACCACCTCTTTGATATACAGTTTGCTTAGTCTTTCCAAAGAATCAGTTTTCTTAACCGCAAGAAAGTGAGCGGTTTTGGTGAGTCTATCCATGATTACCCAAATGACATCATTCTTCTTCAAGGATTTTTGTAAGCCAATCACAAAGTCCACAGTGATGTCTTCCCACTTCCATTGAGAGATGGGGAAATTCTGTATTGGCCTCCCGGCCTCTGGTACTCTGCTTTAACTTGTTGACATGTGAGACACTTATCTACATATTTGGCCACATCTTTCTTCATCCCCTTCCATTAATACTGACTCTTGAGAGCATGATACATCTTGGTACGCCCCGGGTGAACTGCGAATTGGGAGCAATGGAAATGGTTGAGTACATGGCCAAATACAATGGCCAACTGATGCAATTGTCAAATTTGTGTGTCAAAATACAATGGCCAACCACTCTTATTTATAATGGGAGTGAGGTAAAAAAGAAAAAAGAAAATACAATGTAAAATCATCGGGCATCCACTCCAAAAGCCTACAAAAGTTCAAAGTTCCTAAATTCTAATTGTATTCCACCGTCCATCCCTTGGTATCCAACTAGGGCCGTCTAGACCATAAGGCCATTGAGGCGGTCGCCTTAGGCCCCTCCGTAAAAAAAGCCCACTAACTCCCACTCGTATTATATTGGTTCCTCATTCTGCAAACCCTTAAAAAAACCTCCACCGTAAAACCCTAAAATAAGCCCCCACCCTTTAAGTTAGCTGCATACCCTTCGTCCCTTCTCCCACACATTGACATTGCGACACTGCTCTCTCTTCTCTCTCGCTCTGACTGCGATCTGCTACACGGACACTGCTCTCTCCCTCTGGCTCTCCTCTCTCTCAAGTCTCGACGAAGATTTGAAAGCCTCTCCAAAATCCTATCTACTTCTTGTGGGTTCTCCGACAGGCTTTTCGATCGTGCCCAGCAGAGCTTCTAGACTCTCCAAAAATACAGGATTTTTGTTAAGACCCTTGTCTTTGCCAGATGATTCTGGACCCTTTTTGGAAATCACAATAAAAGTGAGAAGGAAAAAATAGTATTATTTTTATCATCTGGGTGTTGGAGTGTTGAAAACAAGCAGTTCTTGGGAAGGATCTGAAGCTTTAAACCCTTGAAAAAAAAAGGGATTTCTAGGATGCTTAGATACCTGAATATTGATAAAATGATGCTCTGATGACGGATATTGTTCTGTTGCTTGAGTCTTGAAAAAGGATTTGAGCATTGTAATTCTCAGTTGCTACTTCTTTTTTCTTACTTTTCTTCTTTCTTTTTCCTTTTATCAGCAGAAAAAATAATTTTTTTTACTGTATTTCTACCACTCTGATATTGTAGAAAGTAGGTCTTTTTTCTCCGATTTTGACATAGATATTGATATTTTAGTCAACTTGAATATAAAAATTTAATTAGTAATTTTGCATCTCAAAAAACTAAAAATAAATAAATTTTAGATAAACTTTTATTATATATAATTTTAATTTTAATTACATATTATTTATAATAATATATTAAATACCAAAAAGACCTCGTTTAGATTTTTTCTTCGACCTCAACTTATGTCTAAACGGCCCTATATCCAATGTAGTATATTGCAAGAGTGTTGGCCGTCCATGCATACTGTACTTTCCCATTTTCTTGCATAATCTCCTAAGAAATATTACTCCACACGCCAAGGATTCCTCAGAACCAACATTGTAGGAATTCCACTCCATTCTAAGCTTCACACATGCCAATTGCAATTAGGAATTCCAAAAAATTGAGGACTTTTCAATTTCCTTTCTCTATTTCTTTCTTCCATTAAATAGTGACGTGGGCTCTATGCAAGCAATGGCATATCATTTTCGTCCAAATGTAAATGAACTCTTTAAAGTGGGATTTTTAGATCCATAACATGTCATAATAGGGCTGGACTCATAACACACTCATATGGGCTCCAAATTGGGTGGAAATGGGTCTTCCCTTTCTACCATTGATTCTTGCATGTAATTGGAGTGAAATTTCTCCAATTATATCCACATGGGTCCCACTAATCTTTAATGGGTCTTCGATGGTCTCATCACCAACACAGTAGGCATCCGAATCACACATCAGATGTTATGTCACAGCCCATGCGGATGCCAATAGGGATGCCAATAAGGCAATAAGGACTGAAAATCTAGAAAAATAGCAGGCCCGGGCGTTTGGATCTATTGGAGCCCAATATAGAAAGCCCAAATCAACAAGAATCCTTGCTGAACGATTGAGTCTGATTCTAGGTTGGATATGGACGGTTTTGGGCCATTAAAATACAACAATAATATGAACTTGTGGCTGTTGTTCACTGTAAAAAAACAGAGCAGAATGGCACCGTCTTTTATAGGCTGTGGCAATTTTTCATGATCTGTGGCCCAGATTGCAGCTGAGTTTCAGCCTAATTTACAGCAGATTTGGGATGAAAATGGACCTGTTAATTTCAGAAAATATTGGAAATTAGTGGCTGATAATTAATGGTATGAAATTGACCTGAGTGTGAGATGAAATTGGAGGCCTGGGTTTGCACTTGTTTTGCAAGGCAAGAACATGGGATGAAGGGTTGAAATTTCAAGCTCAGTTGGGCGTGGATCACATTAGATATTATCATTTTTTATGCTTTTTAACGCTAAAATATGAGGTAATTGGTCTACTGGGCAGCTGGCCAATGGATGAAGCTAGAATAAGCAATGAGCCCAGATTAGCAGGCCCAAACGTACAGCCCTGTTTTGCACATTGATTTTTTTATTTTTCATATTTTTGTTGCTGTAATTATTGTAAATACTACTATGATCGACCCATGTAAAATTGAACTTGAAGAGCATTTTAAAGCTTTGAGCTTGTTGGCCCTCTCCAAGTGTTGGTGAGCTCTGGTCGACGGCAAGGGAGAAGAAGAGTGAGTGACGGCTAGGATTTTTAGAGGAAAAATTATGGCTGAAATGAGGGGATTGGGTCAGGATGAGGGCAACCATTCCCTTTTATAGTAAGCCTTAGTGTAAACGGGTCGGGTTAATTCAAGAGTTTTCGAACATTTTAAGTAGGGATTCCCAAACACGCCATTTTGAAAGTTTTATAGTTTTAATAACTTCTTTGACAAAACTTTGGTTTGTAAATAAAATTTCATCGGAAACCAACACTTAGAGGAATTTTTAAAATTAAAGTTTTCAAATCCGAGTAGATCCGGAAATCACTGAAATCAAATTCAATTAAACACCGAGGGGGATTTGTGTGGGTTTCTAAGTTTTCATGTGTATATAATTGAGAGGGAGGTGTGTGCAAATTTTGGAGGTCTAAGGATTCAAATTTTTGAATTTTCAAAGATTTTTCATAAAATAATCAAATAAATGTAAAATTACTAGAATGCCATAACTCAAGCTCCCGAATCGGATTTGGGCCAAGGGCTCATAAGCCTGCAGACCAAATTACGCTACTAAACCACGTTTATCCAAATCGGAGATCTGTCCACATTCATCTGAACCGGAGACCCAAAGATCTCCTCAAAACGTGAAATCACAGGTCAAGTCACTACAATCAGGATGTACACTATGCCCAACTTAGCTCCCATAACATTGCCAGGACTCCCTTTCTAATAGGGCTGCAACTCGGGTTGGACGGGCCGGGTTCCTTAAAATCAAACCTGACCCGAGTTGATACATATGGAACCCAACCCGACTCAACTCGAATTCTCAACCCGACCAGACCCGAATTCTAATCTTAATCAACCCGAATTCTGACCCGACTCGTATTCTGAACCCATTTTAGCCTAATTTTAGTCGGGTCAGGTTGGGTTGGGTCGGGTAGGGTCGGGTCGGGTCGGGTCGGGTTAATTTGTAAAATCCCCAATCCAACCTGACCCGGTCCCAATTCCATGTGGATTTTTATCTTCTCAACCCAACCCGACCCACATGATTTCTCAGGTCGGATCTATGTTGCAGCCCTACTTTCTAAGGACAATACCTTGCAATGTCTCTTAGCCATCTACAAGGAAAGCACAGTCACTCCTCCAATTGGGAGCACTGTTCCGCCTTGTGACCCGACTGGCTACATGAAAAACACCGGATCTTCCTTCGGCCGTGATTTCTTGCCGACTACAGATGGCTAAACCATGGGAAGGATATGGGGCTTCCTTCCTCCTCTTGGAATTACGGTAGGGTCGTCGGAAATTCCCCTAGTGGAACCTATATTGGCCTACATTTATCGGACTATGCATAGTGCTGGAAAAGTCATGAAAAAGATACTCAACATGAAAAATGGCAAGAGATTCAAAACCATCGCCCTCATAAAAATGTTGACTGAAGTTGTTCCTTATTTAAACTATCATAGATACTTGATGGTATAATAAGCTTCATAATCTTTCATGCTACTAGGCAGTGGCTTAATCCCTAATAGTATTTTAATAATATGAACAATTCTTGGAATTTTAGTGGAGTCGTTGAGTGTGTTGAGACTTGATATTGCAATGCAACAATAGATTAGTAAAGGACTTGAACTTTACCACGAAGCGTTAGAAGACTTTCGTTAGAAATTGGCTATTGCAAATCACTACAAAAGGCTTTATTGCTAATTACACCGAAATGGTTAATGATCATGGAAGTTTAACTCAGAACTTTCAAAAGATGAAAATTTGCATTTTAAGCTAAACTTGTAATTCTTCTGAATGTGAGCACAATTAGAGTGTTTTTGAACATATACATACAAAGGAATGGAAAAAAAGATATTGATCAAAGTAACAAAGGTTGAATGACATTTGTACAATATTTTCTTTTTTCATAGGAGTTTAAAGAAAAGTATGTTTTGATCCAATATCTTCAATAGAAATCAACATAGTGGAAGGTTGGATAGTAGAATTAGAGCCACTTGTGGTAAATAAATAACCACACAGTAGGATCATTGTTGTTAGAATCTATGAAGATATAATTTGTTATTTAGTTACTTTAATTAGATTGTTTGCTTAGTCAGATTTTCTAAACATGTATTTTCTATTTTAAGTCTTTACTCTTTTATTGATTCCATTTTTATTATTGTAATTATCTTTTTCTATAAATAAGATCATGGTCTCTCCTTAATTCACAAGACGACACACCATATTTTCGCATGGTATCAGAGCCGCTAGATCCTAAATTTTTTTTTTCCTCAGTTGATTTAGAGAAACCCATCTTCGATGCCTTCTTTCTCTCCCTCTACTAGTTGCATCAAAAAGAAAAAACCAGCAGAGGGAGGAAGCTACAGTTTAATAACCCTTCTCTCAATCTCAATGTATTGATTCGCGTTGCTTCTTATAAAAAAAAACCCCTTCCCAATCCCAATCTCGTTTCTGTAAAATTAAACATGACCCATATTAAATTTGGGGCTCCACATAAAAGATATTAAATCAGAGAAACTGTGTTTAAATAAGAAAAGTCTATTTTAGGAAAGTTCTAAAGGGGGTTAGTTTCCTATTTTGATGGGAAGTAGGAATGGAAAGTTCTAATTGCCTTAGGGGTCCTCCCTCTACCTATAAAATGGTCTCTCCATAATTATCCATCATCTAAAGCCAACCCTAGTGTCTAAAAAATACTATTCACGAAATTGGGAGAGGGCATTAAGGAGGCAAAAGGTAAAAACTCCAAGGTGGGTGTTTTCTCATGTTTTTGGACTTCAGGAAGTATTGACATATTAAAGGGAAGATCAGATCTCACTCTTCTTCATCAATGGATCCAGATATGTCTTATAATTATTACGTTAATGATTTTTGAATTAAGATTGATCAGTGTTTCAAGCATTAATCGATTAAGATCTTGTGGTTATGTTGTTCGAGTATGTCGAACATTAAATTTAATGATGAATGAATGTACGATTGATTCTCAATCAATAAACTCTGATATTATGATGAAGTATTATATGTGGTACTAAGAGCCTGGTTTATAGGATCAATTATTTATTGAAATAAAGAATAATTAAAGAAATAAAATTTTTGGATCTCAAAGAAGAAGACGACAATTTAAAGATTTAAAGTTTATAGATTTTAAAATTATGGATTTAAAATTGTATAGATTATGGTTTTTAAAATTATAAAGTTTAAAATTTTATGGATTTTAAGATTATGATCTTATGGACTTAAAATCCAGGGGTTTTTCCTCTTATGTTTTTGGAAAACCAATAATGAGCAAAACCATTATTCTTGACCTAATGCCATATCATGATATGATTTGGTTAGTCATCAAAGTGGCATAATCGGAATGTATTTGGACATCAGGTCATATAATTGTGGTCCAATACTCTTCCCAAGTGTTGGATAATAATGACTTTGCCAATCGCGATCCCTAATCACAGAGATATTAGGTTGGCCCAAAGGTGCATCGTTCCGAGTGGTTAACGGATTATGATGGGATGATTGGCGGGTACTTGTGGTTGGTATTTGTCCGAACACGTAAAGGTGGCGGCGGTATTTGATCACTTGTCTTTTGTTGGTCAGTTCTATCGGTGACTGGGAATCACCATAATGAAATAGTATGCAATAAGATTACCCAAAGCTAGATCCGGTAATAGTGTTTACTAATGTTGATTGTTTGTGTGTTTCAATTAAGTTTAACTCATAGTGTAATCTAAGTAAGCATAAAATTATATAATTTTTGCAGCATCTCTCCCTATTAGACTGCCTTAGCAAGCTTCTACTGTTCCAATGTTGACTGCACTTAATTTCTCTGAATGGAAAGAGCAAGTCGAGTTTCACCTCGGTGTGCTTGATCTTGATAAAGCATTAATTTCTGATAAGCATACTATTACGGGCACAAGTACGACTTCTGAGAAAAAGTCCTATGAAGCATGGATCAGGTCAAATAAACTCAGCCTTATGTTCATACGCACGACGGTGGCAAATAATATCAAGACTTCGTTACCCAAAACTGAAAGTGATAAGAAATACCTCCAAAATAGTAAAAATAAATTCAAAACAGCGGACAAGTCCTTAGTAGGGACACTTATGGCCAGGTTGACCACTATTAAGTTTGATGGAAGCCATGGAATGTATGAGCACATAACGAAGATGACAAATATTGTTGCTCAACTGAAGAATATAGGGATGGGTGTTGATGATACTTTTCTTGTCTAATTCATTCTGAATTCTTTTCCTCCTCAGTATTGACAATTTCAAATAAATTACAATACTATGAAAGATAAATGGCAAATAAATGAAGTGTCAAGTATGCTGATTCAATAGGAGGGCAGACTTAAGCAGATGGGACATCACTCACTCCATCTAACACATGAAGAACCTAGTAAAAAAAGAGAATGGAAGCCCAAGAAATTTAAGAAAGCTGGAAAAAAACCATTTGAGCCCAATACGTCTTCAAGGACTCAAAGTCAGGGGACAGGTAGTGTGAGGTGTCACTTCTGTAAGAAACAAGGGCACTTCCAGAAAGACTGCCATAAAAGGAGATCGTGTTCGAAAAGAAAGGTAACCATTCTATTTCTGTATGTTTCGAATCTAATCTCACTGAAGTTTCCTCTAACACTTGGTGGCTTGATTCTGGGGCTACAACTCATGTTTCTAATACGATATAAGGATATCTTACAACCCAGACCATCGATCCAAATAAAGCCTTCATTTACATAGGAAACCGACAAAAGGTGCCAGTTGAAGCCATCGGGTCTTACAGTCTTTTCCTCAACACTGGCCATCACTTAGATTTATTTGATTGTCTTTATGTTCCTTTTATTGCCAAAAACTTTATTTCAATTTTCAAACTTGATGTTAATGGTTATTATTGCAAATTCGGATATAATGCCTTCAGTTTGTTTAAAGATCTTTTTTTTATTGGGTCTGGATTATTGATTGATAGCCTTTACTGTTTAAAGCCTGATGATTCCTTTGTTAATTTTGTCCTAACCTTGCATCATAATGTTGGTATTAAACGAGGATTGATTAATGAAAATTCCTCTATTTTGTGGCATAAACGTTTGGGACATATATCCCGCGAAAGAATTCAAAGATTGGTAAAAGATGGAAGTCTCCCGAATCTTGATTTTACTGATTTAGGTGTGTGTGCGGAATGCAATAAGGGAAAGCAGACCAAACACACTAAGAAAGGAGCCACAAGATTTAAAGGGCTACTTGATTTGATCCATACTGATATTTGTGGCTCATTTGGTGTTCCATCTGTTGGTGGAGAGACCTACTTTATCACCTTTATTGATGATTTTTCGCGTTATGGTTGTATTTATATGTTGGATAATAAATCTCAAGCAGTTAACACCATAGAGATATTTATCACTGAAGTTGAAAGGCAACTAGATAGAAAGGTGAAAGTCATAAGGCCAGATAGAGGTGATGAATATTATGGTAGGTATGATGAAACAGGTCAACACCCGGGGCATTTTGCTAGACTACTTGAAAGTCGCAGTATAATTGTACAATACACGATGCCCGGTACGCCTCAGCAGAATGGTGTTGCTGAAAGGCGTAACCGCACACTTATGGACATGGTTAGGAGTATGTTATGTAATAGCATTGTACCTATTATGTTGTGGATATATACATTAAAAACTGCAAGGTACTTGCTTAATCAGGTTCCTAGTAAGTCAGTTCCTAAGACTCCTTTTGAACTGTGGACGAGAAGGAAACCTAATTTGAGACACCTGCATGTATGGGGTTGTCTTGCAGAAGCAAGAATTTATAATCCAAATGAAAGAAAACTTGATGAACGGACAATCAGTGGTTACTTCATAGGTTACCCTGAGAAATCTAAAGGGTACATGTTCTATTGTCCGAACCATAGTATGAGAATTGTGGAGACCAGTAATGTTAGATTTATTGAAAAATGTGAGGTTAGTGGGAGTAATATAATGAGAAACGTCGGTGTGCAAGAAGTAAGGGTACAAGTCCCTATACCCCTAACTTCAGAAATTATTTTCTCTAATGTTACTAAACAACCTGATGAACAACACCTGAATGATGAATCACTCCATGAAGAAACCATTACCAATAATGAACCAATTGTGGAACAACCACAAGAAATAACATTAAGAAGGTCTGAAAGACAAAGGAGACCTGCAATTTTGGATGACTATGTGGTATATCTAAAAGAATCAGAATATAATTTAGAGGCTATTAAGGATCCGGTCACTTATGAAGAAGCAATAGAATGTGATGATTCTAGTAAGTGGTTAGACGCTATGAAAGATGAGCTAAAGTCCATGGCCCAGAATGAAGTCTGGGATCTAGTAGAATTGCCTCAGGGCAAGAAAGTTGGATGTAAGTGGGTCTTTAAGACTAAACGAGACTCTAAGGGCAACATCGAACGATATAAAGCAAGACTTGTGGCCAAAGGGTTTACTAAGAAAGATGGCATTGATTATAAAGAGATCTTCTCTCCTGTATCAAGAAATGACTCTTTCAGAATCATTATGGCTTTGGTGGCTCATTATGATTTGGGTTTCACCAAATGGATGTTAAAACCGCATTTTTTAATGGTAGTTTAGATGAAGAAGTGTATATGGAACAACCTAAAGGATTCTCCATAGAGGGTAAGGAACATATGGCATGCAAATTAAATAAATCAATTATTGCCTTAAGCAAGCCTCCAGGCAATGGTACCGTAAGTTTAAGGACACCAGTACCTTCTTCGATTTTAAGGAAAACACCGTTGATCGGTGTATATACATGAAGGTCAGTGGGAGTTAGTTTATCTTTCTGATATTATATGTTAATGATATTTTGCTTGCCAAAATGATCTTGGTATGATATTTGAAACCAAGAAGTATCTCTCCAATAATTTTGATATGGGAGAGGCAACATACGTAATTGGAATAGAGATATTCCTTGACAGAACACGTGGTGTGTTAGGGCTGTCTCAAAAAGGCTTCATAGAAAGAATATTAGAGAGCTTCAGTATGCAAAATGGTTCCTATCAAGATGCCCCTATTCAGAAGGGAGATAAATTTAGTTTAAATCAATGTCCGCATAATGAACTTGAAAAGAAACAAATGGAGGGAATTCCTTATGCCTCAGTTGTAGGTAGCCTGGTATATGCCCACACTTGCACTAGACCCGATATTAGTTTTCCTGTTAGTATGCTGGGGAGATACCAAAGCAACCCTAGAATGGATCACTGGAAAGCTGCAAAGAAAGTAATGAGGTATTTACAGGGTACTAAAGACTTCATACTTACGTTTAAGAGGTCTGATAATCTCGAGATCATTGGGTACTCAGATTCGGATTTTGGCAGTTGCATTGATAGCAGAAAGTCAACGTTTGATTATTTGTTCCTTATGGCTAGCGAAGCAATATGGTGGAAAAGTGTCAAACAATCTATCACTGCAATATCAACCATGGAAGCAGAATTTGTAGCATGTTATGAGGCCACTGTTCAAGGAATGTGGCTGCGGAACTTTATCTCAGGACTTGAAATTGTCGACAACATTGCCAAACCGCTGAGAATTTATTGTGATAATTCAGCAGCAGTATTCTTCTCTAAGAACGACAAGTATTCAAATGGATCGAAACACATGGAATTGAAATAGTTTGTCATGAAAGAAGAAGTTCAAAAACAGACGGTGTCTATTGAGCACATTAGTACTTTACTTATGGTGGTAGATCTGTTGACGAAGAGATTACCTATAAAGACCTTTAAGGAACATGCCAATAGAAAGAGTCTTGAACGTAATCTGTTATGATATAATTATGTATTTTGGACTGCATTATGAATAAATGTGCACTATTTGACATTTGAGTACTCATATATGCGTTTCTGATTATTGTTCCTATTTATTATTGTTATGTATATACATTATGTATTTTTATTTTGACACTAACAGGAATAGTCATTATGTGATGACACTTATGTGGACCATTATGAAAAAATCTTTCATTTAAGGGCTATGCTAGGTAGGTCACTTGTGTTGTAGTAATGGAAGGGATCATGTCAGGATAAGATAATATGCAACCGCCATTGCTCGCACTTGTGATTTTGTTTAGTATTAGTATTATGATGTTGACCGCATTATGTTGTTAAATACAGCTTACGTGTACACCTTATGATATACCTGTTTTAAATCCCATGAAGTATAAATGTGAACCAAGTGGGAGAATGTATAACTAAACATGACCCAAATTAAATTTGGAGCTCCACATAGAGGATATTAAATTAGGGAAACTGTGTTTAAATAAGGAAAGTCTATTTTAGGAGAGTTCTAAGAATGGAAATTTTTAATTGCCTTAGGGGTCCTCCCTCTGCCTATAAAATAGTCTCTCTCCATAATTATCCATTAACTTAAGCCAACCCTAGTGTCTAAAAATACTATTCACGAAATTGGGAGAGGGCATTAAGGAGGCAAGAGGCAGAAACTCCAAGGTGGGTGTTTTCTCATGTTTTTGGACTTCAGGAAGTATTGACATATTAAAGGGAAGATCAGGTCTCACTCTTCTTCATCAATGAATCCAGGTATGTCTTATAATTATTACGTTAATGATTTCCGCATTAAGATTGATCAGTGTTTCAAGCATTAATCGATTAAGATCTTGTGGTTATGTTGTTCGGGTATGTCGAACATTAAGTTTAATGGTGAATGAATGTACGATTGATTCTCAATCAATAAACTCTGATATTATGATGAAGTATTACATCTTTCTCCAAATAAAATCTAAAGACTCGTTGGTCATGTGTCGTTGCCATCTCTAAATCCAAAGCAGACAATTCCCTTCCAACACCTTCTATACACGATTATTCTCTCATTCTTACTAGTTTGTTGCCTCTATTAACTTCATACATGTGGCAGCAAACTTGGCCTTGACCTTTTAGGCGCCCACCCTCTACTGTTCTTCCTCTTTTGCTTGTTTTGATAACACGGTAACATGGGCACTCATCAAGCAGCCACCTGGATTCTCTCTTTGAGTCACTAGGACATAGCTGAATCCCTCTCTTTCTATTCTTATATTTTCTGAATCAGCCAACACCATCTAATTCTTGTTTCTTTATTGGGTTGCAAGTGACGATCCTACCTTTCTCTCTGCTTTCTTGTTTTCTTCTTATCATTCTCTCATTTCTATTCTCTGTTTGGGTCTCAAAATATAGCTAGCTGACTTTGTTTTTTTCTTTTTGATGGTGACATGTTCAATCTTCGTGTGTTTCATGGTGACATGGAATATAAAATAATCACTAGAACTCCAAAAGATGACAAAATATTTAGACAATGTAATAGTGCCTTGTGTTTGAACCTAAAACGTATTTCATGCCTGCAAAAATCTAGTTCTTTGATTATTAAGGGACATACCCACTTGTTTCCCACTCAATTTTGTCTGTTAATTCCATCCATATCATGTTACTCCACCACAAACATGCCCATTGCCTGACCTTTAATCACCCAATTGCCATCACCAAGGCTTCTCTAAAATCATTCCAAACGAAAACAACTTGAGAAAACAAAGAAACACACTAATTAAATAAAATTAAATAATATAAGATACTAACAGTAATAATTTTACATATAAAATATATATTAATAAAATTACAAAAAAACCAAATTTAAGAACTAACTAATCTAATATTCAGGAGTAAAAATTATCATTTTCTGTGCTTATCAAAGTGAATGGAGGAGATTTTAAGTTGAAAAGGGTTAGGGTTGCGATAGGGTGTACACAAATTTTGGGATGTGTGGTGGCTTAGAGTGGAGTGCAAGCAAGGAGAGAGAGATTTTAGGATTTGGATTTGGCATGAGATTTTCGAATATGGCTAATGGGATTAGGGTTTGTTTAATGCAATGGTAAATGAGTGGATGGGATGAAGAGATGAGATGAATGGATGGATGGATGTTAATGAGATGACGTGGAGGGTTGACTATGTGTAAAATTTGAATGGGTTGGCTTTGGATTGAGAAAAATCGTGTGTGACATGGTAATGAGGTGTGCAGGGATCTTAGGAGTGTATCTAGATTGTTTTAGGTCTAAATACATGGAGAGGTTTTAGGTTGCAAAAATATTGTAGTGTGTGTGTTGGATAGATATGAGTGATGTGTGTGTGTGTGCGCGCGCGCTGTGGTATGTATCTAATGTAGGGCTTGCATTCAAGGGTTGATCTAAGTGGATGTTGAAATGGATAGGTAAGGTGGCTCTAGGGTTTTTCCTAGGTTTATGAATGAAATGGATGGTTGTGATGAAATGTCCTAAAATCTAATGGCTTAACTAATGGATGACTGATCTAATTGGATGGATGGTCAAATAATGCATGGATGATCATGATCTTAGGGTTAATCTACATGATGAATGATTTGGATGAGATGTATGGAATGAATGGTTAAGATTGCATGATTTGGCTAATGGATGGTTGAGATTGCATAGAGAGAGGATTGGATGGTGTGGATTGATAAGGAAAAGGACAAGGCTTGGGCATGTGAATGGTTTATGGACTGGGTTTTGGACCTATAAATGAGCACATGGGCCTCCAGTGGATCTTTGACTTGAGCTTGAGGACTTGGGACTTTGTTGGATTTTGAAGTGCACATTGGCCTGGCCCAACTATAATATGGGCATGGACTGCTTGTGGCTTGGCCCAATGTTGGCCTGTGAAGATTAGCTTGGCCCAATTGAAGTGGATCTCTGGCCCATTGAACTTGAACTTCAACCCTTTGGCCTTTGAATTGCAGGTTCTCTCTTCCAGAATTTTATAATTAATTTCACCACTTTAAAATCTAAAATATTGATTTAATCTAGACTCTCATAGATGGATCTAGACTAACCAATTTACATAAAATCCCTAAAAGTGGAGTGAAATTAATCATAAAAATCCCAGGTCTTCCATTTTAAGCTCTAAACTTGTAATTATCCACTGACTTAGCTTGCTTTCGTGAATTCTCCATTTTTATTCTACAAAACTAAGAAATTAAATGCACCAATGTACACAGAATTGAGAGCTAACAGGTCTAATAATTAGGGATAAAAATGTAATATTTCAGTGCTCAACAAATGGCTTAGATTAAAAATGTTTAATTCTAATGATCCTAGTGATGGATGGTTAAGATGGGTTATGAAAATGATGAGATAATGCATGGAAAGTTATGATTCAAAGGTTAATCAAGAGGGATGATGAAATGGATGACCTAGATCTAATATGATATATGTATGCAATAAATAAGGAAAAGTGGCTCCAGGGTTTTCCTAAGTTTATGAATGCAATGGATAGTCTGGATTAAAGATGATGCAATTGATGGTGTGGATGATAAGGAGAGGGACAAGGATAGGGGCGTGTGGAGTTAGGGTTTTACACAGTAAAATTCGAACATGGATACATGGATCACAGGGTTTGAGAAATTGGCTTCAAATGGACTTCTTGGACTTTGAGCACATGGACTTGAACTTAGGCTTGCTGGACTTGGACTTGCAGATTGGCCTGGCCCATTTGTGAATTGCACATGGATTACTCTGAGCTTGGCCCAATGCTTGACTTATGGAACATAGCTTGGCCCAATGGGAGTGGATTTTTGGCCCATTGATTTGAAATTCAGAATCTGGACCTGAATTGCAGCTTCTCTCTCAAGAATTAAAATAATTAACTCACCATTTAAAATTAAAAAATATTGAATTAATCTAAACTCTCAGACTTGGATCCAGATTAATCAATGTACAGTTAAAAATCCTAAAGTGGTTAGAAATTAATTATTAAAAATTCTGGGTCTTCCAATTTTAAGCACAAATCTTGCAATTTTCCACTGATTTTGAATAATTTCCTGTATTTTCCATTTTTATCTACAAAACTGACAAACAACATTAATTGTATCTAATATATACAAAATTGAAGGACTAGTCCAAATAACAGGGGTAAAAATGTCATTTTTCATGTCTCAACGTACTCCATGGAAACTTTAGGTAAGTTGTATATGGACCGAATTGTCAAGTTACATGACATACAATTGTGTCCGATAGATACGCGAGATTCTTATCCCAGTTTTGACAGAGCCTCCAAAGAGTATTGGGTACGTAGCTTTGTTTTAGTACGGTATTTCGTCCTCAAACCGATAGTCAATCTGAGCAGACCATTCAAATTTTGGAAGACATGCTCTGTGCTTGTGTTTTAAATTCAAATGGCAGTTGGGAAAATGTCTTACCTATTGTGGAGTTCATATATAATAGCAGTTATCAATCAAGTATCAAGATGGCATCATATAATGCATTGTTTGGCAAGCCGTGCAGATCATCCTTGTGTTGGGCAGAGACAAGTGACAAAAAAAAGTGAAGTTAGTTCGTCAAAGGTTGCAAACAGCTTAGAGTAGTCAGAAAAGTTATGCAGACTGTACTAGTAGACCTTTGTAGTTTGCAGTTGGTGATCATGTGTTTATCCTCATTTCTCCTTGCATAGGCATTCAGTATTTTGGGAGCAAGGGGAAGCTATCTCCTCGATTCGTCGAACCATTTTAGATCTTGGGTCAAGTTGGAGAGGTAGCCTATATGCTTGCCATTCCACCTAAGCTCGCTCAAGTTCATAATGTTTTTCATGTGTTGATGCTTAGAAGGTATCAGCCAGATCCTTCCCATGTGCTAAACTAGGAAGATGTGGACGTCAGCGAAGATACAACCTATGAAAATAACCCAGTACAAATTTTGGACTCTCGAGATCAAGTGCTCCACACTAAGATCATTCATTTTGTTCAAATGCTCTGGCAACATCATGGAGCAGAAGGCTCAACTTGAGAGCAGAATGCAGCAATGCAGCATGCATATCCAAAGTTGTTCAATGAGCAAGGTACTTACATTATTTAAATTTAGAGGATGAAATTTCTGTAAGGGGAGTAGGATGTAATTGTTGGCCTAAAAGTTAAATCTGCCTCTCCTGAGTCAGACTGAGTTGTCAATTCCGTAACTATGTCCTACTGAGTCCTGAGTTGTCAATTTCTTTCACTGAGTCGTGACCGTCTATGTGTCCAAGACCTCATCTCTGGAAGACATGTACAGTCAAATCAAGCTTGAAGCTCCAGAAGACACGTTGTTTGAAAAACATCACACCAAAACTGGAAGAACTCTTTGAATGCCAACCATCACAGGTATATGGACCATAGGACCGACCTAGAAGCCTTAGAAGCCTTTTTGGTTAAAATTAGAATAATACAAAGAGAGTTTCTAAGTCCACTTTCTGCCCTGTGGAGAGCTCTTAGTATCTACCAAATATTTCCATATTTTCATGTGTCCTTACAATCTAAAATGTTCATTATAGTTAAATCTAACTGATTACAGGGAACACTCATGAGCTCTCCACCATGTCCACTTTTTTCACAAAATCTCAAGTTTCTAACACTTAGTGGAAAAATGGTTTTTCTGGGAATCTCGGAACGTCCGAGAATATACCTTCGGACGATCCACGATAAGTCATTCGGACGTTCCGAACCCCTGAATTCCAGTGTCCTTCGTACGTTCCGAACATATCCCTTCGGATGTTCCGAAGATTGTCCCAAATAGTCAAACTATCCGTTGTAAGGTCAAAATAGTTGTTGTAATATGATCGTTGGGAATCCGATCATTGCAACTTCGGAAGGTCCGAGACCCATCTTCTGAAGGTCCGAAGATAGATCCGTTGGAACTTTTCTAGCCTATAAAAGTAAGGCTTTTTAGAGAGGAAAAGATTGATGACCTGATCCCAATTTTTCCATACACTCTTCCAAGCTTCACACTAACTTCCAAAGCTTATATACTCCGTAGTAAAACACTATAAGTTTTGTATCTTAATCTCAAATACATTCAAAGCTCTCATAGGCATATCTTGAGCATCTTATGCTCTAAGTTGAATATATTAAGTGAAGATTCTCTCTAGGGTCTTAATCCTCATAGGAAAACCTTTATCTACCCTAGATCTACCCTAGACCTCCTTGCTACCATATTGGTTGAACTTCATTGGAGCATCTACATCAAGCCAAAAAGAGGAGGACATTCAAGAACAAGCCCAAGCTACTTCAAGTAACTCAAGGCTAAGTTCTTGGTATATTTCAAAGCACAACTTCTTTCTATTACTTGTGAAATATTGTAAAGAGTTGGTGTAACCTTATTGGCTTTCAAGAGAGGTGTTCTCTTGGTGATTAGGTCGATCTACACCCGTGAAGTAGATCAAGCTTTGTAATTGGTTTCTTCTCCACTCGTGAAGGAGAAGGTTAGTGAAATCCTCAAGTGGTGTACTTGAGGCGTGGATGTAAGCAAGGTTGTTGAACCACGTAAAAATCATCGTGTCACAATTCTCCATCTCTTCTCATCTCTTCACCTTGTTTTGTGCACTTGCTCTAGATCATATCATATTGCACACATAATTTGCTTAAACCTAATCTTACTTATAAATCACATTTAGAATATTAATTGAGCAAATTTGTATTAATTAATCATTAAAGTGCCCAATATTTAAATAGATTTTAAAATTCCCCAATAGTCCTATTCACCCCCTCTAGGACTATTCTAGGTATTTGGCTAGCTTGACCAACAATTGGTATCAAAGCTAGGTTTCTTGCTATTTGACTTAACCGTGTAAGAGTAAATCTTTTAAGCTAGAAATGTCTAAGGGTGATTGCATGGCCGTGATATGTCCTCCAATACTTGATGGCTCTAACTATACTATTTGGAAAGCCAAAATGAAAATGAACTTAATGATAATAGATGGAGCTCTATGGGAAATAATCTTTTGTGGATGGACTAAACCTTCTAAGATTTACTTCTCATACAATGATTTTGAAAAGAGCATGTATTCGGCAAATGCTAATGCCCTCAATGCGATACTTTGTGCCGTTTCAGCAAATATCTTATAGAATATCATATCTTGTGAAATTGCAAAGGAAGCATGGGACATGTTGGAGAAAACTTATGAAAAACCTAGGAAAGAAGATGCCTTAGAAGTGGTGTATTGTCTAGGACCCATTCAAACACTTGAACCTCAATAAGAACAAACTAATGAAGAAAATGTAGAAGATAATACACCTACCATAGAAGAATTAAGTGAGTCATTAAATGAAATGTACAAGCAACTTAAGAAAGTTGGTAAAAAAAATATAAAACCAACAAAAGAACTAAATGAAGAAAAGTTGGAAAAAGAAAATATTCTAAAAGATCTAACATTGGCAAATCAAGTGAATACAAAAGCTATTCAAGAAGAGTGCTTGAAACTTGAAGAATGCTTAAAAGTGGAAATAAATGAAAAAAGGAAATCTTAAAAATGATATAAGAAAACTGAAGCATGAACTTTATTAATTAAAAGAAGATTTGAAAGATTTGAAAATTGTGCTAAGTTGTGAAGAAGAAGAAAATGCTAAAATTAAAAATCGACTTAATGATGCTAAAGCTAATGTTCTTAAATCACAATCAAATCTAAAAATTGAAAATAAAAAATTGGGAAAAGAAGTTAATGACTTAAAGAGATATAAAGAAAAATTTGAAATGAAGTTCACAAGAAGAGAAGAGAAGCTTGAAAGACTTCTAAAACTAAGCAAACCATTTGGAGACAAAACGGGTCTTGGATATCATAAGAAAAATGATAAAGGATCCAAGAACCAAACTATCTTTATTAAGGGTAATTATCCTTCAATTCTTCAAATGAAAGTCATAAAATGCTTTCATTGTGGACAATCCGGGCATCTCATGTTTTTGAATGTAAAGTAAGAAAAAAAAATACAAAAATGCAAATCAAATTAAGGTGCAAAATCTAAAGGAAAATGTTCACAAAGAAAATGTGAAAAGGGTTAAGAGAAATAAAAATCAATGGAATTATGCACCAAGAATTCAAAATCATGAACAAAGGCATAAGAACTTAAATGGAAATCTAAATCATGCCTTAACTCATAAATTGATTGAAGCCTTAAATGAATTCACAAGATTTTGTCAAATGAATAAGAACACCAAAAAGAGAAAATCAAATGTTCATCTGTTTGACACCGGTGGACCTAGAAGACCTTTCTTCAAGCGCCATATGGTTACCCAAGGCTAGGAGAGTGGATTAGTTTGGGTTATGATCTTGGGTGTGAACTTTTGTAGAATTTATATGATTCCATCTTGCATATTCAAATTAGATTTGATCATGTATGCAATACCGCTTGATTGTCTTGTTTCATCCAAGCTTTTCATGCCTATATCCTGTTGATAATGTGTGTGTGTCAACCATGTTCCATTATGGTCCAAAATTGGAGCAAATAGTAATATCATTGGACCTAAGTAGAATACTTTGCCTAGCATTATGATTATTGGTTCACCACTGCCGTTGGCAAGTATGAGTGATTTATATGCTTTGGTATCGAACTCTTGACTCTTAATGCAATGATGACATCTTTCTTGGCTATGATGTACATCATGCTTGTGGAGTCACAAATGTGTGGACTTGAACCTATCAAGGGTCCAATATTATTGATTGTTTGTGTGCTTGAATCAATCATGCTACCCAATACTAATGTGATCACGAAATGTTGAATCATACTTACTTTCATTATTTCCATCTCCATGTCCTTGATTTGAAATTCACTCGAATGGACTCTATGGTGGTTTGTGATTATCTAATTTTGATAATGTTGCTTGATTGTATTGAAAATCATTGATATAGTGCTTCTTGCAACATGGTATGTGCGAATCATGCTTGAGTAGAGTAGTCATTGTTCAAAGATTTATTTGCATGATTTTTGATACTTTAGGACCTCAAACTAACACCATTTCCATATTGCACTTAGTGTTTTAGGCAAGTTTCCTTGATCAAATGGACACCTCTGTAAGGCTCAAAAATAAAAATAAAAACTCAAATCTAAATTCTATTTGGAATCTTGTCTATCTCGGAAGCTCCGAATAATAGTCTCGGACCTTCCAAAGTTGGAAATCATCAGAAGTGTCGAAGTCCTTATCTGGAACATCCGGTAGACATCAACTCTGTTATACCTCAGAACGTCCGAAGGCGAATGGAACTTTCTTCGAAACTTCCGAAGATGCAGAATATGAACTGGATAATCTCGGAACGTCCAAGGAATTAAACAACTTACTTCGGAACGTTCCGAAGATGCAGAAACTGCACAATTTCGGGGTTTATAAAACACGATCCGTAGCCCTCTTTTCTTCATTCCCTCTTTCGCCATGACTTTCCTTCTTCAACCCATCTCTCCCTCTGAGCCTCTCTTCTCGAGTCTCCCTCCGAGATAAGGTTTCAAATCACTCTTCTCTCTTCTCCATTCACGTTTTTCTTCAGAGAAAACTCATCTCCTTCTCGGGTAAGCATTCTTTCGAATCTCTCTTCGATTTTGGGAGCTCCTGATAGTTATTTTTGATAAAATCTCTCATAAGTAATCTTATAGTTTGGGATTTTCATGAATCCATTGGTAAGCTTACTTCTCCCTTGTTTTAGAACTGATTACTTGCGCTTTTGGGTAAAGTAAATACCAAGCTCTAGTGTAGAATCTCTAAAACTCACAGATTTCCACTGATTTCACTGAAAATCAAGGCCAAACCAGCCAAATTAGTCTTTCATTTGCAAATCTCTATTAGTGACTTAGGATTCTATCCTTGGTACCTTCTCTCGTTTTCCTTGATTTTTCCAAAGTATGGATGAAGCTTCTTCCGACACTCAAACCTTAGGAATCCTGCTGAGAGACTTCTCATGGATGTAGTTCCAGAGACGACTGAATACATTACAAGAACTGGAATTACTTTTGAACGACAGAGTGATATAAGATGTTTGGAACAATTTGATGTTCCACAAACTCTTGGGCGTATCAACTAGCTAAACATCTTGAAATGGGGTGGTCACACCTATCTTTCTCTTGCCAAAGGAATGTATGGTGCAATCTGTAGTGTGAACCGTGATCGTCTATCATTTACCATAAGGTTCACTTATGGATCTCAAGCACGGATTACACCAAGTCACATCTCCTCCCTTATCGGTGTGCCCCTATGTCCTGGTGGCCTCAAGTTTATTGACAACTCTGTCCCTGATAGTGAAAAATTACGAGTAACTGAGAAATTATGTGGAGTATTCGTCGAATAGATTGGGCAATGCTCTCCGTGCTTCCGAGCTTCTCCCTAAATTCTGTCTTCTGCACAATGTGTTGCTCTTCAATGTTTATCCATGAAAGGGTAATAGAGGAGACTTGAGTCCTCTTATGATAAATACACTGATTGTTGTAGATTCTGAACGAAGCATTTGCCTTCCCTCCATAATCTGTCGGACCATCATTGATCATTGGTTTTGCAAAGGTCATTCTGTTGCTCATTTTGGATATATCATGTCAGAACTGGCCAAGAAATTAGGCGTCCCAATCCCAGATGAGGAGACTGTGTATCACAACCCTCTTAACAAAACATCTTTGCAGAAAATGGGACTCATTGAGTGCCCTCGTCCTCGAAGAGTTATCCATCCTTCTCAAGCACCCCCTGTTGTAGACGAGCAAGTACAAAATGAAGAACAAGCATGAGGTGAAGAAGCCCATCAAGAGGGAGTACATGGTGAGCAGACACGTGAAGAACAAGCTCCTCAACCTCTACTTCTTCAACGCCTAGCTTCCTTAGAAAGAAACATTGCAGAGTTGCGTGAATCTCATGAGAGGAACATTGACGAGATTCGCGAAACTCAAAATAGGCTTGGCCTATGGTTGCGGCAGATTCTAGATATGTTGAGCTGCAAACGTTCTGATGCCGATACTCCTTCCTCTTCTCATCAGCCCAAATCATCTCGTCAGACCAGATCATGATGGACCACTAGGAGTAGTGGGATGGGTACATACACTTTGGGCTCGTTGACCTGTTTGGTCAAATTTTGGGGATGTATTAGAACTCTTCAGCGTGTAATATTTTGCAAATATGGAAATGTTCAAACTCTAAAAGGCTATAATTATATTTTTTTAAGAGTTGAATGTTTGTCATATTATTCATGGATGCTTTATAGTCTTGATAGTTGATGGTTGATGGTTGGGTATTAGTCTTATTCTTGGTCTCATGTATGTATAGAAGGTTGGGTGAGCTCATTTGCTTTCATGGATGAAGGTTGGAGTCTATTTTTTTTTTCTAATTCCACATGCTTGACCTTATATGATTCTTATATGAAAACAACTCTCATGATTTACAACTCATTCATATAAGTCATTAAAATAGTAGCATGAAGAAAAAGGAGAATGGCTTATTCAAATATGAAAGATGTTTGAACCCTTCATTAAGAAGAGAAATGTCTATAAGTGATTTGTACTCCTTTATATAACAATCTTATGGAGTTCAACTTTTTATTGTGGTCATGAATGATTGAACGGTAAGAGGAGTACAAATCTGAAAAAAAAAGTTGGGCTTTCACATATGCCTTCATGAAAAATGAAATAATTTGTAGATTCTTATTGCTTTCATGAACGAATTACATGTGTGCATATGCATTTGGATGAATATTGATGAATTATCAATTGTGTTCACATGGATTGTGATTATCCCTTATATGCGTTATAGTTATACTATTTTCATTTTGGCAATATATGTCATTGTGTTTCAATTGGTATCAAATACATCTGGCCCCAAAGTTAAATCTGTATAACAATGTGGTATCATTTGAAAGTGTCTTGAAAATATCATTGGCTTTCCCTCTCTCTCCTTCTTCTCCTATTCGCAATGCTTATAGTCATATCACATACCATTTGGAAATATGGCATTGTTTTAGTATAACTCATTACATTTGCCCTTATATAGTTATATTTGTCTAGATGAATGATGGGATGCTATGACATGTACATCTAAGCCTTTGTCACACTCCAATATTACAGGGGAGTAAATATGGAAACTTACATGATAAGGTTTATGATAACTTGGGAAAATTATACTTCTTTAAATGATTTTCCACAACTTGTGCACCATGAAAAGTACTTGATATGGCCCTTTGTAAATTTTTGACAAAAAAGGGGAGAAATATTGAGAAACATGGAGATTGGGGGAGAAACAAAAATGCAATATCGGTATCAAAGACAGGGGGAACAAATGTGATTTTAAGATATGCTTTAAAATTGAACACATATTGTGTATTATCACTAACCTTTGGGGAGATCACTTTCCACCAAGAATATGGAGTGTATGTTGTGCTTAAAGGAATATCACAGGCATATTCTAAGGGGAGCTGCCATGAGCTTTCAAGCATTCAAACTTCATGAAGTCATGTCCAAGTTTATTGAGTTTATTGTCATATTTTATTTCTGTACTTTGTATGTATTTGAACTCATTAAAGTTTGTAACTTGTATTTGAGTCTGTATAGAGTATTCTCTAAGTTTTGTCATGAAATTGACAAAGGGGGACATTGTTGGCCTAAAAGTTAAATCTGCCTCCTGAGTCAGACTGAGTTGTCAATTCCATGACTGTGTCGGACTGAGTCCTGAGTTGTAAATTTCTTTGCCTGAGTCGTGGTCGTTTACGTGTCTAAGACCTCATCTCTAGAAGACATGCACAGTCAAATCAAACTTGAAGCTCCAGAAGACACGTTGTTTGAAAAACATGGCACCAAAATTGGAAGAATTCTTTGAATGCCAACCAAACACAGGTATATGGACCATACGACCGACCTAGAAGCCTTAGAACCCTTTTTGCTTAAAATTGGAATAATACAAACAGGGTTTCTAAGTCCACTCTCTGCCATGTGGAGAGCTCTTGCTATCTACCAAATATTTCCATATTTTTATGTGTCCTTGCAATCTAAAATGTTCATTATAGTTAAATCTAACTGATTGCAGAGAACACTCATGAGCTCTCCACCATGTCCATTTTTTTCACAAAATCTCAAGTTTCCAACACTTAGTGGAAAAATGGTTTTTCTGGGCATCTCGGAACGTCCGAGAATATACCTTCGGACGATCCACGATAAGTCATGCAGACGTTCCGAACCCCTGAATTCCAAGGTCCTTCGGACGTTCCAAACATATCCCTTCGGACGTTCCGAAGATTGTCCCAAACAGTCAAACTATCCGTTGAAATGTCAAAATAGCTGTTGTAATATGATCGTTGGGAATCCGACCATTGTAACTTTGGAAGGTCTGAGACTCATCTTTAGAAGGTCCGAAGATAGATCCGTTGGAACTTTTTTAGCCTATAAAAGTAAGGCTTTTTGGAGAGGAAAAGATTGATGACCTGATCCCAATTTTTCCACACACTCTTCCAAGCTTCACAACAACTTCCAAAGCTTATATACTCCTTAGTAAAACACTCTAAGCTTCTTATCTTAATCTTAAACACATTCAAAGCTGTCATAGGCATATCTTGAGCATCTTATGCTCTAAGTTGAATGTATTAAGTGAAGATTCTCTCTAGGGTCTTAATCCTCATAGGAAAACCTTTATCTACCCTAGACCTCATTGCTACCATATTGGTTGGACTTCATTGGAGCATCTACATCAAGCCAAAAAGAGGAGGACATTCAAGAACAAGCACAAGTTACTTCAAGTAACTCAAGGCTAAGTTCTTGGTATATTTCAAAGCACAACTTCTTTCTATTAGTTGTGAAATATTATAAAGGGTTGGTGTAACCCTATTGGCTTTCAAGAGAGGTGTTCTCTTGATGATTAGGTCGATCTACACCCGTGAAGTAGATCAAGCTTTGTAATTTGTTTCTTCTCCACCCGTGAAGGAGAAGGTTAGTGAAATCCTCAGGTGGAGTACTTGAAGCGTGGATGTAAGCAAGGTTGCCGAACCACGTAAAAATCATTGTGTCACAATTCTCTATCTTTTCTCTTCTCCTTCACCTTGTTTTGTGCACTTGCTCTAGCTCATATCATATTGCACACATAATTTGTTTAAACCTAATCTTGCTTATAAATCACATTTAGAATATTAATTGAGCAAATTTGTATTGATTAATCATTAAAGTGTCCAATATTTAAATAGATTTTAAAATTCCCCAATAGTCCTATTCAAACCCCCCCCCTCTAGGACTATTCTAGATATTTGGCTAGCTTGGCCGACAGTAATGACCCTGTCCAGATTAACGAGTCAGTAGAAATGGGTAGAGCTAGACTAGAGAATAAAGGATTATGTGCTTGTGTGTTAGTTTATACTTTGTTTGAAATTGTTCTGAAAACACACAAGACTTTAGAATATTTTTTAATTTAAATAGCTTCCCCATTTCACACACCTCCTCTTCAATTAGTCTACACAATTGTATATTATATTTTTATTCCAAAGTTTAATTGAGGAGAAAGAGAAATTAAATTAAGAATTCAATTTTGAGAAAATTAAAAGGATGATTTTTAATTCTTCTAATTTTGAAAAAGTCACCATTTTGATTTTTATTGTTTTGAAAATTATTTCAAAAGAGAAGGAAAATGTGAATTTGAAATTTATTTAAACAATTTAGAAATAAAACAAGTGGTGTTAGTGTTTGAAATTGAATTTGTGATTTTATCAACCTTAGACAAATTTTACGAAAAATCATTCTTATTTTTATTTTCAAATTCAAGTTTTAAACAATGATTTGAAATTTATGGTTTATGAAAAGACTATTTTACCCATGTTTTAATATGATTTCATGAAATAAATTGAAAATCCAAGTTTTGAAAATGCATAGTCGAAATTATTTTCCTACAATATGTTTAGAGATTTTTGAAAATTGGACTTTATTCTTGGAATTTAATAAAATCAATTTTTTTTGTAAAGTTAGTAAATCTTGAGGTACACGATTTTTTATTCTTGGATTGTTACCAATATTTTTAGAAAACTACAAAACACAAAAAAAAAAAAAAAATGTGTAGCATTGGGTATGTGATGTGTAGAGGAAATCTAATCCTATCTTTTAGTATTAATTTTTAGAAAGTCCTAAAATAACTAGGAGATAAAGTTGGAAACCACCTAAAATCCCTCCCTCCGTTGGAGCCCGAAGATCTCTTCGTTAGTTGGAGGAAGAATCGGTACGAATTGGATTTTTTGAGGAACGTATCGAAAGAGAATTTGATTTAGTTAGACAATGTGTGGTTGGTAAACAAGGATCGATTTTTTAGCAAGGTACGGAATGTATCGTCAAATATTCAATATGAATCCACAAGATCTATTTTTGTTCAAGTAATGGATTCTAGCCAATTGAAAGGATCTTCTAATCAATCCAGAGATCCTTTCGATTCCATTACTAATGAGGATTTGGAATATCACACATTGATCAATCAAACAGAGATTCAGCAACAAAAAGAAAGATCCATTCTTTGGGTTCCTTCCTTTCTTCAAATGGAACGAACAGAGATAGAATCAGATCGACTCTTAACAAAATTTCTTGTTCAACAAGTCCTTGGCCGACTCCTCTCTTCTATTTATTCCTCTCTCTAGTCTCTCTTCCTTTTCCCACAAAATTTGAGTGTCACTCTTCTCCTTTTTGGCTTGGGTGATTTTCTTCCATAGGATTTTCGAACAAGGATTTACTTTGAGTTCTTCTTGGATCTCCATCTCCTTCTTCCTTCAATTTTTAAAAGAGCCAAGCTTTGGGTTTTGATCATTAAAGAACTCCAAGATTTATCACGTACACTTCACACAATATTAAGTGAGGGGAGCAATTCACCTCATGCTTTGATTTATACATGATCTCTATTTTTGTTTGTACAATAAAAAATATTGCAATTTGTGATGTAATCACTGGACCTGAAAGAGTGATTGGTAGAATGATGGTTATAATCCGGTACAAAACTCACATTAGTGTAAGAGATTGTTCTATTAGCCGTGAGCAGACTCAGTCTGCCCGAATTTATGGAAACTAACCATTAACCTTATTGGAAAGTTTAGTGTTTAGATTCGATCAATTGTTCTCAAAACGGCTTGTGATTTGTGTGGTTTGTAGTGTTGGATGGAATGGAACAATATGGTATGTTCTTTGGAATTTTTTGAATTGGTTTGGCATGCATTATTTTAAGTTTTATCTTGCAATTATGCTATGTAGATTATTTCTGCGTTATTTGATTTATAAGCATGCTATGGTGATAAGGAACATGTTTATTATGCTATGGATGAGCATAGATGTTGGATAATATGCTTAGAATAAATCTTGGAATTTTATGAGCATGTTATGGAAATTGTGATATATTTAGGAGGCATGATAGTCATGGCATTGGCATGGCATTCTCATATTCATGGATTTGGGTATGGGGGTTTAACACCTCGGATTCTCAGACTATTACTTTATATGACAATTATTCTTTTAAATGGTGGATTTTAGAATTGGACCTTATTTGGATAAAAAATTGGGTCATGACCCAATTAGGACCCAACCAATGTTGGAAATGGTTTTATTAAATACAAATGGGTTGAATTAATTTAGTGATGAATTATATCTAATTTTAAACAAAAGATTTTTATGGCCGAATTTTGAATGTGAAACGTATAGATTTTGCGCATGAGAGATATGTGGGATTTTAAATTCACAATAATATGCTAGATATTTAAAAAGGGATGAAATATCTATGAAATAAATAAAAGATTAAGCATGGCCGAAATTTGGATAATAATATTCATATTATGCGCATAGGATATTCTAAAAGGGAAGGTAGATTGTCTTAAATTAAATTAAAAGATTATTTGGATTATAACTAAGGTTATACGCATAGTACTTATTAATTAGAGTTAAAGGGAAGGTTTTAAATTAAGGAGAGGTCGGCCATGGCTAAATAAGACAAGGGAAAGTCGGCTATGGCTAATTAAAGAGGGAAAGTCGGCCATGGTTAAATAAGGAAGGTTTGATATATGTCCAGTATTTTAGTTATAACTTTTCACTCCAATAACGGATTGATTTTATTCTTTTTGTGTTGGAAAGAAGACTTCAAGGGCTATAACTTTGTAGTTTACCACTTTTTCTTATTCAAAAGTTAACAAGGTCAAAACTTAGCTACAATATAGTATACGTGTAAAAAGAACGGGAAACACAAGGGGTGCACGGCTAAGGGTTGCTTATTTTAAGAACATTCTAATATTGGATTAAGAGAGCTTAATAAAATGAGAGACCCAAGGGGGTGCACGGTTTTTACAATCCCATCTCTCTCTCAATCTCTCAAGGCTCATACACGGCAATACACAAGGAAAAGGGCAGCAACAAGAAGCAGTTCTTGTTTGGAGAAAAGAAAAGGGAAAAGAAAGAAAAATTGGAAGAGCAAGAAACCAAAGGGGAAAAGGTTAGTATCTTGTTTAATAATTTTATGTTTTGAAACAAAAAGAATCATAGGGTTCGGCATAGTGCATGGCCGAACCCCCTGGAGCAAGATTGGTGATGAGTATTAATGGATTAAATGGAGAAAAAGAACCATAGGGTTTGGCCTTATGGCATGGCCGAACCCCATGGAAAAATATGATTAGTTCTTGAGTTTTAAGATTGAAAAACCATGGAGAGATTGGATTTACTTCATTAGGGGTTATGTTCTTAAATTTTGGAACATGGAAAGACATAGTGATTTCATGATGAAACCATGGGGATTTATGGTTTAGAATTACAAATTTCAATGATGAAAATCCATGGAAGAATTTGATAATTTTAAAGGGAGATTTAGATAGGGATATGGATCGGCCATGGAATAGCCGAACCATGATGTTTTTTTATGGTTAAGTATTGGATCTAAAATAATAAAAATAAAGGGGTGAGGTTCGGCCATGGTGTGTGGCCGAACCCCCCCAAACATTTTATGCATTGATGATCGGTTTTGATTGGATCTAAACCAATGGCCAAGATCATGAACCATAGGGTTCGGCCATGGTGTATGGCCGAACCCCATGGGTTAAGTTTGGAATGTTAGATGGAAATGGTTGCTAAATTTGGAAAGCAATCCAAATATGAAAAGCTTCCAAATATGGCTAGTATTGCTAAAACTAGAAAACATCTAAATATGGTAAGGACTGCTAAATTTGGAAAGCAATCTAAAAATGGAAGGAAAGTGGTTATTTTTTGAAACAATCTATTTTTAGAAAGTGTTTCCAATTATGGAAAGGAGGATTGAATATTAAGAAAGTTTCTATTCTTGGAAGTTGTTATTAAAATTAGAAAATATCTACTTATTGACGATGAAGATTATTTATGGAAACTATCCAAGAATGGAAAGTGGGGTTTGATTATGGAACTTGAATTAAATAAATGGATTGGATGCCATAAGTGAGGTTCGGCCATGGTGTATGGCCGAACCCCACTAAGGTTTAGTTTTTGAAAACCTATTTAATTATAGAATTAAATATATGGTTTAGGCTCATGTATAATTGAATCAAAGGAGATGGATGATATGAATTTAATGTCATAGTTGGAAATTATACACCATAGGGTTCTGCCATGGTGTATGGCCGAACCCCATGGTCCAAATTAAGGGATCAATGGCATCTTTAATTCATAGTTTAAGGGATGATTTATGAATCATATTATGAACCTATGTCATGAGTTAGGTTATGTGTAGTTTTAAAATAAAATAAAGGATAAAATGTATGTTAGGAATTGATGGAGAAAGGAATGACAAAAATGTAATTAAACACCAAAGTGGAGAACCATGGGTTCGGCCATGATGTATGGCCGAATCCCATGCGTTATGTTTGATGGACTTATTTGGTTAGGAAAATTTATAAGGTCTAATTATGGAAGATTTAAAGGAAAGAGGAAACCAATGGCATTTTTGTAAATTTGAGAGAATATTGGACATTGGGTTCGGCCATGGTGTATGGCCGAACCCCATGAATTATTTTATGGGATTATGTGCTTTGGAAGCATGAATGGATGACTTGGAACCTAAGCAAAGAAAAGGGGCTAGGGTTATCAGCAATGGCATTTTTGTAAATATGTATGAAAAATGGTAAGCCATGGGTTCGGCCATGGTGTATGGCCGAACCCCCATGGGGTTTTGTTTATAGACTTAGAACCTTTTAATTAGGTGAGACCTGGTGTTGATTTATCATTATATTATGAGGTAACGGGATCTCGCAAGCGGTGCGTGATCGGTGATCGAATCTTGGACGGAAACGCAAGGACTTGTGAACGGTCTTAGGTAGGATTCCACCTCATTGAAACCATGGCTTATGTACTTTGTTTTTATATTATGTTTGATGAAAATATGTTTCCAAGGATATGTTTTATTATATTGAAATTCATATGCTATATTTAAGTGTTTAAAATAGCATGGGCCAATTATGCTTCAAAGGATGATTTTACATGCTAAGTTTATTTATTTAATGAGCATGTGTTGTATGTGGTTTCAAATGATGATTTTCAATGCTATGTTTATGTTATAAAATAGCATGTGTTTCATTGGCATCTCATGCATGGCATGGGGTGGAGGATTTATAATCGGAGGGGTCACACTCCGTCGGGGGGTCCGAAAAAACCTATGTGCAACACCTTGATGTGATTTCCATCAAGAAGATTTTCGGAGGGTCCACACTCCGCCGGGGCTTCCGGAAGACCTATGTGGTGGGTACTTTATGTACATGTGGTGGGTGGGACTCATTGCATATCTGTCATCATTGCATGGCATGGATTTTACCTGGTTTTATATATTATGTTATAATATATGTTTTGTACTAACCATGTGTTAGCCATAACTAGAATACCTACTGGGCGCATTATTCTAACGCCCTATTTCTACCCTAGTTGATGATACAGGTAATCAGGGGAATGATGAGCGTAAGACGGACCAGGCATAGGAGCTTGGAAGATCTAGTTTATATGTTTTGAATAAATTACTCATGAACTTGTATTTGAGTATTTGGATTTTGGAATGTAATAACTAAGATGGTTGAATGATTTAGTTTGATGATTATGACGTACTTTGCTATCTGAGTGGATTAGAACTTGTTCTAATATAATTCTGCATTTTGATAATTATGATTCCGCTGTTTATGATTTTATTCTGCAAATCGGTATTGCTATGTGTGAACCATTTTATTGGACTGAGTCCATACACACAT
Source organism: Chimonanthus praecox (assembly GCA_022113865.1). Lineage (NCBI taxonomy): Eukaryota > Viridiplantae > Streptophyta > Magnoliopsida > Laurales > Calycanthaceae > Chimonanthus > Chimonanthus praecox. The sequence goes on from CM039091.1 coordinate 37,507,387, forward strand.
AGGGTTGGCCATTTAAGGGTCGGACTTTGGAAGTTCGGACTTAACTCGCGTCGTGACATCCCGCGCTCTATCACTCTACTCTGTTACAAAAAAAAAAAATATACACTGAATTTACGAGAAAAAACGAGTGAAAAAGGACGGGGCGTTACAGGGGGTGTATATTCCGTGATTTTGTCATGATGGCCACTTTGGTGCCTCAAGTGGTAGGCTGTGTATTCCTCACTTAGGTGGGATGGCCACTACGGTGGTAGTTCTGTATTCCGTGATAAAATCATGATGGATATTGCTTGGTAGAAGGTTTTGTATTCCCCACTTCGGTGGGATAGCCACTGCGGTGTTACTTGTGTATTCCTCGATTCGTCAGGATGGCCACCAAGTAATAGTAGATGTGGTAATAGAGATGGTTTGCATTTCGCATTGAGCATTTTGCATTGGCATTGAACATGAAGCATGGTGATTAAGTAATGTTGGCGCCCCATATAGACACCTGGTTTTTCTGCCTCTACGTACCCGATTTCAAAAAATCAAGTGAAATTACCATTCTACCCCTCCGTGTTTTATCATCCGAACGAACTGTTATTTCATTTTCATTTAGTTAGGATGAATATACTCATCTGAACGAACACATCAGTGTAATTTCAGTTCGTTCAGATCAGTATACTAGTCCGAACAAACTGATTAGTGTAGTTTCAGTTCGTTCGGACGAATATACTTATCCGAAAGAACAGAACAGTGCAATTTCAGTTTGTTCGAACGAATGAACTTATATATGTTCATTCGTTCGAATGATCAGTTTGAATCATTCGAACGAATGAACATATATAAGTTCATTCGTTCGAATGCTCAGTTTGGATATACCCTAAGAATAGTATGTTCCTTTGACGAGTAAACAATGTGACATGGTAAATGTCAAAGAATGCTGGAGTAAATGTGGTGCACAAGACACGCAATGGAAAGATAGTTCTGGAGATTCCATGTTCCTTTGATGAGTAAACAATGTGACATTGTAAATGTCAAAGAATGTTGGACTCGTGTAATGCACAAGACACACAATGGAAAGCTAATTCTGGAGATACCAAGTATGAGTCAACAATTCCTCAAAGTGATTTTGGCAACTCCTACAGTACAGGTTCTTGTTGTGCTATGTCGGATTCTATCTTGAAAAAGGAATGCAGTGCCATGTTTGCTGGCAGATCTCAAAGCAAAGTAACTGAATATGGGGATGCAGCCAAAACATGGGCCAAGTCTAAAGAGGACAAGCTTGAGGAAGTGAATGAGGAGGCACATTCGTTTGAATGATCCTAATGAACAAACAAATGAACATATATAAGTTCACTCGTCTGAACGAACAAATCAGTGTAATTTCAGTTCGTTTGGACGAGTATACTCATCTGAACGAACTGAAATGAACAGACAATTCCTTCGGATGATAAAACACGGAGGGGTAAAATGATAATTTCACCTGAATTTTTGAAATCGGGTGTGTAGAGGCAAAAAGATCGGGTGTCTATATGAGGCGGTGTGTTAGACAATAAATGCATCAATGTATATATGTATGTGCTATAATTTTCTTCACTGGACTTGGAGCTCATACCCTTTACATTGCAGAGAACCTAATGGATTTATGCATTGATGAAAATTAAGAACAAAACTAGAGAGCCAAAAGCAACTTAGAAGCATATTAGATTTGTTTGTTTAAGTAAATTTATGAGCACTTTGATATTTCGTTTATGGTTTGATTTTGTGGTTTGAAGTTGATTAAGAGTAAACTATATTTTATTGGATTTGTGAGACTTGGACAATAAGTAGCAGCCATTGAGAAATTTGAGAACACTAGTTTTTTTTTTATGGTTTAGGCATGTAAGCAAATTTGTGAGATAGACTTATTCATATGTCAGAATTTGAATCTACAAGTTGTGGAATAATAATTTTCAGAGTTTGTAATTTATTTGATGCTAGAGGGCATGAAGAATTTGTTTCCTTTGTACATGTTCATGTTATTTATTTGAGAAAAAAAATTCTAGCCATGAATTTGCAATGTAAGGCCATTTAGATGAACAGTAGATATTGGATTTCAATAGCAAACCATGCCCCATTTAGGTTCTGGAAGGGCGTGGTATGACACATTCAGCACAGAAAAGAAGAATAGAATAAGAACAGAGAGAGAGAGAGGAAAAAAAAAAAAGCGAGTGAGTTCGTGAAGGTGAAAGAGGGAAAATGGGGGTGGATTTAAATATGCAAAAACCCATAAGGTTGTTGCTGTACTTGGATAAGGAAAGGGGACCACGAGGCCTACCCTCTTTCTTGCAGGCGACATGGTCTCTGTCCGGCGGGCGATCGTTTAAAGCATTTGTTGGGCGTGCCTCCAAATGAGGGCTTGGAGGAGCCTACTATGGAATTTGAGCTCACAGATAGGTACGGAACATGAGAATAGGTTGGGTGTCCATTTTGATTGAAAATTGAAATCAAAAGCTGCTCGATTCATGCCAAAAACATTGTTTTGAAACTTAAATGGACAAATGGGTTTTGAGGCTTAAATTGAAAACGTAGATCAAGTTTCAAAGTTTCAAAATCGGACTTTGTGACATAGGAACAGCTTTTTGAAAGTTGGGTTAGGTTCCAAAAATTATTGATAGTCGCCAAAACTAGTTTTCATAACAAACTGAGGTCTAAAGGTATTTAAAATAAGCGGCTTTGCAAAATGTCCCATAAAGCGCATTTTTTGGAGAAATCCGGGTCGAGTTAATACAAGTATCAAGTTTTCCTATGTTCTGCAAGTTAGAGACATCAGTGTATACAAGTTTCAATGCCTGATCACTCAAATCCGTGATTTTGTTTCAAGATCCACGTTGTGAAACACTGTTCACAGTTTTTAAATAAAAATAATGGTTTTCACTCTTGGTCCGACCGACTGGACACAAAATTCTCTATAAAATTTATGTTCGTTGAAGGTCTGAATGCTTACTCTTTAGCGGACCGACCGTAATGTCGGTCTGACAGCTAGTAAGGGTCGGTCCGACCTCTAAAATTTGTAAAAGATAATTTTACCCTTTTAACTTCAAACGCCAGTATTTTGATCTTCTGAGCTCAGATTGGGCCAAATTTGGTCTCATTGGAAAGCCCACACAGAGGTCTACACATCCAATTGGTCATCAATTAAGATCAGAGTCCTTAAAATCCTCAAAAATGTGTGATCAAGGGTCAAGTCATTACAATGCGTTATGTATGTTGAGATGATATGGATATACACATGATGTGATGTATAACATGATGTAGATTTATCCATATGTATGTTGTGTATAACATGTGACGGTGTTATGATGTTCATGGTTGATGATGTGTATATGATATTGTTGCTTCTCACTAGACAAGTTTGAGCTCATACCTTACATTTTATGCACTCCGTTGGCGTAGGGATCGGTGGACCCCAGGAGCTGGCTTAGATGGTGGAACATATAATTATGTTATTTAATTTAGTTTATTTGATAAAAATTATGCTATTTGAGAGACATGTTACATATGATTTATTAGGCCACTTGTAGGGGATAGGTATTGTCCCAATGTTCCATTTTAGGCAGAACTCTACTGGAATTCCGATAATATTGCTCGGCCTCGTGTGAGACTAGACTTGATTGGCTTCTCCTTTTGTGTGTGTTTATGTGGAACTTAGTCTAGTGATGATATGAGTTAGAAAGGTCTTGAATGTATTCCCTTGAAAAGAAAATGACACGTGTTCTCGAAGGTCGGAATGTGACTATGGACTTAATACAGCGAGTTATATCGGTTTGTGACCCCATCGCGAAGTGGGGCATGACAGTTCCTCCATAATTAGGGTCACCCCTCGGGTTACAATACCGAATACACTCAGTTTAACTTCATCAATTACTCAACCAATTTCTTCTTATCTAGATGAGTGGTAAACAACATAAAAAACTTTTTTGTCAAAATCTATTTTCCCAATACAATTCATTTTCTTAAGAAGTTATCAAAAACATCGCCTAAACAATAAGACACAAATTCTAGAGGATTTTTTTTTTTTTATCTTCTTAGCCCCTTTGCCTTCGATATATTTTTGACAAATTTGCAATAAGAATCTTGAACCAATCCCAACAAAACAATTATCATTGATACAGTATAAACTATGAATACATTACTTGTTGTAATGGTCCGGCCATAAAAAATATTAAAATATTAAGTTTGTATATAAGTACGTGTTTGCACGAAATTAAGTTAATTTCATCTCCTTCCTCTTCCAAACAGCTAACCCTTTTTTCCTAACAGCAAGCCCTTGCCTCCTTTACCTTCCTTCTATTGATTTTCACATACTAAAGGCTTTGGATTCGGATTTCCTATGCTTGGAGCACCCCTTTACACGGTTCCTTCTCCTTCAAAGGTAAGATCTATGATCCTTCTCTTTCATTTTCCTCTTATTTGATGAGATATAAATGGGATGTGTTGAGAATGGAGTATGTGATGACTTTTAGGCCTTATTTGGAGAGGAATCTATGAAAGTAATTAGGGATTTTGTTATAGAATTTTGTTTGGGTGTAGATCTGATTTGATTTTGAACTTGGAACTATAGGAAGGGAAATAAATTTGGGAAAAGGGGTTATATGCATGATTTTGGAGATGATTCTTGGGAAGAGATTTGGGGATTTCCTTAAAATTGAAAGGATTAATCTAAATTAGGGATAAATATTGGGACTACATTAGGGGTTTTGCTCCTAAGCTTTTATTTGGCCTAATTTATGAACTAATAGGTATGTATTATGTTCTTTTTTATTGATTAGAGCCTTTGAACTCCGAACCCGTCGAGGTACGGTAAGAAAATCAACTCGAAACATCGTAACTTTCGAGGTGAAGATTGCTACACACACTAAATGAATGCTTATATGTTATTACATTGATTTAAGCAATGTATTGTGTTATTGGTGTGTTTAATGCATGATAGATAGGATGGATGTGCCCTATGCTATGCATGAAATGTTATAATTTCCTTATTATGTGATTTGTAGCATGCCTATTATCATGTTATGTATGATAATAGAAAATTGTGATATTTATTGGAGACCCTTGTGAAAAGCTGAGATGGTTTATTGATGAATTTAATTGGATTTATGCTGTCAAAATGGAGTGATTAGACTTAGAATGTTAAACCACCATGAGACGGGTTAAATAAATTGCAAGGACTAAGAATATGAGTAAATAAACCCGACGTGTGTATCTCAGGGTTGGTGTGTAATCCATGTCCCTAAAATAACCCAATGTGATAATTACGTTGAATGTATGAAATGTAATGTAATGCGCTATGCTTGATATCATTGTGAAATTGTGGTCATAATGTGATTATGATATGTTTATTGCCCATGAAATTATGAATATGTTTCCCTTGGTATTTGAAAGTTCCCTTCCTCGGTTCTAGAACACGATTGACCCTAGAGGGGGGTGAATAGGTCAATCTAAAAATCGTTGGTCCTTTTTAAATTCCTCGATTGATTATTTAAGTGCAACGGATATTACAATCAAGTGTGAATGTGTGTTAACAAATGTGATTAAGAAACCAACACAAGAAATTAACTCTAACACCACAATCACAAGGACACAAGTTATATAGTGGCTCAGTTAGCCGACCTACATCCACTATTATGACTAGCTCAACCTTGAGTTATCCCCAATTTCATTAAGTGGGGACTTACACCCTCACAATTAGAGTAGGAATTCCACATCACTCAATTGGCTGGGAATTCCACCCACCATACCAATAAGAACTTGCCTTTGAAGCTCTTTCTCGAAGATGTGTTCATCTCAAAGATCCACCCAATGTGTACCGACGCTCCGCCTTGTAGCCATCTTAAATCAATCACAATTCCAGGGTGACTAGGAAACTAGTTTTACCAAAAATCTTTCCTAGTTGGTATCTTTTCTTTCTTCCTCTCTTTCTCTCTTTCACTGACTCAATCAATAGATTGGTTGTATATGATTCTCAGGTGTAAGCACAAGAGAGATGATCGTTCCTTAGAGTGTGCGACTCTTCTCAGTTCAAGGAAGATGATTAAATGATCACACAACACTCATATTTATAGAGGAGTCTTAACAGTTTTTCAAATTGTCGAGTACCGACAGGTTGGTTGCACCGATGGGTCGGTGTTCATATTTATTACCGTTCAACCACCCGACCGTTGCGCATTAAATGCATTCCCAACGGTATAATTATTTTCCGCTCGACAGGTCGGTATTACCGATGGGTCGACAGTCATGGTACCGAGAGGTCGGTCCATAAGAGGGTCTCAATCTGGGACAACACCATGCAGAAAGAGTTTCATATCCCGAAACTTGTCCTGTCCAGAACGACCTGTCGCCCTTTACCGAGGTGTCGGTCCTGGTACTATAGATCGGTCTTGAAATACAAAGATGTATGTTTCTTCGAGAGTCCACTTGAGTTCAACAGTCCAGAACTCACAAGTCTTTCATCAATGAGTCGTTGGCCACAAGGGGTCGTTAAGTTCATCATCGAGGGGTCGGTGTATACGAGACTCTCGACCATAGGCATACCCAGAATGACAGTTCAATGTTCTAGAACCTTTGTCAATCTGGCCAACAGTCTTTTACCACGATAGATCGATCCTATCTCCACCGAGGGGTCGGTGAGAACGTCTGGTCGAAATGACAATAATAGTTCCAAGTTCATTTCCATTTCATTGTCAAGCTTCCTCTCTAGGCTTTTTATGATTTTATCATTTGTTCAACTAAGCTTAGGAATGGTCCTCCTAAGGTGTGGGTACCACCTAAAGTCATCCATGGCCAAAATACATGTTTTGTGATTGTTATAGCGATAAGCTTCAATCCGGTGGAGCATGTTCTTCTTTCTTGATCACCTTGAGTTCTTCAAACTTCTAGCAAATGCTTCTTCATGAGTCATGGAATTGACAAACATAGGGACTCGACAAAACCGGGGCACTAACAATAGTACTCACTGATGTGTGCCTAGGATGTTATCTAAGATGTGAATATGGGATATTGTGTTAATGGGTATGATGATATTAAGAAATACTAGTGTTGGGATGAGACCAAAGAGTTTATAGGACTTGATTATGTACAGTTCTCTTGTTTGGGCCCCACTATTAGTAGTCTCCACTCCCTAGAAGAGATTGGTGTGACAGGATGATGATTTGGATTTAAGGAACCTTATTGGAAAGGTGGCATCGGCTCTTCGACTTGGTCCTGTAGGGTTTCCGTCAAAGTGTATAGCTCATATCATGCTTCTCATTGTAGATCGCTCTCACGGCTGTTGTGGTTGTCGTTGAGGAGTATAGCCCCTCACATGATTCGTGTTGGAGGTTACTCTCATGATTATTTTCTACACTTGGTGTGCAATATTGCACAAGGTTAGCTACTTGTGAGCTCTACTTGGACGGTACTAATTTAATAAGACGTATTGCGCAAGATTAGCTACTTGTGAGCCCTACTTGGGCGGTACTAACGTTGTAAGATGTGTTGCGCAGTGTTAGATACTTGTGAGCCCTATTAGGGCGGTACTAACTTAGCAAGTCATATATTGATCACCTAAGAGCTGACTTAATTACCAGAGTGGTGAAGGGGCGCAGGGGGAGGTAGATTATCTATGTTGTATGGAAATCTCCCACTTGTAAGTTGTAGCCTATGTCCCTCAAGGGATTATGATGTTTGACAGCTCGTTCCATAGAGGTGTCATTGGGTGAACATTGTGTTCTCGTTGATGAGATTGGTATCTTTTGGTGGACATTGTATTCTCATTGATGAGATTGGTATCATTGGGTGGACATTGTGTTCACGTTGATGAGAATGGTACCCTTGGGTGGACAGTGTGTCCACATTGATGAGATTGATAGCATGACATGATAGTTTAACATTGTTTATATTCCATTTCATGCATTACTATTATGTGGGTGCGTGAGTGTGTAGCATGCATATTTCTTCACTGAGTATTGTTTATACTCACATCCTTGCAATTTCAGATAACGTTGCACCGTCCCGAGGAAGAGCTTAGATATTATGTTGCTTTATATGCACCACATATTGAGTTATTTGTTTCATTTATTTGATTTGAATTGATGATGTTGATTTTACCATTTTATTCATTGAGGTTCTGTTATAATAAATTCTAGAAAGGTGATAACTTTTATGATAGAGAATTTATATCTCCTTTGAGATGTTAATGGTAATTGAAGATTATTTATGGATTTTGAGTTTGAGTTGTAAGCACACGTGTGTTTCCCACGTGTGATATTCAAAAAAGAAAGATTTATCCGTGTCACGTGCCTATGTTTTGGGTCAGGACGTAACATCTTGGTATCAGAGTTTAGGCTCGTTTTCCCTTAGGACTGTGCGTGTGGAGTCGACCACTAATCGTCTAAGGTTTGAAATTCTTATGGAAGTATGAGTTTGTTTTGGGTTGTAATAGGGTGGGCAGGATTATAAGTTGAGGCTGGGACCTCTTTTTGTGACCAAATTTAGGCGACTATTGTTTAGATGTATCTCAAACGGGGTGACCAGAGTGATATCATAGTATGAGTTGAACCCATGAGGGTTAGACTCACGAGGATCCCGAGTTGAGAGGTACTGGAGATGGTTAGGCTTGGGAAAGTTGCATCGTAATGATTGAGAATATGGAACCTTATGCAGAACACCCTGTGAGGTGTAGATGACCTTGTCTTCCTGAGAAATGGAGTGAGACCAACAGGCCGAGTGTCTTATGATAGGGGTTAGATAGACCAAGCAATGGTATGCTGGTAGGTAACCACCCGATAGAAAAGTGAGGTCGTCACTAAATCCATGTAGGAGGAAGACAAAAGGGGATGTGTATTTGTTGCATCAGCTATGAATGTACAGAACTTCAACTAAGGATTGCTTGGACTGCAACTTTCAGCATAAACCAAGAGATTAAGGCATGTAGTTGGTTGAGTAGTGGTTACGATAGAACACAAGTTTTGTTTAGAGGCGATTTTGGATGACCGAGGACATTCTCGATTGTTGAGTCAAGTTTGATTCATAACTCTATGAAGTCTGAGCTAAGGATTTTGGACTCGAAAGACTTGGGAGAGGTTGGGGAAACCTTTGAGACTGCGTCCCGATGTGATGACTAGTGGGTTCTACTGGCCACACATTTTTTTGGATATATTCTGATGAGAGTTGCTCTGAGTTGAGAGGGATTGTTTCCCCTAAGCCTCTGGACATGGAATAGCTTAAGGCCACTAATTCGAGGCTTAAAGTGATGCATTATGGTTTTGGCACTAGTAGAATAGTAGGTCCCGTAATTTTACTACGAGTTCTAGATAGATGTCTGGGTAAGGTAGAGGTGGAGACCGTCAGGGACGAGATATTCCAAGTAGGATATTTGCTGTGATGCCTCAGACTGGAGAGATTGTTGATTCTCCAGTTATGCAAAGTATCCTATCTTTTTATAGTTTTTGGGCACATTGTGTTCATATTGATGAGATTGGTACCCTTGGGTGGACAGTGTGTCCACATTGATGAGATTGATAGCATAGCATTGTATATATTCCATTTCATACATTACTATTATGTGGGTGCGTGAGTGTGTAGCATGCATATTTCCTCACTGAGTATTGTTTATACTCACGTCCTTACAATTTCAAGTAATGTTGCACCGGATAAGTTCGAGGGACCCCGAGGTAGAGCTTAGTCATTTTGCTGCTTTAAACGCACTACATATTGAGTTGTTTATTTCATTTATTTGATTTGAGCTTTTTATGTTGATTTTACCATTTTATTCATTGAGGAGCTGTTGTAATAAATTCTAGAAAGTTGATAACTTTTATGATAGAGAATTTATATCTCCTTTGAGATGTTAATGGTAATTGAAGATTATTTATGGATTTTAAGTTTGAGTTGTGAGCACACGTGTGTTTCTCATGTATGATATTCGAAGCAAAAATATTTATCCGCATCACGTGCCTATGTTTTAGGTCAAGACGTGACAATTGTGAACAATAATAATACAATCCAACATTCTAAATAACCTTAATATGAAATTTGAGAAATTTGAAATGCATACTTTTCATCTTTCTAGATTAGCACTTACAAGTATTAAGAATCTTTAAGTACCTATTGACGTTCATTTATTTTCCCAATAATTAATCACATCTTTACTTTAAAAGACATTAAGATGAACCTACCTTAAAAAGAAATTTATAAAGCTTATCCTAAGACATTCACTAAGCACAAATTACTTTTTAAAAAAATATCTTTGAAAGAGAAGTATATTAATAAATTGTTGATAAAATTTCATAAAATAAGTTCTTATTAAATACTAAAGAAGCTAATTGTATTCCATAAATCTTAACTTTAATAAATGTTCCTACATAATTGTGAATTACAAGCGAATTAATCTATTATCAATTGTTATGAATTTAGAAAAGTATATTTAAATTAATTATTAATCACCGACCACGAAAATGTAAAATCTTATTCCAATTCCATCCATTGAAAAAAAAAGGAAAGAAGAAAATAAACCAAAAAAATGGTGATTTGAGCTCGGTCAAACGTGCCGCACACACACGACTCCATTGGAATTACGGGCCACGTGATGCTCCCACACGGACGTGATTGAACTGTACGGCCGCAGGCAGGCCGAATCTTCAGACGGTCAACACGGTAGCCCGTGGGTCCCACTTTTGCTTGCCTGCTTTTTCAGAGAATCCACGTCCACCATTCTTGCCGACCATAAACGTGTCCATTTCTGGCGTCACCACCCTTTGGCGGGACCCGCGCTATCATTGAATCCTCCATTTGGATTCCTGCCACGTTGGTCTGCAGTGGCGAGCGTGGGAGTGGCTCCTCTCTCCTCGTGCCTCACGTCCCCATACCTGACGGGAATTGCGCCGTTAACGGAGAAACAATAACGGCGTTTAAATGAGGTTCCTACTCGAAATTATTGAAATGCAGGGGACCACAATTATTAATTTAATTAAGCGCTAAGAATCGAACCGAAGTAAGACGGTTTCCGTTACATTTTTGTTCAATGACCGAATTGGCCTCATTCAGGAGTTTCATTGCGATCGGCGCCAGCATTTATCTTATTTCTTTATTTTTAACATCTAATTTTTATTGGCTACTATTACATCAAAATCCTTTTGACATATGCGGTTGCATACATGTCTTAATCTAGCGGCTTGTTAAGTACCTTTCAAACTTAAGAAATATATCCTTTTATATCTTATAAATAGTCACGAGAATATCAACATCTAATATACCATTGGTTCAACATACCACTTTAAAGTTGGTTAACAATCTAAACATAGGTTATTGTTCCTTTCATACTCTTAATTTATGTAATAGATAATGAAATTATTAAAAAAATTATATGAAGAGTGTATAATTAAAGAATGAGAGATTAAATAGAAATAAAAAAATTGTAAAGTGAGTTAAGTTAAATAGAAAATTAAAATCTTGGTTTTAGAAATTCAAATGAAGCAGAACTTTTAGCTATTAAAGATGCTCTAGCCGTGCCGGCTTTGAGATTTCAGGGGTCTTAGATGAACTCTTAGGATAGACGGGCTTGAGATTTCAGGGGTCTTAGATGAACTCTTAGGATAGACGGGCTTGAGATTTCAGGGGCCTTAGATGAACTCTTAGGATGGACCTTTTATACACTCACAAAAAATAAAATAAAATATATTTTTTTACAAAATGTGAAACATCTAAATAAAATATCATAATCAAATTTATAATAAATACTATTTAAAATTTATTCTTCTCGGATTTTGTTTAACATATATTTTTCAATAGATAAGATAGTTAATCCATTCAATCTTTATTATGAGTTGTGACAAATTTAATTTTCACTTGTGTCATGCATGTTGATTTTTTATTTTTTATTACTATTTTATTGTATTTAAAAAGAGTAGTTGAATGCTAAAGTATATAATGCATTTAAAACAACTTATAAAATAAAATTATATTAAAAAATTATCACTCAATTATAAATTATAAACCACAAAATAATTATTCAAATTTAAACTCATTTTCTTTCTATTCAACTATCTATATTATAGTGAATACTAAGTTTCCTCATTTAAGGACTTCTTTAGGTCATACTTTTATTAAAATTTCTAAAAAAATGATAAGAATAATGATTAGTTAAAATCTGACCTTTGCATAATCATTTTAATCTTATAATAGAGTCAATTAATCATCTCAGTTCTTAAATTTTAAAAGAAAAATAAAACTATACGATAAATGCCTTTTATCATGATGTTTAATTCATTTTATAAGAATTATAGATTTAAAATTTGAAAAAAAAAAATTGACCAAATCAATTTGAGTTGACTAAACTCTATAGGAATTCGACTCAAGCAAGTTAACGAGTGTTGTCAAGCCTTTTCAAGTTGACTTTAAATACTCCCCAAGTTATTTTACTTAAAGAAAAAATATGTCTAAATTTATAAGAAGTTGCAAAAAGTTTAGCAATATGGATACTCTCGAAGTTGAAAAATTGAACCTAACGTGAATCGAACACACAACCTTTAATTTTGGAGTCACAAGCGCTACAGATCCATTTGCTAGTAAAACAAATATTAAAATAAATTTATAACATAAAAGAAGATGCAAGAATTTAAAAATTGAACCCGACGTGGGGGCCCTATCTATTTGGAGGCCCTAGACAGCTTCCTAGTTCGCCTAAAGTGAGGGCCGATCGTGGACTCTGGTATTGTAGAGGACTGAACGTTGAGGAAAACTTATTATAGAAGAGGACTCAACTAATGCCATAACATGAGCCAAGAGAAGAAAAACGCTAGGTTGTGGAGATTGATGACATTGGTGAAAGAAATTAAGATCATATGTACTGGTTAGAGGTATTCAGCATGTTAGAAGAGCACTTAATAGCATCATAGAGTTCTATGTGAAGCTGACATAAATTCTACTTTCAATGGTGTCTACCATTTGTGATTCATTATACGGTGGACTTTGGAATGTTTGTCACTCATTGTTGGTTTGTATGGGTTAACTACGTCGTTTTTGTATGTTGTCATTATTGTGGGTCTAAGGCTCTTAAACCATTGATTTCATTTGTAATCTCTTAATCATTTTAAATAGAGAATTAAAATATGAAAAATGTTAGAGATGGTAAAGATGAATTGGAAATGAGGGATATAGTTTCAGTATGCGTCAGAAATAAACTATCAGTTTTGAGTTTAAAATTTACATAATATTCCTCTCTTTGCCTACTTCCTTTAATGAATCTCAGTAATAATGATTTAAACGTATTAGATATAAAGGTTATATAGTTATAGTATAAAACTGTGTAAAAATTTATATCAAAATATCATTTGATATAGGCCAGCAATTCTCTCACAGGTATTTTGTTTAATCCGATACGGGTTTTATTCTATTGCCTATTTTACCTTTCGAATCGGCTCGCCGAACCCTTCGCTGTAAGTGATTCGAAAGTTTCGACGAGCCGATTCGAAAGGCAAAGTGGGCAATAAAGTAAAATCCGTGTCAAATTATATAAAATGCCCTCTTTACCCTTAATATATCAAAATAAAGGTGCAGTATATATCGAATTTTGAAAATTCAATATTTGAGCATCAACCAAAATCAAAATCTTACAAAACTATCTTATGTGGCTTTTTTTTTCTTCCTATCCTATAATTTGTACTGTGAAATGTTTGCCATGACGTAAGCCATGTAAATAAGTCAATTTTATGACAAAGTTAATCGCAGTTTGATTTTATAAAATTTGAATTTGAATTTGATTTAAATTTCAATAAAATTTTATCCAACTTGACTTAAATAGAATAAAACTCAACTTCTGATGTAAAAACAAACAAGCGAAGTTCAAGTTAACTTGCTTGTTTCAGCTCAACTTATTCAAATATTCACTTTTCATTTGGGTTTGAGCTCAGCCGATCAGACACCTTAGTATCATATACATATTTTCTTAAATTTGACTTGTAAATATTAAATATATATTATATATTTATCTTGCTTGATTTTCATTATCAAGATAACTAAAAGTAAAATTGACCATGCATGAATGGTTGTAAGTTGATAACTTAAATTTGAATTCACCACAAACTTAGATGAACTACATGAGTTAGGCTTAAGTGATCTAAGTTTAACTAAACTAATATTCAAGGCAAGCTAAAACTTTTCACGCTTACTGTAATACCCTTCTCCAGATTAGGTGTGTTTTAGCTTAATAATTTTGTTTAACCGGTTTATTTCGAAGATTTCGGTTAGAGCTTTAAGGAAAGCCCAGGTTTGGCCCAATCCGAGCTCGAAAGCTAAGTGATCCAGCTCGTCCAACTGGAGGGGCATTTTAGTAATTTACCGCTTTTTTTTGTTATTTTATACATTATGTTATTATGTGATTATTATTGGATGATATGATTGTCCTTAATCAAGGAATTGTATTTTTGATTTTAAAATAATTTTATTTTCAGAAAATAGTATTTTAAATCCGCCCGTCAAAACCCCGAAATGGAGAAATAATTATTTTAAATGATTTTGGAAATGAGATAAAACTCAAAACTAGTATTTTGTGTTAGAACATTTTAAGAATAGTCTAGTTATTCTTTGACACCCCAAAATGATGTCTCTAAATTGTTTTATTTAACATTTGTTTAATTAAGTAAATAGTATTAAATTGTAATTTTTATTTAAATAAATGGTTTTTAGGGAGTTTTAAATCTCAAATTTTTTATGGTAGCTAAGGTTTTTAAAACCCAACCTATCTGTAAGGTTGGATCAAAATTTTCGAGCTTCTAAAAATATGTTTTAATTAAAAAATCAGATTTTTACTAAAACCAAGACCTTTTTGCAAAAGTGGAAATTTCGAAGGGCTGATTTGCAACAATAACTTTCGATACTGTAGCATACGGAAGCAGGCACTACATGCAGCCGCATGCAGTGGCTGATCGGCCCTTTTTTCGGCCATTTCTCTATAAAATGGACTTCGGGCCAGCATATCAACTCCCACCAATTTTCATCTCTTCTCCTCTCTGTATCAGTCTCTCAGCTGCTGTTTGAAAACCAAAAACCAGCCGACCTGTTTCTCTGTTTTCAGTCACCGTACCTTAAGAGGGAAAATTTTCAAAACCCGTATTTTCAGCTCAGGAACTCAATTGAAGGTAACCATTGTATTCCTTTTCAAATTCTAGGTGGTTTAGAATCAAGAAAAACTGATTTTGGGTTTAGTTTTGAGCAAGAAAAATGGTTTCAAAGTTTAAGGAAAAACCATGGGTTCCTTGTACCCGTGAGCTTTTGGTGTTAAAATCGGATGGCCCGGTGAGCTTCAAAGCTCCAAACCTCTCCCTATTGAAAGAGCACTCTTAGAGGAATCCATCGAACTGGTCAGATATGAAAACCGAATCTGGGAAACCCACTGTTTCTGGATTCATTCTTCATGTTTCTCGGTCGTTTACTGTCTGTTGCAAACAGTGAAGGAAGGAGGAAGAAGAAGGAAAAAAAAAACAAAACAAAAAAAAACAAAAAAAAATATTTTTATTTGATATTGTTGATGCTTGTGATTTGTGATGTTAGTTCCCATTGAAAAAATAATAATAAATAAATGAATAAATAATAAATATTATTATTTTATTAAAAAAAAATTGTTGGATTATGTGATGTGATATCAGTACCCCTTTTTGTTAATTAAAATTGTACTAACCCTCTTCTCTTATTACTTATAGTGTAAATACTGTTGTATTCACTTCCAGGTCGACCCATTGGTCGGGCACTGAGTGATCTCACTTCCAGGCCGACGTTATATTTGTCGGACACTGAGTGACCTTGAGGGCCTAACTCAAAATGTCAGATCTAGTCCTATCCAGAAGACAACCGAGAAATGACCCGAGGATCTAGACCTAACTCAATAAGTCAATCTGGTCAATACCCAGAAGACAATATGAGTTTTGGACTGACCCCTTTTTATCTATTATTATATTGTGGATTATGATAATTTAAAAAGGATAGAAACCCAGTATGAGACTCAATTCCATATACCTTGGATATTTTTAGGAAAATGTGAGATTTCAAAATACTATTTGTGTGTATGTATTTGATCTGTATATTGATTGTGTACTTGTCTGTTTGTTTGAACAGAGACCGCGTAACTACACAATCACGGTGAGGGAACTTAACTCTGTAGAATATGTAAACAGGTTTTATTATGAGATGAGTCTTGAGCAATGAGCGGTTTCAGTTTTGAGGAATCCACTCATGTGCGTAGACATGATGCACTGTGGTAAAAGTGCTTATGATGACTGTGAATATTATGATGTTGATCATAAGAATGTGTAAGACTACTTTCACGTACCCTAGGCTATTGAACTAATATCGGTCATATGGGAGATGGTTTACTTCTACTGGACCACGGGTGTCGATAGTTGCTGACTTAAGGGTGTCAGTATCGGCTAAGTCAGAGCCGGAGATATACTTGAATGGATGTATTTTGACCGTGTCAGGACTTAATACAGGTCTCAGTGTAGTCGGTAGGCGTTACGTTGGATGATAGCAGTAATTGACGAAAAATGGAAATGATGATGATGTTTTACATGATATTATGCTTAACTGTTATCAAGCATGAGATATTATTGAACTGTTATTTATTGCTAACCCGTTATTTACTTAAATTGCATTGTTATATTTCTTTCATTGGGCTAGTTAGCTCACCCCACTCACCTTTCAGGAGATGAACCCGAGGAGGAGAACCCTCTTTATCAGGCTTAGGGTGGATAAGCTGCGACGGTGGTTTGGGATTTCCCCTTGAGAGGAATACCTTAATTTGTGCTTTCTGGTTCTTGGAACCTCTTGCTTTTGTAAAGTACCAGATGTGGCACTTAGTTTATGTAAACATTATGTATTGAAACTACTACGTTTTGTAGTCACTCTGATTGTGATTGAATGATGAATCAATGGTTGGATTTTATATGATAATGTTATTTGTTGATGTTGTTGTTTATGTCTATTTATTGAGTAGACTTATGGTATGTATTTGAGTTCACATGTTGGGATCATGTGTAACCTTTGGGCCCAACTGTTGATCCAGTCCAGTGAGAATGCTTAAGTTAGTTTATCTTCAAAAAAAAAAAAAAATCAATCGCGTTCCGGGCCCACCCTTCGGGTCGGGGCGTGACACTTGCCTTAGGTTAACTATCATTTAAGCCAAGCTTAGAGTCAATATTTTTAAAACCCACCCTTCTAATCAGTTGAATTTGGTTCACCTTTGACTTTAATTGAATGCGGCAATGCGGTTCGATCATTTTGAAAACTATTTTAGAGTTTAAATCTTTAAAAATCTTTAATGACTCATGATTTAAAAGAGTTGATACAGTTTACCTTTAATAATTCCTAAGAGAGTTCAAACTTGTTATGTTAAATTATTGGAATATTCTATTATTTATAATTATAATTAGTATGAATAAGATATTTTTATAAAAATGTAATTATTACATTTAATATTTTATGTGTTTTGTATTTGATATTTAATATTTAATATTTATTAGTATGCTCATGTGACAAGTTTAAGCAAGTTTGACCATGATTAAACTCCCGTAACCTCTATCAAACCCAACTTTCTCCTAAAAAAGTTCAATGTGTAAGTCAAATTTTAAACCATTGCTTATAGTAGCTTAACATGGCTCGACTGCTTTACGCCACTAATAAACTGAAACTTACAAGAATAGATCCTCTAATCTCAATAAAATATAGTATTAATGGCAAATTGGCTTCATATGTAGTGATTGATCATCTGAGTAATTAAGCTTTACTTCTAGTAAGTTTTGATTTTACAAACAATCATTTTAAAATGTATTGAATCATATGGTTTGATTGGAAAAAAATTCATATCATCATCTGAAACACTTATCCTGAACGAACCAAGTTCTCCATACCGTTGTAGGTTAAAGGAGGGAAAGAAATAATTTTTTTATGAAAATTTAAAATATAATTTTGTAAAATTTGAAATATATTCAATAGAGTAATATATGGCTCAAGCCAAATTCAAGCCTAGTTTGAGCAAAACTATTATCTAATAAATTCATATGCAAAATCGGATAAAAGTATTTAAACTGATTTAAAATTGAGTTGATTCTTTTTTTTTTTTTTAATTTCTAGCTTTCAATTATTCAAATATTCTTTAAATTATTTAATATATTTGTAGTTAATAGGTTTGAGTAACAGATCTAATCAAATTTAACCAAATTTCAGCGTGATTTTGTGGAATGTATGGCCCGAATTTTAATTATTATTGCATTAAATTGAGAATGAATACACCACATGATTAAGCATTGAAAACATAAATATGTATATTTATGTATGAGTTTGAAGTAGGAGTGAAATTTGGGTCGGATTTTAATCTGACCTACATGACCTGACTCGAAAAATCAATGGGTTTGAATATGTATTTATATATCTTGAATTGGATTAGGTTGGAAAAATAAAACTGAAATAAAATTTCTTAATTCGATTTAACTTGTGTACACCAAGTTATAAAATAATACTTAAATTGAGTTAAATAAAAAATTCGAATAAAATTGAATGAGGTTGAATTTAATAAACTTTGATATTAGTTAAATAGAGTGTATTGAAATTCGATTGAATCCGACTTGAATTTCAGTGTCGGTGCCAAAGAATCTTCAACAAAGATAGGATGGGGCATTTCAGTCCATACAAGAATTCCGTGAGCTTTTTTCTTAGTAAAGAAAAAGCCCGCCGACAGGGGAAAGTGGGAAACGGGAATGGGAAGGAAATGGAAGGGTAGGTTTGGTTGGAAAGAGCAGACACGAGAGGAGACAGTCGACACCGTCCGCCCCTTCCTCGGACAAAACGGAAATTTCTGCCACATGTGCTGCATTTTCCCCACCTTATCTCAACCAGACGAATCTTCTACGGCCTACCTGCGCATCCACATTTTGTACGGTGCAGATTTCTCTCGTCATGTAGTTCTAGTCTGGATCAATTTTTATATAGATCTATGTGATCTTCTTTCTTTTTTTCTAAAAAAGAAAAAGATTATTAAGATTTTAGCTACATGGTACGAGAGAAAATGATGGTCATACTATGACATTAATTATTAAAATATTAAAAACTAAATTAAAATCTTATTGATTACTATTGCATGATGTGTAATGCTCAAAATAAGTTAAAAGTCTCGCTAAGTCTATTATCACATTATTTATTTGTGAGAATTGACTTGTCGGTCATTAATTCACTTAAGATGCGGCAGATCTTAAATTCAATTCACTTTTAATATAAAAACACCACTCTAAATTTACATATGTTTCAATGATTAGTTGTTTGCTTTAAGAGGTTTGGATGCCTTGATATTTAAAATAAAATTTTAGTCAACTCAAAATTATCTTTAAACTTTGAAATTGATTCTAAAAGTCTTAAATTCGAAGTTAAATATTGAAAAATCAACTTTGAATTAACCTTTAATTCATTTTGTACTTTATTTATATAAAATAAAAAATGAGTTGAAGATCAATTGAAAACTATCTCGAAATTTCAAAATTAAACATTTGTAAACTCAAATTAATTTTCAACTCATTGTGCACTTCATATATATGAATTATACAATCCTCGTACTTAAACGCTGTTATCAGTTTACATAGCCACCACAATGAATGCACTGGTTTAATTGTACAATTGTAGCTATCGTCACCAATTTTTGATTGCAAGCGTTGCTGTAGTCATACATTTTTACAATTAAGAAGCACTATATGACAACACCTTGTCATGCACCCAACTATATACGGGGGACCAATCAATATGCCTTTTGTGGGGCAACAGGATGTGAGATAGAGAGTAAAGTTGACTTTAAAATGGGTGATTTTTCGTTTCAAAAAGTGAGAAATATCATATTCGAATTATATGACCGTACCATAAAGACAATGAATATCACCTATAAGAGTTTTCCAAAATGTTATGCCAATTATTGAATAGATTAAAATTATTAAATTTTATATATAAATTCTCTTACCATGTTTATTCAATTGATAGGTTGCATGAAATTTCGATTCTATAAATTTCACTCGATAGACTTGTGATTGATTTAGTCAAAAGAACAATACCTAAAATTAAATAGGCGAATCAAAGCTTACTTAAAGATCAATCTATAAAAAGTATGAAATTAGAGGGATTTACTTTATATATTATTTTTAATTTAGATTAGAATAAGAATTTAAGATATTAAGGACATGGAAGGAAGGGTTTGTCCGGTATGCAGCCACCTGAGAAATGTGTGAGACAGCATGTATGGTACATAATATTATATAATATTTTTATAATATTATATTAAAATAGTAATTCCCTATGATGGAAGAAACATAGAAATGCTAAAATGCAAAGGCATGGGTCCACGTGCTATGCTTGCGGATGATCCGCCGTCGCAGTCGAATCCACCTTAACTATTATTTAGATTTTAAAATTCTCTTCCTCTTCTTCCTAAGCAAGGGATTAAAGTAATAAACCAATCCGCAGATTAAGAGGCCGGTCAGCCGGCTCTTTATTCTTTCTTTTCTTAAAAAGCGTCGAAACAGACGAAACCATTGTTACCTTTGTGAGTCTCAAATCTTAATAATATCAGTAATGCTCAGCTCAATTAGTTTAATAATAATTATTTAGCCTAAACACACAAGAATTAAATCAGCAACGGGACGATATTGCAGAATTGGCCACGTTATGAAAGGATGAATTTGGTGAATTATTTGACAGAGAACAGACTCCTGAATCTAGGGTTGAAAGTTGAGTCTGATTATGTTGGATTTAATAAATTCAGTTCAATTCATGTCAAACTTTATTAAACTCGACTTGATCCGATCTAAATTGCTGATCCGAATTACTCAATCTGATTCAACTTAAATTTTTTACTCGAGTCAACCACAATATTATTATATAACTTGATGAACTCAGATTGAGTCGGATTACTTTGAATTAGATCAAGTTGATTTTAAATTTTTCAGTCTAATCTTACAAAAAATTTATACAAACTTTTATTTTTTCAACTCAATCCAACTCGACTCGAAATATACTAATAAATAACCTCTAGTTAAATCATACACCTCTAGTTAAATCATACAGATCAAATTAAAATCCAATTCAAATTTCATCTCTACCTCTATCTCGTGGGGTTAGGAGTGGCATGGGCGGTGGGCCACCTAAACAATAGCCGTGGGTGTGTGGTCTGACAAGCCTTAAAGGGTTTAACCACCAATTGAAATTCCGACTGGGCACCTGTCTCAATCTTTCGTCTGGACCCCATTCATCATTATTGCTACAACTATTACTCTATTTGCTCATTTTAAATGATGATTAGAAATGACAAAGTCAAGTTTACTATTGGCAGTTTGGCACAACTTGGATTTCACATGTCGAGGGATTTTGGATTACAAGAAAGTGAACTTCTACGTAGTTGGGTAGAGTATTTTCAATAATATGGTTATAGGAATATCAATGGTGATTAATAATATTAAAATATTTTTAAATTTTTACTAGAAAATTAATAGAAAATATCATGAAAAATATAATATTTAAAAGATAATAAAAATATAATAAATGAAAATATTAATAAAACAAAATCTTAATAAGGAATTTATTGATAATTTATCACGGGATATTATAACGATATTACCATTATCGTGTTTTTAATCCAATTTTATCAAGAATTTACCATCATGCTGGTAAATATGCATTATTAATACAATAATGTTATTTTGCCGTTAAAAATATGATAATTTTAAAAATATCGTCGATATTTATAACATTGGTGTAGAGCTATCTCTACAACTGGTGGAGACTGTCGAGGACTCCCTATTATTCACTGATCAGAGCATCTTTTATGTAGAAGTCCACGGGATTTAAATTCATGTTCTCTAATATTAACGGAAAGTCTTCACTCGATTGACTTTCTGATGTGTGCCTTCTTGTAACTATTCTCTTCCCCAATTAAGGGATTGTAACTT
The DNA here is from genome assembly GCA_022113865.1 of Chimonanthus praecox. Classification (NCBI taxonomy): domain Eukaryota; kingdom Viridiplantae; phylum Streptophyta; class Magnoliopsida; order Laurales; family Calycanthaceae; genus Chimonanthus; species Chimonanthus praecox. The sequence continues at coordinate 37,529,355 of CM039091.1, forward strand.
ATTTTTTATTGATTCTTTCCTCATTTGTGAGGCTTGTATACTTTATTTATACTCACATCAATAGAATGGAAAACTGTCAAGTTCCAAAACTCTTCATGGTACAAAGCTAGACATGGGATTCCTGTGAGTTCTTCTCTCTCCCAAGTTTCTTTTTTATTGTTGTTAGTGCCCTGGCTTTGTTGAGTCCCTATGTTTGTCAATTCTATGACTCGGGAAGAAGCACTTGCTAGAAACTTGAAGACTCAAGGTGATCAAGATTGAAGATCATGCTCTACCCATCGGTGCCCCCGAGCTGGGAGTGCATTTAATGTGCAACGGTTAATAAGTATGAACACCGACCCATCGGTGCCCCCGACCTATCAGTACTGGAAAGTTTGAAAAAACTGTGTTGACTCCTTTATAAATATGAGAGTTGTGTGATCATTTAATCATCTTCCTTGAACTGAGAAAATTCACACATTCTAAGGAATGATCAACTCTCTTGTGTTTACGCCTGAGAATTAAATACAACCAATTTATTGATTGAGTTAGTGAAAGAGAGAAAGAGAGAAGAAAGAAAAATATACAAACTAGGAAAGATGCTGGTAGAGCCAGTTTCCTAGTCACCTTGAAATTGTGATTGCTCAACGATGGCTAGAAGGCGGAGCATCGGGATTAACTCGAGCACACATTGGGTGGATCTTTGAGAAGGACACATCTTCGAGAAAAAGCTAAAAGGCAAGTGCTTCTTGGTTTTATTTTTGTTTTAAAACCTTTATCCTGTGAAAGTGGTTTAAGGAGGCTTGGCTCCGGAACCACTATAAAAAATCTAGAGCGTAGTCTCTAGCACACGTGGTGGGTGGAATTCCCAACCAATTCAAATAGGTGGAATTCTTATTTTACATGTGGTGGGTGAAATTCCCAGCCGATTGACTTAGGTGCAATTTCTACTCTAATGTGAGGGTGTAAGTCTCTACCTAGTGAATTTGGAGATAGCTTAAAGTTGAGCTAGTTCTAACATTGGATGTAAGTTGGCTAACCGAACCACTATATATCTTGTGTCCTTCTGCTTGTGGTGTTAGAGCTAATTCCTTTTATTGATTGTTTAATCACATTTTCTAACACATACAAACACTTGGTTGTTAAATCCGTTGCACTTAATTAATCAATCGAGTAATTTTTAAAAGGACCAACGATTTTTAGATTAACATGTTCACCCCCCCTCTCGAGTCAATCGTGTTATAGCACCAAAGGGAGAACTTTAAATTGGTATCAGAGCCTAGTGCTCTTTACAAGGATTTAACCATCTGAATTGATCCAAGCTAGAACACCATGGGAGATAGTCATGCAATATCCAAACCCCCTTACTTTGATGGAACAAACTATGCCTCATGGAAGGCCAAAATGAAAAGTTTCTTTGTTTCCATAGATTCATTAATATGGGATATTGTAAATACTGGATGGCAGGAACCCATGGAAGAGAAGATGATAGCATCTACCTCAACCATGTTTATGACACCCAAACCTTTTGCCTCTTGGACCCCTACTGAAAAAGTTGCTCAGACAGCTGATGATAAAGCCATGAATGCCCTTAATTGTGCAATATTCGATTGTGAATACATGCGAATTGACCTGTGGAACTGCAAAGGAGGCATGGGATGTTTTTGAAATAACTCATGAACGTACCTCAATAGTTAAGAGGTCCAAACTTCAGATCCTCCAAAATCAATTTGATACTATTAAAATGAGGGAGTATGAAGTTTTTATGGATTTCTATTCCAAGATAAGCAACATTGTGAATCAAATATATGATCTAGGTGAAGGGATACGCGAGGACAAGGAATGTACTAAAATTGTCTGGAATCTCGCAGAAAGATTCAAGCCTAAGGTTGTTGCTATGGAAGATAACATAGATGTGTCTCTAATGAACATCAATGATTTGGTTGGTTCACTACAAACCTATGAAGTACATTTTGAACAACCAAAGGACAAATCCATTGAATGTTCCTTAAAACAAAAGAAAACAAAAGAAAAGGACGATTTTTCGGAAGATGAGTTCTCAAGTAATGAAATGGCAACGTTTGCCAAAAAGTTTTATAAAAGCTTTGTTAAAAGAAATAACTTAAGAAGAATAGCAAATGGTGAATCAAGTAAAAAATACCCTAAAAGGCAAGAATAAATTAGAGGTAAAGGAAAAGAGGTTTCCAAGGAGCAAACTTGTTATAATTGTGGGGGAGAAAACGCTTCATGAACAAATGTCGCTCAGATAAAATTAAGAAGGCTATGAATGTGGGTGTGACCCATGTGGAAGCCTCTGAATCAAAGAGGGATTCTGATAAAGAGACTCAAAGAAAAGTTGATGTATCAAAAAGTCTCATAGCATCGACCATTGATGATCAAGAAAATCCCACAGTTATAATGGAGGATGATGAGAGTGAAGATGATGAAAATCTTCAAGCCTCCTATAGTGCCCTGTTCCTTGAAAGTGAGAGATTAGCAAAGAAATTAGACAATGTTAAAAATGAAAATCTGAACCTCTCTAATCAAGTGGAGTATTTAAAAACTAAAAAACCTCTCCTAACCTGTAACGACCCTACCTCAACTTCCAAGTGTGATATTGTCCGCTTTGGGCCCACCATGCCCTCTCGGTTTTGCTTTGGACCCTGGCCCACATGGCCAGGCCCAAAATGCCTCACATGGGAAGAGGGGGATTTCCCTCAAATAAATCTCTCCACACCCAACCCAACTGTCGATGTGGGACAAATCCCATACCTAGTTGGGTGGTGTTGAGGTATCACAATCCACCCCCTTAAAAGTAGAACCGTCCTCGGCTTTGTCACATCACAGAGGTAGAGGGTCCACACAGTCCGAGTGTTGAACCGTGCTCTAATACCACTTGTGACGACCTTACCCAATTTCCAAGTATGATATTGTCTGCTTTGGGCCCACCATGCCCTCACGGTTTTGCTTTGGGGGCCATGGGCTAGGGCCAAAAGGCCTCACATGGGAAGAGGGGGGTTTCCCTCAAATAAATCTCTCCACACCCAACCCAAATGTCGATGTGGGACAAATCCCACACCTAGTTGGGTGTTGTTGAGGTATCATATAACCTCTAAGCGGGAATTTTCTGACAATGAAAACTCAAAACTAAAAGAGAGTAATAAAAACCTTCAAGAAGAGATCAGTATACATTGCAAGGATGTTGAGAATCTGTGGCATCATTAATAACCTTCTTGAAGAGGATGTTAAAAAACTATCTTTGAAAGTTACGGAATTACAAATTCATAAAGAAAAAATCCAAGATAAGTTTATCCAAGAAGATGAAAGACTTAAAGACTCTAATGTTCGGGTAAACAATATGGTGATAGGTCTGATCTTGGTGCCTCATCCACCAAAGAACCTATGAACCATGAGATGTTTGGAAAAACAAGTGTCTCACCATTCAACGAGAAACTGTTATTTCTGTCACAAGGTTGGGCATTTCAAAAGAAATTGCTACCATTGGAAGAGACACTTGGAAAGACAAGCACAAGCCAAAAGACACAATCCAGTAAAGCCTATGTCTAAAAGACATCCACCAACACCTAACCTTAAAACAAACTCAAGGAAGGAGGACACAAGACAAGACTCTTTGTTGAGACAACTGAATTATGTCTTAAAAGAGTTGAAGGATCCCAAGACTGGTCATCAAAGATACGATCATAGGGGTGTGTATGCAATATGAAATGCTACAATCTTTATACCCAAGAGATAGATAACCATTAATTTTTTGTTGTGGTTTAAGATTCATTTCCATATCTTAGACCACTACAAATGGACTCACAAGAGAGCATGTGAGTTCACATAGGAGAAAAGTGATGTGACATGAGGAAAGAAAAATTGGTTAATTACAAGTCTAGAATGTACTCTTCCTGGCTATAGTACATATTCTACTTGGAAATCCATGCATTCCATTCAAAGTATTTTGAACTTTATGTATTTTGAATGTAAATTTTGATCTTGTGCATGCTTTAATGATTTGATGAACTATTTTTGACATATATGTGTTTTATTATATTGGAATAAATCTATCTATGTTATGCTTAGAATAGGATTTCATCAAGTTGCACAAATTAGGGATGATTGTTTTTCTATCTAAACCTCTCGGTATAGTTGACATGTCGGTGAATAGACTAGTCGGTGTGATAGACATGTCAGTACTGTGCTAAATCGAGCATTGTTGAAAATGGCAAAAATTGTCGAAAGGGTCAACCTATCGATAAAAATGACATGTCGGTGAGATAAAATATCTAAATTAAAAGGGACCCTTTTTGCAAAAACGACAATTCATTCGAATTTGTCGTCTCCTCTTCCGCGAAGGTTTGGTGATCTCCCTTCGCCTCCCGTGCCCTAGACCAGTCGACGCGACCTCTCGGATAATTTCTAGCCAGAAAACCATAGGGTTTTTGTTCCTCCCATCTTTAGAAGCCTAAAAATCACGATTTTTGTGATTCTCTTAGATCAGTTTAGGTTCAATCTTCACCTCATCCACCTCCAAGCCACTATTTGAAGATCTCCTCTTGAAAAAACTATGCCCAGAAAGATGGCAGCCCAGTCGCACCGTCAGTCCTCTGAAGAACGAGGAGAAACCAGTCAGTGGCCCAAAATATCAGCCTTTCGATCTTGCCCTGGCCCTAGCTCTGGAAATCCTGTTCTCACCAGAAAACCCAGCTAGAGGTTGAAGAAGACCCCATCATTGACAAAGATGTCATCTTCGTTGAAGAACGACGTGAGGGAAAGAAAGAACAAGCAGAAGACGAGAATAGTCTTAGAACTAGTAACGAAGACCATATCATTATCCTTGATGATAGCAGTGAGGAAGAAAGTCATCGTTCTGAGGACTTTTGGAAAGACACTGAGAAAGAAGAAGAATACTAATATCCCTCTCAAGAAAATGTCAGTCTGGGCAGAAGGGTTTTCACACTTGAAAGGATAATAAACTACCTTGAAAGAAGTGTAGATAACATTAGGTTGTATGTCCAAGAACTAGTCTCTGCTATCTCCTCCTCTGCCAGATCTGATATCACAGTTCCATATTCTCGATCCCCTTATCCTCCAATACCTCCACAGGATGGCTCTGCTTAGGATAGTTTTTCACATTTTGCTTGATCTGAAAAATTGTATATTTTTTTATTTTATCTACGCATCAATGGTGTCCCCTCCAAAACCATATGTACTACATATTTTGATTATCAATGATATGATATGGTTTGCTAGGGTTTGAATGCCTTCTATCTCTTATGTATGTTTAACATGTTTTTTGTTAAATAGACTAACATGCATGTTTGAATGAGTTGGTTTTGTATTGGCATGTTAGGGAAATATGGATCGGACTGTGATGTTGCACACATCCTTGGAGTTTGGGGGAGCACAAAATATGTGTTGTTTAGCACATGTCACTGGTCATGACAGTGTAGGGAGGAAGGATGATGCAACCTTGAAAGAAGGCTTGGAGAAAAATAAACTTAGAGGCAGCTAAGTTAATGGGGGAGTTAAGTAAAAAAACAAATAGAAAAGATAGCTTGGAGAATGGGGGAGAAGACTCCAAAAAAGGAAGATAGGTAAGTTAGCTTGACTCCATTGGAAGAACACCTTTAACACAACTCTTAAATGGGAAGAAGAAGGAAACAGTAATGCAATGGTAATTTGCATTATACTGTGGTGGAGATCAATGCTTGAATGCATGAGAAGCAAGCATTGATCAATGGAAAGATTAAATGAGTTGGAAGTGAACTCATGAAAGCTCTAAATGCAAGAAGCATGGGGGAGTGCTTGAAATCCAATTCCTTCAAAATGAAAGGAAAATAGATGTCTGCCTACTAAATCTTTATCAATTGTATGACAAAATAGGGGAGAAATTAGTAGAAACTGTTAGACATCAAATCCAATTATGGGGGAGTAATTGGTAAGATGGGAAGAAGCCTAAGTGCTTGGGCTTCTAGAAAGAGAAAGCCATGAAGGTAAGGAATATTCAAAAGCCAATGGACATGGGAGAATCTCTACGCTTGGAGTTTGGGACTTCAAACTCAAAGAAGATTGGGGGAGAAAATCTTCTCAAAACTAATAGCTTGGATATGCTATGGGTAATGTTGGTTTCTAGGAAATCATGGTGTATGGGAGAGCATGAATACAAATTTAGTTTAGTCCATGGATACATATTTATGTTTTAGACTAACCCCTCTAATGATTTTCTAGTGTTGCTTACTTATTTGCTTGAATATGAAATGAAACAACCTGAACAAGAATATGCGAAGATCCTAATCTTGTTTTTCCATTTGAATATGTACATGTAATCTGTGTAATATTTTTTTGTATTCAAATGTGATGTAATAAGGGTGGGCTTGTAATTGGGTTAGCTTATAGGTTTTGTCATGAAATTGACAAAGAGGGAGATTGTTAGTGCTCCGGCTATGCCGGGTTCGTATGTTTGTCAATTCCATTACTCGGGAAGAAGCACTTGCTAGAAGCTTGAAGACTCAAGGTGATCAAGATTGAAGATCATGCTCCACCAGATTAAAGCTCATCGTTATGGCAATCACAAAACATGTACTTGGCCATAGATGACTTTAGGTGGTACCCACACCTTTGGAGGACCATTCCTAAGCTTAGTTGAACAAATGGTAAAATCATAAAAGCTTAGAGAGGAAGCTTGATAGTGAATTAGAAGCAAACTTGGAAATATGAATTAAGTTCACTGTCTGCTAGACCAGTCGTTCTCACCGACCCCTTGGTGGAGACAGGATTGACATATCGTGGTCAAAGACTGGTCGGCCAGATTGACAAAGGTTCTGGAACATTGAACTGTCATTCTGAGTATGCCTCTGATCGAGAGTCTCGTATGCACTGACTTCTCGGTGATGAACTTAATGACGCCTTGTGGTCAATGACTCGTCGATGATAACTTATGAGTTCTGAAACTTAAAACTCAAGTGGACTCTCGAGAAAATAAACATCTCGATAATACAATGTAACACCCCGGATTTTTTCCTACGTATAAATATATTGGATTGGTCCATTTGAAGTACAAATTAATTGAATTTGAGATTAAATGGTTGAAATAAACATTAGATGGGCAAAGAAATGGGTCAATTACCCAATTAAGACCCAATGAGTCATGGGTGAACTTAATTTTAAAGTAATTAGGTAAGTTTAAAGTAAATGGGTCAATTACCCAATTAAGACCGAATGAGTCATGGATGAGATTAATTTTAAAATAATTGGGTAAGTTTAATTAAATTATTTGAATTGGATAATTAATGTATTTAATGCATTAAAATCCACCTCATCAAGTGAGATGACATGTGAATGATGTGGCATTACCATGTGGCATACAAGTCATCACGTGGAAGCCAACTAAGCAAGGAGGCCACATCATCAAGTGACATGGCCAAGTGGGACCCAAGTACCATGTGGTGACCAACATGGCCGGCCATGACCTAGTTGACTTGGTCAACCACTTGAGTTCAAGTTGAATTAAGTTTTTGTTAAGTTGAGAAGATGAAGGGTTTTCATCTCAAGAGCCATGAACTCAAGAGTCTTCATTTCAAAAGCCAAGGGACTCTTTGGGAAGCCAAGGGTTTATTTTGTTAAGCCAAGGGACACATTGGTTAGACAAACCATGATGAGGGAGAGTGAAGAGACAATGCTGTTATACAAAAAGACACAAACCAAGGGGCACTCCAAACCCTTTGGCCGACTCCTCCTCTTAAGCAAAGAGTTTTCTCTCATTCTCTCTCTCTCTCTCTCTCTCTCTCACTTCTACCTCTATACTTGGAGACTTTTGAAGAGCAAAGAAAGAAGAAGAAGGATTAAAGAAGAAAAGACAGATCAAAATAAAAGAAGGAAAGTGAAGGAAGGTATGTCAAAAGCTTAATAGCATAGGATTAAATCCAAAGAAACCATAGGTTTGGCCATGGTGTGGCCGAACCCATGGGTTCTATGACTGGTTGGAATGAATAACCAAATTTTTATAAGGCCATGGAATTGGAAATTCATCCAAAGGATGGTCATGGATTGAAACAAAACAACTATAGGATTAAATCCAAAAACCAGGTTATAATGGTACAATGATTGGATAGATTATGAAAAAGACCCTAACACAGTGAGATGTCAGTCGACTAAATCTCAGGATTCAGTCAACTGAAAGTGCTGGCCGAGCATACAAGGGATATCTGGGTGTTTCAGCTGACTGAATCTTATGATTCAGTCAACTGAAAGTGGATTGGCCAGGCATAAAAAGGAATTGACCCAAAATCAGTCGACTGAATCATAACTAAAAGTTCACTAGCTTAGCACAGATGGGGTCTAATCGTATTTCAGCTTACTGAATGTTATGATTCAGTCTACTGAACGTATATGTACCAAACAAGTAAGTGATCTGGTGTGTTTCAGCCGACTGAATCTTATGATTCAGTCGACTGAAGGTATACTTATCAAACACGAAACGATTTGTTAGTATTTCAGCCGACTGAATCTTAGATTCAATCAACTGAATGTATACTGGCAGAACACACAAATGATCTAATCCAAAGTCAGCCGATTGAATATGTGATTAAGTCTACTGAAAGTGTATTGGCCGAGAACACAAAGGATTTGACCCAAAGTCAATACCTAGTTGTATTTTTAGCCGACTGAATTTTATGATTTAGTCGATTGAAAGTTTGTGGATAAATAACAGATGGTATCTTGGTGTGATTCAGTCGACTGAATTGAAAAATTATAATTTTGGATTATCGTCCAGAGCCTTTTGTAGGGTGTATGGGGTGATGAAATTAACAATGGAAAATCAAATTAATATATGTGGTTGAATTTAATAACATAAAGAGATTCGCAAAGGGATTATGATTAGTTTCAACACGATCGTTAGCATTGTCCTCACAAGACAAGCAAGGATAGTGTATTGGACAGTGGTAGGATCTCTACCTTATTGAGAACACTATGGAATATGATATGATACTGGTTTTTATTCCAAATATAATGATTACTTTGATTAAACAAATTATATATGTTTATGAGCTGATTTTCGAATGATGTGATGTGTTTTAAATGAAATGGCATTCTTGCATACATTACTTCATGCATGGCATGGGAGGGAACTTATATGACCAGTAAGCCAAGTTCTGAGCGGTCCGGACATGACTTGGGCTTGAGACTAGCTTGTATGAAGCTATGTGAACTGTTGAGATTTTGTCTCGTCTAATTGAAAGGAAAGGTACGACTTATTGGGCCAAAGAGCTCCTAGGTAGGCAGTCCTGAAACCCTCCGCAGAGGGAGGAGTCCACACTCCATCGGTATTCTCGATTAATTTGTGGATGGGTATACAGTGCCTGGTGGTTGCCGCCTCAAACACTGTGGACATAATTGGCCAAGGAAAATATTGATATGATTGATGATGAGATTTGATATGGACATTGGGTGAGAGTTCATTTGGCAATGACACTCATGACATGACACATATATTAGCATGATTATGATATGAACATCATGCACTCTTTTTAATACTTATAAGTTGTTTTACAAATATGACATGATATATATACCCTTGATTTATATAACTCCTATGTGTTCTATAACCCTGCTTGGAATACCTACTGGGCACGTTGACTAATGCCCTACTTCTACCCTATAGATGATGGAACAGGGAATGATCAGGAAAAGAACGTGGGACCGGAAGGGAGCCAAGTGTAGGAGCTTGGAAGATTATGTTTAAATTACTCAGTTTTAATTTCAATGATGTATTGGGAGGATTACATTTTGGATTGTAATAACTTAGACTTATTTGCTATATTTTGATAATATTTAAGTTTCATTTTAAGTATATGGTGATTGGCTTTTCTTGCCTAATAATGACAAGTATATGAATAATATCTTATTCATATAAATAATTCAGCAAGTATTCAGAAAAGCGTGTGAAATGTTTTAGTGGATTTAGTCCACGCACACGTAATGGTGGCTAGTTAAAAGTCGAGTTTTGGAAACTCGGACTTGTCTCGCGTCGTGACGATCCACTCTCTTTCACTCATTTATAAAAAAAAAATATACTTTGATTTGGAAAGTGAGAAAGGGCGGGGCGTTACAGTTGGTATAGGAGCAAAATCGGAAGTGTTGAATCTCACAAAGTAAGATTAATACGGTATCATGTCTCACTAACAGATAAGTATCCTAACTGACCGACTCTTAGAAGTCTGCTACACGGGGGCCGGATTAATTTACTTTGATGAGAATCAGACTGTAAGCATTCAATCTGAGAACAAGCTTTGATGAGAAAAACAACAGCAAGGGAAGGACAATCACTATAAATTATAGATTTATCAAACATAGCGAAATATGTAGTTTCCCTCGAACAAGAAAATATCATGTGATATTTAGAAAATCTCCCCAAAACAAGAAATACAAGATGACACTTAGGCAATTTCCCCAAGTAAGGAACACAAGTGATATATAGGAGAAATAAACAGAACTTTCCCCTCCCTATGATTATATAATTAATTATAACTTCAAGTATGTGAACACAAGTTCTTATTAGCAAACTAAGGCAACCAATGTTTCAATGACTTAGGAAAAATGACTCCAAGAAGAAGAAATACCCCACAGAACCCACATCATGAGGAGGGAAAGGACAGTATGAACATTCCTAAGATACCTCCTGAGCTGCAGAGCCTAGTACAGGCAGTGGTCACCTCCGTTCTATAGCAACACCAGAATGGCAATGGAGGCGCAACCTGCAATGAATCTCAGGACCGAAACCATGGTCAAAGATTTCCAACAATAGCGTTCCCCTTATTTCAAAGGGAAGGAGGGACGCAGGAGCGGAGAACTTGATTGAGAATATTACAAAGATCTTGAAGCTGCTCAAGATCACCGATGACCAGGACCGAATATTGCTGGCTACCTCACAACTGGTAGATGATATCGGCAAATGGTGGAAGGTCATCGAACATAAACAAGCGCAGATTCCAGCGGAGGATAGAACAGAGATAACTTGGGACAAGTTTGCTGGAATTTTTTGGACCATTACTTTCCAGAAGAGGAGAAGGAGCACCAAACACAAGCATTCATAGCTTTGGTCCAGGGCACCATGACCGTTGCAGAATATTATCAAGAATTCCTCCGTCTATCATGCTATGCCCTATACATGGTAGACACGGAGTATAAGAAGGCCTGAAAATTTGAGCGAGGCCTACGACCAAACATCAGAGCCAAAGTCACAATTTTCAAATCAACTACTTTGGTAGAAGTGGTCAGTCGAGTTGGGATAGCCGAACAAGAGTTAATGGAGACAGTCAGATTTGTGGACAACAGACGAAGCCAGAGCGGGGGAAATACTTTCCGCCCTCGCAAGAAATTCAGACCCAACTTTTGGAGACCCCCGGCCTCTACTGGTTCTACTGGTGGTTTTTGTCCTAGTCAGCCCTCCACATCAGGACCAGTTCCTCAGACTCCTTGAGGTGTTATCACCTGTTATCAGTGTGGCAAGCAGGACCATATCAAGAAGGGGTATCCATAGAACAGCAGACCCTCTTACTCCAGGGGTTCATTCCGTCCTCCAGCTTGACCAGCTCAGTCGCAAGCATCCAGGGCACATAATCAGACAGGATGTGCACCCATTTCGACAGGATCTGGACAACTATATACCTTAGTTCCTCCTCCAAAGACGGTGGATCACTCGGTGATTCAAGGTATGGTAGTATTTGGTAGATCTTATGCTATTGCATTACTTGATTCAGGAGCATCCCACTCCTTTATATCTGCTACCTTCATATCTGCTACTAGTATCTTAGTACAACAACTATCCATTGCATTTATCATTGTATCCCCTGTTGGAGACACATCACTGGGTCTAATCTGCACCTCCGTAGATACTAAACCTACTGAGTTTCGATTTAAATTCAACTATCTGGTACTCGAGATGATAGAATACGACATCATATATGGCATGTACTGGTTGGCTACCTTCCAGGCCGGCATTGACTGTCATCTTCGCAGGTTGATATTCTGGTCACCCGAGGGGAAACAATTTATAGTACATACCAACAGACAAAGCATTCTTATGACCAGGAGATTACATGAAGAAATGAACCATCTCGTACTGAACAACATCAGACTGGACAAGGCGTCTGTAGCTGAACTACCTACTGTAGTGAAAGACTATGCAGGGGTATTTCCGATAGAACTACCTGGTTTGCCTCCAAAAAAGGAGATTGACTTCTAGATTAAACTCTACCCTGGCACTACTCCTGTATCATTGCCTCATTATCGGATGGCCCTTGCAGGTGAGTTGAAAAAACAAATTGATAAGTTGCTCAGACTAGGATGCATCTGGCATAACACCTCATCCTAGGGAGCACCGGTATTGTTCGTAAAGAAGAAAGATGATACTCTTCGGATGTGTGTGGATTACAGGAAGTTGAATCAGTTGACTATCAGGAACAAGTACCCTCTGTCCAGAATTGATGATATGTTCGATCAGAGGCTCCAGCCATTTCTCCAAAATTGATCTTATGTCAGGCTACCATCAAATCCGTATTAGGGATGAGGACATAGAAAAGACGACTTTCAGAACTCAGTATGGACTGTATGAATATGTGGCCATGCCTTTTGGACTCACAAATGCACCAGCCGCATTCATGGATTTGATGAACATAATATTTCGTCATTATCTAGATAAGTTCGTAATTGTCTTTATTGATGACATTCTGATTTATTCCACCAGTCGGGAGGAGAATGCTGAACATCTGAGGATAATCCCGGACACACTGAAGTAGAATCAGTTATATGCCAAAGCAAGCAAGTGCGCGTTCTGGCTATCCGAGGTCAACTTTTTGGGACATGACATATCAGCAGAAGGAACAACCGTGGACCTACCTAAAGTAGCAGTGGTTAAAGACTGGAAAGCTCCGAAGAATGTGATCGAAATCCGCAGCTTTATGGGACTAGCTGGCTACTATCGGAAATTTATTATGGACTTCTCCAAGATTGCTGCTCCACTCACCCGACTAACTCAGAAAGGAGTCAAATTTGAATGGTTTGATGTGTGCAACCGAAGGTTTGAAGATCTGAAACATAAGCTTACCACTGTTCCCATCCTAATTTTGCCGGAGAAAGGCAAGGGATATGAAGTATATTGTAATGCTTTTGGAGAAGGACTTGGATGCTCTCTCACTCAAAGTCATCATGTAGTGGCATATGATTCAAGGCAACTGAAAATCCATGAACGCAACTATCCCACTCATGATCTAGAACTAGCTGCAGTGGTCTTCGCTCTCAAAAGTTGGAGACATTATCTATATGGTGAGAAGTTTGAAGTGTTTTCAAACCATAAGAGGTTAAAATATATGTTCGATCAAAAGGAACTCAATTTGAGACAGTGCAGATGGATGGAGTACTTGCAAGACTATGAGTTTACACTGCGATATCACCCTGGCAAGGCAAACAAGGTGGCAGATGTCCTCAATCGCATTTCACATGCAACTGTGGCCAGTCTAACTATGAAAGAATGGGATATGCTAACGACCATCCGAGAGTTCAATTTGCACATTAAAAATCATGGGAGCATGTATAATCTAATGGTACAGTCCAGTATGGTTTCCAAAATTGAGCAAGAACAGCGGACAGATCCTGACGTGGCAGAAATATGGGCCAAGATGTCGACTGAAGAGGTCATACCAGAATGGGAATTACGATCTGAACAAGGTCTCTTATTCCGGGTAGGATTTATGTACCTCTAGATTGCAGGAGAGAGCTGTTGACAGAAGCTCATCAATCAAAGCTCTCCATTCATCCGGGTAGCACCAAAATGTACCATGATTTGAAAAGACATTATTGGTGGCATGGACTCAAAAGGATGTGGCTGACTTTGTCTCTCACTGCCTTACTTGTCAGCAAGTTAAGATAGAATACTAGAAGCCACCAAGGCTGCTCAAACCCCTACTTGTGCCCGAATGGAAGTGGGATCACATGGCCATGGACTTTGTGATAGGACTGCCGAGGTATTCAAAGGGTAACGATGCAATCTGGGTCATAGTGGACCGTTTGACCAAATTTGCACATTTCCTCCCTATCAAGATGACAGACTCGTCTGAGACTTTGGGACGGCAGTATATCAAGGACATCATCAGGTTACACGGTATACCCAGGACTATTGTGTCCAAAAGAGATGGCAAATTCACTGGCAGTGTGTGGCAGAGTATGCAGTCGACTATGGGGACAAACTTATTATACAACACAACTTTCCATTCACGGACCGACTGTCACTCGGAGCGAACAATATAAACGTTGGAGGATAAGCTGAGAGCTTGCATGCTAGACTTCAAGGGTGGTTGGGAAGATCATCTACCACTAGTCGAGTTCTCATACAACAATAGATACCAGGCAAGCCTCAAGATGGCTCCATTTGAGGCATTGTATGGTAGACCCTGCAGATCACCAGTGTGTTGGACAGAGGCTGGTGAGCCTGCTCTTATTGGACCTGATCTGGCTGCAGAGACCACGGAACAGATCAAGGTGATACGACAACATCTGCTCCCGGTACAAAGTCATCAAAAGAGTTACGCTGACAAAAGAAGATCTCTTGAGTTTGAAGTGGGAGGCCTAGTAAAAGAAGTGGCCTATCGTCTGATACTACCTCCACAGTTGTGAGTACTGCGCGATGTATTTCATGTTTTCATGCTGAGGAAGTACAACCCTGACACATTGCATGTTCTGAATGTGCAAGACATAGACGTACAAAGCGACGTATCTTACATCGAAAGGCCTGTCAGAATGATTGAGACGGAACAAAGGGTGTTATGGAACCGAGCAATTTTGTTCGTCAAAGTGGTATGGGACCGACACGGTAATGAGGAAGTCACTTGGGAACTTGAGTCAGAAATGAGAGCAGCTCATCTTGAGCTATTTGTATAATTTATTTGAAACCTTACTTTGCTCGATTTTCACGACGAAAATTTCAAAAGAGGGTAATATTGTAACACCCCGGATTTTTCCTTACGTATATATATATATTGGATTGGCCCATTTGAATTGTGAATTAATTGAATTTGAGATTAAATGGTTGAAATGAACATTAGATGGGAAAGGAAATGGAAATGGGTCAATTACCCAATTAAGACCCAATGAGTCATGGGTGAACTTAATTTTAAAGTAATCGGATAAGTTTAAAGTAAATGTGTCAATTACCCAATTAAGACCCAATGGGTCATGGATGAGCTTAATTTTAAAGTAATTGGGTAAGTTTAATTAAATTATTTGAATTAGATAATTAATGTATTTAATGCATTAAAATCCACCTCATCAAGTGCGGTGGCATGTGAGTGATGTGCATTGCCATGTGGCATACAAGTCATAACATGGAAGCCAACTAAGCAAGGAGGCCACATCATCAAGTGACATGGCCAAGTAGGACCCAAGTGCCATGTGGTGACCAAGTCACGACATGCATGGCCGACCATGACCTAGTTGACTTGGGCAACCACTAGTGAGTTCAAGTTGAATTAAGTTTTTGTTGAGTTGAGAAGATGAAGGGTTTTCATCTCAAGAGCCATGAACTCAAGAGTCTTCATCTCAAAAGCCAAGGGACTCTTTGGGAAGCCAAGGGACTTTTTGGGAAGCCGAGGGTTTCCTTGGAGAAGCTAAGGGACACATTGGTTAGACAAACCATGATGAGGGAGAGTGAAGAGACAAGGCTGCTATACAAAAAGACACAAACCAAGGGGCACTCCAAACCCCTTGGCCGGATCCTCCTCTTGAGCAAAGAGCTCTCTCTCTCTCTCTCTCTCTCTCTCTCTCTCTCTCTCTCTCTCTCTCTCTCTCACTTCTACCTCTATACTTGGAGTTTTGAAGAGCATAGAAAGAAGAAGAAGGATTAAGGAAAAAAAGACAAATCAAAAGAAAAGAAGGAGACTGAAGGAAGGTATGTCAAAGGCTTAATAGCATAGGATTGAATCCAAGGAAACCATAGGTTTGGCCATGGTGTGGCCGAACCCATGGGTTCCATGACTGGTTGGAATGAATGTCGAAATTGTTATAAGGACATGGATTTGGAAATCCATCCAAAGGATGGTCATGGATTGAAACAAAACAACTATAGGATTAAATTTGAAAAACATGTTATAATGGTACAATGATTGGATAGATTATGAAAAAGACCCTAACCTTGGCTACTGGGTAGGGTAAGGATACTAAGTGAAGTATGGAAGATGAAATCCATGTTTAAATAATGATAGGAATGGATTTCAAGAAGAAGGGCCTAACAATGCATGCAAACACAATGAAATGTCAGTCGACTAAAAGTGTGCTGGCCGAGCACACAAGGGATATCTGGGTGTTTCAACCGATTGAATCTTATAATTCAATCGACTGAAAGTGGACTGGCTAGGAATAAAAAGGAATTGACCCAAAGTCAGTCAACTGAATCTTATGATTCAGGCGACTGAAAGTTCACTGGCTAAGCACAGATGGGGTCTAGTGGCATTTCAACCGACTGAATGTTATGATTCAATCGATTGAACGTATATGTACCAAACAAGTGATCTGGTGTGTTTCAGTTGACTGAATGTATACTGGTCGAACACACATATGATCTGATCCAAAGTCAGCCGACTGAATTTGTGATTCAGTCTACTAAAAGTGTACTGGCCGAGAACACAGAGGATTTGACCCAAAGTCAGCCAACTGAATCTATGATTCAGTCGACTGAAAGTTTACGGGTCAAGTTTATATAGTACCTAGTTGTATTTTCAGCCTACTGAATTTTATGATTTAGTCGACTGAAAGTTTGCGGATAAAGAACAGATGGTCTCTGGGTGTGATTCAGTCGATTGAATCACAGATTCAGTCGACTCAATTGAAAAGTTATAATTTTAGATTATCATCCAGAGCCTCTTATTGTGTAAGGGGTGATGAAATTAAAAATGGAAAATCAAATTAATATAGGTGGTTGAATTTAATAAGGTAAAGAGATTCGCAAAAGGATTGTGATTTGTTTCAACGCGATCGTTAGCATTGTCATCACAAGACAAGCAAGGATAGTGTATTGGACATTGGTAGGATTCCTATCTTATTGAGAACACTATGGAATATGATATGATACTGGTTTTTATTCCAAATATGATGATTACTTTGATTAAACAAATTGTATATGTTTATGAGATAATTTTCGAATGATGTGACGTGTTTTAAATGAAATGGCATTCTTGCATACATTACCACATGCATGGCATGGGAGGGAACATATATGACCAGTAAGCCAAGTTCTGAGCAGTCCGGACATGACTTGGGCTTGAGACTAGCTTGTATGAAGCTATGTGAACTATTGAGATTTGGCCTCGTCCAATTGAAAGGAAAGGTACGACTTATTGAGCCAAATAGCTCCTGGGTAGCCAGTCCCGAAACCCTGCCCAGATGGAGGAGTTCGCACTCCATCTGTAGTCTCGATTAATTTGTGTATGGGTATACAGTGCGTGGTGGTTGCCGCCTCAAACACTGTGAACATAATTGGCCAAGGAAAATATTGATATGATTGATGATGTGATTTGATATGGATATTGGGTGAGAGTTTATTTGGCATTGAGACCCATGACATGACACATATACTAGCATGATTATGATATGAACATCATGCACTCTTTTTAATACTTATAAGTTGCTTTACAAATATGACATGATATATTTACCCTTGATTTATATAACTCCTATGTGTACCATAATCCTACTTAGAATACCTACTGGGCATGTTGACTAATGCCCTACTTCTACCCTATAGATGATGGAACAAGGAATGATCAGGAAAGGAACGTGGGACCGGAAGGGAGCCAAGCATAGGAACTTAGGAAGATTATGTTTAAATTACTCATTTTTAATTTCAATGATGTATTGAGAGGACTACATTTTGGATTGTAATAACTTAGACTTATTTGCTATGGTTAGATAATATTTAAGCTTCATTTTAAGTATATGGTGATTGCTTTCCTTGCCTAATAATGACAAATATATGAATAGTGTCTTATTCATATAAATAATTCAGCAAGTATTCAGAAAAGCGTGTGAAATGTTTTAGTGGATTAAGTCCACGAACACGTAATAGTGGCCAGTTAAGGGTTGGGTTTTGGAAACTCAGACTTGACTAGCATCGTGACGACCCGCTCTCTCTCACTCATTTATAATATATATATATATATATATACTCTGATTTGGAAGGTGATAAAGGGCGGGGCGTTACATTTAAGACCAATCGAGAGTACCAGGACCGACCCTCGGTAAAAGGGCGACAGGACAAGTGTCGGGACATGAAACTCTGTCTGCATGGTGTTGTCTCAGATCGAGACCCTTGAATGGACCGACCTCTCGGTGCCAGGATTGTCGACCCATCGGTGACACCGACCTGTCGATCGAGAATTAATTGTGCCATTGGGAGAGCATTTAATGTGCAACGGTCGGGTGGTTGAACGGTAATAAATATGAACGTCGAGCCATTGGTGCCCCTGACTTGTCAGTACTTGATAGTTTGAAAAAACTGTGTTGACTCCTCTATAAATATGATAGTTGTGTGATCATTTAAACATCTTTCTTGAACTGAGAAAATTTACACACTCTAAGGAATGATCAACTCTCTTGTGCCTACACTTGAGAATCAAATACAACCAATCTATTGATTGAGTTAGTGAAAGAGAGAAAGAGAGGAGAAAAGAAAAATATACAAACTAGGAAAGATGTTGAAAGAACCAGTTTCCTAGTCACCCTGAAATTGTGATTGCTCAACGACAGCTACAAGGCGGAGCATTAGGATTAACTGGGTCACACATTGGGTGGATCTTTGAGAAGCACACATCTCCGAGAAAGAGCTAAAATGCAAGTGCTTATTGGTTTTAATTTTGTTTTAAAACCTTTATCCTGTGAAAGTGGATTAGGGAGGATTGGCTCCGGAACCACTATAAAAAATCTATGGCGTAGTCTCTGGCACACTTGGTGTGTGGAATTCCCAGCCAATTCAAATAGGTGGAATTCCTATTTTACATGTGGTGGGTGAAATTCCTTGCCTATTGAGTTAGGTGGAATTCCTACTCTAATTATGAGGGTGTAAGTCTCCACTTAGTAAATTTGGAGATAGCTCAAGGTTGAGCTAGTCCTAATAATGGATGTAGGTTGGCTAACCGAACCACTATATATCTTGTGTCCTTGTGCTTGTGGTGTTAGAGTTAATTACTTGTGTTGATTGCTTAATAACATTTGCTAACACATACACACACCGGATTATTATATCCGCTGCACTTAATTAATCAATCAAGTAATTTTTAAAAGGACCAATGATTTTTAGATTGACCTATTTACCCCCTCTAGGGTCAATCCTGTTCTAGCACCAAAGGGAGAACTTTCAATCGTCTCTTCCCACCCTAATCTACAAGTGATATGCCCTTTCAGTGAGCCTCTCCAATCACCGCATTCCACTACATCCCCTTTCTTTTCTGTTTGCTTCAGTTCCGCCCCTTTGCAACAGTCATCGGCCACGCCAACCTGCAACACGAACTGCCTTCTGCTACCCTTGTGTTGCTTCACACATCTCTGCTTCTGACCGGACTTTCTCTTGTCCAAATATTCTCTCTGCAGGCCTTCCTGTCTTGCTCATCGTTGTTTCCTTGATGTTGGGACGAACCTACATCTCCGTTTCCACAGCCTCGACGCAACAACAATCGGATCTGCTTCTTAGATACTATGTGTCGCGATCTCTACTCGGTTCTTCCTCTTTTTCTCTTACTGCATCTGCAGGTCATCTCGAGCTTCTTGCCTCTGTCCCCAGGCCTCGCCGAGCCTCAGATCCCTTTGATCAGACCGGTGCCCTGCCATCTTTTCATCAGATCTGCCAAGATCCTACTACTCTTCTGCACAAGCCCAGATCTGCTCTTCTCTTTAGATCTGGCCTCTCTTGCACGATATCCTCCACTGATGGTGCTCGCTTGCTGATTCTTGTCCTCTACGCCCACCCATGTGTAGGCATCAAAAGAAAAGGAAAAAAAAAAAAAAAGGAGGGGCGACTGTCATAACAGCATAATTGCACCAAAAATAGCAATGGCCTCTTCTGCCGCATCCTCTTCATCCTCCTCTACCACTACCCTCATCATCCCCAATTTTTCCAACCTTGTCTCCATTAAATTAACGGAAGCAAACTACCTTCTTTGGCAGGCCCAAAAAAAACCTTTTCTGGTTGGTCAAAACCACTGACCATTCATTGATGGCACCAATCCTTGTCCTCCTCAGTACCTCCCCACCGATGATCCCTCAAAACTTACACTAAACCCTGCATACACCAACCGGGTTCATACGGATCAAACCCTCATTGGCATCATCATTGCTACACTTTCTGAACTTGTTCTGGCTCAAGTGGTTGGTCTCTCCACATCCCATCAAATTTGGAAATGCTTGCAGCGCAACTTCTGTCAGCAGTCTCTTGCCAATGCAACTAATCTGCTCTTTCAGTTGCTTTCTATCTCCAACGGCACAAAGACTATCTCAGACTATCTGCAGCATGCCAAATCTCTTGCTGCCATCAATCAATCGGTCACTAATGATGATCTCGTCACCTCAGTCCTTCGGGGCGTTGGACTGGATTATTTGATGCTTGTCACGACTCTCATCAACTTCCCCCCATTGCCCGTCTTCTAAGATCTACAGGCACGACTTCTCTCCTTTGAGTCGCAAATCTCCCTCCCATCACTCGGCAACTCTTACCGCCAACAACAATTCCCCACCAATGACATTACTCTGGTGGTTGACCAGACTTTTCACGTGCTTCTCAGTTGGGTCACAGTGGACCTAGTCGTGGAACCCCTGGCCGTGGTGGTCCCAGTCCTGGCAATCAAGGTCACGGTCGCATGTCTCCCACTTTGGGCATTCTTGGACCTCACTCTTCAACTGTCGTTCAATGTCAGATTTGCTCTCGTTATGGTCAAAGTGCTGCTACTTGCTACAACCGCTACCGCGAAGAGACTCAGTTCGAGGATGATCTCTCCTCCACTTTCGCAGGCATGCAGATTGCCTAACCAGTTGATCCCAACTGGTATCCAAACACTGGACCAACCAACAATATCACCGGTGATGTTATCTCTCTGAGCTCTAAGTCCGAATACCTAGGTATGGATCACGTTGTTTTGGATAATGGTGACTCACTTCCTATTGCGCACACTAGTCGTCTTTATCTTTCTTTTGGTTCGTCCAAGTTTCATTTTTCTAATGTTCTTCATGTTTCCTACATGCATAAGAATCTGTTATCTGTCGTACAATTCACAAAATATAACTCAGTTAGCTTTACCTCCTTCACATGGGGATTTCTTATTCGTGACTTACACACCGGTTCTATTTTATTTTAGGACCGGTGTGAGGCTAGTCTTTAAGTCTTTCGCTCTAGTCGTCCATGTTGTCATGTATTAGCGGTCTCGCACTCTTCGGCATCTCTTTGGCACCAGTGTCTTGGCCACCCTTCCTCTAAAGTCCTTCAAGTTCTTGCATCCAATAAATGCTTAGGATCCTGTTTTGTATTTTCTTCCAATAAGTTTTGTAAACATTGTGCTTTAGGAAAGTCTATACGACTTCCTTTTTCTCTTAATGAAAATAAATCTTTAACACCATTTTATTTAGTTCATTCTGATGTGTAGATGTCCCTTATCTGTTCTGGTACTGGTTATCATTACTATGTATTGTTTACTGATGATTATTCTCGTTACTCTTGGATCTTTCCCATGTGACACAAATCTGAAGTCTTTTCTCATTTTTCTACATTTCTTAAATTTGTTGAAACTCATTTCTCTACCTCCATTAAACAATTCCAGAGTGATGGCAGTAAAGAATATGATAATCAAGCCTTTCATACTTTCTGTGCGCAAAAAGGAATTCATCATTGTTTATCCTGTCCCCATACCCCACAACAAAATGGACTTGCGAACGTAAATATCACCATATTTTTGAAATGGGGCGTACATTACTTATTGCTTCTCATCTTCCCCACAATTTATGGCTTGATGCATTATGCACTGCTGTGTACCTTATCAATCACCTCCCTAAGCCCGACCTCAACTGGTCTTCCCCTTTTCAAATACAATTTCACTACACACCTGACTACCTATCCATAAGAACACTTGGTTGTGCCTGCTTACCTTATCTTGGTGATTATGTTACCAACAAGTTGCAACCAAGGTCTGCTGAATGTGTTTTTTCTAGGTTACAACAATCAAAATAAAGGCTATAGGTGTCTTCATCCATCCACTAGCCATGTCTACATTTCCAGACATGTTCTATTCAACGAAGCAGCCTTTCCCTACGCATCTGATACCTCATGAACTGGTGGTTCCTCTTCTTTTGACTTGATCTACATTCCACTTATTACTTCAATGATTTCTGCATCACCTATTCCTGATGTTTCAACCCTTACAATGGCAGACAAGTCACTATCTACAGTGGTCTCCACAGAGTCTGCCACATCACCAACTACGGAGGCTGGCCCTAAACCTTCACCTCATGCCTCCTCCTCTCCAGATGTTGTTCCTACTTCTGCTGCTAATACTCACCCTATGGTGACTTGTACAAAAGATGGAATTTTCAAGCCCAACAAAATGGTCGCCTTCGCTAGCCGCCATCATCTCCCGTGGGCTTTTGCATCCCTTGTCTCCTCTTCCGATACCGAGCCCACATGCTACACTCAAGTTGTCCGCTCTGCTGATTAGAGACAAGCAATGCATGATGAATTCAATGCTCTTTTACGGTCTCTTGTTACACAATGTCCGCATCTTAACACTATTGGTTGCAAATGTGTCTTTAAGATTAAAATATGTTTTGGTGGTAGTATTGAGCGACACAAAGCGTGCCTTATTGCTAAAGGTTTTCATCAACAAACAGGCATCGACTATGGCGAGACCTTCAGCCCTGTCATCAAACCCACGACTATTTGCATTGTTCTTAGTCTTGCGGTCACCTCTGCTTGGGCCACTCACCAACTCGATGTCAAGAATGCTTTCCTTCCTGGTCACCTTACTGAAGAAGTTTATATGGTTCAACCGCTCGGCTTTGTTGATCCTCGTCATCCTCACCATGTTTGCAAGCTCAACAAAGTGATTTATGGTTTGAAGCAAGCACCTCAAGCGTGGTTTCAACGGTTCAGCTCTTTCCTTCTCTCTTTTGGGTTTCTTCAAAGCAAGGCCAACACCTCTCTGGTCACATATCGGCGCGACTCCAGTATCCTGATCCTCCTTCTTTATGTTGATGATATCGTCTTGACTGGTAATACACCAGTACTTCTTCAGTCTTTTATTCACAAACTTGGCTCTAAATTTGAAATCAAGGACCTCGACGCGCTTCATACTTCTTGGGCCTTGTAGTGACTTCTTTCTCTCAAGGGTTACATTTGTCTCAAACCAAATACACCCTGGATATTCTTTGCTGCCATCAGATGCTTGATTGCAAACGATGATCAACACTAGTTGCTGCTAAGACTCAGTTGTCTTCTCTCTCTGTTGACCTGCTTTCAGACCCCTCTGAGTATCTCCATTTTGTTGGTGCCCTTCAATATTTTACTCTCACCAGGCCAAATATTGATTTTGCATTCATGCTTGAGCCTCGTACATCTCATTTAGAAGCCATCAAACGCATCCTCCGCTATCTTAAAGGATCTCTTGGTCGTGGTCTGCATCTCCAACATGCGATAGCCCCTTCGACTAGTTGATTACTCTGATATTGATTGGGTCGGTTGTCCAGAAAGTTGTTGCTCAACTATTGGCTACTGTATCTTTCTAGGGCCCAACTTAATTTCATTGTGTGCTTTGAAGCTACCAACTGTTTCTCGCTCCAGTGTCGAAGCAGAATACATGGCAGTTGCCTATACCTGTGCGGATTCTATTTGGATCCAACATCTCTTGCGCGAGCTTGGTTTCCCTCTATCGTGTCCATCGGTCCTCCTTTGTGATAATCTCAGTGCAACATTCATGGCTGCCAATCATGTTTTTCATACACGAACTAAACACATTGAGCTTGACTATTACTTCATCCGAGAACGGGTCACAACTGACACTCATCAAATATGGTTTGTCTCTTCCATTGATCAGATCACTGATATCTTCACAAACGAGTTTACCGAAGCAATGCTTCTCTACACTTAGCTCCAAACTCCTCGCCCTTTTAGCACCGAGTTTACAGGGAAGTATTAACGGAAAAACTTCACCCGATTGACTTTCTGATGTGTGCCTTCTTGTAATTATTCTCTTCTCCAATTAAGGGATTGTAACTTATTTTTTATTGATTCTTTCCTCCTTTGTGAGGCTTGTATATTTTATTTATACTCACATCAATAGAATGGAAAACTATCAAGTTCCAAAACTCTTCATCTATTGTTATCAAGAAAAATTTAGACTTCAGGATTCATTTAAATTTTAACATAGAGGAATACAAAATACTGCATTAATGAAATTTAATCTCTAAAATCTTAAAACTGCATCCGATCCTTGTAGGTTGGCAAGCTCTTCGTATTCAAAATTGTAAGTGCTATATTCGTTCCAAACATGTTCTAATTTTGTGTTTACAATGGAATGTTTCAATATTTCAATTGTTTCAATTTTCATTTTAAAAGAGATAATATAAATATAAAAATATTACAAACTTATAAATAAATTCAATTAATTATTTTCCTCATTTCACACTAAAATACACAAATAAAAATATAAAATATTATTAGCTTACATTTATAATCTCAACTTATAAAAGTATCAAATATTTATTCAAAAAAGGTTTGGATTTTCTCTAATAAAAATCAAGTAAAAATTTAATGTTCAAAAAAATTACCTAAGAAAGAAACTTGAATTCTCATTTTATTCAAAAATCAAAGGTCAAAACTTAAAATATATAGGCATACCGACTTTACTTTTCTCTCCAATTTGTCACACCCATAAAATATAAACCATATGCGTTAAAAATAGTGTTGATAACTTATAGTGCACCAAATTTCGGCACGAATTCAACTAATAGTCATTTGATCTTATCGATCACATGTAATAGAAATCTTTATATTAAAGATGTCCGATAAAATATTTAAAAATTAATGAATTTGCGGCTTTGTTGGATTTTATATGAATATATAGAAAACTTAAAACATATAAGTTTGGTAGAGCAAAACAATTAATTAAAAAATAAACCATTCTAGCCAATTTTGCTAAAATTGGGCTTATTTCGATTAGAACAAACTAAAATGTTCTATAACAAATCAAAATGGAACCCAATACTAAAGTTTAGACGATTTTGTTCTCTTTAGCTTTATAGGTCCAAACTAAAATATTCTATTTATTTTAATCAAAATGAAATAAAATTGACTACTAAACTCAAAACAAGCTGATGGAATAAAAGAATTTGACCAACTTCCTAAAGTCAAATCTTGACTGCTATATAATGGCAATAACAATGAGGGGCCCTATTGGTACCATGTCGCAAACACCTCAGTACATATCTGTCTAATTTTTATTTTTCATATTTTAAAAGTAAAATTAATTATTGGCTGATATTTTAAATTTTAAAAAACCTTTCGAGTTAGTTGGCTCAATTTACGTGTTATCGCATCCCAATTTCATTAAAACTAAGATGATTTAGGTGATGTGTAATATAATGAATTAGTATTATTCTTTTGTTGACGACTATTCTCCATTACATTAAAATTGACGAGGATGTCTTAGGCTCGATTAATGGAACTGAAGACACATTTATTAAGTGGAAACTCTCCAATTTCATGAGAAATTCAATGTTGACAAGGGAGGGCCTTCCAAATGGCCTAAATGGGCCTCATCCATCATGTTTTGGGCCTCCAAAAGCCTACATTTTAAGGTTCACTAGGAAAGGATAATAATGCTTACCAAGGTTGAATTTGATAAAATTCGCTTAAGGCACGCAGTTCAGAGTATGATCTCTGTAGACCTGCGAAGCCAATCACTATTAGTGAAAGGATTTTGTCTTGATTACGGGTTGACGAACAAAGCCTAAATTAAACAAGTTTCCTAAAATTCAATTATGCTTATGGAGATTAGATTATATAACGCCCTGTCCCGCTACGGGACGTTAAGACCGATATAAACTCCAAAATCGATTTAATGCTATTTCGGATAATTTCCTTTTTTAAATGGGAAACACCACTCCCACCAACCGCATTAACCACGACAAACCACAAATAAACCAATAACCAAAAGTACGACCATAGCATTCTCCATAATTAGAAACAATAACATCAACAAGTTATTATATTTATCTAACTCAAGAAATGTACACATCGCTTCAATATATGAATAATCTTCCAACTACAAAGAATGGAACTCTGGCAGAACTAAAGCTGCAGCTCCACATCCAACGTCCGATAGATGGTACCGTCGACCCCTCCTCTAAGAAGTACAAGTGAGGTAAAGTGTGAGTTCTACATGCCCAATGAGGGTAACACATGCATCATATGTCATCAAGCATACACTGCATATAATCATATGGACACATCAATGTCTAGGATGCCTACATGCACGACCATGCAAATTTGTACCCTAACCCTAGCACATGGGCCCACATCACCGAGCCTCCAGCACATACTCTAACTAACCCAATGCAACTCTAAGGCAACTCCCTCATATGCCCATCTGCTGCAGTCTACCCACCCACCGGTACACAGACCGATCCTCAACCAGATCTGGGTCCCTAGCCCTCAACCAGTCCTATGACTCTCTCAAGGCAACCCGTACACATACCACAACCAACCCATGAGTTGAGCTCTATCACACGGGAAGAACCACCGCGTTAGTCCTCAACGGATTGCCAACCAGACCCATTTGTAGTCTCCTCAACCAAGTACCAGACCCCCAGTAATCACACCTATAACCTCGGGCCCCATCTGCTGGTCTCCACACAACTGGCACATACACCCCTTACAAAATTTCATTAGACCTTCTACCGAGTGCCGGATGAACTCACTCGTTAGGCTCCCTAAACTCCCAGTGAATCAACACCCACAACACAAGTCACAACAATGAACCCCAAGGTCATAACCACTTGTAATTACACTACCACCCTCTTAGCCAAAATGTGGGCGAATAGACACTCAACCCACCTAGCTCCCAGGGTGACCCAGTACGTACTCAACGTACCCTACAACCATCCTACCTCTAGGGCCACCTCCATAGAAATCCACACACAACACAAACCGGTACCATAAGTCGTGAATAACCACGTGAGCTGTCCTCCACTGTGTCAACAACCATGGGAGATGTCCTCCACCATGCTAATAACCACGGGAGCAGTCATTCACAGAGCTAATAACCACGGGAGCTGTCCTCCATCGTGTCAACAACCACAGGAGCTACCCTTCACCGTGCTAATAACCACGGGAGTTGTCATCTACCATGACAATAACCACGGGAGTTGTCCCCCACCGTGTCAACAACCATGAGAGCTATCCTCCACCATGCTAATAACCACACACTCTAGTACCGTGTCTGTGATGACCTCTAAGTCGGCCTTGGGCGAGCCAACACTCAACCCAAGAGCTTCCTAGAGGTTTCAATGACCATCTCACATCTTGTCCCTCCTAGGACTCCCAGGCACCTCGCCCTCCAAATTGGACCACTCCTCTTTCATAGGCGTGTTCAAAGATCACAATGAGAAACTTGACACTCAAACCTACACTAGGGAGTACATCCACCCATCACAAGAATAAGTACCAAAACTACACTAGGGTGGACTGAACACAGCCATGACTCTGCCAAGGACCCAAATACCCAAGAGGGAAACACCCTCCAGGTAATCTCACACCTATAGGCCCACCAACAAGTAGTCCATACTTCAACTGTAATGACCCATTCTGAGTTTTCCCGATTTTTGGAGAGATTTTCGGACCTCCGAGTTGTTTTCGGGACCGTGGTAGCAGTGAAGAGAGAGTGTGAACTCCGAGGTGGGCCCCAGTTATTTGATTTTGAGTTTGAAAACTCGAAGGGCATTTTGGTAATTTCATAATTTTTATGTATATTGTCATGAAAAAGTTATTTGAAAAATCACACGATTTCCCGACCGACATTTGTTATTCGAGATTTTTCGGGTTCTCGAATTCCTGTTTTTTATTTTCTTTTGAAAATAAATTATTTTCAAAACCTAAGTATTTTTTTTTTTAAAAAAAGATTAAAACCCTAAACCCTAATTTCCCCAAACCCTAACCCTTTAAAATATCTTCCTTCCCTCACATGACATTATAGCCGCAACTGCTACAGTGCCCTTGCCACTGCCCTTACCTCTCGTCCCTCGTCTCTCCCTGGTAATCCTCTCTTCTAGATCTCTCTCTTTCTCACACTTTCTTTCGTTTTCTCTTCTTCCCGTTGATCTCTCTCTCTCACCTCTTCTGCTCTCACTGTTCTTTTTCCCTCACGGTTGTCACCCTCACCCGACTGTCACCTCCCTCGCAGCTTTCCCCAAGTTGTTGTCGCTGTACAGGAATTTAGTTTTCCGCTTGCAGCCGCCGGATCTTCCTCCTCTCCTCGCCTTCTGTCAGGTATCCTATTCTCTCTTTTCCTCTCCTTTTATCAGTTTTTTCCTTCTTTTTATTTCGTGTTTTCCATCGATTTTCCACCGGTTTTCCTTGCTAGTTTTTTCGCGATCTTCCTTCATTTTCCTCATTTTCTCGGGTTTTTTCTTGATTTTCCTAGTTTTCTCTGATTTTTCCCCTTTTTTATTTTTCCTTGATTCAACCTTGTGGTTGAGTTGACTCAGTTAAATCATGAGTCGACTCAGTTGTGTGTTGAGTCAACCCAACCTGTAGTTGGGCCCAGCTCTGGTCTGATTTGGTTGGACCCAACTCGGCCAAGTTAGGGTCTAACCCAGTCCAGGCCCAGACCTAGACCCAATCCAGGATCAGATCTAGACCTAGTCCGGTCCAGACTTGACCCAGCCCATTTTTGGTGGGTCCAACCCTTTCGGTCTGGCCAGTTTTTGGCCCGGCCCAGTTTTTGGCCCGTTTTCTGTTCAGCCTCTTTTTAGCTTGTTTTGCCTTATTTACTTATTTGTTCCTTCTTTTTAACAGATGGAGCTCCCTTCGACGCCCAAGCCGCTTGCTCGCTTCGAATTCCAATTTCGTATTCTAAATTTTAGGAGAGAAAGACCATATTGCCCCTAGGGTTGGGCGAATTTGAGAAAGGATTGAAGGGAGTCTTGTCCTTGGAATTTTATCCCTTTCTATAAATAATCTCTTTAAAGAGAGCCCTAGAACCCTCATACTCGAATTCTGTAAGGCTTGGACAAATTTTCTTAGAGCTCTCTCTCTGGTTTCCTTTCCTCCTCCCAGGTATGGTTTTCATCCCTCCATCCAAAACTGCTCCGACTTGTAACCCAATTTTGACCCTGAAAACGCTAGATTCATGATGGAGGCCATCAAGTCAATGAGCCACATTTGGACACATATTTAATGGACCTTGATCCAGAGGAATAGATTGACATGGTTTACATGGACCGTTTTGATAGAGGTCACCATAATTGGATACCGTCTAATAAATCCTCTCTACTTATTAGTCGTGGCCCAATTTTCCCAAGTGTAGTAGACCAGCCTGTTAAGCAAAGGACCACTTCTATACATGCCGGACCTCAACAAGCCCACTTCACCAAGCCCAAGCATAATATATCCTCTCACAGTGTGCCAAGTGTCAAGAGGAGAGTGCACTATCCAAAGAGAAATGTGATTTGGTTTGGCTTTTGACACAACCCGGCCCGAATTTGTAAATTGTATAACCCAACCCACAAAAAATTCGGGTTGGGTCATGCGGGATAAGTCAAAACCAAACCAAAGTTTCTTCCCTAGTATTTGTGCTTTAAATATTTTTTTTCTGGACTTTGAATTTAATGCGAACAGTATTTCTATGAGCCAGTGTACTAAATTAGGAATCTAGGACAGTCTTGGAATTTTTTTTTTCTTGCAGAATTTTCTAAAAAAATGGGATTTTCATAATTTTCAAAAAAATCTAACTGATAGATCTTTCAAAAGGATTCCTGAAATATTCTATTTGCAATCATTCAAATTTCTTAGCCAGAGATATCGCCGGTTTACTAGACTCTTACAGATTAGCATTACAATAAAAGTTCTGGTTTTCTCTCTGAATTGTGGAATTTTCTAGGATTTGTGTAAATCTAGAAATTTTTGAAAAAACTCATGTGAGTAGATCTTTCAGTAGCCTTCACTCTTAAATCTTATTTTGCATTATTCAGAGTTTCTTACATCATGTTATTATTGTTGCATTATATTGCTATCAAAACTGCAGAATCTATAGAATTATTTTTTGTCTTTTGTTACAACAATTATTTGGATGATTGATTGAATCAATTCATTCTCAAATTTGCAGGATAGTTAGATCTTATTTCCTCTTTCCAGAACATCAAATATCTCTCCAAAAATAGTTTTGTAGCTCTAGTTATGATTTTCTTTCTTCACAATGCGCAGAACAAAACTGTGCAGAAACAGGGATTTCAGTTATGTTATATTAGTAAGTTTCAGTATTTATTTGGGACATCATCCAGAATCAAATTGGTTTGAAATTTTTAAAAAAGCTTCATATATTAGTTTGCTATCTTCAGTAAAAAGTTTGCATATAAAAAAAACCCACTTCTGGACTTTATAGTGACCAGTACGCAAAATTTTCTTACAATAAACTGATTTTGAACAAATTGAAACACCGGGTAACTGTACTCTTGAGATTCTTTTGCAGCTACCTGAATCTAATTTTTGCTGATTATTTGTGTCATTAGCATTGGTTATTGCTTGTGTTCGCAACAAACAAATTTCTAAGTTTCAAGCTCTCTTCTTCTTTCGTGGACTTCCATGACTCATGGGTACCACATCGGCAAGAACGAAAACGTCGATCCTACGAACATCACTCTGCTTGTCCGAACCAACAATGCGTATCAGGATGACAGTAAGTTAAGATGGTTTACCTATGGGAGACATTTGCAGCATTGGTAAGATAGATGGTCACCTTGCAGATTTGATACAAAAAATTGTCCAGAAGCTTCGACAGACACCTTCTTATGTCAGGAAGTCACATGGCTCACACTATGCATCACCTTCTAAATCAAACGGTCGTATGCTTCACCATCAAGATCATGAGCATCGTCGCCACCACACCAAAGAAGATAATACCACATGAAGATCATTTTGCTAGTGTCTTCTAGGGGTATTTGGTGTAGTTTTAATTGGGTTGTTATTGTAATTTATATTTCCTTGTATTGGGGTATTTCATTATATTTCATGTAAGGGAAATCTCCAAAGCAGTATGTAATACCCCGACCCAAAGGGGTCTATAGTGTGGAGCGTGCCTATGGAGAAAAAAGTCTCACATTGCTAGTTGCATTGGAAATTCCCTGCTATATAAGTGGTAGCCTTTATCCTTCTAGCATAGGGCCTTTTGGGAGCAACAGTGGGTTGGCTCGCCAATTGAAAGCTGTGCGGACCGTGTGTGAGGCTCAGAGCAGACAATATCATGCTAGCAGGATGGGTCGCTACAAATGGTATCAGATAATGGTTCAACTCTCTGCCTAAGGGTGTGGGCTTGGTGTGTGCAGAGCCGAGGACGGCTTTGGCTTTAACAGGGTAGATTGTAATACCCCGACCCAGAGGGGGTCTATAGTGTGGAGCATGCTTATGGAGAAAAAAGTCTCACATTGCTAGTTGCATTGGACATTCCTTGGTATATAAGTTGTAGCCTTTCTCCTTCTCGCATGAGGCCTTTTGGGAGCAACAGTGGGTTGGCTCGCCAATTGAAAGTCGTGCGGGCCATGTGTGAGTCCCAGAGCAGACAATATCATCCTAGCAGGATGGGTCATTACACAGCAATCCAGAAATGTACGACAGTCTATGAGCCCTAAGTCCTCATTTTTAGGGTCACGTCAAAATCGAAGACAAGTTCCTCTTCGGGAGAGGGAGACCATGATGGAGCATCTGCACCACCTTTATGCAGATTGTTGCAGAGATGAAATGATGGTACTTAGGTGGATCCATTCACAGTGCATGTTTCTCCATACAGTTTGTTATGGACTGTGATACCTTGCACACATGCAAACATTGGAGCAACATTGACCTAATGATCGTAGGAGCAACATATAAAGTTCTGTGGATTTCAGACTCGAGACCCCACCTATGACAGCAACCATCATCCAAGTATTGCAGTTATTGACATCCTTAGTTCTTTCAACAACAAATTGCATTGCAGTAGCAACACCTCCAACTCTTGTCATGAGGGAGTGACGCAGTTGTGTATCATGGAAGTCGTTTGTGAACTCCGTACGCTTGACTATCCTTGGTGGACTCCTTGATAGTGGGCCTCAACTCCACATCACAAGAGAAGGTTGTTTGGTGTTGTCCTTCAGATATTAACTCAAGGACAAGTTTCTTTCGGGGGAGGGAGAGTGATGGAGGCCATCAAGCCAATGATCCACATTTGGACACATATTTAGCAGACCTTGATCCAGCGGAGCATATTATCATGGCTTAGATGGACCATTTGATCGAGGTCACCAAAATTGAATATCGTCTAGTAAATCCTCTTTGTTTATTCGTCGTGACCCAATTTTTCCAAGTGTAGTAGACTCACTTGTTAAGCAAAGGCCCACTTCTAAACAGGCCAGACCTAAGAATGATCTATCCTCTCACAATGTGCCAAGTGTCAAGAGGAGAGTTCATTATCCAAAAAGGAGAAGAGATAGGAGGAGTGACATGGCGCCACACAGGGATAAGCTCTTGCCATGGGTGAATTTCACCATGGAATAAAAGTTTTGACAAAACCTCAGTATTTTGGATATAACTTTTCACTCTGATATCTGATTGACTTTTATTCTTTTTGCCTTGCAAAGAAGACTTCAAGGGCTAGAACTTTGTATTTCATTAAACTTTCTTGATTTAGATGCTTACTAGTTCAAAATAGAGTGCAAGTGGACTATCTCTCCATGGGCAAAAATCCCATTGCAGGGCAAGTCTTGGAGAGGAATTCTCTCTCTTAAACTTGGGGAGAAATTTTCTCTCTCTTATTTTTTAGTGTTTCTTAGAATAAAAGCTTAGCCATTGGATTTGATGTGATGCGTAGATAGAATGCTAGGATTGATTAGGTGATGCAGTAGGGTATTTTAATCTTTCATTTTTTTTTTCTATAAACACCAATGTAATTTTCGAAAATAATAGACAATTGAATATTTTTTAAGAAAAGAAAACTCTTGGAGTTGGGTGTTTCACACAGGGTTTCGGCCCTTCGACGAAAGCCAGGTCCTTGGACTAGGACCAATTCTATCTTACAAGTCTTGGTGATTATAATTCTTCTTTGTTTTATAGTTTTTGAGGTTAAGACTTTTAATTGCATTCTTATTAATCTCTTTTAATCAGTTGTTTCTACATCTTTAATTAATTGCATTAATAGAGGCCTTAATCTAAATTCCATAAAGCAACGTTGAATTTCTGAACTCTTATGTTTTTCGATTTGGGTATTGTTCAGCAAACCCAAGCCAAGGCAGAATCTTTTCACCAATCGTGACTGGCTACGTGGGTCCTTCAATGACCATACTCTAAAACTGCTCGTCTATGGTGTATTTTTCACAAATTCTACCCTAGACTACACCAATTCACGAAATTTTTATGCAATACATAGTTGTATCCCTTAAAGTCTACTTTCCAACGCAAAAAGAATCAAGTCAATCAGAGATCAGAGTAAAAAGTTATGGCGAAAATACTGAGACTGTGTCAAAACCCCCTTTCAAAAAATTTACCCAAATTTGAGTTTTCTTGACCCATTGTTTTCATAGAAAACTACCAAGTCTTTACAAAGAAGAAACTACCTAAATTTCTTTGCAATTTTCTTTTCTTCTCTCCATGAAAAAAATCAAATATGGCTATTAGAGAGAGAAAAACACACCCAACATGGATTAATTTCACCATGTATACCATCATCCAGTGTTGGATATTGAAATCGACCATGGGTACTTGGATTTAATCAAATGATCAAATTGTTACAATTGGAAACTCAATTTTTGGGATCTCAATCAATCCAAATCCTCAATGAACGAATTCCACATCTCTGAAAATAATTTTGAAGGACCTTAATAATGGTGTTTTAAGGTAGAATGATGGACATCAAGGCTTGGCGTGGACAAGGAAGAGAGAAGAGAAAGACAAGGACACTCTGGAAAAATCATGTGCTTCTAAAGGAATTTCCGGGTTTGATTTATTTTCCAATAATTCTTGTACTTCTTTGATTTCAACTCCATATATTGTAATTCAAATTTCATGTTAAATGATAAGATTCAAAGTGCAATGGAATATTTAGTTTCCAGTTTTCCAATTAATTTATGATTGTGTTATGATTGTTCAATGTTTGTTTTTATTTTTTTTAATTAATGAAATGGTCAAATTTAACATGCTGTTACAAATCGGATGTAATGAGAATTTAGCTTGGGACTCCTGTTTCGGTTTCTAAGGCTCTTATTCGTAAGAGTGCAATGAAAATGTAGCACTAGAAGAGGAGTCTTTCTCATTCATTCAAGTCTAAGGTCTATTTTGTGATCTGCATTTTAATGAACTCCATGGATTTAATTCTTGAAATAATTATGAATGAGAACATGAATGCGAACATATTTAGTTTACACAAGCTCTGGACTCTAGGCTTTAATTTTGTTATTAAAACTTGGATAATAATGTCATCTTGATTGCTTGAGATCAATTCCATTGTATCATGTGTAATATGTTTATTTTATTTTAATTCTTTAATTCTTTGATTTATTGCTCAATGATTCTTTATTTATTATTCTTTTCCAACTCCAAATTTGAATGATGAACTGGGATTGAAATTAAATAAATTGATTTTAATTAAATCTGTGTTAGATCTGAGTTATTTTTATGTTTTCTAATTAGATCCACCACCATAAGTTTCAAGTTAGATTTTTAAATTAATTAATTAGTAAATAATTGTAAATATTTACAAGATATATTTTCGGTAATTCCATTGGGTTCAATCTCGCACTTACACTACTATACTATAAATGGTTCGTACAGTTGCAAGTAATAAATGTAAAACTTTGCATTGTACAACAAGTTTTTGGCGCCGTTGTCGGGAAATTACAAAATATTTACAAATATTTATTAATTTAAAATTTTCTTTGAAACTTGGATATAGTAGTGATTTATTTTCAGATTATATTCCATGAATCTGTGTCAATGAAATGAGTATTTTTAATTCTTGGAATTTAATTTGAAATCTATTGAATGTTGGTGATTTACTTTGGAACATTAGAAATAATTTTTATTTTGACATAGAATTTTAATTATTATTTTTTTTTAATTTCTTTACTACTTGTAATTTTTTAGGAAGTGCATTTAGTTTAGGTCAAGCATTTTTTATTTTTTTCAGAACCTTCACCAAAGTTTGGTGTGTTTTATTTTGCAGGAGAATTTTTAAATCGTGAGCTTTAAAAAAATTCTTTTGGAAAATAAGCAATCGGCCAAGGTGAGTTCGAAATTTTTTTTAGTCCCCATGCATTCATATAGAATTATTTAGGGTTTATTTTATTTTATTTTATTGCTTGCATTAAAAAACTGCACATGCATTTAGGATGCTAGTACATGCATTTAGATTAGATTGTGTGATTAATTGCTTTGATAATTATTTTTATGATGCATTGGTAAATTAGGATTGCATTTTCACAATATTTAGAAAAATGAGATAGAAAAATTGGTTCATTCATTGTCTAATAAAATTGTTGTGATGTTTATACCCCTTAATAAATTGAAAGTGTACTAACCCTTCTTCTCTTATTATGAATACTATTTGTATTCACTTCCAGCCCGACTCTATTTGTCGGACACTGAGTGACCTCGAGGCCTTACTCAACATGTCAATTTGGTCCTATCCAATACGAGAAGTGACATGAGTATCTAGACCTAACTCAATACGTCAATCTGGTCATACCCAAAGGACAATATGAGTTTTGGACTGAGCACCTTATTGTTATTATATATTGTGGATTATTGTAACTTAAAATGGTTAGAAACCAAGTAAGAGACTCAACTCCATTTACCTTGGAGATTTTTAGGAAAACAGTATGGTTTTGAAATACTACTTGTATGTATACATTTGAATGCTAGGTATGTTGACCTATTAATGATTGCGCACTTATTTGATTGTTAAGCAGAGACCGCGATACTACACATTTTGGGTGAGGGAACTTAACTTTACAGTACGTGTAATCAGGTTTATTGAGATGGATCTTGAGCAATGAGTGGTTTCAAATTTGATGAACCCACCCATGCGCCTAGATATGATGCATTGTTGTAAGAAGTGCTTATATGTTTATAAATGTTTATGATGTTGATCATATGAGATATGTAATACTGCTTCCACGTGCCCTTGACTATTGAACTAATATCGGCCATGTGTGTGAGATGGTTTACGTCTACTGGACCAGGGGTGTCAACAGTTGCTGACTTGAGGAGTGTCAATATCGGCCATGTGAGGGCTGGAGATGTACTTGCAAGGATGTATTTTGACCGTGTCGGGACTTAATACGATGGTCTCAACGTAGTACGTAGGCGTTACGTTGGATGACAGCAGTAATGGAAATGATGATGAGATTATACTTGATATTGAGAACTTATTGTCAAGCATTAGATATTATATTGCAAATGTTGATTATTTACTAACGTGATGTTTCATTAGACTGCATTGTTATATTTCCTTCACTGGGCTAGTTAGTTCCCACCACTCACATTTAAGGAGATGTGCCTGAGGAGGAGAACCCTCCGTATGAAGCTTAGGATGGATAAGCTGCTGCGTTGCCTTGGGATTCCCACTGAGGGGAATTCCATTATCTTTGCTTTTTGGTTCCTTAAACCGTTTGCTTATGTAAAGTATCGTGTGTAGTACTTAGTTTGCATTGACTTCATGTATTGAACTACCATGTGTTCCATAGTTACTCTGATGATGTTGTAATAATAATTCATTGCTGGAATTATGTGTTTATGTTTGTGTTTTTTATTGGTAGACTTATGGTATGTGTTTGAGTCCACATATTGAGATCATATGTGACCTTTGAGCTTAACCGTTGATCTAGCCCATTTAGAATTCTTGAGTTTAGTTTTCAAAAAAAAAAAAAATCAGTCGCGTTCTGGGCCCACCTTTAGGGTCGGGGCGTGACAGTAGTCCATTACCGATCTCAAAGGGATTAGCCTTTGTGGTCAGGCACAAAATTTATTTGGAAGAAAATTCCAAGACATCTAGAGAACCACAAAGACGACTAAATCTGGTGATGCAAGAGGTGGTGAGGGCTGAGATTTTAAAACTTCTCAAGGCGGGTATCATCTACCTGATCTCTGACAGTGCATGGGTGAGTCTGATATAGGTTGTACCTAAAAAATCAAGTGTGACCTTAGTCAAAAATGAGGATAATGAGTTTATACCAACTTGCGTCCAAACGGGTTGGAGAGTTTGTATTGACTACTGTAAGCTGAACACTACTATAAGAAATGATAACTTCCCTCTCCCCTTCATTGATCAGATGCTTGAACATTTAGTCGGTCATGCATTTTATTGTTTCCTTGATAGTTATTCCGGCTATAACCACATTCACTTACCCGTTCGGTACTTTCGTCTATCATCGTATACCTTTCGAGCTGTGCAATGCACCCGCCACTTTTCAGCGGTGCATGATCAACATTTTCTCCAACATGGTCAAGCATTTCCTGGAAATTTTCATGGACAACTTCTCCGTATTTTGGTTTACATTTGACCAATGCCTGAGCCATTTGACTCTCGTCTTAGTTAGAAGCAAAGAAAATAACTGGGTTTTAAATTGGGAAAAATGTCATTTCATGGTTAAACAGGGAATAGTCCTGGGGCACATCATATTCGAAAAGGGAATCGAAGTAGATAAAGATAAGGTCAACTTGATCTATAATCTTCCAAGACCTCAAACTGTGAAAGAGATCAGGTCTTTCCTAGGTCACGCTGGATTTTACAGAAGGTTCATCAAAGGTTTTAGCGAAATATCCTGTAATACCCTGCCCCAGATTAAGCGTGTTTTACCTCGTTGATCGTGTGTTAACCTGTTGATCTCGAAGTTTTCGGTCAAGGCTTCGAGGAAAGCCCAAGCAAGGCCCAATCCGAGCCCGTGAGCTCAGTGATCCAGCCCGTCGAGCTGGAGGGGTATTTTGGTAATTTTACCGTTTGTTGTGTAAATTTTCAAAATTGGTGTGATTTGGTGATTGTCATTGATTGATAATACTCTCCTTATTGAATGATTTGCATTTCTAAGTTTAAAATGAATTTATTTTTCAAAAAATGATATTTAAATATCGCCCGAAAGAGAGTTTTAATTATTTAAAATAATTTCGGGAAAGAGATAAATTTTGAAAATGGTATGTGAAGGTAGACCATTTTAAGAATGAACTAGATATTTCATTTCATTTCAAAATAAGGTCTACAAGTTAGTCATTTTTACATTTGTTTAATTAAGTAATTATGGGTAAAATATGATTTTTATTTAAATCAAGGGTTTTTAGTAAGAGATAAATTCCGAAAATTTTATGGTGACTAAGATTTTCAAAACCTAACCCATCTGTAAGGTTGGATCAAAGTTTTGAGGTTTTAAATTAGTACTTTTAGTTTTAAAAATCAAAATTTCTTAAAATAAGGCCTTTCTGCAAAATTGAAAGATGTGAGGGACTGATCTGCAAAACCATAGCAGCCTGCACACGCCATGCAGCGTGCACTGGCCACTCGGCGGTGATGATCACCTTCCGTCGTCCCGTCCCATCGGATTCAGCCGATTTTCCGGCCAGGAGCCAATATATTCAGGCCCCCTTCGTCTGTTCAACTCCCACCGATTCCTTCATCTCTCTCTCTCTCTGTAATTTCATTTTCGGCCGACCCTGTTAAGCTGCTGTTTTTCCAGTAACAGTAAGCTTAAGGAAAAATTTTCAAAACTCAGAATTTCAACCCGGGAATCGAAACCAAGGTATCCATTGCATTCCTCTTTCAATTCTAACCGATTTAGAATCAAGAAAATCAAAATTTGACCCCGTTTTGATGGAGAAAAACTAGTTTTAAGTTTTAAGGAAAACCATGGGTTTCATGTACCCGTGATGATCTACCCTTAAAATCGGATGGCCCTTTGAGCTTTTGAGCTCCAAACCAATCCCTGTGTAAAGAGGACTCCCAGAGGAGTCCATCAAACCAGACCGATGTGAAAAACGAATCCGGGAAGCCCTCCCTTCTTGGAATCGTATTTCACTGTTCATTCGCCGTCACTGTCTGCTGGTGCAGACAGTTGAGGAAGACGACTATCGGAAGGTCCGAGAGCCGTTCTTCGGAAGGTCCGAACCTTCAGACGGTCTGGCCCTGGGACGTTCCGAGCTTCACCCCGAAGCCCAGTACGCCCGAGGCGAACCTGACCCTTCGGACGCACCGAGCCGAGCTCGGAAGGACCGAGCCCAGTTGGGAAGGACCGTCAGCCTTCGGACGTTCCGAGCTTCAACCCGAAGCCCAGACCGCCCGAGGCGAGCCAGACCCCTTTCGGAAGGACCGAGCCAGCTCGGAAGGACCGAGCCAGCTCGGAAGGACCGAGCCAGCCCGGAAGATCCGAACATCTTCGGAAGGTCCGAACTCAGTCTTCGGACGTTCCGAGCCTTATAGACCCACCGAGACTTCTGTTTTCTGTTTTCCTATTTCGGATGGACTTCGGAAGGTCCGAGACCCAGTCTTCGGACGATCCGAAGTCAGGCCCCAAGTTTCGAGACCAGTGACTCAGTTTTAAGTGGTTCGGACGATCCGAAGCTACTGTACCCTTGTTCCGAGGTGATGTTCCGAGGGACCCATTTTTTGAAAATGATAAAATATTGTTTAATTACTATTTTAATCTTGATTATTGATTATTGATGTGTTTGATTAATTGTTGTGATTTATACCCCCCTCTGTTAATTAAAATTGTACTAACCCATTTTCCTCTTATTATTTATAGTGTAAATACTATTCTATACGCTTTCAGTCCGACACTAGTCGGGAACTGAGTGATTCGCTTTCAGGCCGACACTATAGTCGGGCACTGAGTGACCTCGAGGCCTACTCAAAATGTCAGCTCTGGTCCATATCCAAAAGACAACCGAGAAGTGACCCGAGGATCTAGATCTCACTCAATAAGTCAATCTAGTCAGTGCCCAGAAGACAATATGAGTTTGGACTGAGCCCCTTATGTTTATTATATTATTATCTTGTGGATGATATAAAAAGGCTAAAAACCAAGTAGGAGACTCATTTCCATGAACCCTGGATATTTTGTGGGAAAACGTGTGATTTCCAAATACTATGTATGTGTATGTATTTGTTATGTATATTGATTGAGCACTTGTATATTGTTTGAACAGAGACCACGAAACCACACGATCACGGTGAGGGAACTTAACTCTTCAGATTTTGTAAACAGGTGTTATATTGAGCAATGAGTGGTTTCAATTTTGATGAACCCACTCATGTGCCTATACATGATGCACTATGGTAAGAGTGCTGTGATGATTATGGTATTACGATGTTGATCGTATGTGTATGTAAGACTGCTTCCACGTACCTGGGCTATTGAACCAATATCGGCCATATGAGAGATGGTTTATGTCTACTGGACCATGGGCGGACCATGCTGTCGTCAGTTGCTGACTTGAGGGTGTCAGTATCGGCTAAGTTTAAGAGCCGGAGATGTACTTGCAATGATGTATTTTGACCGTGTCGGGACTTAATACTGGTCTCAGTGTAGTCGGCAGGCGTTATGGTGGATAATGGCAGTGATTGATAGTTTGATGATGTTATTATCTTATTTGAGATTATGCTTACTGTTATCAAGCATGTGATATTGAACTGTTGCTAACCTGTTTTACTATTTACTTAATGTGCATTGTTAATTATCCTTCACTGGGCTAGTTAGCTCACACCACTCACCTTTCAGGCGATAAACCCGAGGAGGAGGACCCTCTCTTTCAGGCTTAGGTTGGATAAGCTGAAGCAATGCTTTGGGATTCCCCCGGAGAGGAATGCCGTGATCTTTCTGTTGGTTCTTGGAACCGTTGTTTTTGTATTAAGTACCGGATGTGGTACTTAATTTATATTTAAATGTTGTAATCGGCTATGTTGCCATTTGAGACAATGTTATGATTGATTAATCAATGATGGTTGATTTTGATTATGTTATGTGTTGATGTTGTTTATGTCTTGGTTTTTGGAGGCAGGCATATGGTACATGTTTGAGTTCACTTAACGAAGTAATGTGTAATCGCTGGGCTTAACTGTTGATCCGGCTCAGCAAGAATGCTTGTGGTTTAGTTTATTTATCTTTCAAAAAAAAAAAATCAGTCGCGTTCCGGGCCCACCGGTCGGGTCGGGGCGTGACATATCCAGACCTCTCTGTCGACTCCTGACCAAGGACGTTGTCTTCAATTTTGATCAAAAGTGCGTCACCGTCTTTGAGAAATTGCAAATTACTCTGACCTCCACTCCAATAATACAGCCGCCTGATTGTTTTGTACCCTTCGAAATAATGTGCGACGCCTCAAACTATGCCGTTGGAGCAGTTTTAGGTCAAATAGCGAACAAGTTACCCCATGTTATCTACTACGCCAGTAAAACCTTGAACGATACTTAGCTTCA
Source organism: Chimonanthus praecox (assembly GCA_022113865.1). Taxonomy (NCBI): domain Eukaryota; kingdom Viridiplantae; phylum Streptophyta; class Magnoliopsida; order Laurales; family Calycanthaceae; genus Chimonanthus; species Chimonanthus praecox. The sequence goes on from CM039091.1 coordinate 37,571,060, forward strand.
TATTTCACCACAGAAAAGGAACTGGTGGTTGTAGTCTTCGATTTAGACAAGTTTCGAGCTTACCTCGTGGGTTCGAAAATCATTGTCCATTTTGATCATGCAACACTTAAGTATCTTCTTTCCAAGAAAGATACTAAGTCTCGCCTGATCAGATAGATACTCCTGCTACAAGAATTTGACATAGAAATCCTGGACAAGAAAGGTTTCGATAATGTAGTAGCAGATCACCTGTCTAGACTGATAACTGAATTCACTGATGACACTCCTCCTATCACTAAATCCTTCCCTGATGAACAGCTCATGTCAATCTCCCAAGTACCATGGTTTGCAGGCATTGTGAACTATCTTATCACCAGTCAAATGCCTCCGCATTGGAATAAGCAAGATAGGTCAAAATTTCTGACAGAAGTTAGAAATTTCATTTGAGACAATCAATACTTGTTCAAACACTGTGTGGACCAAGTTATTCGTCTTTAGATAATTTTTTTAAAAAAAAAGTAAATTAATTTATCAATAGAATATACAATGTATTAATAAAGTCATAATCTATAAAGCTCGTTTAAAAATATAAATAGAAAAATAAAAAAATTATATTAGATTTTAAAGTGATCGATATTATATGATAAGAAAAATTAAAGTAGAACTTACAAAGTTGATCTAGATAAATAAATTATTGAGTGAGGATATGAATTCATAAATAACATTATTTAATAAAATAATTTTAAACAATTTATTGATTCGCATCTTTTACTTGATTATAATGTCTGTAGTGATTAAATAAAGTATTATATTAAAATATTTATACAAATTGATGTTGAGTACGTACGCATAATGTTTTAAAAAAAGAATTTAATATTTGAAGAGAGAGAGAAAGAGATGGCTGGCTGGCTCAAGTTACTTTGAGAGTGAGAAAAAAAGATGGTAGGTTTTTCGAGTGTCTTTAGATGAGGCCAGCCTCGAGCACTGCGCCGTTAGGCTCCGTTAAAGACACGTTTACAGTCAAACTGACGGCGTCGAAAGACGGCCTCAGTATCTGTGGCCTGTGGGGAAGAGGAGGAGGAGGAGTGTTAAAAGAAACGCGGCGGCAGAGCGCCCGGATCTGGATGCTAGTCTGCTGCCACGTTACTCTCGACACTTTGTGGTCCCCACCACACCCTCATCTCTTTTTTCCCCTTTTTCCTTTTTTCCATCCGGCGGCCGCTTTTCGTTCACATTTTCACTTTCTCTCTCTCTCTGTGTCTGGATACGTGTCGTACGCACAACGAAACCAGCCGTGTCGTATTTTTCCATTTGACTAAAACACCCTTCCTTGTTTGCCATACGTTCAGTTGACAGGGTATTATGATCTCTCTGCTTCCCACATGTGAGCCATGTACTCGAACCCATTCAATCTCATTCTGCACCTTTGAGTCTTCAACGAACGGTTGGGTACTGACAATATCATCCAATAAAAAATAACCCATTCAATAGATTTTGCTCTATTTTTTAATTGAGATTTGCATCTCGCATTTTTTATTCTTATTAATCAAATATTTAAAAGTATTAAAAATAACAACTATAAAAAGTTTTTTTTATTTAAATTTATATATAAAAAACTACATAATAGTCAATATAAAACTCTCATTAGAACCCACTACTCTTAAAACACATCAAAATTAAGAATAATTAATTAAACTACACCCATAATTTTAATAAAAAAAATGAAAATTAAATATTTGTATTCATCTCATATTGAAGCCGACCGGCGATGCCATTTTTTTGTGATAGTCATACTGACCAAGATCATTGACTCGAGATCGTGAATTCAGGGTTAGTATTTCCTTTTAGAGGTGGGTCAGGATTAATTTTTCTTTTTAAAAATGTTACAGTGGTTTTGTTTTATATTTTCATGCGGCAGCTTTTATTCCGTTTCAAATGAAGATTCTCCCCTTAGCTGCTTTTCCCCTTTTAAGGGTATTCCACCATTAAATCTAATTCTTATTCACATTAACTCACTCTCATTGAATAGAATAATGGATGAGAGATACCTCAAACGTGATTAATGAGCCACTCGATTCACTAATAACTCACTTGACTCGCGATCCATTTTTTGTAAGAGATTCATCCGTTCACTCACGCTTTGCATTCGATCTACTCAACAATCCAGACCGTTGAGATTTTTAACGTGATATACCAAAAAAATGAGTCAAAAAGTGTGAAAGACACTGAGTCATCGTCTTCGACTCGCCTGAGACACTTGTTTCAGTAAATCGAATTTTTTGCAATATATATATTTTTTTTTCAAGTCATTTTTCCAAATGGACGAGAAATCTGAAACTGTACATGAGAAGCGACAAGAGAAAGGGCAAAAAGGGAAAGAAAAAAAAAGAAAGAGAACGCCAAAAACCCGAGCCGAGATCTTCGCCAAAAAAACAACTCGTGAGAGATCCGTCCCCGATAAGAGATCAGGACCATTGATCAAAACGGAGGAGCGGGAAGATTGAGATCGTAGGGGAAGGGCTTCTTCTTCTTCTCGCTCTCGTCCTTGTAAATCTTCTTCTTCTCTTCCTCTTCGCTCCTGAACACCGCATCGAACGGATACGCGGGGGCCAAATCCCGCGAGTGCCGACCGCTTGGGAACAGATCACGGCCGTCGGAACCGAACGGCGCGGAGCGCCAGAGCTGGAGGTGCTTCTGGAAGGTTCCGGAAGCGACAGCGGGGAGCGGGATGTCGGAATCACCAGAGAAGTTGGTCTTGGCCTTAGGGCCGCGGAGGTTGCGGGCGGCCTCATCGTAGGCACGTGCGGCCTCCTCCGCCGTATCGAAGGTGCCGAGCCATTTCCTAGTCTTCTTCCAAGGATCGCGTATCTCTGCCGCGAATCGGCCCCACGGCCGCTTCCGTACACCTCTATAGTGGGCCTCCTTCGCTGGCGCAGCTACCGTGACCACGTCCTTCTCTGCCGTTGGGAAGCCTTCCTTACCGAGATGCATCATCTCCACCGCCATTAACCGGTAAAAGGTGTACGGTGCCGGTACTGAGATAGACAAAAGAAGAGAGAGAAATGAGAAGAGGTGAGCGTAGGCGAGTTATTTAAAGAGGAAGAGAATGGTCTTGGTTTTGCCCGACAGGAATTTATATTATTGTTTTCTTAAATGGATGTATCAGTGCTCCGCGGGATCATTGTAAAATATATATCTGCGGGAGCCTCTTCCTCGTTTCTTCTTCCTACCACTGGTGGGCCCAAGTTCAACCATAAGGGGCTGCGTTTGGATCGGGGTAAGAGGTGGTAAATCCCTCGGTTACCTTGTTATTTTCATTTGGTAATAAAGAGGTACCCCTCTAATCACCATTTTTAATATTCCATGGGGCTTGGGGTATTCATTGTTGAATACCCCTCCTTACCCTCCCTTTTATTTTTTTTATTAAACTTTTTTATATTTTATTTATTTATTTATTTTGGTGATTACTTGACTTTTATTTTTTTTAAAAGCACTCAATTATTTCTATTTGATAAATTTCATATCAGTAAATAATAAATTATATTTTTTTTATAAAGAGATATGTAGAATTTTTTTATTCATTTATTGAAATTTAAAATAATAATAGTGGTTTTTTATTTATTTTTTATTTTTTAAGGAAACTTTCTCTTATTTATCCAGTATCTTCCTCTATTTTTCAATTATATATTATATAATTGAAAAATTAATAGATTTCAAATAATTAGTAATTTATGTTTTATATTATATAGATTTTTAACATGATGCATTTGGATGAGGAGTAATTTTTTACAGGGATTACTCCAGGTTATCCTTGAATAGGGGTAATTGTAAGTAGGGGTAACCTGACATATTAACAATTTTAGAATAATTAATAATTTTAGTTAATCCATATAATATAAAAATAAAATTAAAATTTTCTGAAACGTATTTGTCAAAATGTTATATTTTTAAGGGGTGATTCTGTCGAAATTTCGATAGGGTATCAAAACTCTGAAAAAGTTTGAGGTTTATGATAATCTCTTTTAGGGTAATTAACAATTTATTCTGTTAGAAAATTATTTTAAAAATGTGTCAACATTTTCAACGTGATGCATTTGGGTGAAGGGTAAATTTTTACCGGGGTTACCCTTGAGTAGAGGTAATTGTAAGTAGGGGTAAGCTGACATATTAACAATTTTATGAGAATTAATAATTTTATTAAATCTATATAATATAAAAAAAAAATTCTGCAACATTTTCAACGTGATGCATTTAGGTGAGGGGTAAAGTTTTATAAAGGTTACCCTTGAGTAGGGGTAATTGTAAGTAGGGGTAAACTGACATATTAACAATTTTATGAGAATTAATAATTTTATTAAATCTATATAATATAAAAAAAAATTCTGCAACATTTTCAACGTGATGCATTTGAGTGAAGGGTAAATTTTTATAGGGGTTACCCTTGAGTAGGGGTAATTGTAAGTAGGGGTAAACTGACATATTAACATTTATATGAGAATTAATAATTTTATTAAATCTATATAATATAAAAATAAAATTCTTGAACATTTTCAATGTGATGCATTTGGGTGAGAGGTAAATTTTTACAGAGGTTACTCTTGAGTAGGGGTAATTGTAAGTAGGGGTAAACTGACATATTAACAATTTTATGAGAATTAATAATTTTATTAAATCTATATAATATAAAAAAAAAATTCTATAACATTTTCAACATGATACATTTGGGTGAGGGGTAAATTTTTACAGGGGTTAATCTTGAGTAGGGGTAATTGTAAGTAGGGGTAAACTCACGTGTTAACAATTTTATGAGAATTAATAATTTTATTAAATCTATATAATATAAAAAAAAAATTGACAACATTTTCAACGTGATGCATTTGGGTGAGGGATAAATTTTTACAGGGGTTACCCTTGAGTAAGGATAATTGTAAGTAGGGGTAAACTGACATATTAACAATTTTATGAGAATTAATAATTTTATTAAATCTATATAATATAAAAAAAAAATTCTGCAACATTTTCAACGTGATGCATTTGGGTGGGATAAATTTTTACTGGAGTTCCCCTTAAGTAAGGGTAATTATAAGTAGGGATAACTTTTTTCTTTACTTATTTTTTTACTATTAGAATGCAAGTGTTCATTTTAAATTATAGTTATAAAAAAGAATTTATAAAAATTAGATAATATTAGATTTACGTAATACTTATATTTTATAAAATTTCTCATAAAATTGTTAATATATTTGGTTACCTCTGCTAATAGATACCAAAAAAGATTTTTTACCTTTAGAGTAAATTTTTACTTTACCACTGAAATTACCAAATAACATAAGGATAATCTCTTTTCAAAGGTGACCCTTAGTCAAAGGTGACCAGTTTCATCTGATGGATTACATGTTTATTATATGTGCCGGAACACTTAGAAGAATGTGCCACATTTGACATTTTTATTTAGTAAATTAAATGAAAAAGAAAAATTAATCAATTCTAAACTAGATATTTTAACCTCTTTTTGAATTTTTAGCTATTTTAAAATAAAAGTTAGTAGATCCGGTGGGTAGATTTAAGGACACAACCTTTCTATTTTGTTAGTGGAATACATAGTTTATTTTTTCTTTCTTGACAGACTATTTTAGAGAAAAAAAGTTTACTATATAAAGTTGGTCATATAGGCATGTATAAGATCACTTAGATATCTTTGGATATAAGTTATATAAAATTATTTAACTATCTTAATTCTTGATTTAAGAATATAAGTTTTAATGATTAGAAGAAATTGTGGTACTTTTTATAGAAAAAATTACTTGGAGGATTTTTTTAAAAGAATTTTTTAAACTAATTTACGAAATTATAATGTTTGTATATGGTGAGAGAACTTGAAAATTAGGTTTTTGATTTGATGACTCTATTTATCATAATTTTTCCATTAGAATTGAGGCAATCTAACATGTACTTGTCAAAATCTTACCCGACCCAAGTACCCAATCCGACCCAAAGTTAAGGACTTTGCCATACTTCAAATTTGCAAAAAATTTATAGACTAAACAAGCTATTTGTAGAATGTTCCTTATCTCAAGATTGTATTTTTAGTGGGCCATGCCCATATATGATAAGTCTAGGGCATTGTTTTCGGTGTTTGAAACACCAAAACTCAATTAGACGGTCCATATCTGATAGGAGAAAGGGGACTTGTGATAAAAGGAGAGAAAAATAGTCAAAAGCCCACATTTTTTGTGTTCTTTAATGGGACATGTGTCATTCTAAAATTGTCCAAAATAATATGTAATTTTGTAGATATTTTATATACCAAACAATATCGGATTTAAACAAAATTAAATTTATTGGAAAGCTTATTAAGAAACATTTTCAATGAACTCAAATTTACGAAATTCTAATATAATAGACAAAATTATAAGTGATTTTGTAACATGCTATCTTACCTTGATGAGAATGTTTATTTTTAGTAAATTTTGTGATCCAAGCACTATAAATAGAGGGCCATGGACAACCATAGGCTATAGTTGTTTATGTTTTCTCAATTGAGTTCTCCTTTTGATGCGAGTTATTTTTTTTATTTTCTTGTTGAATTTAATTCTATATTTAATTATTGTTCAATTTTATTTTTCAAGAATTCATAATGTATTTTTCTTTGGTATGAGAAATGTAGTGTTTATTTTGCATATCAGCGTTGATTTTGCTCTAGATCTATTTGTTTTGTGAAAGCATTAGATCTTAGGTTAATTGAGGTTTCCTCTTTTGGTTTTCTACCTTAGGAGCCGAAATTTATTGGAGTTTTTTTTTGAGTTTTGGTAAAAATAATAAATTTAAAAAATCTCATCTAGGTAATTTGGTTGAGTTCTTTTTTATTTTTAATTCTACCTTAGAGCCATATTCAAATTCCCTTAGATCTAGTAAACTCTAAATTTCAAAACATTTTTCTCAATAAATTTTTATTTGGATTTTCTCTAATTTTTCCATATTGTTTAGAGTCAAACTCAAGTTTTATTTGGTTAGTTTATGAACTTTAGCCTAAACACTTCAATGGGAAGACCATTGGTGCGTTAGTTACCAACTCGAACCTTAGTCCTTCATTACAAACTGATCTGTTTTGATAAATGACTTGATCCTACTTTTTTAATGGATGTGTAATGACCCGACCTGTCAAATTATCAAGGATTTGCATAGAAGATGCATGGAATGACACTTGACACAAATCTAACCAAGTTGACTTGAAAATAGGGTGTTTGGAAGTAGCCTTGACTTATGGAGCATATTTTTGGTATCAAATGAACTCCAATTTTAGTGAAATTTATTTGGTTCGATAGAATAGTCAAAGATCTTTCCGACGAGCACAAAAATGTCCAATTTCGAATTCCGTAGCTCAAGTTATGGTCATTTTAGTGAAAATGTGCCAAACTATCAAATCACATATCAGAATACCGGTGGATAAGTTCGATATTCCGAGGGTGAACTTCAGTATTCCAAAAGAAATCTTCGAACACCATCCTGAGAGCTAATTTTTCTATAGACTTAAGTCTCTCAAGTGAGATCAGTATACCGTGAAAATCTTAGAAATTTTTGAATTTATTTTATTAATTTTCAAAAATTGGTGCAAAACCTTTGTTTTATTGTTTTGGCTTAGATTTGAACCCTTAAGGTCCCAAAATTTGCATAGTAGAAATAGAAATTATTCAAAATCTGTTCAAATTTGTTCTGGTTTTCTCTCGAAATAGCACCCAGTTCAATTCAAACTCAAAATTGATTTATTTAAAATATCCCAAAATATTTGTTTTCAACAAAATTAATTAGACAACCTGAGTTTAATGCGTAGTATTTATCAAAATTTTCAAAACCCCAAAAATATATGGTTGTGAGAACCTTAAAATGAATTAACCCAACCCTAAAACCCTTTATTGTGCAAGCCCATTTCACTGTTCATCCTTTTCATCCGTAAATCTCATTTTTCATCCAATTTCTCCTCCGACAACGGGACATGGCCTTTTCCCCTTATTTTGTTCTTCATTTCTCCTCTATTCTCCTGGGTTTTCCTTCTTTTTTCTCTTCCTTTCTCCTGACTTCTCCTCTATTTCTCCTCCTGATTTTTCTTATAAAACTCTCTCTGTTTGCAAGATCTCCCTTCTGCAGCAAGTTTCATTTTTTGAATATCTCATTTTCTCTCTCGTTGGGAACTCTCTCTATCTCTTTCTCGAGTCTCACTCTTTCCACTAGATTTCTCTCTCGAAGCAACTCACCTCCTGTGTGACACTCCCTTTAAGCCCTCTTTCTTCCCCGTCTTTTCTTTCTTCTCAGGTTGGTGCTTAGAGTTTTAAGTTTGATTTTATTTTGATTTTCATTAAATTAAGTTATTTTTTAAAAGGGTTTTAAAGATTTTAAAGAGGATTTGAAGTTTGTTTCAAATGAATCGATGGTTTAAAAAATTACGGGCTTTCCGTTTTATTTCTTCTTCGTTTTTGGTATCGTTTCTGCATTTTACAGTTATTGCCTGTCCAATCGATCATTGTCGTTTTTCGAATCGACAGTCGCTTGGGTTAGAATATATTAGAGTTAATATTTAATTAGACTTTTAAGTTTAGGTAAATATTTAATTAGGTTGTTAATTAAGATATGATTGATTCAGATTTAGAGTTTGAGTGTGTAAAATAGTTATAGGGCCGAGTAGAGATTATAAATATATATAATAGTGTTGAGTGTGTAAAATAGTTATAAGATTGAGTAGAGACTATAAATATATATAATAATTTTCGAATTTTATATGGTATTAGTCAAACTATGGTCGTTTCTTGTGGTTTCGTTCTGTATGAGAGAAGAAGACTCGTGTTCCTCGTCTCTCTCTCTCTCTGCCAGAGAGACACGTGTGGGAGGGGGCATGTAAGGAGAATGATCTTGCTGGTAGTGATTCATTAAAAAAACCGCATCTGATTTCAGTTTGGCCAGATCTTGCACGGAACTGTCTCTCCATCTATTGCTTCTTCAACCATTAGCACCCCCATGTCCTTTGCAACTCATCGTTACTCTTCCTGACAGATCGCTGAATCTAGTAATCGTCCTCTTTATCCGATTGAGATCTGCCATATGCGAGCAGTTTCAACTAGATCTAACATTGTCTCTTGCACCCTCCTCTTGCAGTCGCCGCACCTACCCTCTCTCATCCCAGATCTACAGCAGACCCTCTTAGCACAGATCGTTTGAAGCCCCAGATCTAGCCTTTGACCCGTCAAAGAGACTTGTTTTCTAGACGCATCCAGATTTGATTACCAGATCTTTACTCAACAGGGATGGTGACGCTATTCTAGGATGGAAACCATGCCTTTAGAGAGATTTGCCACCGATTTGCAGAGAGATCAGCCACCAATTTGTTTGCACGTCCCTTGTCTGCATTGTCGCCTTTGCATCCTCTCTGTCGTTCCTAGAAAGTTTCGTCCAGACCTGGCCAGGTGCTCTGTTGGTGTTTGCACCTCTCCTTCTTCTGATTGCAGCAATTGTTTCAGGTTCCTAAAATAAATTTGAAAGAGAGATTGGGCGAGAAAAGTAGTGGCAATAAAAAAAAAAAATTGTGCATTCAATTTGCAAATTCGTGAAGCTACCATGATTGAAATCGATGTTCTCCAGAATCTTGACAAACACGAAATTGGTGGCACTCCTATTGTTTAAATTTGGAAACTTGGGTTGAATTTGAGAGGCTTGGACTAAGCTTATTTCTCATAGATCGTACACATGAGTTTGGCAGACAACTATTGAAGTATGAAGCATACATGGATCCTCAGCAAAATGGTTGAATAAGAATGGAGATGCTTTGCAAATGGAGAGAAGATTTTGTCATGGCTAATGTTCGCATTAGTAGTATCAGTCAGTATAATCGGTCTTTGGTAAGTGCAAAATTATTACATATTTTACTCTTAAATTTATATTTGTTAGTATTTCATATTAATTAATTTTATCTAATTAATGTGTTTTAGGTTGGGGCACTTTCTAGACACAAAGCTGGCTTAATTAGGTGGAATTGACGAGTTTTCTCAGCTTGAACGGGTGTTCCGGTTGATGAAGAGAAGATAAGCTTTGCAAACATCAGCAATAAACCTAACCAATGAAGTAGAGGCAGCCAAGAGCTTCTTTTAAGTCAGATTAATACCTAAGAACAGCCATTGGAACACCATTGTGAGCAGCGTTTCTTAACAAATAAAGAGAGAAGCCAAGCCTGGCCAAGTATTGAGAAGCATAGCATACAACAGACAGTACAAGAAAAATAATGCAGCAACCCACTTTGCTATTAAACATGTAAAGAACAATGGGAAGGATGAAAAAAAAAAAAAGCCAGCGATTTAGCCAACTAAAAGAATAAAAATAGAAGAAGAATGTGCTGGCTAATTCGGTGGCTATAAGAGAGAAATGAACAAAAGGCTAGAGAAAGAATAGAAGGTCAACTAAAAATAGAAAGAAAGCTGGGACGGTGGAATCAGACATAGAAGGATATGCGACTAAATGAAAAGAGAAAAAAATAAATTGGAAGTTGCTGTTCTAAGATAGGATCAGCTGAAGAGAAAACTTCTAGAGGGATAGTATCGTGTGTAAGTGCCCTGGTTCGTCTGAGTCATCCTTATTGTCAATTACGTGACTCAGTTGGACTTGCCTTGGATGAATAAGAAGATCTATTATGAAGTTGAAGCGTCTACACCAAATACGGTATTGGCACACAGGTAAGTGAACCAGAAGAGACCCTAAGCTAAGTCGAATACCTTAGAAGTCAATTGGAAAATAAAGTGAATAAGTGACTTTTAGCCTCGAGGCCTCATGCAATCTGCCGAGGCCTCGCAGCCAGTTATGCTGAGCTGAGCTGAGTCCAGCTGACCCTGTGTCTAGCTGATTCAGTCTCTTACAGATTTAGAAAGTTAAAATCTGTGTCTGTTTAATTGAGAGGTAATTATGATAAATTGATTGGAAACTTATTATGGTAAATAAATTTATCCACATTGTGAAATGCTGCCATCTCACTTAAATTTGAATTTGAATACCCTTGGGGAGTTGTCCATGACAAGTATGGAAAGGCTCCTCCATGAGTTGTAAACCATCTTGCAAATCTTCCATCTAATCCTTGATTGATGACTAAGATAAATAAATTGCAAATCATTCACGGTGGATATGAGGTGGTTGGTATCTGGCTGGATTCTATCTGATTGGATTAAACCGCACATATGTACTGTCCTTGCAGACTTACCGTTGGCGAGGCCTCATTGGAAGTTGCGAGGCCTCGTGGGCATGACTTACTGCAAAACTGCAAACTGTCTTTCCAGAATTACTGCTGGCGAGGTCTCATTGGAAGCGGCGAGGCCTCACGGGCGTGACTTACTGCACAACTCAATCTGTCTTATAAAAAATAGTAAGCCTTGTGTTAGATGTACCAAAAATACACAGAGAAAAACCACGAATAAGATTACAGTGTGTGATCAGTCGACCTTCCCTCTAGACACCTTCTTCATTATCTTCCTTAGTAAATGTTTGAGTAATCAATACCCCAATCCTGATGAAAAGTAAGGTGTTCATATAGGACTATAAAACCAGTCATACCCAAGTTCTACTGTTGTGCCAATGAATACTTTGATGATGCTGATATGATGGAAAAGAGCACACAAATTCAGTAAAAAAGAAAGAACTTAAAGGAAAACGGTTAAGGCCCAAGGTAAGTATTTCTTTTTCGTTTTATTTCAAACATTGTAAAGTGGATTAGAACAGTATGTTCGAACCACTCTAAAAAACAAGTGTAGAGAATTAGACCGATTGGGTTGAACCTCTATAAAAAATTAGGTTGTACTATTTGGATGTGAGACCCATACATAGTATATTTGGGATAGCCTTAGAGAAGGTGAGTCCAACAGTGGATGTAAGTTCAGGTGAACTGAACCACTATATATCGTTGTACATGTGTGGTTTGCATTAATGGTTTGATTCATTTGTTTATCACTTGCACACACGTTATTCCGCTGCACATATTGTTAAATCTGATTTATTTTTTAAAAGGGAACTAAAATTGAAAACTAACATATTCACCCCTTCTAAGTCAGGCATACTTCTAGTAACGGAATTTCATCATAGCTGTCCTTGGGAAAGAAGAGTAGAAAAAAAAAAAAAAGGAAAAAAAAAGGTGGTTGACGCTGAGAAAAGAAATCCATACAGAAGAAGTTGTCGTGTATCCAATAGAAGAGAAATAGGAGTCGGCCAGCACAACATGCCATCGGCTGATTGAGTGGGCTTCGGCTTACTTATTATATGTCTCCCAAAAGCTTATAAATTGAGCACCCATACATTGAGACAAATTGAACTTAAATTGGACAACTAGAAGGCTCGGCTGAGAGAAGAGACGGAAGGCTTGGGATCTCCGACGATGGCTCAGGTTTTATTTTTCTATCTCTTTTATTTTAATTTCATAATGTCCTGCTAATTTCTTCTACTAAGGTTGAGGATGAAACCCCATTAATGAAATACTTTTCTTTTATTTGTTTATTTAATTTCTGAATGTGTGTTCAATTATTTATGATTTGTGCTTCATTAGATTAATTAGATGTTAATTATTTTCACCAATAATATCATGTTTGTGGTAGTTAATAGTAATATTTGATTCATCATTGCTTGGCATTTAAATTAATTTAAAAGTAAAACCCTTTGGTTCATTGTTTTCTTTTATTTTAATTTAAATACATTGGATGCTTAGATTAATCACTTTGATCCATTATATTTTAAATTAAAATAGGATACATTGAATGCTTAGAAATTACATATTTAAAAGCGAAGGAAAATCTGAATTTTGAACACCATATTAATGAACTTAAATGTTTAAATATTTAAAATCTGAGAATTAATAAATAAATAATTAGAATATTATGGATTTAATGGTGGTGTAATCTGATACCTTAGTAATTTCTCTCACTTGATTTAATCTCCGTTTTTAGTTGTCTTAATTAATTTTGCAATTTCAATTCAACCATCCTCCATAAAAATTGTTAACTAGATTAAGGTTAAAATATTAGATTTTTTAATTTGTTTTCCCGTTCATTCTAAATCAGGTCCATCTGCGTTCGACCTCACACTTGCATAACTCTATACTCCACTTCTATTCGTGCGCTTGCGAGTAATTATAAATTTAAAATTTGCACAACAGTGTTATTGGGAATATCTAAACTGCAAAGTTTGACTCAGTCTGTCCCTGCTGCCGCCATTGTTGTCTTAGGTTGTTTTCTACCTATGCACTATTTTGCATTCAACCAAAAAAGAAAGATAAGAGCCTATTGTGTTTTGCTTGCCGTCTTTGTCTTCCTCTTATCGCTGGACTTTGGCCCTTTCAACCATCCACTTCCTCAACCTCTCCAGCAGCTTTGCAGTCCAGTGTTTGCATTTGTAGTCGCCTCTCTTGGCCTTTATCTCTCTTTTCCAGCAGATTTGATTTTGTATTGGTACCCCTTGCAGCCGTTTGCAGCCACAATTTGGAGGATTTTGTTTCTTGTTCTCTTTGCAGATTGCAGCCTTCTCGCACTTTGCAGTCCCTACTTGCACCGCCATTGGAAGTGGCATTAGCATTGGCGTTGCTATTGGCATTAGCATTAGCATGAATTGCATTCCTCTGCACCCCTCTTCTCTGGCAACTTGCAACACATGTGGCACGTTGATTTAGTATTTGACTTCATCGACACGTCTTCACCATTGATTTGCTACTGCTCCACCATATGGCGTCATCTGGTAGTTGGGTTATCTCTAGCATGTCCGACTTAAGCAGTGAACTTACTTGAGTTTAAAGGAGGATGTTAGAATATATTAGAGTTAATATTTAATTAGGTTTCTGTTGTGTTTTAAATTTATACTTCCAAGCGCACAAACGATTTATAATATAGCTTTGGAGTGCGAGGTCAAACCCATCGGAATTCAGGAAAATATACCTATGAAAAACACACCATTGAATTATGTAGTTTAAGAAATTTAAAAAATCATGAAAATAAATCTTAAATATGGAATTAATCCTCTAATCTAGAAAAGTGAATTTTAATTTAGAAATTTTCTACTAATAGAAAATAAATTCTAAAAATAGAAATCACATCTAAATATAGTAACTAACCAATCAAGAAAATCTAATTTACATGGAAAACACAAAATTTATCTAATTTCAATTAAGATGGTGGAATTAATCTAAAAATATGATTAATCTCAATCTAACTTAGAATACAAAATTAGGATGCAATTAATTAATTACAAACCTAGTTAACCCCAAAGGGTTATCCCAATTGGTTTGGGAGCAAAATCTCTAGAGGGAGGTCTTGGGTTCAAACCATGGGAGTTCCAATGAAAGGTCACTTCCCATGAGAATATTATAGAATAAGGTCCTATCGATTTACCAGGTGTGTGCGAATAGGGGGTTTTACACACCCTGGAGGACTAGTCGGGTGCGACGCCTGGACACCTTCGGACCACAAAATTTTTTTTTTTACAAACCTAGTTCCAATTTTCAAGAGTTTGAATTTTTAGACAAAATATAAATAAAAATTGAAAACAACTAAAGTTATCTCTGTACATATTTATAGTGGAACTGGATCAAAAAATTAAGGAAGCATTATTATTCATATCTCAAAAATAAAATCAAGGCCTAGAATATGGATCTCATTTAAATTATCAATCATGCATTCCAATTTTTCATTTATTAAAATTCTCATTATAATAATTATGAAATTCATTACACTAAGAAAATTCAATGCAAGCCTTACTTAGATGAAATTTCTACTTGTAAATCCAAATCTAAATATTTCATTCACTCTTAAAAAGAGCCTTGGATCGGAAAAATCAAGTTCTACATATCCTAAATATTTCATCCACTCTCCTCGAATATCTTAGAATAATTCAATCATAACATCATAAAAATAATCAAAATAAAATGAAATTCTCATCATACATAAATTAAATAATTGGACGACCATAATTCTAAATATATCCACCCTTCATTTATTTATAAAATATTAAATTAAAAATACAGCATAATAGAATTTTGGAATTAAATAAATAAGAAAAATACAATGGAAATCAAAATCCACCAACCTTAGAATCTAATGTGGATAAAGAATCCCACAGTTTTCTCCTTCTCTCCTTCCTCTCCTCTCATTTCCACAACCTTTTCTTCAATGCCCAGGTTTAATTTTCTCAATAGGAGAGGAATAATATTTATAGACGAAAAGATGTGAAGTGAATGACTTGGATTTAAAGATTTAAATAAAGCAAGGGACACTTGGAGGGCTGATATGGTTTGTGTGCTAAACATGGAATGGCTTAAAGGAGGTAAGAAGGTGGGAAAAAACCAATAAAATTCGTGCAAGGTGTGAACACAAAGGGGTTGAGTCGGCCATGGTGTGAACACACCATAGAAAGTATGTGCAAAATCCCGTTTTTTACACATGCACCACCTTTTAGCTCATTTGACCTAATTAACGTCCGAATCATAAAATTTCGTCAACTACAAAGTTGTATCCCTTGAAGTCTTTTTTCTAACCCAAAAAGAATTGATGCAGTCGAACATCGGAGTGAAACGTTATGGTCAAAATATTAAGACTGTATCAAAATATTCCTTCTAAGTTCTTCTAAATTTATTAATTATTCTTTCTCTCTCCTCCACATGGCCTTGTGCCAATTTTGCATGGTTGAGCTCCTTGAATTTCATGCGCTTGAATTTGAATTCTTTATTTCTTCATATCTTCAATTTATGAAATTTAATAATTTATTTCACCACTTGAAAATAATAAAAAAATCTATAAAATTACTGAATTAATTCAAATTCTCATAATTGGATTTGAATTAATTAGCTTACAATGCTAAACTGTGGTGAAATAAATATTAAAAATCCATTAATTCCTAGAATATCTTTTTTCAAAAATAGCATCTTCCAAAAATAGATTTCTTCTCAATTTCTCCATTTTTCTTCCATTTAATCCTTATATCGTGTATTTTCCAAACATACATGTAAAATTACAAAATTCCATTAATGAAATTAAAAACACTGAAAACAAGGGCTAAGTTATCCAATATTCAGGGGTAAAATAGTTAATTTCCAGTGATCATCAAATACCCCCATACGTAGATTTTGCTAGTCTTTGAGCAAAACAAAAACTAAAAACTCTGAAAACAAAAATAAAAATTCTAACCTAAACCACTTTTGCTGGCATTCTCAATTACATTTAGCATATGCAATAAGCCTTTAAACCCCTATCTCACCACTAATGGACGAGTTATAGTCTTCTGAGGGCTTCCGTTGATCATATTAACAAATACCGTTCTCGGGATAATAACGGCAACTGTTAATAACGGGATATTTTCAATTTCTCGGGTTTTTAACGAGAATTTAACGGGAAAATCTCGCGGAAAATATAAATATTTAAAAAATAATAAAAATAAATATAATAAATAATTAATTCTCATCTTACACTTCTTGAGTAAAAAAAAAAAGCATATAAAGCTATAATAACATAGACAATTTACTCGATTCCCATTGATCAAAAGGTATGAGCATAATATAATCGCCCAAGAGGCAGGGGTGTTTATTAATGTGCTAAAATGGCATGGGTGCTTTCAAGAAACCCAAATATGTATGTGTGTTTGTATATACATACATGTGTATCACATTTAATTTGTTATAAAACAAGGCAGCATTAGGTTAGTACCTGATTCTTCAACGTCTCGTCAGCTCCTTTAATTAATAAAAGCCTAATCACATCAGTTCGTTGGGTTTGCACAGTAAGATGTAATGGAGTCCATCCATCCTATAAAGTATAAAGAACCATGCAATTAACCTTCCATAAGATACAATTTTAAACAGAAGAGAAATATTAAGGCACAAAAATAATCACAACATACATCATCAGCAAGGTTAATGTCAACATTGTATAGTAGAAGAATCTTGATTGCCTGACTTGATGCAGCCAGGACATCATAATGCATCAAGGTAGCACCTTCCTGCAAGTTTGCAACGAGCACACATGGAAAACTAGTGAACATGGCCACATACCAATCTACCATTCTACATAGATAGAAAGATGAAAATATATACTATGTGATAGTCTCATGCTTCGTACCATTGCTAAGTGTTACCTAAATATATACTATGTAATACTCTCCAAACATGACTAATACCATCCTTGAAAATTGACTAGTTGGTCTGTCTCAATAAAATAGTCTACATTTTTCTTAGACTCATCAAAGAAGCAACAGTAATACAAACATTCAATTAACAAACAACCAAAAGCTTAATAGTGTCATTAAACTCAACAAACATGATAAATAATATCCAAAGTCAATAAAATCATCATTATACTAAGAAATCCAAATTATGTGCGCCCTCAAGCTCCTCAAGTGGAGTATCATCTTCATTATCCTCACTAGAACATTGATTTTCTTCATTTTCTTCGTTGAAACCATCAAATGGATTAATATCATCAAGTGAAATGGCCTTTGAGTCCTTAGATAATTTCAACTCTGCGTTCTTTTTCATTAGCAAATTTACTTTCACATACACCAAATCTTGAAGCTTTTCTGGATGAAGTCTATTCCTCCTTTTTGAATAAGTTGCTTTAAAAACGCTCCAAGTGCGCTCACATGCTGATGCACTGCATGGTTGACTCAGGATTTTTATAGCAATGGACTTCAAATTTGGAATTGAAGTTCCACATAAGTCCCACCAAAGTCCTAAATAATTAAAAGAATTAGATACACATTATAATGTATAGTTAATATAAATTATAAAAATAGTAAATCAAAATTAAATTAGGAAAACAAATGAAAAGAAACTTACTAGGATGAGATGTTTGCATCATTTCATGTGACATCGTTCCTCTAAAAATTTTTGGATCTCTATAATGATAAAGAGACAACTCTCTAAATGTTTCTCTCAACTCTCCTCTTGGTGCCATTTTTGTGATAACTTTATCAAGGCCATCTCTGATTTCTTAATCTGTACTTATAATGTTCTCATAAAAAAACTTAGGATGTAAAAATGCAGCAACTGCATGTAAAGGACTATGCAAATTTTTCTTCCAACGCTGATCTATGATGCTCAAAATTTCCATGCATTTATCTTGATCATCATGATTTGGATAGAGACTTCTAATGGCTGCTATTGCACGATTAAGTTCTTCATACAAGTAACCCATTGTAGACCCATCACCATCTACCATTCTCAATATTTTAACAAGAGGTTCAACAATTTGGATTACCTTCTTTCCACCCTCCCAAAATTCATCACCACGTAAAACGTCTGCCACGTCTTTTCCTTCACTTTTTTTACATTGTGGCATGTTTCTCCATTCAACGGAAGCAACCATTAATCTCAATGCATCTTCTTGACTCAGGACAGATTGTAAACAAATGAATTGAGTTGCAAACCTTATAGTGGCTGGCCTTTGCAACTCTCTTCCTTGGGTGTGGACCCTTAGCAAATCAAGGACATGTTGATACCGATACAAAAATTTAACAATTCTTCGAGCACTGTCCATATAGGGCTTCACAAATGGCAACTTGTCAATGTCTTCCAACATTAAATCAATACAATGGGCAGCACATTGTGTCTTGAAAATATTTGGATACTTATTTTCAAGTATATCTCCTGCAGATATATAATTTGACCCATTGTCTGTAACAAATTGCACCACATTTCTTGGTTCAATCTCATCAATCACAGAAGATATAAAATCGGCAATGAAAGCCCCATTTTTAATATTCCCTTGTGCACATATAGACTTGAAGAAAACTGTGCCTTGTGGACAAGCAACTAAACAATTAATATAGGGTCGATTCTTCATATCTGTCCATGTGTCGGACATAAGTGTGCATCCACTTGTCTTCCAATTCTTCCTAATATCATTTACATATGATATTGCTACATCTTTCACATTTTTCAACAACTTAGTCCTTAAAGTTTCACTACTAGGAAGGACATAAGTGGGCCCATATGCTATAGCGGCATGGATTGCTTCTCTGTATTCTTCAGACCTTAACAAATTAAATGAGAGGTTGTTCATCACCATGCTTCTACATATTAAGTTGTCAACATGATCCTTGTCATGTTTTTTAATCATGGTATCAACCAATTGTTGTCCTGAGGAAGACGGAAAAGCAACCGTTGATGTCAAACTTTCTCCTGTGCAAGCAGATCCAACAGACAACACACTTCCTCTATGCCTTTTTGTTCTCTCTTTAAACGATATTGCATCCCTCGCCATTTCACAAACATTCTCTGGAACTTTATCACACATTTTTACATCATGCAATGTCTTTTTTGCCAAATGGTTTCTAAAACGTGTGATACCACCGCCAAAAACTTCTTCACAGAATTTACATTTTAACTTATTTTCACCCAATTCCTCTCCATATTGCCATAATGGATCTCTTTGTCGAGGCATTTTAAATGAAAAATGGACACAAAGATTTAGAAAAAATACGAACATAAAAGTTAGAAAATAATAAACAAACAATTGATAACACAAGAAAAAAATCAAGTGTGCTTTCCAAATTCCAACCAAAGCCTGAACAGCATCATGAGAAAAACAATTCAAGTTGGTGATGGACCCATACTCTTAACTATTTCAGATAAATGTTGTCAAGCTGTTCCCAGTTTATCTTGTCATGAAAAGAAAATACTATTTACATTTTACAGTTTTACACTAATATAACTATTGCATATTGATCAGTCTCTTGTTAAAAAATTATTTCTATCAAGTTTATAAATCTATCAGTTTTATGATAAATGGTTCAATCTCACATATTTCTATCAACTTTATAACTTTTAACATATTGATCAGTCTCTTGTTAAAAAATTAAAAAATCCATACACTTTAAATATAAAAAAATTCAACCTACACGATACAAAATAAGTACAAAGGCATTGTTTAAATGTAGAATCTTTTAATAGTGATGCTAGTGGTGAACTGGTGATTGGTGCAAGTTGGGCTTTTTAAAAATGGGATTAGTCCAAGCACGATCAATTACTAGCTAACAATATAAGGCTCACAAAAAATATAAGATGATTTGGAAAAGAACTCTTTTAGATGAAGTATTAAATATATATGAAAGCTACAAATTTAAAATGGAAGAATTGACGAAGTTAATATATATATATATATATTTCAAGCATCCATTAGTTTGTCACCAACTTATATGTACATCAGTTTTTTTTTTAATATTTATTAATAATCTACCCTTATTCAAGGCTATCTAGAGATCCAAGGCTATCTTACCCTTATTAAAAAAAAATCAACAATATAAATTAGTATCGCCTTCAATGTGAAGTGGGAATACTCATATTAAAAAAAAATCTCAACAATTAAATATTTTTTTCCTTAAAATCAACAATTTAATAAAATTGGGTCATTTAGTGTAGTCTGCGATCCATCTCTCCATCACTTTAAGCATATTTTTAGATCTATTAATAACTTGTTATATGTCTGAATTGGATGAGTTTATGATATATGATAAAACTATGGAGAGTGGCCCTTTAAGGTGACGTGGGGTGGGATTCGAATTGAGAACTTCCGCTTCATAACCACAATTTTCTTTATCGCACCTCCCATTCGTGCAAGACAATGAGCTCTATTTGCAGTGATCTATGATGTTCTTCTAATCATCATTCAAATTTTTAATCGATCAATGTTAAATACTCAAGTCATACACAAAAGTGTCGGAGTTGATGGAATGTAGCAAATCAAATAATTTATTCTAGCTTATATCAAATTGATTCAAATCAACACCTATAGTATAAATTGTCCAGCCAATAATAAGTCATCAATAAATTTCAACAATCAAATATTAATTTATTTGGAGAAGATCGGAGTGAAAAGTAATTTAATTTGTTGTCATCATAATCAATCCAAGAGAGTTTCATAAGTGAGATACTCTTTGTTTCAAAGCTTAAAGTTGGTCCAGCCCACAATCTACCAATCTTTAATAATATTAACAATTTTGGCAAGGTCGGCTGAACCAAATCTGAGTATATCATATTTGTGACACAATTAGACATGGATTTGGAGACAACTTACTTCCGAGTTACTGTAAAAGGCTCGAGAGAGTGAGAGACCAGCAGCTGCCGGGTGCCGGCAAGTCGGCAACCAGTGAGAATTGAGAAGGAGCAATGAAGTGAGAGAGGCTCGAGAGAGTGAGAGACCAGCAGCTGCCGGGTGCCGGCAAGTCGGCAACCAGTGAGAACTGAGAAGGAGCAGTGAAGTGAGAGAGGCTCGAGATAGTGAGAGACCGGCCGCAGGCAACAGGCGACGGCGAGAGGATGGACAGAGCAGCAACAGAGAAGCCGTAGCAGTGACAGTGAGAGAGGCAGCCGCAGGCGACAGAGGATCGAGAGACCAGAAAGCAGCAAAGAACAGCCACCGGCGAGAGATTGGGTTGAGCAACTCGAGAGATCCAGAGATCCAGAGAGAACCAGTGAGAGACCGGCGAGAGACTAGCCGCAGGCGAGAGGATCAGAGAGCAGCAAGAGAACAGCCACCGGCGAGCGATTGGGTTTTCGATTTGGGGATTTTTCGATTGGGTTTCGATTTGGGGTTTTTTCGATCGGGATTATCGATTTCGATTAGGGAACTAGGGAGTGAAAAGGAAAGAACAGCCACCAACGAGCGATTGGGTTTTCGAATGGGTTTTGATTTGGGATTTTTTCGATCGGGATTTTCGATTTCGAATTTTCGATTAGGGAACTCGGGACTCGGGAGTGAAAGGGAAAGAATCGGGAGTGAAGACTGAAAAGGGAAGAACGAAAAGTCTAAAACAGGGATTTTATCTCGGTCGTGCCGTGCGCTCGTGCGGGAGGTGAGCGTGCGGGCGGCCGGGCGTGTGGCAGCAGAGGAAAACTTAACCCGATATTAACGCGTTTTTAACGTTTATCGCGTTAAAAACGCGTTTTTATCGTTAAATTCCCGATAATAACGGCTGAGGCGTTAAAAACGCGATATTAACGCGGTACCGGTATTTTCCCGATATTATCGCGGTATAAATGAAAATATCGGCGGTATTTGTTACATTGCCGTTGATGATACCACAAACATCAAATTTTAGCAAAAATATATTAACAAAAATTGAAAAATCATACAACTCCAAATTTATTTTACAAAACTTATACTTGGAGTGTAGTGTGTGATAGTCAATATTAACATAATCTTCTTTTTCAAAATACACACAAGGTTGGCAACCACCACTGAAAATGTGCTTCGACTTCAAATCTCGCCAGATATATTTCTCAGAAAGACTTTCCCTTAGAGATTGGGTTAAATTTCTCTCAAGAAAATATGGGAGTTGAATAATGTTGAAATAGAAAAGAGAGGATGAGTAGGACTCTGAGTCCTAACTCCATTAGGTCTTAGAGTCCTAACTCAATTGGGTCTCAAAGTCCTAAATAGAACTCATACTTGTATTTTATCTTATAAATATATCTCCGATGTATATAGAAAAATACAGTGAAATAATATACACTATTTCTCTCATGGTTTTTTCCCTTATGGATTTTTTCACGTAAATCCTGTGTTATGATAATTTGTGGTGTGTGATTTGTGTTTCTACATGGTATCAGTCTAACCGATCATTGGGTTTGATTGGCATCAATTTTTCGCTATTTAGCACGGTTCCCGATTTCCTTATACCATCAACGGACTGTGAGTCCTGTTTGTATTCTGTCAACGGCTACACATCACAAATTTGTGATTGTTTGCAGAAGCATCTCATCGGCTTTGGATTTCTCCTATCTGAGTTTTCTCTGTTCCGTCCACCCATCACGCCAGCACCGATCCCCTGTTGACCTGCCTGAGAGCGAAGCTGTTTCGACGAAATCGGGGTTGCATTCCCTATTTGTATGCGGCTACCTCTCTGATTTGAGAATCTCAGCAGTTCCGATCTGCCGCTCAACATCGAGGATCCCTACCGGCTTCGATCCAGAAACCCATAGCCCCGGAAGGGGGTTTCTCGGTCCGACCTTACAGCCCGTCCAGCCAGATCTGAGATCTGGACACAGCGGCGTAGGCAGCAGACGCCAGAGCGGCCGAAATCTCAGTCCACTCACATCGCAGAGACCAGAGAAGCGGCACGCATTGGGGAAGAAGCAACCCAGCTCTACCAGCAGCCGGAGGCAGTGCCGGAAACGGAGCAGTAGCAGCCAGCACACGAGTCCAGCAAGAAGAGGAATTCGATCCCGTCGCCTGTTCTGCTTTCAAATCTGGCTGCCCCTTGGCCGTCCGCCGCTTGAGCTCACGGCCTGCTTCTGCGTCGTCTCTAAAGGCCCATCACACAGCCGACCGCCACTGTTCTTTCAGATCGGGTTTTTCAAATCTGTTATTATCAGATCTGCACTATTTGTTTTTCAGATCTGGTTCTTCTCATCGCCGTGTTTCCATATCTGGCGGTGCCTCACTTGCTTCCGCTCCGATTTGCTCCGATTTACTTCCACCCCCGGCGTCACGGAGGGGTAGGTGTTTCTGCTTACTCGCTGCTCTATTCCAGATCTCAGGGATTGCTGCCAGCTTCGGCACCGTCAACCCTTCTCCGATTCATATATGATTGCTGCTCGGTGACGCTGTCGGACGCCGGATCTGGGCACTTCGGGCCACTTCTGATTTCATCTTCCCTGCGTTAGAGTGACAATGCTGCTCTACTGCTTCCTGCCGGTGATTCGTTTCGACGCCTTTTTTTTTTTCCGGCAGATCTACTCTGCACTGCGATCGAGCAGAGGCCACGCAGGTAGCCCATCGGTCGTCTTTGCTCACGGCGGTGACTCCAGCGACTTCCACAACCGCCGGTACTCAGATCTCCACTCTGCTATTTTTCTATTATTCCACAGATCTGTTTTGTTTTTAACCCAGCAGGTAAGGGCAGAAGAGGAAATATATTAAAAAAAAAAAATTACTCTTCTCCTTCACAATGGGTGAATCCGACTGCAATCCCAGTTTAAGATTATCATCCGTGCTTCTAAATGCCAATAACTATGTTCTATGGTCTCAAGCGGTTACCTTATCGCTCGGTAGTAAGAGGAAATTGGAATTTATCACTGGGAAGATTGTTTGTCCCCATTTGGGTTCTACATCTAAAGCTTCCGCTACAGAGCCGCTCCAGCCACCGATCCTAATGCCGCTTATGATGATTGGATAGCTAATGATCAACTGGTCCGTTCATGGCTCCTTAATTCTATGGAACCACAGATTGTTGGTATTTTTACATTCTCTGATTCTGCAAAAGAGCTGTGGGAAGCTGTGACTGGTATGTATGGCAGTCGCAATAATATTGCTCGGGTGTTTCAGATTCAAAATGAGATTGCCACTGCGCTACAAGGTGAGAGGAAATTTTGTGATCTTTTCGGACACATGAAGAGACTATGGGATGAATTACATTTGTATCGCCCACACACTACTGATGCACAGACTCTCGTGCAACGAGACGAAGAGGATCAAGTTTTTTCTCTTCTTCGCGTTTTACAGCCGGACTATGAGTATTTGCGAAGTAACATACTTATGACAGATCCGCTATCCTCAATGATTAATGCTTGCGCTATCATTCAACGCGAAGAAACGCGTCATGAAACTATGTCTTCTGCTATTCCGCTTTCTTCGGCGCACCTTGAGCCAAGTGCACTTCTTACTCATAAGAATAACCGCAGACACTTCTCTCCGCCTGAGAAGAAGACAGTTCTTTCGAATAAAGGAAGAATTCGTTGTGAACATTGTGGAAAGATTGGGCACCCTAGGGATCATTGTTGGTCGTTGCATCCTCATCTCAAGCCTAACTTTGAATCCAAAAAGAAAGACAAGGCTCATATCGCAGACACTTCAACCACTCTAGATCAGTTGAGTCAGATTCTAACTGATCTCCGTAAGTCTCTGTCTCCTCCAAACCCATCTTCTTCGTCTCATACTGCAGGTAACCTTCATGCTTTCCTTGTTTCACAATCTAATGGTCATCCTTGTATAATTGATTCTGGAGCCACTGACCATATGGCTAATTCTTCGTCGTCTGTGTCGGATTTTTCATCATCATCTCGTAAACACGATGTTTATCTAGCCAACGGATCTATGGTTCATGTGGTCGGCAGTGGTAAAATTGATTTTTTTTCAAATAGCATCCCTTCTACTGTTTTGGTTGTTCCTTCTTTTCCAACTCAACTCCTGTCTGTTGGAAAACTTACTAATGCTTTGAACTGTGATGTTATTTTCTCTCTTAACGCTGTCGTCTTTCAGGATCGAACGTCCAACAAGACGAGTGGTGAAGGCATATTTTCCAACGGTCTTTACATGTTACCTTCTCCTAATAAGGTTTATCATGCCAAGGACCGTGTAAAGGGTCACCTACTGCACCAACGGCTTGGACATCCTTCAAGTCGTATTTTGTCTTTCCTTTTTTCGTCTATTTCTATTCCGTCTAATGTTTGTGATGTTTGTCAATTTTTAAAACAATCACGATTACCATTTGCTTCTTCTACTTCTAAATCTATTGCTTGTTTTGAACTGATTCATTCTGATGTATGGAGTGCTCCCATTGTTTCTTATGATGGATTTAAATATTTTGTGTTGTTCATTGATGATTGCACACGTGTTACTTGGTTATACTTGCTCAAATCTAAAACTGAGGTGTTATATGCTTTCAAAGATTTCTACAACATGGTACATACTCAATTTCATGCAAAGATTAAAATTCTTCGCTCTGACAATGGGACTGAATATGTCAATGCTTTGTTCGCTGATTATACTCATAACAAAGGTCTTATTCATCAAACTAGCTGCGTGGGTACGCCACAACAGAATGGTGTGTCAGAATGGAAAAATCGTCACATCTTAGAAACTGCTCGAGCACTTATGTTTCAGATGCATATTCATAAGACGTACGGGTCTCATGGCGTCTTGACTGCCATCTATTTGATTAATCGACTTCCTAGTCGGGTTACCAATTTTAAATCCCCATTGGCAGTGTTGAAGAATAGACCTCTTGACTTATCTCACCTACGTGTGTTTGGGTGTGTCTGCTATGTCCATCGCCAGAGTATTAATCGTGATAAGTTCGATGCCAGATCTCTCAGGTGTGTTTTCTTCGGTTACTCTTCCACACAGAAAGGGTACATTTGTTATGACCTCTCATCTCGCAAGCTTCTTGTATCCCGTGATGTCCGCTTCGTTGAAACTGAACCGTATGTTCCAGCTCCTGGTGACTCTGGGAATCGGTTCCAGGGGGAGTACTTGTCTGACTTGTTACCGCTTCCTACTGTAACTGATGATGTCTCCTGCCGCAGAAACACTGTGATTCTCTCTCCAGATAACCAACCAATGTCTACAGAAATTGAAATACGGACAGCTTCTACTGAGACTATATCTGCAGAAACTCAGCCGATTTCTACAGCAATTGAAATACCGGCTCCTCCTCTGCCGTTACGAAGATCTCCCAAAAGGAATGAAAGATTTCTTCACTTACCATGCTGTATCATACCCAATGGAGGCTTCTCTGACGTATGATAATGTTATTCAGTCTCATTTGGCCTTCTTGAGTGCAATGTCCAGTGAACAAGAACCAAAGGCATTTCGTGAAGCTAATTCCATATCTGTTTGGCGACAGGCAATGAAAGAAGAATTGCAAGCACTTGATGATAATAAAATTTGGAATATAGTCAAATTGCCTATCGGAAAGAAGACAGTTGGGTGTCGTTGGATATACAAAATCAAATATAAAAGTGATGGAATTGTGGAGCGACACAAGGCAAGATTGATTGTCAGAGGTTTTACACAAACATATGGAGAAGATTACACAGAGACTTTTGCACCTGTTACAAAGATGAACACTTTTCGAGTGCTTCTCTCGTTAGCAGCAAATCAGGGTTGGAAATTATCTCAGATGGATGTAAAAAATGCTTTCTTGCATGGTGACCTAGAAAAGGAGGTGTATATGAGTGTTCCACCTGGACATTCACAAGAATCCAAAGTTGGATTTGTGTGCAAGCTGAAAAAGGCCATATATGGACTTAAGTAATCTCCCCGTGCGTGGTATGCTAAGCTCAGTTCTGTTCTCATGAGTAATGGACTTAAAAGGAGTGCGGCTGATTCTTCATTGTTTGTAAAAAAAAATATGTGTGGTACAACTGTTGTTTTAGTGTATGTTGATGATATAGTGATCACAGGTGATGACGAAAATGAAATTACAAGACTTAAGACTCTACTGCACAAGAGATTTGCCATCACAGATCTGGGAGTGTTAAATTATTTTATTGGATTAGAAGTTGCCTACTCAAAAAAGGGCATATTTCTCAATCAAAGAAAATATGTGCTGGACCTGTTGCAGGATATTGGAAAGATGGGAGTTAAACCATCAGATACTCCAATTGACAGTGGAGGTAAGCTTGATAATGATGGAGAATTGTTATCTGATATTGGTCAGTTTCAAAGGTTGGTTGGTCGATTAATTTATCTAACGATCACTAGGCCAGATATTTTCTATGCAGTCAGTCTAGTCAGCAGATTTATGCATGCACCTACAGTTACTCACATGAATGTTGTCAATCAAATTTTACAATATTTGAAGGGTTCTCCAGGAAGGGGAATATGGATGCGGAAGAATGGAAATAGTTCCATCACTGCTTACATTGATGCTGATTGGGCAGGTTGTCCAGTTGATCGACGATCTACAACAGGATATTGTACATTTGTGGGAGAAAATCTGGTAACTTGGAAAAGTAAAAAACAGAGTGTTGTTGCTAGATCAAGTGCAGAAATAGAATATCGTGCAATGGCCTTAACCACCAGTGAAGTTATTTGGCTTCGGTCCTTATTACAAGATTTGGGTTTTGGTTCTAATCAGCCAACGCAAATGTTTTGTGATAATCAAGTTGCCATTCACATTGCTTCAAATCCGGTGTTTCATGAGAGAACCAAACACATTGAGGTGGATTGTCATTTTGTTCGAGAAAATTTGAAAGCTAATGTTATTTCTACTTCGTTTGTTCGCAGTGATCAACAATTAGCAGATATCTTCACAAAAAGTCTCTCCGCTGTTAAATTCCAAGATATTTTGTCCAAGTTGGGCTCAATCGACATTTTCGCACCTACTTGAGGGGGAGTGTTGAAATAGAAAAGAGAGGATGAGTAGGACTCTGAGTCCTAACTCCATTAGGTCTTAGAGTCCTAAGTCAATTGGTTCTCAGAGTCCTAAATAGAACTCATACTTGTATTTTATCTTATAAATATATCTCCGATGTATATAGAAAAATACAGTGAAATAATATACATTCTTTCTCTCGTGGTTTTTTTCCTTATGGGTTTTTCCACGTAAATCCTGTGTTATGATAATTTGTGGTGTGTGATTTGTGTTTCTACAAATAATTTCTCAAATGCAAATATCTCATATATTTATCAACAAAGAACGAATAATAACAAAGAAAAATATAGATCTCATGAATCGATGCCATTTTCTTGAGAATGTTGAATTAAACACATTCAATTTTTCTCATCTATTCTCCACTTTAAATATCATATTAACTGAGGATCAATAAAACTTCCTGATAGGAAGAAATGCGACTTAGGACCGGGTTATATCAAAGAAAGATAAAAGACTCTAAAATTAATATTTTGAACAAAAAAGTTAGAAGTCTTCAATAACTCATAGACGAGATATTTGTTCCTCTATTTTTCTTTCAGCACTTTCAAAGCATCATTTTTTTTTTAATTATTTTTTTTCACATCCTTCTTTTGATGTACGAATTTTCCATTTTTTTCATTGAGTTTTTTTCTTTTAAGTGCCATATTTTTCTTAGAGTACCATCCCAATTTGTCATCTCTAACCTTTTCCGGGCCTTAGAATATGTCATAGATTTTTCAATGAAGGCTCAAACTCCACAACTGGAGTTGGGTATGGATAACATGGCTAACAAAAAAAATAAGCTAAACTTTCATATAATGTTCAAATTTGGGAAATAACATGATAATATGACCAATATAGGTAGGCTTTAAAGGCTCAAACGATCCATAAATGAAGGCCAATATCATCTCCTAAGCTTCATATAATTTTTTTTAAGTAAATTCAGAGAAAATTCAGGTGTAATAAGTCAATTTTAAAGCCGTTCTCAGTATATGACCAAAATCAAAGGAATAATGGGATTTTAAAAAATAATAATGCTCACATCAAAGAAAATAAAGAATTACTTATAACCCTCAGAAAATCCGAATGGCTCAAAAACTCACTTGGTATAAGTCTCCACTGATATTCTTCTGGCAATCACTCGACTCATGAATATTTTTCTTTTTCACGCTAACATTAATATGGCGAGTGTAAAAGTTTCCAAGCATAAATTTCATAAAATTCAAATGGAAAAGCACGATATAAAATTTTTCATCCACATATTAATGCTGAAATCAATTTTTTTCAAAATGTTTTCAATTTGTTCAATGTTTTTTTTTCAAAGACAAACACAAGATTGAATTTTTTGATTTTTGTTTTTTTTAAATGGACTAAAAAACACACAAAAGTGTAGCTCCCTAATACCCACAAACTTAAATCGAACATTGTCCCTAATGTTCCCTAATCTATAATGATCAGTTGCAAATTAAAATAAAATATCAGAATAGAACAACTTGAGTTCAGAAATACATGAGATGACTTTATTATTTCAAATCTGTAAAACAAATAAACACACAACATAGACACTAGATTGACACAAAAACACAAAAACTGTCTCAACGAAAACCGAAAACCTAAACTAGACACAAACATTAACAGACACAAGACTCTAGGTAGACTCACAATCAGAACAATTATTATCTTTATTTTTATTTTTTTACATTTTTGTTATGCAACTTAATCTAACAATGCAATACTCAAAGCAAATATGCAAACAATTAGACTAATGCATAAAACTAACACCCTAATATGCATGATCAAGATAAATATGCAATTTTTTGTTTATTTTTTATGCAAAATAAATGCAAGACAACCTAATAAAATCTATATGAATGCATGAAAAATTAAAAATTTAAAGAAAACGGTTTAGGCACTTACCTTGGTCTGTAGTGGTTACTTCAGCAAATTTTAGAGCGCGCGATTAAATTCCTTGCAAAATAAAACACTGCAAATGTGGCTATATAGGGATATACTCTCTTCATCTCAAAATACTTGTCCTATTTTGATTTTTTTTATTTTTTAAGAATTATTTTCACGCGGAGCGTGTCTAGATTCTCTGAGTCAATTCAAACTTGATATGAATGATTTTGAGGTAACAAGATTACGAATAAACCTTAATGAACTTAATTTAGTAGTTAGTGAGCCTTTCCTAACCATCCATCAATTCATGGTTCCAGACGATGAGCGTCAGAGATGAAAATAATTACAAAATGTCGCATATGGGCAAGTCAAAGCTTATAAAATAAGATCGTTTTCCCATTACATTAGAAGATGATTTGGAGCTCATTGAAAATGTTAAAGCTTTGATTTAATATGAAAATAAAAGAATAGATAATTTGGGACAATTCCAAAATACATATAAGACAAGTATTTTAGGACAGAGGGAGTATAAGATCACTTAGATATATCTTGGATATAAATTATAAATTTATGTAACTATCTTAATTTTTTATTTAAGAATATAAGTTTTAATGATTAAAAGAAATTGTGTTACTTTTTATAGAAAAAATCACTTGGAGGATGTTTTAAAGAATTTTTTAAACTAATTTTGTAAAACCCTGACCCAGATTAGGCGTGTTTTAGCTTAATAAATCTTATTTAACCGGTTAATCTCGAAGATTTCAGTTAGGGCTTCGAGGAAAGCCCAGTTGTAGCCCAATCCGATCTTGTGAGCTCAGTGATCCAGCACGTCCAGCTGGAGGCGTATTTTGGTAATTTACCGCTTGTTGTGTTTATTCTATAAATTATGTTGATATGTGATTATTATTGGTTGATAATGTTCTCCTTAATAAAGGATTTATATTTTTGATCTTAAAATGAATTTATTTTCAGAAAATAGTATTTAAAATCCGTCCGTCAAAACCCCGAAAGGGAGAAATAATTATTTTAAATAATTTACGAAATAAGATAAATTTTTAAAATAGTATCTTGTAGTAGACCATTTTAAGTATGGTCTAGTTATTCCATTTCACCCCAAAATGAGATTTCTAAATTGTTTATTTTAACATTTGTTTATTTAAGTAAATAAGGTTAAAATACTATTTTTATTTAAATCAATGATTTCTAATGAGATAAATTCCAAAATTTTTGTGGTGATCAAGGTTTTCAAAACCCAACCTATCTGTAAGGTTGGATTGAGTTTTGAGTTCTTAAAATCATGTTTTTAGTTTTAAAACCGAATTTTATTAAAACAAGGGACTAAACTGCAAATTGGAAACTGTTGGAGAGCTGATCTGCAACCAGCCAAAGGTAACTGTTACGAACGTTACCCGCGACTGCATGCAGCTGCATGCAGTGGCTGTCCGACCCGATTTTCCGGCCAATTTTCTATAAATTGCCCATCAGTTCAGCCTGATCAACTCCCAACAATCTCTGCTCTTCTCTCTCTACCTCTCAGCTCTATGTTCTCTGTTTCTAAAACCAGAAACCCAGCCTCTGTTACCAGTTTTCTGTCAACCGTAACTTAGGGAGGAAGAATTTTCAAAATCAGCTTTCTCAAAATCAGGAACCCAAGTGAAGGTATCTTTTGCATTCCTCTTCTATTTTCAATCAGTTTTGAATCTAGAAAATATAAATTTGGTCCTGTTTTCAGTGGGAAAAACCATTTCAAAATCTAAGGAAAAACCATGGGTTTTATGTACCCGTGAGCTTTCAGTGATAAAATCAGATGGCCCAGTGAGCTTCCAGGCTCCAAACCATTCCCTATGGAAAGAGGACTTCCAGAGGAATCCATCGGACCGGCTAGATGTGGAAACCGAATCTGGGAAACCCTCTGTTTCCCGATTCGTATTTCACTGTGTAACCGTCGTCACTGTCTGCTGGTGCAAACAATGGAAGAAGACGACTCTCGGACGGTCCGAGAGCCGATCTTCGGACGGTCCGAATCTTCAGACGGTCCGAGAGCTAACTCTCGGACGTTCCCAGCTTTGTTCCGAGGGACCCAGTTTTTAAGTGTTAAAATATTGTTTGATTGTTCCTGTTTAATGCATTGATGTGATTTGATGATGATTAATACCCCTTGTTAATTAAAAATGTATTAACCCCTTTTTCTCTATTATTATAGTGTAAATATTATTATATTCACTTCCAGGCCACCCTATTGGTCGGGCACTGAGTGATCTCACTTCCAGGCCGACGCTATACAGTCGGGCACTGAGTGACCTCGAGGCTTAACTTAAAATGTTAGATCTGGTCCTATCCAGAAGACAACCGAGAAGTGACCCGATGATCTAGACCTAACTCAATAAGTCAATCTAGTCAATGCCCAAAAGACAATATGAGTTTTGGACTGAGCCCCTTTTTATTATATTATTACCTTGTGGATAATTATAATTTAAAAAGGATAGAAACACAGTAGGAGACTCAATTCCATATACCTTGGATATTTTTGGGAAAACGTGAGATTTCAAAATACTACTTGTGTGTATGTATTTGTTATGTATATTGATTGTGCACTTGTCTGTTTGTTTGAACAGATACCGCGTAACCACACGATCACGGTGAGGGAACTTAACTCTGCAGAATATGTAAACAGGTTTTATTATGAGATGAGTCTTGGGCAATGGGTGGTTTCAGATTTGATGAACCCACTCATGTGCCTAGACATGATGCACTATGGTAAGAGTGCTGATGATGATTGTGATTATTATGATGTTGATCATATGAATATGTAAGATTGCTTCCACGTACCTGAACTATTGAACCAATATCGACCATATGGGAGATGATTTATGTTTACTGGACCATGGGTGGACCATGAGTGTCGTCAGTTGCTGACTTGAGGATGTCAGTATCGGCTAAGTAAGAGCCGGAGATGTACTTGTAAGGATGTATTTTGACCGTGTCGGAACTCAATACAGGTATCAGTGTAGTTGGCAGGCGGTACGTTGGATGATAGCAGTAATGGAAAGATGATGATGAGACTTTATTTGATATTATGCTTATTTGTTATCAAGCATGTGATATTATTGAACTGTTACTGACTTGTTATTTTACTTAAACTGCATTGTTATATTTCCTTCACTGGACTAGTTAGCTCACCCCACTCACCTTTCAGGAGATGAACCCGAGGAGGAGAACCCGTTTTTTCAAGCTTAGGGTGGATAAACTGAGGCGGTATTTTGGGATTCCCCCGGAGGGGAATACCCTTATCTTTACTTGTTGGTTCTTAGAATCATTTGCTTTTATTAAGTACCGGGTGTGGTACTTAATTTGTTTAAATGTGATATATTAAACTGTGTTGCCTCTGTAGTGGCCTTGAGACAATGTTTTGTAATAATCAATGGTTAGATTTTATATGTTCATGTTATGTGTTGATATTGTTATTTATATCTATTTTGTGGGGTAGATTTATGGTATGTGTTTGAGTCCACATGTTGGGATCATGTGTGAACCTTGGGCCTAACTTTTGATCCGGCCCAGTTTAGTATGCTTGTAAGTCGGTTTAGTTTATCTTTCAAAAAAAAAAAAAAAATCAGTCGCGTTCCGGACCCACCCTTCGGGTTGGGGTGTGACAAATTTACTAAATTATAATGTTTGTACATGGTGAGAGAACTTGAAAACTTGTTTTTTGATTTGATGAGTCTACTTATCATAATTTTTCCATTAGAATTGAGGCAACTTAACATATACTTGTCAAAATCTTACACGACCCAATTACCCAATCCGACCCAAAATGATATAGGCAACATGTGCATCAACAAAATTAAGGACTTTGCCATACTTCAAATTTGCAAAAAATTTATAGACTAAACAAGCTATTTTTAGAATGTTCTTTGTCTCAAGATTGTATTTTTAGTGGCCCATGTCCATATATGATAAGTCTAGGGCATTGTTTTCGGTGTTTGAAACTCCAAAACTCAATTAGACAGTCCATATCTAATAGGAGAAAGGGGACTTGTGATAAAAGGAGAGAAAAATAGTCAAAAGCCCACATTCTTTGTGTGCTTTAATGGGACATTTGTCATTCTAAAATTGACTAAAATAATATGTAATTTTGTAGATATTTTATATATCAAACAATATCGGATTTAAACAAAATTAAATTTATTGGAAATCTTATTTAGAGACCTTTCCAATGAACTCAAATTTACGAAATTCTAACATAGTAGACAAAGTTATAGTCATTTTGTAACATGCTATCTTAGAGTGACGAGAATGTTTACTTATAGGAAATTTTGTGATCCAACCACTATAAATAAAGGGCATGGACGACCATAGGCTATAGTTATTTATTTTTTCTCAATTCAATTCTCCTTTTGATGTGAGTTATTTTATGTTTTCTTGTTGAATTTAATTCTGTATTTAATTATTGTACAACTTTATTTTTCAAGAATTCATAATTTATTTTTCTTAGGTATGAGCAATTTAGTGTGTATTTTTCATATCAGCGTTGATTTTGCTCTAGATCTATTTGTTTTGTGAAAGCATTAGATCTTAGGTTAGACATTTAATTGAGGTTTTCTCTTTTGGTTTTCTACTTTAGGAGCTGAAATTTATTGGAGTTTCTTTCAGTTTTGGTAAAAAAAAAAAAATTGTAAAATCTCATCTAGGTAATTTGGTTGAGTTCTTTTTTATTTTTAATTCTACCTTAGAGCCATATTCAAATTCCCTTAGATCTAGTAAACTCTAAATTTCAAAACATTTTTGCTCAATAAATTTTTATTTGGATTTTCTCTAAGTTTTCTTTATTGCTTAGAGTCAAACTCAAGTTCTATTTGGTTAGGTTACGAACTTTAGCCTAAACCCTTCAATGGGAAGACCATTGGTATGTTAGTTACCAACTGGAACCTTGGCCCTTCATTACAAACCGATCCGTTTTTATAAATGACTCGATCTGACTTTTTTAATAGATGTGTAATGACTCGACCCGTCAAATTATCACGGATTTGCATAGAAGATGCGTGGAATGACATTTGGCACAAATCTAACCAAGTTCACTTCAGAATAGGGTGCTTGGAAGTAGCCTTGACTTATGGAGCACATTTGTGGTATCAAATGAACTCCAATTTTGGTGAAATTTATTTGGTTTGACAAAATAGTCAAAGATCTTTCTGACGATCACAAGAATGCCCAATTTCAAACTTTGTAGATCAAGTTATGGTCATTTTAGTGAAGATGTACAAAACTATAAAATTGCATATCAGAATACCGATGGGTAAGTTCGATATTTCGAGGGTGAACTTTAGTATTCCGAAAGAAATCTTCGAACACCATCATGGGAGCTAATTTTTCTGTGGACTTAGTCTGAAAGTTCTCCCTTAATGCTAGAACACGATTGACCCTGGGGTGGGGGGGGGGGGGGGGCGAGTTGGGTGAATAAGTCAATCCCAGTTTCTATGGTGTTTACAAATTTCTTGATTGTTTAAAGTTGAAGTGTAGTGGAATGACAATATTAATCAAGAGATTTGTTTAGTGTGATAAATTATTTTTGATTACTTAAATGATAACACTAAGTTTAGAACTCTTTGTATATTGCTTTATTATTAATGCTTCTGCACAATGTATAAATAAAGATAATCAAATGCAAAGTGATGTGCGTTGAGAAGAGTGCTTAAATATTAAAACACAACCATACAATGACCAAACACCATAGACCAAATTTATACTGGTTCGTTTAGCCAACCTGCATTTACTGTTAGAGTAAGAATTTCACCTTACTCATTTGGTTGAGAATTTCACCCACCACATGTAGAATAGGAATTCCACCTATTCAATTTGGCTGGGAATTCCACCCACCACATGTACCAGAGACTACGCTCTAGATTTTTATAGTGGTTCTGGAGACAAACCTCCTTAATCCACTTTCATATGATAAAGGTTTTAAAACAAAATTAAAACCAATAAGCACTTGTCTTGAAGCTCTTTCTCGAAGATGTGTGCTTCTCCAAGATCCACCAATGTGTGACCGAGTTAATCCCGACGCTCCACCTTATAGCCGTTGTTGAGCAATCACAATCTCAGAGTGACTAGAAATTGGTTCTACCAATATCTATCCTAGTTGATTATCATGTCTCCTCTCTCTCTCACAATCTCAATCCATATGATTGGTTGTATTAGATTTCCGAAGTGTAAGCACAAGAGAGAGAGTGATCTTTTTGTTGGCCCTTGTGTAAGCTCACTGATAATGATGAGGGTCCAATGGATTTGCCAAGGGATATCCAACTGGGTTGTACAAAGATTGGTATTTATAGGGAACACAACCAATTTTTCGGGACAGTCCAGTGCCGACAGGTCGGGTGCACCGAGGGGTCGGTGACTAAAAGAATTACCGTTCAACAACCCGACCGTTGAGCATTAAATGCACTTTCAATGGCACAATTTATATCTGGCCGACAAGTCTGTGTTACCGA
This sequence comes from Chimonanthus praecox, assembly GCA_022113865.1. Taxonomy (NCBI): domain Eukaryota; kingdom Viridiplantae; phylum Streptophyta; class Magnoliopsida; order Laurales; family Calycanthaceae; genus Chimonanthus; species Chimonanthus praecox. The sequence continues at coordinate 37,607,560 of CM039091.1, forward strand.
TGGGTCGACAGTCATGACACAGAGATGTCGGTCCATATGAGACGCTCGGTCTGGGGCAACACCATGCTGACAGAGTTTCAAGTCCAAAAACTAGTCTTACCCAGAGTGACCAGTCGCCCTTTATCGAGGTGTCAGTCCTGGTACTCTCGACCGGTCTGTATTACCGATATGTCTGTTTTTTCGAGAGTCCACCTGAGTTCTAAGTTCTAAAACTTATAAGTCTTTATCGAAGAGTCGTTGACCACAACGGGTCGTGTCAGCCTTTCACCAAGGGGTTGGTGCATACGAGACTCTCGATTAGAGGCATACCCAGAATGACAGTTCAACATTCCAGAACCTTTGTCAATCTGGCCGACTAGTCTTTGACCACGATGGGTCGATCTTATCTCCATCGAGGGGTCGGTGAGAACGACTGGTCGAGCTGACAGTGAACTTAATTCATATTTCCATGTTCATTTTCAATTCACTGTCAAGCTTCCTCTCTAGGCTTTTTATGATTTTACCCTTTGTTCAACTAAGCCTAGGAATTATCCTCCTAAGGTGTGGGTACCACCTAAAGTCATCTATGACCAAATACCTAATGGTCTTCTCTAGACTTTTTATGATTTTACCTAATGGTCCTCCTAAGGTGTGGGTACCACCTAAAGTCATCTATGGCCAAATACATGTTTTGTAATTGCCATAACGAAGAGCTTTAACCCGGTGGAGCATGATGTTCAATCTTGATCACCTTAAGTCTTCAAGCTTCTAGCAAGTGCTTCTTTCCGAGTCATGGAATTGACAAACTTAGGGATTCAACAAGCCGAGGTACTAACAGTCTCTCAAGTGAGATCGGTACACCGAAGGTAGGGTATACTCATGGAAATCTTAGAAACTTTTGTATTTATTTTATTAATTTCCAAAAATTGGTGCAAAACCTTTGTTTTATTGTTTTGGCTTAGATTTGAACCCTTAGACCCAAAATTTGCATAGTAGAATTAAAAATTATTCAAAATCTGTTCAAATTCATTCTGGTTTTCTCTCGAAATAGCACCCAGTTCGACTCAACTCAAAATTGATTTATTTAAAATATCTAGCACCTAGTTCGACTCAACTCAAAATTGATTTATTGAAAATATCCCAAAATATTTGTTTTCAACAAAATTAATTAGACAACCTGAATTTAACGTTGTTAGTGCCCCGTCTTCAACAAAATTAATTAGACAACCTGAATTTAACGTTGTTAGTGCCCCGTCTTGGCCGAGTCCCTGTTTGTCAATTTCATGACTCGGGAAGAAGCACTTGCTAAAAGAAGCTTGAAGACTCATGACGATCAAGGAAGAAGATCTTGCTCCACCAAAGGGTCAAAGCTCATCGCAATGGCAATCACAAAAAGGTATTATGACCATAGATGACCTTAGGTGGAACGCACACCTAAGAGAGGATTATCCCTAGGCTTAGTTGAACAAAAGATAAAATCATATAAGGCCTAGAGAGGTTACTGTACAGTGAATTGGAAATAAACTTGAAAACTGAATTATGTTCACTGTCAGCCCGACCAGTCTATCTCACCGACCTCTCGGTAGAGACAAGACCTACCCATAGTGGTCAAGGACTGGTCGGCCAGTTTAACATAGGGTCTGGAACTTAGAACTGTCATTCTGAGAATGTCTCTAACCGAGAGTCTCGTATCCACCGACCTCGATGATGAACTTAATCGACCCTTCGTGGTCAACGACTCATCAGGAAAAGAATTATGTGTCATGGACTATGAACCAAAGTAGGCTCTCGAGAAAACAAACATCTCGGTAATTCAAGGCTGATCGAGAGTAATAAGACTGACCCCTTAGCAAAGGGCGACAGGTCGTTCTGGGTTTGACTAGTTTCTGTCTTGAAACTCTGTCAGCATGGAGTTGCCCTAGATCGAGCCTCTCGTATGGACCAACCCATCGGTGCCATGACTATCGACCCATCGGCGACACCGACATGTCGACCGGGAAGTAATTATGTCGTTGGGAGTGCATTTATTGCTCAATGGTCTGGTGGTTGAACGATAATAAATATGAACACCGACCCATCGGTCCTGGACAGTCCAAATGACCGTTAATACTTCTCTATAAATATGAGTGTTGTATGATCATTTGGGCATCTTCCCTGAATTGAGAAAAATCATATAATCTGAAGAACAATCAGCTCTCTTGTGCCTATACAAAAAATCAAATACCCAATCTTAGAATAAAGATTGAGAGACAGAAAGAAAGAAGAGAAGATACAACATCTCCTAGGACATGAACCAATTATCCTAGTCTTATTGAAACTGTGATTGCTGTACGACGTCTACAAGAAAGAACGTCATCACAACTTGAGTGAATCGTTGAGAAGCAAGCATCATCAACGAGAAAGAGCTTTAAGGCAAGTACTTTTTGGTTTTAACTTTACTTTTAAAACCTGTGACCCAAAAGTGGATTTAGGAGAGGTATTCTGAAACCACTATAAAAAACTCTATAGTGTCGTTTCTGGCACAGAGGTGGGTGGAATTCCAGGCCAATTGAGTGAGGCAGAATTCCTACTCTAATTGTGAGGGTGTAAGTCCCCACTTAGTGAAATTTGGGGATAGCTCAAGCTTAGGTGAGTCCTAACAGTAGATGTAGGTTGGTTAACCGAACCACTTTATATTGTTTGTACTTGAGATTGTGCTATTAGAGCTAACTTTTTGTATTGATTGTTCAATCACTTTTCCTAACACACTTACTTGATTATTGTATCGCCCACACTTTTGCGAGCAGTTTCGACTAGATCTAACATTGTCTTTTGCACCCTCCTCTTGCAGTCGCCGCACCAACCAGCTCTCATCCCAGATCTGCAGCTGACCCCCTTAGTACATATCGTCTGAAGCCCAGATCTGGCCTTTGACAATTGAAATTACCCTTTACACGGGTGCTAGAACAACCTGATTGACCCTAGAGGAGGGGTGAATTGGTCAATACAAATTCATTGGTCCTTTTTGAATTTACTTGATTGATTAATTTAATTGCAGCGGAAACAACAATCAAGAGTGTGTGTGTCAGTAAATGTGATTAAAACAATCAACACAAGAATTTGGCTCTAACACCACAAACACAGGGACACGAGATATATAGTGGTTCGGTTCGCCAACCTACATCCATTGTTAGGACTCGCTCAACCTTGAGCTATCTCCAAATTCACTATGTGGGGACTTACACCCTCATAATTAGAGTAGGAATTCCACCTCACTCAATTGGCTGGGAATTCCACCCACCACTGTGCCAGAGACGACGCTCTAGAGTTTTTTTATAGTGGTTCCAGGGTATCTCCCTTTAATCCACTCATGGGTTACAGGTTTTTAAAAAGAAAATTAAAAACCAAGAAGCACTTGCCTTAAAGCTCTTTCTCGCTGATGTGTACTTCTTGAAGATCCCACCAGAGTTGTGTAGACACTCCTTTTTCCAGTCGTCGTATAACAATCACAATCTGTGAGTGACAAGGAAACTTGGCTAAACCAAAGTTTTCCTAGTTCACTTGAAACTCAATCCGAAGATTGGTTGTTTATGATCTTTCTCTCATTATCTTTTTCTCATTTACAAACACAATCCGAAGATTAGTTGTTTATGATCTTTCTCTCAAGAGTATTAATCGTTCCTTAGAGTCTATAACTCTTTTTAAGCTTAAGAAATATGGTAAAACGATCACACAATACTCATATTTATAGAGGAGTTTTAACGGTCATATTGACTGTCCAGGACCGATAGGTCGGTGGCGCTGATGGGTCGATATTCATATTTATTACCATTCAACCACCCGACTATTGTGCATTAAATGCACCCTCAACGACATTATTACTTCCCGGCCGATATGTCGTTGTCTCCAATGGGTCGACACTTATGGCACCGAGGGGTAGGTCTATACGAGAGGCTCATTCTAGTGCAAAGACATTCTTGACAGTAGTCTCCACATTGGAAACCCGTTGCCTAAAATGACCTGTCGCCCTTTGCCTAGGGGTCAGTCCTGTATCTCTCAATCGGTCTTTGCATGCTGATATGTCTGTTTTATCGAGAGCCCTTATAAGTTCCCAGTCCAGAACTTATAAGTTTAATACCGACAAGTCGTTGACCATGAAGGGTCGTTCAAGGTCATCACTGATGGGTCGGTGCATACGAGACTCTAGGTCAGAGGTATTTCCAGAATGACAGTTCTAATTTCCAGAACCAATGTCAATCTGGCCGACCAGTCTTTGACCATGATGGGTCGTTCCTGACTACACCGAGAGGTTGGTGAAATAGACTGGTCGTGATGACAGTGAACATAATTCATGTTTCCAAGTTCACTTCTAATTCACTGTTCAACTTCTTCTCTATGCATGTTATGTTTATTATGAACATATACAACTAAGCCTAGTGGTCCTCTCTTTGGTGTGGGTTCCACCTAGGGGCATCTATGGCCTGATACCTATTCTTGTGAATTCCATGGAGACGAGCTTTGAGCTTGGTGGAGCATGATCTTCTTCCTCGGTCATCTTGAGTCTTCAAACTTCTTGGTAAGTGCTTCTACTCAAGTCATGTAATTGTCAAACAGGGACTCGGTCAAGTCAGGGCACTAACAAATCCCCTCAAAGAGACTTGTTTGCTAGACTCATCCAGATCTGATTACCAGATCTCTACTCAACACCCGTACTTGCCTGTTGTAAACCCATATTTTTTCTTTGTTTGAAACAGGGATGGAGAAGCTATTCTTGGATGGAAACAACACCTTTAGAGAGATTTGCCACTGATTTGCAAAGAGATCAACCACCAATTTGCTTGAATGTTCTGCATTTTCTCATTTGCACCTCTCTGCCGTCTGTAGAAAGTTTTGTCCAGATTTGGCCAAGTGCTCTATTGGTGTTTGCACCTCTCCTACTTCTGATTGCAGCACTTGTTTCAGGTTCCTAAAATAAATTTGAAAGAGGGATTGGATGAGAGAAGTAGTTGCGATATAAAAAAAAAGTGTGCATTCAATTTGCAAATTTGTGAAGCTGCTATGATTGAAATCGATGTTCTCTAGAATCTTGACAAACATGAAATTGGTGGCACTCTTATTGTTTAAATTTGGAAGCTTGGGTTGTATTTGAGAGGCTTGGGCTAAGCTTATTTCTCATAGATTGTGCACAGGAGTTTGGCAGACAAGTTTTGGAGTACGTAGCAAACTGGATCCACAACAAAATGGTTGAATAAGATTGGAGATGAGGTGCAAATGGAGATAAGATTTTGTCATGGATAATGTTCGGGTTAGCAGTATCGGCCAGCATAATTGATGTTATTGAGAATATCTATAGCATTATTGTCAAGAATGGGTCTGGCGTCTCCGGTGATGCTTTTAATCCACCTTGCAAGCTTTTACTGAACTGCAGAGTTCGACTTAGTCTGTCCCTGCTGCCACCATTGTCGTCTTAGATTGTTTTCCTGCATATGGACTATTTTGCATTCACCAAAAAGATAAGAGCCTATTGTGTTTTGCTTGCCGTCTTTGTCTTCCTCTTGCCGCTAGACTTTGGCCCTTGCAACCATCCTCTTCCTCAACCTCTCCAGCACATTTGCAGTCCAGTGTTTGCATTTGCAGTCGCTTCTCTCTGCTTTTATCTCTATTTTCTAGCAGATTTGATTTTGTATTGGTACCCTTTGCAACCGTTTGTAGCCACAATTTAGAGGATTTGGTTTCTTGTTCTCTTTACAATTTACATCTTTCTCACACTTTGCAGTCCCTACTTGCACCAGTTTGATTTTTATGTCCTTTGGCATTGGAAGTGGCATTAGCATTGACGTTTCTATTGGCATTAGCATTAGCATGAATTAATATCGTTTGCACCCCTCTTCTCTAGCAACTTGCAGCACATGTGGCACGTTGGTTTAATATTTGACTTCATCGGCACGTCTTCACCATTGATCTGCTATTGCTCCACCATATGGCGTCATCTGACAATTGGGTTATCTCTAGCACGTCTTTAGTTCAATAATTGTAAACTCAAGCAGTGAGCTTACTTGAGTTTAAGGGAGTATGTTAGAATATATTAGAGTTAATATTTAATTAGATTTCTAAGTTTGGGTTAATCTCTAAGTAAGAGATATGTTTGATTTAGGTTTAGAGTTTGAGTGTGACTAAAATAGCTCTAGGGTCGGCTAGAGGATATAAATACATGTAATAACATATATCTTGAATGATATACAATTTTGAAATTTTACAGGTCGAACCGACCAGTAATCAAAGTCAAACCAATGGTAATTTTATTCAGTTTTTAAAATAATTTCTTTTGCTTCCTGAGCTTCTTTTGGACCTTAGGAGCCCTGTTAACTTTGTAAAACACTAGGTGAGGAGAACAAACACTTATTTATCGTATTTGTATAGTTTTGCATTCATAATTAATTCTATTAAATGAAACCTTAATGCATTTTGGGTTAAAATGTATGTATTATTGAATGATTTGACATGGAGTTTGGACTGAATCGATAAGGGGCATCACTTACTAAATAATGAGATTCGTAAGGAAGTAAATTGTTCAAAGATGAATGTAAGTGTGGTTTGAATGCCCAGAAGTGAAAGGCGCAGTCTGTCTACCTGATTGAATGCGTGAGAGGTAAATTGAGGTTCAAGGGTAATCAGGTCCCAATTAAGGGGAAACCACCCTTTGATGAATTGAAGGCTAGTTGTAATTAGGGGTCCCCACCCTCTCATAAATTGAGGGCAGGGGTATTGGGTTTTAATTTAAGGAGAAATTGTCCTCCCATGGGTCAAATTGGAAAAATTGGGTTTTTTCACTAAGAACATAATATTCCAATATTCATATTTAGATATGAGAATGTTATTTGAATCTTAGACCTAATTGAATACTGTTTTGGGTCTATAAACCGTTGAAAATATCATTATTGGACATGCTAAATGTTAGTTTAGGGTTGCAGACCTGAAAAAATAATATTTTGGACCATAGAATCATCAACGGACTGTCATGGGCCTGTAGAAATTAATTCGGGGCCTGTTACGCATGTCTTTGGGCTTGAAACTATTTCTTAACTTCTCAAGATTCTCTAGGCATGGTAAACTGTTTCATGGCCTAGAAATCTATAAAAAATTGTGTACAGGCCTCCCATAATTGTTCATGAACCTACCAAAATGTTTCTAGATATGTGGAAATTGTCTACAGGCGTACGAAATTATTCATAAATGTTGAAATATTAATTAGAAATTATTTTTGGGCCATAATAACTATAGAAATCATTTCTGGACTTGTTGCAGGCTCTTTAAGGGGCTGAAAATTCCATAGAACTGTTCTTGGACCTGTTAGAATGTTCTTGGACCCATTGAAATAAATTTAGGCTTAAACAAAGGCTTTCAAAATGACCTACTGTTACTGGACCTGAAAAACTGTTCATATGAAAGAATCATTGAGTTCATAGGCTAGAATTGAATACATGAACTGTATATGAACTATAAATTAATGTGTGGACTGTTGCTGGGCCGTATAATTCTTCTAGTCCTGGAAACTGTTATGGGTCAGAAAACAATGTAATGAAATAAATGGGCCAGAAAATGATGTTTGAACTGTTGGTGGGCCTGGAAACTATTAATGGGATAGCAAGCACCCAGAAAATTGTTAAAACAGCCCAGTAAATACTAAATGGTTTGTTAATGAACCAGCAAACTATACATGGGCCAAAAGCATTACAAGCATCTTTACTGGGACAGAAAGTAATACATGAATACTGAGGACCCAATTAGCAAGACTTGGACTGATGATATGCCAATGAATGGCATTTGAATTGTTAAAGGGCCACAAAATTATGGATATCACATTATAAGACATGAAATCATGGAATGATATTTAAACGGTAATTCATGGCAAAAATTCCACGTTTTGAATAGTTAAATTGAAAATCCATTAATTACGGACCCATCAAAATTTCACTCTCTCTCGTCAAAGACCACTAACTTAAAACCAAAAGTCCAATTGAAAGTACCCTTTACACGGGTGCTAGAACAACCTGATTGACCCTAAAAGGAGAAGGAAGGGGGGGGGGGGGGGGGGGAGTTTGAATAGGTCAATCCCATTTTTAATGGTGTTTACAAATTTCTTGATTTAAAGTGTAATGGATTGTTTAATTAAGAGATTTGTTTAGTGTGATAATTTCTTTGATCGATCATACTAAGATTATGACCCTTTATATAATATTTGATTATCGATGATTGTGCACAATGTGTAGAGTAAGATAATCAATATGCAAAGCGATGTGTGTTAAGAAGAGTACTTAAAAACTAAATACAAACACACAAAGATCAAATACCATAAGACCATTTTAAAGTGGTTCGGTTAGCCAACCTACATCCATTGTTAGGACTCGCTCAACCTTGAGCTATCCACAAATCCACTAAGTGGGGACTTACACCCTCACAATTAGAGTAAGAATTCCACCTCACTCAATCCGCTGAGAATTTCATCCATCACTGTCGAATAGGAATTTCACCTATCCATTTGGCCTGGAAGTCCACCCACCTCTGTGCCAGAGACAATACTCCAGAATTTTTTATAGTGGTTCCGGGGTACCTCACCTTAATCCACTTGGTCCGGAGTTCCACCCACCTCTGTGCCGGAGACACCGCTTCAGAATTTTTTTATAATGGTTCCGGGGTACCTCCCCTTAATCCACTTCGGAACAAATTTTTTAAAGAAAATTAAAACCAAGAAGCACTTGCCCTTGAAACTCTCTCTTCTGATGTGTGCTTCTGCGAGATTCCACTCATGTATGCCGACGCTCCGCCCCTTAGCCTTCGTTTAGCAATCACAGTCCAGGATGATAAGGAAACATGCTCTACCAAAGATTTCCTAGTTTATGATTCTCTCCTTCTCACTTTCAAACTCAATTCTCAGATTGGTTGTTTATGAGTTTTCATCCTTCCTTTCTCTTTCACAACTCAATGCATCTGATTAGCTGTATTTGATCCTCCTAGTGTAAGCACGAGAGAGAGAGTGATCCTTCTGTTGGCCCTTTAAGCTCACTGGTAAATATGAGGGTCCAACTGATCCGTCTGAAGGATACCAACTGGTTGCATAAAGATTTGTTTATATAGCGAAAGCAACCAGTTGAAGTAACGGTAATGTACCGACATGTCGGTCCCACCGAGAGGTCGGTGACTAGAAATATTACCGTTACATTTTCGACCGTTGTGCATTAAGTGCACTCTCAACGGTAATATTATTTCCCGATCGACATGTCGTTGTCGCAGATGGGTCGACATTTACGGTATCGAGAGGTCGGTTCATTTGAGAGGCTTATTTTGGTGCAAAACATGCTTGACAGTAGTTTCAACTCTTGAAACCTGTTACCCACAACGACCTATCGCCCTTTACCGATGGGTCGGTCCTAGTACTCTCGATTGGTCTTTGATTGCTAATATGTATGTTTCTTCGATAGTCCACATGAGTTCAAGGACTCCAAAACTCAAGATCTTGATCGATGAGTCATTGACCACGAGGGGTCGTTTCAGCCTTTCAAAGAGGGGTCGGTGCATACGAGACTCTTTATCAGAGGCAAACTCAGAATGACAATTCAATGTTCCAGAACCTATATCAATCTGGCCGACCAGTCTTTGACCACGATGGGTCGATCTTGACTACACCGAGAGGTCGGTGAGATAGACTGGTTGTGCTGACAGTGAAACCAAATACATATTTTCAAGTTGGGTCCTCTGCAGCAAAAGAAATGAATGATACAATTTATATGTTTCATGTATTTATTTCTATGTAAATCAGGGGTTGTTCCATCTAATAAGTAAAGGTTTTCTCTTTGAAGAGATGTAATTAATTTGATAATTCACAATTGGGAGTCTAAAATATCCAAAATTCAATAAAACCTCCTTTAAAATGAGGGAAATTTGTTTCAATGATTTTGTGCATTTATTCTTTGATGCATGAATCTCTTGTGAACACCAGAAAAACCTGTCAAAAAATTCGGAAAAAGCCTTTTCCATATTTGATCTATGTATGGTTTATCGAATTTCTCCTCAACAATAGGCACCATAGCATGTGGCATGATTACAAGTGCCTCTTGTTGAGATTTAACTGTATCTTCAAAATTATTTGCCTCACAATTATGTTGAACATCCCTTTTCACATAACCAGTTGGATTGTACACCAATGTAGACTACATTATTCTCTATGGGTTGAAGAAAATAAGTCCTCGAATTTAATGTAGCAATGTTTAATACTTCATATGTTACACCCCACCCCTTGTGGGTCCGAAAAATGTGATTCTTTTTATAAGTTCCAAATCATCTCTCCAATTTCCATGGGCTGGATTCTCCATTTACAACAAAGCCCAACACAAAAAAAAAAGTCTCACGTGTTCTTCACACATGAATTCTAAACATGCATTATAAACCCCATCAACAAACATAATTCACACCAAACCGAAACATATCATTAACTCATCATAGTAGCATATGAAAGTATGATAGTCAATACATGCTTAGACAAAATATGCCACATGAGCCATAATGATCAAAATTACATCATTAGCATAAAAATATATATAATAAACATATTTCCCATCAGTGGAAATATGATCGATTGCATCAGCTCCCTCATCCTAAGATCGTAGTGGAGGTTCATTCTCCTCAAGTGCTAATCTTGTAATGTAACGGATATGAGTTCCTAGCCCAATGGACAGAGCTTATAAAATATTTTAACATAAGTTATCCTTACCAAAATCATAAATGGTCTACTATAACCATATTTACCAATTTACCAATTTTATCATTTCATTGTCACACATTTGAAGCACTATACTGGCTTCCGGGCACAATAAAGTCCCAATTACATTAAGTCCTGACACGGTCAAAATACATCATCTTACAAAAGCTATTTGACACCAACAGTCCGACACCAACGGTCAACACAGCCCAACGGCTAATGTGTGATGACAATACCATTAACCAATTCCATACAAGGAAAAATAATCCATAATCCCTTGCCATATGACATGCACTCTTACTTAGGGTCTTATTGGAAAATACACATGATTTCCATAATTATAATCTCAATATCTCTAAGCATATGCATCATGCATAATAATTATCATAATGTGTCAACATAAATGTATCTAAGCAATCCTTCAATTTCTAGGCATATAAATGGGTTCATACTTAGTAATAGACTAGTAGACCTCGACTCCTTCACACCATGTCATGCTTTCGTTCTAATAGTTAGAACAAATATTATCCCTTACATGGAAGCAATGTCAAGTCTCGTGTTCTTACTCACTTAGTCTTTTCCATATTATATTATGTCCATGAATCCATTCATTGCCACAAAGTCTAGGTTTTCAAACCCGATTTACCAATCTGATATGATTAAGTCTCTTCACCTTTTCCAGCTTGAAAATTTCACCAAAAATCTGTAAAACTTTGAAACCCCATAAATATTTATTTTAAACTTAAATCTACTTAAAATACCCATTTCAAATTCAAGAACACTTAAAATTCTTAGATAAACATTTTCTATTTGAAAACAAGGTAATGTGACTGAGTCTCCTAAATTCTTGTTAATCCGTTAATTATGTTAGAAGTCAGCTGTCAGTCGTCCAAAACACTCAATGAAAGAAAAATGAAAGTACTTAGTGGCCACTCTCGTATTTCTTCCTGTCCAGGGTCGAGTATTGACATTTTGCCCAGAGGGTACAGTACTAAAATGTAAAATTGCTCAGGCCACTACTTGTATTGTCTTCTGGATAGGACCATGGAGACGTATTGAGTTAGGCTTAGAGGGTGTAGTAAAATAAATCACTCAGTGCCCGATCCTTTTTATCACTGAGTGGCGAAAGATGAGAAAAGCTGTGCTACAGATGGCCACCGAGCGGCGTTTCCCCTGCGCTACAGGTGGAGGGTTTCAGCCTGGTAGTGAACATCTAAATACAAGAAAGGAAACTCACAAGTAATTAGAGTGAGCCTCATTTTTAATTTAGAATTATGGTCTTTGGAATTTTCCAATTAAAAATAAATTAAACTTTTAAACTAAATTAAATAATTATCCTAACAATTTTAAAACACTTTAAAAATATCCAAATAATTCAACTAGGATTTAAAAGTAAAAACTTCTTCAAGTTTTGAATTAAAACAATAACTAATACAATAAAAGACATTAAATGTAACGCCCCGCCTTTTCCGAGATTCAGAGTCTAATTTTTTTTTTTTTAAAAATAATAATATAATAACACTAGAAGAGGGCGGACGACGTCACGACGCGAGTTAAGTTCGGACTTCCGAAGTCCGACCCTTAACTGGCCACCCATGTGAGCATGGACTAAACCCATGAAAACAATCCACACATGGAACTAATCAAGTCATGCGGAATAAACTAGACCAATTGCGGAAATAAACTGAATAGATAGCAAGTACAAGTGTCCCATTAAAATTACTTAAACCAAACATCCATTATCAAACTATAAATAAACCATATCAAAGTTACTAGCTATTACATGTCCATAAATTGTAATTCAAATGACAGTAAAATAGCAATCCAATCCAACACCCAAGCACTTAAGCTTGGCTCCCCTCCTGGTCCTCGACCTTCTCTTTCCCTTTCCCTTTTCCTGCATTATCCTCTAAGGATAGAAATAGGGCGTTAGATCAACGCACCCAGTAGGTTTTCCGATCAGGGCTACCACATGGTTAGTATATAAAACATGCATATATCATAGTATATGATCAACAAAACATCTGAAATCAATGCTATGTATGTAAGTGCAAATGTAATGAGTCCCACCCATCACAAGTATACATAGCAATCACTTGACGGGATTCCCACGTCAAGGTAATCCAGAGTACTCCACATTTCCTCCGCATAAAATTCTCATATCAAGGTAAGCTAGAGTACTCCACATTTCCTCTATATAGAACTCTCATGTCAAGATAATCTAGAGTACTCATCATTTCCTCTGGATAGGACTCTCATCGTTAAGTTATTCCATAATCATCACCCCATGCCATGCATGAGATGTCCATGTATATATGTCATTTGTAAATATATCTCATCATTCAAAACCCATTGAAACATAAAACAATAACAATATAACTCATAAACACCATGATAAAACCAATTATAAAAGTGGTTACAAGTAGGTAGGAAACCTACGGAAACTTCGCTTAAGTGTCTGTTCCTTTTAAGCTTCAACCGATCACGATTTGCGTGCCGTTCAAATCCCGTAACCTTGTTTATACAACAGCAAGTTAATAACATATCTTCTTGATTTCTAATCAAGTCTAGATCCCATAAACCATCTTGTGGGGTTTGGCCATGCCCCATGGCCGAAACTCACCACTTTGAATTTGTCCTTCATTTGTTTTGGATCAACACCATCCAAATAACTTTATTTACAAACCTTAATCTACTAACCATAACTTGGTGGGGTTCGGCCATACCTCACGGCCGAACCTCACAATTTTGGTTTGAGCCCCTCTTTTAAGTCCTTTGCGCTTTTCATACATATTTACCATAATGCCACTAGGCTAAGCCTTGTTTAATTTTTTCTTAATAACCAAGGTTCATAATAAATCCACCAAAACTACTCCATGGGGTTCGGCCATACATATGGCCGAACCCAATGGTTCTTTTATCCATTATACTCATCATAAAGTCATAACTTAGACCCTTTAAAACATTACAAAACAATCAACAACTTTTAATCATATACTTGAATCCAAATACCCATTTAATGGTCCATGGGGTTCGACCATACACATGGCCGAACCCAATGGTCCACTTAACTTAATGATTCCATCATTCATACATACTTTAGGCTTAACACTTTTAGTCATAAGAACCATATGGTTCAGCCATCCCATGGCCGACCCAAGGTATTGAACTTTTCTTCATTACATGATATGGATTTTATCCCTTAAATTCCATAAACTCACCATAAGCTTGACAACTCCTTTCATGGGGTTCGGCCATCCCAAGTGGCCGAACCCTATGACCCATGATTTGGACCTTTTTAACTTACATCTTATGTCCATTAAAAACATGTAGAAATCACCATAGTATTGCATGGTTTTGACCCTTCAAAAACCATCCAAATACCCAACTAACTTCATGGGGTTCGGCCATCCAAAATGGCCGAACCCAATGGTCCATTTTTATCATTTTAAACCACCTTTACCCAAGGTTTAAACCCTTGATGAATTCGGCCATTCCATGGCCAAATCATGACATTCAAATCCATGATTTAAAAACCCTTTCCACTTGCATCTTAGGTCTAATTAAAATATCTAAAACTGTCCATCATTTTGCATGGTTTTAACTTACAAAAACCATCAACATAACCATATTATTTCATGGGATTCGGCAATCCAAAGTGGCCGAACCCTATGGTCCATGTTTTCTATCTTTTAAACATCATTATTCATACTCTAAACCCTTGGTAGATTCGGCCATACCATGGCCAAATCATGTTCCATTTAACCAACTTTATTAAATAAAATTCCATGGAATACTTACCAATTCTCTAAGCCTTTCTTCTTGCTTTTGATCCTTGCTTCCTATATTTCTTAGCCTCCCTTCCTTTGTTGATTATGTGCTTGATCAATGGTAAAAAACACCCAAGGATAATTTGGCCAAGAGGGTGGGGTCTTGAGAGAGGGAGAGAGATGAGAATTCTATAACTCTTGCAATGTAAAATTCGGCCAAGAGTGTATGGTTTATTGCTTTTGTTAAACAGCTCTTGGACCCCTCATCAATCCTCATTAATCCTTGATCAAACCAAGGAGTCACTTTGGCATAACTAAGGCATCCCTTGGCATCAACCAATGCATCCCTTGGCACCAACCAACATGATTCTTATCTCCTCCATTGAATTCAATGCATGGAAACCCACACCACAAGTACCCAACGTGTGGGACTTGTTTTGTGGTGTTTAAGATCATGGCAAATTCCTCACCTCCCCACTTTAACTCAATGGAATTCTAGGCCCCTTTGGTTTCCATTTTAACTCATCCAACTCAATAACCCAACTCACCCTATTTAATGTCATTCATTTAATGCACTTGAGTCAACTCATTGTTTGATTTAAATTCAACTCACTTCAGTCCCAACTTAACCTGATTTGACTCACATTTGAGCTCACTAGAGGGTCTACACGATCAACCATGGTCCACATGGTCCACACGACCCATTGGGTCCCCATTTAGCTCATTGACCCAATTGACGCCATGACCCATTTATGGGTGGTTTAGCCATTCAAATATGGTTTACATATTAACATCAAGCCTACCCATTTATCCTCCACTTGACTCTAAATTAATTCAACCTAACCCAATCATAATTGAGCTCACCCAATGGTCAAATAAGTCCACCATGACCCATTGGATCTCAATTGGGTCCTTTGATCCAAATAACCATCTTGACCCAATTAAATGTTCAATACCCCTTTAATTTAATTCGACCCTTTTAATATGTACATTGGATATGATTTGAACAATGGGCCCCACTATTTTCTCATTTATGACCACATCTTTTGAATTTACCATGCCAGTGGCATTTTCGTAAATATTAATATCATTGAGAAATTCGGGGTGTTATGTTAAATGCCTAGGTAGTAAATGGAAATAAAATCATGCTCATTTTTTTTTAAAACAATTAGAAACAAAATATTTACTAAGTTAAAAACCCAAGCCTACTAAGTTAATTAAATACATAATATAGTTTTTAAAAATTTCCAAAACCAAATAATAACAGGTTTTTAATAAAACCCAAAACAAATAACAACTAGTGTTATTTAAAATAAATACCCTATGATCAATTAAATTAAATTGACCAAGTAAACAATTCATTCAATGGAATAAGAAAATACAGTGGTGGAACAATCCAAGTAAATTTTCAAATTTCACCAATCTAAATAATTTAAACCGGTAAATACATTAAAAGGCCTAATTTACTAAGTTTAAAAGTATAATCACTTCAATCAATTATTAAAATCATTTTAAGAGGTGTTACTCATAAATTAAAGAAAAATGGTAATTTTCTCTAAATTCTTTTCAAAGACTTTTGAAGCCCAAAACTAACCTATTTTCACTAAAATTCAGTCCCGGAAATTTTAAAATTCAGAATTGATAGATTTTAATACCTTGTTTGTAAAAATCGATGGAAAAAATGACCATGTTTGAAAACCCGAACCCGGACATGAGAAACCTTCAAACTCTTCATTTGCTGGAACTTTGGAAGATAAAACAAAAGGGAAGAAGAAAATGGGAAAAAAAGGGACAGTGGTGAGAAATAGTGACATTTTAGTTTTTTTTTTTTTATTTCCTCATTCTTTTCTCACTTCTCTCCTTTTTGTAAAGAAAACCATGTTTGCTAGCTACATGGGTAGCTAGTAATTTGGAGATAAGCATGCATTCATTGCATAATTTATTATTATTATTACTAACTGTATCTTAATGTTTATCCGTACAAAGGTGATTATTTTATTATATTAACTTAAAACACACATTTAAAATACATTTTCCTAAGTTGGGTATTAAAATAATAAAATTAACTTTAAAAAAATACATTAAAACTTAATGATTTAACAAAAATGTCAAATTTTCAAAATCTCACTTAAAAAGTTGACAATAATATAAATTCATCTGATAAAAATATTTCAAAACCTCGTGATATTTTGACACTTAAATATTTAAAAATTAATTCTTTATAAGTAGGGACACCCATGACTACTCAAAAATCACGCTTCTGACAATCAAGATAACTCACAATAAAATTCTCCAAACTCAGAATTTAAGACTGAATAAATGAGTGAAATTTGAGAAATTAAATATCTCAATTGAAGGGTTTTCCAAATACAGACAGTTTTAAAGAGAAAGTTCAAATAATTTCAACTTTGCCACTGCACTTAAAAAAGTTGGATCCACAGGTTTCTGA
This sequence comes from Chimonanthus praecox, assembly GCA_022113865.1. Classification (NCBI taxonomy): domain Eukaryota; kingdom Viridiplantae; phylum Streptophyta; class Magnoliopsida; order Laurales; family Calycanthaceae; genus Chimonanthus; species Chimonanthus praecox. The sequence goes on from CM039091.1 coordinate 37,624,493, forward strand.
ACTCGGATCGAGTCAAACTTTGACTCTAAACAAAGCCCACTTGTTAAGCTTTTAGGTTAACGGATCACTAATAATAGTTAACGGCTAACAATCACATGATTAAACACTAATTTGGATGAGGGTATTACATCTCACCCCCCTGAAAGAAATTTCGTCTCGAAATTTCAAAAAAAAAAAAAAGCTCGTACCTTTACTTAGCAAACAAACCAGCATACATCTTTCACATCATTGACTTTGGTTCCCTCGTCATATGTTGCACTTCATGGTACCGCCACAACACTTGTTCTTATAGAACAACCTTCCGCCAAACACTTGGGTCCGAAGACCATGGATTTCTTTGGATATCTCCTCCAAAATTAAGTCTTCCGAGACTTCTATCCTTTTCACATCACTTGAATCCAAGTATAATTCGTCTTTAAGATACTGTGTCTTTGAGGTTCTTGAAGATTTACAGGTTTTTTTCCAAAACCCGATCTTTTAAGATGTCCACTTCCTTGTTAGTTCGACACTCATCTCGCAAGTTATTCTCCATTACACCAAAAATACATCACCCGATTCCAGGTAAAATTTGTGGACACTTTACCCATTTTTCTTTCAAAGTGGTGTAGTAACTTGCCAGTGTGCAATCCATCTATTAGGCACTCTCCATCACTCACACACCTACACTTGATCCTTTGGACTTTTAGGTCCTTAAACCTCACTCTTCTTTCACCAATAACAGACCTACACCTGTTCTTTAACAAACTTTTCATGTGAAATTTCTTTTCACAAACCACTAATTACTTTCACCAATAGTCTGTTAGACGATGCCATTCACAAACACAATATCACATGTAGATAACCCGATGCAGCCTATCACATCTAACCCTCACATCGCACCTTATCTCGTGGAATACATCTCAATACACACATCAATCGGCATCTCATAACCAGACCTATCTACCACAACAGTCTCCATGTTTACCCTCATGATCTATGATGTCTGCACACATCACCACATGTACCAGGTCTATTTACAACATATGACACACACATCTGTCACACAATGTGTAACACCCCGCCCTTTTCACTCTAAAATCAGAGTTTATTTTTATTTTTTAAAATAATAAACAAGTGATCGGAGCGGAGTGTCACAACGCGAGTTTAGTCCGGACTTCTAAAGTCCGACCCTTAACTGGCCAAACCTATGTGAGCATAGACTAAGTCCATGAGAACGGTTCTCACACAGTAAAGTATAATCATTGCGGAATAACACTTAATCTAACTGTGGATTATAATGGAACCTATGACTACTCCATTTTATTAGATAGCAAAGTACATTGTCAGTTTTCCAAAGTTATCTTAACTTAATCAATCATTCCAAACCATAGTAAATATTACTAAGTTATTACATGCCAATATCTAACTAACGAATTACATGTCCTTGTAACTTAAACAAAATAACCATAAATAAAACCATTCAATTGCCCAAGCTCCTATGCTTGGTTTCCTTCGCGATCCTTGACCTTTCTCTTTCCTGTGTCATCCATTAAGGATAGAAATAGGGCTTTAGATCAACGAGCCCAGTAGGTGTTTCCTATTAGGGCTACCACAAGGTTAGTATAAAAACATCCATATATCATAATAATACATGATCATCAAAACTTTACAAAAACAATGCTATGTATGTATGCAAATGTAATGAGTCACACCCATCTCAAATATAGATAGCCATCACCAAAGTACCCCACAATGGTCTTTCGGACGCCCCGACGGAGTGTGGCCTCCGGTTTCCTCTTGATGGGATTCTCATCATCAAGGTACCCCACAGTGGTCTTTCGGATGGCCCGACGGAGTGTGGCCTCTGGTTACATAACCATCACCCCATGCCATGCATGAGATGTCTATGAATACATTCATTTGTAAATAAATCTTAACATTCAAATCCATAATGAAATATAATAGTTTAACACATATATCTCATCAAAATAAAGATAAAACATCAAGTATAAGTGTGGTTACAAAGAGGTAGGAAACCTACACAATGTTCACTTAGATTGACCGCTCTTTTAAACCGTCACCCGTTCACGACTTGTACACCGTTCAAGAAGTCCCCGTTACCTTGTTTATATAACAGCAAGTCAAACACATGTCCATTTAATTTCCAACTAAGTCTAAGTCCCCAAAAACCACTTTGTGGGGTTCGGCCATACCCCATGGCCGAACCTCACCCACTTAAATTTTGGTCTCTCTTTTTATTTAACCAAAACCATACAAATAACTTATATACAAACCCCAATCCACCAAATGCAACCTTGTGGGGTTCGGCCATACACCATGGCCGAACCTCACTTATTTTTGTTTTAATCCTTCCTTTGGATTCTTAAGCCCAAACAGACCATTCAAATAACTTAATTAAACACCTCAACTACAAACATACCTTGGTAGGGTTCGGCCATACAACATGGCCGAACCTTACCACTTTGATTTTGACCCTTCTTTCCTTTGAACATTTCGTTCATATTTACAATCTTGCCACTTGCATAACCTTTGTTTAATTTTGCTTAATAACTAATGTCCATAACAAACCCACCTTAGTGGGGTTCGGCCATACAATATGGCCGAACCTCACCAACTTAATTTGGTCCTTTAAATCCTTCATATATCCATCTCCAATTTCATTATAAGTTAACCACTAAGTCCACCAAATGACCATTAGTGGGGTTCGACCATACTACATGGCCGAACCTCACCCTATGGATTTTTATCCCTTGATCCATCATCTATCATGGTTGATCACTTTAATACTAAATCCATAAATAACCATATGTGATTCTTAAGTCAAAAGCATATAACAATTCATAATTTCCAAACATATTCTTAATCCGATTATCCCATCAAAATAGTCCACGGGGTTCGGCCATACACATAGCCGAACCCTATGGTTCTCTTGACTCAATCATTCCATCATTTATGTATAATTTAGGCTCAACACTTTAGCCATAATAACCATATGGTTCAGCCATCCAATGGCCGACCCAAAATATTAAACTTAACTCCATTTAAAACACCTAAAAACCTCCATGATATTGTATGGTTTTTAACTCTCAAAAACCATCAAAATAACCAAATCATTTCGTGGGGTTCTGCCATCCAAAGTGGCCGAACCCTATGATCCATGTTTCTACCCTTTTTAAACATCATCTTCCATGGTGTGGTATCCATTATCATTTTCCATAAAACAAACTCGAGTGGGGTTCTCTTTTAATCCTTGGTTTATAATTTTCAACCCTCAAAATTCCTTGACTCTTCCCATGGGATTCAACCTTGTACATAGCCGAACCATGTCTTAACCATTTTCTTATTTACAAAGACTTAATAGAGCACTTACTAATTCCGCGACTCCTCCAATTTGTTCTTCACTCCAGCTTGTTTCTTTCCTTCCTTAGCTTCTCCTTATTTTCTTGATCTTTTGGCCGATTGTGAGCTTGATCAATATAACTCCTCCAAAAAATGGTCCGGTCAAGAGGGTATAGGTTTGAGAGAGAATCGGCTTGAGTGGGATGTAAACTCTAAATCTCTTTTTCTCTCTTGTCTTTGTGAGTGATTGGATAAGAGAGAGTGTGAGGGAGAGATAGCCAAGTGGGATTATCTTTCTATCTCTACACGAGATAGAATTCTCAAGACTCCAACGTGTATGTCATTTGAAATTTGAATATTTTAAATGTAAAACTATCTCCATTATCTTTCCATGTGCATCCTTGTTTTGATTTTGAAATAAGCCAAACCATCTCCATTATCTCTCCAACGTGTGCCTTTGAATTTGAAATAAAACAATACTCCTCCATTTGTTTGAATTTTTAAATTAAACCAATACTTCTCCATCTTCTCCAACGTGTATCATTGTTTTGAATTTGCATTAAACATAACTCCTCCATCTTCTCCAACGTATATCATTGTTTTGAACTTGAATTAAACATAACTTCTCCATCTCATTTGTTTGAATTTCAAACATAAAACCGTCCACCCTATTTATTTTGAATTTGAATTTTAAACCACCTTTAGCTCTCCAACGTTTAAATTTTGAAACAAACCAACTTCCTCCATCTTCTCCAATGTGTATCATTACCTTTGAATTTGAATTCCAAATGTAAAAGTCGTCCAACCCAACTCATTTGAATTTGAAATAAAAACCGTCCAACCCATTATTTGAATTTAAATTTAAAATACAAACGTCCTGCCCATTGTTTGAATTTAAATTTAAAATGCAAATCGTTCAACTCAACTCATTTAATTTAACTCAACTCACTTGGTGGTCAACCAAGTCAAACACGACCCATTGGGTCCCAATTGGACATTTTGACCCAATTAACAAATTTGACCCAATTGAATACATCTTACCCAATTATTCCAATTGCTACCATATCCACAATCCTTTGGGTCTTAATTGGGCAATTGACCCAACCCTTTACCCATCTAAGGTCCATAGCCAATAATTCACAATTAAATGACAAATTTCATAAATATTAATAACATGAAATTCCAAAGTGTTACACAATGAATGTCATAGCACACCGGTCTACCAGACAGTCAATCCCACTGTCTGAATCATGACACGTCCTATCGAACGTACATCTCCACGTCTGTATTTATATTAGAGTTTAAAATCCTAAGCACTTGGTGTTCCAATGATCACCATTTCATGTCCAATGCTCTTGAATCAAAGTTTTTTTTTTACAATTACATCCCTTATAATCTTCACCTTGATGAAATCATACCCACCATACATGTATTGTCATCATACATCTTACTCACATAATTCATCTCCATTGGATCTTAAAATTGCACTAGACCCAGTAATACACACTAGGAGCTACTTAGTCCATTTTCTAACTCAATTTCGATTTGATCATACCTTGCTATTGAATACATCTTTGAAATGCACGCCCAAATACACATCTCAAAGTGCGTTAGAAGACTCTATCATGTGCGTGAAGACAATTTATCACACTTACCAAGCTTACCAAAATCCTATTACCAGGGATAGCTCCAAACCAGAGCCTATTTACTTATTTCCAGTACCCTTTTCTGCAAAAGGTCTTATCACGTATCTGGAACCTTCCAAACTTACCATACCTGCATCCAGGGTTAGTCTAACATGCCTCATGCACATATATATCGCACAAGATAGATTACTGATGACTTGCACCTTTATCCCATCCACCAAAACCTTGTAAATCTCTTACTCATCCACTTAATCCTTGAATCCTTTTCCTACTAAAAGATTCATTTCCCACAGGTGGCAATCCATTAGGTGCACACATAACTTTAATCAAATGCACTATATGTCCAATCAGCATCTATCATACTCACAAATCCCAACTTAGTTTACACTTATACCTTTTGTAACGACCCGTCCCGCTAGCATGATATTGTCCGCTCTAGGCTTCACACACGTCCCGTATGGCTTTCAATTGGCGAACCAACTCAATATTGCTCCCAAAAGGCCTCATACTAGAAGAAGGAAGGCTACCACTTATATATCGGGGAATTTCTAATGCAACTGGCAATGTGGGACTTTGGCACCCACTGGGGCAGGGTATTACAACCTACCCCCCTTAAAGCCAGAGTCGTCTCTGGCTCTGCACACACAACAACCAAGCCCACACCTTTAAGCAGAGAGTTGAACCATTCTCTGATACCAATTGTAACTACTCGTCCAGTTAGCATGATATCGTTCGCTCTACGTCTCACACACAGCCCGCATGGCTTTCAATAGTGAGCCAACTCATTATTGTTCCAAAAAGGTCTCATGCTAGAAGGAGGAAGGTTACCACTTATATACAGTGAATTTCTAACGCAACTGGCAATGTTGGACTTTGGCACCTTCTGGGGCAGGTATTACACCCATGCAGATCACATTACACTATTCAAATTTCAAGGGATTTTCCCGATTTGACGGATCCAACCAAGTCCTTCAAAGCATACCATACTCGTGCCAAAATTTTGAATCAGTGTTGTGTTTTAAATTTATACTCGCATGCGCACGAACCATTGATAATATAACTTAGGATTACGAGGTCAAACCCAACGAAACTTAGGAAAAAATATCCATGAAAAATATATCATTGCATTATATATTTTAATAAATTTAGAAAATCATAGAAATAAATATTAAATATAAAATTATTTCTCTAATCTAGGAAATTTAATTTTAATTTAGAAATATTTTAAAAATAAAAAACAAGTCCAAAAATAGGAACAACATCTAAAATTAGAAATTAACCATTCAAGATATCTAATTTTCATGGAAAACATAAAATTCATCTAATTTCAATTAAAATGGTGGAATTAATCTAAAAGTTATAAATAATCTCAATCAAACTTAGAATACAAAATCACGATGCAATTAGTTAATTAACCAACCTAGTTCCACAATTTCAAGAGTTTTTAAATTTTATGAACGAAAATAAAATTAAAAACTCCTAAATTTACATTTGTACATATTTACAATTGAACTGGTTCAAAGAATTAATGAGGCATTATTATCCATATCTTAAAGATAAAATCTAGGCCTATAATATAGAGCTCACTTAAGTTATCAATCATCCATTCCAATTTTTCATTTATTAAAATTCTCACTATAATAATTATGAAATCATTATACTAAGAAAATTCAATTCAAGCCTTGTCTAGATAAAATTTCTACTTGTAATCCAAATCCTAATATTTCATCCACTTTTAAAAAGTGCCTTGGATTGAAAAAATCAAGTTCTACCTTTCCTAAATATTTCATCCACTCTCCTCGAATATCTTAGAATAACTTCAATCATAACATCATAAAAAGAATTAAAATAAAAATAAATTCTCATCACACATAAATTAAATAATTGGACGACCATAATTCTAAATAAATTCACCCTTCATTTATTTATAAAATATGAAATTAAAAATACAACATAATGGAATTTTGGAATTAAAGAAATAAAAAAAATACAATGGAAATCAAAATCCACCAACCTTAGAACCAAATGTGGATCAAGAATCCCACCGTCTTTCTCATTCTCTTCTTCCTCTCCTCTCCTCTCCTTTGCACAGAATTTTCTTCAATGCCCAGGTCAATTTTCACAGTGGGAGATGGATAGTATTTATAGATGAAAGGAGGTGGAGTGAATGACTTGGATTTAAATATTTAAATAAAGTAAGGGACACTTTGAGAGCTGATATGGTTTGTGTTAAACATGGAATAGCTTAAATGAGATAAGGAGGTGAAAAAAAACCGAGTAAAATCGTGCAAGGTGTGAACACAAAGGGGTTGAGTTGGCCATGGTGTGAACACACCTGGGTGCAAAATCTCATTTTTTACACATATACCACCTTGTAGATCAACTTTGACCTAGTTAAAGTTTGAATCACAGAATTTTGTAAACTATAAAGTTCTATCCCTTCAAGTCTTCTTTCTAATACAAAAAGAATCAATGCAATCAGATATAGGAGTGTAAGGTTATGGCAAAAATACTGAAGTTGTATCAAAATATTCATTCTAAGTTCTTCCAAATTTATTAATTATTCTATTTCTCTATCCTCTACATGGCCTTGGGCGAATTTTACATAGTTGAGCTCCTTCAATTTCACGTGCTTGAATTTGAATCTTCATATCTTCAATTTATGAAATTTAATAATTTATCTCACCACTTGAAAATAAAAATAAAAAATCTAAAAAATTGCTGAATTAATTCAAACTCTCATAAATGGATTTGAATTAATTAGTTTACAATGAAATCCTAAATTGTGGTGAAATAAAGACTAAAAATCCGTTCATTCCAAGAATATCTCTTTCCAAAAATAGTAGCTTCCAAAAATAGATTTCTTCTCAATTTCTCTATTTTTCTTCCATTTAATCCTTATATCGTGTATTTTCCTAACATACCTGTAAAACTCCAAAAATCACAATCATGATATTAAAAACACTGAAAACAATGACTAACTTATCCAATATTCAGGGGTAAAATAATCAACTTCCATTGTTCATCAACCGGTATGGATTATTAGTCATGCCTACATCGTTCCATAGCATCCCAATCACACTGAAATACCCTACACACTTAACAACTTATTATCATATCATAACATTACCTCAAATTCAGGGAGATAAAACATATCACCAAAAATCACTAACAATTAAGGATGAATCAAACATCCAACAAAATACTCCTCACATCTTTCTGGCCCACACTAGTTACTTGACTGTATATATCCACACTTGTAATACCCCGCCCTAGAGGGGATCTATAGTGTGGAGCGTTCTTATGGAGAAAAAGTCACATATTGCTAGTTGCATTGGAAATTCTCTGGTATATAAGTGGCAGCATTCCTCTTTCTAGCATGACGCCTTTTGGGAGCAACAGTGGGTCAGCTCGCCAATTGAAAGTCGTGCAAGCTATGTGTGAGGCCTAGAGCGGACAATATTATGCTAGCGGAGCGCGTCATTACAACACTACAGTCAGACTTCTCTGTCTCAAGAGATGGTTTTATTATACTTACTAGTACAATAATTGTTTCATGACCAACCAACATCCAAGCGACTTGTCAAATAAAAATCCTCTCAACCTCTATCGATTCATCATTGGTATGTCAAAACTAGCTTAATTTTTATGTCTTATCTATTCCAATCATTTATCCATTGAGATATCCCTTACCTCTTATTTTCATCAATTTGTTTTGACAAAATCATGTCAATGCATTCTAAGTTAAGCTTCTTGGATGTAAGCATTGATTTAGGCAAAAATCCTTTTAGGATTTCAATATTCCATTTAATTCCACTGGTATCATCACCTTGTAGAGATAAGTAGTACTTAGTCTCTTGGTGTGGAGACAGTTCAATAGCTATCTAGAATCATCCAATTCACACTCACATTTCCTAAGTCACCCTATCCAATTTAGCCACCATGCTATACTGACCATACTCTGGTCAAAACCTTAAGGCGTTATAATCATATAAGCTTTCCACTAGCTTATCACTTCTATATTAATATAGAACAATGTGTTGGGTAACCACCCAACCTATAAAGAAATAAAGTCAAATTCCATCATTTGAACCATTTAGTCAACTTAAACACCATCACACATCATGCAGAACTCACACTGTCTATTGTGAGTTCCTGCTTTAGTTGAAGATACTATCTCTAGGGGTCAATTCCAACCTTAAGTCCTATTCCCAGCGGATCCTTCATAAAAATATCACACTCGATACACCATTTTGACAACCAATTTTTTTTGTTTTTTCCAATCATTACAGAAGGTGATAGGGATAATATCCTGATACCCCTTGTCATCGCCCATTTACCACACTTCCATTCAATCTATTACACGTAGTCCTCTTTTGTTTGATATTTTTCCTTAATAATAACCAACTAGGCTCCCTTATTACAAGTTTCATTATTCCTCACAGCAAGTTAGAGGCTTAACTTTGAAATTCTAGCACCAATTGAGCATAATTCTAAATAATCCTCGCCAAAACTATGGCTTAATTAAATAGAAATGAAGTATTTCTTACCATCATGAGGATATCATTCATAGCTTGAGGCACGTTTCCTGCTCACTTTTGGTCTTGAGTGGAGGACTCTAGAGCTCCTGCCATATTTGTTATCATCACCGTTCAATCAACATATAGACTCCCATAGATTCACTATATTTTAATCATCAAAAGTCAATTATTCAAATTCATTTCAACACTACCTGGTGTGATTTCATAACAACTTCCATTTCACTAAATCAAATTCCCTTTCAAATAATTCTCTTATTCATCTAAAGTCATGCTTGGCAAAGTCCCTGAATAATCATCAGGCAATTGCTTAATTAGGTGCTCCTCTTCCTCACCCTCGTAATACGTCCTCTTACTCTTCTGGGGAAAATATTCTGCCTTAAGACCAGTTGCCTATAATCACAACACAATCTTTTACCCTTTGTGACTTCTTTTCAAATTTGCTGATAGTTGGTACTGTAGGAAAGCAAAGCCTCGAGAGAAATGTCAAACCAACTCCTTCACAATCACCGGAGCTGGGTCTATCACCATTATCTTCTCCTGTAAAGCCAAGGTGCTTCCTAAGATTCCAAACGCTTCTCATATCACTTGATTCATACTTTCCTGCTCATTTTCATTCTGAACAGGTGACTTGTTACTCAGGTATTTTGACATGTCTATAAAAGCAGTCAAACATTCAAACAACATCACAAGTACATTACAAGCAAGGTTCATACTTGTCACGCCCTAACCCAAAAATATAGGCACGTGACGCGGAATAATTTTACTTTTTCAAGCATCACACGTGGGAAACACACGTGTACTCATAACTCAGTCATCGAGATCATAAGTGAACTCAAATACCATTAATATCTCAAAGGGGACATAAATTCTCTACCATAAATGTTAACATTCTAGAATTTATTACAACCAAAACCACAATGAATAAAATGATATAAACAACATCACAAACTCAAATCACATAAATAAAACAATTAACTCAATATATAGGGCGTATAAAGTAGCATGATAAACTAAGTTCTTCCTCGGGGTCCCTCGGACCCAGCTAGTGCAATATTACCTAAAATTGTAAGGATGTGAGTATAAACAATACCCAGTAAGGAAATATGCATGCTACACACTCATGCACCCACATAATTATAATGTATGAAATGTAATATAAATAAGGCTATGCTATCATGTCATGCTATCAATTTCATCAATATAAACACAATGTCCACCCAATGACACTTATCTCATCAACATGGACATAATGCCCACCCAAGGATACCAATCTCATCAACATGAACACATTGTCCACCCAAGGATACCTCTATGGAATGGGCTATCAAACATCATGATTCCTTGAAGGACATAGGCCACGACTTATAAGTGGAAGATTTCCATACAACGTAGATAATCTACCTCACCCTGCGTCCCTTCACAACTCTGGTGATTAAGTCAGCTTTAAGGTGAACAGTATACGACTTAATAAGTTAGTACCACCCAAGTGAGGCTCACAAGTATAACTCTGCGTAATTGCACACCAAGTGTACAAAATAGTCGTGAGAGCGACCTACAATGCGAAGTATGATAGGACTTATACTCCTCAACGAGTCCTCAACGATAATCATAAATAGTCGTGAGAGCAACCTACAACGCGAAGCATGATAGGAGCTATACTCCTCAACGACAACCACAAATAGCCCTGAGAGCGACCTATAGTGCGAAGCATGATAGGAGCTATACTCCTCGACGGCAACCCTACATGACCAAGTCCCATGCTCAATGCCACCGTTCAAATAGGGTTCCTTAAACAAAACAATTATTTTGTCACACCAACCTCCTCTAGGAAGTGGGGACTCATACTAGTGGGGCCCAAACAAGATAAAGGTACATCATCAAGTCCTATAAACTCTTTAGGTCTCATCCCAACACTAGTAATTCTTAATATCATCATACCTATTAATACAATATCTCATACTTACGTCATAGATAACCTCTTAGGCACACATCGGTGAGTAATGCAAAATGGATCATATTCACACTTACATAGGCAACATATATGTCATAATCATATAATGACCATTATTTCACAATGATAGCAGCATAACACATTTGATTATGTTTCATACATTCAACATAATTATCACATTGGATTATTTTAGGGACATGGACTACATACCAATCTTGAGATACACACATTGGGTTTATTTACACATACTCTTTGTCCTTGCAATTTATTTAACCCGTCTCATGGTGGTTTAACATCTTAAGTCCAATAACTCCCTTTTTACAGCATAAACCCAATTAAGTTTATCAATAAATCATCTCAGCCCTTCACAAGGGTCTCCAAGAATTACCACAATTTTTTTTATCATCATAACAAGATAATAGACATGCTACAAATCACGTAACAGAGATTTAATAACATCTCATGCATAGCATAGGGCACATCCATTAAACACCTCAATAACACAATTCATTCCCTAAATCAATGAAATATCATACATGCATTCATACAATATGTTTTTAACAATCCTCACCTCAAAATCACGATGTCTCGCGTTCATCTTCGGGTCATACCTTAACAGGTTTGGGGTTCAAAGGCTCTAATAAAAAACAAAGAACATAATACATCCCTATTAGTTCATCGATTAGACTAAAACAAATCTTATAAGCAAAATCTCTAAATTTAGACCCAAGCTTTACCCATAATCTAGTTTAATACCCTTTTTCCTAATTTACTTCCCTTCCCATGGGTTCAAAACTCAATTTCAATTCAGATCTACACCCAAACAAGGTTCCATAACAAAATCCCCAATTACTTCTATGGATTCCTCTCCAAATAAAGCCTAAAAGCCATCACATACTCCATTGTCAACACATTCCATTAAGATCTCATCAAATAAGAAGAAAGGGAAAGAGAATGATCATATATCTTACCTTTGGAGGAGAAGAAACCGTGCAAAGGGGCACTCTAAGCATAGAAAATCCGAATCTAAAGCGTTTAGTGGGTGAAAATCAATAAAGGGAAGGTAGAGGAAGCAAGGGTATGTTTTAATGGAAGAAGGATTGACTGTTTGGAAGAGAAAATAGTGAAATAAGCTTAATTTGGTCCAAACACGGACTTATGTACAGACTTAATATTTTAATAATATTTTTTTTTTTAGGGTTGGGCCATTACAATACTACTAACCCAGTAATATTGGAAGTCCTTTACTCTAGGAAAATTCATCCTGCTTCACTAACCATTTTAAGCTTTATCGACTGCTGAGCACAGGAAAATACTATTTTACCCTTGTATTTGGACTAGTTAGCCCCTTGTTTTGTGTGTTTTAAGATATGTTTAAAGAGATTTTGGAAGTTCTGCAGGATTTATAGGGGAATATCTGATATGAGAATTCAAATGGTGAATTTTGCAATTTATGGGCATAAGTTGATATTTTTGGAAAGTTAGAATTTTTAATAATTATTTTACCACAATTTTAGGAATTTTATTTGTAAACTAATTAATTCAAATCCATTTATGAGAGTTTTTGTAACGCCCCGGCCTTTTTCACTTGTTTTTTTTTTCGAAAATCAGAGTCTATTTTTTTTTTTTTTATAAACAAAGAGTGATAGAGAACGACGCGCCCAGTAATCAAAATATAAACTAAATCATCCAAGCTCCTATGCCTGTCCCGTTTCGTATTCATCGTTCCCCTTGTTTCCTGTATCATCCATTAGGGTAAAGTAGAGCGTTAGAACAACGCGCCCAGTAAGTATTCCAATTAGGGCTAACTCATTGTTAGTACAAAACATGCATATAACATAATAATAAATCCATATAAAAACAATGCCATGACATGTGTAGTACGCAATGAGTCCCACCCATCATAAACACATGTATCCGAATTCTCATCATCAAGGTACCCCTACATAGGTCTTTCGGACGCCCCGACGGAGTGTGGTCCCTTCGGTTTCTTCTTTATGGGATTCTCACCATCAAGGTATCCCACATAGGTTTCTTGGACGCCCCGACGGAGTGTGGCCCCTCCGGTTACATATCCTTCACCCCATGCAATGCATGAGATGCCAATGAAACACATGCTATTTTATCATATAAAACATAGCATTTAAAACTTACATTTTAAAACATATCCAACACATGTTATTTTATCATATAAACATAGCATTTAAAACTCACATTTTGAAACATATCCAACACATGTTATTTTATCATATAAACATAGCATTTAAAACTCACATTTTGAAACATATCCAACACATGCTATTTTATCATATAAACATAGCATTTAAAACTCACATTTTGAAACATATCCTTTGCAGTATAACTTCATCAAAATAAGATAAAAACATTGTACATAAATCCATGGTTTCAAAGAGGTGGAATCCTACCCAAAGATCACTAACGTGTCATTGCGCTTTCGTCCGGTAACCTCTCACAATCGTACACACCTTGTGAGGTCCCATTACCTTATAATATAACAATCAATTAAAACCAAGTCCCACTTGATTCATAATAATATCCAAGTCCATAAACCCAACTTGTGGGGTTCGGCCATACACCATGGCCGAACCTCACCCCTTTTGTTTTAGTTTCCTTATTTGGTTTATTAATCAATAACCCCTATGTTAAACATTTAATCACTTCCCTTTTTTTTTAATGCAACATACATAAACCCTAAGTCCATCAAAACAATCCCCATGGGGTTCGGCCATACACCATGGCCGAACCCATGGTCTTTCATTTTTTTACCATAATTACATTTATGCCATTATTCCCTCCATGGTTAGTCATCTTCATTTATTCATTCATGTTTAGGTTCAAAACATAGATCCATAAACATCTAAGTCCAGTAAACCTTCCCCATAGGGTTCAGTCATACACCATGGCTGAACCCATGGTCCCTTATTTTCACTTAATTACGAAAATGCCATCCATGGCTATCATTCCATTAATCTCACCCTTCATCCGTTGGTTTGGTGAACCTTTCAAAAAAAATATACATAGGCAATATTAGATTCATAATTGAACCATACATAGTTCTTTAATCCAAATATGATCCACCAATGAGTGACCCATTAAAACTTGGTCATGGGGTTCGGCCATACACCATGGCCGAACCCTATGATGTCTAACTTTCCAATTATAGCAATTGCATCCTAGAATCCATAAATCAAGGTTCCTTCCTTTTGATCCAAAATCCATAATTAGAAACTTTCCAATTTAATTTCCACATTCCAAAAAACAATCCATCATTAGATACTTTCTAAATTAGAAACCTCTTCCCTGGGGTTCGGCCATACACCATGGCCGAACCCTATGGTTCCAAAATCCTCACTTTAACAAAATTTAACCAATATAAATTCCATAAGACCTTTCCATGGTTTTCATGATCAAATTGCATCTAAGAAACATCAACCATAAATCCATTTAAAATCCATTATCATTCACTAATGACCTTCCATGGGGTTCGGCCATGCACTATGGCTGAACCCTATGGTTAATTCTTTCCATTAAAATTAATATAATCATCTCCCAATTTTCTTCCATAGGGTTCGGCCATACACCATGGCCGAACCGTATGATTCTTTTCTTTAAAACAAATTTATCAGAATACTAACCGGTTCCGCGACTCCTCCGGTTTTCCTTCACTCTGATTGGTTCTTCCGATCTTCTCTTCCTTGCACCCTATCCTCCTAGATCTTTTCTTCAATGGTCTCTCTCTCTGAGTCGGTGGGTTCTCACTGTTGGTGTGTACGTTGAACAACAGATTTGAGAATCCACTATGCTTCTCTCAATGCTACTGTTCACGTTTCAGTTGTATGGTATTCTCTTCACACAATACCCATTGTATGTGCTTCACCGATCTGATCTACTATAATCAGATCAGTTCCTTCTCTGCACACAGCTGTCAGCCTCCTCCCTTGTTTGTGTGTCTTCTCTTGCTGCTATGTTTCAGCAACTTCCCTTGTTCGGCTGGTTCATACAGACAAACTGTCTGTATCCAATCTGCCTGGCCAATGAAACTGGTTTGCTGTCTAAACCAGTTTGGTTGTTCTGCTGAGTCTACTCACGAACCACCGTATATTGCTGATCTCAAGAACCCCACTGGCTCTCGAAGCAAGCGTCTCTTTGATTGCTGCAGACAGTGCCAAGCCCCTTCTTTTTTTTTTAAACCGAGAACTCCCCTGTTCTCTTGTGTGTCTCAGACAGTCACGAGCCCCTACAACTTTCTTTACATACTGTTGAGATAAAACACCTCTGAAATCTACCTTGCTACCCACGTTGCAGCCAGAAGAACTCTGGGTTGAATCTGTACTTGAGAACCTGTTGTTCCCTCTCTCTGAGTCTTCACACATTGATTTCTATATTGTCGCTCCTTCACGCTGCCTGTATTTATACATATTGCAGTATATCCCCAAGTCTCAGTTTAGAAGGAAATTTCTATTTCAGTTTGTCGTGTTCCATTCTAGGCAGTTGCCGAGTTTACCTTCCTCTAGTTGTCGTGTCTGCCACCTTTAATATATAGTGGAAAACTTGCAATAAAATCAGCCATACCGCTGGATTCTAGAAGAGAAAATATAGGCCAGATGATATATTGTTGATCTTGCACCTTACCGAGAAACCCATTATAGCAAGGTTCTCTTGCTTTACATATCATCTTGCCAATAATAAACCATGCACGCACGACTGTAAGTTTCCCAATCATCCAATCTTCACGCAATGCATTTACACGTCCCTTGCTATCCAATTTTATCTCTTCCTAAAATAAGCCTTTCCACTTCTCGTAGATTTGCAGTACCGTCCCTCTCACACGCCAAACATCTTTTATTTAATCTAAACATCTTCTTTATTTAAGCAATAAGATATCATTGCCTAATTCAACTTATCCCAACGTGTGACCCATTTTAGGACCATCCTAAAATCTTTCCATTTAATCTTAGATATCTTCTTAAGATATTCTAGCATATCAATGTGGATATGAAAATCCGACATACCTTTCATGCGCATATCCTTAATCTAGATAGATATATATTTCATATCAACATCACATACATGGCCAAATTAATCCATATTTAATTTTTAGACATATTGCATACCCTTTTTAATTCAACCCCATTGAAACCATTTCCAAAACCGTTGGGTCTTAATTGGGCAATGACCCAACCCTTTACCCATCTAAGGTTTATATCTAATAATTCACAAATTAAATGGGTAATTTTTATATATATTAATAACTTGAAAATCCGGGGTGTTACAGTTTTGATTAATTTAGTACATTTTTAGAATTGAATGTAAGTTTTTATTAGATTTTTCGTATTTTAAAAAGCCCAATTATTAAGCCCATTAAGAAAAGCCCATGATGAAATTCACATGTATGAAGACTATTTTCATTATCTCAAAGTACATATGAGGAAATTCAAAATTTACAAGTCATTATCAGAGGATTTTCGAATTTACCAAGTGGATTAAAGAAAGAGAAATAAAATAAGAAGTGAAGAAAAAGAAGAAAGGTTTGACACATTTTCAGTATTTTTACCATAACGTTTCACTCCAATATCCGATTGCTTTGATTCTTTATGGGTTAGAAATAAGACTTCAAGGGCTACAACTTTGTTGTTTATAATATGTTGTGATTCGGACATTAACTAGGTCAAAATGGAGCTGCAAGATTATATATGTGTAAAAAATGGGATTTTGCACCCATTTTCCTTATACGAAATTTACTATTGTTTCCACCCCTTGCCTCCTTTAAGTCATTCCATATTTAGCACAAACCATATAACCCCTCCAAGTTTCATTTACTTTATTTAAATCTTTAAATCCAAGCCATTCACTCCACCTCCTTTCATCTATAAATACTATCCCTCTCCCATTGAGAAAATTGAACTTGGGCTGTTAATTTTTGGAGCATAGGGAGAAAGGAAAGGAAGACAAACAGAAGGGAAGACAGTGTGGAATTCAAATTACACAATGGATTTCAGGTTGGTGTTTTAACTTCTCATTATAATTTCTTATTCAAAGAATTCCATGGTTATGTAATTTTAATTCTTTGTTTTATTAATAAAATTAAGATAAGTTTTTTAGATCTACCGTTTTCCACTTAATTTTTGTTGATTATGATAGTTTGATTTCATTTTTAATCTCTTTATGAATACACATTTTGATTTAATCTTAGAATTTTCATCTTAAACATCCAATTTTTGGAAAAACTTAGAATCTTAATTTTTCATTCTAATGCTCTTTTTAAGAGTAGATGAAGAATTTAAATTTAGAATTTTATGTTGAATTGTCTCTAAGCCCAAGGTTTATTTTGATTATTTATTGATTAATGAAACTCATGTTTTTCTTAATTAAATTAATTATTAATGAAATTTTGAATCAATGATCATTAGTAAATGAGAGCTCCATTGTAAATATGTATATATATTTTATTTTATTTTCTTTTCTTTATAAATTCAAATTCTTGAAAATTGTGAAATAGGTTGGAAATAATTCAATTGCATCTTAATTTTGTGTTCTAAGTTAGATTAAGATTATTTATAATTTTTAGATCAAATCCACCATCTTTATTAAAATTAGATCTCTTTAATTGTTAAATTCTATTTTTAGATGTGCTTTCTAATTTTAGATCATGTTTTCTATCTTTAAAATATTTTTAAATTAAAATTAATTTTTTTAGATTAGTTCATTAATTCCATATTTAAGATTGATTTTCATGATTTTCCAAATTTCTTAAAATATATAATTCAGTGGTGTATTTTTTCACGGATATATTTTCCTAAGTTCCGCTGGGTTCGACCTCACACTCAATCACTATACTATATTTTCTTAAGTTCTGATTAATTCGACCTTGCACTCAATTACTACTTCTTAAATTTATAAATCGCAAGCGCACAAACCATTAGATAATATAGGTCACATATTTTCAATATAGGCTCAAACTCCACAACTGAAGTTAGGTATGCATAACATGGTTAACAACAAAAATAGGCTAAATTTTCATTCAAAGCTTAAAATAGAAACTAACATGATAAGATGAACAACATAGATAGGCTTCAAAGGCTCAAACAATCCAAAATAATGGCCTATATCATTTCCTAAGTTTCATATGAATAATTATATAGCTTCAAATAAATTCAGAAAAAAAATTAGGTGTAATAATCCAATTTTGATTTCGTTCTCAGTATTTGACTAAAAACAAAGAATAATGAGATCTAACAATGAAATAATGCGCACATCAAAGAAAATAAAGAGTTTATTTATAATCCTCAGAAAAATCGAATCGCTCAAAAGTTCACTGGGTTACAAGTCTCTACTGGTATTCTTCCGGTGATTACTCAACTCATGAATATTCTTCTTTTTCAGCTAATATTAGCATGGCTATGTAAATTTTACCGAGCATAAATTTTATAAAATTCAATAGGAAAAACATGATATAAAAAAATTTATCCACATATTAATGTTGAAAATCAAAGATTTTTTAAAAAAAATCGATTTTTTCATTTTTTTTTTTCAAAACGACACAGAAAGAAAAGAATGTAGCCCCCCAATACCTCCAAACTTAAATTGAACATTACCCTTAATGTTCTCTAATCTACCTGCACATCAGCAAATTAGAAGAAAATATCAGAAACGAACAACCAAAGTTCAGAAAATACCTGAGATGGCTCCCTTTATTCAAACCTGCAAAAAAACCAAACACATAAAAACACAAACACACAACAAGGACTCTAGACTAACATTCAAACACAAAAGCTGACTCAACAAAAATGAAAAACTAAACTATACACTGACAAACATCAACACACACACAAACTCAGAGATTTACACAAAATTCAAAAATCAAACCTAGACTGATGGACAAAGAAATTCACAAACACGAATAATCAAATCCTAATCTAGTTATCAAATACTCACACAGTGTTTTTTTTTTATTCAACCTAATCTAAAAATGCAATACTCGAAGGAAATATACAAAAAATAATCAAACAACTAGACTAATGCATGAAATTAACACTCTAATATGCATGATCAAATTAAATATATAATTTTTTTTAAAATTTTTTTATGCAAAATAAATGCAAACATCATAAGAAAAGCTATATGAATGCATGAAAAAAATAAAATTCAAAGAAAATGGTTCAGGCACTTACCTTGGCCTACAGTGCTTACTTTCGATAATTTTAAAGCGCGATACAAAATCCTTGCAAAATTTAACACACCAAACCTAGGTGAAGATTTTGAATCTCATAAAAAACATGCAAGATCCTAAACTAAATGCAATTTTCTAATATTATAACTAGTGGAGAAAATTAACTAATTGGAACCTAATTAAGAACTCTAAATTAAATTAAGACCATAAAAATTTCTAAATTAATATCCACCAAATTAATCAAGATTAGATTTTTAAGTTTAAGAAAATTTTATTAAAGTTCAAAGTTCTTTTATGATTTATTTATTTTTCAATTTAGACACCGTAATTGGAAACCTTCCAAATTTACATGGGGTTCTTAAATTAGAAATTTTCTAAATTTAGAAATTGTCCAAAATTAGATATAATCCAAAATTAAACACCGTAATTGGAAACCTTCCAAATTTAGATAAGAGCTTAAATTAGAATTTTTCTAAGTCTATAAACTGTCCAAAATTAGACACCGTCAAAAAATAACAATTTCTAAAATTAGACAATTTTGAAACTTTCCATAGACACACATTCCAAAATTAAAACTTTCCAAATTTAATTTATTTTCTAAAAATATAATGTGCCTAAATTAAATTAAAATTCTAAGATTAGAAAATTCTAAAAAGAGAAAATAATTAATTTTGAAAATTTCTAAAAATTAAAGTTTCCAAAAATAAAAAGTTTCTAAATTTAGCAGTGTTTCCAAATTTAAATCATCTCCAATTTTTTGTCCTTTCAAAAAACTTCTAATTTGGGTAACCTTTCAAAATTAGAGTTTCTAAAAATAGAAACTTCTAATTTTAAAAAGTTGTCAAAAATAGAAATTTTCTAAAAATAACATTATTTCTCAAAATAAATACTTTAATGACGATTTTCTAAATTCCCCGGTAACGGCGCTAAAAACTTGCTGGAAAAATTTTAAATTTATAATTCGTAAGCGCACGAACCATTAGATAATATAACGATTGAGTGCGAGGTCGAACCCACCAGAATTTAGGAAAATATATTCGTGAAAAATATACCATTAAATTGTATATTTTAAAAATCTAGAAAACATGGAGAAAAATCTTAAATATGGAATTAATTATCTAATCTTAGAAATTTAATTTTAATTTAAAAAATTTTTAAAAATAGAAAAATATAATCTAAAATTAGAAACAACATTTAAAAATAAAAGCTAACCATTCAAGAGATCTAATTTTCATGGAAAACACAAAATTCATCTAATTTCAATTAAGATGGTGGAATTAATATAAAAGTTATAAATAATCTTAATGTAACTTAGAAAACAAAATTAAGATGCAATTAAATTATTTCCAACCGAGTTTCACAATTTTTAAAGAATTTGAATTTATATAAAAAAGAAAATAAAATGAAACATATATACATATTTACATTGGAATTTGGATTGAAGATTAAGGAGATATTATTTTCAATCTTTTAAAAATAAAATCAAAATCTTGAACATGGATCTCACATTTATTAATGATATTTGATTCAAATTTTCATTCATAATTAATTTAATTAAGAAAAACATAAGTTTTATTAATCAAGAAATAATCAAAATAAACCTTTGGCATAAAGAGAAGCTAACATCAAATTCCAAATCTAAATTTTTCACCTACTCTTAAAAAGAGCCTTACAATGGAAAATTAAATTTATAAACTTTCCCAAAAATTAGATGTTAAAGATGAAAATTCTAAGATTAAATCAAAACATGCATTCATAAAGAGATTAAAAACAAAATCAAATTATCACAATCAACAAACATTAAGTGGAAAACCATAGATCTAAAAAGCTTGTCTTAATTTTATTAATAAAACAAAGAATTAAAATTACATAACCATGGAATTATTTGAATAAGAAATTACAATGAGAAGTTAAAAACACCAACTTAAAACCCATTGTCGAATTTGAATTCCACATTGTCTTCCCTTCTCTTTGCTTTCCTTTCCTTCCTCCATATACTCAGTAGCCCAAATTCAATTTTCTCAATGCGAGAGGGATAGTATTTATAGATGAAAGTAGGTGGAGTGAATGGCTTCGATTTAAAGATTTAAATAAAGAAAGGGACACTTGGAGGGCTGATATGGTTTATGCTAAACATGGAATGACTTAAAGGAGACAAGGGGTAGAAAAAATAGTAAAATTCGTAGAAGGAAAGTGGGTGCAAAATCCCATTTTTTACACATGTATCATCTTTCAGCTCAGTTTTGACCTAATTAATATCCGAATCACAAAATTTCATAGACTAAAAAGTTGTAGCACTTGAAGTATTCTTTCCAACCCAAAAAGATTCAAAGCAATTGAACATTGGAGTGAAACTCAATGGCTAAAATACTAAAGATGTGTCAAACCTTCTTTCTTTTTCCCCCTTTTTATTTTGTTTATTTTTCCTTAATCCACTTGCCAAATTCGAAAATCCTCTTACATTGGCTTTTAAATTTCAAATTTTCTCATATGTATCTTTAGATAATGAAAATAGTCTTCACACATGTGAATTTCTTCATGGCCTTTTCTTAATGGACTTAATAATTGGGATTTTAAAAGTATGAAAAATCTAATAAATAATTTTACCACTTACATTCAATTATAAAAATGTACTAAATTAATCAAAACTCTCATAAATGTATTTGAATTACTTTTACAAATAAAACCCCTAAAATTGTGGTAAAATAATTATTAAAAATTTCAACATTCAAAAATACCAACTTATGCCAATAAATTGCAAAATTCACCATTTGAATTCTCATATCATGTATTCCCCTATAAGTCTTGCAAAAATTCTAAAATTCTATTAAACATATCTTAAAACAAACAAAAGAAGGGACTTACTAGTCAAAATAGAAGGGTAAAATAGTCATTTTTCTGTGCTCATCATCAACCTCAAGCCTTTTCACAAATTCTACATCCTCTGACCCATACTCCATAAAAGGTCATCACTTCCAAAAACTTGGTTTCACATATCAACTTGATATTGAAATTAAACGACTTACCCAAAATGAGAGGGTTCATGATCAAAATAACTCCTCTTGTCTCTATAACCATAAGAAGTTCTCGCTTCTAAATGCTCAATCTCAAGTATCATCTTGATACCACAATCACACATCTTAAACAAACAAAGAGGTTTAACCTCACCTTGACCCAGGATTCTAATTTTCCTACTCCCAAAATCATGGAAATGAATTCAAAGTCAATCAACCAATCTACTTCCTCCCATACGCAGAGTCCGAGATTTGAATAATGCTCTGATACCAAGTTGTCATGGCCCGCCCCTTGTGGGTCTGAAAAATGTGATTTTTATTTTTTTATAAGTTCCAAATCATCTCTCCAATTTCCATGGGTTGGATTCTCCATTTACAACAAAGCCCAACACAAAAAAAAAAATGTCTCACGTGTTCTTCACACATGAATTCTAAAGATGCGTTATAAACCCCATGACCAAACATAATTCACACCAAACCAAAAAATATCATTAACTCATCAGAGTAGCATACGAAAGTATGATAGTCAATACATGCTTAGACAAAATAGGCCATAGGAGGCATAATAATCAAAATTACATCATTACCATGAAAATATATATAATAAACATATTTCTCATCAGCGGGAAATATGATCAACTCTATCGGCTTCCTCATCCTAAGACTGTAGTGTAGGTTCCTCCTCCTCAGGTGCTAATCCTGTAATGTAAGAGATATAAACTTCTAGCCCAGTGAAGAGAGCTTGTAAATTATCTTTACATAATATCACATGTTAGATAAAAGTCACTGCAGTTAAGTTCTATAAATCACATTAACAAAAATGGTCTACTTTTACCATTGATAACATAAGTTATCCTTACCAAAATCATAAATGGTCTACTATAACCATAATTATCAATTTACCAATTCTGTCATCTCACTGTCACACATCTGAAGCACTACATTGTCTTCCGGATACAATAAAGTCCCAATTGCATTAGTCAAAATGCATCATCTTGCAAAAGCTATTTGACACCAACGGTCCGACACCAATGGTCAGTACAACCCAACTGCTAATGTGTGATGGCAATATCATTAACCAATTTCATACTAGGAAAAATAATCCATAATCCCTTACCATATGACATGCACTCTTACTTAGGGTCTTATTGGAAAATACACATGATTTCCATAATCATAATCTCAATATCTCTAAGCATATGCATCATGCATAATAATTATCATAATGTGTCAACATAAATGTATCGAAGTAATCATTCAATTTCTAGGCATATAAATGGGTTCATATTTTGTTATAGACTACTAAACCTCAACTCCCTGACACCACGTCATGCTTCCGTTCTAATAGTTAGAACAAATATTATCCCTTATATGGAAGCAATGTCAAGTCTCGTGTTTTGACTCACTTAGTCTTTTCCATTTTATATTATGTCCATGAATCCATTTATTGCCATAGAGTCTGGGTTTTCAAACCCGATTTACCAATCTGATATGATTAAGTCTCCTTACCTTTTCCAGCTTGAAAATTTCACCAAAGATCTGTAAAACATTAAAAACCCATAAATATTTATTTTAAACTTAAATCTACTTAAAATACCCATTTCAAATTCAAGAACACTTAAAATTCTTAGATAAACATTTTCTATTTGAAAACAAGGTAATGTGAGTGAGTCTCCTAAATTCTTGTTAATCCATTAATTATGTCAGAAGTCAATTGTCAGTCATCCAAAACACTCAATGAAAGAAAAAATAAAGTACTCAGTGCCCACTCTCGTATTTCTTCCTGTCCAGAGTCGAGTATTGAGATTTGCCCAGATAGTACAGCACTGAAATGTAAAATTGCTTAGGCCACTAGTCGTATTGCCTTTTGGATAAGACCATGGAGACGCATTGACTTAGGCCTAGAGGGTATAGTAAAATAAATCACTCAGTGCTCGATCCTTTTTACCATCGAGTGGCGAAAGAAGAGAAAAAAATATCGCTGCGCTACTGATGGTCACCGAACGACATTTCCACTGCGCTACAGGTGAAGGGTTTCGGTCTAGTAGTGAACATCCAAATGCAAGAAAGTAAACTCACAAGTAATTAGTGATTCTCATTTTTAATTTAGAATTATGGACTTTGGAATTTTCCATTTGAAAATAAATTAGACTTTTAAACTAAATTAAATAGTTATCCTAACAGTTTTGAAGCACTTTAAAAATATCCAAATAATTCGAGTGGCATTTAAAAGTAAAAACTTCAATAATTTTGTAGTAAAATAATAACTAATACAATAAAAGACATTAAATGCCTAGGTAGTAAATGAAAATAAAATCATACTCATCTTTTTTAAACAATTAGAAACTTATTTTAAGATACAAGAAATTTAAAACTAATTACACTAAATTCAAATTAAAACCCAAGCCTCGGAAGTTAATTAAATACATTATATATTTCTAAAAAATTTCCAAAACCAAATCATAACAAGTTTTTAATTTAAACCCAAAATAGATAACATCAAATGTTATTTAAAATAAATACCTATAATCAATTAAATTAAATTAACTAGGTAAAAAATTCATTCAATGGAATAAGAAAATACAGTTGTGGAACAATCCAAGTAAATTTTGAAATTTCTCCAATCTAAATAATTTAAACTGATTAATACATTAAAAGGCCTAATTTACTAAGTTTAAAAATGTTAGTGCCCCGGCTCGTCTGAGTCACCCATATTGTCAATTACGTGATTCAGTTGAAACTTACATTTGAAGAATGTGAAGATGTCAGAAGATCTATACTTAAAAGAGTCTATACCGAACATGTTATTGGCACAGAGGTAAGTGACCCTTAGGAGACCTTAGGCTAAGTCAAATAACTTAGAAGTCAATAGTTTATCAACTATAAAATTAGAAAATGATTGGCTTCCAACCTCGAGGCCTCGTGCAGTTTGTCGAGGCCTCACTGACCGTCTTTAGCTGAGTGATACTTGTAACAGCTGTACCACAGCAAGGCCTACTGTCCTTTAACCGAGTATCTTATAGATTTAGTTAAATAAATATGTAATCCTTAATTGGGAATTATTATGGAAATAAGGAAGATCCTCTTTTTGAAACTCCAATTGCCACCTCATAGTTTGAACAAAAATGCTAGGGAGCCTAGCAGCTGTCTTTTATTGTTTCGGAAAGGTTCCTCAATTTATCTAAGTGTTATTGGCAATCATTGATTTAACAGATTTGGAAAATAAGTTTAAAACCTTTCTATGTTTTCAAATGGTCAATCACGCACAGGTGGCATGTTGATTGGCTGGTCATTATCTTAATTGACTAGCAGATAAGTTGGAATTACAGAATCTGTACTCTATCTTTCCTTTTACCGCCACGAGGCCTTATAGGAAACCTCGAGGCCTCGTAGTCGTGACTGGCCACAAAACAGTCTATATTATTTATATATTGTGGGCTGAATAAAATAAATACACAGAATCTTTGGAAAAATAATAGTGTGACCAGAGAGATTATATACCTTCTCTTACACCTTCTTCATCATTTTCTTATAGAGATGTTTAGGTAATCAATACCTTAGTTTTGATGAAGTTTAAGGTGTTCTCTTAGGACCAGAAAACCAGTCATATATTTGTCATATACTTCTGTGCCAATAATCACTCTGGTGAATCGAATTTGATGGAAGGAGCACACAGACATTGAGTAAAGAAGAAAGCACTTAAAGAAGATTGGATAAGGCCCAAGGCAAGTATTTCTCCTTTCCTTTATTTTAATCATTATAAAGTGGATTAGAACATTGTGTTCGAACCACTCAAAAAAATAGGTGTAGAGGATTAGGCCATTTGGGTTGAACCTTTATAAAAAACTAAGTTGTACTATTTGGGTGTGAGACCCATATATAGTATATTTGGGACTACCCTAGAGTTGAGAAGTCTAACAGTAGACGTAAGTTTATTGAAACCGAACCACTATAAAATATCTGTGTTTATATGTGGTTGATGGTTTAACTTGAATGCCTTGATTGAATATTGTGTCACGTACAGACACACATATTGGTTCGACCATTTTAATTAACAGTGATTAATTTAAAGGTAAAAGGAACTCATTGCATATCTCATACACTTAAGGTGTAATTCGGTTAAGGATTTTTAAAAAGGAAATTAAAATTGAAAACTGACCTATTCACCCCTCTCTAGGTCGTGCATTACTCTAGTAACGAAATTTCAATTGGTATCAGAGCTCGGTTACTCTGAATTGGACTTAATCGTCCTAGTTGATCCGTTACTAGGATCATACACAAAGGTGATAGTTACCCTGTTTCTAAACCTCCCTATTTTGACGGCTCTAACTATGCCTCCTATAAGGTAAAAATGAAAAGTTTTTTTATATCACTTGATGGAGTTGTCTGGGAATCAATAGTAAGCGGTTGGGAACATCATGTTGAGGAAATCACTGAAAAGTCTACTAGAGATGAAATAGGAAAATTTGTACAACAAGTTGTTGGTACTAAACCTAAGGATTACTTCACTTGGACAGATATAGAGAAAATGTTATATATAGCAAATGGAAAGGCGTTAAATGTCATTAACTGTGTTGTCTCACCTGATGAATTCAAACGTATAATGACATGTTTGACAGCCAAAGATGCTTTGGATATCTTAGAAAGAACACATGAGGGAATCTCAGTAGTTAAGAGGTCTAAACTCCAAATTTTCCAATCTAAATTTGATAACATATGTATGGATGAAAGTGAAATGTTTATGGAGTTCTACTCAAAGCTAAGTGACATAGTAAATTCTTTGTGGGCCTTAAGTAAAATAATTCCTGAATCTAAAATATGTACCAAGATACTTAGAAATTTGCTCAAAAGATTTAAACCTAAGATAGTTGCTATTGAAGAGTACAGAGATGTTTCTTTAATGAAAATTGATGACTTAGTAGGATCTCTACAAACCTATGAGCTCCATTTTGAAGATGAAATGCCTAAAAAGAAATCTGTTGCTTTAAAGTCATTCTCAAACATTGATAAACCTAAAGAAGAAAAATCAGAATCTGAAAGTGTGGATGATGTTGCTTTGTTGGCTAAAAAATTCCTAAGAAACTTCAATAAAAGGAACATGTTTAAGAATTTTAAAAGAAATGAGCCAAGGGATAAAAATGCTAAAAGATTTAGTACACTGAAAGAAAAAGGAATAGATAAGGACAAAGAAAAAAAATGTTATAATTGTGGAGGTCAAAGACACTTTGCTGTTGAATGTCCTTTAAAAAGAAATAAGAAAGCCTTAACAGGGGCATATGAAAATACATCTCAATCAGAAAGTGATTCTGATGAATCCACTTAAGAAAAGTCTGAAGATCTAAAAGGCTTCATAGCTTCTATAGTACCTATTGAAATGATTCAGAAAGTGAATCAGACAATGAGGAAGATGATGATCTTTAAGAGGCTTCTGATTCCCTTTTTCTGTAAAGTCAAAATTTGGCAAAAAAAACTAAGTAAAAGAAAATCTGAAAATACAAAGTTAATAAACCAGTTGGAAGAAGAAAAAGGGCATTAATGAAAATCTTGTAATAACTTTGAAAACTTCAAATGAAGAAAATCTTAAATTAAAACAAATTCAAAATGAGTTACAAGATAAACTGAAAAATTATGAGAATGATATTAAAAAATTAGAAGATATTCGATGTATCATATCAGAAGAAATCATTAATTCTCATTCTAAAATAAACAATTTTGAAAATCATAAACTCAACTTTGAAAATAAATTTACCCAAGGACAATGCAAATTAGAAAGATTGCTGAACTCGGGTAAAAGTCATGGTGACAAAACTGGCCTTAGACAGAACCAAGACAAAGTTAAAACAGTGAGCCAAACTGTGTTTATTAAGGGTCAATCCTCTAGACCTTCAAATGTTACATGTTTTTACTGTGCTAAAAAGGGACATTTCAGATTTGAGTGTAAACTTAGAAAAAGAAACTTATGGGAAAAAGCCAATCAGAGATGATTTGAAGAAAAAACTTATGAAAAAGAAAAGAAAGAATATTATCATCGTGAAAATTTGGCTCAAAAATTGAACAAACTTCTAAACGAAAAGATGTTGTGCAAATTTTAAATTTATAATGACTCGCAAACGCAGGAATCAAATTGGAGTATAGAGTTATGCAAGTGCGAGGTGGAACCCACATGGACTTGATTTAGAATGAATAGGAAAACAAATTAAAAAGCCTAATATTTTAACCTTAACCTAGTTAACAATTTTTCAGGAGAATGATTGAATTGAAATTGCAAAATCAATTAAAACAACTAAAAATGGAGATTAAATCAAGTGAGAGAAATTAGTAAGGTATCAGATTCCACCACCATTAAATCCATAATATTCCAATTGTTTATTTATTAATTCCCAGTTTTGAAGATTTAAACATTTAAGTTCATTAATATGGTGTTCAAAATTCATATTTTCCTTCTCTTTTAAAGATGTAATTTCTAAGCATTCAATGTATCCTATTTTAATTTAAAAGACAATGGATCAAAGGGATTAATCTAAGCATCCAATTTATTTAAATTAAAATAAAAGAAAACAATGAATCAAAGGGTTTACTTTTATTCAATTAAAAACCAAGCATTAATTAATTAATTAGATACTAATATTAATAACCAAAAATACATGGCATTGATGGTAAAAATAATTAATATCTATTAATTTGATGAAGTCAAAATTATAAATAATCAAACACACATAATTTAGAATTAAATAAATAAAAGAAGAATTATTTCATTAATGGGGTTTCATCCTCAACCTCAATACAAGAAATTAGCCAGACATTATGAAAGAATTAAAATAAAAGAGATAGGAAAATAAAACTCGAGCCATGTCGGAAATCCCGAGCGAATGTCACGATCCTTCTCTGCTCTCAACCAGCCTTCTTCTCAATGTCCAATTCGAATTGTTAGCCAATTGCATCAATTTATAAGAGTTGGGAGAGATAAAATAAGTAAGGACTGGTGGGTTCCACTTTTCAGCCGATTCCATGCTTGGCCGACTCCCCTATTATTTCTATTTTCCATTTTGAATCTGCCTCATCCATTCTTTTCTTATCTTCTCTTTATCGCTGATGTCCTTGGGGATCTCTTTCTATTTCTGCCTTTCTATCCTTCTATTTTCAGATTTGGCTAGAATATAGAATGATCTATTCTTCCTGCTGTGGCTGAAATAGTCACCGTCCCTGGATCTCTCTGGTTTTCTTTTCTTTATTTTTTTCCAGAGATTCTCTAGGCTGGCTGCTGTTTGATGATTTTTCATGGTTTGGGTTGCTTATTTTTTCCTCTATTTAGATTCTGCAACCTATTTAGATGAACGCAATACATGGATTCTTTTTTTGTTTTCATCTGCTGTATTTTTTTTTCTTGCTTTTTCACACTGCAGTTTGGTGTTCAATGTTTCTTCTTCAACTGGTTGCATCTTTGAAACACCTGGCTGCCTTGTTGCATGATATGTGTTAGTACAAATTGGTTGCTCTTTTTTTTCTTTGTTTGCATTTGTAGTAACAACTTAGGACATGCTACATGCTGAGAGATCAATTTGAATGACACCAACCTAACAAAACAAAGAAACACACAAATTAAATAAAATTAAATAATATAAGATACTAACAATAATAATTTTAGATATAAAATATATAACAATAAAACTATAAAATAACCAAATTTCAAGAGCTAACTAATCCAATATTAAAGGGTAAAATTATCAGTTTTCAATGCCTATCAAAAGATGAGTAGAAAATTTGGGTATAACCTTCAAAAATCTGTCCCAAGAAATCTAAAAACCACAACCACTTTAAAATGGGTTCCTAAGTATAAAAGCTTGATCGTTTATACAGCACTAAAGGTTGAAAATCAGTCTAAGTGGTATCTTGATAGTGGTTGTTCAAGGCATATGACTAGAGACAAAACTTTTATGATGGTGGTTCAGTTACCTTTGGGGATGAAAATCTAGCTAAAATTGTAAGGAAAGGAACCTTAGAATTGAATGACTCCCTTACCTTAGATGATGTGTTGCTTGTTGATGGTCTTAAACACAATCTCTTGAGTATATCTCAAATATATGAGAAAGATCATTATGTCACCTTCCATAAAAATGATTGTCAAATCTATAACGATGAAGGTGAAGCTGTCCTCAAGGGGTTGAGAACTTCTGATCAATCTTATGCCCTTAAAAACAGTCCAACTCCTAGCAAAAATTATTACAATATATCTAAAATAATGAAGCAGAGTTGTGGCAAAAGAGATTAGGACACGTAAACTTCAAAGATTTGTCAAAATTGAGCGAAAACATCAAAAGACTTCCCAAGATAAGTCGACCAGACCAAGTGTTTTGTGGTGAGTGTCAAAAGGGTAAACAAGTGAGAGCAGCCCATAATAAAGATAAATGTTGTGACTACCACCAGACCACTTGAACTTCTACATATGGACTTAGTTTGACCAACCCAAAATATGAGTATAGGGGGCAAGATGTATTTCATGGTTGTCGTTGATAACTATACCAGATATACATGGGTAGGTTACCTTGCGGAGAAATCAGATGCACATCATGAATTTAAAATTATTGCAAAACGCATCGTAATTGAAAAACAAACACCCATAAATAGAATCAGAAGTGATTATGGGGGTGAATTTGAAAATCATCGCTTTCAAAAATTCTGTGAAAAACATGGCATACATCATGAGTTCTCTGCTCCTAAGACACCCCAACAAAATGGGGTGATCGAAAGGAAAAATCGGGTTCTTCAAGACATAGCCACAGTCATGCTAGATAGCAAGAAATTAACTAAAAATTTGTGGGCCGAGGCTATCAATGCTGTTTGTTTCATCATAAATAGACTTTATCTAAGGGTTGGCCTTGATAAAACAGCATTTGAATTGTGGACCAGTAGGAAGCCTAATGGTAAGTATCTCAAGGTCTTTGGTAGTAAGTGTCACATTCTTAGAGACCGTGAAAACTTAGAAAAATTCGATGCGAAAAGTGATGAAGAAATTTTTCTGGGCTACTCTAACACCAACCGAACCTATAGAGTTAAAAATATTAGAACTTGTGCTATAATGGAATCCATTAACGTAGTCATTAATGATCAGTCTTCATTTGTACATGAAACCGTAGATGAGGTGGATCTATCTTCAAATCAAATTGACAATTCTCCTTCTTCTTCTTCGACATCCATTGAACTTAAACCAAATAAGAAACATCCTATGTTGAACATCATTGGGGATCCCATGACAGGAGTAAAAACAAGGAAGCAACTTGAAAACAACTCTAGTTGTTTTTGCTTCACATCATAATTATAACCCAAGAATATTGATGAAGCGTTGCTAGATGAAGATTGGGTAAATGCAATGCAAGAAGAGTTTATTCAATTTAAAAGAAATAACGTATGGGATTTGGTACCAAGACCAAAAAATACAAATGTAATAGGTACCAAGTGGATTTACAAAAATATAATGGATGAAAATGGGACAATAGTTCGGAATAAAGCCCGTCTTGTTGCTCAAGGGTATACACAAATTGAGGGAATCGATTTTGATGAGACTTTTGCTCCAGTAGCACGTCTTGAGTCTATACGTATTCTATTGTCTATTGCATGTTATTTAAAGTTTAAGCTTTTTCAAATGCATGTAAAGAGTGCATTCTTGAATGGGTTGTTAAATGAAGAGGTCTATATAGAGCAGCCCAAAGGGTTCATGGATCCAAAATACTCTAATCATATCTACAAATTGAAAAAGGCACTTTATGGCCTTAAACAAGCTCCACAGGCCTGGTATGAAAGGCTTACACAGTTTCTATTGGATAATGATTTTCAAAGGGGAAGTGTAGACAAAACACTATTTGTGAGAAAATCCAATGAAACCATATTAATAGCTCAAATATATGTGGATGAGTATTTAGATCCACTGATGAACAAGTTGCTATTAGTTTCTCAAACCTTATGAAATCAATTTGAAATGAGCATGGTTGGAGAGCTTAATTATTTTCTTGGGTTACAAATAAAACAACTTAATGATGGGTTTTTTATTTCGCAATCCAAGTATGCGAAAGATCTTGTTAAAAGATTTGGCCTCGAAGGTAGTAAGCACTCAAATACTCCCATGAGCACCAGTGTAAAATTATCAAAAGATGAAAATGGAAAAGATGATGATCCTAGCATGTACAGGAGCATGACAGGTAGTCTTTTGTATTTGAGTGCAAGTAAACCCGATATTTCTTTTAGTCTGGGTGCTTGTGTTCGGTTCTAAGCAAATCCTAAAGAATCCCACTTAAAGGCCGTAAAACGTATAATTAAATATGTATTGGGAACGTGTCTATATTGAATTTGGTACCCATTCGATACATCATTTCATATTGCGAGGTACACCGATGCGGATTGGGCTGGAAACTTAGATGATCGAAAATCTACAAGTGGGGGTTGTTTTTACATTGGAAACTGTCTGGTTGTCTGGAATAGTCGAAAACAATCTTCAGTATCTCTTTCGACTGCAGAGGCTGAATACATATCCGCAGCAACCTGCTATACTCAACTTGTCTAGGTGAGACAAATGCTCGTTGATTATGGCCTGACAGGAGGAACAATGACTCTTCACTGTGATAATACAAGTGCCATTAATATCTCTAAGAATCCAGTCCAACACTCTCGAACCAAACATATAGACATTAGACATCACTTCATTCGAGAGTTAGTTGAAGAGAAAACTATTGAGTTTGAGTACATTTCTACTGACAATCAATTGGCAGATATAATGACAAAACCACTTGACTCAACTCGTTTTCTTGATCTGAGAAAATCAATTGGGGTATCCAATGTAATTTAAATATTTCTGGTGCTATGTTTAGTGAGTGTGGATCATAATTAAAAAAAAAAAAAAATTAGTCTCGAGGCCTCGAGCCCTCAAGGTCGGGTTAAGTTACTCGTGTGCAGTACCTCTTTTCAAATCTTCGTCTCAAGGCCTCAAAGCCATCTCTCGAGCCCTCGAAATAGATTTAAGTCACTCGTGTATGTGGTCCCTCTTTTTAAATCCAAACAAGTCTTTTTCGGGAAAACTACAGTTATTCCTTTGCTAGGGCTCCCAAAATCGGCACCGCAAGAAAGGGGATTTTATCATCGGTTCCGGTCTTCTCTTCCTCTCTCGCTCTCTCGATCGGTCGTTTTCTTTGATTCCAGGTACTCTATCCTCTCCTCTTCATCTTTCTTTGGTTCATTTTTGGGTTCGAATTTCCAATTGAAAATGCCTCTAAAAAAATTGGGGGTTGTCCCAAATAGTTCCAAACGATGCTTGTGGAGTCATGCCGTGTCGTCGTCTACTGCCACCCGTTCTCCTCCTCTGCCGATGAAACCTAAGAAACTCAGGGCTTACAAAAACCCAGATCGGTCCATACCTCCCAACTCATTTACGGTTTCCTCTTCTGAAGAAACAGAGGCAGAACAGTACGCAACCCCTGTGCCTTCTACTTCCCTTACCTCTCGTCACTCGCCTGGATCGTCGAGACCATCTCTCTCTTCTGAGGTAAATCTTGATGGATCTGATGCATCTTCCCCTCCCTCTGATCCTCCTGGTCTCGTCTCTTTTGACCTGTTCAAAAGGAAATCTCCTTCAAGAATTTCAATGTTGAGCGTACCTGTTACCTACCTGACCTGGAAAAGTATAATACATACAAAATTCTTAAAAAAGTAGGTTGGGAAAATATTTTAAATTGGGTGGAAATGCCTACCCATCAATGGTGAAGGGAATGTATTCCTCCATTCATAAATCCCTGACTGAGCCCTTTCATTCCTTTTCAGTCAAATTCTCAAACAGAGAAAAAATCACTGTCACACCTGAACTGATTTCTCAGCTAATGAATATTCCCATGTTTAATGGTGGTGATATCTCTGTTGCACAAAATGAGATCTTTTCTGAGGACTCTCACAGGATAGTTTGCAAAGTTTGTGGATATGACATAGAAATGGAAGGCAAACTTCAATTGTATTCCTCATCTCTCTTTCCTAAGTACAAAGTCCTTCATTTGATTTTTACTTCCAATGTTTATCCTCGACTGAAGAACAAATCCCAACTGTGTGATTATATGGTGAATATTTTGTACACTGTGGCTATGGGACGCAAAATATGTCTTCCCTCGCTGATCTGTGCTCATATAAAGCGTTTTTGGAAGTCATCTGGCCATGGTGCAGTCCCATTCTGCTATCTGCTTACCAGATTGGGTACCCATTTTGGCATAGTCCCTTATCTTAGAGAGGTTCCCCACAATATATGTCATTTAACAAAAACAAGTATTGAACGAAATCTTGGTTCGTCTCGCCCATCTTCTGGCTGCTCACCCATTTATGCTGCTTCTACTGACTGACGGAGTCGCAAGGTTGCTTCTAGTCCGTCAAATTCAATTGATCGTAAGTATTTTGATAAGCTTCGCCGAACTTGAACAACATCTATTCGGCGCATCTTCCACTCTCTTCACAATATATCGGAATCCTGCCGACGTTCCCATGCAGCGTTTCCTCCTTTTCCTCCTCGTGAATGAAGACTTTTGCTGGGAATGTTTATGTTTTGACAACTTTAGTTCTACTTTTGGTATTGTGAATGATTAACTCTTCCCTTGCTGTTTTTGTGCTGACTGTATGTTTTTGCTTATGATTCTCGTGATCTGTTAAAATGCATATCTTTTATCTCATGTTCGTGTCTGGCTCAAACTTTGTCAATTATCTTGACAAAAAGGGAGAGTAATATAAATGTGCTAATGTTGAGGGGGAGCACATAAGGTCCCACCAGTTTTTATCTTGTATGCAGGAAATAATGGTATGTTGCAGGTACATGCGAAGGGGGAGAAGCTTGTGAAATTAGTGGGCCAAATACCATTGTAATTTTATATGTTAAGGAGTGACTTGTATGCATATGTATTTTTGGGAAATTGATGTACTGGGTAGATCTTAGATTTTGTCACGAAATTGACAAAGGGAAAGATTGTTAGTGCCCCGACTCGTCCGAGTCACCCATATTGTCAATTACATGACTCAGTTGAACCTTGCCTTGGAAGAATATAAAGATGTAAGAAGATCTACTATGCTTAGAAGAGTCTACACTGAATATGTTATTGGCACACAGTTAAGTGACCCTTAGGAGACCTTAGGATAAGCCAAATAACTTATAAGTCAATAGTTTATCAACTATAAAATTAGAAAATGATTGACTTCCAGCCTCGAGGCCTTATGCAGTTTGTCGAGGCCTCACAGACTGTCTTTAGCTGAGTGATACTTGTAACAACTGTAACTCAGCAAGGCCTACCGTCCTTTAACCGAGTATCTTATAAATTTAGTTAAATAAATATGTAATCCTTAATTGGGAATTATTATGGAAATAAGGAAGATCCTCTTTTTGAAACTTCAATTGCCACCTCACAGCTTGAACAAATCTGTTGGGGAGCCTAGCAGTTGTCTTTTACTGTTTTGGAAAGGCTCCTCAATTTATCTAAAGTATGATTGACAATCATTGATTTAACAAATTTGGAAAATATGTTTAAAACCTTTCTATGTTTTCAAATGGTCTATCACGCATAGGTGGCATGTTGATTGTTGGTCATTATCTTAATTGACTAGCAGATAAGTTGGAATTACAGAATCTGTACTCTGTCTTTCTTTTTACCGCCACGAGGCCTCATAGGAAACCTCGAGGTCTCGTAGACGTGACTGGCCACAAAACAGTCTGTATTATTATATCTTGTGGGCTGAATGAAATAAATACACAGAACCTTTGGAAAAATAATAGTGTGACCAGAGATAGAGATATTATATACCTTCTCTTACATCTTCTTCATCATCTTCTTATAGAGATGTTTGGGTAATCAATACCTTAGTTTTGATGAAGTTTAAGGTGTTCTCTTAGAACCAGAAACCAGTCATTATCTATCCTATACTGCTATGCCAATAATCACTTTGGTGGATAGAATATGATGGAGGGAGAACACAGACATTGAGTAAAGAAGAAATCACTTAAAGAAGATTGGATAAGGCCCAAGGGAAGTGTTTCTCCTTTCCTTTATTTTAATCATTGTAAAGTGGATTCGAAAATTGTTTTCGAACCACTCAAAAAAATAAGTGTAGAGGATTAGACATTTGGGTTGAACCTTTATAAAAAACTAAGTTGTACTATTTAGGTGTGAGACAAATACATAGTATATTTGGGATGACCCTAAAGTTGGGAAGTCTAACAGTGGACGTAGGTTAATTGAAATCGAACCACTATAAAATATCTGTTTTTATATATAGTTGATGGTTTAACTTTAATGCCTTGGTTGAATATTGTGTCATGGACACACAAATATATTGGATCGGTCATTTTAATTAACAGTGGTTAATTTAAAGGTAAAAAGAACTCATTGCATATCTCATACGCTTAACGTATCATTCGGTTAAAGATTTTTAAAAAGAAAATTAAAATTGAAAACCGACCTATTCACCTTCCTCTAAATCGTGCATTAATCTAGTAATGAAATTTCAAAAAATATAATTACTTCAATCAATTATTAAAATCATTAAGAGATATTACTCAAAAATTAAAGGAAAAGAGTCATTTTCTCTAAATTCTTTGGAACGGCTTTTAAAATTCAAAGCTAACTCATTTCACTAAAAATCAGTCTCAAAGTTTAAGTAACCCGAGTTTGGACACGAGGAAACCTTCAAAGTCTTCGTTGCTTGAACGTTGGAAGATAAAAGAGAAAGGAAGAAGAAAAAGAACCAGATGGGAAAGAAACGGACGGTGGAGAGAAAGATATTTTAATGTTTTTTTTTCTTTCATCATTCTAGCAAATGCCTTGTAAGGCCACCACACTGGCTAGCTACAAGGTAGCTACTAGCCTTGAGACAAACATGCATTCATTGTATAATTTATTATTATTATTTTTATCTTAATGCTTATCCATACAAATGTGATTATTTTATTATATTAACTTAAAACACACATTTAAAATACAGTCCCTTAAGTTGGGTATTAAAATAATAAAATTTATAAATATCATAAAAAATTATATTAAAACTCATTGATTTAATTACAAATCACAAAATGTTCAAAACCTAACTTAACACTCCAGACAATTTAAATTCATCTCATAAAAACATTTCCAAGTCTCGACAGATTTTGACACTCTTAAATATTTAAAAATTAATTTTTTATAAAATAAATCACATTGCTAACAATCAAAATAACTGACAGAAAAATTCTCCAAACTCATAATTTAAAATTGAATAAATGAGTAAAATTTGAGAAATTAAATATCTCAATTGAAGGTTTTTCTAAATACAGACAGTTTTAAAGGTATCATCAATTGGAGAAAGTTTAGATAATTTCAACTTTGGCACTGCATTTAAAAGAGTCGGATCCATACGCTTCCGAACTCAGATCGAGTCAAATTTTGACCCTAAGCAAAGTCCACTTGTAATCTTTCAGATTAACAGATCACTAATCACAGTCAACGACTAATAATCACACAATTAAATATTAATTTAAGTCAGAATATTACATCATCCACATCTTGGGCATATCTGTGGAATGCAACTTATGATGGAACTTGGAAGATGAGATTATGTTGATTTCCACATTGTCCATGCCTTCTATCCAATGTGTAGTAGTAGGTGTAATCATCGTTGTAGATAATTGTAGATCTTCAATATATTTTGAACTCATGCTTGTATACCCCATAGAAACGTCAATATACCCCCATCATCCTAAAAATATCAAGAAGTTCCCATTCAATCAGATAATCTTCATAAATGGGAGTAGAATTTTCAAAAGAAGTCCCACTAACAAATTGTGTCTCTTCCTCATCATTTACCATAGAGAATCAATTAGAAGTGGAAAGTTTCTACCTAATGTAGAAAATGATGATGACATTGCCATGATGGGTACTCTTCTTGTATTTGTCTTTTTTTTTTTTTTCATTTTCAAATTAGTATTTTTTTTTTTTTTTTTGAATTTATACGTGGAAAATCATAAGATATCCAGTGTAAAACCTCCACAACTGAGTCACTATCCATAGGACACACCATAGTTAGTCTATGTGGTTTGAACCTATAACTTCTCACTTCGTAAAGTGGAAGGTAACTAATTGAACTACACCCATATAAATTTATAGGTTGTCCATAATGAATTTTATTCTGTTTCCATTTGGCTATCTTTGTTCTTCCTCCTAGTCATGTCATATATGGGAGTCATATAGTTTCGCCACCAAGAAAATTGCTCTGATTACTGATTGATGAAGGGCTAGACCAAAAGTCAAGAATTTCATCCAAGGTTCTCAATTTAGGATTTTAATAAAATCTTTTGCAAGATTAGATTAGGGAAAATTTTAAATATGGCTTAAATTAATTTGAGAAATCTAAATCCAAAATTCAACTAAAATTACAAGAAAATCTCAAATTTCTCTCAATTCTCTCAACCAAAGAAAAATTGTTCTATTGGAGAATCGAATTTTCTTATGGGTCACCTAACATTTGATTTCACTACCAAAAAAGAAAAAAAATGATAGAAGGACCAAATCTCATTGGAAAATTGACACCATGCAAATTGACAAAGAAATTAAAATTCTAGTGAAAACTAAAAATATAATTGCAAGATTAAGTAAATTATTTAAAGCAAAATAAAACTAGAATTCAAAATATAAAAATTCTAGAACGAACTTGCTTGTAGAAAGCCAAGAAAAAACTCAAACTTAGGGTGATCTCTTGGGGCACGGAAGCCCTTTGTATATAGTGTTTGGATTACAAAATTTGTCAAAAATAGACATTATTGTCACTCTATGACACCTGTTACAAAATTGGTTATAACTTTGTTCACAGTAAGTCAATTGCTTAAATTTGGATTAGTTGAATAGACCTTTGAATAAGTTTTCCAATGCATATTTTGTGAAAGTCTAACATCCTTTGATACATCAAATAAGTTTGCACAGTTATATTTTTTTCAACCAATTTTAAAGTGACATATCGCACCTAAATTAAGAAAGAAAGCACAAAATGAAATCTGAAGCTGCTGCAGGTGAATCTTTTGGAGAATTGTCAGAACTTGGTGAGCTGGGGCTTGTTGGTGTTGACCTTCCTGTTACCTGAAAGAGGGATTTTGAATGTCTTGATCTTGAAAATGGAAATATAAAATCGATCTGTTTTCTAGGTGTACAAAGCTATACAAGAATCTTAAGAAACAGAAATGATGATCATAAGAAGACTGTAGCTGAACATAGTGAGAGTTCAACTTAGCAAACCTAAAAATATGATTTGAATCTATATATTAAGTTGGAAACATAGCTTCCAATCCCAAGAACTACAAAGGCATTGGTGTAAGCTACGAAGGCATTGGTGTATCTAAATAGGGAACCGCATATACGACACACCACACATACACATAATATTGGAACCATTCAAATGGGCCCAGCAATAGATCGCCAATCGAATTTTTTTATTAGAGGGTAATTTTACAAGTTTACATTGTACCTGTGTAAACTTTAACTAAGACAGTATATAATGTTCTTTTGTGAGAGAGAGAGAGATGTATGAGTAAAAATTGTAATCGAGAGGCAGAGTCAACTTTCCTTCGATTTTTTCTTGCCTTTGAGCATAGTGATCGCTGTTGAATTCATAGATGTACCGAAAGAGAACCACGTAAATCGTTGTATTGAGATTTGCTTCGTTGCGTTGATTTTTTTCTTTCTATTATCTCTTTCGATATTGTTGTTTTTTTGAAGTAAGAAAAATGTTTTCTTCCAACAATTGACTGCCATATCAATAAAAACATTTTGCTGAAGACTTTCATTTATTGAATGTGACTTATTGCTCTCTTTTATTTCAGATCATCCTTTTTTCATGTCACTGATTGAATGTTGCCGATTGCCCAATCCATTTGATTTATTACCGGTGGCTAATTCACAATAGGATTGGTGGATCAAGGGCATGCATCTTACAGGATTTTAGATTAAAGACACCAATTTCCGTTGATCTTAAACAGCTAAATTGCCCTTAAGAAGCTAAGATGTCCGGCCCAAACCCGCATATGACTAAAACCACGGATAAACACAAATAAATAATTCCTAAATAACATACACATCAGATTGTTGGCATTACTCATGATCATTCCTAGTCCCTGTCGGTGACCCTGACATAGAACCTACCTTTCTAGTTCACGCTTACGGGTCCCACCACTATTCCCAATTTCTTGGCCATTTCCGACCCCAACTAGTGACCCAATGCATCGAGACCATCCCATCCACCTCATCTCATAGTGACATAAATCCCACGTTATCTTCAATGTTCATTCACAAGAAGAATTAAACCAACCATGCCAAGTTTGTAGACAAACCATCACAAAGCATAAGATGTATTGACCAATTCAGCAGAAACTCAAAACCTAAGCATGTATAAT
The DNA here is from genome assembly GCA_022113865.1 of Chimonanthus praecox. Lineage (NCBI taxonomy): Eukaryota > Viridiplantae > Streptophyta > Magnoliopsida > Laurales > Calycanthaceae > Chimonanthus > Chimonanthus praecox. The sequence goes on from CM039091.1 coordinate 37,665,596, forward strand.
TTCATAAATTGTACAATGTTAGCACGATCCCTCACCTAGAGATTCAATGGTGGCTCGTCAATTCTCACGCGATATCAGTGGCTAGCCTCCGGGCGATTAACAACTGCCCCAACACAACACACAAAATAGACACATACATCACACAATGACCCTTAGAAAAGCACTACTTCAAATATTAAGCAAAAACCCCCAAATGCCACCCCTCAAAGGGTTTCTCAAACCCAAACAAACTGAACAATACCCCAACCCAAGCCCCAAATTCAAAATTCCTCCTTCACCCCCATGATCTCTTCTCTAATAAGAGCCCTCAAGGCCTCCCAAATCATACTCCACAAGTATCCCAACATGCATGGAAGAAGGGGAGGTGGAGGGGAAGGGCTGGAGGAGGAAGGACATTTTCTTACCTTTCAGTTCTAACCTGATAGAGGTGATCTAGGCAGGACCAGTGTACTCAGGTGGGCCCACATCGGACTCCCCATCACATCTTACACTCTCAGTCCCAGATATTATGTCATAAAATTAATAAATTTAAAGGTGGGGCCGCTACACAACGAACAAGGATAAAAATATCACAAGGGCTGATATATCGGCTGATATATAAATATCAAGGATGCCAGTATATCGGCCGATATTATGGAGATATTTCTCTCTCTTATACTCGAGTTTTTTTTTCAAAAAATTAAGAAAATTAAGGGCTTCATGCATATGTAAACTTTTTATTAAATATCGTAGATTTATATATTCAAATATTTTGTTTAAGTTATGAACTTGGGAATTTACTTATTCATATTAGAAAAATAGTTATAAATTTTCCATCGAATTTGATGATGATTTATTATCATTTTTTCAAATTTGAAAAGTCACCAAATTTTTTGAAAAAAAATGATTTTGGAAATTTCATCCATATTGAATTTTGCTAATAAATTTTTCATTGAATTTGGCGATAATTTATTATCATTTTTGAAATTTGAAAAGTTACCCATTTTTTGAAAAAACGATATTGGAAATTTCACCCGTATTGAATGTGGCTAATAAATTTTCCATCAAATTTGGTGATAATTTGTTATTATTTTTGAAATTTGAAAAGTCACTGAATTTTTTTGAAAAAATGATTTTGGAAATTTCATCCCTATTGAATGTGGCTAATAAATTTTCCATCGAATTTCTTGATTAATTTATTATCAATCTTGAAATTTGAAAAGTCGCCAAATTTTTTGAAAAATGATATCGGAAATTTCATCCATATTGAATGTGGCTAATAAATTTTCCATCGAATTTGTTGATAAATTATAATCATTTTTGAAATTTGAAAAGTCACTCGATTTTTTAAAAAAACGATATTAAAAATCTCATCCATATTGAATGTGGCTAATAAATTTTCCATTGACTTTGGTGATGACTTATTATCATTTTTTGAAATTTGAAAAGTCACCCAATTTTTTTAAAAAAAACGATATTGGAAATTTCATCCATATTGAATGTGGCAATTTTCCATCGAATTTAGTGATAATTTATTATCTTTTCTTGAAATTTGGAAAGTCACCCAATTTCCATCCTCATATAAAAATTCACCATTAATTATTTTCCATTGAAAACTGTGTACCTATATATTTTTGGAATCAAATTCAAGGTGGGGAGTGGCAATAAGGTAAAGTTTTGGACAGATTCATGGTGTAACAACTCTACTTTAGTTGTCTAGTTTCCTTCGATTTTTCGTCTTTCCCATTTGCCAGCAGGGAATGTGTCTGACTTTTACTCCATCCACAATAGCCAGACTGTTTGGGATCTCAACATCCGGAGTATTCTTTTTGACCCTGAGTTTGAAGAGATTTCCGAGTTGCTCCACCTGATCTCCTCCTACCGGATTCGTAGTTCTACTGTGGACAATCTTGTTTGGTTGTTTGACCCAACTGGTTGTTTTTCTGTCAAATCTTTCTTCACCGGCATCACTCGGGAGATTCGACCTGTCGTAGTCAACCCAAATATTTGGGCCTCCAAAGCCCCTCCTAAGATTATTGGCTTTTTTCTGGACTGTGGGTCTGGGGAAAATCTTGACTCAAGACAACTTGCGCAAAAGAGGAAAAATTATTACCAGTGCCTGCCCTTTGTGTCTTTGTGCTTCGAAAGAGACGAATCACCTTCTTCTCCATTGTCCATTCTCTTCTGCATTTTGGAACTCTGTGATTGGTAAGTTTGGTGTGTTGTGGGTTATGCCTTCTTCAGTGACCGAGCTATCTTATGCTTGGGATATTTCTTCGGTCTCTTCAAAATGTGTCTCTCTATGGCGCCTTTCCCTCTTCGCCATAGTTTGGGGTTTATAGTGGGAGCGCAACAATAGAGTATTTAAGGATCGTGCTGAGTTAAGTGAAGCAGTTTCGAGAAGAGATTTTTCTTTGTGTGTCTCTTGGGCATCTACCCTTCTGGAATTCAGAAACGTTTCTATGAACGACATCCTTCGTACTTAGAAAGAATGTGTCGACTTAGTTTTGTAACACCCCGCCTTTTTTCACTCGCCGAAAATCAGAGTCCATTTTTTTTAAAATAAAAGAGTGAGAGAGAGCAGGACGTCACGACGCGAGTTAAGTCCGAACTTCTAAAGCCCGGCCCTTAACTTGCCAACCAAGCGTGTGTGTGGACTAAGCCCACGAGAACGGTTCACATGCGATAAGGTTAAGCTTGCGGAATTAAACATAGTGCGGAATTATAATAGAGTTTTAACCTATCTAATTTATTAAATAGCAAGGAAGTCCATCACTTAATAATAATTACCTTAACTTAAAATGTCCAAAATAAAAGTCCAAACCATAGCAAGTAGTCTAAGTTATTACAGTTCCAACAAGCTAATTACTCAAATTACATGTCCATAAATAAAACTTAAATAAAATGAAACTAGATTATCCAAGCTCCTAAACTTGGCTCCAATCACGTCCTTCGCTCTGCCCATTTCCTGTGTCATCATCTAAGGTAGAAGTAGGGCGTTAGACAACACACCCAGTAGGTACTCCGAGTAGGGTCAACACATGGATTAGTATAACAAAAACACATAGATATAAATAATATAAAAAACCATGCAAGTCAATGCCATGCCATGGGTGTCATATGCCATGAGTCACACCCATCATCTATATCACAATCACATAGTATCTCTCTTGATGGAAAATCCTTATCAAGGTATTGGCATGACTCCTCGCGAATGTCTTATTGGTCGCCCCGAATGGAGCGCAGACTCTGGTTACATTTCAAATATAGTATCCCTCTTGATGGATAATCCACATCAAGGTATCCCCACGAATGTTTTATCGGTCGCCCCGATGGAGCGTGGACTCCGGTTACAATTCAATCATACATCCCTTGGAATCAGTATGGATTCCTCCCCATGGTTGCTTTATAGGAAATCCGAATGGAGCGTGGACTCCTCTCATTTGATCCCTCCCATGCCATGTATGAGATGCAAGTGCAAACATGCTATGTAATAATATATATCATAGCATTAAAATCTCATCATTAAGACATATCATTTGATACCAAAATAATTCAAGTAAAACATTCACATATACATATTCCATGGTTTTCAATAAGGTAGGAATCCTACCAACGTCCAAATACCGGGTCCTTGTGTTTCCGTCCAAACACCGATCATCGATCGCGTTAAGCCGATCGTACATACACCACTTGTCAAATCCCGTTACTTTATTACATATAAATAAATCAAACCAATGATCCATTTGATTTCCAACCATCCCTACATCATCCTATGTCATTTCCATTTACAACCATAGTCTTTTATTTTAAACAAAGTGGGTCCAACATCGTTCCATTAGAGAGTGAGATAGAAAACTCTAAAGTGTTCCTTGTCTTAGTGTGAGGGTCGGCTAAGGGTGAGAGGGAGAGAGTGAGAGAGTGAATGAGATGGAAAGCCTTCTTTCCATCTTGTCTAAGGTTTCCTTGGGTAAGACTCCACCTTCATCAATGTGGAGTCTTCCCCATGAGTCCTTTAACCAAACAAGGGAATGCATGCCCTCCACATGGCAACCCCCCCCCAACAGTTTTGGCTTGGTGGTTTGTATTGAAAATCCACGCTATTACAAGTTTAACTTTTTCCTTTCCAGGATGTGTGCGATTGTCCAGAAGGTGTGTTGAGTTTGTGATGTTTATTTTGAGCTTTTTCTTTTTTTGTTTTGCACCTCTGGTGCCTTTTCTTATTAATTTATTAACCATTCAAAAAAAATTATTTTCCATTGAAAAGTCATCATTAATTAATTTACATACAAAACGAAAAGTCACCATTAATTATTTTCCATCACAATATGAAAATATCATCTTAAATTTCCATTGTTTTTTTTTTAATGTCACAATTGATTTTCATCGGTTTTGATTAAACAAAAGAATAATGAAAAAAGAAACCAATTATAAAAAAAACAAATATTAGTTTTCCATCGTTTTTTAATTTTTATAACTGCACCATCGATATATATCAGCCGGTACAATATGTATGAGCCGATATTTGTACCTATACTAAGGAAGTCAATGTTCATTGATAGATCAAACTTTCAAATATCAGAGACCTCGTTATTCCAATCTAAAGATTGGATGTTCATATCTCGTGGGCGTTGATAAGCCGTCGGCCATAAAAATAATTTGTGAAATCCAAAATAAAGGATAATTTAACTTAGATGATAACGATGTTAATTTATTTATACAAAATTCAAACCTTTTCATCTCTAGTAATACTGCAACTGGATTTGAAACTTCACTCAAACTCCTCTTGAAATCCAATCCAATTAATTTAACATTTTGAATTCAATTTGGCATGTTATTTGACTTGAAATTCTATCAAGTGAAATCATCTTAAACCAAGTTATGTGAATTCTGTAAGCTTTTTGCATAACAAGTTTTCATGGTACTATACTTGAGGTTTTCTTCTTCTAATAAGAATGATTAGAGTAAAAAATGATATAATTATTATTCTATCATAATATAAAAGAAAATATTTAAAATAACCATCGAATGAATTTTAACTATTCATTTATTCGATAAATGTGATTTATTTTAACCTATCTTTATCATATTAAAAAAATAGAGAAAATTTATCAAATAACGACTAAAAATAAGTGAGACTGATCCATCCTACTTTTCGTGCAACCAACAACTAAAAAATATATAAAGTGTAAGATTGATTTTAAGAGTTAGAACAATACGCCTATCTTAATCTAAAAAATAAAGAAATTTTGTTGGAAAGACCCAAAAATAGAAGATTTTATAAACGAGAAGTCGCACATCAACATACTATCTTTGGTTTGGTCAGGAGATTATTGATGGGGTCAATTGACTAATGAGTCATGGACCAAATTGGTTACGTGATGGATTGTGTAACAAATTTGGCCTCATAGGTCATGGTCAAATTGGAAAGTTATCACCACCATTCCTGACAGAGGAAGTCATACTTGTAGCAGCTGTAGCATGGGGTCATTTCTCAAATTCTACTGGGGAAGAGAAGGGACCCTCAATTAAAATGGCAGACAGATTCATCTCGGATTCGAGTTGGTCCAGATTCCAGACAAGCACAAGACATGTTTGCTATTAATAGCTTTACTGTAGTATTTAAGATAGAATAAAAGAGAGAATGAGAACACCTCAAACAGCCAATGCCAAATCATATGGATAGGATTAGTGACTTCATTTATGATTGATAATTATTTGACTGCATTGAATGAGGGATAAATTTTGCAAGGGTTATCGTACTTTTGACCAGAGGTTACCTTCAGTATTATAAATACCCTTGCTTGAAAAGGATTTTCAAAAGTAAGAGGGAAAGATCAGTTTTTTACCCCTAACCTTAGTTACCAAATAAGGATAATGAGAGATTACCCTGTTACCCTCATCCAAACGCAGCCTTTGTATTCCCCGTCTGTCTGGATTCACACCCAAAAAAGAACCACCAACCCTATTCCTTGAAGAAATAAGAATGACCAAGGGAATAGTCAGTCTATTCAAATTTACACCAACCCTTTCGACCAACTAAAACATCTACATGTACTATATCATGAAAAACATGGCAGAGAAATAACTGGGCTTCTTCCACCACCCATTTATGAAACGATATTGACAAACAGGGAGGAAGGAGATTCTGAGGAAAAGAAGTAAAGTTCACAGAGATATAGAAGTCAATACGAGAATCAATTGGTCGTGTCACTACCACCAAAGGGGAGAGCACTGGTAGCAGCGGCTCTTTTTCCTCTCTCTTGCCACTGGTGGGATCCTTGGCGTCGACCATTCTCTCCACGACCCATCTGCTGCTGCATGTTTCTCATCCTCTGCTCCTTCATGTCTGCAAAAAGAGAATCCAAAGTCTGAGGCCTCCGCTGGGGCACTGTGTTCACCTGCACATTCCAGATGCCAGCCCATTAGACAAACATTGTAACCTGCACAAATCTGTCTGCCACACATTTAATTTTTAAAAGGATTTGTTATCATTTCAACCTGATGCCTTAGAAATCGTGATAGACATTTCCATATTTGTTATCAAATAAATCCATGATTATCCATAGGGGCTGTTGTGTAATTTTCCAGCTCATTGAAAGTGAAGATAAAGAATATGAGTGTCTTTCCTCTTGTTTCATAGAAGTCTCTTTGCTAAAAAAGCATAGAACATGAGACATCTTCCTCTTCTGCAAAGGAATACATTTTAATGGGAGAGTGAGAATATTTTAATGGGGAGATTTCCTTCACTGGACGAGACAATATCTCATTCATTTTTTGTAAAAATGAAAAGGATTTTTGGTTGAAAAAGCATAAAAACCGGACATTTATGGCACGATAAAATGTTGGAGTTTATGACTTGTGTCAGACAACATGGATTGTAGCCAAAAGATAAATTTTCTTGCGGAATTAAATTCCTCAAGGAATTTCGCAAACAGCCCAAAGTCACTAGTTATCCTACCTTCTTCTAAAAGAGAATATCTCATGAAATTGTACATTAAAAAAAAAAAAGTCAGTGTGTTTGAGAAATTATTCTAAATTTAAAGGTTGGAGTCCATTCCTTGAATATGATTTTCAGAAGATGAGAGGGCTTATTATAGTACACTGAGCCAAACAAGCCCAACATATGCCTTGTGGTAGGCATGCAATTTATAGTAGTGCTAATAACCAATTCCTTTCAAACCTGTGTCTCGGTCGTTGGATAACAAAAATTGAAATTATACATATTTTATATATCCTGAAACCAGATTAAAACAGACATGTTGTAACATTTCATAATTACCCAAACTAAACTTTTTTAGATGTTGACCATATCCTCTAAAACAAACATCAACGGATAAAAAAAAAAAAAAATTGCCATTAGGAGTAATACCTTTTGAGTGAGGCCATTTTGTGAAGCATTCCTCCGAGCAATAACACTGCAAATACCAAGCAACTCAATCAACACTAACACACCATCAAACACAATAGGATCAGAGCAGATGAGGCCACCAACATGCTATGAATATCAGACATTATTCCATCACTATTTATCACAGTATACTATCACCATTTACCACTAGTTACCACAGCTATCTTCTGCAAGGAGAGACACTTACCACTCTTCAATCAATTCACGACTTACTAATGGTGACAAAGAAAAACCAACCATGCATTTACAATGTCATTCCATGAATAGCTGTCTACGACCAATGCTGACATGCAGATTCTGTCTTAACCTCCACTGGGCCTAGTCCAAACTCCAAAGATGAAGTTAGCATGACAAGGCACCATCATATCATTTACACTAACATGGTTTTCATCACCACCGAAGAGAATCTTCAATCCCACATGAAGCAGTGGGATAAGAAAAAAATATGCTACTGGTTCCCTTTCCTCTTTCAATGCAAGTCAGCTCAGCTCAAAAGTAGATCATTAGTCTGGTACACATCTCAGGGGTCAAAATCTTCCTACAGGATTCCTCTTACCACAAAAAGAAACTTCTACTAGCATTGAGAAACAGCTTTTCAAAGATGGATCCAGATACAAATGGTCTCTTGTTTCATGATACAAATCAAGGACCTGATCAATACAAACATTACATCACTCTGGCAGATAACACAAGTAGTCCACTCACAATCTGCCGCTTCTTTTTTCTATTAAAGATACAATCTTCCTCTTAACTTCATATCAGGTAAAGGGACTTTAGTATTCACAACACCCAATCTGCTAACTTGTAATGTCAAAAACAAAAGAATGTATCAACATCAGAAACTGATCAGGTCCAAATATCTACTAGTTTAACTGGTCCAATGATAGGAAAATTGAAGGCTCGGATTCATGGCCCTCAAGCACATGTAGAACCAGAATTGATTACAGCCATGCATGCCTTCTTCATACTCACGTTCAGATACATCAACAGGAAACAAAAGCCATCAGTCAAGGGAAACTACTATGATAAGCAATTCATTTTCATCTGCAAACTGTGGCACTTTGGAGTTACTTTAGGAGCATAAGATACCAGTCTTCTTCAAGATAAGGAACAGGAGATGACTATTCCTCAATGAACTCATGTTTCAGACGAGGAATAAAGTTGTTTGTCAATAGAATGAATGCATTAAGGACTTCCCTTCGATATGCAAACCTGTGGCCCTATGAAGGCAATGATTTAGGAACACAAGATGACACTTCTCCACTTCATCAATATGAGAAAGGAACCCAAGTTCAAAAAGGAACACATCCTTCCAACCGGGAAAGCGAGTTTGTTCTGTCCACTTTCTGCAATTTCCCTATCATCATGATACAAAAAGAATGGAAACATTACTTGTTATTGCCATCCTTGACTGCTTCCATCTTCATAGTAAAGCTTTACTGACTAACACAGAGATGAGTGCAACTTTCATCTGCCTGTGGCTCTCACTTTCAAGGTACCAACCTTAAGACTGAACTGAATCTCGGATATATGTCAGGGTAAAGGGAAAGAAAACCTTAGTTGGAAATCCAGTTAAAGAAGATACGTAACAGTAGAGAACAACAAATGATGAGAGAAGTTTGTAACATAAGATCAAGAAACATCTCATTCATCTGATGATGGACATAGAACTCAAGTAATCAAAATGCATGAGTCTGTTGAAGACAACGAACTGAAGCTCCTCAGCAAATTTGAACAAGGCAAACAAAAAGTAGAGATAGCTATAATTGTCTTTGCTGAACATAATGAGTGGACAAGACTGTTATCTAAACTCAATTCCCTTCCACACAGGAAAGAAAATTTTCCTGTCTATTTGGCTAAAGCCAATGAGAACCATCTCTCACTACCAGCATCAGATGCCTTACCACTAAACAAGCAAAGCAAAAATATATCATCCAGTTTTCCGAATTCCTCAATAACCCATGTTATAATGCCATAAAAACATTTTCATCTCCTCACTTACGTGCAAATTGACTTCACCCAATAACATATCTAGCCAGTTTTCATCAGTTCCATAGAAAATATATTAGCCTGAGAACGAGTGGAGTGGATCAAACTTATATTTCCAACGACAATCCCATGGAATGATACCACAGCTTCTCATCTCACAAAAATAACCGCAGCTTAGTGACTTGTGCCATTATCAGTCACACAGTGACTCATCTAGTGACTCACATTTCCACTTACATGACTCCGAATATATTAACTAACTTGAGGCACATAGTCAAAGTCACCAGTCAGCATTGACAAATGCGCATGTGATTTACCTGTAAAATCATAAATGGTCTTTTAAAACAACTGATATGCATCATAGTAATTTACACTGATCATTCACCAAGGGACTGAGATTACCTTGGCTTGTTCCAGTTAACCACCCTATTGCGACTAAGGGGCCCATTACGGATGGGAGCAACTGCAGCCTTCTTGGCAGCTTCTACCGCTAATGGGAACTGGTTCCCATGAAAATTTGACCTTCTCTTAGCAAGCATGCCCTGCATTGAGAATATGGAAATGCACAATATAAACAAGAAGAGTTAGCAAAAGAGAAAAGAACAAATCAACATGGGTTATTCCTTGACTGACGTAATGAGGCAAAAAACTAAAATAACCATTCAACAAAATTACCTGTCTAAGAGATGACCTGCAATGCATATATTTCCGCAACTTGGCTGAGTTCCCTTGAGAGACATTACCAGGTGGGAATCTCCTGCTTTTATTCTACAAGGTCCAAAACGTATAAATAAAAAATAGCTAAAAGGAACTATTCTTCAACAAAATAAAGACATGCCACAAGCATTACGTTGCACTCTTCAAGAAAATAACAAAGCTTACCGAAGCCCTTGGTTTTCTAGCTTTAGAAGAAGATTTCCTGGACATCTTGATAAGATCATCTGGATCAAAGGGCAACCATTTCAAAACAAAACTCTAAGAAGAACTACAAAATAATACAGAAAATTGAGAATTCGATTTCAAAATAATAATAATAATAATACAGAAAATTGAGAATTCGATTTCAAAATAATAATAATAATAATAATAATACAGTTTTTTACTACAAAACCCAGAGAAACATCATACCTAGGGCCATATCCAATTTCTTCTCGGCAAGAGCAATTGCTTCGCTTGTCATTGCAGGCACCGTTGCCATCATCGCTGCCATCTGCAACAAGAAATTCAGTAACAGAGTAAGAAACATAACATAAGAGCTAAACCCAAAAAAAAGTAAATAATTAGGCAGACCAATGCAAAGAATTGTAGGCATTCAATTAGAATCTTCTTGAATAGGGCTATTACGGCATTGTTGGAAATTCTTATAGATTCCCATGTAAAACCCATCAAACGATCGTAATCATGTATGAACCGATCTATAATTTTTAAATCATGCGCGTACGCATTCAATATATAGTAAGGTCCATTTCCAGTTGAAAATCAAGTAATAACAAGCCAATTCAAAGTGGAGAGCACTTTCGGGCCTCAATGAATGGAAAAATCACAATCAAATTCATTGCAGTAGCATCCATCAAATGATCTAGGGTTTCCCAAGAAAACAAATAATAAATTCTCAAAGGAAGGACGATTGCAGTACAGGATTCAATTAGGAGACACAAGAAACAAAAGAAAAACTTACTGATTTTGGTTTGATTGACAGCAGAAATATCTAAGGGTTTGAACGATCAGCAAAGAAAACAATCTAGGGTTTCAGCGATCCACAGAGGAAGAAACTGTTTTTCTATCTTCTTCACTCTGTTTCGTGATAAATATAAATAGCGAGACAGAAAAAGAAAGAAAAAATGGAAACAGCGGTTGAGGGAAACTGTTTAGAATTCCGGATATCGACTTCCTTTATCACGACACGTGTTGTGTTTTCAATGGGCAGTAGGTTGAGTATTTTAGTAAAAAACCAAGGCTCAGAATATGAAAGTTTTAATTTTAAAATAATTAAATTCAAATACAATTTAAAATAATAAAAAATGAATTAAAAAGTTAACAGAGGCATTGATATTTTTATTAAATGAGACAATGGATTTATTTTTATTCACTCATAATTGTTTAAATAGTAAAAAATACTAATATTTCTTATTAAAAAACATAAATCAGAAAAATTACAAAAAAAGAAAAGAAAATTATGGACTTCATGGATATGTAATTTTTTCATTAATATCGGTCATTTATTTTTCAATTATTTTTTTTAAGTTTTGAATTCGAGAATTTCAAATGTTTTTAAAAAATAATGAAAAATTACAAAAAAAGAATTGTAATTGATAGTACCAGCTGAAATGAGAAGGCTTATTTAATTTTTCATTGTGTTTCAAAAAAAATTAGGTGAAATTTTCAAATTTCAAAAATTGAAATTTCCCGATATTGGCTGATATTTGCCGATATCGGCAATAATTTTTTTATGACAAAATTATTGAATACAAATAGCACAATATTACTAAATTTTTCTCACAACAAAAACTAAAATATAAATTTAAAGCATGAGACTAAACATCATTTAAAATATCTTTTAAATTAAATTTGTTCTACAATTTACAACTACAAATTCAAGCATCACAATCAAATTTAAATTATAAATAACAAAAAAGTGAGAAAAAAGAAATTTATTTTTTTCCCTAAAAAGAAGGTAAAGAGCATTTAAAATTTGTAAAAAACATTATATCATTTATTTCCCCATTCTCTTATCTTTAAGCCCCCTTGTAATATTTTCTTTTTCATGTTTTCCCAACAAATTGTACATCACAACATGCCCGTGAATGGAAATATGTTTTTCATGGTTTCAAAAAAAATTATGTGATGATATTAGCAAATATCGAAATATCGGTGATATTATATATTGAGATATCGATGATATTATATATATCCGATATATATCATATCGACCGATATTTATACCTATGATTACACATAACTATAATTATTATTATTATTATTATTATTTTGAATTACATTCAAATTGGGCTTATGGGCTCAATTGTGCAGTGGTGACCGGGGACAATAGTTTGATTGTTACTTCATTAAATACCAGCATTAAGTTAGTTAATACAAGCCATCCATAAAAGGCTAGATCAATTTGATGTATGAATTGATGTTATATGAAGCAAAACTTAAATTTTTATAATTGGCGGCCATGTGCTAATTCACTACAGTGAAGTTTGGATTCAAATGTTGATCATTGTGTTTGGGTCTCTAAGGATTAAAAAGAGGGACGGCAAAAAAATAGTAAACCGGTTGAAAACAAGATTATAAAATAAAGAAATAATAAAATAAAAAAGTGGTCAAAAACAAGTTTGAATCGAAGCCTATTGAATATGAGTCTATTAATTGAGGGTCAAGCACTTGTAACTTGAGTTGTAAAAGACAAGCCAAATCAATAAATGATGGAATATGAGTCTATTAATTGAGGGTCAAGCACTTGTAACTTGAGTTGTAAAAGACAAGCCAAATCAATAAATGATGGAAGTGGCTTCGAAATAATATTTTTAGAATTAAATGTGCAACTCAAGGTAAGGTTTACAAAATAGTGATCGATATCACAAAAACATCATAGTCCATATCTAATTGAAGGTATTAATACTGAGAATCTGATTTTATAGAACGCAGTTGATAAATAGAGATTGAAGGTACAAAAATATTATCGTCTATATCATATTTGTTGGTTTTCAAAAGGAGATGAGTTGTAGGTTAAACTATTCTATTGGCGAAAAATACTACGATCATGTGTGGTACGACATGGTGTAGATAGATACAACTCATAATCTTTTGAGGAGACCTTAGATTTTTTAAAGAGGTGTTGATAAGGACATCTTAAACAATATGGATCAAGAGGAATAGAAATTAATGGAAAACATGGGCTAATTAAATGAAGAAAGTGTGGAAATGACACTCCTAGCACGTGAGAATTTTGAGTGTGCTAAAAGCTCATTTGGTCTCAAAAATAATTGTCTCATGGGTTGGCGTATTGGATTGGGCCCTCAACTACACATTTTAGGCTTGATATGGTTCAAACAAGAGGCCCAAATTTGAAGCATGAGGAATTGTTGTGAGCCAATTTCATATTTGTGTTTCGGTGATCAATTCATTGATTTTCCATTCTCTCTAATCTCAATTTCTCAGAAAGAAAAAAATCAATTTTATTAGAAATTTTACCCATTGAATTTTCTCCAATTTTTATTGAAAATTTGAAGCCCTGACTAAAACTTCCAAGCCCATATATTTGGCTTAAGCTTACATTGTCCTTCTGTTAGCAAGGCTATAGCAGGAAGAGTGAATAAGCCAAAGGCAAAATAGATACACCTTCATCAAGGACACATAAATATAGTTGGACCGGTAAGGCCTACATTGCGTACAAGCAGGGGTAAAAAAATCGGCCGGGCCGATATCTGGGCCGATTTTTCATATTGGCCGATATATCGGCCGAACTTTTTCTCTCTCCTCCCCATTTTTTTTTTTTAAAAAAAAAAATCCAAAAAAATTACTGTAAATGCAGAAAATTATGAGCTTATTGAATATATAATTTTTTCATAAAATATCGGACATTTACATCTTCTAATATATTTTTGAAGTTACGATAGCGGGAAATTATATAAATAGTAATAAAATGGTGAAAATTACAAAAAGAAATAAAATAAAAGGAAAAAAATGCATCCCTTTAAAAGAAGTTAGTATACATTAAATAACAGCAAATAAAAAAAGTTCATGTATTATTTTATAGGTTTTACCATTTTCTAACATTTATATATCATAGTCCATAGATAATAATGAAATAATTACAAAAAGAAATAAAATAAAAGGAAAAAATTGCATCCTTGTAAAAGAAGTTAGTATACATTAAATAACAGCAAATAAAAAAATTTCATATATTATTTTATAGGTTTTACCCGTTTCTAACATTTATATATCATAGACCATAGATAATAATGAAATAATTACAAAAAGAAAGAAAATAAAAAGAAAAAATTTCATCCCTGTAAAAGAAGTTAGTATACATTAAATAACAGCAAATAAAAAAAAATCATGTATTATTTTATAGGTTTTACCATTTTCTAACATTTATATGTCATAGTCCATAGATAATAATGAAATAATTACAAGAAGAAAGAAAATAAAAGGAAAAAATTGCATCCCTGTAACAGAAGAGCAAATAAAAAAAATTCATTAATTATTTTATAGGTTTTACCTTTTTCTAACATTTATATATCATAGTTTATAGATAATACTGAAATAATTACAAAAAGAAAGAAAATAAAAGGAAAAAATTGCATCCCTGTAAAAGAAGTTAGTATACATTAAATAACACCAAATAAAAAAAATTCATGTATTATTTTATAGGTTTTACCATTTTCTAACATTTATATATCATAGTCCATAGATAATAATGAAATAATTACAAAAAGAAAGAAAATAAAAGGAAAAAATTGTATCCCTGTAAAAGAAGTTAGTATACATTAAATAACAACAAATAAAAAAAATTTCATGTATTATTTTATAGGTTTTACCATTTACTAACATTTATATATCATAGTCCATAGATAATAATGAAATAATTAAAATAAGGAGTAAGTTAATGTAAAAAATGTTGCTGTAAATTTTAACATGTTAGTAACAGTAACTAAGAGCAAATGAAAAATGTTCATCTATTATTTTATAGGTATTATCATTTTCTAACTTTTTTTTTCATTTATGCTATTTTATGTTGAAATAGTTAACAAAAATGAATAAATAAATGAAAAAAAATAGTAACTGACAAAGTACACAAAAAATAACTACAGATACATTAATATGGAAAAAAAATTATAATACCTATATAAAGCTTTTATTACTACATATCTTATTTAACTTCAAGTATTTTTTAACTTCTTTTATGTTATTTTTGGCTAAAAAAATTAAAATAAAATACAGATAAATCGAAATAAATTACAAAACTTACAAGATCAGTAGATCTGTAAATGAAGAAACCTTTGAACGGTCTGGATCGTTCGGTTCAAACAAATCCGGGTCGTTTAGAACTTACTTAAATCAAGTAATGAAGAGTGCAATTTTTTTGAAAGATAAATAGTAAAATCTGATTTTCTCTTTGAAAATAAGTGTGAAATTTGAGATGTAGGTGAATGGTATTTATAGGAAAAAATTGGACCGGGTCGATTTTTTGGATTTAAAAAAAATAATAAAATATTCAGGCATGCCAGATCAGCCGAATCCTGCAGTCCGCTGTACACAGAGATGTGATGGGGAGAAATTGGTTGACAGGTGAGATCTCGTCCGAGATCTCGCCCGATATATCGGACATGAGATATCGTCCGATATATCGTCAAAATATCGCCGAACTTGAGTTGGGCCCAGGCCAGAGATTTACTGTTTTCAGGGGGGAAAAACGGCCGATTCGGCCCAAATTCGGCCCAGATTCGGCCGAGATTTGGACCGATATATCGGTCATCTCGGCCGATATTTATTATGAAAAAAAAGTTTTTTTTTTTAAAAAAAAAAAAACAAAAAACTGAATTTTTAAAATTTGGCCGATATGATGACCGATAATTGGGTCAAAAATTCGGACATATCGGCCGAATTTTTTTTTGTACGGCCGATACTATACGTATCGGCTGATATAATTCGGTGGTTGAAAAACCGAATTATATCGGCCGATACGCACAGTATCGGCCGATATTTTGACCCCTGCGTACGAGACAAGTGCCGGCCCTGAGATACCATAAAATCTCAAGGGTCCTAGGCAAAACTATTAAAATGGTCCTTACTGCAGATATCCGAAAATCTAACGGACCCTACTGAACGTCATTTTTTAGACCTATTTTGGGGGCTCTATTTGCAGCCTATGCCGCCTATAGCCATGGCAGGCCCTGAGGACATATTCAAGCATTCGAACACTGTTAAAGGAGTTCTTCATGTTTAGACTATTTATGATGGGAATGATAGGAAAAGGCAACTCAAGGATGAGTTTTTTTCCCACAAAAGGATAATATTGTAGACAGTAAGATGGCGCGTGCAATAGGACACTAATATAATAGATTTCTACATTATTTGGATTTAGTTTTATTTTGAGTTTATTTTCACAAATTTCAATCATCACTGTATTTAAGGTCTAATATGATGTTTGATTGACATGAAATGTGATTCATTCGATGACTTATTTAATAACTTATCCAACTAGGCCTGTAAATGGATTCGGATCCTGCCCAAATCGTCAGGATTTGAATCTGGCCCATTAGTCTTATCGGACTGTCCAGATCCAGCCCACTAACACAGGATCCAACAAGACTGGATTTGGACGGTCCAATAAGCTTATTGGACTGTCCGCGGCCCATTAAGGGTCCAAATGCCCATTTAACCCAATGAAAAATCCAGGTCAAAATTCTTTAAAGTCTTTAAAATTTGATTATTTAAATTATTTTTAGCCTTTAAACTTTATTAAAAATATTATTATTTTATTAATTTGATAAAAATATTTTTTATGCACTATGTATTAAACAATTGAAATTTTTAATATATCCAAATTAAATATTGTCATACTTTATATTTAAAAGTAAATTTATGAAAATAACTCAAAAGTAAATTTATGAAAATAACTCATCTCTGTTATTTAATATAAATCCAGAAATTAGTTATTTGATTTACAATGAACAGGTTCACAGCCAATAATTTCTCGAGTCCGGGCAGACTGCAAATTTCAATGCTACAACAACAAAAAATCAAAGACATTCAGTACAAACCTTGATAAGAACAATGGAAGAAAGCGAAGTTATCATTGAATAATAATAATAATAATAATAAAATATCCATGAACTTTCATCAATTTTCAGGGAGCAGATCGCGAAGAAAGCTACAATCAAAATTAGAGCCTTCACAAATATAAGAATCCACCATCGCAGACCCAATAAGAAAAGGCAAAAAATATAGAGAGAAACCAATAGATTACATGAATCCAGGTTTAGAAAATGGAAAAAGAGCAACGACACACATCCCAAAATCCATTAATAAATCAAGGAAAAATGACAAGAAGAAGAATTCCCAAGAGTTATTCTTGTTAGAGATACATAGGGGATTGACATGGATCTTTTTCTATTTCTTGTTTGCAGTATGTAGCGGAGCTAGCCTGTCTGGATGTGGACTCCAATGGTGACGAGGAAGATTGTTATAGAATGGTTGGATTAGGGACTGATTAAAACAAGAAAGAAAGGGGATTTTCTAAGAAAAACAGAGGAAAATTTCTAGAACCCAAGTAAAGAGGGGCTAGGGAATTGTGATAAAAAGGTGTGGAGAAACGAAGGAACCAGGAAGAGAGACATAGAGAGAAGAGCAGCAAGAGAGGCGAGAAAGATTGAGAGAGAGAGAGAGAGCAGCCGAGAGAGAGAACAACCGAGAGAGGAACCGCCATTTTGAGAGAGGCGAAAGAGGAAACCTAAATGACTTTAGTTTCCATGTATACTCAGACTGTCCATGGACTGTCCACGACCACCCATGTGTCATAATGGATATATGGGTCCTATCCAAAAGTCCTTATTGGACTCTAGGATCCAGATTGCAAATGGACTCTGGATTCAGGCCGGTCGGTTCAGGAGTCGGATTCGGATCCATTTACAGGCCTATATCCATCGAATTCAAGTTTTGCAACAGGGTTTTATAAAGTGACAAATTTGAGTTTATTAATTCTAACATCAGTTATATTTGAAATTTCTCATGTAAAAATAACCTATAAGTAGTAGAAGCAGTGCCAAAGCTAAAGTAAAATTGAGTTTTGTTTTGTCGTTTGTAGACTTTTCGAAGGCTTTGACCCAAATCCACATAGAAGAGTATTCCTAAAGAGGCTGCTGTTTTTTTTTTTTTTTGGTTTTCTCAATCAATGCTTGGATTGGCATTTCAAAAGAGCAATGAGGATTAAAATAGATGTGACTTGAATTGAGTTGAGTTTTGGGAAGTTTTAACCGAAATTCATATAGAAGAGTATTCCTAATGAGATTGTTGCTTTCTCTTGGATTTTTTTAATCAATCCTTAAATTGGTTAGTTTTCAAGAAAGCAACGTAAATTAAAAAAGAAGCATTCTCCATGATGCATTTCTTTGATTTATTGCAGTTTATTTTAAATTAAATAAAATAAATTCTTGAGAATTAATGTTTTTCAAGTGAGTAGGGAAGAAATTCATAGTTGAGCCATATTTTGTGAAAGTTTTATTTTGCCCATGGAAATTTTTGGATTTGTTTCTTATAAATCAAATCTTTAAATGAAGATCCTTTCATATTCTTGTACTACATCACTGGGCTCACTATAAATATTCATAATTTCTTTTAGGAAGAATTGGGTTGAGGTGAGAATGAAGAAGGAAGAAGGAAGAGTGTAAAATAGTAAAGAAGAAAGAGAGGTGGAATATTTGAAGTGGGAGTTGTGAATATCAATGGAATTGAGTGGGGTGTGCCATTGGTAGAAGGATTGAAGGAATGTAGGATAGGAGAGTGAGTGGGGGAAAGAAAAATGGATCCTATATAAAATCGACCCAGGATTTATTAGTGATATTGAGGGAATTGAATGGTTGAGATTTTTTTTTACAACAAATAACTCCAAGACTTCCATCTATCTATTAATACGAGAGCATTGAATGACTAAAATTGATGGTAAGTTGGAGAAATGCGACAATGCCATGTGGCATTTGAAACACTCAAAAAAATTCTCTTTAACATAATAGATGTTATGCTACTCGTGGAACTTAACCTAACTTTGCAACTTAGATTTAAATTGTTGAATTGCATGAATTTATTTAATATAGGATAAATTCACATCGATTTTAATTTAGCCTTCAAAACTTCTCAACTTGTGTTGGTACCAGTTTGACCCACCAAACTTTCTAACTTTGTTGAATATGAGGTGAAGGGATTTCCTGGAGCTTTAGATTCGAACATTTGACTAATGTTTATAAGTTACACCACATGCAGTACTTCGAAGTAGGAGTGAAAAATTCGATATCGACCAATATTTTTTTATTTTTTAAAAAACGTATTAATATCAGCCGATATCGATGATACATATCGCCGATATATATAAAAAATTGATCAATACGTATCATAAAAACCAATATATCTCGACAGATATCTCCACCGTGCTTCAAAGTACTCAAAACATTTTCATTCTTTAAAAGCCTTCGTGTTTGGACGCTATGGTTTTGTTCTCCTTTATTGTAAGGTTCAAAAAGGGGAATAAGGAAGGATCACGGATTTAACATAGGTCAATATAATTCTGGCCCTAGCTACTTAGCAAATAGCAAGCAGCCATTCCGTGAGCTGCACACAACCCAGTCAGCAGTAAATGAGAAGTTGCCATTAGAATTAGGTTGCACAGTATTACCTTGGGTCTAATGGAATTGTCATTTTTCAATATGTTATCTATAAGAAATAATCTTATCAGATTAATTAAATCATATTTTTAAAGTTTTTAATTTTTTATCATTTTAAATTATTTTTTAATCTCAAGACTTTATGTGTGGAACCCCTTGCCAGCCGATGTGGGGAGTCCCACATCGGTTAGGAGGGGAGAGAGAAGGGAGTGTATAAGGGGACCAAGCCCATTAACCTGGCAAGACGCGTTTTGGGCCGGGCCAGGTGGGCCCTGGCCTAAAGGTAAAATCGTGCGGACTCGCTATGTGCGAGGCCCAGAGCGAACAATTTGTTGCTGAGTTTGAGCTCTAAGCCCTGTATATGGGTCGGGTCGTTACAAATGGTATCAGAGCCTCAGTTCAACTCTCGGACTGTGTGGGCCTTTCCTCCTTCCGTGGTGTTGTTGGGCTAAGTAGGGTCGAGCCGGGGGCGGTTCGAGGCTTAGTGGGGGTGATTGTGGAACCCCTTGCCAGCCGATGTGGGGAGTCCCACATCAGTTAGGAAGGGAGAGAGAAGGGAGTGTATAAGGGGGCCAAGCCCATTATCCTAGCAAGACGCGTTTTGGGCCGGGCCAGGTGGGCTCGGGCCCAAAGGTAAAATCGTGCCGGCTCGCTATGTGCGAGGCCCAGAACGAACAATTTCTTGCTGAGTTTGAACCCTAAGCCCTGTATATGGGTCGGGTCGTTACATTATGACCTTCGAAATCATTGCTTGACCAATCCGATCAAGATGATTTCTTTTAGACAACGTATTGAAGGATTGATCATTTGAATGGGCTTATTACTATCCTATTTGGTTGGCCCCATACCTAGAAGCACATAGAAATATTGTACTATCCAATGCATGGGTGTGTTAGTTTCAAAAAGCTACGATGCAAGTTCGGTCTTCTCTCTAAAAAATTGTTAGGTAAGAAAGAGGTAACACATACATGGCATAAATGCATGTTAACATTTGGTACTTAACATGAATATCATTCAAAAACTAAAAACTTGAACTCGGTCAAGTGTTTGGACTCGATTTGAAAGAAATTGGTGACTTGCTATGATATGAACACGTCTTTTAAACTATGATATGAACATGTGGACCGGAATCAAAATTGTTGTTTGCCAACCACATTTTTCCATTTTTAGGAAGTTAATATCATTTTTTTTTTTATGATTAAGGTGTCCAGGCCTCTTAACGCACTTGACTAATCTTTAGAACATTTGCAAACCTACATATCCACACACACTGGGTAATACTATTGGGAGTGGTCTTTTTGTGTGGAAAGTGACTTAAACTCAAAATCCTTCAGCATCTTAAGCAAATTCTTCACCGCGAAGTCAACCCTGAAAGTTGGAAGTTAACATCACTTGAAACGACAAGATTTATAATTCCAGTAATAATTTGTAGTTGCCAACGCATTTTCCTTTCTAAAATATAAAGTCGAACAAAGCATGGCTAGTCTTGATGTTTTAATGATCTCCAGAGCTGAAAGATCCAATTTTGGTGAAATTGAAGTACGAAGAAAAATGAAAGAGGCCTGAAATTTGTTATCCCTTAGACTCAGATAGACAAATCCACTTCTTTCAACCAGGGGTTTAAAAATCGGCTCGGCCGATATGCGATATAGCCGATATTTCGGCCGATAATTTTATCTCTCATACTGATATCGGCATTTTCTCTCTCCTTCGATATCGGAATCGTGAAAAAACCGCAAAAAAATCGTGACGAACCGTGAAAAACCGCAAAAAACTGTGAGCACCCGTGAGAACCGTAAACCCTAAACCGCGAAAAACCGCGAAAAAACTGTCAAAAACCGTATCGGTGTTTTTAAAAAAAAAAAAAATTTAAATACCGATATTTATGAATATCGGCCGATATTGTGACCGATATTCGGTATGTACGGCCGATACTTATCGTATCGGCCGATATTACTCGGTTTAAAAAAATCGATATATATCGGCCGATACGATATATATCGGCCGATATTTGAACCTTTGCTTTCAACCCTATTTATCTCAATTTGAGACTTTTGTCCAGTGTTTGATGGCGACAACCCAAATTAATACCATGATTAACTGTTGATATTTGAGATTAACTTTATTAATCTCCTATTTTTTTACCAGGCATGTTTAATCTCAACCCAAAGTTTGAAATATATACACTTAGATCTAGTAGTAACATAATCATGTAAGATTAACAGTCTCTTTTGATGTGGCCCACAATCATTTTGAATTTGAAACTCAAGGGTCACATTCATATCTCTTGCATGTAACGGTTGAGAGACATAAGTAGGTTAGTTACCCACTTTGATGGTGTGTGGGTTTAAGGCTTTGAAACTATTATTTGGGTCCTCCTTCTTACTTAACAAAGCTTTCTCTCAAATCTATCCATTACCTTATGCAAAACTGAGAGAGATTAAGGAAGAGAAAAGAAGAGAAATCCAATGGCTATTTTGCATCTTATATTGATCGTGTGTTGCAGGAAGAACCAAAGATCAACCTTGGAGCTGTACTTGTAAGGGAGATAACAACACAGAGTAAGAAGTTTAAGGAACTCACTTGATAGCGATGGATTCGAGTATGCATTATTTATTTATGATGTTTATTTTCGCCTTATGAATACTATGATTATATATGTTTGTAATAACACCATTTGATTCACGATCTTATGGCATGTAATCAGTGGATTCAAATCATGTTTGATTTGGGTATAAGAAAGATATTGTATGATTCAAATGCCCAAACACTCAATACCATTAAAAAAATAATCTTTCAATTGGTATTAGAGCAACAAGGTTTCTTTGAATCATTGATATTTTCTCTAAGGATTTATGTTAATAGATTTTGTAATTATCTGTAAAATATTAATAATGCAATTCATATTAAAAAAAACACAAGTATCAAATAAATATCAGATGAAGTTGTTGAGCTTGTTTTTCTTATCATGGATCACCCATTCGTTGCCTGCCAACATTAAGGACTTGTTCCTTCTAGTGAGTGTACTGCACTCAAAACCCAAAGCATCAGCTAGCTGTTTCTGGATAAGGTTGGCCACCTCACAGCTAGACCTTCCACCTGTGCAGGTTAGCACTTTAGGCACCTTGTCAAGAAATTGACCATTTGATATGCCTTGACTTGAACCAACACCGTATTGGAAAATACTTCTCAGTATATTAATTATATGTAGATTATCAAACATTAAGGTGATCCATTCGGACACTCGGATAATCTATCAGAGAACATTCGATTTCAAATTTTTAAGTGAAGTTATCATTTTACCCTTTTGGTAAAAAT
Organism: Chimonanthus praecox; assembly: GCA_022113865.1. Lineage (NCBI taxonomy): Eukaryota > Viridiplantae > Streptophyta > Magnoliopsida > Laurales > Calycanthaceae > Chimonanthus > Chimonanthus praecox. The sequence continues at coordinate 37,688,678 of CM039091.1, forward strand.
CTTTTGAATGATTCTTCCGTTCATTTTTTGATTTCTTCTGATGATTCGAATAGAGAGTTGAATCGTTCGAAGGATTATAAGGATCTTTCGAACGAATGCGGATGATGCTACAGTAAAATCTCTTTTAAAATTTTAAACAGTAAAATTTCATTTTTAAAATTTTAAAGTTATTTTTTAAGCACTATATATTTCCAAAAATTTCCAAATTGAATATCCGGACTAATTATGATAGCCTGATAAAAATACTTTAAAAATTTAACGTCTTTTGACACTTTCAAATGTTTAAAATACAGTATTTTACAAATAAAGATATCACTCAGCTATGCCGAAAATACATTTGGGAGTGTTAAAAGACCTTCAAGTCTTAAAGTATTTTTATTAGGTTATCGTAATTAGTCAGGATATTTAATTTGAGAAATTTTGGAAATACACAGTGCTTAAAAAATAACTTTAAAGTTTTAAAGGAGATATCGACAACATAGACAGTTATTTTTTAAGTACTGTGTATTTCCAAAATTTCTCAAATTGAATATCCGGACTAATTATGATAACCTGATAAAAATACTTTAAGACTTAAAGGTCTTTTGACACTCCCAAATGTATTTTCGGCATAGCCGAGGGATACTCTTATTTGTAAAACACTGTATTTTAAGCATTTGGGAGTGTCAAAAGACCTTGAATTGTTAAAGTATTTTTATCAAGCTATCGTAATTAGTCTGGATATTCAATTTGAGAAATTTTGGAAATACACATTGCTTAAAAAATAACTTTTAAATTTAAAAAAAAAAGATTTTACTGTTTAAAATTTTAAAAGAGATTGTACTGTAGCATCACTAGCCTTCGTTAAGGATCCTTATAATCCTTCGAACGATTCGACTGTGTAGTCGAATCCTCCGAAGGAATCGAAAAATGAACGGAAGAATCATTCGAAGGATTTTTAACGGGAGGGCAAAACGGTAACTTCACCTGAAAGTTTGAAATCGGGTGTTCCGTGACAGATTATCCAGGTGTCCGAATGGGGCACCTGAATTAATTGTGACTGAAATTATCGCCCATATGTTGGGCATAGTCAGTGCGGTCAAATCGATAACCAGTAACAAAAGTTTCTCAATATATTCATTATGTTTAGAATATAAATTATATATTTTATATGAAAGATTTTATGAATTAAATATAAACATTATTTAATTCCATTATGTGATAAGATCATTGTTCATGATTTAAAATCACATAAAGATACGATTTGGTTGTCACCAAAGTGGCCCAATCAGAATGAGTCAAATTTTAAGTCTTATAACCAAGATTCAGTACTCCTCCCAAGTATTGGATAATGATAGCCTTGCAAATTGTAATTCCTAGTCATAGATATATTAGGTTGGCCCAAAGATGCACCGTTCCGAGTGGTTAACGAATTGGGATAGGATAATCGACGAGTACTTGTGATTAGTATTAGTATGGACACCCAAAGGTGACTACGGTATTTAGTCACTTGTACTTAGTTGATTAGTCATATTGGTGACCGGGAAAGAACAAGTCGAGTTTCACTTAGGTGTATTCGATCTTGATAAGGTATTAATTGATGATCAACCTATCATTACTGGTGAGAGTTCGGCTTAAGAGAGGGCATCCCATGGAGTGTGCGTTAAGTCAAATAGACATAGCCTCAAGTTTATGTGCATGACAATGGCCAACAATATCAAGTCTACCTTACCTACTTCTGAAAATGCTAAAGAATTCCTCAAAAGTGTAGAAGATAAGTTCAAGACTACTGACAAGTCCCTAGTTGGGACACTTATGGCCAGACTAACCACCATGAAATTCGATGGGAGTCGTGGCATGTATGAGCATGTGATTGAGATGACCAACATCGCTGCTCAATTGAAGAAATTAGAGATGACTGTGGATGACTATTTTCTGGTTCAGTTCATTTTGAACTCGTTACCCCCTCAATATGGATTATTTCAAATTAACTATAATACCATAAAAAATAAATGGCAAGTTAGTGAATTATCCAGTATGTTAATCCAAAAGGAGACCAGGCTCAAACAAATGAGTCACCACTCAATCCACTTCACTAGTCAAGAGCCTATAAAGAAAAAGGGATTTAAGCTCAAAAAGTTCAAAAAGCCAAAGCTAAGTTTTTTTAGCCAAGTACGAGTTCCCAAGCTAATGAAAAGGAGAAAGCTGGCGGTGTGATGTACCACTTCTGCAAGAAGCAAAGACACTTCCAGAAAGACTGCCATAAGCAAAAGGCATGGTTCGAAAAGAAAGGTAAACATTACATTTTAGTATATTTCGAATCTAATTTAACTAAAGTTTCCTTTAACACTTGGTGGCTTGATTATGGGGCAACAACTCACGTTTGTAATACGATGCAGGGATTCCTTACAATCCAGAACACCGACCCAACTGAAGTCTTTCTCTACATGGGCAATCAGGAAAGGGTGCCAGTTAAAGCCACATGAACCTATCGTCTCTTTCTCGACACTGGCTATCATTCGAATTTTCTTAATTGTCTTTTTGTTTCTACTATTATTTAAGTCCTCTTCTTTTATTGGATCTGGGTTGATGATTGATGGTCTTTATCATTTGAAACTAGATGATGCCTTTGCAAATTCTATCCTAACACTGCATCATAATGTTGGTATTAAACGTGGGTTAATAAATGAAAGTTCCTCAATTCTGTGGCATAAGAGATTAGGACACATATCTCGTAATAGAATTGAACAATTTGTCACGCCCCAACCCGAAAGGTGGGCCCGGAACGCAACTGATTTTTTTTTTAAAAAACTAAGACGACACTCAAGAAGTCTAAATGGGCCGGATCAGCAGTTAGGCCCAACGGTGACACATGATCCTAATATGTGGACTCAAACATATACCATAAGTCTACCCAACACAATCATTAACACATTATATGAACACATAATTCCAAAACTGAATTATCATTGAAACATCATCAGAGTAACTACGGATACATGGTAGATTAATACATCACATTTAAACAAACTAAATACCATACTCGGTACTTTACAAAAGCAAATGGTTCCAAGAACCAAAAAGCAACAATAAGGAAATTCCCTTTAGTGGGAATCCCAAAGCAACATCGCAGCTTATCCACCCTAAGTTTCAAAAAGAGGGTTCTCCTCCTCGGGTTCATCTCCTGAAAGGTGAGTGGGGTGAGCTAAGTAGCCCACTGACGGAAATATAACAGTGCAGTTTAAGTAAATATCAGGTTAGTAAATAATCAACAGTTGCAATATAATATATCGTACTTGACAATAATAATCTCATCATCATTTCCATATTACATCATCTTTTCCATTACTGTTGTCATCCAACGTAATGCCTACATACTACGCTGAGACCATTGTATTAAGTCCCGACATGGTCAAAATACATCCTTACAAGTATATCTCCGGCCCTCACATGGCCGATACTGACATTCCTCGAGTCAGCAACTGTCGACACCCATGGTCCAATAGACGTAAACCATCTCACACACATGGTCGATATTAGTTCAATAGTCAAGGGCACGTGGAAGCAGTATTACATATCTCGTATGATCAATTTCATAAATATTTCACAATTTTAGCACTTCTTACAACAGTGCATTGTGTCTAGGCAAATGAGTGGGTTCATCAAACTTTAAACCACTCATTGCTCAGGATCCATCTCATATAACATGTTCACACTTTCTGCAAAGTTAAGTTCTCTCACCGTAAAAGTGTGGAATCGTGGTCTCTGTTCAACAAGAAAACAAGTGTACAATCAATCATAATTCAACATACATAGCATCAAATGCATACACACAAGTAGTATTTCAAAAACCATATTTGTTTTCCCAAAAATCTCTAGGGTAGATGGAATTGAGTCTCCTATTCGGCTTCTAATCATTTTAAGTTACGATAATCCATAGTATAATATAATAATAGGGTAATAATAAGGTGTTCAGTCCAAAACTCATATTGCCTTTTGGGCATGACCAGATTGACTTATTGAGTTAGGCCTAGATACTCAGGTCATTTCTCGGTTGTCTTCTGGATAGAACCAGATCTGACATGATGAGTAAGGCTTCTAGGTCACTCAGTGCCCGACAAATATAGCGTCGGCCTGCAAGTGAAGTCATTCAGTTCCCGACCAATAGAGTCGGCTTGGAAGTGAATATAATAGTAGATACACTATACTAATAAGAGAAGAGGGTTAGTACATTTTTAATTTATCAAGGGTATAAACATCACATGCATCAACAACAATCAAGAGTTTTACACTAAAAAACTGGGTCCCTCGGAACATGTCTCGGAATCAGGTATTATGGCTTCGGATCATCTGAACCACTGTTTAAGCTAGTCACTGACTTCGGATCGTCCGAAGATCAGATCTCGGATAGTCCGGAGGTCCTTCTGAATTGAAAAACAAAGAAAACAGGTCTCGGTGGGTTTGTGGGTCTCAGAACATGCTGAGTGAGGCTCGGATCGTCCGAGTGGGCTTCGGTCCTTCCGAGCTCGACTCGGAACATCCGGACGAGTTAAACTTGCCTCGGACGCTTCGGGCTTCGTGTAAAGCTCGGAACGTCCGAAGGGCTCCGCTCGGACCGTCCGAAGGGTTTTCCCAGATTCGATTTTCACATCCAACCGGTCAGATGGACTCCTCAGTGAGTCCTCTTTCCATAAGGAGTGATTAGGAGTTTTAAAACTAAGCAGGCCATTAGATCTTAGTACCAAAAACTCATTGATACAATAAAAATTGGATTTTTCTTTAAACTTCAAACTGGTTTTACACATCAAAACTTGGCCAAATTTGGTTTTTCTTCATTCTAAACCGACTGAAATTGAAAGAGGAACACACTGGTTACCTTCACTTGAGTTTTTGAGTTGAAAATCTGACTTTTGAAGTTTCTTCCTTTAAGCTACGGTTAAGCTAAAATTTGGAAAACAGAGAGGCTGAGAGGGAGAGTTGGGATAACTCAGAACAACTGAGACTGAGAAAGAAGATTTGGTGGGAGTTTGAAAGCTGAACAGAGGGCTGAATTTATAGAGATTGATCCGTCGATGGTGGCCATCGGGCCACTATATGCCGCTGCATGCAGCTGCTGCCGATGTCCCGAACAGTAACTGTACTGTTTGGGCGTTAGTTGCAAATCAGCCCTTCCAAAATTCCCATTTTGCAAATAAGTCCCCATTTTGATAAAAATTTGATTTTTAACCAAAAGCAATACTTTTAAGGCTTGAAAATTTTATTCCAACCTGATAGATAAGTTGGATTTTACAAACTCTAGTCACCACAAAATTTTGGAGACTTAAACTCACGAAAAACCATAGATTTTATTAAAAACCATAATTTAACACTATTTACATGTTTTAACTTGTGTTAAATAAAACAATTTAAACTCTTTATTTTTGGGGTTTGAAAGAATAAAGTAGACCATACTAAAATGGTCTAACATACTAAACTTGTTCCAAAAATTATCTCATTTCCAAAACCATTAAAAATATTTATTTATCCCTTTCGGGGTTTTGACGGGCAGTTTTAAACATTATTTTCTGAAAATAAAATTATTTTAAAATCAGAAATAGAAATCCTTAACTAAAGAGAATAACATCATCCAATAATAATCACATAATAACACAATTAATAAAACAATAATAATAAGCGGTAAATTACCATCTTGCCCCTCCAGCTGGATGAGTTGGATCACTGAACTTTCGAGCTCAGATTGGGCTACACCTACGCTTTTCACAAAGCCCTAACCGTAATCTTCGATATTAACCCGTTTAAGCAAGATTTATTAAGCTAAACTACGACTAATTTGGGTCAGGATATTACACAATTAGTAAAGGAAGGGATTCTACCGAGTCTTGACTTTACTTAGTTAGGTGTGTGTTTGGAATGCATTAAAGGTAAGCAAACCAAACACATTAAGAAAGGTCCCAGTAGAAGTAAATGGCTACTTGAATTGATCCACACTGACATATGTGGCCCATTTGATGTTCCAACTTTTGGTGGAGAATCTTATTTTATCACCTTTATAGATGATTTTTCACGTTATGGTTACATTTATCTATTGCACGATAAATCTCAAGCAATTAATTCCGTAGAGATACTTATCACTGAGATAGAAAGACAATTAGATAGGAAGGTGAATGTAATAAGATCTGATAGGGGTGGTGAATATTATGGAAGATATGATGAAACGGGTCAACATCTGGGGCCATTTGCTAGATTACTAGAAAGTCGTGGTATTGTAGTACAATACACAATGCCTGGTAAGCCTCAACAGAATGATGTTGCTGAAAGGTGTAACCGTACGTTTATAGATATGGCTAGGAGAATGCTATGTAATAGCAATGTACCTATTATGTTGTGGATGTATGCATTAAGGACCGCAATGTATATATTAAACAAAGTTCCTAGTAAGTCAGTTCCGAAGACACCTTTTGAACTGTGGATAGGAAGGAAACTCAGTTTAAGACACCTGCATATATGGGGTTGTCCAGTGGAAGCAAGGATATATAATCCAAATGAAAAGAAGCTTAATGAGAGGACAATCAGTGGTTATTTCATCGGTTACCCTGAGAAGTCCAAAGGGTATATATTTTATTGCCCGAACCATAGACTAAGGATTGTAGAGACCGGAAACACAAGATTCATAGAGAATGGTGAGGTTAGTAGGAGTGATATAGTGAGAAGTGTGAATATACAAGAAGTGAGGGTACAAGTCCCTATGCCCGTAACTCCAAAGATTATCGTCGTTGTTCTTAATATCATTGAACAACATAATGAAACAGAATACTTGAATGATCAATCACTCACTGAGGAAACTATCATCACTGATGACCTAATTGTAGAACAACTACAAGAAATAGTCTTAAGAAGGCCTCACAGACAAAGGAGACCTGTTATTTTGAATGATTATGTGGTTTACATATAAGAATCGGATTGTGATTTGGGGACTGTTAAGGATCCGGTCACTTATGAAGAAACCATAGAATGTGAAAATTCTGATAAATAGAAAGATGCCTGAAAGATGAGTTAAACTCCATGGACCAGAATGAAGTTTGGGATTTAGTAAAATTGCCCCAAGGATACAAGAAAGTCGGATGTAAATGGGTCTTTAAGAGTAAACGAGATTTAAAGGGCAATCTCGAATGGTATAAAGCCAGACTTGTGGCCAAGGGTTTCACTCGAAAGGATGGCATTGATTATAAGAGACCTTCTCTCATGTATCTAGGAAGGATTCTTTCAGAATTGTTATGGGTCTGGTGGCTCATTATGATTTGGAGTTACACAAGATGGATTTCAAAACTATGTTTTTGAATGGTAATCTAGATGAGGATGTGTATGTGGATCAACCTAACTGATTCTCCATAGAGGGAAGGAACACATGGCATGCAAACTTAAGAAATCGATTTGTGGTCTTAAGCAAGCCTCCCGGCAATGGTATCTTAAGTTCAATGATATTATTACTTCCTTCTGTTTTAAGGAAAACACCGTTGATCGGTGTATATACCTGAAGGTTAGTGGGAGCAAATATATCTTCTTAATATTGTATGTTGACGATATCTTGCTTACCACTAATAATCTTCGTATAATGTTTGAAACCAAAAAGTTTATCTCCACTCAATTTGAAATGAAATATATGGGAGAGGCAGCCTACGTAATTGGAATAGAAATATTCCGTGATAGAACACGTGGAATTTTGGGACTGTCTCAGAAAGGCTATATAGAAAGAATATTAGAGAGATTCAAAATGCAAAATTGTTCCCCTCAGGATGCTCTTATTCAAAAGGGAGATAAATTTAGTCTCATGCAATGTCCGCAGAACGAACTAGAAAGAAAACATATGGAGGAAATGCCTTATGCTTCAGTGACAGGTAGTCTCATGTATGCACAGACCTGCACCAGACCGGACATTAGCTTTCCCGTTGGTATGCTGGGCAGATATCAAAGTAATCCTGAATTAGATCACTGGAAAGTTGTAAAGAAAGTTATGAGGTACTTGCAAGGTACCAAAGACTTCATGCTCACATATAGGATGTCTGAGAATTTCGAGGTCATTGGCTATTCGGATTCAGACTTTGGTGGATGCGTTGACAGCAGGAAGTTTACTTTTGGCTGCTTGTTCCTTGTGGGTAACGGAGCAATTTCTTGGAAAAGTGCCAAACAGACTATGGAAACAGAATTTGTGGCGTACTATGAAGCCACTGTTCAAGGAATGTGGTTGCTGAATGTTATCTAAGGGCTTGGAATTATCGACAGCATTGCTAGGCCGCTGAGAATTTATTGTGATAACACCGCAATAGTTTTCTTCTCAAAGAACGACAAGTACTCCAATGGATCAAAACAAATGGAAGTGAAGTACTTCATCGTAAAAGAAGAGGTTCAGAAATAAACGGTGTCTATTGAGTATATCAACACTCAACTCATGATAGCAGATCCGTTGACTAAAGGGTTACCTATAACGACCTTCAAAGAACATGCTAATAGAATGTGTCTTGAACGTAACTCATCTTGATGTATTTGACGTTCTTGATGTATTTTTTTTTGGACTGCCTTATGTATTTATGTGATATTTGACACTTGAGTACTCTTGATAGTGTTTCTGATATTTTATTTTTGTTTATCTTATTTTATTTGTATACATTATGTGTGATTGTTTGTCACTAACAAAAATAATCTTTGTAATAAGACACTTATGTGGACCGTTATGAAATCTCTCACTTAAGAGTTATGCTAAGTGAGTCACTTATATTGTAATGATGGAAGGGACCATGTCGGACAAAATGATGTGCAACCGCCATCACTCGCATTTGTGGGTTATTTAGTATTAACATTATGATGATAATCGTATTATGATTATTTGAATGTGAATAATGCGCGCACCTTATGTTTACTTTAGTTTTAAATTCAATGATGATGATGTGGACCAAGCGGGAGAATGTAAGATTAACAGTCTCTTTTAATGTTGCCCACAATCATTTTGAATTTGAAACTCAAGGGTCACATTCGTATCTCTTGCATGTAACGGTTGAGAGACATAAGTGGGTCAGTTACCCACTTTGATGGTGTGTGGGTTTAAGGCTTTGAAACTGTCATTTGGGTCCTCCTTCTTACTTAACATAGCTCTCTCTCAATCTATCCATTACCTTATGCAAAACTGAGAGAAATTAAGGAAGAGAAAAGAAGAGAAATCCAGTGGCTATTTTGCAACACAGAGTAAGAAGCTTAAAGAACTCACTTAATAGCGATGGATTCGGGTAGGCATAATTTATTTATGATGTTTATTTCCGCCTTATGAATACTATGATTATATATGTTTGTAAAACACCATTTGATTCATGATCTTGTGGCATATAATCAGTGGATTCAAATCATTTTTTATTTGGTAAGAAAGATATTGTATGATTCAAATGCCCAAGCACTCAATCCCATTAAGAAAATAATCTTTCAAATTAAAGAGGCGATTTTCCCGCCTACTATAAATCCCATACTAACATCATGAATTGAAAAGTTTTAACCCCAATTGCTATTAGAATACCATTTACTTGATCTGTGCTTAATTAAACAGTTTCATTTAAACATGTCTTTATTTAATACAAATTGATCCGATCTCTATAAAGTTCTTTTCTTGATTTTCGAAATGTCAAGAACACATTATTGGTCAATGTTCTAACCTTTAGCTAATATAGAGTTCATTATGCTGAGAGCAATAGCCTAATATCTCAAGAATAAACAATGACTCAGGGTTACAAGACTGATACCCATTATTGGTAATAGGGTTTGTTCTGCTTAGGGATGTCAGTTTGGACCGAAAATCCAAAAGCCCAATGAGCCCGGTCTGATAAAAAAAGAACTTCGAGCATTCATTAGAGTCTAATTGCTAATCTGGCTCAAGCTTCAACGTATCAATGTTCAAGTCCGAAGTCCAATACCTAGCCCAAATATTTTATGTATATTTTTATACTTTCAATAAATATAATAAAATCAGTGTAGAGATTGAAGTAGACTTAATGAGTTATAAGTGGACCAAATTTAATCTCAAAATCAATTTATAATCACTTGATCTTAACGGTCAAACTTACTTAAAATTCTTTCTTTTAATTTTGTAAGGACATCAAGTCACTTTGACCACTAAGATCGAATAGGTATAAATAATTTTGTTTTTAAGCTTTGTAGTAGGAGTATAAATCTCGGTATCGGCCGAGATTCAGATATCGGCTAATAATTCTGTCGATAAATTTCTCTCTCCTATTTTTTTTTTAAAAAGACCAATATCGGCCGATATTGTAAATATCAACCGATATTATCGCCCTTGCTTTGTAGACTTATAGCTCAATAAGTCTATTTTCAATTAACATGATTAATTTTTTAATACAATAAATGAAATTTAAAATAATAGAGAAATGAACAAAGTACTGTGATGTACAAAGTCATTCTTAGTAGGTACATTCTAATTCGTGCTTATTCTCGGGCTCAGACTTCCTCTTGCGTTTTGAAATAAAAGAACATCTTCTTTCCAAGATGGCTAATAATTATTTTACAAGATAAATGTTACATTTATTTGATCATTCAAAAGTTTACTTAATTAAAAAAGTAATTGATCACATTTGAATGAGTCAAATGGCAACTTGCACACCATATCATCCTATATACATTTTGGCATGGCACCTGCTAAATGTGCTTGAAACGAACCGACCTGAAAATAGGACTTAGGGCTTGACTCAGTGTGATATTGTCCGTTTTGGGCCTCGCACACAAGTGAGCCCGAACGATTTTGTTCTTGGGCCCTGGCCCACATGGCCAGGCCCAAAAGGCCTTCCACAAGAGTACAAGGGGTGGCTTTCAAATATACCCCAACCGACATCCCTTCACTACCGATGTGGGACTCCCACATTGGTGGTGTGGGTTGGGTATCACAATCACTCCCTCTAAAGCCTCGAGCCGTCCCCTGCTTGACCCGGTCCAGCTCAACAACTCCAGGGAAGGAGGAAAGCCCACACAGTCCGAGTGTTGAACCTCGGCTCTGATACCAAATTTGTAAAGACCAGACCCGAAAACAGGGCTTAGGGCTTGACTCAGTGTGATATTGTCCGTTTTAGGCATCGCACATAAACGAGCCCGCACGGTTTTGTTTTTAGGCCCTGGCCCACATGGCTAGGCCCAAAAGGCCTCACACACAAGAGTACAAGGGGTGGCTTTCAAATATACCCCAACCCACAACCCTTCACTACCGATGTGGGACTCCCACATTCGTGGTGTGGGCGGGGTATCACAGTGTTGGTCTAAGGGTTCGTTAGAAATGTCTTTTTTTTTTTAAAAGAAAAAGTACATAGCCCAACAAAAATGATCTTTGATTAAATTGATCAAGTCATATTTTTTAAGTTCTTCAAAATTTAACCAATTTAAATTATTTTTAATCTTTAAAATTTGTAATCTTAAAAAACATAGTTTCATTGATATGATCAAAGTAATATTTTGTTGAGTCTAACACTCAAACAAAAATCTTTCCAAGATCCATCACCATCCCGCTCAATGGGCTCCATACCTAAGGTGTGGGATAATACAACAATATGCAAGTGATCATCCTTTTCTTAATAAACTTAGTTTCACTCTGGTAAGAAGATTATGGGTTTAAAATCTCACTCGGACTTTCAACATCATCTGAAATTCATAATGAAATTAAAATTCTAATGAAATCAATTAGAGAACATAAGAATTAAATGCCTATCGCCGGCCATGGCTACTCAATTTATAGAGAATACTTTGATAAAAATCACAACATTGACACTCTTGGAGGAATGCCATGTGACATCTCCTTAATCACCTCTTAATCCTAGACCTACATTGTATTGAACTTGAAAAAGAAAAAAAAGACAAAAACAAAAACCTTATGGTCAACCACCTCCTTGTCCCCTCATTGCCAATTTTTATTCTTCCCATCAGTTCAGTACCGGCCTTGAAATCTCAGGGTCCCTAGGCACAGTGTATTGGTGGGGGCCCTAATTCCTGAGAGCAGTGCAAGTGGAGGCTCTATATCCCATTAGTCACATTGGGGGGCCCTAATTCTTGAGAGCAGTGCAAGTGGAGGCTCTACATCCCATTAGTCACATTGGAAGGCCATATGCGGTAGCCTAGTTGTCCTAAAGCCAAGGTCAGCCCACATCAACTTTCATGTTCTTCAGTTGGGCCATAGATGTCCATATCATTCCCCCTTAATTGAAAAGAATTAGTCCTCAAGATAAGATCAACGGCCACCGAAGAGAAATCAATTGCAAACGGATATTTTCAACAATGCCTTCATCTTCTTCTCTGCTTAGGAAGATTAGGTAAGACACAACCATTGTGTAGCAATCTTTAGGCTAGAGTACCAAGAGCAATAAATTCATCCAACTTGTGGTCACAAAATTAGAAAAGTTGTTGCATCATAAAACTTTCCCAAATAGGATCTATGTAGGGTTGAGCAAATGCTTGCATCAAGTGTGATCATAAACTATAATCTTTCATAATCCTCAACTCTAGGAGCCATATTATTGCCTTGACTATCCACATCTACAACTAATGTGTCACCACCCGAAAATCCTTCTTTGTCTAGTTTGAGAAAATAAGGATTAAGAATACTAGACTCAAGTCTTCTTGAGGTTGCAATGCTAAAGTCTCATAAATCATATTTGGTGGATCAGGATGTATTTGAACCTTATCCTAAAAATCCACTCTTTTCTTTGTGAAAGGAGTAAGTGTTTTGTTTCCCATCATACATAATGTTTATGTTATATTATCATAATTTTTCCAATAACAAATGACAAGCATCCATATATTCGTACTTTGTCAAAGTATTTATTCTCAATAAAGAAAAAATTCAAACATTATTTATCCACAAATCATCTCGTTTCCTTTCTTTAACCATGAAACTTGATATGGCCGAGGATGTTTTTGTTGCTTCAACTTTAAGTTTGTCAACTACCTCTTAAGCAATCTCATTACTGTAGCTGCCGCCATCAATGATTAAATGACAAACTTTTTCACCAATCCTTCATTTGGAATGAAGGGTATTTATTTTTAGTCTATCTTCCATCAGATTGTTTCGAGTCAAAAGGAGATTAAATTCTTTTGCATATTCAGCTACTGCCATGATTCTTTATTTAAGCATTTGCAACTAATGAAACTGATAGAATATCAACCGATACTTTATTAATACACATTACATGGTATTTATATACAAAACACTACATAACCCTAATTAGGAAAACCCAAATCTACCCTTAATAATATATGGAAAGTACACTACTAACACCCGCCCTCAAACTTACGATGTGACAGTGTTAAGCATCGAGAGTTTGCTAAGAAGAAACTTAAAGCGTCCAACAGTGTGGGACTTATATACAAAACACTGCATAACCCTAATTAGGAAAACCCAAATCTACCCTTAATAATATATGGAAAAATACACTGCTAACAGAAACAAATCTTGAATATAGTTAGTGAGAAGAAAAGATTTTTGCATCAATTTCCTTAATTTCTCCCATGATTGAGTTTTTCTCCTTTCCTCAGGTATGCCTTTCCATTTTCATTTTCTTGTACCATGCTAATGCTTTTACATTCAATTTAATCGCCACTAATTATACTCTTTTGGTGACAGGAATATTTCTACATTCAAAAATATTTTATATTATTTCCAACTAATCTAAAAAGTCATCACCAATCATACCTCTGAAACATTCTAGAATTTAAAGTTTTATACTGAAAGATCTATCATCGTCATCTCAATGATACCTCCTATCTTATCTTGTACCTCGATCTCCATGCTCATGTATGTTTCTCTGATGATTGTGGTTGAATTGACCATCAACTCTGCTACCTTCGGAAGATTCCTCATAAAACGTAGCTCTTGAAACCCTATATAGATTATCTTCTAACCATAAAGACTTCAAGGTCTTTTGACACTCCCAAATGTGTTTTCGGCACAATGGAAAGATACCCTTATTTGTAAAACACTGTGTTTTAAGCATTTGGGAGTGTCAAAAGACCTTAAAGTCTTAAAGTATTTTTATCAGGCTATCGTAATTAGTTCGGATATTCAATTTGAGAAATTTTGAAAATAAACAGTGCTTAAAAAATAACTTTAAAGTTTTAAAGGAAATTTTATAATTTAAATAATCACTATTGTGCACAGTGGTTCGAATGAACCAATGGTTCATTCGAACGAATGGGCTGAACAGTAATGCGAAATACTGTTCAGCCCATTCATTCGAATGAATTAAATTTATACTTGGGGCATTCGTTCTAATGAATGATGCATTCGAGTGAATGCCAAAATGAACTAGCAGTTTGTTCGAATGAGTGAAAAACGCGAGGCAGAATGGTAATTTCACCCTAAAACGGGTGTGTAGAGGCAGAAAAGTAGGGTGTGTGTAAGTCACGCCTTTTTTTTTCTTCTTTATACATGAGAGGGTAGTTTAGTCTTTTTCTTCTTATAGTCATAGTTTGGGTTGTAAATACTCTGTAAATTACCAGCCTCTGCATCTGCCTGTTTGAACTCCCCGCCTCTTCTTTGTGCAAGGCTGTCTCTCATCTGCGCCTAACCAGTCTCCCTGTCTGGCCTCTTCTGCCTCTCTGCCGGCCCTGAAAAAAATAAATCGCCTCTCTAAATCAGATCTACATGCAATAGATGCCGATGATATTGTTGTAGTTTTTCAGTAATCATGAAAGAAATGTCATTGGTACGGGACTTCTTCTTGATTGAGTGGGAAATAAAATGATTATTGCTTCAACAATGACTCTCGCCCTGGGATCCAACCCTCTCAGATACGGTCAAAATTGCATTTGTACCAAGCTTTTGTTTGCACCAACCCCACTAATTAACTTTCCATCAAGTAATTGAACCATAAAGTTATCAATCTCAGTTTGTGTTGTTGTATCATTTCCAATCAAACCATCAGAGTTCCAAGCCTCGTAATATACCTGAAGGCACTGCTAATGGCCTTAGTGAGGGTCTCGAGACAAATATCCACCTTAATGGTCAGATTTCCACGGCTATTAAAGATCTACCTTGCTTCGTCCTTTTTACTCTAGCCCGTTTCACAACATGATTGGGATTATAAACATATTGGATTTGCAGAAAGCTCTTCATCTTCTTCGGCATATCCAACTAGCAATTTGGTTTGAAAATGTTTGTTGATCGACAACGTAATAGAGTTGCTATTAATGAATGCAATTTTTACAAGCAGAATGGTCATTTGAAGACACAATGTCCTTTGCTATTGAAGAGACAACAACCGCAATTGCAAATACACAAGCATACTCGTGCAGTTGCAATTGTTTCTTCTCGGAATAAGATGTAATTTTCACTCTGATGTTGTCCATCATTGTTAAGCAGTTATAGAATTTTCTTTTTACACATCAACCTAATATTTGTCTATAGTTTCTTCCTCCATAGGTTTTCCTTCCTCAACCCCTTCAAATATACCACACTCCACTCGGGTCTTTGACTCAGGAGTCACTCATCACATAGCTAATGATATTTCTTTGTTTATATATTTATCTTTATCTTCCTCTTCCTCATTTGTTTCTGTGTTGATTACCAATGGTACTCCCATGTCATTAGCAGGTGTTGGTTATATTGTGTCCTCTTATTTGTGTCTTTTTGATGTTTATTGCATTCCTCATCTCACTCTAAATTTGATCTTTGTTAGTCAGTTATGTGATTCTGTGTATGTTGTTCATTTTTCTCCCACTTTGTGTTCTATGTAGGATCCTCATTTCAAGAAGGTGATTGGGACATGCCGTAGAGAAGGAGGATTATATGTGTTAGAGCAGCTTCAGACTCCTGATTTTGCTGCGTCTTTTATTGATTTATCATCTTTTTGTTTGAGTCCCAAGTCATCTAGTTTTATTTTTGTTATTCTCGTATTGGACATGTTTCTAGTTCTTTTTAAACTACTTAGTCTCTAAAGGAGCTTTAAGAAATATAAATTGTCATGACATTTCTGATTATAATGGACATAAACTTGCTAAATTTTCTACATTGCTCTTTAATAAAAGCTCTTCAATTTCTCTTGCTCTTTTTGATTTAGTTCATTCTGATGTTTGTGAACCTATATCTATTCCTACAA
The DNA here is from genome assembly GCA_022113865.1 of Chimonanthus praecox. Taxonomy (NCBI): domain Eukaryota; kingdom Viridiplantae; phylum Streptophyta; class Magnoliopsida; order Laurales; family Calycanthaceae; genus Chimonanthus; species Chimonanthus praecox. Next base: position 37,704,787 of record CM039091.1, read on the forward strand.
AAGGGGGGTCCAGATATTATGTATCTTTTATTGATGATTATTCTCATTATTGTTGGGTTTATCTTATGAAACGTCGTTCTAATTTTTTTGCTATCTTTCAAACTTTTTATTCATTAATTCGTACAGAATTTTCTGCCACCATTAAATGTTTTCGAGGTGATTTAGGTGGAGTGTATATCTCCAGTAATTTTTCTAACACACTTGCTTCGGATATGACCATTCACCAATCTTCTTGTACTGGCACTCTTGAGCAAAATGATTTTGTTGAAGGGAAACATCGGCACGTCGTTGAGACTGCTCGCTCTTTAGTACTCTCTGCTAGTGTTCCTAGCATTTTTTTGGGGAGAAGCAGTTCTCACCTCAACCTATGATATTAACAGAATTCCTACTGCCCTCACCTCTGGCTTATCTCCTTTTGAAAGACTGTATGGTAGTACTCCCAACTATCTTTCCTTAAAAGCATTTGGTTGTACATGTTTTGTTCTTCATCCTCACACTGAGCACATTAAATTATCTGCACACTGCAATTTGTATTTTTCTTGGTTATGGTGTGGGACAAAAATGATACCACTGTTATGATCCTAGTGCACATAAATTATATGTTTCTCGCCTTGTTGTTTTTCTTGAATATATTCCTGTCTTTTCTATTCCTTTTAGTTTTTGTTCTTTAACTAAATATGAGTTTTTATACATTGATCATTTCTTTGATGATAATGATTTTTCTGTTTCTGATAATGTCAATGAATTGCCTCATTCTGTCCCATCTACATCTCTGCTCTTGTTGAAGATGTATCATCTGCAAATATTAATCCTCCATCTCATTCGGCAGATTCTCCCTCAACTTTTGACGATGTGGATCTTGTTACTCCTTGTTATCCTTGGCGGATCCATATGCCTGCTACTCGTTTTTGTTATTATCATAGTGATTTTGATTTTTCCTGTTATACTACTTTTTTTTCTTCGTTTCTAACCTCCATTCATTCTAACGTTTGAACCAACCTCCTATAAGGAGACTATTTGTGATCCTCTTTGGCAATATATTATGGATGAAGAACTTTCTGCATTGTACAAAACTGGCACGTAGAACATGGTACCTCTTCCCCAAGATAAATGTGTTGTTGGCTACAAATAGATGTATAAAATTAAATCTAAGTCTGATGGTTTTGTGGAGGGATATAAGACTGGACTTGTTAAGGGTTTTATCCAAGAATATGGTATTAATTACAAAGAGACTTTTGCTATTGTTGCGAAAATAACCTCTATTCGTACTTTAATTGTCGTTGCATCAGTTCATAAGTGGAGTTTGTCGCAGATAGATGTTAAAAATGTTTTTCTGAATAAAGATTTCTCTAAAGAAGTTTATATGGTTTATCTCCATGGTGTTCCTCATAATCCTGGGGAAGTATGCAGGCTCAGAAAGGCATTATATGTCTTAAACAGGCACCTAGTGCATGGTTTTAGAAAATTCTCTACAGTGATTGGTTCTCTTAGCTTTCAATCCAATGCCCATGATTCTACCTTATTTGTTCGTTCAACCTTTTTTAGGGGCATTCTTCTGCTTTTATATGTTGATCATATGATTTGACTGGTGACGATCTTGATGGTATAGTACAATTGAAGTTACAGTTACACTGCCAATTTAAAACGAAGGACTTGTGGCCATGCGATACTTCCTATGAATTGAAGTTAATTTTTCTCTCAAATGTTATCTTCTCTTTCAATCCAAATATGCTCCTGATGTTCTTCAAAGAGTTCGCATTATTGACACAAGGCTAGTTGAGACACCTTTAGAGGTCAATGCTCATTATACTTCCTCTGATGGTGTGCCTTTAGCTGACCTTTATGTTGTATCACATTATGGTTGGGAGCTTGTCTATCTCACGATCACGCGACCAAATATTGCATATGCAATTATTATTGTCAGTCAATTTGTCTCCTTACCTACTATAGTTCATTGGGCAGTTATGATTCGTATTTTACGATATATTCGTGGAACCTTATATTAGAGTAAGTTACTTCCCTCTTCATCGGCACTGGAGCTCTGAGTCTTCTCTGATGCTGAGTGGGCTGGTGATCCCTTTAATAGTAAGTCTACCACTGGTTTTTGTGTTTGTTTTGGGTGACTCACTTATCTCTTGGAGAAACAAAAAACAGTTTGTTGTTGCTCGCTCATCTGCCGAAACTGAGTATCATGTTATGGCTTCTACCACTGCTGAGATAGTTTGTGTAACGCCCTGACCCGGAGGTAGGCCTGGAACGCTGCTAATTTTTTTTTTTAAAAAATCCTTAACAACTCATAACTTGGCTTGATCAAACGTTAGGCCCAGAAATAAATGTTACACATGCTCTTTACATGTGGATCCAAATACATACCATAAATCTACCCATTTACAAGCATACATCTTAGAAACAAATATTTTCATCATAAAAAGGCAGTCTCATTTATAACAGAGTTACTAGCAGTAAAATGGTGGTTCATACATGATTACAAAATAAGTACCAAAAGAGGTACTTTACAAAAACATGGTTCCAAGAACTAATGGTCAAAATAAATGAAATTCCCATCCATGGAATTCCAAGTAACTGCAACAGCTTATCCATCCTTAAGCTTGAAATTGAGGTTCCTCCTCCTCGGGCACATCTCCTGAAATGTGAGTGGTGTGAGTTAAGTAGCCCAGTGAAAAGAACATAACAATGCAGTATAATGAATGTCAGGTTAGCCAAAATCAATTATTTTATCATAATATGTTTATCATGCCAATACATATATCAAGTAATCTTCATAACTACTGACATCCAACGTAACATTTAGACACTACACTGACTATAAGCATTAAGTCCCGATACGGTCAAAATGCGGAATCTTGCAAATACATCTCCAACACACTTGGGCCGGTACTGACACACCTGGGTCAGCAACTGACAAACCTGAGCTAGTAGACCCAAACTGACATACCTGGGCCGGTAATCGACACACTTGGCCCATAATAGTTCAATAGTTAAGGGTACGTGGAAGCACTATCAATATCATCATAGCTCATAAGCATTTCATCATCATAATCACAATATACGATAAACATCGTTAGTATCAATAAGTGTTTTTCATAATAGTGCATCATGTCTAGGCATATAACTGGGTTAATTAAATCTCATCCTTGAAACCACTCATTGCATTATATTCTCTTAACCTGATTTACTCCTAGTGCAATGTTAAGTCTCCTCACCGAATGTGTGGGGTCTCGGAGTATCTGTAAAACATGCAAACAGATATACAATCAATAATCAATCAATATACACAGATATAATACAAAACATATTCATAGTATTTCAAATCCTTCTATCCTATTTTCAAGAAAAATTCCAAGGGTAATAGATCTGAGTCTCTTAAATGGGTTGCTATCCATTTTAAAGTTACAATAATCAGCAATATAATAAGGTGCTCAGGCCACTACACGTATTACCTCCTGGAAATTACCATGGAAACATATTGAGTTAAACCTAGAGATATAAGATGCTTAGGCCATTACTCATATATTGAGTTAGGCCTAGAGATATAGGATGCTCATGCCACTACTCGTATAACGAGTTAGGCCTAGAGATCCCTCAGTACCAGAACCCTTCTTTTCTACCGAGCGGCGAAGTTAATCGCTCAGCTATGATAGCTATCGGGTTGCGTCAGCCACAGATAGAGAGTATCGGCCTAGAAGTGAATACATAGTATAGGTTTACATAATAATACCAATGAAAAGAGGTTAGTATCATTTTTAATTATTAAATGGGTATAAACATCACATTAAAACCTAAGATCTAAATCATGAAATCCTAATTTCGACTAAGTTTCAAAAACCTGATCTGGGTTCTTCAGAACATGCCTCTGAATCAAGTACTGTGGCTTCGGACCTTCCGAACCACTGCCTAAACTGGGTCTTTACAAAATTTTCAGAACTCAAGTTCTGTCCTTCCGAACTTCCGAAGTTCAGGTCTCGGAACTTCCGAGCCTGCTACTGAATAGAAACAAAAACAGGAAAAATCAGTCGGTCTATGTGTCTCGGAACCTGCTGAGGACTTCTCGGAACTTCCAAACAGTTTGGGACATCCTAGGAGTCTTGGAATGTCAAGGTCTGATCAGCAGAAACAGAGAGTTCAACAGTTAGTCTCTGCTCCTTCGGAACCTCAAACTAGAGTTTGGAGCTTCCGAAGTATTACCTTCGGACCTTCCGAAGGCCGATTCTCGAAACTTCTGAGAGTCGTCTTCTTATTCTGTTACCTGGAACAGAGCAGTGACGGGCGGGACAGTGTAAAATACAAATCCAGAAACAGTGGGTTTTTGGGACTCATTTTTCTCATCCTTCTGGTCAGATGGACTCTTTAGTAAGTCCTCTTCACTTTCAAAATCAATTGGATCATTCATACTAATTAAAACATCAGATTAAAAAGGAAAAACCAGTAAAACACAAGAAAATTCATGTTTTCCACTAAACTTCAAATCCGATTTTAGGATTCAAAACTTAACCAAAATGACTTCCATTTGATCCTAAATTGACTAAAATTTAAAAACAAAGACAATGGTTACCTTCACTTTTGTTCCTGGATTGAAAATCAGCAACTGGAAAAATCTTCTATTTAAGCTAATGGTAAAAATAGACAGAGTAAAACAATGGTTTTTCTCTTGAGAATTCAGTGAAGAATTCATCTGGGAATGACCTGAATTTATAGGAAATGGGAGGTAAGTAGTAGGCTTCATGCATGGCCATGGAGTGACCACATCAATCTGCAAGCTATGATCGTAGGTTGCATGAGTCGATGCTCATGCACCTGCTTCATCGCATCACTTGCTACACATGTGTTTGCAAATTTTTTATTTTTGCGATTTAGTCCTCCATTTTCTTTATTTGCATTTTAACCCTTTTTCATTAAATTTCAAAATTTAGCTAATAAATTATTTATTTAATTTAATCTATCTTGACAAAAATGTTGGGTTTTAAAATCTAAAGGTACTATAAACTTTTGGAGATTTATATTTCATCAGAATTACTTGATTTAAACAAAATTCATGTTTTTAATACTATTCACTTAACTTAATTTGTATTTTTTTAAAAAGTTTAAAATTTCTATTTTCAAAGCATGGAAATATAAAACAATGAATCAAAATAAAATCTAACTATACATATTTTTCTTAAAAAATTTCTAAGTTCTAAAATTATTTAAAATAATCGTTTCCTAGCTTTCGGGACCTTTTTCAGGTAATTTTTAATAACAGTTTTCTGAAATAATGAAATAAAGATACTTATAAATTTCAAAATCTAAATCCCTAATAAAGAAATCAATTTCACTCAAATAATAATAAACAAACAATTATTCAAATAATAAATACACTGTTAATGATAAATTATCATTTTGCCCCTCTAACTTAAATGAGTTGGATCAATGAGCTCTGATTGGGTCAATTCTGGACTTTTCACAAATCCCTCACTATAATTTATGTGATTAACAGGTTAAATCACGATTTATCATATTATTTAGGCCTAATTCAGGTCAGGGTATTATAGTTTGACTTCGTTGGTTGCTTGCAGACACGAGAGTCTCTCTTTCTGCTCCTACTCTTAATTGTGATAATAAGAGTGCTATTTAAATTGTACATAAATCAGTTTTTCATCAGCGCACTAAGCATATTGGGCTTGACTGCCACTTTGTGCGACATCACTACCACGTGGGCTCACCCATGGCGGTTTTAGTAAGACTGTGTGTGGATTTCCCACACGTAAATAAAAAAAAAAAAGTATATATCGAAAATGTTTGTCCTCTAAATATCTTTTCTTCATAATTACATTAGTGAAGTTAGACAAAAAAAAAGAAATTAGTCTCATAGACCATATATCATGGCCACACTTTTTAATCAGAATATAACTAGGCATCAATTTTTAAAAGTTATATGTTGGGTTGAGAATCGATCCAATTTAAAATATGAATTGATTAATCTAAATCCATTTTTGAAACATGGATTCGTATGTCAAGAATAATTTAAAACTTTTTTTTTTTAATTTGAGCTGGATTAACATCGTGATTTGCATTACGTGACCATTTGAGTTATGTCAATTATATGCTTATGTCCTTTTATATAAGTTTATGTAATGAGTTTTAAGACACAATTCTTTAGAGTGATTATACATTGATGATTAAGATTTTTTTATCTGAATACATCTATGTTTGAAAGAGCTAAGCACAATATACATTATATTTAGATTGAATTATTTACTTAATTATTTAAGACAACCTGAACTAATTAGATCCAATTAAAATGGACTAAATTATGGACGAATTACAAGAACTCAAAGTTAATATGGAGAGTAGGGTTATTACATCTCTACCAAACTTAAAACAAAGAAGATTTCATTCTCTCTCTTTTTTCATGATTAAGGTGTCTAGGGCTGCATTTGGATGGGGTAAGGGGGTAAAGAGGGATTACCCCCTTTACCTTTATTTGGTAACGAAGGGGTGAGGGTAAAAATTTAAAATTTTACCCCTCTCCCTTCTGTTTTTTAAAACCCCTTGGAGCATGGGGGTTTTCATGAAACCCTTGTTCCTCTTTACCCCCCTTTATCCCTCTTTGCATGTATGGAGCAAAAAAAAATTTAAAATATTTTTTAATTAATAAATATTATTTATTAATTATGTTTCATAAAATTTTATTTTTATTTTTTATAATATATGAATTTAATAAAAATTGTTAATATATTATCCTCTTTACCCCCTCTTTGTACCTATGGAGCAAAAATATTTTAAAATATTTTTAATTGATGAATATTAGTTAATAATTATGTTTTATAAAATTTTATTTTTATTTTTTATTATGTTGAATTTAATAAAAAAAATATGAAATCTAATAAAATTATTAATATATTAAGTTACCCATTGTTACCAAATAAGAATTTTTACCTTTAGGGTCAGTTCTTACTTTATCTAATTACCAAATAAGATAAGAGTAACCCCTACTCAAGGGTAACTCCTTTAAAATTTACTCCTCATCCAAACGCAGCCTAGGTCTCTTCAAACACATGATTAATCCTCGAAATATATGCAATTCTCTCCTTCCACATACATTATAAGAAAGATTCTCTTCACATACTTGGCCAATTCAAAATCATAATGACTATGTTCAATATGGCCCAATGAAACCATTTTACATTTTATCTTTAAAAATAATTAACTTAGAGAATGATTGAGACAATTTTTTGTTTATAAAGGTGACACCTTTTGTTGATTTATGTAAATGATAAAATGCATTTAATCGAATTCTAATACAAAAGATGATTATATATTCTATAATACACAAACAATTTAATCAGAAAGAGAGTTGATCGTGTTCCCTAACAGAAAATGTTGCTTCAGTCAATTTTATTTGTAATTTATTAATAAAAGTTATAGATATTCCTTTTATTTGATCAAGGGTGCAAACAGTGAAAGTAGGTTCTATCCTTGATATGACTTAATACAATCATGGAATATTTGGCTCGAGAGTGTCCCAATCATATCAACTATTGTTACTTTATATTTAAATTTCCAACTATTATGTAAATATTTATAAATAATTGAAGAATTTGTTTTAAATTTTATATTTAAATTATTTGATTATCATCATTATCTAAGCTATTTATTTCATTAATCTAGAGTTTGACTTTATATTTGAATTTGACAAATTATTTTCTTATCTAATGACAATCTTAATTATTTACTTATTTAATTATATATTTAGAGTTAAATATTCATCTAAACAGAGCTTTATTATACACCAGCATCTCTAACAATAAATTGATTGATAATTGAAATCCAATAGACGAAGTGGCGAACACAAAGGTGGATTGAATTAGATTTACCCCTCATACAATTTTAATTACAATCAATACTTCAATAGCATAAATATAGAGTGTCTATTTCGTGATTTTCCCTGTCTTGATTTTTCCTTCAATTTCTCTTCAATACCCGCACCAGAAAAGCCATCATCTCCTCTATTACTTCACACATCAAATGAAAATTCTAGGGTCTTTATTCAATCCTTCATCTTCTTCTTCTCCTTCTCTTTCTCCCTCTTCTTCTTCATTTGCTTCTTCTCCATTGAATTCTGCATCATCCAATGATCGAAATACCCGTTGCGAAGGTCTCGATCTCCTTGTAAAAGCAGTGCAACATATTGCTGGAACTGTCGTTTTGGACGTCCCTTTAATGCAGAAGAAGGTACTGAAGAAAGGGAAGAGAGCTTTCAGATACAGGAAAACAGTCAAAAGCGAAATTGAGAAGGAACAGAGAGATGACAAGACTGCAGAAGAGAAGAAAGATATTGCAATTGAGGTATTTTCGAAGCCAATACGGAGAAAGAGGACGCTGGCCTTGCCTTCCAAGTTCCAAGATTCAGTTCTCCAGCCATGGAAGCGCCGAACCCGTCGTCCCCAATCAATTCAGATTGATGGAGGTTTGGCTTCTTGATGCTTTCTTGAGTTGGGTTTTCTTTCTTGGGTCTGAATTCTTCTTCTTTCTGCTCAAGATGATGCAAAGATGGCTGTTTTGAGTAAGCAATCTTTGTTGGGTTTTCTTGCATTTTGTCTCATACAACAGAAAAGGAATCCGTCGAGTTTTATTGTTCTTTTCTTATTTGAGTCAGATCCTTACTATCACATTTGGGTCTTTTGACATCGATGAAAGGGTTGTTTGCTCTTCACATGCTTAAAAGTAAGATAGAGAATGATAGAGTAATTGATGTGATGTTCAATCAAATATACGGTTCACATTTAAATTCTAGAACTGATATTATATGAGTAATGGGCCTTTCTGAAGAAATTTTCTATGTTAGGTTCATGCTTCCCTTCTCTTCACCAAGAAATTCAGTTTGCTGTTATTCCTAAAGGAGACTTGTTTGAAAGAGGTGGATTAATTAATTGGTCGAGTCAGATTTCAATAGCTATTGTTTTTCCATTTCTTGAACAATGAGTTTAGTCGTATGACACCACCCCTTTACTTAATGGCTTCTCTTCGTCTGAATACATTTTCTCTGTTGGTGAGCTTTGTTATTGGGTAGAAACTGAAATTCAGATTAGTATTTTATTCTCTTTTTTTCAGTGGAAATCAGTAGTTTTATGAGTAGTAGTATTGCTGGTATTAGATTGCTGTTCAACTCTGGACTAAGGAAGATCGATCCTGTTTCCAATTGGTTTCTTTCATTACTTTGCTTGGGATTAGGGAGGGAAGACACAGAATTGGTACCAAAGGAGTGCGTGCATAGGTGCATTGTTGAACTCCTCAGCAGAATTCATTTATGTAGAATCAAGATTGGGAAGTAAAATACTGAAAAAATTTAGCCACATTTGATGAACTCTGTCCATATAAGTATTCTGATTGAGTGGAACCTGAATCATTTATAACTGAGAGTGCTAAATAAAATCATCAACGAGTCACAGTAGCCATTTGGTGGGTATTCAATAGGAAGAAGACACTCAAGTTTTATAGCTTAAGAAGATTTTTTCCAGCACCTGATCATGTTTTGATCTGAATTCTGCCGTCTGTGATGGGATCAAATATCTAGTTTAAAACCTTCCCATTGTACTATGGAATTAGAAAAGCTCTATTCCAGGGACTGTCATTGGATTGAAGTTTTTGGTTTAGATATTTTAATGTAAAAACTGCATGGTAATGCACAAAATAGAGGTAGTTTGCTATAGAAATCCGTTTGTCGTCGGAATGTTATTGCCAATTGGCTACACAGGGAAACTATATCAACTTCTTTGTTGATTACTCAAAGCAGAATACTTAAACAAGTAGTTGGAAACTCATTAGAGTACTGAAAATATGTCTCATAGCTTTTCAACTCAATTTACACTTAATTGATTCTTTAACTTGTTTCAAGTCCCCATCGAATGTTAATACTAATCTGAGTTTCAGAAGCTCGTAGTTATAGTAGCAGGCCTCCTAAAGTTGAGTTTACCAGAGCCTATTATCAAGAAAAGCTACTGGTTTTGGATTGCTCTCTAAATCAAAAGCAATGCCTTATTGTATCAATTGTTTTAAAGAGTTAGGTTAATTTCACATTATTTCTTTCCTCCAGTGATGATGTTAATTTTCTTTACAAAGATCATTGTTTTATACTCAGATGTTTGTTCTGTGGATCTCTCCACAAGGTTAAGCAAGAAACTAAATATCACTCTGCTAGTATTTCCTTCAAATGATACCAGTCTTCTCTAGTCCTCCTCCTTTCTGAATAAATCTTATCTTTTACTTGATATGGTTTAACTGCATTTAATGCCTGAGCATTATAGGTACTCTCTTAAATTTCATTTATGGACACTGCTGCACATACTATTTCTCTTCATGTTTGGATGTATGCTAATATTCATGCCCCAAATCAGCACTTTTTTTCTATGGCCGAGGTGTCCAGGCCTCTTAGAGCACTTGACTAATCCTCGGAACATGTACAAGCCTCCCTTTAGATTCCCAAATCAACACTTTTTCTGTGCCAAAATGTTTCCCGTGCCGTAATGCCACTGCAAAGTACAGACAGTAGGCAGTCATGTTCTCCCTATACCTTCTAATTGCGTGTAGAGACTGTTTGGTGCTCTGGAATTCTTAGATGGAACAGTTATCTTGTGGAACTTACAGATTGCCCAGAGAATTCCCTGTTTGGTGAAGCTTGAATAGAATGAAAATTATGATATCCCAGAGAATTCCAATTCTGAAGGATTTATAAATTCTCATGTGGAAGTATTAAATTGGGTTTTGGAATTTGAAATCCTGAATCACTTGTGCAATTTTTAGACTCCACCAACATGACATAAATTCTTCAAATTTGAGAATCAGTAAAATCTACTAACTTTGATTTTGAGGAAATTATGAATTCACACAGATCTTCTACCAACAGGCCTTAAATCAACCCAACCCGTTCTTATTAAATGCCCTTGCAGTTTTTCTACTTGGATTCTGAATTGACACATATGAAGTTTCTTGTGTCTGTTAATTCCAGTACAATCTAATTTAAACTACCATGTGTGGGGGAGTTCCCTAGTAATCTAATCAAAAGATGTATTGGCTTTTCTTGATTGATAGTAGAGTTCTAATGCTGATCTTAACAATAGCGATGAACCTTAATGATCAATCTCATCTCAAAATGTACAAAAATAAAAGGAGATGGAAAAACATTTTTGAGTCACTAATAGAATGGTTAAGGACCACTTTGCTAGAAACTTTGAAATATATACATATATAGTCAAAACTCTAATAAATCGGAGTGCAGTCAACACAAAATGACAAAATATTTGAAAAGTTTGAACAAGATGATAGCAACCCATATGATGTATATGACATAGACACCTACCATTGGTCCAAAAATGAAGTATGAGTTCTTTTAACTACAGTCAAGTATATTGGATTATAAATATAACAAGGTTTCTCTGAAAACTAGTTCACAGGACTTTCATGAGAATGGCCAATGTGTCGTCTGGATCCACATAGATGGGTAGGTTTGAGATGGTCTTAGTTTGTATATGATACCTATAAAATTTCATCTTGATTGAATAAAAAAAGCCATGTTCTTTAAGGTCTTTAAAATTTCACATTTATTTAATGGTGAAAATTCATCAGGTTAGATCAATGGACTTTAAAAGTTAAATTGGTGTCAAATTAGGTATGGGTGTAATCCACAAAGAGTTAAGTGGGTGCGAGGGAGAGCTTGGATACATTAAATCCACTTTGAGCTCCATAAACCAAAGTCCTCATGCACTTCTCATGAGAACTAATCATATATCCAATGTCTTAAAGTCCACTTGTGAATCAAACCATCTTAAGGAAAGGTTGGGTTGGATGGAGTTGGACTGAGGTTTGATTCAACTATAGTTAAACTTGGTCAAACTCATGACGTCAACATGATATTATATATAATATTAATTAATTAATTGATAATAAATAAGTTAAAAAAATAATCATATGTAAAGAACTATAAAGATATAAAATTCAAATACAAAATATATTAAATATAAAAAGTAAATAACCATGTTTACATAAAAGTGTCTTCTTTATACTAATTATTGTAAATAACAAAATAGTCTAACAATGTACCATAACAAGTCAAAACCTTCATTTAGTAAAGATCAAGATTGAATTGAGTTGAACCACTTTAAATGGTGGGGTTTTAAAATACTAGTATTACGATACACACTTAAGTGTGGGGCCTACTAAATTGAATGATGATGGGCCCATAAAAAATCATCTACATTAATCGATCAAACTATATTTTTAAGCTATCAAATTTTGGTCATTTAAAATTATTTTTAATATCTAAACTTCATGATTTTTAAAATCATGATTTAATCAGATCAAAGTGATTTTTGATGAGTCACGTATTAAAGAAAATACCTCTTCGATAAATCCTCTATCTCTTTAGGTAAGCCTACGTCTTATAGCGACGTGGTAATACCCATATGACCCAATGCACATTTCGTCGTCTTATTTTCCAAATTTTAGAATTCATTCACTCTGTGTTTCGTAGAGTTGGAATTATTTGCTTGAATTTGTGAATTCTATAACTTAAATGCGTTTGAGAACTGGCAAACTCATTCAATGGAATTTTGTGAGGTTTCGAAGCTCCCAATTAGTCTCCTGTTTTTATTAACTGAATTTCAAAATAAGTCCTCTGAATTTATATTTTATTAAAATAGTAAAAAAAATTATATGTCATGATACTCCGCACTAAAGTCAAGCCTAGGACCAGAAGGTTGGCCTAGAATCCTAACACAAGCCAGCCCATCAACTTTTAATTGAACTTGTACTAGAACTAAAACCGATTAGGGCTAAAGCTTAAGAAAACAAATGGTAAATTTTGAAACATGGTATCATGTAAGAAATTAGATCTCACTATAATTAACCTAAAATTATGGAGTATCTAAAACTTAAAAAATGGAATTAAAATTGTTGTTGGCCATCTCATCTAAATGCATTAAAAATAATACTATCTCATTTTTTTTATAAAACTGATGGTCAAAATTGCAAATAAAAATACACTTTTCTACAAACCTTCAATAAAATAAAATTTAGATTTTGTTTGTACAAATCAGATAAGTAATTCAAATCTTAGAATCTCCACTTTACCAACTTTGCTAAAGTTGAATAACCACGGTCTCTTCATGTCTAAATAGACAAAAGGGTACCGTAAAGGCAGCCAAAGATTACTTCCCTCATTGTGAACAACAAAACTTGTCCTAATCACAAGGAGATATGTGTCAGTTCTGCTATCTCTTCTAAAATGATCATATATACTATCTTAATTATGATTTATAAAAAACGTCTTGTGAAAATACAAAATTTTCCTCAGAGCCAGTACATCTCTGATGAAGAAGATACGGCTCGACCCACGAACAAATCGACATAGTACATCTCTCATGATCAGACACCACATAACCTAACAATATCTCAATAAAAAATTAACGGCAACTTTTATAAAAGTCTTCAATACGGCTGAAGGGGATAGCAAGAAAGGAAATTGCCTTAGGCCTTCAACTTGAGAAGGCCCAAAATTTAGAACTCTCCTTTTTATTTTATTGAATAAAAAGGTATCTTATTCATGTTTGTATAGGTTTTTGTATATTTCATTGTTAATATTTAGTAAAACTTGATATAAAAATTTAATTAGTAATTTTGCATTTCAAAAGCAAAAAAAAAAAGATTTTGGATAAATTCCTTTTATTATATATAATTAAAATTTTAATTAAAGATTACTTATAGTAATATGTTAAATACCAAGAAGGCCTTATTTAAAAAATTTGCCTTAGGCCTTAACTTGTATCAAGCCGGCCTTAGAAACATTGAAGTCAAAGGCCCTCTTATGTGATTTGTGGCATGCAGGAATTGATGAGTGAGAGGTTGAATACCTTTGATGGAAATAGTTGGAATCAGTACTTCTCTCTTATTCTCTTTTTCATTTCGGTTTTACTCCATCTGTGTCATTTTAGTTGTCACATTTTAAAAAAATTATTTTTTTAAGGAAGTGCTCTCAAAAGGCTTATGAACTTCTCTGCGACGTAAATATCGGCCGATACGACTGACATTTTGAATATCGACAGATATCTGGGCCGATATTGGTCCGATATCAGTCGAGATATTGACCCGAGTCCACCACCATTTTTTTTTTAAAGACTGATATTAATCATATTGGACCGATATATATCGGCCATATCAGCCGAGAAATAGTGTGTACGGCCAATACAATACGTATCGGCCTATATAATGCGGTGCTTAAAAACCGATATATATATATATATATGCCGATATATTTTGTATCGGCCGATATCTTTATCCCTACTTCCTCTGTCTCATTTTAGTTGTCACATTTTAAAATTTTGAATTTTTTAAGGGGTCTCAAAAGGCTTATAAACTTTTCTGCAACATCCTGTAACTCTTCCAAAATACATGTGAGATAACTATTTTGGGACAGTCCTAAAATGCATATGAGACAACTAAATTAGGAAAGAGTGAGTATTAAGGATACGGCCGTTTGGCACTAAGATGATTAAGTAGATACAAGTACGTGAATTTCCAAAATTTTAAATGATGATGCACCCTCTACAAGTTTCACAAACAAAAATCTTGGACAAGAATATTGGAAATGCAAGAAATTAAAGGTAATGTATGAATTCCCATGACTGGAAATGGGAATTTTATTTGAAAAGATAAACCTGTCTGCAATGAAGCATTGGAAATTTATGAAAAATCATCTGCAAAAGTTTCTCATTTGCATGATAATGTAAATGTGATTGTGGAAGAGCACAATAAAATGATTAAAGAATTATTTGATGTTGTGAAAGGTATGTGTTTGATTGTGTGGAGCTTGATTATCAAATATCTACCGGTCAAGTTGTGGGTCGAGTTCCACATTGAGTTCACGAGGGGTTAAATGGGGACAATTATTTAATTTTACTTAGCACATGTGTAAACCCTAATTAAGACAGTATATAATGTCTCTTTTCATGAGAGAAGGAAGAAGAGCAAAAAATAAAGGTTGGTTGTCTGTTTTTCATTTTGTTGTTTTTGAGTATAGTGGATCCTGTTTGAATTCATGAACGTACCGAAAGGAAATTACATAAAATTTCTGTCTTTATATATGTTTGATCTATAGTTTGTTTTTCCGTATATTATTTGTACGCTTCTTTTCTCAACAATATGAGAAATATAAAAATTGTTGTGTTTCATATTATTTTCTTCACTTGTAAAGGATTTAATTTTGGTCCCTCAGAGTAATGGTCCGTATCACTCAACCATGAATGCAAGAAATTGGAGTGCGTACAGTAAACGATCAGAACATATCCTAATGTAATTCCTGTTTGGCAGAGTGGTAGACTCCACCATTCTCATTTCAAATTATTAATGATGGGAAGTCTTGAATTAGTTTAGTTGTATAGATAGAATTCATGAAACCAGTTGACCTCACCCATTTACAACTCTACTGCCATCACCCATTTACAACTCTACTGCCATGTCTCATCCAAGCTTGGTGCAAAGCTATTTGAGGGAGGATGCTTATCTATATAAACAAGGATTATATGCAAAAGAGGTTTTTATTTTTGAATTTATGTGTAGAAAACTATGGGATACCCAGCGTAAAATCTCCACGGGTACTAAGGTATACCAAGGTTAAACCAGAGAGACTCGAACCCTCAAACTCTACTGCCATCACCCATTTACAACTCTATTGCCATGTCTCATCCAAGCTTGGTGCAAAGCTATTTGAGGGAGGATGTTTATATATGTAAGTAAGGATTACATGCAAACGAGTTTGTATGCAAGTTTGGTACAAATTTGGATTGTGGGACTTATAATAGATTTACACTGGATTTAATAGATCCAATTCTTCTCTCGCACCTACCTACTATAGTGAATTTCACTCATAATTAATTTGAAACCAATTTGATTTTTTAATACGGAAAAATCTTGTGAAAAATATAATATTCTAAAAAAATAAAAATATAATAATGAAAATATTAATAAAATAAAAAACTTAATGAGGAATTTATTGGTAATTTATCGGGAATTTATCATAAATTTATCGAGATATTATCACGATATTATATTTATCGCATTTTAAACGTAGTTTTATTGGGAATTTACCATTGTGTAGATAAATACGTGTTATTAACGCAGTTCTGATAAAAACGTGACAAATTAGAAAATACTGTTAATATTTGTGATATTAGTCATAAGTCATTAATTTTATATTGCTCAATGGATGACGTAGGATGATTCAATAAACATAAAATTATACCAACACTTTATTTATATATTCTTTTTAGATATTTTACTCAATTATGTGTTCCAAGACTCATTTCCACGGACCATTCTTCAACTCATTCTCTGTATGATTATTCTTCTTGATAGCAATTTTGGGAATTCTATTGGACTTCATTAATTCCTTTGAAATTGATTGCCATTTATGAGTTTTGGAAATTCCCTCTATTACCAGCATTAAAAGAAGAAAAAGACCCCTGAGATCTGAAAGAGAATTCTATGGGCAATTAAAATCCACGAAGGAACAAAATCACATCCGACAATGATGTTCCCAACGTAATGCCTTGTGAGTTGAAAAACGGAATGGAACGGTCAGCGGTTAAAATCTCGGTATCGGCCGATATCTCGGTTAATAAATTTTTCTTTTCTATTTTCTTTTTTACCAAAATCATCAATATCGCCGATATATATTGGATATCGGTTGATATTGTCGATACATATTGTATTGACCGAGATATCAAGATTTTCAAAACCGAGATTATCACCCCTGAGAATAAGTATATTTCTCATGCTAGGTTCCATTCTGATCGATCGGAACGGGCTTCATCTGTCAGCTCTATAAATTTCACTTTTTTTCAATGGTTTCAAATATGCATATAAAATCTAACAGTACAACTAAAACATATACTTAATGAACTACAATTAGAAAAAAAATTGAAATCTAAAATTCAATTTGAAGCAAATTGATCTTAATAGTCAAAATCATTTTGATCCTAAATTTAGTAGTGCCGGATGAGTTTGACCACTAAGATCAAGTGAGTAGAAATTGAAAGTTAGTCCAGTTGTAGTTCATGAAGTATTTTTCAATTTATATGGTTTATTTTTAATGTCTTTGATGAAACTTTAAAGAAAAATAAATGAATTGGACAAAGTGTGCCTATGTGTTTTAAGTTTTGACCTTTAATTTTGAATAAAATGAAAATTCAAGTTTATTTTTTGAATATTTTTTTTAAAAAATTGTCTAATTCAATTTGTATTTGATTCTTATTTGAGCAAAATTCAATTATTCTTGAATAAGTATTTGATAATTACACTATTATGAATTGAGATTATAAACATAAGTAATTATGTAATGATAATTTATGTTTTTATTTATGTACATTAGTGTAAAATGATGGGCATAATTAATTTATATACTTATAAGTTTGTATTATTTTTCAAATTTCTTATACCGTCTTTTTCAAAACGCCTAAAATACCAAAACATCTCCTTATAAAGACAAAATCGAAAGCGATTTCAAAATAGATCTAACAACTATAGTCGTGAGAATGATGTGGAATCTCACCAACCCTAACACCACATAAATAATGGATGGATGACAACCATTGCACTCATTCCCACATTCGAAAATTCCAAAGACGTGGTTAATTCCACAACCCTCAATTCAAGTGTGGTGAACTAATTTGGGTTCAGATGCAATTGCATGTAAAATGAAGACCTGCTTACATTTTTTTTTATAACTAAGGTATTTAGATTTTTTAGAGCACTCAAATAATTTTTAGAATATATGTAAACCTCTCTCCTACCTACAAACCGAATAACTCTACGAGGAGCGATATATATATATATATATATATATCTTAAATTCATATCTTAGCAAATTATTTATTCATTTGGAAAATTATCCTAAATGTACGTCGGCTAAAGAGTATGGCTTGCTATTTACATTTTATGAGTTAGGATCCTCTAAAATACATGTTTATACTCTCTTCAAATGTTAGAAATATAGACACGTGATATAATTGTCAGGGCTACCTATCCTATACTCATTGGAGGTAAACCCTTCGAGGGGAGAGTTAGTAAACTTTTAGCCATCTGTAACACAATTCATACCGAAATTCTTCCCTTAAATATTGATACAAAAAGGGTGCTAAAATTTTATAGTTAAGATCAAATTTTTGTTTATGCACATTGAAAGTTTTCTTTTATACGATGCGGTAGATTAATTTTACAACTATGCCACACATCTATCAAAATTCTTCTTAACTCATTTATATAAGACAAAAGGGAAATTTAGAATATGAATAATGTTTTGACAATACATCAACAGAAAGGATAACTTTTTAAGACAACCGTTTCACTAGAATTTTTCAAATGTTTCACCTGATTAATCTTTGAGACATATATAAACCTCCCTTATCCACACACGGCAGATATAAACTACAAAGAGTGACCCTTTTTGTGCTGAAAAAAGTTTAATCTCAAGACCTCCCACAAATAAAGATAGAAATTAACCATCAAACTAATTCCAAAGGATAAAAAAATATTTTTATTTGACAGATTGAGTAAAAGCCCTACAACTATGGAGAACATATGTTACAGAGCATCTTGAACATGTTATAAATACACTAGAGTTGGTATGGCATGTGCTGTACGAGTTCCAAACTGCTTCAGTTGGACGTACTTTGCAGTGGCCGATATAGCATGTTGACCCACTTTAGTATCTCTCTTCGAGTAGAAAACCATAACTTGATCAAGTAATTTTAGTATTAGAAAGAGAAACAATTAGGTGCAAGAAGCATCTCCACCATTTATTATTAAATTTTTAAATTTAAATTATATATATTTTTAAAACTGTTAGAGGTGATTCAAAATCTAATCTAATCATGGTCAGATCTTCTACTATGAGAAAAAAAATATTCAAAAGACTCTTTGCCTTTGTTCAACCCATATGGAATATATAAAATGAGATGATCATGACAAAGACCTGACTTTATTATGGTCATATCTCTGAAAGAATTATAAAATAAAATAAAATCTCAGTAGAACATGGCTACGGAGGAAAGCATTCCTTTCAACCCTACCAACTCAACCCAAAACCAACAGAAAAGAAAACGAAGAGGAAAGCATTGTAGGCAACTGGGTGTTTTTTTAATGACCAAAGGTGTACATGCGTCTCACCCGATCAATCCTTCGGGGTACGCAAAAACCTCCTAATCTGCAAGCACCGAGTAAAGCTACAGAGAGTGGCTTTTTCGGGTTCAGTGTGAATCAAACACAAGATAAGGAACCCATCAGGTTTGTTAATGTTTTGACTGATCAAAATGTCATACTGACAAGAAACTCTAAGTGTTGTGCAATCGACCATTAGATCCATTTCACATTCATCACCCTCCAGTCATCAGATGTGAATATTCAAATCCTTTTTTGAGACCCAAACATTTGTCTTGGGAACGAACCAAACTAATTTAGCAACAGAACTCGACACTGGTGTATGAACAGGCAAAAACCAAAAACTAAATGATCAGGAGGAGATAAAGGAACTCTACCATAAATATTGTTAGGTGACATTTTCTTTGCCATGGTGACAACATAAGATTGGGATCTACTGATTAGCAGTTCTACCATAAAGGGTGGGTTTGTCCAAGCCCAACAACAAGCCTAAGATCCAGATGCACTTGTTTACCATTCAAAAAAAGGAGCGAGAGAGGGAAAAAAAGGTGAAAAGGAGCCAAAAAAAATGCCTAAGATCCAGATGCACTTGTATGGATCACAATAGCGAGGAAAAAAACACAATGTCATGAAAGAGTTCTTACACTTTCAGATCACCTCTATTCAATAGAGTTCTCATGCGGTCGTTGATGATCATCTCCCCCATCAAAGTCTTCAATTGTCAGCAAACTGCTCCATCCTCTGTATTCTCAAGCTCTAAACATACATATTATTTACAGGAGCAATTCAACTAATCATAAACCAGGTGCACATACAAAGGCCACGGCTTCAAAGCTGACATGGATCCAAGTGGTCTATGTGTGAGCAGACTGGGTCATTAACCTGGAATGGTTGTGCTCTCCTTCATACGTGACAATGAGCATAGAAGGATCTTCCAAGCACCTCTCAACATGCTTCCTTGCTGGGCAACCTCTCATGCTACTACATTTATAGTATCCCCTGCATAAGTTCAACATTAATTTTCTCAGTTTTTTTTTAATGCCCCATTAGTGTACTTAATAATCATCCAATTGTAGGAAAAGCACATATAGGACAGGATTTTAAACTCGGGCATACCAATATTTAGATGGGCAGTCAATTTCCAAATTCAACTGAAGTTTTGATTTAGGCACTCCCAATTTTGATACAAGGAGACACTCTTTGCACTTTTCACCACTTAAAATGTGAAGGGTGCAAAATGACAAAGGGAGTGCCTCCTTGTATCGGAATTGGGAGTGCATCAATCACTATCCATTCAACTGTGTTAGGGCATTCAAAAGGATTCCCAAACACCATTTAGTTGGACATCTTGCAGAATAGAAAGTCAGTCATTCAGGCATTTGTGGCCAAGCACAAACTAGAAATTCCACTAGATGGGAAACTTTTCGAACTTATCTGCCCCAATAAGAGATGATAATGATGTAGCGAAGTCACAAAAAAGAGTCACACATAATGCATTCCTGGTTCCACAATTGCACCAACAACGCATGCAGGCTACCTGGCTTCATGGGATCGGGACCACTTGATCTACCTCATATTGTCGAAGCAACTGGTTCTTCCAGTTTTCCCTTGCATAGTATTTACCTTAACAGAGCCAACACCAAAAGCATCATAAAACCATGCCTGGAAGAGGAGAATCAAGAGATTGAGTTGTTTCAAGTAGAGTGTCTAGCGTTGGCATAGTCAATATGGTGGTCCCCATTCAACAGGGTAACAGATGAGGGCAATGTCCAGTCACTTTTTAATGGGAGCAAACTGTAGCTTACCTAGTCCACATAACATCATTGTACTTAGAATACTGCTGTTCTTGAATTATTTGTGTTCTATTCATTGAGAGTTGGTGTGAGATTTGGTCACGCGGGGGAGGAAATTGGAACTGTATTCTTTGACCTTAAATTCCGAAAATCAAATCATGATTCAAGGAATCAGAAATTGACCAACAAAATCACATCTCATCTTATCTCCATTTTCTATCAACTTGAAAGTTAGAAAAAGATATATTTGAGAGCACAAATTTGGCAACAATGATACAATTATTTACAATTGGTGATCACTTCAATTACATAGCAGAAATAGAAAACTATCTCTTTGGATCTAAATATGAATGTTTCAACTATACATAATAAACAGTAAAAAATAGCTATTACTTTGTATAAGTCGCGACTTGTCCTTATCAGTCGATACTGATGTCCTCCAAGGCAAGATGGATGACTTCGATATTAATGTAATTTTGGCCAAAATAAATATTGGAAGACAAACCACAACAAAATCATTTGGAGCCACAATCTTTAATAAACCTCAATTTGTAGTTCTTATATATAAAAGAAATCCAAAACAAATCAACGTCAATGATAGACATCTAAATGGAACTACCATTAGTTTTAATGTGAACTAAAACTGATCATCCAAACTAATGTAAGCAGCAACACCATTTGATAAGAGGTAAAAAGAACCAAAAGGAAATACTTGCAAACAAGAGGGAAGTAGATTCTATACCTCGGATGCGGAGAACCCTTAATTGGCTTCTGGCCATACTTCCTCCATGAATACTCATCAGGAGGGATATCAGCAAGCTTGCTACTAATGGCAGGCACCTTGATAGATCTCTTCACCCTCAGTTTCCTATAGCGTAAAAATTAATGGAACAATTCATTTCAAATCCAACAAAGATGACAAGTAAAATACAGAAGAGAAGACCTCTTGGGAGGCACAAATATCACAATCAAGTCTAACCTCCTTTTTGAACAGTGGCATCTCCCACTAGACCCACATTTTCCACTCCCATCTTCCCCTCTGCCAGAACACCTCCTCTTGGGAGGCTGATGTGGGTTGTGATCAGATGACTGTGAAGCACCAATCAAATTGAAGGACTTGCCATCCAAGCTAGCTACACTAACGCTACCATCCACGCTCAGAGAAGACATGAAAGACCTGTTTGATGACATGGTGGGCGTACAAGTAGAGCTATCAAACTTAAGATTTATGCCACCGTTGCTCCTCCTAAACATCATATCAGCTTGGTATTTCATCTGTTGCTGAAGCTGAAACCTCTGCTGCTGTTGGAGGAAATGCAAGTGGGTGGTTGGCGTCTGGTTACCAAATTGGTTATGAGAATTTTTAGCAGCGGAAGATTCCATTTCCAGAGTTGGGTTTTCTAAGAATCCCTTTTGTGAAAGTTGGAGAGAATTTCTTCCACTTGAGTCCATTTCTTGTTTTGGGTTTTCCATAAATTTTCTTTGGAGAAGCTGAAGAGACATAGCCGAAGACTCTGACCTTGACATTGGGTTATCCAATAAGAACTTTTGTGGGCAAGGGGATTGGATTTTCTTCACTATCCTAACTCTTCCATGACCCAAGCTTGTATTGAGAAGGTTAACAACTTTCCGAAATTTGAGGACTGCTTCTCCTGTTTCAGCCATCAGATTTCTATACTGCAGCTGATCTTGGGGCTGAGATAATAGACTCAGCACCCTGTGGCAGCTCTCCACAGCTCTTCTATTAGCCTCTTCCACCTCCTCCATGCTTACACAATACACAACGCGAAAACCCCCAAAACCCCCCTAGAAACCTAGAATACATACAGAAACCTCAAAATCTCTTCCCATGATGCAGATCTCCAAAAACACATTAAAGAACGAGGAAAACAAATGAAAGCCCCAGAAAAAAGCTGTTGGATCGCTTGAATTGGTTTGGAAGCGTAGAACTCTATATTTCTCTATGACTTAATAAACCGAGATGGGATTTTTGGATAGATTTTATCAGAACAGATTGCAGAAATGGAAAAAGAAGAGAAGAGTCCTCTGGGACTGGGCAATGAAACCTTCACCTTCAAAACCAGACACCAGAAAACGAAGAGGAGCCTCAAAATCAACTCAAAGAAAATACTCACAATGGAAGTAGAAATCCAGAGACATAAAGAGTAAAAAGTCCATATGTGATTTGATCAGTTTCCGAAGGGAGGACTGGGTCGGATTCATTTGGAATTTTATCAGAAGGTAGAACAGAGGAATGGATGCATGGAATTGGATTTAAACAAGAAAAATCCAGCCGATTAGGATACTGATTGAATACAACAAAATAGTATACAGAAACGGCGAAAAATAAAATAGAAAACAGACCTTGGATTCGAGTTATAAAACCCTAGATTCTGCCATGGCTGGGAGATTGTGAAAGGTGTGAAAGAGGAGAATTGCCAGGCCTAAAGGCGGAGAAAATTCTCCCCTTTAGCATTATTTTATATTTAAATAATTACTTATCATTTTAAAGAGAGAGAAGGCACGAGGTGCATTTTATCAACCTGCGTACCGGATGACAAGGAGAGGACTTGATCCACTGGACTGCCGTGGTTGACACACCCTTAATATTTGTGTATTAACACTATGATAGTATGGATTATTAAATTAGAAGATATATTATCATAAAACACTCTTAATCTTTGGATCTAAGCAGATGATTTTGATCTGTTAAAATATTTAATTAGCTGATTCTATGGCTTGAAATCTTTATCTTAGATTAGATGGATGGGAACCTTTCGTGAACTTATTTTTGGTTTGTTAACCAATCCATGATATCATCTTTATGAATGTGGGTCCTATTAGGTTATCAAAATGCCACGTGTCATTTGAAGTTCAGCTCTCGGATGTTGGTTTAGACGAACGGTGGCAGTCATCCGAAGTGGAGAGAAGGGTAGAGTAGCCGAGGAACTAACTGCCGTTTGCAGCTGCAGCTGATACGAAAGTGGGCCCCACATCGACCCCGTTATTCCTTTTATTTTCCTCTTTTTCTGTTTCGTCAAAATGTCCGCCAGGGAGGAAGGGGCCCACCGAGGGGCATCCGAAGTAGCCGTTGCGTATGTCACCAATGGGTTCTTGCCACGTGTAGATGTGGATGGAAAAGAAGCCAGGCGTCGTATGGTTGTTGATCGGGCATCTTTTTGGCGATGATTTCTTCCTTGATGAGAATGCTAAGGTGGGCCCCACTGGGTCTGAAGCGTTGACTTTAAAACGGCGCTGAGATTTCTCTCTCTCGTCTCGACTCTGGCGTTGCTTTTCTTTCGCTTGTTTGTATTTATATTGTTATTATAATCATTATTTTTCTTTGGCTTCGAAGAAACCTTGGCTCGTCCTTGTAACTTTGCCTCTTTCGGGCGTAGTGGAGTACATTATTATTAAACGTGGGACAATTAGTCCAATCAACTTAACCTTCCGTTTTCGAAGATTAAGAAGAGACGGGGGAGAATAGTTAATTGTTAAATATTGGGAAGTTATTTTCATAAAGTTAATATGAATAATTTTAGATCTAGTTGAATAAATCATTTTAAGGAGAATATTTTACTATTTTTTAAGGTTTTACAGAAATTGTCAGAGAGAGAGAGAAAAGACCTTGTTTCAGAGAATTTAGGAAGAGTATTGAGGTTTCCCTAGGTTATTAGAAAAAAAAAAAAGAATTTAGGAAGAGTGGAAGAGTTATAAAATTAGAGGGGTGAAACTCGGGTCAGGTTTTGACTTGACCCGCAAATCATGCGGGTCAGGTCATGCAAGATGGGTCAGCAGGTCGGATCGAGTTGAAAAGGTAAAAATCTGAATGGAATTCGAGTCGAGTCGAATTTAGGAATTTTCACGTTAACCCAACTTAACCTGGCTAAAATTAAGTTAAAATAGGTTTAGAACGTGGGTTGAGTCAGAATTCGAGTTGAGACGGATTAGAATTCGAGTCGGGTCGAGTCAAGTCTAGAATTTCAGGTAAATAACTCGGGTCGAGTCGGGTTCCAAAAATATTAACTTGAGTCGGGTCAAAACCCGACTCGATCCGATTTCAGCCTTAGAAATTTGAGACATATATGATGAAGGGAATATTTTTTGTTAAAGTTTATTAATAAATATTAAAAAAAAAAAAGAACAAGAATATTTCTTATATCATCCAATTATAAGAATATTTCTAATATCATCCAATCATATGATATTATTAAAGCTCCTTATTACATTCTTTACTATTCGTACTATCAGATTAGACAGTGCGGCGTAACCAATTTCATTAAATGGATGGTTTGCTAAAGATTGGAATTATAAAAGTGGTAAGGTTGAAAGCTTGAAATGATTCAACAATGATAAACTGTAAATCTGTAACTACAATTATCTTTTTACATGGACAAAACATGAACTTTCATTTCTTTTCGAAAGTAAATATGATCAACAGGATAATTAATTAATTATGTCACACCTTTATCATACTTTTCATTTTGTTATCCTCTTCTATTTCTTTAACCAAAGGAATTTGAGTGGTAGTTAGGAGTCTCGACTCCTACTTTATTCTAAAAGATCACTTTTAAACTTATTCTAAGAATTAGTGACTGCTTTAAAAAAAATTGAGTTGTTGTTTGTTTAAATGGTAGAAACGTAAAGATTAAGCAAAGAAAATTACTTCTCTAAGTAATTGTGAAGTTAAAAACTTGAAAGATGCGCCGAAATTAGAATTGAAGTAGAATGGGCATGTCATGAAAGTAAAGCAAACTAAGAGGCATAATAATTATTCTTTCTTTTCTAAATTAGTTGTTTTATATAGATTTTGAAATTATTTCAAAATAGTTGTCTCATTTATAATATATTAGTATAAAGTGTGTTGAAAATGGATGAGATCACATCAAGTGCTAGTCTATATAGAGAGTTCCTTAAATTATACAAATATTTTAAATGAGACAATTAAAATAGGACAGAGCAAGTAATAAATTAAACTTGACCTCTCTCATAATTAATGAATTGTTAAATTTTAAAATCCATTGGGTCTTTTTCTTTAATATTAATATATTCTTTGGAGACGTTAAAACAATTAAATGAGTCCAAAGATTTGGGTGTTTGAGTTTTTCTGTTTGAGTCTTTCTATGCTTTGCCACTAGCATTTTAAAGTTTAAGATAAAAAAATGATAGTTATATATATAAACAAGTGTTCAACTCATTTGACCATTTTAACTAATATTATTTTAGACTTTTGAGAATTTAAATGTTATAAGTCATATATTTAATTTATAGAAGTTTAATTGTAAAAATGAAATCTGAATATAATTTTTATCATAATATTATAATCTTAAAAACAATATGTTGGAGTCTAGTTACCCACAAGTGTCACTTGAAATTAAATTTCATTATATTTTTAACTAAATATGAATCTCATAAAATGCATCTTGTGCCTAGAGGCCCTAGACAACTATCTCTAATGCGACATTCATTCAATTTTATTTAATAATGTACTGATTCAATGGACAATTTATGTAATGACTCGACTTAGAATTTATAAATCTTTAATGGAAATTGAATAATTAGACACGTGAGAATAGAGCTCGTATATGTGGGAGGCCGTTGGAAATTCTCCCATGGGACCCCGAGAACTGAGAGAAAAATTGGAAATTTCTATTGTCAGCCTTGAGGGCTCGGTGAGAGTTCGAGGCCCTGAGGGCTCGAGGCTGGGAGCAACTCAATTGATAAACATAAAATTTGGGGATTTCAGTTCTCTGGTCTAAGGATTCGAGAGAAGCTCGAGGCCTCGAGACTGCACAAATTCGACTTACTATTTAAAGGCTCAGTCTCGACCCAAAATCTATTTTTGTGCCCTTCCACTCCTTTTCAACTTTGAGCATAGCCCCTTCCTAGCTGAACCAAATACTCATTTCCCCTTTTCCATCCAAATCATATGTTGCATGTATTGGATCTGAAGAGGACTCCCCCTAAGCTCCTTCCTACTCTGATTTTTTTCTTCCCAAGGTAATCTTGTAACACCGCACCCCATAGGGGGTTTGTAGTGTGGAAGAGAAAAAACCTCATATTGCTAGTTGCTTTGAAAATTCTCTGGTACATAAGTGGCAGCCTTCCTCCTTCCATGAGGTCTTTTGGGAGCAACAGTGAATTGGCTCACCAATTGAAAGCCGTACGGATTGTGTGTGAAGCTCAGAGCGGACAATTTCATGCTAGCAGGACGGGTCGTTACAAATGGTATCAGAACATGATTCAACTCTCTACCTGAGGGTGTGTGCTTGATGGTTATGTGTGCAGAGCCGAAGACGGCTCTGACTTTAAAGGCGATAGATTATAATACCCCATCCCAGAGGGGGTCGATTTTGTAGAGGAGAAAAAGTCCCACATTGCTAGTTGCTTTGAACATTCTCTGGTATATAAGTGGTAGTGTTCTTCTTTCTAGCATGAGGTCTTTTAGGAGTAACAGTGGGTTGGAACGCCAATTGAAAGCCGTGCGGACTGTGTGTGAGGCCTAGAGCGAACAATATCATGCTAGCGGGATGGGTCGTTACAAAGCTCGTTAGTCCTCCACCTCCCATTTCTCTTGCATGATTGGGTTTTGGGATGGATTTTAATGGAATGAAGTGGGGATGGCCATTTGGCCCTAAGATGGGGAAGATTTCATGGAGAAAAGTAAGGATCTCGGAAATGGGGCTTTGTATTTGGTAGGTTTGAGCTAAGTTCGGGTTTGGAACCCTAGTAGAAGGTGGATGATTGGGGGAAATGGTACTTTGATGAAATTGAAGCTGGGAAATGTTGTAAAATTGGGGATTTCTCATGAGTTGAGCTTGGTTGACCTAGTTGGGTTAAATCTTGGGTTAAACCTTGGGTCAAACCTTGGGTTAATTTGGGTTTTTTTTTTTGTATTTGAGCATGTATTATGCCTAATTTAGAAACTTATTTGTGTTTCTTGTATGGTTATGTTGATTAGAGCCTAACACCCCCAATTCCGTAGACAGACAACCCGCAAACCAACCCGGAGATGCGTAGAATCCAAGATGAGGAACGCTACACACCTTGATTTGATGAAATGTGTTGACATGCGCTTCATTTGGATTCTTGGAATAATGATTGTTGCATGATACTACTTTTTATGTGATGAAACCCATGTACTCCATTAATTCCTATGCATATTGATGAACTATGCTTGATTTAATTTCTACAAGTTGATTAATGAATGACAACCCTTGCATGATGTGATAATGTGTTATGATTATCGGTTTGGACTAATGGAAAGGAGAGAAGTGGGGCCAAAAACCGTACACCACCATGGGGATAGCCTTGTATTTTGAAATTGCAAGGAATGGACAGACAAGCCTTGTTTGAATTTCCCCGAGGCAAGAGTAGGACAACTCCCCCAAGTCAACCTGGATTGGAAACAGAATAATTATGTGAACCCACATGACATTGCTATGTTTGCCATCTGTTATACTTGTGATAATGTTCATTTTCGTGCCCATGATCATGGATGCAAACTTTCTATATGCATTACTCATACATGTTGGGCCTGGGGAATATCAACACTAGGATGGGTAAGTGGATGCAAAGATGGGGCATGAAGATATAGAGACTCTTAAGGTTGGATTGTGCATGAGGAGTAGAGAGGACAAGTGAATGTAATATCTCCCCCACCTGAACCCTCTAGTGTGGAGGACTAACTCCATGAAGGAGGATAGAATGACGATAAGGGCAAAGGGGCTTGATGGGACCATACGGGAACGACGACAATGGCTATGGTGACTGGGTCACGTAGATCTCGAAGAGGAGAATGTCCCTCACACGTTATGGCTTGGAGATTACGTCCTCAACGTTATGGCGTGGAGGCGACGTCCCTCCCAGATGTAGATGCATGTCGAGTGTGCGAGACATGCAAAACGAGGTACTTTTATACACACTGGGTGTGATATACCCATCGGGTAAGTCGTGATCTAACCTCATATGGGAAATGCTCTTATCACTTGATTTGGTGAGGGACACGCAGGGTGAGATATCTTTATGCACAACGGGTGAGCTGGACTCACTAGGTAAGAAAGAAATAGGTCCTGAGCTTGCCAGGGTCATGGTGATTGGATTGCCCCATTATGTATTGGTTGAGTGTACGGGACTATACTCGGATTAGCATGGCATGATGGCATAGCATGTTACATAGCATACTTTTAATCATTTTCATACATATCTATTAGTGCCCCGGCTTGCTGAGTCCCTTGTTTGTCAAATCCATGACTCGTGTGAAGCATTTTCTTGAAGAAAGAATGTAACGACCTGACCCGTTTTTCTCTGGTTTTAGAGAGAGTTTTTGGATCTCCATGCCGGTCTAGATGTTTTAGTGGCAGTGGAATCTGGGCTCCGTGGTGGGGCTCGGTTTGTCCGATTTCAAGCTCGGGAATTCTGAGGGCATCTTGGTAATTTTGGCTTATATGATGATTTTATCATTAAAATTATTTGAAAATCACAGATTTTGGTTCACTTTGAAATCATTTTATAAAATTGGTGTGTTTCCCTTTTTTTTTTTTAGAAAAAAAAAAAAGGAAACCGTAGCCCTCTCATATATAAGCTCCTTTTCTTTATCGCTATTGTTCGGCCCTTCATTCTCTTCCTCTCTTCTCCTTCACCCAAAAGCCTAACTCTTACCCTTGTGTCGCCGTTGCCCTTGCTTTTCCTCTCTCCCCTGATCTCCCTTTACCACTGCTGCCATCATCTCCTTCTCTCCCACTCTTGGATTCTTCTCATTTTTTCTTCTTTCTCTTCATCTCTCATCTTCTTTTCCCTATTGAAACCCTAGATATAACCCCTTTGTGCCACCGCCGCCAAGCATTTCTCTTCTCTTCTCTTGGTTCTTCTCCTCTCCTCTTCGCTCTTCTCTTCCCTCAAACCCTAGACCAACCGTCGCCGCCGTCTATTCTCCTTCTCTCTTCCTCTCTCCCAAGAAACCCTAATCTCCAAACCCTTTGACCCTTCACAAGCCCAAACCCAACCAAATCCAAACCATCGGCCTAGTTCACCCCAAGCCCAATTGTGTTGAACCCAACTCGTTTTGCCCAACTCACTCTCAGATCCGACCCTCTCTTGAGGTCCAGGCCCAGCCTCTTGCAAACTAGATCCCATCTAGCAGATCCATGACCATTTTGGGCCTGTTTTAAGCCCATTTTTTGGCATGTTTTGGGAGTTTCGTGACTGTTTGGAAGCCCGTTCCATCCAGAATTGTGGGACCGTTCCAGTTTTGTGGACTCATCTCAACTTCTCAAGTTCAGTAGCCAGTGGATTGCTTCCTTCAATCTGTTTTCATCGCTTGGATTTCGAAAATGCACCTGTGAGGGAACCTATCACTAATTTTTAAAACGCATTAACACTTCTCTATTTACGTGCGGGTATGAAATGCTGGGAATGGGGCTCCCCGGTATTATGAGCCATTCAGCAAGGGAACCATTGATACCATTATGTGGTGGGGAGCCCATCCGGATGTATTCATACCCAATGCTCGCAGAAGCATATATGAATTGCTTATATGATGTCATGGTTGATTTATGGCGTGATAATATGATTGGTTGGAGTGTGTGATAACCTGCTATATATGTGATAACTAGTGATACATATATTTGTTTATGATGTGATGTACTATGAATGATAACATGCTTATAGATAATTATGCACGCATGCAGCTATTGTTTATGAGATGCAGGTGGCACATGGGTAGTAGGCTACGTCAGAATCTAGAGACCCCCCTAGCTTGTTGGGTAGTTAGTGTTGGAATGTTATGTGGGACCGTGGAGGGAAGCATGGTTGAGCCATAGATTACCCGGTGGTGAGACATGGGTGGATACACTCCCTAGTGTGGATTAGATATCCATGTCTATCTTTATGATTTTCGAACACACCCATAGGAGAGGTTGTGGTCCGGTTGAAGGGCGATGTGCCCCAGAGTCCCTAGTGTTGATTAGACCGCCAGGTCTATTCTTGTGATATTTTAATGCACCCATGGGAGAGGTGTGGTAGTGGGTTAGGCCGTCAGGTCTATCCTTGTGATTTTCTGACACTCCTATGGGAGATGTGTGGTCCGGTTTGGAGGACGAGGTGCCCGGGAGTCCCAAGAGGGACAAGGAGTATGGTTTAGCATGTTAGGTCTATTCTAGTGATCTTCAGACACACCTATGGGAGAGGTGTGGTCCGGTTTGGAGGGCGAGGTGCTCGGGAGTCTCTAGTGTGGATTAGACCTTCGAGTCTATCCTTGAGATTTTTGGACACGCTTTTGGGAGAGGCATGGTCTGGTTTGGAGGGTGAGGTGCCCGAGAGTCCCAAGAGGGACATGTTGGGAGGTGGTCATGGTAGCCTCAGAGAAGCCATTAGAACGAGTGTTGGTTCGCCCAAGGCAGATTTGGAGGTCCCTGCAGTCACGGTACCCGAATGCATGGTGGATGAGGCGTCCTCAGTGGTCTGATGGAATGAGTAGGGCGCCCACGTGAAGACCAGAGGGGGGGATGGTGGTTATGATCCTCGGATGGTCGAGTGGGTTGAGGGTGTATTAGCTCAATCATTGGTCGAAGGATGGTGCGGTGGAGGACAGCTTCTGCTGATATAGTTTGTGATCCCCAGATAACCGAGTGGGTTGAGGCTGTTTCGCCTACACATCGGTCGAGGGCTGGTGCGGTTGAGGACAACTCTTGCTGGTACAGTTTGTGATCCCTGGATAACCGAGATGGTTGAGGGTGTTTCGCCCACACATCAGCTGAGGGATGATGCAGTTGATGACAACTCCAGCTGATATAGTTTATGATCACCGAACAACCGAGTGGGTCGAGGGTGTTCTCACAAATCGGTTGAGAGCTTGTGCGGATGAGGGCATCTCCCCCTGGTATGGTTTGTGATCCACGGATAGCGAGTGAGTTGAGGGTGTTTCGCCCATACATCGGCAAAAGGATGGTGTGGTTGAGGACAACTCCCGATAATATGTTTGTGATCCCCGGATGGCCGAGTGGGTTGAGGGTGTTTTGCCCACATATCGATAAAGGGATGGTACAGTCTGAGATGTATATTCTAGGCTATGACACTAGCAGGGTGGGGAGAGTCTGAGCTGTGTATTCTAGGCTATGACACCTGTAGGGTGGCGACAATTTGAGGTGTAGTGTGATATGATATTCCAGGCTATGACAGCGGAAGGGTGGAGACAGTCTGAGGTGTGTATTTCAGGCTATGATACCGGCAGGGTGGAGACAGTTTGAGGTGTGCATTCAAGGTTATGACACATGAAGGGTGGGGACAATCTGAGGTGTAGTGTGAAATGGTATTCTAGGCTATGACACCTGCAGTGTGGTGACAGTCTGAGGTTTGTATTTCAGGCTATGACACCTGCAAGGTGGGGAGAGTTTGTGCTCGGAGTGGGCCTATATGGAGGTGGTAGCCCTAGATGTAGGTCGGTTGTGCGTTATGTCGAGTACCCGCTGGATGGTCCGCACGGTGGGTTGTGCGTGTGTTATTTGGGACCGTGCATGTAGACATTCTTGATATCTCGTAATAGTGGGTATGCAGTGTATGATGTGTGTTGGGTGATTTATATATTTATGTGATCCTTCACTAGGTATGTAGTACTCACCCATTGACTTTCAGGTGATTCGATGGAAGTGGGACCCAGTGAGTCCCAAGGCCAGGTCTAAGCGGTGACGGTTACGGATTGTTTAATTCAATGTTGTCAAACCTGACCCGACTGACGGTTGACTCGGCAGTTCAACCGTGACTAGCTATATGACGGGTCGAGTCGGTTTTAAACCCGCTTGAGTTACAAACCCGTAAAAACCCTCCGTCACTCGTGGGTCAACCCGGAATAAACCCGCGACCCGTTGGATTAAAAACCTATTTTTAAAATGGAAAAAAATTAAACAATTGAAATAATACATTTAATTTCGCATGCCCAATGGGACCAGCCCATAAAACCCAGCTAAAAACTGGGAAAGGGTGATTGTTACTAACTTCCTCATCCCCTTTTATAGCCTATTCATGTGGGAATTATTTTCAAACTTACCGTTGTGGGACTTGAGTAATGTAGATGTAACTTAGTAAAGAATTGTGAGAGTTGGCCGTGAGTTTGTTGTATTGGAATACAATAAGTCACAACATTTTATATTTTAAGACATTAACAAGAAATTATCAAATAAAAAAGTTACATAAATGCAGATTTTAAAATAGTTATACAATACTACAAATTAAAATTTTATAATTTGCCCACATGGGTGTAGCTCAAGTGGTTAACCTCCCACCTCAAGAAGTGGGAGGTGCCAAGTTCGAGCCCCCATGGCATAACCTGGTGTACTTTAAGGGCAGTGGGTATTGCCCGTGGGGGTTTTACACTGGGTTTCCTGCGGTTTCCCACACGTAAATTCAAAAAAAAAAAAATTACAATTTAAAATCTTGAAAAAATTGCAGTAGATCAAACATTTATGACTTTTTTGAAGAGCTTATGATTATTATTTAAAATTCAATATGACTCAGAGTCAATTAGATTTCATTCAATTAAAAAAGAAAAAATTTGAATGTGAGAGTTGATGAATTATTTTGAATTTTTATTTTTTTATAAATACTTAGTTGAATTTTCTCACTCGAGGCCTGAATTTGAGTTTTCGAGCACGAGCTATTTATATTATATTATCTTATCTAATAGTTAATAGTTTAATATTATTTATCATATTATATTGACTGAAACAGGTTTGACTGAGTTTATTTAACCCAAATTTCTCATGAAATGGTTCAGTCGACAGGTCGAATTTTAAAATATTGCTCTCAACCACTAAAATATATATTGGTAAAATAGTTTTTACATAAAATTTTATTTCAACTCATTAATTAAACCTTATTTAATAATTTAATATTATATTAATGATATAGGTTTGACCGGGTTTGACTACACGTCAACCCAGTTGAACCTTATTTAACTCACCCTTCCTCTAAGATGGGTCACTCCATGGGTTTTAAAACATTGGTTTAATTTCTTTCCCTTTTGTTATTTTGAGAAAATAATGTATTTTTAATTTAGAAGTGGTTTGATATTATTGATAATTGTAATAATTGCTTATTACACTACTAAGACCCAGTAAGTCCCAGGACCAGGTCTAAGCAGTGACGGTTACAGATTGTTTAATTTCTTTCCCTTTTGTTATTTAGAGAAAACAATGTATTTTTAATTCAGAAGTGGTTTGATATTATGGATAATTGTAATAATCGCTTATTACACTACTATGTTGGTTTGGTATTCTAGTACTTTTATTGCTCCCATTTAATGTTATTGTTGACAATCCAAAAAAAAAAAATTTAAACCCGATATCTGCCTTTGAGATGTTTAAAAAATAACACACTTGTAAAGGGACGAGGTGTTACATAGAAGTTGTAGAATCAAGTCTCAAGTGATAGTTAAATCAAATTAAAAAATGGAAGATTATTTAAGATTCAATAGATCATCATGTGTATGGCAATCACTCAAGGCAAATTGGCCATAGAAGACTCTAGGCCCCATAACTTAGGATGACAATGCCTAAGCTTAGTAATCACATTTGGTTAATCTAAGAAAGCCTTGTGGTTGTTTGACACCAAAACCAAAACTTGAACTTAAAGGTTAAACCATTGATTTTACTGTCATGGCGACACTTTGTATTGGTGATCTATCACAATGACAAAGGACGGTACTATCGTGGTATAGTGATCGATCGTCTGGAAAATCGAAGTTTCTGGTTTAGAATGGTCTGTTAAATAGATGTTGTCTCTAGGCGTTACAATCATGGTCACGATCTATTGCTGGGAAAGGGCCGATCAATCGACCATACAATCAATCAACTGGACTTAACAAAAAATATGGTCTAGAAAATTTGGTCAAAACATGTGTGCCTCAGGATGACACAATCGTGAGTCAGCGACCCATAGTGTGGTACATATCACGATTCATCGGGCGTACAACCCATTGTCTGAGACAGGGCCGATTCATCGAGTGCACAATCCATCGGCCTGGGTTTTTAGAATTCTGGTTTAGACAAACACTGTTAATATCAGTTGGTCTAAGGACGACCCCATCAACAGTGAATGATCCATTACAACAAATTGGCACGATATATTGTGGATCACGATCAATGGTTGGGTGATCGTTTTTGAAACGTTAAAATGTATTTAATGCGCAATGGTCATATTGGTGGAGAACAATTTGAACCACCATGATCCATCGTGTGGACGATCGATCGTCCGCTTTGGAAATTTTGGGTTACTTATTTAAGCTCTGGATTTTCTTTTTAAGGGGTAGAGCTTTTGGAATTAGAAAAATCAGAGGCAAACATCTGAGAGTCATACACAGCTCACTCTCTCTCTCTAAACACCTTATGTGGTAAATCCTTTTAGAAATCGAATCATTATTGATTGAGATTAAGAGAAAAAAAAACTAGTTCTAGGATTCAACTTGCACATCTACATTCCTAGAATCTATCTTCCAAACTTGTGATTACTCATAAAAGGTACATCTTCATCATCAACAAGATCACATTGGGAGAGTTATTCAATAAACACATCTATATCAAGTTTGAGCTTCAAAGGCAAGTGTTTTTTTGTATTTTTAATTTCATTATCTTGTGAAGTGGACTAAGGCAAGGAAGCTTGAACCACTATAAAAAATAAAGGGTTAAGGAAGTAGACCAAGGGTGGTCGAACCTTTAAAAGTTAGGAGTGTAAGTGAAGTTCCTACACTATTCGAGATGGTGTAATTCTCCACATAGTTTATTTGGGATAACCCTAGATTGGGTGAGTCCATTAATGGATGCAGGTTTGTTTAAACCGAACCATTATATATTGGGTGTCCATGTGTTTGATCTTTTGTTTGTGTGATTTCTAAATTAATTGGCACATAACTTCTTCACACAACACCATTTCATCTTGATTAACATTGTCATTGCATGAGCTCATCCTTACAATTTTAGGTAACAGTGCACCGGTCAGGTCCGAGGACCACGTGGACGAGTATAGGCCAAACTGGAGATTTACACGCACTAACAATGGGACATTAATACATTTTGTATTTTGTGACGACATGGTTATGAACTGATCAATCGTGCGCACGACCAATTGCTAGAGACAATGCCGAGACAGCTAGTCCACGACCCATAACCTTGGGTTCAGATGAGGTTTGTCATGACAAGGCACTGTCAAAACATGATAGCCCCAGATCGATACATTCGCCAACTCACGATCTATTGCTAATGGATGTTCACGATCAATCGTATGGGTGATCAAACATATGTGACTTTTTTTTTCCGTTACTGTGCATTTAATGTTCAATGGTCGGGTTGGTGAAATTCACTTTCGAACACGGACGATCGATCACTAGGTCACGATCAATCGTGTGTTTCAGTGACTTGAAAATTCTTTTTGCCTCTATAAATACTCCATTGTTTAGAGAGTTTAAGGATCCCTTAGAGAGCATTTATTATTTGCATCTATCATTGTTACACTCTCAAACTGTAACAACCTGACCCGATTAGTGGACTCGGATTGCTACTATTTTTTTTTTAATTTCCAATCAATTAAACTGATAACTGGGCTAGATCATCATGTAACAGTTAAGCCCAGTAATAAAATGTCACACATGCTCTTCACATGTGGACCCAAACATATATCATATATCTATCCATTTACAACACATATGATACAAACAAATATTTACATCACATGATTAAACGTAATTATATTCATATTCAAAACAGAGTTGCTAACGGTAACATGGTGGTCTAATACATGATTAAAAGACAATAAGTACCACATGCGTTACTTATACAAAACATGGTTAAACAACCAACAAAACAAAAGAGATGGTATGTCCCATCTGTGGGAGATAGAAACAACAACAACAACTTTAACATCCTAAGCTTGCAATGGAGGTTCCTCCTCATTGGGTACATCTCCTGAAATGTGAAAGATGTGAGCTAACTAGCCCAGTAAAGAGAACATAATTTAATACAACTATCAATATCATGTTAGAATGTGTAGAATATAACAATAACATCATGATGGTCTATTTATACCATCTACCATACTTGAGATCATAATTGGTCTCCTATACCAATATCAAGTCACCAGTATCACTGCCGATCTACCGAAATACCAAAGCATTACACTGACTATAAATGCATTAATCCCAACACGATCAAGATGCAGCATCTTCCAATAGCATAAAACGACACAAAATGGTCCGGCCAATGCCAATATATGACCCTTATGGTCTGGGCTACTTCCAATATATGACTTATATGGTCCGCCTATTGCAAATAATAAATGACCTTCTCCGATCTAACCACAGCCCAGCAGCTAAGTGTACATAAAGGCAGTATCAATATCATAGTTTCATCATAACATGATTCTCAAAAGTATTTAATCATCAATATCACAATGTTGTATATGACCAACATCATCAGTTTCAATAAGCACATCTCATAATAATGTAATATGTCTAGGCATATAAGTGGGTTCATTATGTCTAATTCATGAAATCATTCATTGCACTAGATCTTTACAACCTAATTTACCCATGTTGTATTTATTAAGCCTCCTCACCAAAAATATGTAGAGTATCGCGGGATCTGTTAAACACAAATAAGAATACAATGAATATACATTCATTAATCAAACACAACACGTTCATATATAATATAGAATACATCTATACCATTTTCAAATCCTCCTAACTTGTTTCCGGGACAAAACTCCAAGGGAAATGGTTGCGAGTCCTCATAGTGGGTTACTACATTTTAGTTACAATAATCCATCAACAAATAAAGTAAAATACTCAGTTGCCCAGTCTCATATTTCTTCTTGGCCAAGGTAGAGTATTGAGACTTTGCCCAGAGGGTACAATAAAGATGCTCAAGCCACTATACATATTGTCTTCTGGAAATGACCACGGAGACATATTAAGTTAAGCGTAGGGATATAAGATGCTCAGGCCACTACTCATATTATCTTCTGGATTGGACCATGAAGATATATTAAGTTAGGCCTAGAGAGAGAAATAAAATCACTCAATGTCCGATCCCTTATTTTCTACCGAACGGAGAAATTAAATCATTGGGCTACAAATAGCTATCGGGAGGCGTTTCCTCTGCGCCACAAATAGAGGGTATCGTCCTGAAAGTGAGCACACAAGGCTACATAAAACATACAAGGGTTAGTATCATTTTTAGTTAAGAAGTATGTCATTTTGAAATTAATTACTGAATTATATTTCCAAATTTTACAATTTAGAAACAACTTCAAAAATTCTGTTAAAGCAACCTATTAATTTCACATAAACTACACATATCAAAAGTATTAAGATGATAACATGAATAATTAATTTAAGTGATCTAAAATAATTTAAGTCTCCAAGTAATTTAAATTTAAACCTATTAAGAAAGTTAAATTAAAATTTGTCAAATTACAAAAATTTTGAATAAAAACTAAGATCTTTAAATGGAATTTAACTATGTATATGTTTCAGATTTTCTATATATAACTTAACCATATCTTTTCTTAAAACTACTCAAAAATTAATTGAATAAACATCTTAGCAATTTAAAAAACATTCAGAAATACCCAAGTAACCCAATTGGAAAAACTTCATCAAATAACTAAAACAATAGCTAAATAAAAATATAATGAAAGATATTAAAAGCTTTCTAGTAAATAAAATCATACTCATAAATAATTAGAAACTTTATTTCAAGTTTTTAAATAAACAAAATAAGTCAAATCATAATGATAATTCACATTATTTCAATAAATAAATAAAATAAGAAAACTCAGTTTAAAACAAACAATTTTAAAAATAGTGGTAATTATATTTCATTTTTATTTAAAATCATGAGAGTAAATACATATTATAAAATTTTCATCACAAAACTTAGATGGATTCTAAATTACTAAAGACTAATAAGCTTTTAAAAATAAATGGCCCCGTTCCTTTGCTTAAATCAGGAACTGTTATATGACGGGAAAAAGGCAGCTAGAGCACTGAGAACTAGAAGCAGCTACAACACTCAAGCAAGTATTGTTTAATTGAAGGAAGAAAGCAGCTACGACACTAGCATGGAAAATTTTGATTTTTCAAAAGGTTGTACAACCCATGGGATTCCTTCTTTAAATAGGAGTTGTGATGAAATCTGAAGGTTACACGTACGTCTGTACTCATCATGGCTTTGCATGCATGAAATAAGGGTTTAGCTACAGATCATGCTGTTAGTTTCAAGGTGTCACATGTAAAGAGATAACGTATTTAAATGATTATTTTTATAATATTTTCATTTTTAAAAATCTTATCATCATTTTTTAGATATAAAAATAGTTTAATTAAATTAATCCATCAATGTTGTGTCTTAAAAATCATAAAGATTGTTGAAATCTGGAGAAAAATACACTTTTGAAATCGCTCGATCTAGACGAAAATGACACGTAAGTAGATTTTTATCAAAACTAAAGAATTTGCTTAAGTATTTTTAAATCTTATTTTATAAATCTGAAAAATAAACTAACTGATCAAAACACAGATTAAACACTGATTTTTTTTTTTGTAATTTTTTTACTTCTATAATTATTTTCATAAATAGGGGCCCTTTTTGAGTCAATTTATAATTATTTCTGAAAATAAAAAATACAAATTATAGGATCTTATAAACTCTAAATTTAAAATAATTAACAAAGTGTGAATTTGAAAATCTAATTAGCTTAGTTGAAATAATTTTCAATTAAACAATGATTAACTCCACTAAATAGTAATAATTGGGCAAAATTATAATTTTGCCCTTTTAATTTAAACGAGTTGGATCAATAAGCTACCGAGTTCTGATTGGGCCGATCCTGGACTTTTTTAAAAGTCCAAACCGTAATCTTCATGATTAACGGGTCAAAACATAATTTATTAACGTAAATCACACAATTTAGTTTTAATTTGGATCAGGGTATTACACAAACACCCAAGGCAAACTAGTGGTTTTTTATCTCTTGGCAAAACATTAGCAAATCATTCAAGTATCCAATCGATTTAGATTGAGATTAAGAGAAAAGGATTAAACCATCTTCTCGGATAGATATTGGTAACCTAATTTTCTAGAAGCCCTCCAAAGTATTGTGATTGCTCTGCATGACGCATCTACGTCTTCATACGACTTCACATTGGGAGATGTTCAAGAAGCACATCTACACATTGCAAAGCTACAACGCAAGTGTTTCTTAGTTTCATTTTACTCTTAAATCATCTATCTTGTGAATTTGACTAAAGAGGGATTTTCTCTTGAACCACTATAAAAAATAGAGAGATAAAAATTGGCTGAAATTCCCAATCAATTGGATATGTAGAACTCATATTCTATTAGTGTGGGTGTAATTCTCCACTTAGTGAATTTGTAGATAATCCAAGGTTGGGTGAGTCTCATCAGTGGATATAGGTTTGTCTAAAATAAACCACTATAAATCTTGTGTTCATGGTGTTAGAGCTTATTATATGATTTTGCTTAATTTTGCATATTCTTCCTCACATACAAGCACTTGATTAATATTGATTAATTTGGAGATTATCATATTCAACCCCCCCCCCCTTCTCTCTCTCTCTCTCTCTCTCTCTCTCTCTCTCTCTCTATGGATAATCGGGTCTAGCACAAGGGAACTTTTAGCATGAGATATACGGCCTAATGCTAAGTGCATGTGATATACGACGTAATGCTAAGTGCATGTGAAATACGGCGTAATGCTAAGTGCATCAGATGTACGACGTAATGCTAAGTGCATGTGAAATATGGCGTAATGCTAAGTGCATGAGATATACGACTTAATGCCAAGTGCATGTGATAAACAGCCAACCCTAAGTGCATGAGATATACGGCCTAATGTTATATGAATGAGATATACGGCCCAATGCTACGTGCATGAGACATACTATCCAATGCCATATAAAGATACTAAAAAATCCCAAAAATTCTAGAAACTACAAATGACTGATCTACACAGTGGACTCTACGTGTTTCTATTTTTCTAAAAAAGTGTAGCTAATTGAGGGGGATTCTGCGTGCCAAATTTGGGAAGCTAAGTATTCATATTTAGAGTTCTGTGAATTTTCTAAAAAAAATCTCGTGATAATTCTCAAAATAATCAAAATTACCAAAATATCACTCGAGCTCCTAAGCTAGAGTCTGGGCAAACTTGGGCTCATTGTAGAGCCAACATGCTCACCTCAACTACCAAAACTGCGAAAACCAACTCGGAGATCCACAGATCACTTCAAAACTCTGAAATCTCGAGTCGGGTTGTTACACCACGCATCATTATGACTACATGCCACGATGACAAAGCGTGAAATTCTACAATTCACAACATGTGCGGGCCATCACAGAATCACACACTCGGAATGCGGCTCAACACGACTTACACATGTGCCATCGCAAATGCGACTCACACACTCTCAATGGGGTTGAACACGAACTACGCACGTGGCCATAAGAAATGCGACTCACACATTTGAAATGCGGCCCAACACAAGTCATCATAAATGCGACTTACACACTTCACACAGTCACCAGAATAAACACGAAGAGCTTCCCATCCCCTTCCTCAGCTTACACACTCAACACACACACATCCAAAGCCATTCACCACATTCATCATCATGTTGGAACATGCATTCACATCCTTAAATTCAATCCAGCAGAGACATATAAAACGAATATTAATCACACATTGCATATATTCAATCAGATAGACGAGCTAAGCCTATCCCTTTGGGCATTCAATTCCCACTTGCATTCTTTCTTTGAATCGTTTATTTCCTTTACAATTTTCACAATTTAGAAGGAAATGCCCGTTATCGATTAAAGCTCATTCCACGTCATTCCATCTTTCTTCAGAACACATATAAACCCATCAATGCATTTAAAACACATTTCTACTCATGTCATATACATCAATGAAATGAATTACGCAATAAATTAAAAATTATAAACCTAAATCGTGTTTATCCTCACCTAGAAGTTTGAGATGTTTGAGAGTTTCCTGAGGTCCGAAATAAATTCAGGCAGAGAATTAAGTCGCTGTTCATAAAAGAAACAACATAGAGGAGAGGAATCGGTAAACAAAACCGAAAGAAGAAATCAAAATGGAAATAAAAATGGAAACTCAAAAAATTTCCTAAATAATTAACCCATCTTGGAAATTGAACCCCCTTTTTAGAAAATCAGAACTTTATCTTAAAATATAAACCTTTTTTAAAACATGCCCCTTATTTTAGAGAACATATTCCTTTTAAAAAATACAAAGGAATACGATTAAAAATAATTAAAAATGAACTTCAAATAAAAAAATAGAAAAAAACTGTCGAGAGAGATAGAGATTGTGAATCCGAGAGAGAGAAAACTAAAAGAGAGAGATGGAGAGAGAATCCGAGAGAAAGAGCACATCCAGAAGAGAGTGAACCAAAGAGACAACTGAGAGAGAATGGAGACAGAATTGATATAGAGCTTTTATAAAAATTAAAATCAAGAGAGAAAGGGGTAAGATCGATCAGAGTTGGTTGAGGAAGGTCCTAACGAAAGAAAACCGAGAGAAGAGAGAACGGGAAAGGAGAAACGGAGAATGAGGAGAGAGAGTGACTCCGTTTTTCGTTAAGGGAGTAAGAGAATCGAAAGAGAAAATGGAAAACCAAAAATGGATCGTTAAACGGGTTAGGGTAGTGATTTTTATTAAAGTTTTCCAAATCACCTCATTTCTATGTTTTGAAAATTTTGATAAATTCTTAAGTACATACTTAATCTATTTTTAAAATTAAAAAAAAAACAATTGTGATACATTTTTAGAAATTTGATTTCGAGTTCGTGTGGACTGTAGTACCCCCCACGCAAAGGTTCCA
This sequence comes from Chimonanthus praecox, assembly GCA_022113865.1. NCBI lineage: Eukaryota > Viridiplantae > Streptophyta > Magnoliopsida > Laurales > Calycanthaceae > Chimonanthus > Chimonanthus praecox. Next base: position 37,747,699 of record CM039091.1, read on the forward strand.
CATCGGTTGGGAGCTTGGGTGGTGGGGGCTTTATTTGTGAGGGGGCAACCCTCCCTATTGTGAGGCTTTTTGGGCCTGACCATGTGGGCCAAGGCCCAAAGCAAAACCATGCGGGTCGGATAGGACCCAAAGCAGACAATATCACGATGGGGTAGGGTCGGGTCTTCACAAGTGGTATCAGAGCACGGTTCAACACTTGGATTGTGAGGGCTCTATACTTGTGTGACTTGCTTGCCTGTGTGTGGACCCATGTCATTGTGACGAAACAGAGCCGAGGAATGCTCTGGTCTTAAGGGGGTGGATTGTAGCACCCCCACCCAAAGGTCCCACATCGGTTGGGAGCTTGGGTGGTGGGGGCTTTATTTGAGAGGGGGCAACCCTCCCCATTGTGAGGCCTTTTGGGCCTGGCCATGTGGCCCACATGGCCCAAAGCAAAACCGTGTAGGTCAGGTACGATCCAAAGCGGAAAATATCACGATGGGGTAGGATCGGGTCATCACAGGAACAGGAGATAAGTTTGAGTGAAAATAGGGACGAATCTGGGTGGGTTTTGAATTTGATTTAGTGTAAGTATGTAAAGGGAAGATTTTAGATAAATTTCGGGGGCCTAGGATTTTAAATCTAATTAATTTGAGGATTTTTCTTTAATTTGCATTAATTTTTGAATTTTATTTAATTAAACAAAAAAAAATCCTTTTTCGTCGGATCTCTGAGGCCCAGTTTCGGAGGACCAATCAGAACAGGCATAAACATACTGAAATTTTCAATCTTTGTATTTCGATCCAGTCTTTGATTGAATGATTTGATGGGGTTCATCGAATCACCCATGGATTCTGTAGGACATCTGATCAAAAAGGCAAATTCAAGTGAGACTGAAAAATTTAGATTTTGGATTTCAGTCCAATACAAGATTAGAGGAACCGATGGGGTTCATCAAATCTCTGATGGATCTCGTCATATGTTCGACCACTCTACTTTAGCAAATCTGCACCCTTTAATTAAATTGTGCCATAACTTGAGTTAAAGAGCTCAAATTTAGACAAACTTAGGCTCATTGGAAAGTCTTAACTAAGCTATCCAACCAAACAAAATTTCACCAAATATGGAAATTCAAAAATTCTCAAAAAATACATGGATCGGGTCATTACAAATTGTGTTACTAAACTAGTCATTTTAAAAACATCTAAAATTCAAAAATCCTAAAAAATGAAGGTACATCTAATCGAAAAGGCGGCTTATCATGAATCTTCAAATTTTTGTACTGATGCACGAGAATTGCAGGTAGTTTCGTATATCTGTGAGATTAGTCCCGCATCTAATTTAGGATGAAAATACCCATATTATCAAAAAGAAAATCACATATTAATTTTTTTTAATGAAATGAGGATTACAAAAATGAATCTAAGTTATAGAATGGTTAGTAGTGAGTTATCTCAAACAAAATTGCTATTTCAGTCTTTAGGGGGACCGTGTTGTTTTGCTAAAATATCAACAATTTTAGACTATTTCAGGCTATGTAATAAAAGAAATTGAAGTCATAGAAATACTGGCAGATATTTTGGTGCATGTTTGATCTTTCGAATTTCTGACAAAATTTGATACGTACCGATCTTTTCATATTTGTAGCGTCCTAGGCTGAGTTTTAATTTTGTTAGTTGAAACATCGATTATTTCAGCCCATTTCTCAAGCTAGTTAAATTTTCTAAAAAGGAAAAAAAACTAAATTCTAGAAACATCAGCCATTTACAAAATTCGTTGACCCGACTGAAATTAAATGGGTTGACTCATTGAGTTTTGGCCAATTTATTAAATTATTCAATCCAATTTGAGTAGACAATTAAACTTAAATAGATCAATGTAGCTAAGTTCATCGATTAAAAAACTCATGTCAATTCAATCAACTCAACTCATGTCAAACCTAACCTATTTAAAACCACGTGTTAAATGGATTAGCTCAATAAATCCAATGCATTTATTAAACAAGCATACGTGATCTAGGTAACTAAGTTTAAATGAATTGACTCAATTTGTCCCTATTATTAAAAGTTTAACCCAATCGATTTATACCAAAATTGATCCAGGTTGATTCACTTATTAAATAAGTTGATCTAACTTCAATAATCTTATCCAACCCATTCATGACATCAAGAATCTTAAATGCTTATCCAATCCAACTCACACTAAATCAAATCATTCATTAATTAAGTTGAACTAATTTAAAACAACTTATTGGGCAAGATGACGTAACTTAAATAATTCTAAATAGGTTAAACAACCTAATCCGTCTATTAAACTTTTTTCGTAAATGTTTATCCATCACTAAATAACAATCCTCAAAGTTGCCAAATTGACACTACCAAGGGATCCAATGAAATCCCTTACTCGTACTCGTGATTTTAAAATATCTTTTTGATACATATTGTTCATTTCTTTCTTTTTCTTTTTTAAAGAGAAGCTAATACCCTATATTAAATAATATTTTTTTTTATTTACATATGGTAACTCCGACACAGTCCTATTAAAACCTTCACGGAAGAGTCTATTACCCGTAGGATATACCAAGACTAGATCATGGGAGCTCGAACCCGCAACCTCCCGCTTTCTGAAGTGGAAGGCAACCATACTACACCCATGTGGGTTTAAATAATATATTTGATACCTCTTAATATCATGAACATTACCATGACATGTTCATATATCTACCTAACTAATTTTTAAAACGTTAGTTATGATGATGGCATGTGAATCTTATCCATTGATCCCAAGATTTAGTGATGTAAATGTTAGAAACTAAGAAACTGTATTCAATAAAGAGTATTACATAACTATATATAGCCTCTAACCGACCCTATGGCTATTACACTTCTAATCTAAATAAATTTCTTAATAGAAATAAACCTAAACTAAGAATCCTAATTAGATACTAATTCTAATATATTCAACATTCCCTCTTAAACTCAAGTCGATCATCACTTTGAGTTTACAATTATTGAACAAAATAAAAAACTAATAACTAGATAAATCAAGTGTCGACTGACGCCATTTTGTTGAACGGAAGCAAATCAATGGTGAAAACGTGCCGACAAAGCCAACCAAAACTGAACCAATAATCCACGTGTGCTGCAAGTTATAAAACCGATGCTGAACTTACTCCAATTCTCCCTCCTTCCACGTGCTGCGTCCTAAAGAAAATGCCCAAAGTTACTTGCAAAATCAATGCCAATGCCGATGTCAAAGCCAAGAATCAATACCAATGCCGTCAATACTAGTGCCACTTCCAATTCCAAATAACAAAATGTCGAAGTGCGAGAAGGCTGCGAACTCCAAAGAAAACAAGAAACCAAATCCTCCAAACTTTGGATGCAAATGGAGGAGACAAAGTGCCAAACGGCTGTTAAGGGTACCAAACGAATGCAAAGGGTACCAACGAAACCAAATCTGCCTGAAAAGAGAGAGACAAAGGCAGATGCAAAACTGGACTACAAAGGGGCGGAGTCAAAGTCCAGATACAAGAGGAAGACAAGAGGGAAACAAATACAAATCGATCGAATGAGAAGATGCAAATCAAGATCGATCAAGATCCAGGAAGAAGACAGATACCAAGAGAAATAAAGGAAGAACCAAGGGCATTCTCACAAACTGAACTCAGTGCAAGGACAAACTTATCAAAACCTTTTTTTTTTCTTCAGGTGGAAGCAAACGGATACCAACAGAAACAAAGTGGTAATTGTAGGCAATACAAGGTAGCATCAAACAAACAACAGGGTCGTAGATCTCAAACAGTATAGCAGTCTAAGGCTGGCAACAATCAAGTTGGATACATGCTAATTTTTCATTCTCCCGTCTCTTGTCTCTTCTTCATTAATGGCTTTCTAAGCTTCAAATGCAATGCTAGAATCAATGCGACTAAGATCAAAGCGTTGGATGGCATTGAAGATAACCACTAATGTGGCATCCATCATTCTGATTAAGCACCTAGTCAAACAGACCCACAATCACCAAGATGCAAAACTTCCAGATCATAGCAGATCTAAGAACGGCGAAAAACAAGGCTGCACAAGAAGGCGTTTGTCAATGAAAGGGTTTGCAGATGTGGCTGAGATCTGGGTGGCAATGGCGAAAAGCAACAGAGTCCGTGAAGGGAGAAGACAGAGGAACTAGATCTGAGAAATTTACAGTGGAGAGGTAGATCTGGGCTGCACAATCACGGTAACAAGGCGGATCTGAAACAGGGCCTGGGCAGTGCAAGGGACAGAAGAAGGGGGAAGACGTGCATGGCCTGATTTTGGTGGCAAGGCGGTAGGTGCAACTATGCTATCAACTGAGAAGAGGCTAGATCCGGTGCTATGACCTGGCATAATGGCAGATCTGGGCAGTTAACAGCAACTAGAAAAAAAATTGCAGGAATCCAGCGAGCAAGATGAAAGATCCAGATCAGGATCTAGAGTGAGAGGTGATGGTGGATACTAGAATAGCAACAGATCAGAGTACGACAGATTGGGGCGTACAATGGCGAGCTAGAGTTGAAGCGTATGTGAGGACGATTTGCTGGTGACGGTGAAGGACAGGAAGGGTGCTATGGAGGAGATCTGCAGGTGGGTGCTATAAAAGAACACCGCAGATCTGAACAAGATCTTGTGAAGAAAGACAACAAATCTAAGTTCCCAAAGCAGAAGATGCGAAATCTCAGGGCAGGTGGGACTGCTCAGATCTAGGCGATCAAACTGCAGGGCGTAAAGGAGAGGCGGAGCTGCAAGTGGGTGCAAAACGAGATCTGCTGCAGACGGGATCTGATTGCAAAGAAGGCCAGGCGAAGGGTGAACAGGTGACGGGATTGCGAGATTCTCACGGGCAAGAACAGTGTGGATTTTCAGATCCGTGGTGAAGATGGGGCAGGGCTGCAAAACGAGATCTGAGAAGGGCTTCAAGCTTGCTCTATTCGAACGGACAAACTAGAGGTTCCTCCCTCTGCCAGATGAGATTCCTCGCGCAGAGGGAGAGAAGAGGATCTCTCAAACGGTGATCTTCTCTCTAGGATCGAGGTTTGGTTGATACCATGTTAGAAACTGAGAAATTTTATTCAATAAAGAGTATTACACAACTATATATAGCCTCTAGCCGACCCTAGGACTATTACACTTCTAATCTAAATACCTCTCTTAATAGAGATAAACCCAAACTAAGAATCCTAATTAGATACTAATTCTAATATATTCAACAATAAATACTTCATTTATTTCTCATTCAACTCCAAAACTGCTCTAACGTTTAAAGTATTTATATCGATGATGTTTATAAAAAAAATAGTTTCTTCATATTTATAAATTATGATTCAATTTGAATGGTTCTATCATGAATGGACTCAATTTCTTCATTAACATTTTCATGACATAAGAGCTTAAATAAAAAAGTGAAAAGATATTATATGGAAATACTAAAAATTTGTTTGAATTGTTTAAATTTTTTTTTAAAAAAAAAACTGTTCGGGTAATAACTCATTTATTTTAAATTATCTTTCAATTCCTAACTTTATTTTTCATGCGTCGGCTACGTTATCGACTGATACAACCAATAGATAAACATAAGACCGATTCAATACGTATCACTCTATATATATAATCAATTTTAGATTGATATGTATCGATCGATATATTTTATCCCTTACTTCTATTGATTTTGATGGATCAACTATGGGAATCTAAACTCGAGGGTGTTGGTGTGATGGTTCAAGATGCCCATCTCATGAAGTGATGTCTTAAGTTCGATTCACTTTCAATCTCTTTAGGCTACTCTCCATGCAGTTACTCCCCATCAACTAAAAATATATATAAGAAGGTTTAAGCATGCTCAAAATATTAATCTTATCTTTAACATAAAATTATTAAAAAAAAGAGATAACGATCCTCCCACAGGCATTTTGTGGAACGAGATACGGATTTTAGGTTATTGTCCATTTTACTCTTTCACTGTCGTACGAAGGCATTTTAAAAAAAATCAGTAATTCAGTCAGTGATCTGATTTCAGTGATCCGATTTGTTGTTCTGTATGAAAAAAAATAGTCTCAGTTAAATAAATTTCAGTGATTTGATTTCAGTGAACTGGTTAGTGATCCAATTAGTGAGCCAATTTATACCACAGTGGAATGGTTAGTGATCCAGTGAGCCGGTCAGTGAGTCAATTTATATCGTAGTGGAAGGGTAAAATAGACAATACCCTAAATCCCATGTTGGCTTACACAAAGCACCCGTTGAAGGATCGCTATCCAAAAAAACCTATAAGAATCTACATTTCCACTACAAAGGATTCCTTTTAATTATGATTTTTTTCTTTTTGGATTAACGTGTGAAAAATTTAGACACAATCCTATTAAAAATCTCACAGATAAACTTATTATTTTTAAGACACAAAAAAATTAGGGTGCCCATATAGACACCGCAGAAACCTGCCAGCAGACACCGAATTCTGAAATTTCATTGGAAATTACCATTCTGCCCTCTCCGATCGTACAATCGATTCTGCAACGCCATTTAGCGAATTCCGAAATTTCACTAGAAATTACCATTCTGCCCTCTTCGCGTGAAATCGTACGATCGATTCTGCAACGCCATTTAGCGTCGATCGATCTATCTGAGGCGTATACGATCGATCGATCGATCCGACAGTTCATTTTCAAATTGATCGATTGATCATAACACGGGATTCAATCGATCGCATGGTTCCATGGGATCTTGCGATCGATTTTAACTGAGAGGTCGACGGTTTGACAGTCGACCTCTCCTACCAAGATCGATCGCACGATGATATGGGATCAATCGATCGATTGTGACCCATTCAAAGATCGATCGCACGATCACATACAATCGTGCGATCGATTTTAACTGAGAGGTCGACAGTTTGACAGTCGACCTCTCATCTCAAGATCGATCGCACGATTATATGGGATCGATCGATCGATTGTGACCCATTCAAAGATCGATCGTACGATCACATACAATCATGCGATCGATTTTAACTGAGAGGTTGACAGTTTGACAGACGACCTCTCATCTCAAGATCGATTGCACGATTATATGGGATCGATCGATCGATTGTCTGTTTAGGGCAAGATCGATCGATCGATCACTGTGATCATGCAATCGATTTTCTGCTTAAGGCTAGATCGATCGCACAATCACAGAAATCGTGCGATCGATCGCAAAGCTATATATAAAACCGATCGATCCTTTCTCCCTTTCCCGCGATTCAAACCCTCGAAACCGAAGACCCTTTCTCTTCTTCTTCTCCAACGATCGATTGACCCTTTCCTCTTCACCAAATCTACCGCACGATTCTCCAAATCGAGCGCACGATTCTCCAAATCGATCGATTTGCCCTCTGCGGAAACCCTTTCTTTCTCCGATTTCGTCTTCCTCGCCAGAAACCGGAAACCCTTTCTTGCCTTTCTCCGATTTCGTCTTCCTCGCCGGAAACCGGAAACCCTTTCTTGCCTTTCGCCGATTTCGTCTTCCTCGCCGGAAATCGGAAATCCTTTCTAGGATTTCTTCTTCCTCTCTGCAAACCAGAAACCCTTTCTCGGATTTCGTCTTCTCCGATGTCCTTCACAGCCCTCCTTCACATGGCATCCAAAGCGTCTACATCAAGAGGGAGAAAGACGAAGGTGTCAGCTTCATTTAGAGGAACTTCATCTAGAGGGAAGAGAGCGAGATTGATGGAGACACCACCTATGGAGATGGAGACCTTCGACCCGAACCACTTCAAGTCTTTGGAAGCCGCCACATTCTACCGAGAGGATTTGTACTCTCGGCCGATGGTAAAATCATTGATCTAAGCTCTCTTTTTTTCGGCATTTGAATTAAGAATCCATGAGTATATCAACGACTTGAATGGGGAGTTTTCTTGGGAATAAGAGAAGATTTTTACCCAAAATTGGTGAAGGAATTTTATGTAAATATGTTGGAGGACGGGGCGAGACACTCCATAAAATCCAAAGTTAGGGGGACAGACATTGAAATTTCAACTGAGGCACTGGACAAAATGTTTGAGTTTCCCAGTGCCCCTATTTCAAAATATAAACCAAATTCATGGCCCACCGATGTTGTCGGATTCGTTCCCTCGAAGGCCATGACCCAATTGTGTGGGCGAAGTGATAGTGCTAAAGGAAATAAGATCGGGCTTATGGAGCTAACCCTAGAGGCCCGAATTTTATATTACATTATTAGAAATAATATTTTACTTACAAAAGGGCTTAGTAATCAGGTGCCGTATTTTGATAGTTTCCTTATATGGTGCATCTTGAATGGCAAGCAAATTAATTTATCCTTCATCATAATAAAGCACATGGTTGCATCTCGTAAGATTAGAAAATGTAGCCTTCCATATGGTTTATTTCTATCTTACTTGTTTCGATTTTGCGGAGTCACCCTCCCCCCTGAAGAGAAAATAGTTATGAAGAAAACCAATTTATTCGATGCGTCTACTTTGGGCAAGATGGGATTCAAACTCGACAATGCACGTTGGGTTTCCAAAGTAGAACATCGTCCTGTTGATGTTGAGGCACCTGAAGAGGGTGACATACCTGTTGGGGGGACTGAGGCACCTAAAGTTCAGATGGTAGAGGCACATGATACAAGAGTCAGTACTATGCTGATTCTTGATAGCATAGAAAAACTAAATGAAAAAATTGATGTAAAATTTGCCGAGATTGAAGAAAGGCTTATGGGCAGGCTTGAAGGGATGGTTGATGAAAAATTAGGTGAGATGGAAGGAAGACTGATTGGAGGCTTGAGGGAATGGTTGACGATAAATTGGCTGAGATGGAAGGGAGGATGAATGCTACAATTGATAAGAAAAATGGTGAGTTGGTCGGAATGACGATGAGAAGGCTGAATAATTTGGAGAATCAAGTGGTAGATATATTGAGAAACTCTGTTCTTTTATTTCAAAAGGAAGGAGTAAATGTTCAGCTTAGACGCGATTCGTCATCCGGGATCGTCAGATGTATGACACCTGAGAAGATGATAAATCAATCATGGGGGAGAGCCTCTTCGTCCACTGACACGGGTCATCCTCGTCCGACAGGCCCCACTCAGCCTCATCGTACATGCCCCACTAGTCAGGTGCGTTCGACTGGCCCCACTCAGCCTCATCCTACAAGCCCCACTCGTCAGGTGCGTTCAACTTGTCCCAAGCAGAGTGCGATTGGGCGTCGTCCATTGGCACCAGCACCTCGTCTATTGGCACCAGCACCTCCTGATACCTGCCCCAGCTTCTACATCTGCACCTGCTCATACATCTGCCCCAGCTCCTGCCTCCGAATAGCCATTGTATTTGAAATTTTTGTAATTTTGAAATTTTGATATTCATATGTAACATCGTTTGTCAATATAGTGAATGTTTTCTTTTTATGACATCGTTTGTCAATCTCGAATGAAAATAGTGAATGGTTTCTTTTTATGAACTATTTCGTCTATTTGAATGAACATGGTGAATAAAATGGATTGTTTGTAAACAACTGAATGAACATGAGACCCTTTGAATGTCAGTAAATATGGGAGCATTGAATGGTCTGTCACTAAATATGAGACCCTTGAGTGGTCTGACACTAAATATGGGTTTCATGGTTTGTCGCTAAACATAGGACCTTTGAGTGGTTTGTCCCTAAATATGAGACCTTAGAGTGAATTCTCGCTAAACATGGCACCTTTGAGTGGTCAGTCAACAAGTATGGGACCTTAGAAATCAGATAGCCTAATTGAAAAAGAGTTTTAACCATACATCAATACATCGGAATTAAAATTAATACAACTTTTTGGAAATGAAATACATTCTTACAACTGAATATATGAAAAAATGATAGACATCCATCACAGATTCCACCAATGCTGTAATTCGCCAAGATCTCTAAGATCACCAGAGGTATATGTCGAATCGTCATAGAAGTCATAAGAACCAATAGGCTGTGGAAGAAGGAGTATGTGTTAGTATTTTTGACCTTATTTTATATAAATGAAAATGTAATTATGTATCTTATGTAGAAGAAACTTACTTCGGATAATTGAGACAAACTCGTTGCTTGCGATTCAGGGTAATAATCATGAGGTTCAGGCAAAGCATTTAAATCTACACTGCAGGATGCCTGTGCAACACTTCTATTCGGAAATGTTCTCTTCGTATGACCAATATTTTTACATAACCCACATCTTCTTCCAGTTAATTGATTCTCTACAATCTCAAATGCAGAAGGATCTCGTCTTGTAGATGTTTGACCCTTTGAATTCTTTGAACCTGGATGACGTCCTCTGCTGTACTGCATAATAGGTTGGCTGATATGCATCTCATCACTAACAAGATCTTGGATATGATCTCGGAGCTCCTCTTGATCAAATGTAGACATATTTCCATATTTTTTCTTAATGCCTTCCCAGTGTACATCTAATTCATCCCTGGGTCGATTCATTTCAATGTTCAAGTCGTCAAATGAAATGAAATCGATTCTCCATTGTGGATGGATCTGATCCAAATGTAACTTGTTCATAAATTGCATTCTATGAGCACAAAGTAAGCCCATGGAAGCTGTAAACTCATATGTACAATTGGGTAAAAATGACATTTTTATGAGCATAACATATTGCTTGTAAACCTCAGATAATGAAAATTGTGATACTTTGCCGTTCATTTCATCAAAGAAAGGAATCGAAACAGTAAGAGCAAACCGGATTTTTTCATCCTCCGTTTGAATATTGAATTCTTAAAACTGATTTTCAATTGTATGGGATATCTTCATTCAGATAACATATAGATCGCTAGTGGAGTTAGTTATATATCGTTTTAACACTGAATGTGCACTTTCAACCCTTGAAGTTGCTGCATTTTGAAAATGTAAACTCCAACCGATCCATGCCTTGACGAATTGCTTCTTATGTGGGATCCATGTCCTTCTTATATAATTCACTGTATCCGAATAATCTCGAAAATCTTGTTTGAATGCCTCCAATGCTTCATTAAATACAACTTCGGATGGAGACTCGACGCATTCATTCCATTGAGTAAAAAATGCATTCAATTCTTCCATTTTATTGAAAAGAGGCTTATAATAAGTAAGAATATTCTTATTGATATGCTAAATACAAAAGATATGTACAGCATTAGGGAACTCTGAATCAATGGCATTCTTTAACGCCAAATCTCTATCGGTCAAAAAAACTTGTCGATTATGATCGACTCCTAATACCTTCTTGAACATTTGTAACGTCCATACGTAATCTTCAAATTTTTCATTCCCCATAAATGCAAAGCATGAATAGAAAGTCTTGTTGAAACTTGTGATACCAACGATATTAAGCAATGGCATATGATATCTGTTGGTTTTGTAAGTGCAATCCATTAGAAATACATTATTATAGGTCTTCATAAGTACAACTGACAGTGGATGTGTAAAGAAAAGATGAGATAAATGACTTTGACTGTCATAGTTGAGAAAATATTGGTAACCACCTTCTTGAAGATCTTCTAAAAAGGCTTCAATTGAAGTACGACCTCTAAGTTGCTCTTTTCGAACCGATGACAAAAAATTGTATAAATCAGTAGTTGATACTCCAATTTCTGGATTCTCGTTTCGAAGGGTCGTCATAATTTGCCGGGGTGGTACATTGCTATTATACATTTTAATGATCATTCTCTTCTCTTCATCTGAAAAACACCATGTACTAGGATGACCTACTAATACGTTCGTGAGATCATGATTGTTCTCCACATCTTTTATAGTCAACTTCCATGACCCATCAACAATTTGTTTCCCTCTCACTTCAAATGAACAATTAATAAGGCGAGAATATTCTTTCTTCTTCCTCTCATCATCTTTCAAATCAACTGTGCTACAATATGTACCCCCTCTATCGCAACCAAGAATAACTACATTGCTTCTATTGCATGACCTCTTAATGGTAGCTACAAATCCTTACACAATGGAAACCTCCTTAACATGCTTCACTAAATCGTCGCGACTTGAAAAACACCTCTCAACAAACTCATTGTCAACAATATCATTCTCAACAATCTCATCATTTTTACAATCCATAGTACTAATTTCAAAGAATTTTGAGAGTGTTGGGTTTGAGAAAGAGTTACCTTTGATTCCGGTTCGGAGATTGAGAGAGTAACTTCTGAGAGATACCTTCGAATCAATATAGGAGATTTGAAAGAGTATTTTCAAATAGTGAAGTGGTTCGTTTTCGATAGCGGGTTTGGGGTTTGAGGGAAAATAGTTTGGAAAGGAGTTTGAGAGAGAGGGGTTTGAGTGAGAGGGGTGTAGAAAGGGCTTTGAGGGAGAAGATTTCGAAATCGGGGAGGTTTTGAAGGAGAAGATTTCGAAATCGGGGTTCTGAGGGAGTAGGGTTTCGAAAGAGGCGAGATGGAAATGAAGAATGAAAGGGAAGAGGGGAGCGATTGAACTTATATTTAGTTTCGCGTGGAAGATCGATCGCACGATCACAGTGATCGATTGATCGATCTTGCTCTAAACAGACAATCAATCGATCGATCCCATATAATCATGCGATCGATCTTGAAATGAGAGGTCGACTGTCAAACTGTCGACCTCTCAGTTAAAATCGATCGCACGATTGTATGTGATCGTACGATTGATCTTTGAATGTGTTACAATCGATCGATCGATCCCATATAATTGTGTGATCGATCTTGAGATGAGAGGTCGACTGTCAAACTGTCGACCTCTCAATTAAAATCGATCGCACGATTGTATGTGATTGTGCGATCGATCTTTGAATGGGTCACAATCGATCGATTGATCACATATCATTGTGCGATCGATCTTGGTAGGAGAGGTCGACTGTCAAACCGTCGACCTCTCAGTTAAAATCGATCGCACGATCCCATGGAACCGTGCGATCGATTGAATCCCATGTTATGATCAATCGATCGATTCAAAAATGAACTGTCGGATCGATCAATCGATTGTATACGCCTCAGATTGATCGTATACGCCTCAGATCAATCGATCGACGTAAAATGGCATTGCAGAATCGATAGTACGATTTCGCGCGGAGATTGTAGAATGGTAATTTCCAGTGAAATTTTGGAATTCGGTGTCTGCTGGCAGGTTTCTGCGGTATCTATATGGGCACTCAAAAATTAAATCATGAGAGCTCGAACTTATAATGTCCTAATTTTTGAGGTGACAGGCAACCGATTTATAATTTTGGGTACAAGTTGAACGTCCCCGATGATGAGACGGTGGAATGAAGAATTGATAGGTGGCAGGCAAAAAGGTGTCATTGGGTCTTCGGTTCTTCACACTGATTGACCTTTAAACACCCTTTTCACACATTATTCTACTCTATATATATTCCTCTCTATTATCTTCTCACTATTTTTATTATTTGTCATGTACTATCCAAAGACTTGGGATGCACGTGGCAAAAAATAAAATATAAAAAGGATTTAATAAATAAAGAATGATAAATTATAAATAATAATTGTAAAAATGAAACTGATAGAACTTCATCCCTTCAAGATTTGAGTTTTTTTATTGATCAGATAATTTTGTATTTTTACTAATGATACCACTATGTAACTTCTCTACTTAATATTTATAATTTAGTCATACTTATAATAACAATAGCTAATAAAAATAGAAATTATTTTAAAAATGAGTAGAATTTGTTAACTATATAAATTAATTTGGAAAACAAAAAAAATAAAAAATAAAAATAAGAAACTAAGAAATGAAGTTGATAATTATATTTAATGGATTTTGTTCTAAAATTTTAAAGCTTTCAATAAAATGAAACATAATTGAAATATAAAAAAATACGTGTAACTAAAATAAATAAATGGACCTATCAATTAACTAAAAAAATAAAATAATATGAATAAGATATTTAAAATTTACTTTTAGTTTCCTATATATTTAAAAGTAATAAGTGGTGATAACTTCAATTTTAAAATAAAAATGTGATGACAGAAGAAACAATTATTAACATTGAGTTAGATATTAAATAGGTATTTGTAGTGAAAAAAATTAGAAACAATATGGACCAAAAAATAATTAAAGCATAAAAATATCGATATTAGATTCTCATAAAGTCGTGAGAGAAAAAAGATTATTAAGAGTTATGTAAGTTTTGGAAAAAAAGGGAGCGACAAATTCCAAGAGAAGAAATATCATGTGAGAGAGATTTTAGAGAGGAGTCTATAGGTCAAGGAAGGAGGGAATGCCACGTCAGTCTATTTTAGATAGCTCAATCAATTATTTAATAAAAGAATAAATGGTTTCAATAGGGTTGATCCACCTAGACGTGTTGACTCATACAATAAATTAGTGGGCAACAGATTAAGTGTGTTGAGTAAATGGATCGACTAGACCCAATCGGAAAGTATCAGCTAATGCATATTTTTTAATTAAAAAAATAACTTTAATACTTTTTTAAGTCGAATTTTACATTAAGTATGATTTTAAAAAGATTTTGAAGTAAGTTTGAATGGTATTTTTCAATTTCAAATATTTTTCCCTAAAATTTTAACCATTTTAAGTTATTTTCATCAATTTTTTTTTAATTTTGACTTTAAAATAATATCAAATTCAGGTTTTTGCAGGGTGTTTATGTGATTTTTGAAGCTTTTTTCTGAAAAATTAATTAAAGCCGAATTTTTTAAAATAGTCTCATTTTCAATTTTCTTGTGAAAAAATTAATGAAATGATATACAAATGTTTGTAGAATTAAATGAAGTGCTCTTAATATTAATTGATATAGTTTTTAGGGGTTAGTGTGTGATTTTTCTAATATTCCAATATTTTATAAAATTCAAAAAAATTTAAATAAAAAGGTTATGAATTGTAATAAAAGATACATGTCAATCGAAATACTTGAGAACCATGAATTTTATATTAGGTGTTTTCTAATGGTGGTTTCCTATTTTTTAAAATTTTTAAACATGTCCCAAAGTTTAGGACATTTTTCAAAATTTTAAGACATCATTTGTTCGTATCAAAAGTTTGACTTTCAATGGTTTAATACTCTATAAAAATGACCATTATTTTTATAAAAAGTATACTCACCCTAACTTTTCCATTTTCCCTACTTTTCTCATACTTTGTATTTTTCCAAAAAATCAATAAAAATGTAGCAGAGAGAAACTATATCGCCGATAAAAGTGTATCAGCGATACATACTGGGGTAATGCCTTCTAAACCCATGACAATAGACAACATGTCAATTTTAAATCTTTTACAGAGTATTTTTTTTATTTTATTTTTATTAAAATTGTTCTTAATATGGTCTGATAATAATAATAAAAATACCAATAACAAATAAAATTTGTGATTTTAATCACGAGCTACTGTAAAGTGATATCATACAATTAATACACTACAAAATGAGTAGTTCGCATCCTCTTGCCTATATATTGAAACAGGGGTGCAAAAAATGGCCCGGCCGATAATTCGGCCGATATGATTCTCTCTCCTCTTTTTATTTATTTTTTTAAATATCGGTATTTTTCTATTATTTTATATTTTTTCTGAATTAAAAAACATAAAAAAAATCGAAAAAGAAACTGTTTTTTAAAAAAAAATTGATAATGTAAACATCAATCGATATTTTGACCCGGGCCCATCACTGTTTTGATTTTTTTTTTTTTAAATACCGATATTAATCATATCGGCCGATATCGGACCGATATATATCGGCCATATCGGCCGATATGAAGGCTGCACGGCCGATACAATACATATCAACCGATATTATACAGTGCTTAAAACCCGTATGATAACGTATTGGCCGATATCTCGACTCCTGTATTCAACTTTAAAATGACCTTAATTGTCACAATTACTCATCCAAAGAAATAGAAAGCAACTCAAATTGTTAGTGAATTTTTTCTTTATATATACTTTTTTAAATTTTTAAAGTTTGTAGAGGATTTATACTTTTTTATTTTCTTGTACAGTACTCTGCATATGATGACGCAATATATGTAAATTGACTGGCGTGTTACCCTACATATTGTATTTTTTTTTTTACTCAATACTACAAATTGTCGTGTTTGAATCTTGATATTATAAGGCGTGGAAATCAATTGCTTCGGATAGGATTTTTTTCTTAATTTTAAAATAAGCTAAATGTCTAAATGGGTCTAAATAGTTTAGGTTTGAGGTAGGTAAACGGGTCAACTAATAAATTAAATGGATAGTGTGGGTAGACTTTACCATCATCATTATAGGTCAGAATCTCATCTATTTGGAGTCAACTTTATGAGTTTTTCTTCTCCAATTGACCATGTTATAAATAATACCAGTAGTCATTCTACAATCTAATATGCCTTTCTTTATTATCTATTATTTTTATATTTTTAGTGGTCGGCCTCTCCTCATAATATCTTTAATCTATAGCTTCTCAATTTTACACACTGTGACCGTGTCTAGTCTTCTACTAGCACGACCAAACCATCTCAAACAAGTTTCTCTCAATTTGTCATGATTCGATCCCGTACGTGGGTCCGAGACGCGACTAATTTTTTTTCTTTTTTAAAACATTAACCTAATGAGTCACTAATTCCATAACATATTACCCATGTGAGTCTAATACCAACGAGAGATATCCATGTGTTAAATATTCCTAAACATAGTTAGCAAAATCATCAAAACAATTTTCATTCAAACACACGGAAGCAATATATTAAGCATACCAGCACACAAATATATTACATGAAAACAACAAACTTACAGACATAAGTTTTTATGCCACATGAGGCATATCTATTATCAAAATAGACAGAGTAGTTCATAGATTCATTTTGTCTCCTTGAGAAAGAAACTATGGGAAATATCCGAGTTTGACTCTCAGCGAGGTACCATTGGTTCCTCCAGTCCTTTCTCTAGTTCATATTCTACAATGTAAGGGACATGAGCAGCAGCCCAGTGGGGAGAGCTCTCCATAAAATTCAACATAAAATATTCATGAAATAAATAACAATGCATGTTCCATGAATGAAATATAGGTAATCCACTTAACTCATTTTCACCATAACATTCAACATAATATATGAAATAATAAATAATGTATGTTTCATGAATGCGATGCGGTTAATCCACTTAACCCATTCTCACCGTAGGATCACTTTATAAGGTGTTTTATTAATGTTTACCGGGGTCAACCCCCATTTAGCAACTTATAAGTGCGTAAGGTCTCCACGACTCGGTCTACTAGCCCATCCAACACCAACAGTTGATGGCGGTCGACTACAGCCTACTAACATGTCCAACCCAATGGTTCGCAAACGGCGTTCGGCCTAACATCATAAGGTCTCCACGACCCGGTTTACTAGCCCATCCAATACCAACGGTTGATGGCGGTCGACCACAACCAACTAATACGTCCAACCCAACGGTGCGCACACGGTGTTCGGCTAATCTCAGCAATTATAGCCCAACGGCCAATATCCGAATTTTTAAAGTTATTATCTTTCACAGATTTAACCTATAACCACAATTTTCACATGCAAATGTCAAATGCATGATTTCCAGTGCCCTCCTTACATAGGGACTTATTCTGAGAAAATCAACAAATTCCAGTCTTACGTTTCGGTGTATCCAATACCAATACAATATATTAATAAAATAATCAATATCACACAAACATATAAAACTGGGTTTAATAATATGAATGCCTTCACCCAATTTTTACCCGACAATTCCCAGACACTCCATAGGTCCATACTACATTAGAGACTAAAAGTCCTCGATTCCCTGACCCCATTCTAATGCGTACGTTCTAAACAGTTAGAACATTTACATCCCTTACATGTAGGCAGTGTCAGGTCTCGTATTTTGGAACTATATAACATTTTCCATCTTTAAATGACCATGGGTCCCATTTCAGTCTGGTGTTAGTGGGTTTAACAAGTAACACAATACAAGTGTTGGTTCGTGTCTCCTCACCTCTATCTGTAGAGATTATCACACAATATAGAAGATAAAATAATAATATAAATTTCAAGTCGATAAAGTATTTACGAACTACTTCCCATCCCCCCTTTCATTTTCCAAGAAAACATGATAAATGTAGTGAGTCTCCTAATTCTTTTTACTCAATTAGATTAAGTCAGCAGTTAATTGTCAACCATCCAAAATATCATATCAAAATAAAAATATAAAGTACTCAGTACCCGGTCTCGTATTTTTTTCTGGCCAGGGAAAAGTATTGAGACAGAGACCAGAGGATATAGTGTAGGAAATTAAATAAAATTATTCAATGCCCCGTCTCGTATTGTTTTTTAGTTAAGGAGACGTATTGAGATGGTGCCCAGAGGGTACAGAGACAGTAAAACAAATAAAATACTCAGTGCCCAACCCCTTTTGCCATCGACCGGCGTTTCTACAGCGTTACTGATTGTCACCGAATGTCATTTTCACTGCGCTACTGATGGGGGATTTCGACTCAGAGGTAACGATACTGAATTTAAACACACAATGCGTAAAATAAACACACAATTGTTAGATGGGGTTTAATCCTTTCCACTTTTTCAATTAAAGGCTGAAAAACAATTTTTAAAATAAAATAATTTTAAAAGTATAATTTAAAATCTAGGAGAAAGTCTATTTTTCCCTCTATTTTTAAAAATCTAATTTTAAAGCCCATAAGTATCCCTTTCTGCTCATAACTTGTTTTATAATTAATATAAATGAGAAAATGATCGTTTTGATACATTTGATGTAAAATTCTGCTAAGAATAAACTTAGTTTGAAAATCTAAAGGTATACATCGAAAAATCCGACATCTCTATTACTAGTCGAAGAAGAGTAAAAGGAGGAAGAAGAAGCACAGAAAAAGAAAGAGAAGCCAACGACTGTGCAGAGGAAGCCGCTGCTGCTGCTGATGACGATAGAGGAAATGAAAGACAGAAAAAGAAGCAGGAGCAAAAACGAAGAAAAAAAAGGAGAGAGCGACTGAAATTCGTTGCGCTCTGTTTTTTTTTTATTCCTTTCTCTCCCTCCCTTCTCCTTTTATAGCCGATTGGGACTTGGAGCCCAAGAAATGAATCCGTTGAAGATTTGACTCAAATCTTCTTAAGATTTTTATTATTATTTTATTATAATATTTTGTATTAATTACTTCCATGTCTTTTCACAATTTTGGGTATTTCTGAGTCAAACTAGACTAATTCGATCAGTCTACTAAGTCTGGTATTAAATAATAGACATAGTATTAAAATTTAAAAAGAAATCGACATGGAAAACTCAATATTTTAGTCAAAAATCACCATTTTATCAAAATTCATAATTTTGAAGAATCTCTTTGAAATGATCTAACTTTACAGTTAGGTAGAGTAAATTAATCTGATAAAAATATTCTAATAGTTTAAAGCATTTTGAGGTAAAAAATCACCTTTTCCAAGTGAAAGAAGATTTTTAGTTAAAACGACGGTTCAGATTTTTCGTTGTAAAATAAATTTCAAAACTTGATATTTTTGAAAATATAAAAGTAGAAGAAGGTTCATTATGATACAGATCGAGTATTGCTTCTCTCTGTATATTTTTAGGACTTTGTCTCCCCTATAAAATTGAGGCTTTGCCACCTAAGAAAATATAACTAACAAAAATAGTTAAAATTAGGTTGAGATTGACATTTCAAGTCCAGAATTTTAAAATAATGCATAATCTAAAATTTGGGGTTAAAACTAGGTTAAATGACTTATTTTCCAGAGCAACCAACTTTTAACCCTAAAATAATATTATTATATTCATAACTTACCCTTATACATTTGAGACTTAATTAAAAGAGCTATCGGATACAAATTACTTAATTAAATCTAATTAATCCAAATTAACCTCTAACTTGGATTGGGGTAGTACACAATTTGTCATCTATTGGAGCTATTTTTAAACTATATATAACATATACATTTCTAAATTTATCCTTTAGGTTTAATCCATTCATCCAATGTAACATATGCATTTCTGCAGTCCTAACCTTATATGTTTGTCTTTTCTTCATTGTCCAACATTCTGTCCCATGTAGCATAGCATTTATAATAACTGTTTTATAGAATTTCCACTTTAGGCGAAGATGAACTTTTTATAGCATATAAGTCCATTAGCTTATTTACATTTTGTCCACCCTAATCCTATCCTATTAGTTATATCTAAGTCGAATGTTACTTGAAATTCTATCACAAAGTCAAATTATCTAAACTTATCAAAATGTGCAATGAAGTCATTTTCAATTTTTATTGTGTAACTTTTACTATCGTTTAACCCACTAAGTTACATTCCACATATTCTGTTTTAGTTCTACTAATTTTCAAGTTATTGTCAATCTACATTCTCCTTCATAATTCTAACTTTGAATTAAGTTCTTGTTTCGTTTTATTGATTAATACTGTATCATCTAGAAAAAAATATACACAATAATACTTCATTTTTTATTCTTAATATTAAGTCATCTATGATTAATACAAATATGTATGAGTTTAAAGCAGATCTTTGATGGAGTTACAATCCAACGGAGAACTTCCTTATCTCTTTACAAGTAATTCTAACATTAGTGGGTAGACTTGACCGTAAAGGGCATGGCTTAGGAGATGTGACTCACTTAATAAATGTGCAAGTAATGGGTGGAAGTGTCAGAGACTCGACTTGAACATGACGCAATCCAAAGCCATATTAACTTAACTCATTGCTAAGTCTACTCTAGAGTTTGGACTTTCTAATTAGAACCACTTACTATTTTCAAGATAAATACAAGATATTTAATTATGGTTAGAATTAACTTGTGTATAATTATGAGTAAATTAATTTCACGCACCATAAGTATGACATAAAAAGACATGGCAATAAATCTAAATAGACCATAATAATGTTGTTTTAGAGTTTTCTGACGCATTTAAATATTATTAGTGTACACTTTTAAATAGCTGTAAATTTGAAAAAAAATAGAGGTCAAATCTAATTTATTTAGATTATTAGATTATGTCAAATTTGTTTTATAAGGTTAATGATGATATAGTTTGTGCAAAATAACCTTAAATTGTCCAAAATATGCAAAATTACTTAAAATAGCCATGACAATGCACACTATAGAGGCTCAATGTTTCATACCATATATAAAAAAGTTTATTATAGATAAGAGATGATAGTCAAATTATTAGGCCGAAACAAAAATGGTGACCTCATAAGATTGGATTAGGGTTGACTCTAACACACCCACCTGTCCAAATTGTACTACACTAAAGATAGCCTTTTGCCCTAAACACAAAAGTCTAGCTTCAATCATAATTTTTGTCTTATGTTATGTAGTGGAATTTGATTTTTGCACCGAACGTTTCTCTCAATTTGCACTAATTTAATGAAATTCCGATTATACCCTGTCTTTTACATCCCTGCTTCTCTCTGCTTCCTCTCTTAAGATCAAGCATACGGAGCAATTCCAACACAACTCTTCAGTTTCTTTAGCTTCCAAGATGATGTCTCTGTAATCAAAAGTTAATGACAGTCTCATATTAGAATGGTTCATGTATTTCGTAATCATGGCAAATTTTGAATGCAGAAACAGAGATAAGAAAGAACATTAGTCCATTACAAAACTGGAAAAGTAAATACAACCATTAAATGGATAAAAGTAATGAATGAATGGGTAAAAATAATGCATGAATGGGTAAAAACATATTACCATGCACATGCAATGAAAACATTATGGCAGCACCCATTTCCCTGAAAAATGATGTCAAAGTTTTCTCCACAGTGTGTTGCAAGCCAGCCAATAATATCCCAGATATAAGGCCTTAAATCAGATTTTTCAGATCGAGTCGTAATGGTTTTGAAGACAAGTCTTCATAAAGCTTCTAAGCAAAAGGCTGGTCCACATAAGTAAACTTCAACTTGAACTTCATGCAGTACAGGTCTTCATATTTGCATTTCAACTCTGCATTTAGCATGATAAGCATTGGTTATCTCTGGGAAGATCAATTAATCCAAACTGGATTCAAGTATGGTTGATAAATTCTTTGGGATTGAAGTTCTCATCATTGTACAAGTATCCTTAAATTTAGCAGGTGTCTACCATCAATTTGAATATATAAGCAGAATCTGTAGGCCTTGCTTATTTGCAAGTAGGTCCATATTCATACAACAGTAGCCACCAAATGTACTTCTGCAGGTTATGTGGAGTCAAGTTCAACTCTTGATCCACTGTCTGCAAATTTTTAGATTATTATAGAAGTGTGGCCATTCACATTTTATAAATAAAAGGCAGCAATAGAGAGAGAGAGAGGAAGAGAGAGAAGGACTAAAGAGCAAGACGAGAGTGATGTTGAAATTAATGCATAAAGTCTACATTGACTTGGTCTCATGTTTGAGTTATGGTTTGTTTTGTGAGACTGTCCCATTATTTAGTCTTATGAATGTGGGATTAGGTGTCCCATGTTTGTTAGTCATGGCTAATGAGGTGTCCCCTAGACTCAGGTATCGTATGGTGATGTGTAATTAGTTAGTTGTGTATTTCCTATTTAAAGAGATATGTAGAACTTATGATGCAATTGAAGCAACGTTTAGTTTCTTATTTCATATAATTTTGTCTCATATTTTTAATGTATTTCTTTTTGTTATTTTATGCTATTCAATTGAGAGATTGGAATTTTTTTAAGTGTGTGTATTACCTCTCCCTAACCTAACAAGTTGTGAGAGAGAACACCCAACTTGCTTCATAGATTCTTGAAGCTAACAAGTGGTATGCAAGCCAGGTTCTTTTGAAGTTCGGTGACAAGTGTAGAAAGAGTAGCATAATGGCGGATAACCACACAACAATCAATCTATCGCAGTCGTCCATTCCCTTCTTCAAACGTATCAACTATGATTCTTGGAGCAAAAAGATGCAAACGCTATTCAAATCTCAAGATCTTTGGGAATTGGTGGAGAAAGGCTATGATAAAGTTGAACTCTTTGCTGATAGTTTGAAGGATCATAAAAAAGACAACAAAACTCTTTTCATCATCCAACAAGCTGTGGATGAACCCATTTTTCCACGAATTCCAACTACTTCAAAATCAAAAGAGGCTTGGGATGCACTACAAAAGGCTTATCAAGGAAGTGCCAAGGTATTGACCGCCAAACTTCAAACTTTTCGTAGAAAATTTGAAACTCTCTACATGAAGGATGATGATAGCATGCATGACTATTTTTCTAATTTGCTAGAAATTGTAAATCAGATGAGAGTATATGGAGAAAAATTATTTGATCAAAGAATTGTTGAAAAAATTGTTAGAAATTTGCCTATGAAATATGATCATGTTGTGGCTGCAATTGAGGAGTCAAAAGATTTGACCACTCTTTCGGTTGATGAATTACTTGGATCTCTTCAATCAGATGAAGAAAAATTGAATAGATCTCATGAGAATTCAGTTAAAAATACTTTTCATACTAAACTGAATTTCTCCAAAGGAGATTCAAGCAATAGAAATTCAACCACCAAAGGACGTTGAGGCCATTCTTCTAGAGGAAGAAGAGGTGGAGGCTGATTTGGTCGTTATAGCTATCGTAATTGCAAAACTAACAACCAACATAATGGTGAATATATTGAGGAAGGAGAAAGGATCAAGCCCCAATGTTATTATTGTAAAGAGTTTGGCCATATTGCGAAATATTGTACGCTCAAAGAAAAACAAGTCAAATTTGTTGAAGAAAGAGGGAAGAAAACAGGATGTTGCTGGTTCATGCCCCCATGGCCTAACCTTGGTGTGCCCTAGGAGTAGTGGCTTTACCCGTGGGGTTTTACGTTGGGTATCCCGTGGTTTCCCACATGTAAATTCAAAAAAAAAAAAAAAGGGGGAAAGAAGAGATAAAAGAGAACAATGAAATTTATTCTTTGCATGCTACTACGCTAATGAATGTTCTAGACATGTATGGTACATAGATATTGGATGTAACAATCACATGACATGTGATATTGATTCCTTAATTTGGATCGATCCATAACTAGCAAAGTGAAAATGGGAGATGAAAATGTTCGCGAGACACAAGGCAAAGGTATTATGAAAACAAATTCTTGTGGAATTAGCACAATTAAGAATGCTTGATTTGGATACAAGTTTGCTTAGTACCGGACAATTTATGCTAGATGGGTACTTTCTTGTATTTGAAAGTGTTTGGTGTTTAATGATAAGACTAAGAAAGATTTATTGGTTGAAATTCCCATAGCCAAAAATAAGATTTTTCCTCTTAGTCTTGATCATGGTGAGAAACATACATTGAAAGTGTCTTTAATGGATGTTAATTGGTTATGGTATCATAGATTTGGCAATTTGAGCTTGAAGAGCTTGTCATTTTTGTCCAAAAATAATATGGTCAATGGGTTACCTTTCATTAAATCAGATGACAATATTTGTGAGAGTTGTATAAAGGGAAAACATCATAGAGATCCATTTCCAAAGAACCGTGCACGAAGGCCTCAAACCTATTGGGTTGGTTCAAGCTGATTTGTGTGGTCCAATGCAAACTCTTTCATTTAACAACAACAAATATCTTCTTGTGTTTGTGGATAATTTGAGTAGGATGACTTGGGTATATTTTGTTAAGGAGAAATATGATGTGCTGCATGTTTTTAAAAAATTCAAAGCATATGTTGAGAAGAAAAGTGGGTATGCATTGAAAACTCTACATACCGATAGAGGTTGAGAATTTCATCAAAAGAATTTACTGACTTCTGTGAAAAAGAAAATATTTGTAGGCAATTGACAACAAGCTACACACCTCAACAAAATGGCGTAGGAGAGAGGAAGAATAGAAGTTTGGTGGAAATGGCCAAAAGTATGCTTAAGACCAAAAAATTGCCAAATTCTCTTTGGGTTGAAGCAGTGCATACAACAACATACATTCTCAATCGAAGTCCCATTTCATCTGTGCAAGGCATGACCCCTCTTGAAGCTTGGAGTGGATGGAAGCCTAATGTAAATCATATGAAGGTATTTGGCTCTATTGCTTATGTGCATGTTTGTGAAACCCCTGCCCACCGATGTGGGAAGAGTCCCACATCAGTAGTGGAGGCAAAAGGATGAGGAGTTATAAGAGGCAACCCCTCTTGACCAAGTGTGAGGCCTTTTGGGCCGGGCCATGTAGGCCCGGGCCCAAGAACAAAATCTTGCCGGTTTAAGCTATGTGCAAGGCCCAAAGCCGACAATATCACACTGAGTCATGCCCTAAGCCCTGTATTCGGGTCGGGTCGTTACAATGTTCCATCTCAAATAAGGCAAAAATTATATGACAATAGTTTGAAATGCAAATTTGTGGGGTATAGTGTTGAATCCGAAGCCTACTGTTTGTATGATCCCCATGCTAAAAAACTCATTGTTAGTCGTGATGTGATTTTTGATGAACAAGATGAATGGAAATTGGATGAAATACGACTCACACCTTTGGTTTTGCAAGAAGAGAGTTCAATGGTTGTGAATGAAAATAAAAATGTCTTAAAGTTCCCCCTCACCAAGGACTCCTTTGGCATCTACAACATATTCTCCAAGTTCTTCATCTCTTTTTAGGACTCCACCAAGCAAGATGAGGTCCTTGAGAGAAATATACGAAAGGTGTCAATTCACCCAACTTGAAGAATCAACCAAATTTGAAGAAGCCATGTTGCATAAGGAGTAGTATGATGCCAGGGATGATGAGATTAAAACTTTGGAAAGAAATGAGACATGTGAACTTGTAAATTTGCCAAAAGATAAGGAAGTGATTGGTTTGAAATGGATTTACAAGGTGAAACACAAATCTTATGGCTCAATTCAGAAACTTAAGGCATGGTTAGTTGCCAAGGGGTACATGCAGCAAGAAGGCATTGATTTCTTTGAAACTTATGCCCTTGTTGCACATTTTGATACAATGAGAATCCTTTTAGCCATAGTTTCTTATCATAAATGGAATTTTTCAATTTGATGTAAAATCAACTATTTTGAATGGTTTATTGGTTGAAGGAGTGTATGTGTAGCAACCACATGGCTAAGAAATTCATGGCGAAGAGGACAAGGTGTATCGGTTGAAAAAGACTCTTTATGGCTTGAAACGAGCTCCGAAGGCTTGGAATAACAAAATTGATGGACATTTTTTGCACAATAGGTTCAAAAGAAGTGTGAGTGATCCCACTTTGTGTGTCAAATCAAGAGGTACAAATGAGCTATTAATTGTTTGTTTGTATGTTAATGATCAAATCTACACTAGCAATAGACTTGCATTGTTTGAAGAATTTAAGGAATGCATGATCTATGAATTTGAGATGACAGACTTGGGTCCAAAGAACTATTTTCTTGGGTTGGAAGTGAAGCAATGTGATAAAGGAATTTTCTTTCACAAGAGAAGTATATGGCGGATCTTCTCAACAAATTTAACATGAAGGATTGCAACCCAATGAAGATTCCTATAGTCACAAATCAAAAGTTTAGTAAGGATGATGGAGAAGAAAAGGTTGATCCTCATGTTTATAGAAGCTTGGTTGGTAGTTTGTTGTATCTTACAAACACACGGCCCGATATTATGCAAGTTACAAGTCTATTGTTAAGATATATGCAACGTCCAAGCAAGATCCATTATGGGGCTATCAAAAGAGTGTTGAGATACTTGAGGGAGGCAATTTCCTATGGCATTTGGTATTATGCCAACACTAATATTTTGTAAGTGTGTGGTTTTTGTGATAGTGATTGGGTAGGTTCACTTGATGACCAAATAAGCACTACAAGATACACATTCAATCTTGGATCGAGTGCTATCTCATGGTCTTAAAAAAAGCAACAATCAGTTGCTTTATCATCAGTGGAGGCTGAGTATGTTGCGGCTACAACAACAACATGTCAAGCTATTTGGACAAGGAGAATCATAGCCGATATGATGCAAAATCAAGATGTGGCAACCACCATCTATTGTGACAATCGATCCACAATTGAACAAGGATACAATGATTCTAAACCGTACAAGGCACATAGAGACTTGGTATCAGTTCATCTAAGACTTGGTGGAAGATGAAAGCATTGATATGTCACACATTAGCACCAATGATCAAGTGGTTGATATTTTCACAAGGCCATTGTTGCTAGACAAGTTCATCTACTTTAGAGATTTGCTTCCAATGTCTACATTTATGGATTAAGGGGGAGTGTTGAAATTAATGTATAAAGTATACATTGACTTGGTCTCATTTTTGAGCCATGGTTTGTTTTGTGATCATCCCACTACTCCATCATTTAGTATGTGGGTTGTTAGTCTCATGACTGTGGGATTAAGTGTCCTACCCAATAAGGATTAGTGTCCCATTGAAAATCCATTTACCATGGTGCTAGAACACTATTTGACCCGAGAGAGAGAGAGGGGGGGGGGGGGGGGGGGGGGTGTTAATAGGTCAATCCCAGTTTCCATGGTGTTTACAAACTTCTTGATTGTTTAATGTCTAAATGCCGCGGAATAACAACATTAATCAAGGGATTTGTTTAGTGTGATAAATTGTGTATAATTTCTTTAAACAATCACACTAAGTTTCGAACCCTTTACATATTGCTTGATTATCTATGATTGTGTACAATGTATAAATAAAGATAATCAAATACAAAGTGATGTGTGTTGAGAAGAGTGCTTAAATACTAAATACAAACACACAAAGATCAAACACCATAAGACCAAATTTATAGTAGTTCAGTTAGCTAGCCTACATCCAATGTTAGGATTCACTCAACCTTGAACTATCTTCAAATCCACTAAGTGGGGACTTACACCCTCACAATTAGAGTATGAATTCCACCTCACTCAATTGTCTGGGAATTCTACCCACCACTGTGTTAGAGACGACGGTCTAGAATTTTTTTTTTGATAGTAGTTTCGGAGCCAATCCTTCTTATTCCACTTTCAGGACAAAAGTTTTAAATAAAAATTAAAACCAAGAAACACTTTCCTTTGAAGCTCTTTTTCACTGATGTGTGCTTCTCGAATATCCCACCCAATGTGTGCCGACACTCCTCCTTTTAGCCGTCGTAAAACAATCACAATCTCAGGGTGACAAGGAAACTGGTTTTACCCAAAGCTTTCCTAGTTTATTATTGTTTCTTCTCTCTCTCACAAACTCAATCCATATGATTAGTTGTATTAGATTCTCCAAGTGTAAGCATGAGATAGTGATCCTTCAGTAGGCCCTTGTTTAAGCTCACTAATAATGATGGGGGTCCAACTGATTTGCCAAAGGATGCCAACTAGTTACATAAAGATTGATTTTTATAGAGACGGCAACCAGTTGCAGCAGCGGTAATGTACAGACAAGTCGGGCGCATCGTAGGGTCGGCGACTAGAAATATTACCTTTTCAACAACCCAACCATTGCGCATTAATGCATTCCCAACGGTATAATTCTTTCCCAGTTGACATGTCGGTGTCGCCGATAGGTCGACAATTATGGCTCCTATAGGTCGGTCCATATGAGAGGCTCAGTTTGGGGCAACACCATGCTAATAGAGTTTCATGTCCAGAAACCTGTCTTACCCAGATCGACCGTTGCCCTTTACTGAGGGGTTAGTCCTGGTACTCTTGATCGGTCTTGAACTACCGATATGTCTGTTTTCTCGAGAGCCCACTTGAGTTCTAAGTTCCAAAACTCATAAATCTTTATCGAAGAGTCGTTGACGACGATGGGTCGTTTCATCCTTTCATCGAGGGGTCGATGCATACGAGACTCTCGATCAGAGGCACATCCAGAATGACAGTTCTATGATCCAGAACCTTTGTCAATCTGGCCGACCAGTCTTTGATCACGATGGGTGAATCCTGTATCCACCGAGGGGTCGGTGAGAACGACTGGTTGAGCTGACAGTAAAACCAAATACATATTTCCAAATTGGGTTCAAATTCACTGTCAAGCTTATTCTCTAGGCTTTTCAATGATTTTACCATTCGTTTAACTAAACCTAGGAATGGTCCTCTTAAGGTGTGGGTACCACCTAAAGTCATCTATGGTCGTTTACCTGTTTTGTGATTGCCATAACGATGAGCTTCAATCCGGTGAAGCATGATCTTCAATCTTGATCATCTTGAGTCTTCAAGCTTCTAGCAAGTGTTTATTCTCGAGTCATTAAGTTGACAAACTTAGGGACTCGGCAAACTGTGGCACTAACACCCATGTTTGTCAGTCATGGCTAATGAGTTGTTCGTTGTTGTGGCAATGAGTCCCTAAACTTAGGCATGTTATGGTGATGTGTAGTTAATTAGTTGTTGTGTATTTCCTATTTAAAGAGATATGTAGAACTTATGATTAGGGATGTAAACGGACCTGGATCCAGCTCGCGAACTGTCCGGCCCAGCCCGATAAATAAGCAAACAGTTCGGATCCTAAAGTTCGTTTATATTCATGGATCGGACTCAGATAATCCGTTTATTATCGAACGGGCCGCTGAAGGTCTACGAGCCCGTCAGACTCTCTAAAATGTATAACACTCCAGCGAACTCTAAAGTCTAAAGTCTAAACTCTAAACACACCACACTCGATGGAGGAAACCCTAACTCTCTCTTGTTGCCGTCACTCTCGTATTTTCTCTTCTTTCGTCGTCACTCTCGATTACTCTCTCCATCTCTTCCCTTCTCTCGTCGTCGCTCTCGATCGCTCTCTCCATCTCTTCACTTCTCTCGCCGTCGCTCTCGACTGTGCTATTCTCTTCTTCGGTGGGTTCAATCTCTCTCTCACTCAATATTTTCTCTCATTCTCTCAATCCTCTCCCTCAGTCTTCTCTTCTCTGCTCAGATTTCACTCTCTCTCTCACTCAATTTTCTCTCTCAGTTCTCTCAATCCTCTCCCTCAGCCCTCTCTACTCTGTCCAGATTTGTAACGGCCAACGCCATCGCCCTACGCCCCTTTGCTGCCACGTGGGTCACTCCTTGTCCCCGCACTACCCATCTGTCACAGGTAACCCTTTTTTCACTTAATTTATTTTATTTATTTACTTTTATTGTTTGGATTTCATCTATCATAGATGACCATGGCCTAAAATTATTGGATCTAAAACAAAATTTGAAATTGATGAAAATATTTCAGATGGGTTCTGGCAATATTTCACCTTTGGTCGAGTTGTCCAGTGCTCTCAACCAGATGGGTTCTGGCAGTATTTCAGCTCCAACATGTGATTGCTTCCTTTTGCTGGTTAAGATTAGAGTGATATTTAGGGATGCTTTAATTGTATTGTTGAACTTAGTTGTTTCCTATTCCATTTATTTATGCACCTTATCCCATTAAAAGACACACTCTTTGTGGTTATAAGTGTTTTTATTAAGTTGAAATTTGAGATTTTCATGTGATTTGTGTCTTCTACATTTTCTTTTTTCAAGATTTAAAGTTTTTGTTTGTGAAGAAAGGTGGCAAACACCATGCAAAGACCCAGAGAACCCACCATCTTTTTTCTTCTTTTGTCTATTCTCCGTTCTTTACTGCACTCCCTCTCTCTCTAAACTAAAATCTCTGCAGTTTTGTACACAGAGCAGCGAGAGAGAGAGACGAAGATGCAGAATGTCTTATTATTGGTGGGAAGGGTTCTTCCTCCAAAAGAAGATTTTTTTTTGAAAAAAAATTGATGGCAAAGTTCATCTCTGATATTTCTAGAAGATATAGTTTTTCTGTTTGGCTAATTTACTAATAAGTTACTAGTGAAGAAATTTGATGCCCATTAACAGCTACTTCATTATATAGAAGAGACCTGTTATTTTTAAATGGTTTGGTCAAAATGATACTTGATTTCTAGAGCCAGGTTTGGTCAAAATGATGTTCAATGAGTCACCTTAATGTCCCAAAGCAATAGGATGAGTCGAGCTTCTTTCAATTCAACCAATGGAAATGCAACCCCTTTGCATAATTCTACTGTTATTACGAATGGTGATGGATATGGCAGTGATGGTTCCAACTTTGCCCCTCTGTAAGTGTCCTGCCTGTTGAGTTACTCCATGAATGAATATACATTGATGTTCTCTATTTTGTTTTATAGAATCCATGCAATATAAGGTCCTGTTGGGTTTTAAGTAAAAAGTGCATTTACCTAATTTTTTTCTTTTAAATTTAAGTCAGGAAGTGTAAAACAATCATATTATAGGGTCTGCTTTGAAACAAATGCCATAGTGGAAGGTCATTGTTGCAAGTAGTGGGTGTTATAAACAGAGTATTATATCTGTCTTTAGCTAAGAAGTACTGATACGGGTACACGTATAGGATACGACAAGCATTCGATATGAGGATACGACAAATTTTGAAAAACTAAGATACAGGTGCGGCGGTATATATATATATATATATATATATATATCAACAAGAAATAGGGACTAGTCATGATTTATACATTTTTATTAATTTTAACTTCTATTTCCATCTTCTATTTTTTTTATTCTTAGACATAAAAATTACCATTGATTAAGCACATACATAACATAAGTCAGTCTAATTTTTTTGATGTGGTAACCACTGTTCTCAACCTCCCCTCTTGATGCAGTAGTCTAAAATTAAAATATCAGATGATAATGAAACCTTGTCTTTCAAGAGACTAAAAGTTATTGGTTGTTCATTTGATATTTTACTTAAACTTTGTCTTTCAAGATACTAAAGCTATTGATTGATAATTTTTTTCCCTTTTCTCCCATGCTGCCATACCCCGCCTCTCGTCGTGTCTATAGTCCCATCCGTTGTAAGAGATGAAACATTACATACATCTAGACAGAACACAAAGCATTCCTTGAGCCATGTGCAGACCAACACAGCAGATCTATCCAGAACACAAATCATTCCTTGAGCCATGTGCATACCAAGCACTGTTCACATATGTACTGTTCACGCATGATATGTCTGGCTAACTGTACATCTCATTAATTGCACAATCTTGACTTACATCAAGTGTAATCACTATCAAGAGATAGCTTCATAAGAAATGAAACACAACTGTAAGCATTTTGTTTTATAAATCTTTACATGGTATCAGAGCTCTGTTGGTTAACACCTATATCACTGATCCAAAATGGCCTCATCAAATTTCTTTGTTCCACCCAACTTCTCTAACTTGATTTCCATCAAACTTACTCCTTCCAATTACTAGTTGTGGGTCTCCCAAATCACTCCTGTACTCTCATGCCATGATTTACTCGATTTTGTAGATGGCTCAGAGTCATGTCCACCAAAACATATTCTTGATGAACAAGGGAAAGACACAAAATCTCTTAATCCAGAGTTTGTTACCTGGAATAAGAAAGATCAATGCGTATTAAGCTTGATCAATGCTACACTTTCAGAAAGTGTATTAGGGACTGTTTATGGTTTAAAAATAGCCTGTCAAGCTTGGACTGCTTTTGTTGCATATTTTGCTTCACACTCCAAGAGTCGTGTGGCTCATCTTAAACGGCAACTCCAAAATCTCAGGCAAGGTGCAATCTGTGACTTAAGATACCGGCAATTTTGCTATGCTTGCTAATAGACCAGGACAATTTCCAAATCGTAAAAACAAAAATGCCCGTGGACCATTTCATCCCAAAGGATATAATCCAAAACCAAGCTCTTCAAATTTTCATTCTCAAAATCGACAAAAGTAACCTCAAAACCAAGGTGCTACACCATTCCATACCAACCATAACCCATGTCAAATATGTGGTAGGTCCAACCATCAAGCATTGGACTGTTATCACAGAATGAATTTTTCCTTTCAAGGCCAGCATCCTCCAGCACAACTTACAGCAATGACAACACATACACAAATTTCACAGGATGATCAACCATGGTATGCTGATAGTGGTGCCAACAAGCACATCACTTCAGCCTTGGAGAACTTAAATCTGCAGCAACAATATCAAGGCAATGAAATTGTACCGTCGGGAATGGCACGTCTTTACAAATTTCTAAAACTGGTTCAATCTCTTTACCCAATAATCTCAATTTGCAACATGTCCTATATTGCCCTGATGCTGCTACAAAGCTTTTGTCTATTCAAAAATTCTGTGAAGACAATGACTGTTATTTTCTACTGACTTCCTCTAATTTTGTTGTAAAGGATTTACGGACGGGAAGAACACTTCTACAAGGTCAGAGTGAGAATGGACTATATCTTATTCGTTTTCCAAAGCAGCCACAAAATAAACTCAATAAGTTCACAGCCTTTCTGGGAGTCAAAACGACCTTCACAATTTGGCACAATCAGTTAGGACATCCAACAATGCATCTTGTTCAACAAATGCTCAAGAAAAACAACCTTCCAGTTATTGGTCAATTGTCTAAGATTACCAATATTTGTGAGTCTTGTCAACTTGCCAAAAGTAAGCAGTTACCTTTCTCAGATTTCTGCCGTGTCACCAAAGGTCCCCTTGAAATCATCCACACTGATGTATGGACATCTCCTGTGATATCACTTAGTGGCTGCAAATACTATGTTATTTTTATTGATGAATTTTTCTTGCTTCACATGGTTGTTCCCTTTGAAATCTAAATCTGATGTGTTTGCTTGTTTTATTAAATTCAAGTCAATTGTGGAAAATCAGCTTTACTGTAAAATCAAAATCTTGCAATTTCATGGTGGTGGCAAATACTCCAAAAGTCAATTCCAAAATTTTCTATCTAATAATGGCATACTTCCTTGCATCTCATGTCCCCATACACCACAACAAAATGGCATATCAGAAAGAAAACATCGCCATATAGTAGAAACCGGTCTTGCAATGTTAGCCCAATCTCATCTCAACTCAAAGTATTAGGTTGATGCATTTAACGTCGCTGTATATTTGATTAACCGGTTACCTACAACTATCTTACACAATGTGTCTCCATATGCTAAACTCCTCAACATCGAACCTAACTGTACCATTTTAAAAAGTGTTTGGTTGCTCATGCTTCCTTTGTTCAGGCCCTATAATGCTCACAAATTACTTTTTCGAAGCAAGAAATGCATATTTGAGGGCTATAGTGCCAATCATTGTGGTTATCATTGCTTAGATCCAATTACAAATCGTGTTTACATTTCTCGCAATGTTGTATTTGATGAGACTTCATTTCTAGCAAAAGATATGGTTCCAAACTCCTCTGACCAGGTACGTACACCTCCTCGAAGCTTATTTCTTTTTCTTCAAAATCTTGGACATATGGCATCTGACAACCATGAGAAAACGGTTCCCATGTCTGTAGAAAATACTCATTGTGTAGGTCCCTCACATAAACAGACACCCCAGATTTCACCATGTCCAGGATCCACAACCTCCTCACAAGTGGTGGACCTCTCGGATGCTCTTAACTTCAACTCTGAGACTTCTCCCCAGGTTAATGTTGAGGAGACCCATCAATCTATCGCACCTCTGGAACCTCCCATGTCTCTTCTACCTACTGACACACCACCTTAAGACATGCCTCTGTCTTTCGCTTACTCACAATCTGCAAGTATTGGACCAAGATCATCAACAATTGTTACACGGTCTCAAACAGGAAGACCGCGTCAATTTCCAGAGTATCAGTTGTATTATTCCTCAAAGCATCCATTAAAGTCTTTTATTGCTAGAACTTTACCACCTAAACCAACATGCTTTTCCTAGGCTGTGAAGCATCAAGAATGGAGGGCAGCCATGGGAGCTGAGTTTGATGCTCTTCTTGCTGATCATACTTGGACTTTATGCCCTCGACCTTTGCACAAGAACGTGATTCGTAACAAATGGGTGTACAAGATTAAGCAATAATCTGATGGAAGCATTGAATGTTTTAAAGCTCGGTTAGTGGCCAAAGGCTTTGATCAACAAGGCAGAATTGATTATTTTGAGACCTTCAGCCCGGTCATCAAACCAACAACTCTCAGTCTTGTTCTTGTAGTTGCTGTGTATCGTAATTGGCCAGTTCGACAATTGATATTTCTAATGCTTTTCTGCATGGTGTTCTAGACGAAAAAGTGTTCATGGAACAACCTCAGGGATTTATTGATCAAACACATCCTGATCATGTCTGTTGCTTGAAGACAACCATCTATGGACTAAAACAAGCGCCCCGAGCTTGGTTTACTCGGCTCTTACATGCTCTTATTTCCTTAGGCTTCACTGAATCATTGGTTGACCACTCTTTCTTTATTTTCCACAAGGCCTCTATTCTAATCTATTTTCTTGTGTATGTGGATGACATTCTCATCACCGGAACCAATGAATGCCTCATTCTACAACTCATTGATCAACTCAAGTGTGATTTTGCCCTCAAGGATCTTGGCCCTCTAGCTTTTTTTCTAGGCATTCATGCAACAAGAGATCACACTCGGCTCCATCTTAATCAGTCCAAGTATACTACTGATCTTCTCAACCATACCCGCATGATTGGGGCTAAACTTGCAACTACTCCTTTGAGCTTGGATCTGAAACTCACCAAGTCTAGTGGTGATCCACTTCCAGATGCTACTAAGTACTGCCACATTGTTGGTGCACTCCAATACTGCACACTCACCAGACCTGACATTGCCTATACAGTGAATCAACTTTGCCAATTCATGCACTCTCCAACCACCCTACACTGGACTGCGGTGAAACGCGTCTTACCCTACTTGAAGGGTATTGTCGATCATGGTCTCAATTTCACCAAAAGTCAGCTGAGTCTTCAAGCCTTTTGTGACTCAGATTGGGCTGGTAACCTTGACGATAGGCGATCCACAACTGGGTTTGGTGTGTTTTTTGGTCCCTGCCTTATCTCATGGAGTGCCAAGAAACAAGTTGTTGTTTCACGATCTAAGTACCGAAGCCGAATACAGGGCCATGGCTATTGCCACTGCTGATTTGTACTGGCTTCGCATGTTGTTGAAAGAGTTACGGGTCGTTCTTCCCTCACCACCTACGTTATGGTGTGATAATGTGGGAGCTTTAGCTCTTGCCTGTAATCCGATTTTCCATGCCAGAACAAAATATATTGAAATAGACTACATTTTGTTTGTGAAAAAGTGGTGAACAATGATATCTCTGCTCGCTATATTGCAACGGTTGATCAAGTTGCAGATATCTTCACTAAAGCCCTTGGCCGTGCATGGTTTTTACTTCTTCGAGACAAGCTTTGTGTGGTATCCCCATCCGTACGCTTGAAGGGGGGTGTAAGAGATTAAACATCACATACATCTGGACAGAACACAAAGAATTCCTTGAGCCATTTGCAGACCAGCACAACAAATCTATCCAGAACACAAATCATTCCTTGAGCCATGTGCAGACCAAGCACTGTTCACGCATGATATATCTGGCTAACTGTACATCTCATTAATTGCACAATCTTGACTTACATCAAGTGTAGTCTCTATAAAGAGATATCTTCATATGAAATGAAACACAACTGTACGCATTTTGTTTTATAAATCTTTACATCCGTGACGTATCCCTATTTAAAAAATGTTTTATTAATTGGATACGTATCTGAGCCGTATCTGGCTGTATCAGTGTCGGAAACGTATCTGACACGGATACTCGAATGGTTTCGGAGTATCCGTGCTTCATAGGTCTTTAGCATAGTGGAAGGTGCTCATTGTTGCAACTTGCAATTATATGGTTATTATGATTTTTTTGTTAACAAAGTTACGATAGGGACATGTTATGTGCTTTTGAAGTGATGCCAAGCATATTTCGTTTTCTTGCTTTTCTTTTGAGCCTTCGGTCATCCTTGAGCTAATTATGGATATCTTACCACTTCTGTGATACATGCGCATCATTTCTAATGATTTAAATGTTATGTTGCTATCTTTTGCAGTACACCATCAATCCTGTCAATGCCTCTACCACCAGAGTTGACTGGTACTATATGACCTGAATGATTTAGATAAGAACCCTCCTATGACTGTAGGCTGCTTGAGAGAATGATGGGAGGACACCTAATGCCTTTATTAGAAGGTTGTTAAAGAAATTAGTTTTCTTTTCTTTGATGATTCTATTTCATAAATGTTATATATTCTTGTACCTAGATATGGCTGTAATTTATAACCATATGATTTTGCTACATCAAGGTCAGGGTAGAGTTCCTGTCAGCAAATGGCGAAGTCTCTGCTGCATTGAGCCATCCATGCATGATGCGGCTTAAGAGCTCACCCATACACTACTTTGAGACCTTTGTTAAAAGTGGTTCTCTCCTTGCTGGATATTCATCAGAGTCCCAACATCTAAACCTTAGGATGGGCAGTTTCACAGAAGGAAGTGAACCAACTGCATGCTTGAGGATCATCCTTGAACAGCGTGCAGAGTTCAAGCCTGGGTATGGTACACCAGAAATTTATGCTGCTTCATTGGCACTTGCGTCTGAACTTCCACTGCTCAAAAGGATTCTTTGGAAATGGGGGCTGACAATATTTATCTGGACTGGCATGGGATTTTTCATCATGCAATTACTTTTTATTCTTGTTTGCTGTAAACCTGTTATTATTTCTCTTAAGGCAAACAATTCTGAAGAACCATTTGTTGTTATTATACTAGTATTTCTTCTTCCTATTCTTTTGTGAATGGCAGTTGAAGTGATTGGTTTTAAAATTCAGTGGAGTCTGAGTCGACTCATTGGTACAACTCGGACTCGAATGTATCAGTTAGAACTCAACTATTTTCAGTTATTGCATGGTCGGAGAACTTCCTGTTTATTGGGAATTCTGCTCTTTTGGGTGTTTGTCAGGATGATTTTTTCTGAACTGTGTCATTGGTAAGCTGAGGGAAGTGAAAAATGGAAGTCCAGATGAAGTGAGTGCTCCTCCTTCTCTGATCATCTCTCTGTTTATCTTTTCTACTAGTTGTGTATTAATGAACTGACATTTTTTGTTCTTTCAAAATCAGGAAAAGAAACCTTATTTGTAGAAAGCGGCTGAATTAAGATGTAGGATGTCATGATTTTTGTTGTTATTGTTGCATCATTTTTGCTCTTATTAATTAATCAATTTATTCTTCGTTGCAGGATCAACCAAGTTCAGAGAAAGAAGAGTAGTGGAGTATTCAAGAGGGATTGAGAATTTTGTCCTAAGCCTTGATGACAACCACCTTCTTATTTTTTTTTGTAAAAGTTACTGACTTAAAAAAAAATAACTGACTTATGCGCAATTTCCTTTATAAGTTAATGTTTGTCGATAAATGCAGTAGAGTAGTTGTCATTTCTATAAAAATAGTATCATAGACATGAAAAGTTTAGCAATTTTAGTTATAGGACTACTAAAGTTGAAAACATTTTATAGTGAAGAGTAATATGAGGGATGTCAAAATTGACATGTTTAATGAGGGAAAAAAATCAATTGAAATGGTTCATATTTAATTTAAAAACTCGAAAAAACTCAGCTAATTTATTTTGAGTTAATTTGATTCGACTAAATTTCGAGTTGAGCAATTCAACAATTTTTTCATTTTTCTTTTAAATTTAATTAATTTCTCAACTTGATAGAATTTTAAATGAAATTTGAATTTCAAATTTTCAAATTTCGATTCAAGTTTAGAATAAAATCTGATTTATCGAACTAGTGGTGTAACGCCCCGACCCAGAAGTGGGTCCGGAACGCTACTGTTTTTTTTTTTTTTTAAAACTAATCTCAAAACTTATAACTAACCTGTATTAAAAGTTAAGCCCAGAAATAAAACTCACACATGTTCTCAACATGTGGACTCAAACACATACCATAAGTCTACCCACATGCAATCATATAACATACAATCACATATTTCCATAAACGAAATAATTGTTAAATATATCAGAGTGCTCGAGGTCACACAGTGGTTCATACAAGCCACAATATAATAAATGCCACATACGGTACTTTACACAAAATAGGGTTTTAAAGAACCAAACATTGACAACAAGTTCTTGTCCGTGGGAAACTCAAGGCAAGGCTACCGTTTATCCTTCCTAAGCTCGATATGGAGGTTCCTCCTCCTCGGGTACATCTCCTTAAATGTGAGTGGTGCGAGCTAACTAGCCCATTGAAAGAACATAACAATAACATCAGGTAAGCTAAAATCAATATTATCAACATAATAGATTTAAATTTGCCAAAATCTCAACATTATTC
The DNA here is from genome assembly GCA_022113865.1 of Chimonanthus praecox. NCBI lineage: Eukaryota > Viridiplantae > Streptophyta > Magnoliopsida > Laurales > Calycanthaceae > Chimonanthus > Chimonanthus praecox. The sequence continues at coordinate 37,786,714 of CM039091.1, forward strand.
CATAACTTCTGACATCCACCATAACACCTAGATACTGCGCTGAGACCATTAGTATTAAGTCCTGACACGGTCAAAATAAAATCTTTCAAGTACATCTCCGACACCCCCAAGGCCGGTACTGACACACCCGAGGTTAGCAACTGACGACACCTGGTCCAGTAGACGTAAACCGACACCCCCATGGCCGGTAATAGTTCAGTAGTTAAGGGTACATGGAAGCAATATTAATATCATCATAGTTCATAAGCATCACCAGATATGATCAACATAAAAAATATCCATAAGTACTCTTCACATTAGTGCAACAAGTCTAGGCATATAAGTGGGTTCATCAAAATAGATCCTTGAAACCACTCATTGCACTAGATCCTTTTTAACCTGATTTACTCTTACTGCAGTGTTAAGTATTCTCACCGAAATTGTGTGGCATCGAAATATCTGTCAAGCATACAAACAGATATACAATTAATGATTAATCAATATACATAGCATAACAAGCAATACATACTCATAGTATTTCAAATCTTATTTTCCAAAAATCTCCATGGAAAATGGAACTGATTTTTAAGTTACAATAATCAACAATATACATAATAGAGTGCTCAGGCCACTTCTCATATTGTCTTCGGGACATGACCAGGTTGACGTATTGAGTTAGGCCTAGAGGTATAAGGTGCTCAGGCCACTACTCTTATAGCGAGTTAGGCCTAGAGGTCACTTAGTGCCCGAACCTTCTTTTCTACCAAGCGGCGAAGGAAATCCACAGCTATAGATAGCTATCTGGTTGAGTCAGCCACAGATAGAGAGTATCGGCCTAGAAGTGAATATAATAAGTACATACACTATAGTACTAAGAGGAAGGGGTTAGTATCATTTTTAATTATAGAAAAGGGGTTTAAACATCACATTAAAACTTAGGGTTTAAAACATGCAATCTTAAATCAAAACCAAAATTTACAATCAAAACTGGGTTCCTCGGAACATGCCTCGGAACCTGATACTGTGGTTTCGGACCTTCCGAGCCACTGCCTAAAACTAGTCCACATAACCTTTGGTTCATGGTTCTGTCCTTCGGAACGTCCGAGGCTCATGTCTCAGAACGTCCGAGGGTGCTTCCGAACCGAAAACAGAAAACAGAGCATTCCGTGAGTCTTGGTGTGTCTCGGATCTTGCCGAGGAAAGCTCGGAACTTCCGAGCAGTTCGGTCCTTCCGAAACAGACTCGGAATATCCCAGTAGTAGAGGTGGGAGAAAATGGTCAGCCTCTAGACATTTCGAAGTCCCGAACCAAAGCTCGGAACATCTGAAGGTGTCGGCTTCTAAATGTCTGAAGCCCAACTCTCGGACCTTTCGAGAGTCGTCTTCCTCCTCTGTCCACAACAACAGACAATAATGACAATGGGTGAGTAAAATGCGAATCCAAAAACAGTGGATTTTCTGGGTTCGTTTTTTACATCTAACTGGTCCGGGACTCCTCAGTATGTCCTCTTGACATAGGGAATAATTTAAACCTTTAACACATAATTAAAACATCCGATTTTAACAAGGAAATCAGTGTTACACAAAATTTTCTAAGTTTTCCTTAGACTTCAAATCAAATTTTAACAATCAAATCTTAACCAATTTTACTTTTGTTTGATTTTAGATGGGTTAGAATTTGAAAAGGAACACAGAGGTTACCTTCACTTAAGCTATGGGATTGAAAATCTAACACTTGTAAAATCTTCCTCTTCCAAGCTACGGTAATTTTTTTTTGAAAGAAACAGAAAGGGAGATAGTTTGGTTTTCACAGAAGGTAGAATTTGATCTCAGGTAAATCCAGCTGGGAGGAGGGTAGAATTTATAAACCCTCCAACTAGGCCAGATGATGGACACATCACCGGCAGCCTACAGGCGTTTGCATGGGTTGCCACGGCCACGTACCAGCGGTAACAGTAAAAACAGTAAAATTTGTTTGCAGATAAGTCCTTCCTGTAGGTTTTGCAAATAAGTCCATTTTTGGTCTTAATTAGATTTTAACTAAAAACATGATTTAAATAAATTAATTAATTTAATCCAACTTAACCAAAATGGTGGGTTTTATAAAACTCTACTTATCATAAAATTTTGGAGATTTAAAATTCATTAAAAACCATAAATTTAAACAAAATCCACATTTTGACACTATTTACTTAATTTAACTTCTGATTAATTTCAAAATTTGAAGAAATAAACAAACATTCATATTAAAACCTAGCATCACATAATTTTCTCAAAACTTTCTTATTCCTGAAATTATCTAAAAATATTTATTTCTTCTCTTTCGGGGTCTTTTCGGGTAGTTTTAAACAATAATTTCTATAAGTAAAATAATTCTGTAATTATAAATTAAAATCCTTGATTAAGGAAATCAATATCATCAAACAATTATTTGAATAGTAAAAATAATATTAATAAATGATAAATTATTATTTTGCTCTTCTAACTAGACGAGTTGGATTATCGAGCTTTCAAGCTCAGGGTATTACATCCCACCCTACTTAAAAGAAATTTTGTCCCTAAATTTAAAATAAAACTCGTACCTTTTTTATCCCGTAAACAGACTAGGGTATAACTTCTGCATCGTTGACTTTGATTGCCACGTCACATGATGCACGTCGCGATGTTGCTACAGGACTTGCACCAGAGGAATAAACTTTCTCCTGAGTTCTTGAGTCCAAAATTCTTGTAATTCTACTGGTACTTCTTCAAAAGTTAGATCTTTTGAGACTTCAATGTCCTCTTAGCTTATCACTTGCGACGGGTCATGCTCATACTTTTTCAACATAGACACGTGAAATGTACTATGTATTTTCTCCATAGTTTGAAGAAGGTCTAATTGATAGGCTACTCCCCTTATTTTCTTTAAGATTTCAAAGGGTCCAACATATCGAGGTGATAGTCTTCCCTTGCGCCTGAACCTCTGTACTCCATGATGAGGTGCCACACGCAAGAACACTCGGTCACCGACTGCAAATTCTAAAGGTCTTCGCCTTTTGTCAGCATAACTCTTCTATCTGTTTTGGGCTGTCTTGAGACGTTGTCTTATCACTTTAACTTGTTCAGACGTCTCACGCACTAGATCCAGTCCCAAAAGTACTTTGTCTCTCACTTCTATCCAACGGAGAGGTGACCTGCAGGGTCTATCATACAGAGCTTCGTAAGGTGCCATATGTATGCTGGAGTGATAACTGTTGTTGTAAACAAATTCGATCAATGCTAAGTGATCTTCTCAACTTCCCTGCATATCCATAACACATGCCCTTAGCATATCCTCCAAGGTTTGAATGCTTCTCTCTGATTGACTATCCTTTTGAAGGTGAAAAGTAGTGCTAAAACATAGCTTAGTCCCCACTGCTTCCTGCAATCCCTGCCAAAATCTAGACACAAATCTAGGATCTCTATCAGATACTATAGATACAAGCACTCCATGCAGTTTGACTATCTCCTTTATATACAATCTGCTTAGGGTAGTCAAGGAATCAATCTTTTTAACTGGCAAAAAATGAGCTGATTTTGTTAATCGATTGACTATTACCCAAATAGCGTCGTTTTTCTTGGAAGATTTTGGGAATCCAGTCACGAAGTCCATGGTGATGTGCTCCCATTTCCATTTAGCCACTTCAAGAGGTTGTGTCTTCCACCAGGTCATTGATGTTCCGCTTTAACTTGTTGACAAATTAGACACCTAGATACGAAATCCGCTACCTCTCGTTTCATACATTTCCACCAGAACAGTCGCCGCAAGTCGTGATACATCTTTGTACCACTAGGATGTACTCTAAAACGTGAACGATGAAAATAATCGAGTACCTTTCTTCTGCATTCGTCCAACTTTGGTACGAAAAGTCTGTCCTTAAACGTTAGACCTCCATCAGCCTTGATTTTCCAATCCTCCAGGGTTGCTCTTCTTGAAAGCTGAGTTATCAACTCTTTTGCTTCTGGATCGTTCTGCTGTCCTTCCATCACCAATCAGATTATCTCGGGTTGTAGAAATAGATTATTGATTTTTGCTGACCCATTCCGCTCAATCAGGTCCAGATCATAATCAGACAAGACCACTAATATCTTCCATTGTAAGGATGTCATACTAGCCACATTGCCATGTGACTTTCTGCTTAAGGCGTTGGCCACTACATTAGTTTTTCATGGGTGATAAGAGAAACTGAAATCGCAGTCTCCCAATATTCCATCCATCTCCATTGTCTCATATTTAGGTCCTTCTGAGTAAAAATATATTTGAGACTGTGGTGATCAAAAAACACATTGAATTTCTCACCATACAAGTAATGTCTCCATAACTTTAACGAGAAGACAAAGGCTGCTAACTCCAAATCGTGAGTTGGATAATTTTGTTCATGTCCCTTTAGTTGTCTTGAACCATAGGCTACTACCTTTCCTTCCTACATCAAAATACATCCCAACCTAAACTCAGATGCATCACAGTACACATCATAACCTTGTCATTGTTCGGGTATTATCAAAATCGGAGAAGTAGTCAATTTCTCCTTTAACTCCTGAAATGTTTTTTCACAAGTATCGCTCCATTCGAACTTAACGTTCTTTCTTGTCAATCGGGTCATTGGTACCGCGATCTGGGAAAAGTGTGGGATAAACTTTCTATAGTATCCGGCTAATCTCATAAAACTTCGAATCTTGAACATGTTCTTGGGGCTTTCCCAATTCTTCATTGTTTCCACCTTACCGGATCTACTGAGATCCCTTCTGTAGATACCACGTGTCCAAGGAACTGAACTTGAGTTAGCCAAAACTCACACTTGCTCAGCTTAGCATACAGTCTGTGGTCTTTAAGAGTCTGAAGAATAATGTGTAGATGACGCTCATGCTCTTCATCAGACGATGAAAAGATCAAAATATCGTCGATAAAGACTATCATAAATTCTCTTAAGTACGGCCGGAAAATGCTATTCATCAAGTCCATGAATATGGTTGGTGCGTTAGTCAAACCGAAAGACATCACCACGAATTCATATAAACCATACTGCGTCCTGAAAGCAGTTTTAGGAATATCTTCCTCTCGAATCCGCGACTGATGATAACCTGACCTCAGATCTATTTTGGAAAAATATTTCGATCCTCTCAATAGATCAAAGAGATCGTCTAATCTAGGCAATGGATACTTATTCTTGATAGTTACCTGGTAAGTCATTGGTAATCTATACACATTCTCATCGATCCATCTTTTTTTTCTCACAAAAAGAGCAGGCGAGCCCCATGGCGAATTGCTCTGACGAATAAAACCGAGTCTAAGAAGCTCATCTACCTTTGTAGCTAGCTCTCTCTGTTCAGCCGACGCCATTCGAAAATGTGCCATGGAAATAGGAGTTGTTCATGGCTGTAGATCGATGACAAACTCTATCTCTTGGCATGGAGGTAGCCCAACTAATTGGTCAGGAAACACATCCATAAACTCACACACCACCCGAGGTGCAACAGACCCTACACCACCTACATCTTCCCATCTCATACTAGCTACCACACTACCAGGATATACCCTTAGGCCAGAGAAATTGACTCTCATTTTTTCATAGGGTACCAGCTTCTCCATACACCTTTCATTGGTCATGGAGACCCAAAAAATTCTCTTTTGAGGACAGTTAATCAGAATTTTATAAATTAACAACCAATCCATACCAAGGATAATGTCAAAGTCCGTCATCTCTAAAATCAGAAAGTCATAGGACAAATCTACACCGTAAATTCTTAAAATGCATGACTTATATTTTTGGTTTATCAAAGCTCTTTTTCCCAAAGGTGACACTACATCAACGGGTTAGCTAGTTCCACCGGTTGTAAATCCAATCTATCACAACAAGATTTCGAAATAAAGGAATGCGACGCACCGGTATCAAAGAGTACTCGTGCCAAAAGACTGAAAATAGTAAGTGTACCTTCCATCACTGTATTCTCTATCGGCTCCTCCTTTTGAGTCCCAATTGTGTAAACTCTCCCCTGGGTGGTCTGAGGACGTCCCTGTCCCCTTCCCTGACAGTTCCGTGGTGGTCCATTCTTAGGTGCCACCGAGCCTCTAGAGGTTTGCTGACAACCTCTGCCAACAGATGGTTGTGTCACATAATAAGATGGCCCTGCGCTTTACGAGGGTGCGGCTCTGCCAAGATAGGGGCATTCCCTAAGCAAGTGCCCGGTTTGCTTGCAATGATAACATGCCCTTTCCTTTCCTGCTGGGCAAAACTTAGATGTATGCCCAGGCTGACTAAAGGTATAATACACTAGCTGTCGTGTGTCAGGCTGACTCGACTGTCTCGAGGCAGGTTGGCTCTTCTTGAAGAATGGTCTTTTCTGGTTGAACTTGGCACTTTTGTTGGATGAAGGTTTCTGGAAATTGTCGACGTCCCTATTGGTGGAATCCACCGTCTCCCGCTCGATAATCTCCTCCAGGGTGTTGAAAGTTAACCCGGCCACTTGTCGCTTTAGGAAGGGTTTGAGTCCATTCTCAAAATATTGAATTTTCTCTTCCTCATTTGCCGCTATCCAGGACACGAATTGTATCTGATAGATGAACCTTATGGCATACTGTGCCACGGTGTCAGAACCCTGTTGAATGTTGAGGAACTCCCTCTTCCTTCCTTCCTGGACCGTCTTAGGGAAATAATGGGTGAGGAAAGCTGCTGAAAACTCCTCTTAAGTCATGGGTTAGTGATTACGAAGCAGACTTTTGGCCTCCCACCATTCGTAAGCGTTCCCCTCCAACTGATACGTTGCCAAAGTGACTTGCAAATCATCGGCAATGGCTAGAGTGTTTAGGATCCAACCAATTTGAGTGAGCCAGTTTCTTGCCGCACTGGGATCTCGGTTCCTGAGAAACTCAATAGTTCAGTCTCTTAAATTCTTTTAGAGCCGAAGTGACTCTTTCTTTCTGGGTTCTAACAGGAGTGCGTTGCATGTTTTCGGCAATCCTTTGGAAAGCCTCCATTGCCGCGCGAATAGTTTTATTGGGTACGTCGCGGGGTAGAGGACCCGTCCTCCTCCCTCGGCAATTGTTTCCATTTCCATTTGGTCCTGACATTTCCTGTTATTTACAAATATTACTTAATTATTTGAGATGAATAGGCTATCAAGACAAATCACAAAAGTTGCACATGTCACTAAAAGACTTTCTTTACATTTACATAGGTTTATAGGGTTTGAAAATCCCTCACACAACATACACTGAAAATACAACCAAAAGCCCTTACAAAAGTTCCCCTCAACCCTTTCTTACCACTTCCTGCCTAATTTTCTGTGGATGATCCTTATCATCATTAAAATTAAAGAAGTTGTCAGAGCATGTCTCTGCCATGTGTCCTAACACTCTGCAAGTTAGGCAATGTACTATCCTTGGTCCTCCGATGTAAGGGCAATTCGTCTTTACCCTTCCATGCCCGCAGAATCCACAAACTGCGTACACTACATTAATAGGATATGGGCAATAAATGTAACTGTGCCCCTCCTGGTTGCAAAGCTCACAGACATACACCATCATATTCTCCTCAATCGGTGTAGCCAGTGTGTACTCTGGTGAACCTACTTCTCCTACGGATTCCTCTAATGCTGGCACATCCCCCATATTCTCATCCTGTACAAAGGTTGGAACTATTCCGACATTCTCGTTTGGTACCACTTCGACATTTGGTACAACTCTAACATTGTAGTTTGGTATGATGGAGTTACTGGTAGTTGAAGTCAAGTCTATGGGGAGCTAAGGGTTCCCCTATTCCATTTCTCGGAATAATTCACATTGCTAGACATATCTGTATCACAAGAATAGAAAATGTCAATAACAATTAAAATTCTAATCCAAATTAGGTTATGGCTATGGTATAACCATCACAGTCCTAAAGTGTGAGCAGAAGCTCTGATACCAATCTATAACGCCCCAACACGGAAGTGGGCCCTGAACGATACTGAATTTTTTTTTTTTTGTAAACTAATCTCAAAACTTATAAGTGGGCTGGATTAAAAGTTAGGCTCAGAAATAAAAGTCACACATGTTTTCAACATGTGGGTCAAACACATACTATAAGTCTACCAACATGCAATCACATAACATACAATCACATATTTCCACAAACGAAATAATTACTAAACATATCAGAGTGCTCGCGGTCACACAGTGGTTCATATAAGCCAACATATAATAAGTACCACATACGGTACTTTACACAAAATATGGTTCTAAAGAACCAAACATTAGCAACAAGTTCCCGTCCGTGGAAAACTCAAGACAAGGCCACCCCTTATCCTTCCTAAGCTCGATATGGAGGTTCCTCCTCCTCGGGTACATCCCTTGAAATGTGAGTGGTGTGAGCTAACTAGCCCAATGAAAGAACATAACGATGCAGTTTATTTAACACCAGGTTAGCCAAAATCAATAATATCAACATAAAATATTTAAATTTGCCAAAATCTCAACATCATTCTATAAGTGCTGACATCCACCGTAACACCTAGATTATACGCTGATACCATTAGTATTAAGTCCCGACACGGTCAAAATACAATCTTACAAGTACATCTCCGGCACCCCCAAGGCAGGTACTGACACACCCGAGGTCAACAACTGACGACTACACACGTGGTCTAATAGAAGTAAACCAACACCAACATGGCCGGTAATAATTCAGTAGTTAAGGGTACGTGGTAGCAGTATTAATATCATTACAGTTCATAAGCATCACCACATATGATCAACATCATAAATATCCATAAGCTCTCTTCACATTAGTGCAACAAGTCTAGGCATATAAGTGGGTTCATCAAAACAGATCCTTTTTAACCTGATTTACTTTTACTGCAGTGTTAAGTATTCTCACTAAAATTGTGTGGTATCGAAATATCTGTCAATTATACAAACATATATACAATTAATGATCAGTTAATATACATAGCATAACAAACAATACATACTCATAATATTTCAAATCTTATTTTCCAGAAATCTCCGGGGGAAATGGAACTGAGTTTCCTATTTGGTTACTAACCATTTTAAGTTATAATAATCAGCAATATATAATAGAGTGTTCATGCCACTTATCATATTGTCTTCTGGTCATGATCAGGTTGACGTATTGAGTTAGGCCTAGAGGTATAAGGTACTCAGGCCACTACTCTTATAGCTATTTAGGCCTAGAGGTCACTCACTAGCCGAACCCTTCTTTTCTACCGAGTAGTGAAGGAAAACGCATAGCTACAGATAGCTATCGGGCTGAGTCAGCCAGAAATCGAGTGTATCGGCCTGGAAGCGAATACAATAAGTACATACACTATAGTACTAAGAGAAAGGGGTTAATATCATTTTTAATTATCGAAATGGGGTTAATATCATTTTTAATTATCGAAAAGGGGTTTAAACATCACATTAAAACTTAGGATCTAAAACATGCAATCTTAAATCAAAACCAAAATTTACAATCAAAACTGGGTTCCTCGGAACCTGGTACTGTAGCTTCAGACCTTTCGAGCCACTGCTTAAAACTGGTCCACAGAACCTTCGGTACATGGTTCTGTCCTTCGGAACATCCGAGGCTCTTGTTTCGGAATGTCCGAGGGTGCTTCCGGACAGAAAACAGAAAACAGAGCATTCTGTGGGTCTTGGTGTGTCTCGGATCTTGCAAAGGAAAGCTCAGAACTTTCGAGCAGTTCGGTCCTTCCGAAATAGACTAGGAACATCCCCGGCAGCAGAGGTGGGAGAAAATTGTTAGCTTTTGGACACTTCGAAGTCCCGAACCAAAGCTCGGAACGTCTGAAGCCCAACTCTCGGACCTTTCGAGAGTCGTCTTCCTCCTCTATCTACAACAACAGACAGTAACGACAACGGGTGAGTGAAATACGAATCCAGAAATAATGGGTTTTCTTGGTTCGTTTTTTGCATCTAAATGGTAAGATGGACTCCTCAGTGAGTCGTCTTGACATAGGGAATAATTTAAAACTTTAACACTGAATTAAAACATCCGATTTTAACATGGAAATCAGTGCTACACAAAATTTTCTAAGTTTTCCTTAGACTTCAAATCAAATTTTAACACTCAAATCTTAACCAATTTTACTTCTATTTGATTTTAGATGGGTTAGAATTTGAAAAGGAATACAGAGGTTACCTTCACTTAAACTCTGGGATTGAAAATCTAAAACTTGTAAAATCTTCCTCTTCCAAGCTACGGTAATTTTTTTTTGAAAGAAACAGAAAGGGAGATAGTTTGGTTTTCACAGAAGGTAGAATTTGATCTGAGGTGAATCCAGCTGGGAGGAGGGTAAAATTTATAAACCTTCCAACCAGGCCAAATGATGGACACATCACCGGCAGCCTACAGGCATTTGCATGGGTTGCCACGGCCACGTACCAGCGGTGATAGTAAAAATAATAAAATTTATTTGCAGATAAGTCTTTCCTGTAGGTTTTGCAAATAAGTCCATTTTTTGTCTTAATTAGATTTTAACTAAAAGCATGATTTAAATAATTTAATCCAACTTAACAAAAATGGTGGGTTTTATAAACTCTACTTATCATAAAATTTTGGAGATTTAAAATTTATTAAAAACCATAGATTTAAACAAAATCCACATTTTGACAATATTTACTTAATTTAACTTGTGATTAATAAAAGGGTTTAAAGCCTTTATTTTCAAAATTTGAAGAAATAAACTAAACAGTCATATTAAAACCTAACATCACATAATTTTCTCAAAACTTTCTTATTTCTGAAATTATTTAAAAATATTTATTTCTTCTCTTGTGGGGTCTTTTCGGGTAGTTTTAAACAATATTTTATGAAAATAAAATAATTCTGTAATTATAAATAAAATCCTTGATTAAGGAAATCAATATCATCAAACAATTATTTAAATGGTAAAAATAATATTGATAAATGGTAAATTACCATTTTGCCCTTCCAAGTAGACGAGTTGGATCATCGAGCTTTCAAGCTCAAATTGAGCCAAACCTGGGCTTTTTATAAAGCCTTAACCGTAATCTTTCAGATTAACCAGTCAAAGTATGATTTATCATACTGATCACGCTTAATTCAGGTCAAGGTATTACAAATGGCCTAAAAATTATGATTAATAAGTTTTAATTTTGGCTCCGGTAGCATTGAAGTAGCATTTAGGGCCATATGATAGGCTTAATGGTACGGGCCTTTTTTGGGCTGCGAATGGTCTGATAGCCTGATTGGGCCAGGCAGGATCCAAGACTAATCGGACCTTAGATTATCGGGTCAGGCCGCGGACTGTCTGATTATCCTATCGAGCCGGGCCGAACCTGAGTTCGTTTGCAGGCCTACCTATGATGCAATTGAAGCAATGCTTAGTTTCTTATTTCATATAATTTTGTCTCATATTTTTCATTTATTTTCTTTGTTATTTTATGCTACTCAATTTAGAGACTTGGAATTTTTCTAAGTGTTTGTGTTACCCTCCCTAACAATTTAAGGAATGTACTTTCTAAATGTTTGGCAAGCCATGGCACTAGCAATCTCGCCCTTTGTCAATTTCATGACAAAACTTAGAAGCTAACTCAATTGCAATCCCACCTTTATTAAATTACATTTGAATACAAAATAATATATTTTGTACTTGTACATATTCAAATGGAAAACAAGATTACGATCTTTGCTTTGCATATTCTTGTTCAACTTGTTTCATTTCATGTTTTCCAGTTCAAGCACATATAAGTAAGTAACACAAGAAAATCATTACAGGGGTTAGTCCCAAAACATAAATATACATTCATGGACTAAACAAGATTAGTATTCATTCTCCCCCATACACCAATGATTTCCTAGAAACCAACACTAGCTGTTAGTGTTGAGAAGATTTTCTCTCCCAATCTTCTTCGAGTTTGATCTTCCAAACTCCAAGCATAGACATTCCTTTTTGTCCATTGGCTTCTTCATATTTCTCTCCCTTATGGCTTTCTCTTCCCTGAAACCCAATCACTTAGGCTTCACCAATTACTTTTCATAATTGGTTTTGATGTCTTATAGCTTCTACTAATTTCTCCCCAATATTGTCATACAATTGACAAAGATTAGTAGGCAAATATCGATTTTCAAGCACTCCCCCATGCTTCTTGTATTTAGTGCTTCTATGAGTTCATTTCAAAACTCATTTACTTTCCATTGATAAATGCATGTTTCTCATGAATTTCAGCATTGATCTTCCCCCACAGTATAATGCATACTCCTTACGCATTACTGTTTTTATCTACTCATGCATAAACTAAATTCTAGCTTAGCAAATTTCTCCATAGGTTAAGCTAATTTACCTAGCTTCCTTTGAGTCTTTTCCCCCATTCTCCAAGCTATTTTCTTCTAGTTTCTTTGACCCAGCTCTCCCATAAACTTATCTAACTCTAAGTTTATTTTTCTTCAAGCTTTATTTCAAGCTTGCATTAGCCATCCTCCTTATACTGTCATGACCAGTGACAAGAACTAATCAACACATATTTTGTTCTCCTCCAAATTCCAAGGATGTGTGCAATCTTAGCCTGATCCCTATCTCCCTAACAACATGCATGTTAGTCTTTTTAACAAAATCCATGTTAATAACAGACATGAGATAGAAGGCATTCCATCTAATTAGCACACACACTAAATCAAACCATAACCAATTTTATTGATCAGTACATATGGTTTAGGAGGGGACATCATGGATGCTTAGTTTTAATACTAAAACTACAGTTTTTCAAAATGCATAAGGCATGAAAAACTATCCTAAGCAGAGCCTTCCGGAGGAGGTGATGCAGGAGGGGAAGGAGATTTTTGTTGAGAAAGGTTTACGATTGATTGTCGTAATGCAGAGAGTTCTTCGTGAACACCCTGAACGAATCCTTGCATGAAGTCATGTAGCCCATCCATATGCGCCTCGATTTGAGAGACTCGAGCTTCGATTTGTCAGATAAATCGAATTAGGGGTTGTGACCCAGAGGTGTCTGCATTTTTTACATTCACTTCTCCTTCTTCATCAGAACTTTCCAGCACGGAAATCACTTCTGCTTCGGTTCTCAGGTTTTGTCTAGATTGAGACCTGAGAGAATACGGACAGTTGGATCTGGTCCTAGGGGCAGGGGTTTTTCTGTGAGGACTACTCTTAGGATTAGAGCTCGATTTTGGAGTATCCTGCACGAATCTGGGTGATCTCTTGAGGAAATGAGAGTTGGACTTAGGAATTTTTCCGGTGGTTGAAGACCGAGATTTAGCTGTCTTCCTTTTCGACATGACTGCTTGGGAAGAGCTGACCAACGTTACCCGAACACTAAATCTTACAAACATGGTGACACCCTTGCTTCTTGACGTGAGAGAGGCAAAAACCCTATGGTTTTTCGGAGAGATTTCGCTCCGGGAGATCCTATCGTCTAATCTAGGGCACGAGAGGCAAGAGGGAAATCACCATAGCCCAGTGGGAGGAGGAACGACTATTTTGAATTAATCTATTGTTTTTGCAGAAAGAGTCCTTTTAACTTAATCTATCTAACTCACCGACAGGTTGTGACCAACGACCGGTTTGTGTCGATATGTATCGACCTGTCTCCCTTTTTCGATTTTCCCCCTTTCAGACAGTGTTCTGATTCCCAACAGTGCTGACCTGTTTGTTCCTCTGACTAGTCTATCCTTCGACCTCAGTTTTAATTTGAAGGATGACTGGTTGTTTTGTGTGTGTGTGTGTGTGCTTGCAATGTTCATATTTCATCAAGTTTTGCTTATACATTTTCAATGTTAATGACGATACATGCATTCACACCATTTTTGTGTGCCATTTGAAGATTCAATTCATCCTTCTGAAAGTAGGCACAAAACATGGATTACAGATCTCTCCTGGATCCAAACCAATCAAAGTACCTTAGGCACATTTAATTTACCAATTTCAACATGTTGCTCAAGTGTGTGATGTCATGAGATGGGGTATCTCCAGATCTTATCAAAGACATGGTGTCTATGAACATAGTTCATTCCACATAATGCATAAAATAATGAACATTCGAATGAGACACTAAGCACACACATCATACATTCATTTCACATTTAAAATACAATAATCATGAATATGGAAATGAGGTATGATGCAACCCAGACAACTCTCATGCATGTTATCATGTTATTACCCAAACATGATAAACATTCTTACCATTCTTTCAAGCATCCTCCAATGAAGTTCATTTATTGGAAAAAGCTGGTACATGAATGGATTATAGATAAACACATTTGATTATTTTGATCAACACTTTTGGTAATTCATACCAGACCAAAAATCCATTTAAAGACATAGAGCATGTTTCATTCCACAAAGGATAACTTGGAATGAAACGACACTATGTATGTGTCCCATACACACCCTATACATGAGGTAATGCACAAACAACACTCAATTCCTAAAGATGCACAAATCACATGGCATATGAAATGAGACAAGAATAATCCAATACAAGAGTGCAGACCAACATGTACATACGAGTATCTTGCATAAAATCAATCCAACAATCAAACAAAACATGGATTGAAAGCAAGATATAAAGTGATTCCAAAACATTTTTCAAATGTAACACCAACAGCAGTATCCCTTCACACATTTGAACATAACCTTGTGAGACTTGGAATCTAAGTCCACAATCCGGTGATAGTCTTTCATCAAATCTGATTTTAATTTTGGGTGCCTTCCCATTTGACTTTGTGAATCAAAGTTCCAGATTTTGTACCACGATGTTGACCTTACCGGAGAGGCAAACATTCTTGGTACATAGCCACAAAGGATACTTGGAGGTTACTACCTTCACCAAGTTCCTTTACTTTATCCTCTTATTCTCTTAGAGGATTTAACTTGGACTATTTCAATGGATGAACCGTAGTCAATCACTTATTTTATTAGTACCCAAACTTGTTATGATAGATGATGTCATCCATTGGGCTAGAAGCGACAATTTTTCCATAGATTCTTTTAGCCTCTTTTGTTGTTTCATATCTTTTGAATATTTTAAGAACATATTATGAAACAACAATGATTAATGGTACAAATGTTTGATTAAAGTGCATAACCAATTCATCTTTAGTCCTGGCAATTTGGTCTTTGGTCTGAGTGGTCATGGAAGTTGAAGGTTTACCCAATACCTTTTCCATAGGCATAGACCACTTTCTATTCACCTATTTTCGAACATATTTATTGATGAAAACATTTAAAGTTATTATTCCAATTTTCATCACATATAGAGCTTTAGAATTGTCATGGCTTTCTCTCATAGCCATTGTTCTAGCATGGATCAACTTGGATGGTTAGATCATTTTTCAAAGAGCACGGCTCTGATACTAATTGAAAGTCCTTTTACCATGGTGTAGAACATAATTTGACCCTAGGAGAAGGGAAGGGGGGGGGGGGGGGGGGGTGTGGTTTGTGAATAGGACAATCCCAATTTCCTTGGTGTTTACAAACTTCTTGATTGTTTAATGTTTAAGTGGAGCGGAATAACAACATTAATCAAGAGATTTGTTTAGTGTGATAAATTGTTTTTAATTTCTTTAAGCAATCACACTAAGTTTCGAACCCTTTGCATATTGTTTGATTATCTATGATTGTGCACAATATATAAATAAAGACAATCAAATGCAAAGTGATGTGTGTTGAGAAGAGTGCTTAACTACCAAACACAAACACACAAAGATCAAACACCATAAGACCAAAATTATAGTGATTCAGTTAGCCAACCTACATCCACTGTTAGGACTCGCTCAACCTTGAGCTATTTTCAAATCCACTAAATGGGGACTTACACCCTCATAATTAGAGTAGGAATTCCACCTCACTCAATCGGCTAGGAATTCCACCCACCACTGTGCTAGAGACGACGTTCTAAAGTTTTTTTTATAGTGGTTCAGTAGCCAATCCTCATTATTCCATTTTCAGGACAAAGGTTTTAAATAAAAATTAAAACCAAAGAGCACTTTCCTTTGAAGCTCTTTCTTGTTGATGTGTGCTTCTCGAAGATCCCACCCAATGTGTGTCGACGCTCCTCCTTATAGCTGTCGTAAAACAATCACAATTCCAGGGTGACAAGGAAACTATTTTTCCCAAACTTTCCTAGTTTGTTATCCTTTCCTTTTTCTTTCACAAACTCAATCCATATGGTTGGTTGTATTAGATTCCCCAAGTGTAAGCACGAGAGAGAGAGGGTGATCCTTCAGTTGGCCCTTGTTTAAGCTCATGATAATGATGAGGGACCAACTGATTTGCCAAAGGATGCCAACTAGTTGCATAAATATTGGTTTTTATAGAGATGACAACCAGTTGCAACAATGGTAACGTACCTACAGTTCGAGCGCACCGAGATGTCGGTGACTTGAAAGTTACCGTTTCAACAACCCGACCGTTGCGCATTAATGCACTCCCAACGGTATCATTCTTTCCAGGTTGACATGCCGATGTCGCCGATAGGTTGACAGTCATGGCACCGATAGGTAAGTACATACGAGAGGCTCAGTCTGGGGCAACACCATGGTGACAAAGTTACATGTCCAGAAACCAGTCCTACCTAGATCAACATACCGAGAGGTCGGTCCTGGTACTATCGATCGGTCTTGAACTACCGATATGCCAGTTTTCTCGAGAGCCCACTTGAGTTCTAAGTTCCATAACTCATAAATCTTTATCGAAGAGTCGTTGACCACGATGGGTCGTTTCATCCTTTAACTGAGGGGTCGGTGCATACGAGACTCTTGATCAGAGGCACATCCAGAATAACAGTTCTATGATCCAGAACCTTTGTCAATCTGGCCGACCAATCTTTGACCACGATGGGTGAATCTTGTATCCACCGAGGGGTCGGTGAGAACGACTGGTTTGAGCTAATAGTGAAACCAAATACATATTTCCAAATTGGGTTCAAATTCACTGTAAAGCTTATTCTCTAGGCTTTTCAATGATTTTACCATTCGTTCAATTAACCTAGGAATGGTACTCTTAAGGTGTGGGTACCACCTAAAGTCATCTATTGTCGTTTACCTGTTTTGTGATTGCCATAACGATGGCCTTCAATCTGGTGAAGCATGATCTTTAATTTTGATCATCTTGAGTCTTCAAACTTCTAGCAAGTGCTTCTTCCCGAGTCATGAAATTGACAAACTTAGGGACTCGCCAAGCCGAGGCACTAACACCCATGTTTGTTAGTCATGGCTAATGAGGTGTCCCTTGTTGTGGCAATGAGTCCTTAAACTTAGGCATGTTATGGTGATGTGTAATTAATAAGTTGTTGTGTATTTCCTATTTAAAGAGATATGAAGAACTTATGATGCAATTGAAGCAATGCTTAGTTTCTTATTTCATATAATTTTGTCTCATATTTTCATGTATTTTCTTTGTTATTTTATGCTACTCAATTAAGAGACTTGGAATTTTTCTAAGTGTTTGTGTTACCCTCCCTAACCTAACAAGTTGTGAGAGAGAAGACCAAACTTCATTCATAGTTTCTTGAAGCTAACAAGAGAAAATGGGAGATGAAGGAAGACAAAGAGAGAGAACTGAGAGACAGAGCAAGATAGAGAGTTGAGACGTAGGAGGAGAGATAGGTAGTGTCGCCGGAGATGGAAAGCGTTGGTTGAGAAAAGGGACTGCTCTGGTGGAAAGGAGAGTGTAAAGGGGGAAGAGGGAAAAGGGAAAATGCGAATGATAGGGAAGTGAGAGAATAAGCCCTACCGCTATGTGCAACGAGAGGGAAGAGAGTCCACTGCTGTGTGCAAACGAGAGAGAAATGGGAGAAGGGGGAACGTGAGATCGAGAGGGAGGAGTTGGGATTGCTGCATGCAAAGAAGGAATGGAGGAAGGAGAAGAGGGGCGCGAATGAGAGGGAAAAGTAAGGTTGTGTTTGCTGTGTGCAAGAGAGTGATGGAATAGGGAAAGGAGAGGTGTGAGGGAGTGATGGAATAGGGAGAGGAGAGAAACGTTGAAGAAAGGAAAAATGTGTCGAAAATGAGGAAGTAGAGATAAGAAGGGACAGTAAAAAAAGGGGGGTATAATTGGTATTTCATTAAATACGGTGCAAATTCAAAGAAACGGTTGATGCAAAAATCAATTCTCTTATGTAATAGTGAATAATTGAAGTTCTTATTTTATGTATATTTTAGGTTTAATTTTCCACCCAACGAGAGGGTTTGATTGTGAGGGGAAAAAAATTGACTTGCCAATACGTATCACCAATACTTCTATAACGATTCAGCCGATAATTTTCTCTCTCCTCATGTTCTTTATTTTTTGCAAAAAAATCTATAAGAATTAAAAAAAATTAGAAATTTCTGGGGTTCATAGATATGTAATTTTGTCATTAAATAGTGGTCATTTACACATTCAGTTTTTAAGTTACGAAATCGAGAATATGAAATGTTTAAACAAAAAATAATGAATATACCTAAAAAATTGATTAGGGATATGAGAAAACATTTCTAATAATTTAATGTAAATTTATTAACTTAAACAACAACACATTAACCTTTCCCAAACAAAAAAATGCCATTTGAACAAAATTAAACAATATCTTACCGTACTTAATATTTGGTTAAAAAAAATTAAAAATGCATTAAATATAATTTTTAGACAATACACTAAATCCTAAAACACCATTTAAACCATTCCAAACATAATAAAGACACTTCAATAAACTAAAACCTTATGTTCATTTCAGAATAACTTCGTATTGAACTTAAAAAAAAAAAAAAGTGCATCAAATATAAATTTTAGGAAATAATAAATTGAGATATGAAGGCTTCATTTAAAATTCTGAGAAATAAACTTTCACTAATAGTAGGTGTAGCAAGAAACTCGAGCTTCAATGGTACAGATCGTAAAAAAAAAACCGAAACTCATTTTTTTTAGGTTAAAATTCAAAAAAAAAAAAAAAGACGTTGGGAAAAAAATATGGAGGAGAATTTGAGAAGCAAAGATTGGCTCGCTAATGGACTTTATAGGATATGATAGGCTTTGTGTAGAGCGTTCCTAACATAAATAAAATAAAATTTGGATGGTTGTGGGCTCCAAAACTGTCAAAAAAAAGAAATGCAATTGGGTCGGTCGGGTGCACTGCACGGACGAGGTCACAAGTGCCAAAACCTAGGAAAATCCAGCTTCCGTGTAAGGGAAATTCAAGCGTGAACACAACGGTGCATCGCTCCCTAGACGCCCCGCGATGTCCTGCCCGAAATTGTGACCTATCATGGTGCGTCCTAGTGGGCCCACTATGCATCGATGCACAGCGAGTGATACGTATCGATCTACAAAATAGCATTACATAATAGCCAATACGCATAGTATAAGTCACTTTTTTTAATGAAGTTCTGATAGGGAATTTTTCCTTCATACCTTTATGTTATTTGATGATACGTAATATATCAACGATAAATTGCCATAAGCTTCTCTCCTTTTTTTTTTTTAGAAATAAACAGAAAAGTCAAGAAAAATAGAAAAAATGGAAAATTTAGAGTGAGCATATTTTTTCTTTTTAAAAAAATGGTCTTTTTTATGGGATTGAGGCCCTTGAAATGTCAAAATTTAGATAATATGTTCTAAAAAATTGAAAAATATCTTCAAACTTGGTAAAATATCTAAAGATTTTATAAATTAAGAAACCAATATGAGGATACACCTAATATGAAATTCATATTATCAGTGTCCCCTAGTATCACGCCCCGACCCACTGTGGGCCTGGAATGAGTCTAACTTTTTCTTTTTTACATAATAACCCTTAGGAATAGTCTATGGGCCTCTATTGCAGTCTCATCTAAATGTCCAAAATAGAAAATTTCACACGTGCACATGTGGACTAAAACATGTACCATATGCCCCTCATAGATAACACACAACATAGATATTCATAAAATTATCATCATATCATTACCACATCATCAGAGTAACACAAACAAAACAGAGTGTGGTTATTACATGTTTAGGTCTCAGAGAGGGTATCCCTAAGGCAACAACAGAGGTTCCTCAGTTCCCTCCTCAGGCATGAGTCCTGCAATGTAGGGGATATGAGCTAACAATCCAGTAAATAGTATTCAACAATATATATAATTTCACATATATTATAAGTCAAACAACTTATCATGCAAATACCATGCATTTTCTATCATCTTGGGTCAACACCCTAAAAATGGTTAATCTCTACCATTTTTATATATATGTTTCTTTCTTACCCACACACAGTTTTGCCTTTATTAATCATCACGCAATCTACATTAATTTTACAACGTAAACTGGTGTTTCACAGTCCACAATACTTTCTGCATTAAAATGTTGCACTTAGCACGAGCTTTGCATTGCGATCCACGGTCAAATGCTTCAAACACTGCGTGAAGGCAGGCACTTAGCATTGTTATCTTTTCACATAGATTAAACTAGTTTTTTTTTTTTTTGAGCGGTCATAAAAGAAATTCATAAATAGAGAAGGGAAGATATAAGGATAAAGGGGAGGGCCTAAAAGGGATAAACCCAAAGAAGAGAAAAATCACAAAACGAAGACGTAATACAAGAAAAATATAAACAAGCATATAAAATCAAAAATAAGAAAACTCTAGTCCAAAGGTTGTCAACTCCCAATTTTGCGAAGTAGTCCACCACACCGTTAGCTGATCTTCCAACTTTAGTAAAAGATACTCCCATTCCTTTAGCCAGGTCTCTCACCTCCCTAACCACAGTTGTCAATCTCCAAGGTAGACGCCGTAAACCCGAAGCCCATTTGAAAGCATTTGTCGAGTCCCCGTCAATAACCAATTGACCTTGGCCTAAAACCTTCTAAATAAAAAGAGCTCTCCTAATGCTAAGAATTTCTACTTCATTTGAGTCCTTAATATCCACCGACTCATTGAACATTATGTATGATTATCCCTTGTGATTTCTAAGCACTCCTCCAATCCTCACTAGACTCGATTATCCTTTGGAGGATCCGTCAATATTAAACTTCCAAATCCCTTGTTGGGGAGGCTCCCACTTATCTCGTTTCCTAACTTTCCAACTTTGATCCCTCATGCAACCCTCCCATGATAACAAAAGATCATTGATTTTAAACCCTTTGAAATTTGGATCCACCAACAACGATGAAAACCAACTCCATTTGGCTCTATGAAAAAGTCAGAATCGGTGGACGAAATACCTCCGAAAAGTATTGAATTTCTTTCCTTCTATAAGGACCAAACAATCACTGCTGGCAAAGATTGGCAAGCACATTTCAGTCTAGGTTTCAGACATGAAAGGTTCCAGGCTCCTAATGACTGAGAGAAAGAGTTTGCAAAGACCCAAGGAATCCCCAAGAAATTAATGAAATTTGTCCAAAGATGTAATACCATGCCCCAAAAAATCCCACATTGCTAGTTGCATTGAAAATTCCCTGGTATATAAGTGGTAGCGTTCCTTCTTCTAGCACAAGGCCTTTTGGGAGCAACAGTGGGTTGGCTTGCCAAAGCAAAGTTGTGCGGGTCCGTGTGTAGGCCCAAAGTGGACAATATTGTGCTAGCGGGACGGGTCATTAAAATAGTATCAAAGCATGGTTCAACTCTCTGCATGAGGGTGTGGGCTTGGTTGTTTTGTGTGCAGAGCTGGGGACAACTCTGGCTTTAAAGGGGTAGATTGTAATACCCTGCCCCAAAAAAGTCCCACATTGCTAGTTGCATTGGAAATTCCCTGGTATATAAGTAGTAGAGTTCCTCCTTCTAGCACAAGGCCTTTTGAGAGCAACAATGGGTTGGCTCACCAAAGCAAAACCGTATAGGTCCGTGTGTAGGCCCAAAACGGACAATATTGTGCTAGAGGGATGGGACATTACAAAAGACCCTTAGCCACATAACAATTGACAAACAAGTGATTGACATCGTGCAAATAAGTCTCGCACATAATACAATTTAGGTCGTCGTCACCCCTAAGCAGGACTTTTCTATTCAATTCTACCATTGTCAGAATCTTCTCCTTAAGGACACACCATAGCAAAATTTGTACCCTTGGTGGGATTGCACTCTCCTAGATAAATTTCGAAACCTTCTCATCATTAGATAATTAACTTTGAGCCAAATGAACCAAGGCTTCACTGAAAAGATGCCAGGGGAATCTCTTGACCAAATCATTTCGTCTTCATCTGAAGGCAAGAACGGAAATTCCTTCAAAAGTGTCAGGAGTCCGGAATGACTATCCTCTTCAAAAGATCTTAAGCCTCTGCGGAACTCTAAGTGACAAGAGATCACCCCATTGTCCCAGTTAACAAAATCTTGGACCAAAGCGTTTGCATTCATCGAGATTCTAAAAAGCCTTGGGAAACAATCTTTTAAAGGCTTCTCTCCTAACCACAGGTCTTTCCAAAAAAGTGTTTTATTACCTTTTCCAACCAAGAGTCTAATGTTTTGTCTAAAAAGGTTACAAACCACACCCTCTCCTGATCCCAACTTTGACCAAGCTTTAACTACCGAGGAACCTAGACTTTTCTATTTTATCATCAAGATACCATCCGCTAGCACCTATAACCCCATATCTAGTTGATAAGACCTTAATCCAAAGAGCATCCTACTCTCTACGAAACCTCTAGGCCCATTTACATAACAATGCTTGATTCTTAAGATGAATAGGCACTAGACCCAGTCTACCCTTGAATTTGGATTTCACAATTTCAGACCATGCCACTAAGTGAACTTTTTTTTTCGACTCCTTGTTTCCCCATAAGAACTTTCTAAATAACTGCTCAAGTTTTCTTTCAACACCCTTAGGAAGCAGGAACAATGAGAGATAGTAAGTTGGCAAATTAAGGAGAACTACTTTAATGAGAGTAACCCTCCCTCCTGATGTTTCTACCCCAACTCGACAATTTTTTTTCCACTCTTTCAATAATTGGATTCCAAAACCTCTTAAGCCTGGGGTTCCCTCCAAACGGTAAGCCAAGATAATTGAAGGGCAACTTTCCACTTCCACAACCAATGTTTTGTGCCAGTTTTTTAAGACAATCTCCTCCAAATCTATTCCTATGAGAGAGTTTTTTCCTAAGTTTATCCTGAGGCCCGACACCAATTCAAAACATCAAAGGATAGCTTTGAACCCCAAAAGCTCATGTCTAGTACGTTCACAAAAAAAAAGGTGTCGTCAGCAAACTATAAATGTGTGATTATAGGTCCACTGGCTGCCACCTCAAAACCTTTGACGATTCTCAACTCCCTCGCTTTATCTACTAATTTATTCAAACATTCCCCCACTAGAGTGAAAATGAAAGGAGATATGGGATCTCCCTGTCTTAACCCTCTATTTGTATGAATTGGAGATGTAGGAGAACCATTCACTAGAATGTAATAAGATGTGTCATCTATACATGCTTTCAACCATTTACACCACACTGGCCCAAAACCCATCCTCTTGAACATATAACCGCGAATGGCTAATCAACAAAATCATATGCCTTTTCTAAATCAGTTTTGAAAAGGATATTTGTGTTTCTGTCTCTCTGCCTCATATGAACCAATTATTGGCAATAAAAACTCCATCCAGGATTTGTCTATCTTCCACAAACACTCCCTGGTTTCTCCAATTAATCTCCGGCAAAACTTTTTTCAGCCTCTTTGCTAGAACCTTTTCTAGGAGCTTATAAATACTACCCAACATGCTTATCGATCGAAAATAGGACAGGCTAATTGGGCTCTCTCTTTTGGGAATGAGGGTAATGAAAGAAATCTTCAAATTCTTATTAATGATTCCACTGTGATAGAACTCCTTAAAGAATCTAACAATATCTGAACAGATTATCTCCCAATAATCCTTAAAGAAAGAAAAATTAAAACCATCTGGCCTTGGGGCTTTATCTCCTACCAAACCATCCAAAACCTCCTTAATCTCTTCTCTTGAGAATTCCTTTTCGAGCCGAAATGCATTATCCGTGCAAATTTGCTTAAAATGAATACCATCCGGGGTGGGTCTAGAGTATCCAGAAGCATTCAGAGAAACTGAAAATAGCCTATCAAATGGAGAGCTAACGTTATTGAAAACCTGGGTTCTAAGGTCACTGTCTTCGGGGATCGGCAAATGCAATACACATGGAGCATGGGAGGGGGTGCACCCAAATGAGAAAGAAGAGTGGTAAGAGGAAAGAGAATAGAAGAGGAGCGAGAGTACCCGATCAAAACTGAAGAAGGGTGAAGAACCAGCAGACTCGATGAAGAGATGTTGAGTCGACTGAAGATAGTTCATCATAGCCCCCCTCGGCTCCCAAGAATCCATCACTAACCGCAAGTGGGGATCCTGAGAATCCAAAATCACGCTTAGTTGGGGATGTAGAGGCGCCTGAGACTGCGACCACGAGAAGATGAAGAACGCCGTAAATTGTTCCAAGGTAGACGAGAAGATTTGCAAAGAGGAATAAGGCAACGCTATAGAAACACGACCTCCCCTAAGTAAACTACCACTGTAACTGACATAAAAAATAGGTATGGTAGCATTTGAATCGACGTTGCAATAGGGATTAGATGAGGTCGCCTGGAAGAAGTCTGAGTTGATTTTGCAGACCAACCTAGAGAACAAGCCTTGTGGACGATGCAAAAAAAAGGATTATGATAATAATAAATGAGAAGGGAGAGGAAGTACCTGGGGCTGGCACCAACGAGGATAAACCAAGAGGAGGAGAGGCAGGAGAAGAAGCAGATGAAGAAAGAGGAGGCAGCGGGACCAGTGAATGAGAGTGAAAAATAGCCACAAAATGGTCTCTAACTGCCTTTCTTATTTGTGATTTGTCATCAATTCCTCTACCATCCACCACAATAGACCTTATAGTATTAATTGCTTTCTTGACATGTGCACACTTATGAAAAAATTTAGAGTTCTTATCCCTTTCTTGTAGCCATAGCATCCGCGATCATTGCCGCCATTCTACCTCTTCTAACCTTAAACAATCCCAAAGATTAGCCTTGCTACACCTTTTTAATTTTATCTTAAAAACTGAAAACTCTTTTTTGTTATTTATTTTGATTGTTTTAAAACAATTTGATATTGAGAACTTTCCTCATATTAAAAAAATCAGAGAATTTTTCAGTTTTAAAAACAAAATTTTAAATTTTAAAATTGAGAAAGTTTTAAGTTTTAGAAATAAAATTAAAAAAATGATCGATTTTCATTTTTTACAAAATACTTTTTTAAAATTGAATGTTTTCTGTTTCAGAAAATAAAAGTAAAAAATTGAGAGAGTTTTTCAGTTTTAAAAGTAAAACTAAAAAATTCAGTGAAATAATACATAAAAATGAATTTTCAATTTTAAAAAATAAAAATAAAAATTGAGAGAGTTTTCCAATTTGAAGTAATAAAAAAGAAAAAAAATAGAGTTTTCAATTAAAGATGGATAGATTTTAGATTAAAAAAATTAAAAAACAGAGTTTCTGATTAAAAAATAGAATATAAATTTAAAAATCTTAATGATGAAAAAAAGGAGAGATGAAAGACATGTGATGAAGATGAAAGACAGAGTGGACAGAGACGAGAGAAAAGGGAGGTAGAGAGCAACAGAGAAGAGAGAGAATAGGGATGGAGGGACAAAGAGGAGAGAGATGAGAGAAGAGAGGGATGGAGGGACAGAGAGGAGAGATGAGAGAAGAAGAGAAGAGACAGAGGAGATAGGAAAGAGGGAGACAGCCGAGACAAGATAGAGTTAGGCAAAAGAGGGAGAACCTTTCGATCGGTGCAGTGCCGGCCCTGAGATTTCAGGGGCCCTAGTCGAACTCTTAAAGAGGGGCCTTTTACCAATTGTGAAACATCCAAATAATATCTCATAATCAATTTTCTTTTTAATGAACAGTTAATATTATTCATTCAAAAGGAGAGTCCACAAAAAAAAGGAGTTTACAACCCATAGCCCAAGCAAGGTAGTGGATCCCATGCTGATAACTGAAAATCCATTGTTGTAAGAACAAAGTTACCAGAGGTTATCTTACCATTGCCAACAAAGGGCAGGAGTATTTACTAATTCCTTAATCTTTCTGTCTTCATCATCCCTGTAAGGATGTAGCGCTTCTCGTGTAGGACTTCCTAACTGTACTGGCAAAACTTCAGAAATGGAACTCAAATCACTCACAAATTCATTCCATTCTGATTCTTCAGGCTGCAAAATGCAATCAAAATTTATTACTAAATCATCCTACGGTTGCCCATAATTGACAAACCCACAGCAACAAGCGTTCAATTTTTTTAGACAACAAATATACAAGAGTACAAAAATTCTTACAAATATTGCAATTGATGGATCAGGTTTTTGAATCTCTTCTGTCTTATTATTCTCTGTAGCTTTTGGCCTGAAAAAGGAAAGCACATGACCATTCTCAAGATCCATATAAATGGACTTGCATTCAATTGTGAAAAGGCAAACAAGAACTAGAGAGCTGAGTGGTTAAACACTCTAGTAACATAATCAAAACCAACATGTGGAGGAGCTGGGACAAATTTCATTGAGAAGACGCAACATAATGAAAATTGAAAGCAATTAAAGCACTGAAGAACTAGTAATCAAGAAACAAAGAATGAGATAGTACTTGTCTCGTTCAACAACAATTGGCATACGAGGCAATCCGGGGATCCGGCGAACTAAAACACTTGTATTTTTTGGTATCAACATTTCTTCATCATTATACTCTGAAATTGAACATGACACAAAAAAATTCTATAAGATACTGGCGTGGGATTACTCCAATTATAACCAACCTAGAATACTAAAAACACTATAAGAATCAACCATTTTTATCCACCCTCACCATTAAAATAAACAGCAAAGGAAGGAATTCAAAAAATAATAATATATAATTTAAAAAAAACAGTGATAAAAATTACGAAAACCCCATGGACAAGATATCTCTTTTGCCAATATACTCTTGTCATACAACATTCTCATTCAATTCCCCAGTTACTGATAATACAATTATATCTGGGAAATGAGCAATGCTCAATCAAACCAAGCAGCAATTCTATTAACCAAAAACCAATACAGGCATGCTGACCATGGTTCCATCCCAAGCCTGTTTGTCTGAAAATACAGTCCATCACACATGAATAATGTCACCAACATCTTCCCCATAGATCATATACACATACAATATAATGGTAAAGCAAAACACAGTCTCTTGCCCAATTGACATTGTCAAAATCCTTCATTGCTCTAAAGAATTTTTGCCTCAATAGATGTGTATATCCATTGGAATAAAATGTGGACATGGAGAGAAAAAGTACAAAAATGGAAAGTACTAGTTCCAACAATGAACAACATGTATCAACAAAATCCAGATAAAAGACCCCATCTTAATTACATAAAAGAAACAAACAATGCCCACCCAACCACACATCATGTCTGATCAACAAGAAACTATACTGTTATGGCCACCTTGGCTCCGTCAAATGCATTCGTCCGAATAGAGCCCTGTCACAAACAAACTCCACAGCCAATGTCTTCAACATAAACATCGTACCATATGATCCAATGGGCAAGCAAACTACAAATTCTATACAAATTTATAACAAAGTACTATTTTAAATTTATTCTTCTTGGATTTTGAGATGCAAAATTACTAATTAAATTACTATATTCAAGTTTTTTTAACATATCTTTTTCAATAGATAAGATAGCTAATCCATTCAATCTTTCTTGTGACATTGTAGAGCTAAGATAGATTTTATCAGTTTTAATTTTAAAAAACTTCTTTCTGCAGAGGCAACTGTAACTGGTATAGTCAACATTATATTATAAGCAATCCATGTATTTGGAAAATAACAATTCATTCTTTTTATATAATTTAACACTTCAATTGTTTCTTTTACTTCTTTTGGTACTTCATCTTTCAAAATTTGCAATTCTAAAAATAATTCACTTCTATCAATATCAGAAATCATGTCATGTCTAGAAAATCTTCAAGCTTATTACAAGAACTTTTCAAACTATCATAATCTAAAGAATTTAACTTTTCCAAATCAAACAAAAATCCGAAAGTATCTTCATATGTTTGAAATTATTCAAATCTAGTCTTAAGTGACATAAGAGCTTGATCAATTATATGTAAGAAGTAATTAACTCTAAAAGATTTTTCAGGTGACTGTGTTATCTCGTCATTAGCATTCACATCAAAATATTGTTTTCTACGAATAATACGTTTTTCACGAAATATAGGTTCAATTTCCATTTCTTTAGCATTCTTTTTAGCATCAATCATGGTAGATTCAAATCCATTTTCTCTTTGAGTTTCAAAAAAAGAAATGAATCATTTTAACGAATTTAAAGCAACACCAATATTCATGTCTTTTGCTTGTAAAATTTTGTTAGTTTTATTAACCGCAAGCAATATATTATACCAAATAACCATGCCAAATAAGAATTCAAAATTTTCAATTTTCAATGTTGCTAAGTCTTCAGCATCACTCTTTGTCTTAGGATCTTCACAAGTGTTCGCTAAGTCGATTGAAACATCTCTAATTTGTGGAGCTTGGAATCTAATTGCTTTTACACTTTCAATGTGACTTTCCCAATGTGTTTGAGCTCGAGATTTTTACGAGGTTCGGCGTTCTTACCTACGTCCTCGTCTCAAGTACACCACTTGAGGATTGAATGCACTAAACTTCTCTTTCAAGGGTGGAGAAGAAATCTATTGCAATGCTTGTAGAGAATACTCTCTAATTTGAAGATGAAAACACCCTTCTCCTTCACAAGGGTTACACCAACCCTTCACAAACTTTATCTCTCAAGGAAATGTAGAAGATTACAATGTAATACTTAGAAGTAACTCTCAAATGTTTACAAATCTAGTTTACTAAGAGTTACTCAAAGAGTTGAACTGAAATGGCTCAAGGTAAAATTGGAAGAAATGGATTTGAGCTAGAGTATGCTTGGGACTTGATTTTAATGGATTCCTCTTGATTTCAAGTAAGTCAACCACACTTCTACCCAATGAAGCTTGGTTTTATAATTTTATCATATTTAGAACCGTTGCCAAGCATTAAATGAAGCAAGGGGCCGTTGGAGGGAGCATTTAATTTTCAAAAAATGTTACCGTTTCGCAATTCAGTCGACTGAAATGAAGATTCAATCGACTGAAAATGCCCCAAAACTCAAACAATTTATCTCTGAATAATTCAGTCAGCTGAATCTGAAGTTTCAGTAGACTGAAATCACATTTAATGAAAATTCAGCATTTCAGTCGGCTGAAATATGGATTCAGTCGACTAAAATCACATGCCACTAAAAAACCAGTATTTCAGTCGGCTGAATGATTGATTCAGTCGACTGAATTTCCATCCCCACTTAATTCATTGTTTCAGTCGACTTAAATCTCTAGTTCAGTCTACTGAAATGAACTTAATGATAATTTGTGTAATTTTGGCTTTATTTTGGTCATTTTCAAATACATTTGATAGGTCTTGGGGACTAGGTTTTATCCTAGGATTCCATTTGTATGCATAATATAAAGCTGGGTATTCTAAGGTCCACTAGAGGGTGACTTGAGCCATGGTGTTCAAACACAATTGAGTAACTTTTCATTTTGTTCCTAACACTCATGACCAATACTAAGAACACAAACTTGATCTGCAATCTTCAGTACTTGTTTTTCATTACTTGTATCATTTGCCATTTGATCTTCAAAGATTGATAAGTCATCCGAACTCTTCTATGGTGATCCTGATTGTATTAAAATTGATCTTCAATGATGTTACCCTTCTTTCTTCTTTGACTATGTCTTTTTGTAAATGTGATACCTATCTCATAGAGTAATATCATTTGAAATGTTAAATGTCACACTTTAATGGTTTGTGGTCATCAAAATACCCATATATCCTTGGGTTGAAAGTTTGGGGCTAACAATCTCCCCCTTTTTTATGATGACAAACCATTGCACACAAATCATAAATAAAGGATACACAATTTGTGATCCTCCCCCTGACTTCATGCATAGAAACAAATTTTTCATTTTCTTCAAGATATATTTCAAATAATAAGTATTCTCCCCCTTTCTTCATGGATGTATTTCTAAATAAAATAAATGCATCATATCCATCATTACACAATCAATTCAACCATATTGAGATATGGAAATAAAAAATCATAAAGACAATATTAGCACAAGTAATATGAACCCATTAAATTTGATTAAGTCAAAGACTTTACAAAGGTTAAAACTTAGTGGGTTATGTACATGCCCAAAAGGTTTTATAACAAATCAAAGGGAATATAGAAGAATTTCAAGTGCAATCATTCATATTTCTCCCCCTATGGCATCATAAAAAAGAGAAGAGGGCGAGGGTCACTCGAGGCCAAAATGGGCCATGAGAAGGCTCAACTGAAGGTGCAGCCGATCAGTGTCATCGAGAGAGGCGTCGAGTCTGTCTTTAACAAATTCGCGAAGACTGTCACATTGGGTCTGGAGAAGGTCGACATTTACCCCCATCTCGGGAACGTCGATTCGAAGAGATTCAATGGCATCAAGAACACTCTGAATGTCCGCATTAGAGCTAGAGGGGCCACCAGAAAGGTGAGGAGAGGCAGACAAACCGATATCCTGATCATGATATGCTTGCTCCACTGTGGGTTGCTCAGGCTGTTGGACTTTCCTCAACCTTGCAGGAGTGGGTTCCCAAGTATCACCAACAAGCCTATACCCCATATTTTTAAGGGTATGATCACATTAAACATCATTGACAACACCAATTTCTTCTAATTCTGGTGGACAGCGGACGTTGAAATGTTCAAATAGGAATGAAAGGATTTTCCATAAGGCAGAGTCTTCTTGCGCTTTTGGCAATCTCTCATGAATCATATGATGAGGTAGGGAAGATTGACTAAGTGATGTTGAATAAGGGCTCAAATGAGATAAACATCAAGATAGGTGACATGATTATAGGACCCAGACCGCGGAAGAATATTGTGGCAAATGATATGACGAATCAACCAGCTTCTAATGAGAGTTGGGATGCAATCGGCTGAAAGGGTTCAACAATATCATTGCCTTCACAAATTAATTTGAAGGCCTCTACGACATCAAAACCATCAATCCAAGTATTAGTTTATACATTATAGGACCATTGGAGGGGGCTTGAATAATGGTCCCTAAATCCTCTCGGTTGAAAGAAAAAGGAGTTCCACTCACTGAGGATTCAATACGAGGATTCAAGGGATTTGTTTTGAGAGAGAAATTTGCATAAAATTGTTTTACTAGTGTAGGATAGGAGGGGCGAACGATTTCGATAAAAGGGGCCCACCCTTGATAGTCAAAATGTGCTCTAAATGGAAATTGCATTGCAAATTGATCAAAAATAGAGAGAGAAACGATTTTACCAAAAACCACTTTGCGAAACATGAAATGAAGAGTGTAACCGCTTTCCGCATCTTATGAGACGAAGTGAAGACGAGCGTCACTCATTCTTTTCGACCGTCGTTCGGTTTCAGTATGTTTTCCTTGATCACGGGACTGCCGTTTGGGGGCCATTGCGGAGATTGAGGGAGGAAGGAGTGGAAAGAGGTGATGTGGAGACAGTGAGGAGAAGGTTAGGGTTAAACGAAGGGAAGAGGAAGAAGAGAGCCGAACAAGGTAAAAAAATGAAAGTCGGACGGTAAAAAAAATGTCAAGGAGTGAAAAAGAAATGGAGAGAGGCAGGGAAGAAGAGAGAGATCGAGCGAAAGAGGGAAAAGGAAAGGGGATTTGTCGGAAAGAGGAAGAGGGAAAGTGATTTGACAAAAAAGAGGTAAAAACGAGGGTTAAAAGAACTTACCCGCGTGTTTCAGTCGACTGAAAAGGAGTTTCAGTCGGTTGAAAAAGGCACCGAGAGTAGACAGTGAATCAGAGAGAAACTCAGTTGGCTGAAAATGAGTTTCAGTCTGCTGAAAAAGGAGTAACTGTATGGTTCAGTCGGCTGATAATTATTTTAAGGCAGCTGAAAATGGGAATCGCGGGGCTCAGTCGGCTGAAAAGTAGTTTCAGTCGATTGAAATATGGCACATAGAGCAGATAGTAAACAGAGGCAAAATCAGTCGACTGAAAATTAGTTTCATTCGGCTGAAAAATGGGTAGCCATATGGTTCAGTCTGCTGAAAGGTATTTTCAGTCGGCTGAAAAATAAGAGCAAAAATAGGCAGTGCATAGGAATATTTCAGTCGACTGAAATTTAAATATTAGTCGGCTAAACGTGTCCGCCCCTTTTTTTTTTTAACACACATCCCTACTGAGGTACATTCCCAATTCTTTTATGATTGTACAAAATCTATCTTCAGGAAGAGGTTTTGTAAAAATATCGGCCAGTTGATGGTGAGTGCTTACAAATTCTAATTGAACATCACCTCTTTGCACATGGTCTCCAATGAAATGGTGTCTAGTTTCAATGTGCTTAGTTCTAGAGTGTTATATGGGATTTTTTGACAAATTTATAGCACTTGTATTGTCACACCTAATTGGGATGCGATCATAATTAAGTCCAAAATCTTCCAATTGTTGTTTCATGTACAACACTTGTGCACAATAACTCCCGGCAGCTACGTATTCTGCTTCAGCTGTGGATAAGGCCATTGAATTTTGCTTTTTACTAAACCAAGATACGAGAGAGAGTCCAAGGAAGTGATAAGTCCCACTCGTGCTTTTTCTATCAATTTTACAATTGGCAAAGTCCGCATTCGAATAACTTACTAATTCGAGTGAAGTGTGTTTAGGATACCATAAGCCCAAATCAATAGTGCCAATCAAATATAGGAAAATACATTTTACGGCAACAAGGTGTGATTCTTTGGAGCAAGATTGAAAACGTGCACACAAGCATACACTAAACATTATATCCGCTCTACTAGCTGTTAAGTACAACAAACTTCCTATCATGCCTCTATAGAATTTCATATCAACGGGTTTGCCACTATCATCCTTGTCAAGCTTGGTAGATGGGCTCATAGGAGTCCCAATTAATTTAGCTTCATTCATTCCAAATTTCTTGAGAAGGTCTTTAACCTATTTTGATTGATTTATAGATATCCCTTCACAAGATTGATTGATTTGTAAATCAAAGAAGAAGGTTAGTTCACCCATCATACTCATCTCGAATTCATCATGCATGATTTTCGCAAATTCTTTACAAAGTTGTTCATTTGTAGATCCAAAAATAATGTCGTCCACATATATTTGTATAATGAGCATGTCATTATCTAGATATTTAATAAATAAAGTAGTGTCAATTTTTCCTCTTGTAAAGCCATTTTTAATGAGAAAATTACAAAGCCTATCATACCATGCTCTAGGTGCTTGTTTTAAACCATACAATGCTTTTGTCAACTTGTAAACATGATTAGGAAATTTATGATTTTCAAATCCGGGTGGTTGTTTTACATAAACTTCTTCGGAGATGAAATCATTTAGAAAGGCACTTTTCACATCCATTTGAAATAATTTGAAATTTTTGAAACAAGCATATGCAAGCAACATTCTTATGGTTTCTAGCCTAGCAACCGGGGCAAAGGTTTCCTCATAATTTATCCCTTCTTCTTGATTGTAACCTTGGGCTACTAGTCTAGCTTTGTTTCTAACAATATTTCCTTTCTCATCCTTTTTATTTCTAAAAACCCACATTGTGCCAATTATTGAGTGATCCTTAGGCATAGGCACAATCTCCCATACTTTGTTTCTTTCAAATTGGTTTAGTTCTTCTTGCATGGCTATTATCCAAAACTCATCTATTTCGGCTTCTTGAATGTTCTTTGGTTCGATTTGAGAGACAAAAGCCACGTTGTTACAAGCGCTTCTAAGTTTAGATCTAGTGGCTATTCCTTGAGATGGTTCACCAATAATTTGATCTTTTGAGTGATCTATTACAAAACTCCAAACCTTAGGAAGATCATTATTTTGTTTGACGTCCTCACTATCTTGTCTTCCATTACTATTTGAAGCATTTAATTCATTATTAGGATTGTCTTGGATATCAAGTTGATTCATCTTTTTTTCCAAAATTACAACCTCATCATCAAGATCCCTTTTGATTTCAAAAGGGTTGGTTTCATCAAAGATCACATGAATCGATTCCTCCACAATTGATGTTCTCTTGTTATATACTCTATATGCTTTGCTAATGGGAGAATAGCCAACAAAGATTCCTTCATATGATTTTGGATCAAATTTTCCTAATTGATCTTTGGTGTTTAGTATAAAACACTTGCATCCAAAAACTCTAAAGTATCCAATGTTTGGTTTTCTACCATTCCATATCTTATAAGGGGTCTTATCCAATCCTTTTCTAATTGTTACCCTATTTATAACATGGCAACCGGTGCTTACGGCTTCGGCCCAAAAGTATGTTGGTAACTTATATTCGTTGAGCATGGTCCTAGCTATTTCTTGAAGTGTTCTATTCTTTCTTTCAACTACTCCGTTTTGTTGGGGATTTGTAGGAGCGGAGAAAGTGTGACCAAAACCATTTTCATCACAAAGTATTTCCATTTCTTGATTTTCGAATTCTCTACCCCTATCACTTCTAATGTTGTTGATTGCATATCCTTTTCCATTTTGAACTCTTCTACAAAATTTTACAAAAGCTTTAGGTGCATCATTTTTGTGAGCTAGATATAACACCCAAGAGAAGCGAGAATAATCATCAACAATTATAAATGCATATGACTTACCACCCATACTTTGAACTTTTCTAGGACCAAACAAATCCAAATGCAATAGTTGAAGAGGCATAGAGGTAGATATATGCCTTTTGCTTTTAAAGGAACTTTTGATTTGTTTTCCAAATTGGCATGCATCACAAATTCTATCCTTGGCAAATTTGGCCTTAGGCAAGCCATCAACTAATTCAAATTTGGATAGATTTGAAATAAGTTCCATGTGAGCATGTCCTAGTCTCCTATGTCATAACCAACTATTTTCATTTATGACAGCAAGGCATTTAACATTTTGGTTAAGCATTTTATCGAAGTCAATGGTGTAAATATTTTTCATCTCTATATGCTATGAACATTTCTTTATCATTGCTAGCATTTCTAATAGAACATTTGTTTGATTCAAATACTACCTTATTGCCTTTATCACAAAGTTGACTTACACTAAGTAAATCATGTTTCAACCCATCTACCAATAGTACATCTTCAATGGAAAGTAAGGGATCATTACCAATTTTACCTTTACCGCCGATGATCTTGCCCTTGGAGTTGTCACCAAAGGTAACAAATCCACCATCTTTGAGAGAGAGACAGATGAATTTTGATTTGTCTCACGTTATGTGCCTTGAGTATCCACTATCAAGAAACCACTTGTCTTTTCTTGGCTTTGATTTCATGCATATCTACAAAACACATTTAAGTGTGGAGAGGTAGGAGATGAAGTTTTGACAAAGAAGTTTTTGTAAAATGATTTCTTTGCTTTGGGATTATATCCCAATCCTTCTTTGTTAAAAACACATCTTTGATTTCCCAATAACATATCTAAATTTTTCTTTCCCATGGTAAATTTCTCAAGAGACTTAGTTAAGTTATTCAATTTTTCTTCCAAGACAATATTTTCCTTTTTGTATAGACATGGAAATGAAGGTAGTCTTGAAATTTTATCAATCTTCTCTTTCAATTCTTTTTCAAGTTTTTCATGGGCAAGAACTTTCTTGTTAAGCTCCTCATTTTCAAGTTTCAACTTTTCAAGTTATTTTGAAAGTGAGGAGTTGTCTCTTCTAAGAGTAACATTTTTTTTTCCTTGCTTTTTAAGATTCTTGTACATTTCTTCTAGTGAGTCAACTAGTTCTTCTACACTAGGTGCATCATTTTTTGAAGAGTCAAGTATAGGATTTATCTCATCTTCATTTGCCATGAAACAAATATTTGCCGTGTGGTTTTTGGATGATTCACCATCTGATTCGCTATCGGACTCCAATCATGCAGCTTTGAATGCTTTCTTTTTGAACTTCTTGTATCTTTCTTCAATAGCGGACATTTGGCTTTTATGTGTCCCATTTTACCACAATTAAAACAAGTAAGGGGCTCTTTCTTCCTTGAATCTCACTTATAGCTATCTTTCTTGAATGGCTTCTTTTAAAATTGATTGCTTCTTCTCAAGAGACTCTTGAATTTACGGGTGAACAAGGCCAAGTCTTCATTGTCATCCTCACTACCTTCTTTTTTCTTGATCAACATATGTCTCCTTTGGTGAGGCTTTAAATGGAAGAGACTTCTTTCTTTTGGCAATTTCCTTTCGACCATTCATAGAAATCTCATGGGTCATGAGAGATCCCAAGAGTTCATCAAGTCCCAATATTGAGATATCTTTTGCTTCTATTATTGCCGTTGACTTCGACTCCCAAGAATCTGGCAATGACCTAAGAATTTTGCTCACATTATCTTCCTTAGAATAAGTCTTTCCAAGGGCATTAAGTTCATTTATAATCCTTATGAATCTAGTAAACATGGAAGAAATGGATCATTTGGCTCCATAGTGAATAGTTCATATGAGTTTACAAGCCTATGAATTTTTGATTTTTTTCACTTGATTAATTCCTTCATAGGTCACTAGAAGCTTATCCCAAATTTCCTTGGCCGATTTGCAAGATGAAACTCTATTAAATTCATTTCGGTCAAGAGCACAAAATAGAATGTTCATGGCTTGAGAGTTATATTGATTAAGCCTATGATCATTCTCATCCCAAATCTCTCTCTAAGTTTAGGAGCAATGTCAATTAGTCCTTTTGGAACAAAGGGTCCAAATTCAATAGCTTCCTATAAGTGATGGTCCATTGATTGTAAGAAAATTTGCATCCTATTTTTCCAGAAATTGTAGTCACTTCCATTGAACAATGGAGGTCTATTAATTGAACAACCTTCACCATAAGAAGATCCCCCAAAGTTTTCCATTCAATCGATTTCTCAAACGGTTAAGTAATTTGGAGAATCTGAGTTCTGATACCAATTGTTGTCCAGAAATTGACCCTAAAGGGGGGGGGGGAATTGGGGTCAATGCAAACTTTTTGGGTTTTCTTTGATTTCACAACTTAGAAAAATAAGATGCAAACAAGTAGTAAATAAATCCTAGAATATAAACCGCTCCTTGTCATGTACCGATGGCACCTTCTCATGTACCACCTTCTTGCGTTGAGGTACCACCTTCCCTTGTGGTGTGATTATGAACACCTCATCTTTCTTTTTACCGTCCTGATGGGTCTTCATTTTTGAAGTCCCTTCAACTAATCCGATTTGTAAAACTTTTTCTTTTCCCTTCGGATCCTTTACAACCTTTTTCTGTAGCGCCATTTCTTCCTAATTCATGGAAACATCATAGACTTAGTTTCCATCATCAATATGCATTAAATGCCATAAATCCTCATAAACTCATAAAATCGCATACTTAATATAAATTCATTATTCATTTTTGTACAAGGGTGGATAGGGTTAAACAAAACCCTATAAGGAACAAAATGCACCCTTACCAAAATAATCCTCTTTTTAAAACCCCTACATATTACTCCCTAGCCTAATCTTCCGTAGAAGATTCTGCATCATCAGCAAACTTAAAACGGTTATCAGGACATGTCATCGCCGTGTGCCCCAATACTTCACATGTTGTGCAGGGTATTAATCCAGGTCCACCAATATAAGGACAATTAGTCCTCGCCTCTCCATGCATGTGCAGTCCACAAACCGGACAGACAACTCTTAGAGGATGAGGACAATACATACAGTTGTGGTCGTCCTAATTGCACAACTCACATGTATCGTAGGGATCTACCTCCCCCACCGATTCCAATATTATAGGAACTTCTTCCATAGGATCCTCACGAAAGAATCCTAGATCCTCCTCGATTTCCTCGAGAGGTTCCATTAACCAAGGAATATCTTCCATAAGATACTCCGGTAATGGTGCTAGATTCACCTCCTCCATTGGTGCTAAGTTCAATTCTTCCAATGGTGCTAGATTCCATTCCTCCTCCTCGGGAGGCCCCTCATGAAGGTTCACGTTAGCTTCCACGTTGGTGTTGTTAGAAGCAGACACCAAATCTATGGGATTGCTAGGAGTTCCACTGTACCACTCCGAGTACTCCACGTTACTCTACATATCTGTATCACATCAGTAGTACACAAGAATGTTCAACAACAATTCTAAATAAACCACTCCTGGTTTTTAAGGGAATCTGATCATGCATAATATCATATACTTTGTTTGGGAAGATTACCAAATCATCACTCTTTGTGTTCTTTTATTTCTAGGGAAATCTCTAAATTCCTGTTGTTTGTTTTTTAGTGTGGGAGTTTCAGGGGAGTGCATCCTACTTTGCTATTTTTGATATATCCAGTTATGATGACTGTACTTTACTTTGCTATCTTTCATTGTCGTTCTCAGATTGATTGTTCAGTTTGAGTCTCTCGAAGTAAATTAATCCGGCCCCCAGTTAGCGGACTCCGAAGAGTCGGTCAGTTGGGATTCTTATCCGTCAGTGAGACATGAAACCGTCTTAATCTTACTTCGATGATTCAACTTCCCGTTTCGCTCTGATACCAACTGTAACGCCCCGCCCCTTTCCCACCTTCCGAAAATCAGAGTCTGAAAATTTCTTTTGAAAGAAACACAGAGTGAACAAGGGCGGGGGGCGTCACGTCGCGAGTTAAGTTCAGACTACTCAAGTCTGAACCTTAACTGGCCACCCATGTGTGCATGGACTAGACCATGATAATAAATCACACATGGAACTAACAACAACATGCGGAATAAACTAGACTAACTGCGAAAATAATATGAATAGATAGCAAGTAACAGTCTCAATTGATAATTAAGATAAAACAACCATCCATAGTCAATAGCCTAATCAAACCATAGCTAAGTATTAACTTATTACATGTCCATCAAAATATAATTCAAATGACAGTAAATAAGTAATCCTGTTCATCATTCAAGCGCTTAGGCTTGGCTCCCCTCCCTGTCATCGACCTTCTCTTTACCTTTCCTTGATCCTGCATTATCCTCTAAGGATAGAATTAGGGCGTTAGATCAACGCGCCCAGTAGGTTCCCGATCAGGGCTACCACATAGTTAGCATATAAAAACATGCACATATATCATAATATCTGATTATCAAAAACATATGAAAGCATGCTATGTATGTATGCAAATGTAATGAGTCACACCCCATCACACATACATATAGCCTTTACTTGCCGTGTCTCATATCAACCTGTTAGATTCTCCTGGCGTGACATTTCACCGCCGAAGGAGGCCCCACAGTTGCATCTCGGACATTCCGACGGAGTGCGGGCTCCGGTTTCTATAACCACCTGTCAATTCTCCTGGGGTGACTTTCACCACCGAAGGAGGCCCCACAGTTGCATCTCGGATATTCCGGCGGAGTGTGGGCTCCGGTTTCCATAATCATCATCCCATGCCATGCATGAGATGTCTATGCATTGTATGTCATTTGTAAATACTTAACTCATCATTCAAAACCACATTTGTAACGTAACTCAAATACAACATATCTCATAAGAACATAATAAAGCCAAATCATAAATTGTGGTTACAAGTAGGTAGGAAACCTACTGAAGATTCACTTCAGTACTTGATCTTTCGTAATCGTCAGCCGATCACGACTCGTATGCCGTATACGCAAGTCTGGATACCCTATTTAAATAGCAGCAAGCCAAACATTTATCATGTAATGCCAACTTGGTCAATGTCCCAAAAATGTACTATGTGGGGTTCGGCCATGCCTATGGCCGAACCTCACCTATTCATCCTTTTGGTCTCTCATTCATTTAATCCCTATTAAGCATCACTTTCTACAAAATACCTTGGTAGGGTTCATACAACCATACATATGATTATTCCACCTTTGATCAATAAATCATTCTTTCCCATAATTCAATCACAAAATCGGCTACACAATAGAGTCACCAAAGACCCTTATTGGGGTTCGGCCATACCTCATGGCCGAACCTCACCAAATCTGATTTTGTTCCCCACTTTTGATCTTCATGATTAATCAACTTGATATTAAATCCATACTTAAACCTAGGTAATTCTTAAATCAATACATAAACACTCCATAGTTACCAATGGAATTCAATCCAATCTTTTCACCCAAAAACAGCCCCATGGGGTTCTCTTGATTTATTTTGTCCATCATCTACCCATGATTTGAATCAATAACTTAACCCTAATATTGACATGGTTCAGCACTATATTGGCCAACCAATAACAGCAAGTTAAACTTCATCAAATCACATTAAACACCATATTTTATAAGGTTTTAAACTCACGAAAATCATCAAATACTATCATGGGGTTCGGCCATCCAAAGTAGCCGAACCCTGTAACACCCCAATTTTTCAATAAAATGGAAAATTACGAAAATGCCCCTGAGTTATTAAATTAATTATTTAGTGATGTCAAAATAAGAAATGTTGGGGCCCATTGCTCAAATTAAGGTCATATGAGCACATTATATATATCAAGTTGATTTGGATGGGTTATGTACATCATCAATTGGGTTGGAAATGGCTAAATGGGTCAAAGGGCCCAATTGGACCCAATGGGTCAAAATGGATGATTTGACCATTGTGTAAGCTTAAATTAAATGGGGTTAAGCCTATTTGATTGGAAATCAAGTGGAGAAGAAATGGGTAGGCTTGATCCATATGAGAAAACCATTTACAAATGACCAAAATACCATAATTAGGTCATGGAGTCAAAAATGGGTCAAGGAACTAAAGGGGGACCCAATGGGTCGGGTTGACCAGTTTGACCACAGATGACCGTGTGGGCCCTCAATTGAACTCAAGTGTGAGTTAATTCAGCTTGAGTTAGGGTGATTTGAAATGAGTTAGATTTAAGAAATGAGTTGAATCAAACTTGGTGCATTAAAGATGATGAGTCGGATGAGTTGGTTTAGAATAAAAAATATCATGAGTTAGGTGAGTCAAGAGGAGGTAGAAACGAGTTGTAATCTCACTCAATACCTGATCAAGGTCATCACAACCGTTGAGTGTGAAGGGGTGCTTTGGCAAAGCCAAAAGACACCAAGGTTGGCGACACCTTTTCATGAAGGGTTGCAATGATTCATTCCCAAAAGATACAATGTTTGGCACCAAGGGGTGCAACGTTTGGCACCAAGAGGTGTCTTGGTTGACACCCAACATCCACTCGTTTTTAGCAAGAGTAAAGAGGGAAATAAATGGGAGTTGGGGGCTGAAACTACAAAAGGCAAAGGTTGCCTTTTGTTGGCCGTTTTTGTCAAAGGAAACCCAAGTGTTCCCATCTCTTTCTCCCTCTCTCCAATCGGTGTTCTTGGTTGGAACAGCAGAGGCTTTTGGTACCAAATATTCAAGCATACAACCAGCAAGGAGTTGAGGAAACAAGGATTAAAAGTCAAGAGCAAAAGGCAAAGGAAAGTGGTAAGTTTTTCCCATTGATTTATGTTTAATAAAGTGGGTAAAATAAGACATGATTCGGCCATGTGATGGTCAAATCTATCAAAGGGTTAAAGTATGATTTTTTTATGCCCAATTAGATGGAAAACATGGACATAGGGTTCGGCCACCTTGGATGGCCGAACCCCATGAAATACAATGGTTAATCTCGATGGTTTTGTAAGATTTAAAATCATGCAAGTATAGGACTGGTTTTGGAGGTTTAAGATATATACTTTGGAAAGATTGAAAGCATGGATTTGAATGTCATAATTTGGCCATGCTATGGCCGAATTTGACATGAGTCTAAACCATGGAAGATAGCGTCAAAGAGGAGTGGAAGTGGACCATTGGGTTCGGCCACTTTGGGTGGCCGAACCCCATGGAAAAAGTTGGTTAATGGTTTTGGTTTTTGAAATTTAAAAACCATGCAAGGTTGGACTGTTTTAACGTGCTTTATTAGGTTTAAAATACATGTTTTAAAAAGGGGTTAAAACATGGGTTTGGATATCAGAAAAGGCTGAAGTTATGTGGTCTAAATCAGTGGGTTAAAATTAGAAAAGATGGACCATGGGGATCGGCCATCTTGGATGGCCGAATCCCATGATATGATGTTGATTTTTGGATGGTTTCTTTGAAAGTAAAAATATAATTTTTATATATTGTTATTACATGATTATTTAAGGTTTAAAAACAGTAAACATAGCCATTGGGTTCGGCCACCATGGAGGGCCGAACCCCATGTAAAAGAATGTTGGTTTCCATGTAAACCATAGACTTTTTATGGACTGTTTTGGATGGTTTCTTTGAGAGTTTAAACCTGATATTAATATACTGTTTATACATGATTATTGGAGGTTTATAAATAGTAAGAATGACCATTGGGTTCGGCCAACATGGAGGGCCGAACCCCATGTAAAAGAGGGTTGGTTTTCATGTTGGAAAACATGGAAACCATAGACCTTTGTGGACTGTTTTTGGAGGTTTGTATGTAATAAGGTTACTGATTTTGGGTTGGCCATGGGATGACTAAACCATGGGTTTAACATGGCTAAGGGGATAAAACCAGTTAGTATTTAAATAAAGGACATTATTGAGCAAAGGACCATAAGGGTTCGGCCATGAGTATGGCCGAACCCCATGGACTGTTTTCATGGGCCATTTTATGGATGTGGGTGTGATTAAAAATGGAATTATGTTTGCTGTTTTGGTCGGCTAAAACATGGCTGAACCATGTTAAGGTTGTGGGTAAGTTGTAAAGTTTAATCAAGGTATGGGTAGCAATGACATGTTTGTAAATAAACGTCACAACCATGAGTTGGTATTTGTGGACTTAAGACTCAAAAATGGGAATCAAATAAAGTAAGAGATTAAAAGTTGGTCCATGATTTATGTGATTAAGGTGACGGATATCTGTGACGGTGCACGACTGTGAGCGGTGACCCGATAAAGCCCAAGAAAGAATAGACACTGAAGTGATCCTTCAGTAGGTTTCCTACCTACTTGTAACCACGGTTTTTACACAGTTTTCTTATGATACTCTTGTTTTAATATATGTGTTTCAAATGATATATTATGCATTAACAAATGGCATACACGCATTGGCATCTCATGCATAGGCATGTGATAATGAATGAAGTTCTACAGTGATGGCTACGAATGTACATGATGGGGGTTGCTCATTGCATGTACATATTTTATAGAAGAGATGAAAGTGTGTTGTAATTTACCTTGTCGGTGCAAGG
This sequence comes from Chimonanthus praecox, assembly GCA_022113865.1. NCBI lineage: Eukaryota > Viridiplantae > Streptophyta > Magnoliopsida > Laurales > Calycanthaceae > Chimonanthus > Chimonanthus praecox. The sequence continues at coordinate 37,829,852 of CM039091.1, forward strand.
CACATCAAGTGATGGCTACGATTGTACATGATGGGGGTTGCTCATTGCATGTACATATTTTATAGAAGAGATGAAAGGGTGTTGTAATTTACCTCGTCGGTGCAAGGCACGTCAAGTGATGGCTGTGAAAGTACATGATGAGGGATGCTCATTGCATGTGCATATTTCATAGCATTGTTTTACCTGTTTTTATTGATCATGTATTATGATATGTATATGCATGTTTTATATGCTAATATGTGGTAGCCCTAATTCGGGAACCTACTGGGCGCGTTGATCTAACGCCCTAATTCTATCCTCAGAGGATATTGTAGGTACAAGCAAAGGGAAAGGAAATGTCAATGACTGGGAGGGGAGCTGAGCCTAAGTGCTTTAATGATGGATTTGGATTACATTATATTACTGTCATTTGAATACTTTTGTTGGACATATAATAATTCGTTACTTGCTATGGTTTGATTAGGATAATAACATTTGGATGGTTGATCTATGTTTAAGACTGTTACTTGCTATCTCGTCTTTCTATTCCGCAATTAATCTAGATTATTCCGCATGTTGATGTTAGTTCCATGTGTGTTTCACTATCATGGTCTATTCCATGTACACATGGGTGGCCAGTTAAGGTTCAGACTTGGGTAGTCTGAACTTAACTCGCGTCGTGGCGCCGCCCGCTCTCTTTCGATGTTTTATTATTACTTTAAAAAAAGTTTTAGACTCTGAAATTCTCGAAAAGGGCGGGGCGTTACAAACCCAATGTCCATGTTCTGGTCCTCTTAAGCATGTTTTAAATCTCATTTAAACAAGCAATAATTAGCATAACATTATTGCATTTTTACCTCTTAAAACATTCACACAAGTTCATCAACTTGTCCAAAAGACCATAATACTTCATGGGATTCGGCTATCCAAGATGGCCGGTCCCAATGGTCCATTTCATCAATTTTAATCCACTGTTTAGACCCATGATAACTTCAGTCCTTATGTCATTCAAATCCATGTTTTTAACCCTCTTTGAAAACATGCATTTGAATCTTAAAGAAACCTCAAAAACAGTCCATAAAAACGCCATGGTTTCTATGTTTCAAAACATCAAGCCAACCTATCTTTTACATGGTGTTCGGCCTTCCAAGGTGGCTGAACCCAATGGTCATTTTTACCATTTTAAAACATCTATTAATCAAGGTTAAAACCTTGGTGTATTCAGCCATAACCATGGCCCCATACACACCCTTTTTTTTTCTTACAACTTATTTGGCTTAAGCACTTAAGAAATCTTACCAAATTTTCCAAACTTTCTTCTTGCCTTTGATCCTTGGTTTCTCCCTTTTATTTCTTCCTTCTTTCCTTAATTCTTTGCTGGTTTATGCTTGAATAGCTGGTGCCAAACCTCTGCTGTTCAGCCAAGAAAACGAACTAGAAGAGAGGGAGAGAGAGATGGGAATTTCTTGGATACTCTATGTAAAAATCGGCCAAGAAAGGTAACATTCTCCTTTTATAGTTTCAGCCCCATCTCCCATTCATTTCCCTCATTTAATCTTGCCAAAACCGATGGGGCATTGGGTGTCATCCAAGACACCCCTTGGTGCCAAACGTTGCACCCCTTGGAAATGAACCATTGCATCCATTCAATGGATTGGCGCCGCCCAACCTTAGTGTCCCTTGGCTTTGCCAAGGTACCTCTTCACACTCAACAGCTGAGATGGGTTTGATCAAGTGTTGTGTGAGATTACAACACATTTCCACCTCCCCTTGACTCACTAGATTCATGGTATTTTTACTCTAACCCAACTCATCAAACTCATCATATTTAATGCTCCATATTTGAGCCAACTCTTTTCTTAATTTAGACTCACTCCAAATCAGTCCAACTCAAGCTGAACTAACTCATACTTGAGTTCAATTGAGGGCCCACACGGTCATCCATGGTCAACTTGGTCAACTCGACCCATTGGGTCCCCAATCAGTCCCTTGACCCGTTTCGACAACATGACCCATTCATGGGCTGATTTTTGTCATTTTTAATTGGTTTTCACTTGTGTTTCAAGCCTACCCATTTTTGCTATACTTGATTTCCAATCAGTTCAGCTTGACCCCATTTAATTTGAGCTTACACAATGGTCAAATTATCCATTATGACCCATTGGATCCAATTGGGCCCTTTGACCCATTTAGCCATTTTCGACCCAATTGATGTACATAACCCATCGAATCAAACTTGACATTTATAATGAGCTCATATGATCTTAATTTGAGCAATGGGCCCCACCATTTCCTTATTTGACATATCAAAATAATTAATTTAGCAAACCAAGGGCATTTTCGTAATTATCCACTTCGTTGAGAAATTAGAGTGTTACAAAGTACACCAAATATTCCCCCATGGGGTTCGGCCATATACCATGGCCGAACCCATGGTCCATTACCTTCACTTATTTACACCCTTGCCATTCATACAAATCCATAACTAATAACTTAATCTAAGAACATAGATATATATATGATTAAACCCTTTTAAAAATGTTCCATCAAATGGTTCATTAAATTTTCTTCCATGGGATTCGGCCATGCACTATGGCAGAACCCTATGGTTCCATATTTCCTCTTTTAAATCCAATCAAAACATCATAACCCTCCATGGTTTTCATCCTTCTCAAAATTATTAATAACCCATGTTCTTTCATGGGGTTCGGCCATGCACTATGGCCGAACCCTATGGTTCCTCTTTTCCATTAAAATACCATAACCATCCCCCAATTTTCTTCCATGGGGTTCGGCCATCCACCATGGCCGAACCCTATGGTTCCTTTCTTTAAACAAAATCGATGGCCGAACCCTATGGTTCCTTTCTTTAAACAAAATTTATAAAAAATACCTACCGGTTCCGCGACTCCTCTGGTTTTCCTTTGCTCTGGCTTGTTCTTTCAATCCTTTATTTCCTTAGCCTTTTCCTCCTTCTTCTTGATCCTTTAGCCAAGTGTGAGAGCTTGAGAGATAGAGATAGAATTCGGCCTTGAGTGAGAGGGAGAGTGTTCGGCCTTGTGTTCTAGCTTGAAATCAAAAACGTTTCTAAGTCTTGAGAGAGTGATCGGCTAAGAGAGGTTTTGAGTTTTGAAATGTGCAACCGTGTTTGAATTTGAAATGTGTATCCTTGTTTGAATTTGAAACAAACCAAAACTCCTCCATCTCTCCAACGTGTAACTATTGTTTGAAGTTAAAATAACCATAACCCCTCCATCTCTCCAACGTGTAACCATTGTTTGAATTTGAAATAACCATAACCCCTCCATCTCTCCAACGTGTAACCATTGTTTGAATTGGAAATAACCATAACCCCTCCATCTCTCCAACGTGTAACCATTGTTTGAATTTGAAATAACCATAACCCCTCCATCTCTCCAACGTGTAACCATTGTTTGAATTTGAATTAACCATAACCCCTCACCTCTCCAACGTGTATCCTTATTTGAATTTTAATTCAAATCAACTCAACTCACTTGATTGCATTCCCATTTTAATTCAGCCCCATTTAATTAAGCTTGAACTCACTTGGTGGTCAACCAAGTCAAACACGACCCATTAGGTCCCAATTGGACATTTTGACCCAATTAACAATTTTTGACCCAATTACCAATCTTGACCCAATTGAATACATCTTACTCAATTATTTCAATTGCAACCATATCCACAATCCGTTGGGTCTTAATTGGGCAATTGACCCAACACTTTACCCATCTAAGGTCCATATCTAGTAATTCACAAATTAAATGGCAAATTTTCATATATATTAATAACATGAAATTCCAAAGTGTTACAGATTGATCGAGCAGACAGTGAAACAAAATACATATTTCCAAGTTGGGTTCCAAGTTCACTGTCAAACTTCCTCTCTAAGCTTTTTATGATTTAACCATTTGTTCCACTAAGCCTAGGGGATAGTCCTCTCTATGGTGTGGGTACCACCTAAAGTCATCTATGGCCATAATGTCTATTCTGTGATTTTCATAATGATGAGCTTCAATCCGGTGGAGCATGATCTTCACTCTTGATCACCTTGGGTCTTCAAGCTTCTAATAAGTGCTTCTTTCCGAGTCATGGAATTGACAAACTTAGGGAATTTGCCAAGCCGATGCACTAACAATCTCCCCCTTTGTCAATTTCATGACAAAACCTAGAAGCTAACCCATTTACAATCCCACCCTTATTACAACACATTTGAATACATTAATATTACATTGATTACATGTACATATTCAAATGGAAAACAAGACAATAGACTTCGTATATTCTTGTTCAGCTTGCTTCATTTCATTTTTCTATTCAAGTACATAAGCAAGTAACACTAGAAAATCATTAGAGGGGTTAGTACCAATACATAAATATTCATTCATGGACTATAAAAGATTTGTATTTAAGGTCCCACATACTTCCTGATTTCCTAGTAACCAACACTGCATATAGCTTATCCAAGCTATCAGTGTTGAGAAGATTTCTCCCCCAATCTTCTTTGAGTTTGATCTCCCAAACTCCAAGCATATACATTCTCCCTATGTCCATTGGCTTTGATGTGTTATAGATTCTATTAATTTCTCCCCCAGTTTGTCATCCAATTGACAAAGATTAGTAGGCAGATATCGAGATTTAAGCACTCCCCCATGTGTTTTGCATTTAGTGCTTCCATGAATTTTTTTTCCAACTCATTTACACCTTTCGTACATTCCAATGCATATCTTATGCATTACTGTTTTTCTCCTTTCTTCTGTGGGGTCAAGACATTTTTCCCAGCTCCTCTATCTGGAGTTTTCTCCCCTATTCTCCAAGCTATATTCTATAGCATTCTCGACCCAGCTCCCCCATAAACTTCACTGCCTCTAAGTTTATTTCTCTCCAAGATTTCTGATACGCTTGCATCATCTTCCTCCACAAGCTGTCATTACTAGTGACAGATGCTAATTAACACATATTTTGTGCTCCCCCATTCTCCAAGGTGTGTGCAATTTCACAACTCGATCTTAAGCTCCTTAACAACCTGCATGTTAGTCTATTTTCATGTGATCAAATAGACATGAGATAGAGCATATTTCATCAAACCAGCACACATAACCATATCATTTCATTCATGAGAAATTGGTACATATTGTTAAGAAGGGAGGTTTTCTCTTATCTTTCCTTGCCAGTAGCAGGTTTCCTGATAGGTGTATCCTCATCACTTCTTGCTTTTTTTGGAGAACTGAGATCCTTCCTACCTTTTCCTTTTTTCACTCACTTCTTATACACAGGTCGTAGCCGGAAGTGTAGGTTCCTTAATAATCACTCCACTGGACTTTCTGGTTAGGAGTGGAGATGATTTCTTCTTGTGAGATTCCCTCATGAGAATTTTGACCTGTCGTCCTATAGTATTCATGAGAGACCATGATTCTCCTTGGAGCCACTTAGATTCTGGTTTCTTAGACTGGGTGAAACAATTATTCAGAATCAGAGGACACGATAATGACTGTGGTCTTGTCCTTAGTCATTTTCGACCACTGGAGACAAAAAGAAAAGAAACCCTCTGTTCTTCCGGGGATATTTCGCTCATGGAGGTCCTAACTGCTAATCTAGGGTACGGGAGGAAAGGAGGAAATCGCAGAGCTTCAGTGGGAGGGGAAACGACGATTTCGAAATTTTTTGTTGTTTTCGCAGGAAGAGACTTTTTAACTTACTCTTTCTGATTCACCGACCGGTCGTGACCAACGACCTATCTGTGTCGACATGTCGATATGTATCGACTTGTCTCCCCTTTCGATTTTCCCATTTCAAACAGTGTTTTTAAATCCATCAGTACCGACCTGTCTGTACCTCCGACTAGTCTATTCTTCGACCTGGTTTTATAATGAAGGAAGACAGGGTATGTGTGTGCGTGTGCTTGTGATGTTCATAGTTCTTCAAGCTATGCTTATACACCTTTTAGTGCCAGTGATGATACATACATTCACACCTCATCTGTGCCTTTTGGAGATTCAATTCACCCTTCTGAAAATAGGCACAGACCATATGGATTACGGATCTCTTTCCTGGATCCAAATCAATCCAAGATTCTTGGACACATTTAATTCACCAATTTAAGTATATTGTCCAAGTGTGTGATGTCATGAGATGCGCCATTTCCTGGCTTTAGCAAGGCAAGACATATGAACATAATTCATTCCTCATGATGTATAAATTAATGTATATTGGAATGAAACTCAAAGAACACTAGTCATACATTCATTTCCTGATTTGAGTACATTGATCAAGCATACAGGAATGAAGTATGAACCTACACACACAACTCTTATGCCTATTATCATATTATTACCCAGAACATGATTATTTTACCAATCTTTCAAGGGAGCCCTAATTTCTTGAAAGGAGTAGGTATTTAAATGGATTATTCGGCCATTACTTTTGGTAGGTCACATCAACTTAGAAATCCATTTAAGGGCATAGAGCATGTTGCAATCCACATGTGATTCACAAGTTTTAGAATCTTGGAATGAAACGACACTGTGTATGTGTATTAAACCAGTTTCAATCACATACATACCCTATACATGAGGTAATGCACACACTACATTCATTTCCTAAAGATGCACAAATCACATGGCATATGAAATGAATGAGATAAGTATATTCTAATACAAGAGTGCATACCAACATGTATAGCCAAGTATCTTGTAAAAATTAATCCAACAATCAAACAAGAATATGGATTAAAAACAAGATACATGATGATTCCAAAACATGTTTCAAATGTGGTACCAACAGTGGTATCCCTTCACACATTTGAACCTAACATTGTAAGACTTGGAATCTAAGTTCACAATTCCGTGATGGCCTTTTGTCAAATCTGGTTTTAGCCATTGGTGCCTTCTCATTTGATCCTATGGTTTCACATTCCAGATTTTGTACCATGATGTTGGTCTCTAAAACATCTCCGTACATGGCCTTATAGGATACTTGGAGGTTACTACCTTCTTCAAGTTCTTTCCTCGGTCCTCTTCTTCTCTTACAGGGTTAACTTGGACTTTTTCAATGGATGAAATTAACCAATCACCTATATTTTTCAGCTCACAAATTTATTGATAGGTGATGATATCCATTGGGCTACAAGAGGCAATTTTCAGTGGATTCTTTCAACCTCTTTTACTGTTTCATGTATTTTGAATATTTTGACAGCATGTCATGAAACAACATTGATGAATGCTACATATGTTCAGTTTTTCGTGCATAGCCTATTCATCACTTGTCCAAACAATTTTGGTCTTTGGGCTGAGTGTGGCCATGAAAGTAGAAAGTTTACCAAATATTTCTTTCATTGGCATAGACCACTTTCAATTCACCTATTTCCAACTATGTTTTATGATGAAAACATTTATAGTTATTCATTCCATTTTTCATAAAAAACAGAGACTTGGAAATATCATGGCTTTCTCTTATAGCTATTGTTCTAGCACGGACCAATTCGGATGGTTAAATCCTTTCTTAACAACACCAGGCTCTAATACCAATTGAAAGTTCCCATTTTCAATGTGCTAGAACATCGTGATTGACCTTAGAGAGAGAGGGGGGGTGAATAGGTCAATCCCATTTTTAAAGATATTTACAAATTTCTTGATTTAATGATGTTTAAAAATTTCTTGATTTAAAATGCAGGGAAATGTTTATCAAGAGATTTGTTACATTAAGATTTTGACCCTTTACATAAACTTTGATTATCGATGCTTGTGCACAATGTGTATAATGAGATAATCAATATGTAAAGTGATGTGTGTTAAGAAGAGTACTTAAATACTAAATACAAACACACATAGATCAATCACCACAAGTCCAATTTAAGGTTCGGTTAGCCAACCTACAGTCACTGTTAGGACTTGCTCAACCTTGAACTATCCCCAAAATCCACTAAGTGTGGACTTACACCCTCACAATTAGAGTAGGAATTCCACCTCACTCGATCGGCTGAGAAATTCACCCACCACTGTCGAATAGGAATTCCACCTATCCATTTGGCCGTGAGTTCCACGCACCTCTTTGCTGGATACAACACTCCAGAATTTTTTATAGTGGTTCCAGGGTATCTCCCCTTAATCCACTTCGGAACAGAAGTTTTAAATAAAATTAAAGCCAAAAAACATTTGCCTTTGAAGCTCTCTCTTTTGATGTGTGCTTCTTCGAGATCCCACCCATGTATGTCGATGCTCCGCCCCTTAGCCGTTGTTTAGCAATCACAGTCCAGGTTGACAATGAAACTAGTTCTACCAAAGGTTTCCTAGTTTATGGTTCTCTCATTCTCACTTTCAAACTCAATCCTTAGATTGGTTGTTTATGAGTTTTCATGATCCTTCCTCTCTCTCTCACAACTCAAGCCAGGTGATTGGTTGTATTTGATTCCCCTAGTGTAAGCACGAGAGAGAGTGAACCTTCTGTTGGCCCTTGTTTAAACTCACTGGTCAAGATGAGGGTCCAACTAATCCATCAGAAGGATACCAACTGGTTGCATAAATATTGGTTTATATAGACAAGGCAACCAGTTGCAGCAATGGTAATGTATCGACAGGTCGGGCGCACCGAGGGGTCGGTGACTAGAAATGTTATCGTTCAACAACTCGACCGTTGCGCAATAATGTACTCCCAAGTGTAATATTCTTTCTCAGTCGATATGTCGTTGTCGCCGATGGGTAGACAGTGATGGTACCGATAGGTCGGTCCATACGAGACGCTCGATCTGAAGCAACTTCATGCTGACAGAGTTTCATGTCCCGAAATTTATCATACCCAGAACGACCTGTCGCCCCTTACCGAGGGATCGGTCCTGACTACTCTCTATCGGTCTTGAACTATCGATGTCTATTTTCTCGAGAGCCCACTTGAGTTCTAAGTTCTAGAACTCAAAAATCTTATCATAGTCATTGATCACGAGGGGTCGTTTTAGACTTTCATTGAGGGGTTGGTGCATACAAGACTCTCGATCAGAGGCTTTCCCAGATTGACAGTTCAATGACCCAGAACCTATGTCAATCTGGTCGACCAGTCTTTGACCACGAAGGGTAGATCATGTCTCCACCGAGGGGTCGGTGAGAACTACTGGTCATGCTGACAGTGAATCCAAATACATATTTCCAAGTTGGGTTCCAATTCACTGTCAAGCTTCCTCTCTTGGCTTTTTATGATTTAACAATTTGTTCCACTAAGCCTAGTGATAGTCCTCTCTAAGGTGAGGGTACCACCTAAAGTCATCTATGGCCATAATACATATTTTGTGATTGCCATAATGATGAGCTTCAATCCAGTGGAGCATGATCCTCACTCTTGATCACCGTGGGTCTTCAAGCTTCTAGCAAGTGCTTCTTTCGGAGTCATGGAATTGACAAACTTAGGGACTTGGCCAAGCCGAGCCACTAATACATTAAATGCACTCCCAACGGTATAATTATTTCCCGGTTGACTAGTCGGTGTCGTCGATGGGTCGACAATCATTGCACAGGGAGGTCGGTCCATACGCGGGTCTCGATCTGGGGTAACAACTTGCAGACAGAGTTTCATGTCCTGAAACTTGTCCTGCCCAGAACAACCTGTCGCCGTTTACCTAGGAGTCGGTTTTGGTTCTCTTAATAGGTCTTGAAATACCGAGATGTCTATTTTCTTGATAGCCCACTTGAGTTCAAAGACCACAACTCAAAAGTTTTTCATCGACGTGCCGTTGACCACGAGCGGTTGTTAAGTTCATCACTGAGGGGTCAGTGCCTAGGAGACTTTCGATCATAGGCTTACCCAAAACGACAATTCTATGATCCAGAAACTCTGTCAAGCTGGCCGACCAGTCTATGACCACGATGGGTCAATCCTGTCTCCACAGAGGGGTCGGTGAGAACAATTGGTTGAGCTGACAGTGAACTTAATTCATGTTTTCATGTTCGCTTCCAGTTCACTATCAAGTTTTCTCTCTAGGCTTAATATGTCCATTACCAACATATGCATCTAAGCCTATAGATGGTCCTCCTAAGGTGTGGGTACCACCTAAAGTCATCTATGGTCAAATACATGTTTTGTGATTGCCATAACGATGTGTTTTAATCCGATGGAGCATGACCTCCACTCTTGATCACCTTGAGTCTACAAGCTTCTAGCAAGTGTTTCTTCCCGAGTCATGGAATTGACAAACATAAGGACTCGGCAAAGTCGGGGCACTAACACACAAGACACATGAACACAAACACAGATGTTTAACACAAAATGCAAACACCAATAAAGTTCCTAAGATCGAGAAAATGAGTTGAGTCTCATGTTCAAACTCAATAGTTTTCTGTTCGACTAATTCTCTAATGAAGTGATGTCTAATGTCTACGTGATTGGTTTACGAATGTTGGACTGGACTCTTGGAGATGTTTATAGCACTAATGTTACACAGTGCAGGGTCATTGTTTCCCCATTAATTCCATAGGCAATCAACATTTGTTTCATCCACAAGAGTTGAGTACAACAGCTTGCTGCTACAATATACTTAGCTTTTGCAGTGGAAAGGGATACGAAAGATTTCTTTCGGCTGTGCCAAGAAACCAAACAGTTTCCAATGTAAAAGTAACCCCCACTGGTGGATTTTACATCATCCAAGTTTCTAGCCCAGTCCGCATCAGTATACCCAGCGATTTGGAAAGATGTATGGAAGGGATACCAAATTCCATACAAATATGTTCTCGATAAATACATGATGATACGTTTAACTGTTTTTGGATGGAATTCCTTTGAATTTGATTTAAATCGAGCACATGCTCTCACACTAAAGGCAATATCGGGTCTATTAGCTGTGATATATAGAAGGCTTCCTATCATACTTCTATACAAGCTAGGGTTGACATCCTTTCCACTTTTATCCTTACATAGTTTCACAGTTGTGCTCATGGGTGTGTTAGAAACCTTCAAGGCCAAATCGTTTGACAAGATCTTTTGCATACTTGGATTGTAAGATAAAGAGGCCCTTGTCAAGTTGTTTTATTTGAAGCCCAAGAAAGTAATTCAATTCTCCAACCATACTCATTTCAAATTCGGATTTCATTAAATTGGAGAAATTAATGGCAACTTGTTCATCTGTGGGTCTAAACACTATGTCATCCACATAGATTTGGGCAATTAGAATTGTTCCATTGATTCTCCTTACAAACAATGTCTTGTCTACACTTCCCCTTTGAAACTCATTATTCACTAAAAATTGCGTGAGCCTTTCATACTAGGCTCAGGGAGCTTGTTTAAGGCCATAAAGGGCCTTATTAAGTTTGTAGACATGATCAGTGTGTGTTGGATCAATGAACCCTTTAGGTTGTTCCACATAAACCTCTTTGTTTAACAATCTATTCAAAAAAACACTCTTTACATCCATTTGAAAAAGTTTGAATTACAAATAGCAAGCAATAGATAACAGGATTTGAATGGATTCAAGACGAGCAACTGGGGCAAAAAATTTACCAAAATCAATGCCCTGAATCTGTTTACCCTTGAGCAACAAGCCGGGCCTTATTTTGAACTATGATTCCATTTTCATCCATCTTATTTTTATAGATCCATTTGGTGACAATAAGATTTGAATTTTTGGGCCTTGGCACCAAATCTCATACTTCATTTCTAGTGAATTGTATGAGCTCATCTTTATCGCATTTACCAAAGCCTCAGCATGAAATGCTTCGTCCACAATTGAGAGGTGAAGCAAAAACAACTAGATATATTTTCAAGTTGCTTCCTTGTTTTTACCCCTGTCATAGATTCCCCAATAATTTGAGACATAGGATGGTTTTTATTGGGTTTGAGCTCTTTAGAAGTAGATGTCATCGAGGAAGACTCTTCATTTTCGTTTGAAGGGAGATCCATATCATCTTTTGTTTCACAATTTGATGCAACAATTTGATCATCTACCACAACATTTATTGATTATTGAATGGTGTCAGTTCTAAGATTTTTCACTCTATAAGCACGACTAGTGGTAAACCTAGAACAATTCCTTCATCACTTTTTACATCAAACTTTCCTAAGTTTTCTTGGTCTTTGAGGATGTGACATTTACTACCAAAGACCTTGAGATACTTAGCGTTGGGCTTTCTACCGGTCCATAGTTCAAAAATAGTTTTATTTAGGCCAACTCTCAAATAAACTTTGTTCATAATAAAAACACGCCGTATTGATTGCTTCGGTCCACAGATTCTTTGGTAATTTTTTGTTTGCAAGCGTTATTGTGGCCATATCTTGGAGAACATGATTTTTTCGTTTCACGCACCCCATTTTGTTGGGGTGTCTTAGAGGCAGAAAACTCATGATGCATGCTATATTTTTCACCAATATTTTTCAAAGCTATGGTTTTCAAATTCACCCCCTTGATCACTTCTGATTCTATTTATGGTGGTTTGTTTTTCATTTATGATGCGTTTGGCAATTATTTTAAATTCATAAAATGCATCAGATTTTTCTCTAAGATAGGCTACTCATGTATAACTGGAGTAGTCATCAACCACCACCAAGAAATACATCTTCCCACTTATACTCATATTTTAGGTAGGTCCAACGAAATCCATATGAAGAGTTCTAGGGGCCTAGAAGTAGCAATAGAATTTACCTTATTGTGAGCTGCCCTCATTTGTTTACCTTTTTGTCACTCACCACAAATGATTTGATTTGAACGACTTACCTTGGGCAAACTTTTGATGTGCTCACTTAGTCAAGATAGGTCTTTAAAATTGACATGTCCAAGTCTTTGGTGCCAGAACTCAGCTTCATCAAGTTTGGCCACATTACACGAATTTTTAATTGGAGTTGGACATTTTCAAGGGTATAGAAATGATCAGACATTTTAAGACCTTTTAGGACAACTTTACCTTCATCAGTATAGATGTGACAATCATTAGTTCTGAAGGTGACATAATGATCCTTTTCACAAATTTGGAAAATGCTCAAGAGATTATGTTTAAGACCATCAACAAGGAGTACACCTTCTAAGGTAAGAGAGTTGTTCAACTTTAAGGTTCCCTTTCCTATTATCTTAGCTATGTTACCATTACCAAAAGTAATTGAATCACATTGAAGTCAACAAGATTAGGCATATAAGATTTGTCCCCAGTAATATGTCTTGAGCACCCACTGTCCAAGTACCATTTAGATTGATTTTTAACTTTTAACGCTGTGTAAACAATCAAACATGTATACTTTGGGATCCATCTAGTTGCGGTAGTGGGTTTTGAACTTTTTGGGGATTGTTTTTGAAAATTTTATCCAAATCTTTTACTCATCTTTTCATTCAGCAAATTATTCAATTTTTGGACCAGATTTTCATGGTTTTGATATCTTCTCTTTCTTTGCCTTTCAAGGTTTTTAATTTGATTTTTGAGTTGAACTTCATAGGTTTTTTCCCTCAAATATTTCTTACAGAGATTGCACTTAAATTTGAAGTGCCCACTTTTACCACAATAATAACATTTTTAAATTTGAGGACTGAGAAGATTGACATTTAACAAATACAGTTTGATTTATGGGTCCTTTTTTGTTTTGATTATTTTATCCAAGACCCGTCCTATCACCATGAAGTTTACCCAAGTTAAAAAGTCTTTCCAGTTTTTGTTCTCCTTGAATAAATTAATCTTCAAATTTTACTTTATGACTTCTAACTTTATTTAACTTAGTATGTGCATTAAGAATTTCTTCAGGCAATATTATTCAAATTTCATCCAATTTCATAATATCGTTTTCATACATCTTTATTGTACTTTGAAGGAACTTTTCAGTTTATCTCAATTTAAGGATTTCATCATTCGATGCTTTTAGAGTTATTGAGAGTTTTTCTTTTTCTGAAATTTCAAATTCCAATTGGCTAGATAGTTTGACATTTTCAGCTTTAGCTTTATTCAACTTTCTAGCCAGATTCTTGCTTTCCAAAAACAAAGAATGTTAGTGCCCCAGCTTGAGTGAATCATTTTTTTGTCAATTCCGTGACTCAAGAATGAAGCGTTGTCTTAGAATAATGAAGACAATGAATCAAGACTTAAGTGGTGTGAAGGTTGAATCAAGTTCAAGATTGGAAGATCAATGTGAAGATTCAACATCATCTGTATATGGAAATCACAAAGGTAAATTGGCTATAGATGACTCTAGGGTGGACCCAACACTCCTAGGTGGACCTTGACTAGGCTTAGGAATGAAAATGGAAAAATATAATCAAGCCTAGTGGACCTTTGACATGCAACAGAACATATGAACTCAAACTTGCAAAACTGATATACTATCATGACGACACATCGTGTCTGGTGACCCAACGCTAAAGACAGGACAGACCCATCGTGGTCCAGGATCCATCTTCTGGAATGACAAGTGTTCTGGTTGGAAAGTATTGTAAAACAAGTTTTCTCTCAGGCTGAGACCATTGTGGATGCTGACCCATCATAAATAACAAGGACAACCCATCGTTGTCCACGAAATGTCGACTGCTATTTTTTGACTTCTAGTTGGAAACAATTTGTAAAATACAGTTGGTCTCAGGACGATCCTATCGTCAGTAACGACCCATCGGCATTGGGCTCATTGACCCATCGTGGAACTCGATCCATCGTTGGTGACCGTTTTTGTGCCGTTGGAGGTGCATTTATATGCAACGGTCTGGTAGGTGGGAAGCATTAATTGAGATGCACGACCCATCGTCAACTTGACTTCTGGAAAAATTTTGTTTTGCATATAAATACCCCAGATTTTGGAGAAGATAAGGATCCCTTACACATTTGATTTTTCAGTAAAATCTAGAGACAAATCAGAGTATTCCAACCTCTCTCTAAGAACATCACACTTGTGAATCATTTGAGAATCCAATCAAACATTTGATTGAGATAAAAAAAGAAAGAAAGAGAGAAAAACCATCTAAGATCACATTGGAAAATCTAGAATCCAAGAGACCTTCTCCCAAGCTTGTGATTGCATATACAAAGGCACATCTTCGTCATCAACAAGATCACGTTGGAGAAATCTTTAAGAAGCACGTTTGCATCAGATTTGAGCTACAAGGGCAAGTGCTTCTTCTTGTGGTTAAAATATCATCTCGTTAAATGGATTAAAGATTTGATCTTGAACCTCCATAAAAAATAGAGTGATAAGGATTAGACCGGGGTAGGTCGAACCTTTAAAAAAAGGTGATTGTGTTGGGTGAAATTCCCACTCTATTATGTAGGTGTAATTCCTACTCTATTGTATTGATGTAATTCCATCGCTTCGTGAATTTGGGACAATCCAAGATTGGGTGATTCCATCAGTAGATGTAGTAGGGGTTTACTCCGAACCACTTTATATTGGGTGTTTGGTCTTTGCTTGTGTGATTGTAAATTTATCTTGTATACTCTTGTTATTACACAACACTTGATTAATCTTGTTTATTCTGCTGCATTATTGTGATTAATCAAGAAATTTGAAAATGCCATTAAAATTGGAGATTGCCCTATTCAGTCCCCCACCAGGGTCAATCGTTTTCTAGCACCGGAAACTTTCGAAGAATCATAGGCTTCCTGAAGATCATCATCCTCATCACCATCCTCTGTTTCACTAGTAGGATCATTTTCAATAGATATGATGGAGGCTATGAAACCTTTCATGTTATCTATCTTTTCTTGTGTGTAGACTCATATGTCTCACTTTCAGATTGAGATGATTTTTCCCATGTACTTTTTCTTTTAAAGGGACATCCAATTGCAAAATGTCCATCTCCACCACAATTATATCATATATGACCCTTGCCTTTATCTTTCACTTTTTCTTTAGAAGTCTTTGATTTTTTAGAATATTTTTCTTTGGATTCACTTCTCTTAAGATTCTTCAGTTTTATTTGTTTTATTGAAAATTTTGAGGACTTTTTGAGCCAAAAGAGCTACATCTTCATTTGTATCACTTTCAGATTCAAATTCTTCTTTAACAATTTCAGTATCCAGAGATGAGCTTATGGCAATAGATTTCTTTTAAGATTTTTCATCATCAAAGTTGAAATTCCCAGTGTTCTAGAACACGATTGACCTTGGGGAGGGGGGGTGGGGGGTGGTGGTGTGAATAGGTCAATCCCAGTTTGTTGGTCCTCTTTAAAATTCCTTGATTGATTAATATTTATCTAGAGGATATAGCAATCAAGTGTGTGAGCGTAAGCAAAAATGATTATACAATTAACACAAGAAATTAGCTCTAACACCTCAAGCACACGGACACAAGATATATAGTGGTTCGGTTAGCCAACCTACATCCACTGTTAGGAGTAGCTCAACCTTGAGCTATCCCCAAATTCACTAATTGGACACTTACACCTTCACGATTAGAGTAGGATTTTCACCTCACTCAATCGGCTGAGAATTCCACCCACCACTGTGCCAGAGACGAAGCTCTAGAGAGTTTTTTATAGTGGTTCCAGAGCCAATCCTCCTTATTCCACCTTCAGGACAAAGGTTTTGAAAACAAACTTAAAACCAAGAAGCACTTGCCTTGTAGCTCATTTCTTGAAGATGTGTGTTTCTCAAGGATTCATCCAATGTGTGTTGATGCTCTTTCTTGTTGAAGTCGTATAGCAATCGGAATTCCAAGATGACTAGGAAAATTGGTTCAAATCCTAGTTGATGTCTTATCTTATCTCCTCTCTTTCTCTCTCTCTCTCACAATCTTAATAAAAAATTGGGTATTTGATTTTTGGGTATGGGCATAAGAGAGATGATCGTTCCTTTAGAGTGTATGATTTTTCTTAGTTCAGGGAAAATCATGAAATGATCTCACAACACTCATATTTATAGAGGAGTCTAAGCAGTTTTTCAAACTGTCCAGTACCGACAGGTCGGTGCCACCGATGGGTCGGTGTTCATATTTTTTGCTATTCAATCACCCGTATATTGCGCATTGAATGCAATACCAACGGTGTAATTACTTCTCAGTTGACATGTCGGTGTCGTCGATGGGTCGATAGTCATGGCTCCGAGAGGCTCGGTCTGGGGCAACACCATGCTGACAGAGTTTCATGTCCCGAAACTTGTCCTACTCAAAATGACCTGTTGCCCTTTACCGAAGGGTCGGTCCTGGTACTCTCGATCGGTCTCGAATTAAAGAGATGCTTGTTTCTTCGAGAGCCCACTTGAATTCACATTCCAGAAGTCACAAGGCCGTTACCGATGAGTCGCCAACCACGAGAGGTCATTTAAGCTCATCACCGAAGGGTCAGTGCATACGAGACTCTCGGTCAGAGGCTTTCCCATAATGACAGTTCTATGTTCCAGAATTTCTGTTAAGATGGTCGACCAGTCTTTGACCACGATGGGTCGATTCTGTCTCCACCAAGGGGTCGGTGAGTACGACTAGTCGAGCTGACAATAAACTTAATTCATATTTCCATGTTCACTTCCAATTCACTGTCCAAATTCGTCTCTTAGGCTTTTTATGGTACCACCTAAAGTCATCTATGGCCAAATACCTATTGTGATTGCCATGTATGATGTGTTTCAATCCGGTGGAGCATGATTTTCATTCTTGATCACCTTGAGTCTTCAAGCGTCTTAGCAAGTGCTTCTTCCCGAGTTATGGAATTGACAAACAGGGACTAGGCAAAACCGGGGCACTAACAATCTCCCCCTTTGTCAATTTCATGACAAAACCTATAAGCTAACCCAATTACAAGCCCACCCTTGTTACATCATATTTAAATACAAAATATTACATCAATTACATGTACATATTCAAATGGAAACAACAAGAGTATGATCTTTGCATATTCTTGTCTAGCTTGCTTGAGTTCATGTTTTCCTGTTCAAGCACATAAGCAAGCAGCACTAGAAAATCATTGTGGAGTTAGTCCCAAAACATAAATATGCATCGATGGACTAAACAAGATTAGTATTCGTTCTCCCCCATACACCAATGATTTCATGCAAACCAATCACTACCCCTTTGATTTTCCAAACTCTAAATATAGTCGCCCTTGTCCGATTTATTTTGAAAAAAAAATTAGACTCTGAAATCTCGGAAAGGGGGGGGCGTTACATTGTGAATCTTGTTTTATTAGTAAATATGAATTGCATTTTAGATCTTTAGGTGAATTTCAGATCTAGGCCTTTACTTTGTTTACACATCTTGCGTGATGAGCAGTCTATTCCAAACAATCAACCTTTACGTTACTGCACATTTAATTTCAATAATTTATGTTCATGAAATTTAATCCTATGCCTTTTAATTATGTTAAATCCTATATTTGTTGTGTAATTTTTGTTCTAACCCAATTATTGTATAATCTAATCTTTTAGTTCTTTAATTCATGATTCATTCTTTAATTCTTTAAATTCTTTTTAATCACTCTTTCTCACTCTCAAAAATTCATTAAATTAAAGATAGGAAGATGTGTTAAATAATTTTGTAACTTGACATTCTAAAAATGATTAAGGTAATAATTTAATTCACCATGTAAGAATATGAAATCACACATCTCATTTGCTGATTTTCCAAGTTTTATACACGACTCGTATAATGATTCAATTTCTTAAAAACAATTCTTTTTTAGAGGACTTAAATTTAAATTCATATACTTTGAGATTTTTCATTGGGTTCAACCTCGTTCCCACATTACTATACTATGAATGGTCTGTGTGCTTGCGAGATTTACAAATTTAAAACATCAACAAGTTTTTGGCGTCGTTGTCAGGGAAAATCATTAAATTATTTAAAAATTTATTATTTTTAGGAAAAATTGTTCTTTTTTGGAAGTTCTATTTTTGGCAACTCTTAAAAAATGGAAACTTTTCGACTTTTGAAAATTTACCTTAAATAAGAAATTCTTCAAAATTTCAATAATTTGAATCAATCTGTTTTTGGAAAGTTTTCTATTTTTAGAAAAATCTATTTTTGGTAATTGATCTATTTTAGGAAACCTTCCAATTTTAGCAAAATTTCCAAAGTTAAAACTTTTCTAAAAATTAGAACTTCTATCTACCTTATGAAATCTTCAAAATAAGATGTCCAATCTTGGGAATCATGGAATAAATTTTTAATTTGGTGAACTTTTATTTAACTTCCATAATCTTATCATAGTTTGAAATTCTTGTTTATAGATTATATCTGTAACACCTCGGATTTTCAGTTAATTATTTTTGTATGAAAATAATCCATTTAATTTGTGAACATTGGTTATGGACCTTATATAGATAAAGAATTGGGCCATGACCCAATTAAGACCCAACGATTTGGAATTGTTTCAAATAAAAATTAAATGGAGTTGAAGTAAATAATAATGCAAAATGGCTAAGATTAAATAAAAGATTATGGCCGTGTATGTGGGGTTAACTTAGAAAGGATGTTAATATTTTTAATGGAATATACATTACATGGCCAAATTATAGATATCTATATCCAATGATTTTATGTTTGAATATCTTAAGAAGATATCTAGAGATAAATATGGATTGCTTGGGGCGTGTATGGGAGATATTGATGAAAGATTTTAGGAATTATTTATCTTAGTACCTTCTAAGATAGAATTAATTGGAAGATTAACTAAGGCAATTGTTAAACACAATGGGGGCATATCATATTCTAAGTTGGGATCAAAGAGAGGTCTAATAAAAGGAAGCAAGGAGGGGCGCATAACACCTTCTAAGATGGGATTAAATGGAGGTTTTATAAGAGGCAATAGGGTACACAGCAAATACACAATGAAATAAGGGATACACGGCATTAACATGGGCTAAGTTTAAGGGGGTCTTGGTACCTTCTAAATTGGGACAAATTGGAAGTAATAAAGGGAGAGAAGGAGAGGCACACAACATCACACAAAACCAGCAAGCATTGGCGTTGGTTTGCACACTAGCAAGAGGAGTTCTTAGTTTGTGAAAGACCAAAGAGGAGAAAAGGCTAAGGAAAGAAGAAAATTGAAAGAGCAAGAACAAGCCGAAGGAGTCGCAAAACCGGTAAGTGATTTTATGTCTTTGATTTGATATAAGGTTTTAGATCCATGGAAAGATAAATTTTAATGGAAATGGATCATGTGGTTCGGCCATAGTGCATGGCCGAACCCCATGGAAAAGCATGGTTTAATTATGGAATTTTGATGATGAAAATTATGTAGGCTGATTTATTAATTTTATTGGTTAGAAACCATGGAAGGATTATTAATTCTTTTGAAGGGATTACATAGAAGAACTTCAATAAATTTTAAATGGAGATGTGGTTAAGGATATGGGTCGGCCATTGCATGGCCGAACCATGATTTGAATGATTAAATATTTTGGATCAAAAGAATGGAAAATGAAAGGGTGAGGTTCGGCCATGGTGTATGGCCGAACCCCACCAATGATATTTGATGATTTTAATTGATTAAAATGAAAAGGATATTGAGAAAAAATTAATGGATTAGAAACCATGGAAGAGAGTTATTATTTTAGAAAGTATCAAAGTATGGATTTTAAAGGATGTTATTAGATTAGAAAATATCTAATCATGGACCTTGGATTAATTGGAAGTTGTTAAATTTGGAAGCATTCCAATTATGGAAAGATGGTTTCTAATCTAGGAAACTATCTAATTTTAGAAAGAGTTGCTAAATTTGGAAAGCATCCAATTGTGGAAACTTGGTTTCTAATTATGGAAACTTGATTTCTAATTATCGAAACCTTCTAATAATGGAAAGGTGGAGAGTAAATTAGTAACTTTCTAATTATGGATCTTAGATTAAAACGGAAGGTGGGGATTATCTATGGAAACATGGATGCTTAAATTAGAAAGTGTTTAATTATGGAAACCATGGGAAGTGTTGATAATGTTATATGATTTTTGAGGGATAATGATGTTTTCTAAAAGGATTGGTGATTGGTTAAATGGAAGAGGAATTATTATTAATTCTATAAGGAGAATTGTGAACCATAGGGTTCGGCCAAGGTGTATGGCCGAACCCCATGGAGTTGAATTGGTATTTTTGATGTATTAGTATTGATGAAAAAGGAGTATAGTTATTAAATGGGAAAGTTTCTATTTATGGAAGTCGTAGTTTGAATTTAGAAAGTTTCTATCTACAGACTTTCTAATTATGAACTCTTGATCAAAATGGAAAAATTAGATGTCATATGTAATAGCCCGAAATTTTAAATCAATATATATTTGACATTTATTTACTTTAATTTGAATTTTGATGTGATGGAATGCCAAATGGATCAAATTTTGGGACAAAGGCCCAAGAAGGACCCAATGGACCATAGAGTGAATGGAATTCGTCGGAAGGGTCAACGATGGTCAAAGTGGGCCCGATCACCATGTGGGACCCAATGGATCAAAATTGGTCCAAACTCTAAGGTAAAGGGGTAGAAAATAATTTGGTTGGGCCGTGGGACCAATGGTTGGCCAATTAATTTAAAAATGGTGAATTAGAATTAAACCCTCTAAGTTAGTAATGAAATGAAATGGCATGACCAAGTGGGGCCCACCTCCACCTCACCAAGTGAGGTGGTGTGTGGACCAAGGTAAAGGTGGGGCCAACCATGGATAAATTAAGAGGACTAAGGTGGATTAAGGAGAATTAAATTGATTAAAATTATTGTAAAATTATCTAATTTAAAATTAATGGAATTAAAGTGACAAGGCCAAGTGGGGCCCACCTCCACCTCATCAAGCGAGATGGCGAGTGGGGTAGGTATAGGTGGGGGCCGTCCACAATGGTTGACTTGGTCAACCATTGGTGGATTTCTTAGATAGATAAATTTTATGAAATTAAATTGGATGAAAATTAATTAACCTAAGTGAGGATTTAATTTAATTAATTAGGTTGGTCAAGGGGTCAACATGGGAAGACCAAACCACCAAATAAAAACACCCAAAACCATTGGCTAGTGGTGGTTTTGTCTCAACCACCACCACCAAAGTCAAGGTAGCCCATACTTTGGTTGGTGAGGCCATCATGGAGGAGCATGGTCCAAGTAAGACCAAAGAAATGAGATGGGTTTTCCATCTCATTCCTCTCATTTCACTCTCTCATTCTCACCACCTCTCCACCGTCCTACACCAAGAGAAAATAAGAAAAAAAAAAAATTTAGAAGAGAAGAAGAAGAGAAGGAAAGAAAGATTAAGCTTGGCCAAACCATTATTACTTCAAGACCAAGGAAGCTAGACATTTTCTATCCCTCCTCCTCTCTCTCTCTCTCTCAAACAAACCCACTCAATCTTGGCCGACCCTAAGCTTAGAGGGCATCACCATTTGATCAAGCTCATCTTGACCGTACATCAAGAAGAAGAAGAGAAGAGAAGGCTAAGGAGAGCAAGAGGAGAAGCAAAGAAGGACCGGAGGAGTCGTCGGGTGGTAAGAATTCTTGAAACAAGAGTTCATATATTCTTAAGATAAGATATGGAATCCATTTCTTAGACTAAATATGGCCAAAAATATTGTGGGCCATGGATCTAAGATCCATCCAACGGTAGGATAAGAAATGGATGAGATGGAAGAGATGGTTTAAGGAAAAATAAAATGAATGGATTAAGCATGGAAAAATAGAAATTTTAATGGATTGATGGGCCATAGGGTTAGGCCATGTAACATGGCCGAACCCCATGGTAAATGATGGATGATTTTTAATTAGGGTTTGAGGTCTAAAATTATGGACAAGGGTTAATGATGTTAAGGTTTTTAAGTGATTAAAAAGTTGGTGATTTTTAAGGAGTTTTAATGAGAAAACCATGAGGAATGTAAATAGGTATTTTGGTTTTAAAAATGACATGGATAAGATGGACCATGAGCCATGGGTTCGGCCATGGTGTATGGCCGAACCCTATGGTGTTAAAAAGTGATTTTTTAATGGGTTTAAAGGATGGAAATGATGGATTAATATGTTAATATTTTGGAAGTTTTTAAAGGGCCAAAATGAATGAAGGTTATTGATTTTAAAAATGGATTGTTTTTGGACAAAACATTGGTCTTAAAATGGCACCCATGAAGATGAGCCATAAACCATGGGTTCGGCCATGGTGAATGGCCGAACCCTATGGTGGTGATTAGTGATTTTAATGAATGGAAAATGATGGAGATGGATGAAAAAATTTAAATGGATTTGTAAGTATAGTAGGTAATACTTTAAATGAGATGAAAATGGGGAGTTCAATGAATGATTTAAATTCAATTGTGATAGGACTAAATAAGGCAAGATGGACCCAAGAAATTGGAAAATGGACATCATGGGTTCGGCCATGGTGTATGGCCGAACCCATGACCCCTTTTTGTGGGCCACATTTTGGGCCAAATATGGAATGATATATGGGATTAAATGTTTTTCAAAATTAATTAAATAGGCGGCTGATTTTAGGTACATGATGTCATGGTTAGGGAATCACAAATGGGCCCAAGCTTATGAGTCAAATATGAATTTAAAATGTGCATGGAAGAGGAGTGGCAAAACCGTAATGTGTAGCCACCTTGAAGAACCATGGGTTCGACCATGGTACATGGCCGAACCCTATGTGGGTTGGACATGAAAATGGACACATTATGAATGAATAAATGAAACGGATAGTTGCTGCGTTTTAGGCTCGCAAATCGGAATATTTAAAATAGGCAAAATGGGAATTATGCATATGGTTAATACGATGGGAAAAGTGGCTAAGTTAGGGGCTGATTTTGATAAACGTGTAACGTAATTAGGAATCTAAGGTCGTAATCAGTTAGGGATTTAATCATGAAATAAAATACGGACTAATTCGGTAAATGTGTAATAAGGTATCGGGACGTCTCAAAAAGGTGCGCGATCGGCGACCGGTTTATCGAACATAAACGTAACGGGACGCTAAGCGGTATTCGATAGGATTCCTACCTCTTTGTAAGCCGTGGATATGTGAAGGTTATTTTAATCTATTTTGATAATTATGTGATTTGTATTATGATGGGTTTTTGATTTATGAATTATATATTCATACTATGGTTTATATTTTTAATGTTATCCATTATATGGCTATGTATGATATATTAAGTTTATGAGATATATATGTATATTACATAGCATAATACACTTGCATCTCATGCATGGCATGGGCGGGAAAATAATGAAACCGGAGTCCATGCTCCGTCGGGGCGACCGAGAATCAGACATGGGGATAGTTCTTATGCTATAACCGGAGTCCATGCTTCGTCGGGGCGACCGAGAATCAGACATGGGGATAGCTCTTATGCTATAACAGGAGTCCATGCTCCGTCGGGGCGACCGAGAAGCAAACATGGGAACACCTTGATGAGGCTTTACCGTCAAAGGGGATACGATATTTTATGATGATACGGTGGATGGGTGGGACACATGACATAGGCACCCATGGCATGGCATTCATCATATGTTTATTATATTATTGTCGGTATGCATGTTATCATTAACCCATGTGCTAGCCCTACTCAGAGTCCTACTGGGCGCGTTGACTAACGCCCTACTTCTACCCTAGCTGATGACGCAGGAGATGGCGGAAACGGTGGACACGCCGGGAGCCAAGCTTAGGAGCTTGGGAAGCGGATATCTAGTTTTATTTAAGTTTCATTTTGGAGATGTAATTTAAAGTAGCTTAGCTCGTCGGGCTGTATAATTTATATTTCTTGCTATGGTTTGGACTGCATTATGGACAATATCGTTTTGAGGCATAAATGTGAACATAGGGGTATTTTGGTAATCTAATGTTGTATCTTCCCTTCAATCTAAAACCGGTAGGATAGTCTCTATTATAACATTCCGCACGTAATTATATTCCGTGAGCTTACTTCCTATGCGTGAACCGTTCCCGTGGACTTAGTTCCG
Organism: Chimonanthus praecox; assembly: GCA_022113865.1. Lineage (NCBI taxonomy): Eukaryota > Viridiplantae > Streptophyta > Magnoliopsida > Laurales > Calycanthaceae > Chimonanthus > Chimonanthus praecox. The sequence continues at coordinate 37,854,646 of CM039091.1, forward strand.
CGCACGCGTGGGGTTGGCCAGTTAAGGGTCGGGCTTTAGAAGCTCGGACTTAACTCATGTCGTGACTTCCGCGCCCTTTCTCACTCTCCATTTCAAAAAAAAAAATAGACTCTGATTTTCGAAAAGCGAGTGAAAAAAAGGCGGGTGTTACATCATAGGGTTCGGCCACGGTGTTTGGCCGAACCCCATGAACCAATTTGTAGTGGATCCCGCAATCATAGATCATGTTTGGATTAAGGATTGGTATGGAACATTTAAAGGGGTTATTTGGAGTGATAGGCATGATTAAATAAATAAGAGGTTGATATTAATACTACATGTTCTTAAATAAAGATTTTGGAACCATAGGGTTCGGCCATGAACCTAAATGAGAGTTGGATTGTTATTTTAATATATGTAAATTTATTAAAATGCAAGGATGGTTATTGGATTTTATTGATTAATCGAAGTTGTTTATTCATTTATAAAGTTTCCAAATGTGGAAGTTAGAGTTTAATTTAAAAAGTTTCCAATTATAGAAGGAAGAGATTAATTTGGAAAATTCTAATTATGGAAGGTTTTATTTGTGATTCCATGGTTGTGGATCATTAGTGGATCCACGTATGTAATATAGTGGAACCTAAACATAAATTGTTAAAGGCAATGGCAAAGTTATAAATACTTGCAAAAAATGGAAGGTTAGCCATGGATGACATTTTAGTAATTATATGAGAATTAATAGACCTATGTTTGGGACCTAAAACTTAGGTGATGAGATCAATGGCAATTTGGTAAATAAAGGGTAAAATGAAGAATGGTTTATGGACTTAACATATTGTAAATCAAGTGGGACTTGGTTTTGAATCTTTATTATATTTTAAGGTAACGGAACCTAGAAGGTGTTTACGATCGTGAGCAGTTACCGGACGAAAGACGTAAGGACACGTAGTGGTCTTTGGTAGGATTCCACCTCTTTGAAACCATGGGTTTATGTACATTGTTTTTATCTTGATTTAATGAATTTATATTGCAAAAGTTATGTTTCAAATGGTGATTTTTATATGCTATGTTTATTTGATAAAATAGCATATGTTTTAAATACGAGCTTTTAAATGCTATGATTTTGTATAATTGCACAGCATGTGGTATTTGCATCTCATGCATGGCATGGGATAGAATTAATTGGAAGATTAACTAAGGCAATTGTTAAACACAATGGGCGCATATCACATTCTAAGTTGGGATCAAAGAGAAGTCTAATAAAAGGAAGCAAGAGGGGGGCGTAGCACCTTCTAAGATGGGATTAAATGAGGTTTTATAAGAGGCAATAGGGTACACGGAAAATACACAATGAAATAAGGGATACACGGCATTAACAAGGGCTAAGTTTAAGGGGGTCTTGGTACCTTCTAAATTGAGACAAATTAGAAGTAATAAAGGGAGAGAAGGAGAGGCACACGGCATCACACAAAACCAGCAAGCATTGGCGCTGGTTTGCACATTAGCAAGAGGAGTTCTTAGTTTGTGAAAAATCAAAGAGGAGAAGAGGCTAAGGAAAGAAGAAAATTGAAAGAGCAAGAACATGCCGAAGGAGTCGCAGAACCGGTAAGTGATTTTATGTCTTTGATTTGAGATAAGGTTTTAGATCCATGGAAAGATAAATTTTAATGGAAAGAATGGATCATGTGGTTCGGCCATAGTGCATGGCCGAACCCCATGGAAAAGCATGGTTTAATTATGGAATTTTGATGATGAAAATTATGTAGGCTGATTTATTAATTTTATTGTTTGGAAACCATGGAAGGATTATTAATTCTTTTAAAGGGATTACATGGAAGAACTTCAATAAATTTTAAATGGAGATGTGGTTAAGGATATGGGTCAGCCATTGCATGGCCGAACCATGATTTGAATGATTAAATGTTTTGGATCAAAAGAATGGAAAATGAAAGGGTGAGGTTCGGCCATGGTGTATGGCCGAACCCCACCAATGATATTTGATGATTTTAATTGATTAAAATGAAAAGGATATTGAGAAAAAATTAATGGATTAGAAACCATGGAAGAGAATTATTATTTTAGAAAGTATCAAAGTATGGATTTTAAAGGATGTTATTAGATTAGAGAATATCTAATCATGGACCTTGGATTAATTGGAAGTTGCTAAATTTGGAAGCATTCCAATTATGGAAAGATGGTTTCTAATCTAGGAAACTATCTAGTTTTGGAAAGGGTTGCTAAATTTGGAAAGCATCCAATTGTGGAAACTTGGTTTCTAATTATGGAAACTTGATTCCTAATTATCGAAACATTCTAATAATGGAAAGGTGGAGAGTAAATTAGTAACTTTCTAATTATGGATCTTAGATTAAAACAGAAGGTGGGTATTATCTATGGAAACATGGATGCTTAAATTAGAAAGTGTTTAATTATGGAAACCATGGGAAGTGTTGATAATGGTATATGATTTTTGAGGGATAATGATGTTTTCTAAAAGGATTGGTGATTGGTTAAATGGAAGAGGAATTATTATTAATTCTAGAAGGAGAATTGTGAACCATAGGGTTCGGCCAAGGTGTATGGCCGAACTCCATGGAGTTGATTGTAGTGGATCCCGCAATCATAGATCATGTTTGGATTAAGGATTGGTATGGAACATTTAAAGGGGTTATTTGGAGTGATAGGCATGATTAAATAAATGAGAGGTTGATATTAATACTACATGTTCTTAAATAAAGATTTTGGAACCATAGGGTTCGGCCATGAACCTAAATGAGAGCTGGATTGTTATTTTAATATATGTAAATTTATTAAAATGCAAGGATGGTTATTGGATTTTATTGATTAATCGAAGTTGTTTATTAATTTATAAAGTTTCCAAATGTGGAAGTTAAAGTTTAATTTAAAAAGTTTCCAATTACAGAAGGAAGAGATTAATTTGGAAAATTCTAATTATGGAAGGTTTTATTTGTGGTTCCATGGTTGTGGATCATTAGTGGATCCACGTATGTAATATAGTGGAACCTAAACATAAATTGTCAAAGGCAATGGCAAAGTTATAAATACTTGCTAAAAAATGGAAGGTTAGCCATGGATGGCATTTTAGTAATTATATGAGAATTAATAGACCTATGTTTTGGGACCTAAAACTTAGGTGATGAGATCAATGGAAATTTGGTAAATAAAGGGTAAAAATGAAGAATGGTTTATGGACTTAACATATTGTAAATCAAGTGGGACTTGGTTTTGAATCTTTATTATATTTTAAGGTAACGGAACCTCATAAGGTGTTTACGATCGTGAGCAGTTACTGGACGAAAGACGCAAGGACACGTAGCAGTCTTTGGTAGGATTCCACCTCTTTAAAACCATGGGTTTATGTACATTGTTTTTATCTTGATTTAATGAACTTATATTGCAAAGGTTATGTTTCAAATGGTGATTTTTATATGCTATGTTTATTTGATAAAATAGCATGTGTTTTAAATATGAGCTTTTAAATGCTATGATTTTGTATAATTGCATAGCATGTGGTATTTGCATCTCATGCATGGCATGGGAGGGATGAAATGTAACTGGGAACCCACACTCCGTCGGGGCGTCCGTGTAACACCCTGGAATTTCAAAGATAACAATTTATATGAATTTATTCATATTTACGGAATTGCCATTGTGAAATATTTGAGTTGAATTAAAATGGGTCAATGGTTCAATCAAGACCCAATGGTTAGTAGTTTTGATTACAAAACAATAAATGGAAAAGATGTACATAAACGGGTCGAAAATCATAATTGGGTCAAATTTTGTTAAATGGGTCAAAATGGTCAAATTGGACCCAATGGATTGTGGTTGACATGTTTGACCATTAATTGAGCTCAAAGCTTAATTGGGTTAAGATGAGTCAAATGTTTGAGTTGGGTTGAAGTTGAAATAAATGTTTGAGTTTAGTTGAGTGGAAATTATTAATTGAGTCACATTAAATAAATGAGTTGAGTTTGGGTGAGTTAAATACATGAGGTAGATGGAATAATTATTTTAGTGAGTAAAGTGTGTAAGATGGTGGCGTGGGCTGGTGGTAGGTTCTAACACAATAAACGTTGGCTGCATGGGAGGTATTATTATGCATGTAACTCCCATTTAAGTGATAAAGGAAATGAGAGTTACATTTTGAAAGTACATGGGAGACGTTGGAGGAGGGGAGGAGTTTCATCTTATGATGAAACTCCAATTTGAATTGTTTAATGAGAGATGAATGAGGAGAAGACATAAAAAGACAAGCATAGGGTCGTTGGAATATGATGGGTTTCATCTTAAAAGAAACAGCCAATGGGAGACGGTGAAGCACATGGGGTTTCATTTGAAACTCCCATGTAAGATATGAATGAAGGTGGGCTGTTACAAAGACTAGCCGTTGGTGTGGGAGTTTCATTTCCATATGAAACTCTCACCTCCAAAGGTAATAGAGACGTTGGATGCTAGGGGGGGTTTCATTTCATAGATGAAACCCCAAGGAACTTAAAGGATTTTAATTACGGAGAGGTGAGTTACACAAGGTTAAACCTTGGGCTGAAGTTGATTAGCCAAAAGGATTTCATTCTCTGTCATTATCTCTTCCTCTCTTGGGCGTCCTCCATCTCTCCAAACATCAAGAACATCAGTTGGATTATTGATATGAAATCAGTCCTTGATTGATTTATTTCACTAAGACAAAAGTATACTTTGAGCAAAGGAGTTGGCATCAAGGTTTCCCCATCCAAAGTCAAAATTCTATCTCTCTCTCTTTGCCGTTTTCTACATTTGAAAAATTAGAGCAGCAACTGGTTGCTTAATCAGTCCTTGACCATCAAGGAATCAAGAAGAAGGAGAGGCTAAGAAAGGGAAAGGAACAAGCCGGAGTGAAGATCAATTGGAGGAGTCGCGGAAACGGTAGGTTTTCGATAAACTATTTTTAAATCATGATCCGGCCATTGGATGGCCGAATCTAACAAGGGGTAGATATTAGTTGGAAGTGTATGAATAAGATAAAAAAAATGGTTATAGGGTTCGCCACATGGGATGGCCGAACCCCATGAAAAGAATGGATTAATTTGGATGCAAAGTTAAATTGATTGCATGCTTTGAAAAGTTCTAAAATTATGGTTTTGAGTGTCATGTGTTGGGCTATGGATTGGCCGAACACATCAAGGAATTTAATCTAGGATTATGATGTTTAAATCATACAATATGGACCATAGGGTTCGGCCCCATTGGATGGCCGAACCCCATGGAAAAACTTGGTGATTCTTAATGGTGTTTGAGGGATAAAATCCATAGTAGGTAATGAAGATTTTAAAGGATTTAAAGTGAAGATAAGGTTACTATTTTTGGGTAACTATGGCTTGGCTGAACCATACTAATGCTATGGTTAAATTGTGGATTAAAATCTTGGACAAAGGTTGGAATAATTACACCAAGATAACCATAGGGTTCGGCCATACATATGGCCAAACCCCATGGACTGTTTTGTGGATGTTTGGATTGAGTTTTACAAAATGGAAATCATACAAAGTGATGGACTTATTGGATGGTTGTGAAGGGTAAAAACATGGTAACATTATACAGTTATCCTATGTCTAAAGGAGACCAAAAACATGTTTAAAAGGACCCAAAACATGGACATAGGGTTCGGCCACCTTGGATGGCCGAACCCCATGTAGTATTTGATTGTTTGGTTTGGTTTTCAATAAGATGGAAATCACATCAATTATGGACTTATTATTAAGGTGATGATGGAACATAGGATTAAAATCTCTAGGGTGAGGTTCGGCCATGTTGTGTGGCCGAACCCCACCAATTGTCATTTGATGGACTTGGTGATTCATTCATAATGAATTTGGGCAAATGAGATATATGATTAAAGGGTTTAAATGACTAAAATAAATGGTGAGGTTTGGCCATGTTGTATGGCCGAACCCCACTAAGGTGGCTTGTTGATGGACTTTGTTTTCTAAGGAAAATTAGGCAAAGGGTAGTATAGTGGCATTATTGTAAATATAGATGAAAAGATGAAATGATCAAAAGAATGGACATATGAGCCAAAACCCAAGGTGGTAAGGTTCGGTCATGTAGTATCGCCGAACCCTACCAAGGTTCATTTGAAAGTTTGGGACACTTAGGGGGGTTTTAATTAAATAAAAGAGTGATCAAGGTTTAAAAAGGGTGAGGTTCGGCCATGGGGTACGGCCGAAGCCCACAAAGTGGATTTTTGCGTTTTAGATCAAATTAAAATCATATGATCAAATGATTAACTTGCTGCCATGTACATAGGGTATTCAGATTTCTAGAATGGTGTACAAGCCGTGATCGGAAGACGGTTCAAAGGAAAGGTCAAACAAAGTAATCTAGGGTAGGTTTCCTACCTTTATTGTAACCACTATTCCATATGACGTTTTATGTTGATTTTGATATCTTATATGATTGTAAAGTTATGTTTCTAAATAACATGTTTGTATAGACATCTCATGCATGACATGGGATAATGGTGTTGTAACCGGAGGCCACACTCCGTCGAGGCGTCCGAAAGACCACTGTGGGGTACCCTGATGATGAGAATCCCATCAGGAGGAATCCGGAGGCCACACTCCGTCGGGGCGTCCGAAAGACCACTGTGAATTACCTTGACGATGAGAATCCCGTCAAGTGATGGCAATGTTGAATGGTGATGAGTGGGACTCATTACATGTTCATTTCATACATACCATGTTTTTATAGAATTTTGTCACACATGTATTATTATTATATTATTTACATGTTTTTTATTAACCATGTGGTAGCCCTATTCGGAAACACTACTGGGCGCGATGATCTAACGCCCTATTTATATCCTTAGTGGATGACGCAGGGAAAGGAAAGAACGTGGATCGAGAAGAAAACCAAGCATAGGAGCTTGGGCTTTTGAAATGGATTTGAATGGACTATTTATGGATTTGTTATTTGAATACGGACATTGTAATTTGGTAATTAGTTATGTTGGCATGTAATAAGTAGTTAGGTAAATGCTATGGTTTGCTTTATTTTGGATGGTTTGGAATGAATGGTAGACCAAGGTTATTTGGTAATTTTGGAAAATAAATCTTGTACTTTGCTATCTTAAGTTAAAAAAATGGATTAGTCATAGGATCTATTATAAACCCAGTTAGTTTAGGACGAAGTTAATTCCGCATGTTATATATGTACCATGTGCGGATCAGTTTTATGGACTTAGTTCATACGCACATGGGTTTGGCCAGTTAAGGGTCGAATTTAGAGATCCGAACTTAACTCGCGTCGTGACACTCCGCCCCGATCACTTGATTATTCTATTTAAAAAAAATAAACTCTGAAAATTAGAGTGAAAAGGGCGGGGTGTTACAGTCCATAAAGCACTAGTGGGGGATACCTTGTTGATGAGAATCCCATCAAGAGGACAATATGTATGAAGACCCTAGTGATGAGCATTCCATCAGGGGATACCTTGATGATGAGAATCCCATCAAGAGGATACTAAGTAACCGGAGCCCACACTTCGTCGGAATATCCGTAAGGCAACTGTGGGAAATACCTTGATGAGGAGAATTCTATCAAGAGAGAAGAGTTTGGTGATGAGAATTTCACCAGGAAGATACCTTGATGAGGAGAATTCCATCAAGAGTATACCCTATATTTTGTGATGGGCGGAAGTTATTGCATATGATAGCATGACATGGCATTGAATCAGCATGATTATGATTTTATTATCATGCAAGGTTTCTAGTTTTATCGGTACAATTGGATCTCTATTATCATACCCTATTTTGGATACAATGTTTTGAAAGTATGGAATGATTTATTATAACTGGTTTTGATATATATTATATCTGGATTGTTGGTACTAACCCATGTGTTAACCCTAATTGGATTACCTACTAGGCGCGTTGTACTAACACCCTACTTCTACCCTTTAGTGGATGATGCAGGAAACAAGGAAAACGCTAAATGCGGAAAGGGACAAGCATAGGAGCTCGGAACGTTTTTAATTTATATTTTGTTTAAGATACTCATGGGCTTGTAATTGAGTATCTAGAATTCGGGTTGTAATAACTTAGATGGATTTGCTATGGTTGGATATTTTATTGAATAATTATGATATGATAATGATGATTAAAGACTTGACGTACTTTGCTATCTGAATGAAATAGAACTTGGTTCTATCATGATTCCGCAATTTGATGTTATGATTCCGCAGGTTGTGATTTTTATTCCGGAAGTTGATATTGCTATGTGTGAACCATTTTCGTGGACTTGATCCATGCACACATAGGGTTGGCCAGTTAAGGGTCGGACTTTGGAAGTTCGGACTTAGCTCACGTCGTGACGTCCCGCGCTCTATCACTCTACTCTGTTATATAAAAAAAAAAAATAGACTCTGAATTACGGGAAAAAACGAGTGAAAAAGGGCGGGGCATTAAAATAACACATTTCCTTCTTTAATTATAAATAATGAACAATTCTTTTAGTTTAGGTATCATGCGTTATTTGATTTAGACTCTACACCGCAGTTTTTTTGTGTTATTTTGCAGATTTGAAGTCTATAAATATGCCATTACCCAAGAGGTAAAATTCGAATATGACCTGAATTCAAGAGGACTAGAGGCTGAAGAAAAGACTAGAAGATAGAGCACCACATGATTTCCAAGTGAGCAATTAATTTTTCCATTTTAATTTTATTTCTTCTATGTAATTTCTTCCAAAGCCTTCTACTTTAATTCTTCCATTTAATAAATTGAAGCATTCATTTAGAATCCTTGAACATCCAATTTCTAAAATTCTTTTATGATTATTTTACTTTTAATTTCAAGATCACGACTTTGATTCATTTGATTGAACATGAGCGTAGGCAATAGTTAAGATCTTGATTATAAGTTTTGAATCATGATTACTATGGTTTGATTAATTAAATTAAAAACTTGTGAATCTTGTTTTATTAGTAAATATGAATTGCATTTTAGATCTTTACGTGAATTTCAGATCTAGGGCTTTACTTTGTTTACACATTTTGTTTGATGAACGGATTATTCCAAACAACCAACCTTTACGTTACTACACCTTTAATTTCAGTAATTTATTTTCATGCAATTTAATTCTTTGCCTTTTAATTATGTTAAATCCCATGTTTGTTGTGTAATTTTTGTTCTAACCCAAATCTTGAATAATCTAAACATTTAATTCTTTAATTCATGATTCATTCTTTAATTCTTTAAGTTCCTTTTAATCACTCTCTCTCTCTAAAAAATTCATTCAATTAAAGATAGGAAGATGTGCTAAAAAACTTTGTAACTTGAAATTCTAATCATGATTAAGGTTATAATTTAATTCACCATGTAAAATATGAAATCATACATCTTATTTGTTGATTTTCTAAGTTAGATACAAGACTCATTTAATGATTCAATTTCTCAAAAACAATTCTTTTTTAGAGGACATAAATTTAAATTCATATGCTTTGAGATTTTCCATTTGGTTCGACCTCGCTCTCACATTACTATAGTATGAATGGTTCGTGCTCCTGCCAGATTTACAAATTCAGAACATCAACACTTGTACACAATCTTTAAAATAAGATAATCAACATGCAAAGTGATGTGTGTTGAGAAGACTACTTAAATAGTAAATACAAACACACAAATATCAAACACTATAAGACCAATTTAAAGTGGTTCGGTTAGCCAATCTACATCCACTGTTAGCACTTGCTCAACCTTGAACTATTCCCAAAATCCACTGAGTGAGGACTTACTCCCTCACAATTAGAGTAGGAATTCCACCTCACTCAATTGGCTAGCAATTTCACCCACCACTGTAGAATAGGAATTCCACCTATCTATTTGGCTGGAAATTCCACCCACCACATGTGCCGGAGTTGCCACTCCAGATTTTTTATAGTGGTTCCGGAACCGAGCTTCCTTAATCCACTTTCGGAACAGAAGTTTTAAAATAAAATTAAAACTAAGAAGCACTTGCCTTTTTAGCTCTTTCTCTTGTTGTGTGCTTCATGAAGATCCCACCCAATGTGTGCCGACGCTTTGCCTCGTAGCCGCCGTATAGCAATCACAATTCAGAGTGACAAGGAAACTGATTTTACCAAAGATTTCATAGTTTATGTTCTTCTCTTTCTCTTTTCCTCCCTTGCAAACTCAATCAATAGATTGGTTGTTTATGATTTTTTTTCCTTCTTTCTCTTTCTTATTTACAAACTCAATCAACAGATTGGTCGTTTATGATTTTACTTTCCCTCTCTCTCTCACAAACTAAATCCATAAGATTGGTTGTATAAGATTTCCCAAGTGTAAGCACGAGAGATAGAGAGTGATCTTTCTGTTGGCCCTTATTTAAGCTCACTGATAATGATAAGGGTCCAATTGATCTTGCCGAAGAATAACAACTAGTTGCATAAGGATCGGTTTTTATAGAGAAGGCAATCAGTTGTAGTAACGGTAATGTACCGACAGCTCGGTCGTACCGAAGGGTCGGTGACTAAAAATGTTACTGTTACAGACCCGACCGTTGTGAACTAAATGCACTCCCAATGGTAATATTCTTTCTTAGTCGATATGTCGGTGTTGCCGATGGGTTGACAATTATGGTACCGAGAGGTCGGTCTATACGAGAGGCTCGATCTGGGGCAACACCATGCTGACAGAGTTTCAAGTCCAGAAATTAGTCATATCTAGAACGACTTGTAGACCTTAACCGAGGGGTCGGTCCTGGATACTCTCGATCGTTCTTTGAACTACTGATATGTTTGTTTTCTCGAGATCCCACCTGAGTTCACAGTCCAAAACTCGTACATCTTTATCGACGAGTCATTTGACCACGAGGGGTCGTTCAGTTCGTCACCGAGGGTCAGTGCATACGAGACTCTCGATCAGAGGCTTTCCCAGAATGATAGTTTAATGATTCAGAACCTATGACAATCTGGTAGACCAATCTTTGACCATGATGGGTCGATCCTGTCTCCACCGAGGGGTCGGTGAGAACGACTAGTCGATCTTACAGTGAAACCAAATACATATTTCAAGTTGGGTTCAAATTCACTGTGAAGCTTCTTTTCTTGGATTTTTATGATTTAACCATTTGTTCCAATAAGCATAGGGATAGTCCTCTCTAACGTGTGGGTGCCACATAAAGACATCTATGACCATAATACATGTTTTGTGATTGCCATAACGATGAGCTTCAATCCGGTGGAGCATGATCTTTACTTTTGATCACCTTGGGTCTTCAAGCCTCTAGCAAGTGCTTCTTTCCGAGTCATGGAATTGACAAACTTAGGGACTTGGCCAAACCGAGGCACTAACAGTGCACAATGTATAACTAAAGATAATCAAATGCAAAGTGATGTGTGTTGAGAAGAGTGCTTAAATACTAAAATACAAACACACAATGATCAAACACCAAAAGACCTACATCCACTGTTAGGACTAGTTCAACCTTGAGCTATCCCAAATCCACAAAGTGGGGACTTACATGCTCACATTTAGAGTAGGAATTCCACCTCACTCATTTGGCTGGAAATTTCACCCACCACATGTAGAATAAGAATTCCACATATTCATTTGGCCGGGAATTCCACATATTCATTTGGCGGGGAATTCCACCCACCACATGTGCCAGAGACAATGCTCTAGATTTTTTATAGTTGTTCCGGAGCCAAGCCTCCTTAATCCACTTTCACAGGATAAAAGTTTTAAATAAAATTAAAACCAAGAAACACATACCCTTATAGCGTTATCTCGTTGATGTGTGCTTCTCCAAGATCCACCCAATGTATGCTCAAGTTAATCCAGACAATCTGCTTTGTAGCCGTCGTTGAGTAATCAGAATCTCAGGGTGACTAAAAAATTGGTTTTACCAATATCTATCCTAGTTTTATATCTTTTCTCCTCTCTCTTTTTACAACCTCAATCACTATGATTGGTTCTATTAGATTTCCCTAATGTAAGCACAAGAGAAAGAGTGATCCTTTTGTTGGCCGTTGTTTAAGCTCACTGATAATGATGAGGGTCCAACGAATTTGCCAAAGGATGTCAACTGGTTGCACAAAGATTGGTATTTGTAGCGAAGGCAAACAGTTGCAAAATTTATCATTTATTGATAGGTTGGGTGCACCGAGGGGTCAGTGACTCAGAATATTACCGTTCAACCACCCGACCATTATGCATTCTAAAAGTTCCCATTTTCAATGTGCTAGAACCTCGTGATTGACGCTAGAGGAGGGGAGGTGAATAAGTCAATCCCATTTTTAATAGTGTTTACAAATTTCTTGATCTTAAGTGCAGCGGAATATTTATCAAAAGATTTGTTTAGTGTGATAATTTCATCAAGCGGTTACACTAAGATTATAACCCTTTGCATAAACTTTGATTATCAATCCTTGTGCACAATGTATATAATGAGATAATCATGTGTGTTAAGAAGAGTCCTTAAATACTAAATACAAACACATATAGATCAAACACCATAAGACCAATTTAAAGTGGTTCGGATAGCCAACCTACATCCACTGTTACGACTTACTCAACTTTGAGCTATCCCAAAATCCACTAAGTGGGGACTTACACCTTCACAATTAGAGTAGGAATTCCACCTCACTCAGTTAGCTGAGAATTTCACCCACCACTGTCGAATAAGAATTCCACCTATCCATTTGGCCGTGAGTTCCACCCACCTTTATGCCAGAGACAACGCTCCAGATTTTTTTATAGTGGTTCCGGAGTATCTCCCCTTAATCCACTTCGGAATAAAGTTTTTAAATAAAATTAAAACCAAGAAGCACTTGCCTTTAAAGCTCTTTCTTCTGATGTATGCTTCTTCGATATCCCACCCATGTATGCCGACGCTCCCCCTTCTAGCCGTGTTTTAGCAATCACAGTCAAGGGTGTCAAGGAAACTGGTTCTACTAAAGGTTTCCTAGTTTATGATTCTCTCATTCTCACTTTCAAACTCAATCCTCAAATTGGTTGTTTATGAGTTTTCATCCTTCCTCTCTCTCTCTCACAACTCAATCCATTTGATTGGTTGTATTTGATTCCCCTAGTGTAAGCACGAGAGAGAGTGTGATCCTTCTGTTGGCCCTTGTTAAGCTCACTGATAAAGATGAGGGTCCAACTGATCAGTCCGAAGGATATCAACTGGCTACAGAAAGGTTGGTTTATATAGCGAAGACAACCAGTTACAGCAACGGTAATGTACCAACAGGTCGGGCGCACCGAGGGGTCGGTTACTAGAAATGTTACGGTTCAACAACCCGAATGTTGCACAATAATGCACTCCCAACGGTAATATTCTTTTCTCGGTCGACATGTCGTTGTCACTGATCAGTCGACAGTAATGGTACCGATAGGTCGATCCATACGAGAGGTTTGATCTGGGACAACACCATGCTGACAGATTTTCATATATCGAAAGTTGTCACACAAAGAACGACCGTCGCCCTTTAATGAGGTGTCGGTCATGGCTACTCTCGATCGGTCTTGAACTAACGATATTTCTATTTTCTCAAGAGCCCACCTGAATTCTAAGTTCCAGAAATCAAAAATCTTATCGAAGAGTCGTTAACCACGAGGGGTCGTTTCAGCCTTTCACCGAGGGTCGGTGCATATGAGAGTCCCGATCAGAGGCTTTTCCAGAATGACATTTCAATGATCCAGAACCTATGTCAATCTGGTCGACTAGTCTTTGACGCTGGGTCGATCCTGTCTCCACCGAGGGGTCAGTAAGAATGATTGTGTAACGCCCTGCCCTTTTTCACTATGCTTTTCGAAAATCAGAGTCTATTTTTTTTTTTTAAATAAAGAGTGAGATAAAGAGCGGGACGTCACAACGCGAGTTAAGTCCGAACTTCTAAAGTCCGACCCATAACTGGCCAACCCTATGTGTGCATGGACTATGTCCATGAAAGTGGTACAAACATAATAATATAAACGTACGGATTATATCATAAACTGCGGATTATAATAGAACCTAACTCTAATCCATTTTTAGATAGCAAAGTACTCCGTCAATTATAAATGATTAACTTAACTTAAATAACCAAAGTAATCATTCACAAACCATAGCAAATATCTAAATTATTATATGCCCGAAGTCTAGCTACTCAAATTACATGTCCATGAGTAACATAAATAAATTATAATCCAATCACATATCCAAGCTCCTATGCTTGGCTCTGATCACGTTCATCGTCCCTTTCCTTTCCTTTATCATTCACTAGGGTAAAAGTAGGGTGTTCGAACAACGGGCCCAGTAGGTATTCCATTTAGGGTCTACACATGGTTAGTACAAATCATATATAATAACATAATGTCAAAACCATATATAAAACAATGCCATGTCATGATGTCAAATGCAATGAGTCCCACCCATCACAAGTACATATAACCTCTTGATGGGATTCTCATCATCAAGGTACCCCCACATAGGTCTTTCGGACGCCCCGACGGAGTGTGGCCCCTCCGGTTTCTTCTTGATGGAAATGCACATCAAGGTATCCCACATAGGTTTTTCGGACTCTCCAACGGAGTGTGGCCCCTCCGATTACATATTCTTCACCCCATGCCATGCATGAGATGCTAATGAAACACATGCTATTTTATATTATAAACATAGCATTAAAACTCACATTTGAAACATATCTTTTACAACATAAATTCATCAAAATAAACCAAATAAACCATCATACAAAAACCATGTTTCGAAAAGGTAGAATCCTACCAAAGACCACTAAAGTGTCCTTGCTTCTTTATCCGGCAACCACTCACGATTGTGCACCGTTTATGAGGTCCCATCTCCTTATTACACAACAATCAAACCATGTTCTATTTGATTTCTATTTATGTCTAAGTCCATAAACCCAACTTTGTGGGGTTCGGCCATACACTATGGCCGAACCTCACCTCTGTGGTTTTAGTTCCCTCCTTTGAGTTTTTTTGATATTTTAAGTTCAATCATTCATCACCAAGTTAATCCTTTAAACTCTTAACATAAATCCATAAACCAACCTTAGTGGGGTTCGGCCATTCAACATGGCCGAACCTCACTCACTTGAGTTTGGTCCCTCTTTGTAATCCTTTGATCCAAAATCTTGCCATTTTTGAATCATAACTCTAATCACTTATAAAATAATTATTAAACATTAGCAATCACTTAAGTCCACCAAACTTTTCTCATGGGGTTCGGCCATACACCATGTCCGAACCCATGATCTATCATTTCCTTCCATAATTTACACATTTGCCATTGTCCCCATCCCTTCATGCTTAGGTCCAAAATTGATCATTCATAAATCTCAGCATAAAACCCCCAAGTCTGTAACGCCCCGCCCCTTTCCCACCTTCCGAAAATCAGAGTCTGAAATTTTCTTTTGAAAGAAACATAGAGTGAACAAAAGCGGGGGGCGTCATGACCCGAGTCAAGTTCAGACTACTAAAGTCTGAACCTTAACTGGCCACCCATGTGTACATGGACTAGACCATGATAATAAATCACACATGGAACTAACAACAACATGCGGAATAAACTAGACTAACTGCGGAAATAATATGAATAGATAGCAAGTAATAGTCTCAATTGATAATTAAGATAAAACAACCATCCATAGTCAATAGCCTAATCAAACTATAGCTAAGTATTAACTTATTACATGTCCATCAAAATATAATTCAAATGACAGTAAATAAGTAATCTTGTTTCATCATTCAAGCGCTTAGGCTTGGCTCCCCTCCCGGTCATCGACCTTCTCTTTACCTTTCCTTGATCCTGCATTATCCTCTAAGGATAGAATTAGGGCGTTAGATTAACGCGCCCAGTAGGTTCCCAATCAGGTCTACCACATAGTTAGCATATAAAAACATGCACAAATATCATAATATCTGATTATCAAAAACATATGAAAGCATGCTATGTATGTATGCAAATGTAATGAGTCACACCCCATCACACATACATATAGCCTTTATTTTCCATGTCTCATATCAACCTGTTAGATTCTCCTGGCGTGACATTTCACCGCCGAAGGAGGCCGAACAGTTGCATCTCGGACATTCCAACGGAGTGCGGGCTCCGGTTTCCATAACCACCTATCAATTCTCCTGGGGTGACTTTCACCGCCGAAGGAGGCCCCAGAGTTGCATCTCGGACATTCCGATGGAGTGCGGACTCCGGTTTCCATAACCACCTGTCAATTCTCCTGGGGTGACTTTCACCGCCGAAGGAGGCCCCACAGTTGCATCTCGGATATTCCGGCGGAGTGTGGGCTCCGGTATCCATAATCATCATCCCATGCCATGCATGAGATGTCTATGCATTGTATGTCATTTGTAAATACTTAACTCATCATTCAAAACCACATTTGTAACGTAACTCAAATACAACATATCTCATAAGAACATAATAAAACCAAATCATAAATTGTGGTTACAAGTAGGTATGAAACCTATTGAAGATTCACTTCAGTACTTGATCTTTCTTAATCGTCAGCCGATCAAGACTCGTATGCCGTATACGCAAGTCTGGAAACCTATTTAAATAGCAGCATACCAAACATTTATCATGTAATGCCAACTTAGTCAATGTCCCAAAAATGTACTATATGGGGTTCGGCCATGCCTATGGCCGAACCTCACCTATTCATCCTTTTGGTCTCTCATTCATTTAATCCCTATTAAGCATCACTTTCTACAAAATACCTCGGTAGGGTTCATACAACCATACATATGATTATTCCACCTTTGATCAATAAATCATTCTTTCCCATAATTCAATCACAAAATCGGCTACACAACAGAGTCACCAAAGACCCTTAGTGGGGTTCAGCCATACCTCATGGCCGAACCTCACCAAATCTGATTTTGTTCCCCACTTTTGATCTTTATGATTAATCAACTTGATATTAAATCCATACTTAAAACCTAGGTAATTCTTAAATCAATACATAAACACTCCATAGTTACCAATGGAATTCAATCCAATCTTTTCACCCAAAAACAGCCCCATGGGGTTCTCTTGATTTATTTTGTCCATCATCTACCCATGATTTGAATCAATAACTTAACCCTAACATTGACATGGTTCAGCCCTATATTGGCCAACCAATAACAGCAAGTTAAACTTCATCAAATCACATCAAACACCATATTTTATATGGTTTTAAACTCACCAAAATCATCAAATACTATCATGGGGTTCGGCCATACAAAGTGGCCAAACCCAATGTCCATGTTTTGGTCCTCTTAAGCATGTTTTAAATCTCATTTAAACAACAATAATCAGCATAACATTACTGCATTTTTACCTCTTAAAACATCCACATAAGTTCATCAACTTGTCCAAAAGACCATAATACTTCATGGGATTCGGCCATCCAAGATGGCCGATCCCAATGGTCCATTTCATCAATTTTAATCCACTGTTTAGACCCATGATAACTTCAGTCCTTATGTTATTCAAATCCATGTTTTTAACCCTCTTTGAAAACATGCATTTGAATCTTAAAGAAACCTCAAAAACAGTCCATAAAAAGTCCATGGTTTCTACGTTTCAAAACATCAAACCAACCTATCTTTTACATGGGGTTTGGCCCTCCATGGTGGCCGAACCCAATGGTCATTTTTACCATTTTAAAACATCTATTAATCAAGGTTAAAACCTTGGTGTATTCGGCCATAACCATGGCCCCATACACACCCTTTTTTTTCTTACAACTTATCTGGCTTAAACACTTAAGAAATCTTACCAAATTTTCCAAACTTTCTTCTTGCCTTTGATCCTTGGTTTCTCCCTTTTATTTCTTCCTTCTTTCCTTAATTCTTTGCTGGTTTATGCTTGAATAGCTGGTGTCAAAACCTCTGTTGTTCAGCCAAGAAAACGAACTAGAAGAGAGGGAGAGAGAGATGGGAATTTCTTGGATACTCTATGTAAAAATCGGCCAAGAAAGGTAACATTCTCCTTTTATAGTTTCATCCCCATCTCCCATTCATTTCCCTCATTTAATCTTGCCAAAATCGATGGGGCATTGGGTGTCATCCAAGACACCCCTTGGTGCCAAACGTTGCACCCCTTGGAAATGAACCATTGCATCCATTCAATGGATTCGCGCCGCCCAACCTTGGTGTCCCTTGGCTTTGCCAAGGCACCTCTTCATACTCAACGGCTGAGATGGGTTTGATCAAGTGTTGTGTGAGATTATAACACATTTCCACCTCCCCTTGACTCACTAGATTCATGGTATTTTTATTCTAACCCAACTCATCCAACTCATCATATTTAATGCTCCATATTTGAGTCAACTCTTTTCTTAATTTAGACTCACTCCAAATCAGTCCAACTCAAGCTGAACTAACTCATACTTGAGTTCAATTGAGGGCCCACATGGTCATCCATGGTCAACTTGGTCAACCCGACCCATTGGGTCCCCTATCAGCCCCTTGACCCGTTTTGACAACATGACCCATTCATGGGCTGATTTTTGCCATTTTTAATTGGTTTTCACTTGTGTTTCAAGCCTACCCATTTTTGCTATACTTGATTTCCAATCAGTTCAGCTTGACCCCATTTAATTTGACCTTACACAATGGTCAAATTATCCATTATGACCCCTTGGGTCCAATTAGGCCCTTTGACCCATTTAGCCATTTTCGACCCAATTGATGTACATAACCCATCCAATCAAACTTGACATTTATAATGAGCTCATATGATCTTAATTTGAGCAATGGGCCCCACCATTTCCTTATTTGACATATCAAAATAATTAATTTAACAAACCAAGGGCATTTTCATAATTATCCACTTCGTTGAGAAATTGGGGTGTTACAATTTAACCCTCTTTTTAAAATTTTCGTCCCGAAAATCGAGCGAAGTAGGGTTCTCAAATTAAATTACATAAATAATTCGGGGTGAGTTGTTCTCATCTCCGATTCAAGTTCCCATGTGGCCTCTTCATCACCATGTCGGTCCCATACCACTTTTACGAACTGAATCGCTCTATTTCGCAACACCCTTTGTTCGGTCTCCACTATCCTGACTGGCTTCTCGACGTACGTCACGTCGCTTTGTACTTCAATATCTTGGACATTTAAAACATGCGACGGATCCGGATTATATTTCCTTAACATCGACACGTGAAACACATCGTGTAGAGTTGCTAATTGTGATGGGAGTGCTATCTGATAAGCCACCTCCCCCACTTTTCTCATGATGGAAAACGGTCCCACAAATCTTGGTGATAGTTTTCCTTTCTTTCCGAACCTCATATGTCCCTTCCGTGGCGAGACCTTTAGAAATACAATGTCTCCCACTTCAAATTCCAGAAATCTTCTTCTTTTGTCAGCATAGCTCTTCTGCCGACTCTGTGCAGTCAATAAGTGTTGAGGAATCAACTTAATTTGTGTGGTTGTCTCTGCAACTAGTTCCGGTCCAATCAATGCAGGCTCACTAGCCTCTGTCCAGCACACCGGTGATCTACAAGGCCTACCATATAAAGCCTCATATGGAGCCATCTGAAGGCTTGCTTGATAACTATTGTTATACGAGAACTCCACTAGTGGCAAGTGGTCCTCCCATCCACCCTTGAAATCTAACATGCATGCTCTCAGCATGTCTTCCAAGGTTTGTATAGTCCTTTCTGACTCTCCATCAGTCTGTGGATGGAAAGCGGCGCTAATCAATAAATCTGTCCCCATGGCTGACTGCATGCTTTGCCACACTCTGCCAGTAAACCGGCCATCTCTGTCAGATACTATAGTTCGGGGAATGCCATGAAGCCGAATAATTTCCTTGATGTACCGCCAACCCAATGTCTCAGATAAATCTGTCATCTTAATAGGAATGAAATGCGCAGACTTGGTCAGTCGGTCTACCACAACCCATATGGCATTATTGCCCTTTGAAGATCTCGGCAATCCAGTGACAAAGTCCATGGAAATGTGCTCCCATTTCCATTCTGGTACTGATAAGGGTTTGAGTAACCCAGGTGGCTTTTGATGTTCAGTTTTAACTTGTTGACAAGTTAGACAATGTGCCACGAATTCCGCCACATCCCTTTTTAGTCCGTGCCACCAATAGTGCCTTTTCAAATCATGATACATTTTGGTGCTGCCCAGATGAATGGAAAGCTTGGATTGATGTGCCTCAACCAGTAGCTCTTTCCTACAACTCTTTGGCACATATACTCTTCCCCGGAATAATAGACATTGTCCTGGTCGTAATTCCCATTCCGGTATGTTCTACGCCAGTGGACATCTTGACCCATATCTCCTCCATTTCCGGATCTGCTCTTTGTTCTTGTTCAATCTTGGTGACTATATTGGACTGTATGATCAAATTATACATACTTCCACGGTTGTTGATATAAAGATTGAACTCTCGAATGGTGTGCAACATCTCCCATTCTGTTCTGATCAAGCATGCTACTGATGCATGAGATAGGCGACTGAGGGCATCTGCCACCTTTTTTGCCTTGCCTGGATCGTATCGAAGCTCGATTTCGTAATCCGTCAGATACTCCATCCATCTACGTTGCCTCAGATTGAGCTCCTTCTGATCAAATAAATATTTTAAACTCTTATGATCAGAAAATACCTCAAATTTTTCACCGTAAAGATAATGTCTCCAACTTTTGAGAGCGAAGACCACTGGGATAAAGGCATTCGTGTATTTTTAACTGTCTTGACCCATATGCCACCACACGGTGATCTTGCATGAGTGAACACCCTAGTCCTTCTCCTGAAGCATCGCATTGTACTTTTTGCCCCTTTCCGGCAAAATTAAAACAGGAGCTCTTGTAAGTTTCTCTTTTAGCGTTTCAAATCTCCGGTTACACTGATCTGTCCACTCATACTTGACTCCTTTCTGAATGAGTCAAGTCAACGGAGACGCTATTTTGGAAAAATCCATGATAAATTTCCGATAATAACCCGCCAATCCCAAGAAACTGTGGATTTCGGTTACATTCTTTGGCGCTTTCCAGTCTTTTACTGCCGCCACCTTAGCCGGATCCACGACTATTCCTTCATCAGATATAACATGTCCCAAGAAATTCACTTGAGATAGCCAGAATTCACACTTACTGGCCTTGGCATACAGTTTATTCTGCCTCAAAGTATTCAAAACTATCCGTAGATGTTCTGCATGATCTTCCTGACTCTTGGAATAAATTAGAATATCGTCAATGAATACTATTACAAACTGATCCAAATATGGATGGAAGATTCTGTTCATTAAGTCCATGAACACAGCCGGCGCATTTGTGAGTCCAAATGGCATGACTACGAATTCGAATAGTCCATACCGCGTCCGAAAGGCTGTCTTCTCTATATCTTCCTCCCTAACCCGTATTTGATGATAACCAGACATCAAATCAATCTTTGAGAAATGGCTAGAACCCCTCAATTGATCGAATAAATCATCGATCCTAGGTAGAGGGTACTTGTTCCGGACTGTTAGTTGATTCAGCTTCCGATAATCGACACACATCCGAAGTGAACCATCCTTCTTCTTCACAAACAGCACAGGTGCTCCCCATGACGATGTGCTATTCCGGATGCAACCCAACCTAAGCAGTTCATCGATCTGCTTCTTTAGCTCCAACATCTCTGCTGGTGCCATCCGGTAGTGTGGTAACGACACTGGTGTTGTGCCAGGGTACAACTTGATTTCGAAGTTAATCTCCCTCATAGGAGGTAAACCAGGGAGTTCATTTGGAAATACATCCGCAAATTCTTGTACTATTGCCGGAAGTTCAGTAACTGGAGCTTTATTTATGGTGATATTATTCAATACCACGTGATTTAACCCTTCCTGCAATCCACTCTGTTTGTCTGTACGAACTACGTATTGCTTGCTCTCGGGTGACCAAAATGTCACTCTTCGGCGATAACAATCAATGTTGGCATGGAACTTAGCCAACCAATCCATGCCGAATATTATATCATACTCAGACATGTCCAGCACCAGATAATTGAACTCAAATCTGAGTCCAGCTAATTCAGTGTTAACCGCAGTGCATATAAGTCCCAATGCCGAATCTCCGACAGGGGACACAATTGTGAGTGTTTTGGCTAATCTTTGAACTAGAGTACCAGTACCAGTTATAAATGATGCAGCTATGAAGGAATGTGAAGCTCCTGAATCAAATAATGCATATGCATAAGAACTACCCACTACTGCCATACCTTGTATAACTGAGTGATTCTCATCCTCTGGTGGTACTAAAGAAAACACTCGTCCAACCCAGAAGGATTAGGCCCTCGACCTCCCCGACTTTGCATTCTGCCTCCTCTGGAGTTTACCGGTCTAGCTGGCGGACGGAATGATCCTCTGGAGTATGACAGCCTGTTGAGTTTTGGGCAGTCCCTTTTGAAGTGACCTGGTTGATCACAGTGGAAACAGTTACTCATTCCTCTAGATGCCTGAATGATTGATACAGACTGAGTTGGCTGGTTGGGGCGAAAGCCCCCACTAGATCCAACAGATGGCGAGGGTCTGCTGAAGTTCGACCGGAATTTCTTGTTGGGTTGATAAGTACCCCTCCCACCCAGTGCCCTACGGTTGTCAACTCGTACAAACTCCGCCAGTTCCTGCTCCACAATGGTAGTTCTGCTGACTACCTCCGCTAGCGTGGCTGCTTTGAACACGGTTACTTTGGCCCTAATGTTTGGCCGTAAACCACGCTCGAACTTGCGAGCCCTCCGATATTCCGTGTCCACAACATAAAATGCATAAATTGACAGGCTGAGGAATTCTTGGTGATACTCAGCCACCGTCATTGAGCCTTGCTCTAATGTCATAAAGGCCTGAATCTGACGTTATCTCTCTTCCTCTGGAAAGTAGCGCTCCAAGAATGTCTCTGAGAATTGCTCCCAGGTCATAGCAATTCTTTCTCTTTCTGGCACAAGTGCCCGCTGTTTCTCCACTGTTTTCCACCATTTGGCAGAGTCATCTATCAGTTGTGAAGTGCCCAATAGAATTTTGTGAGCATGACTCTTGATATTCAACAGAGTCAGTATGTGAGAAATCTTCTCCAACTAATTCTCGGCTCCGACAGGCCCTTCTCTGCCCTTGAAGTAAGGTGGGAGCTGTTGTTGAAAATCTCTGACCATGTTCCGGTCATTATTTTCACTCGTGCTTCCCCCTCCATTCATATGTTGTTGGAGGACAGATGTAACCACAGCTTGCACCAAACTATGTAATTCCAGAGGTACGTAGGGTACCGTCACATTGTTGTTCCCTTCTTCCTCTCGTCAATATGACGAGTCATTTTCCTCCTCCTCGTTCTGTCTATACATAGGGTCATTGTTCTCCTCTTCCTGCCGAGAATGGCGCGACTCTTCCTCATTGCGCGATCGTTCATGAATTGATCTCTCTTCATCATGAACGGAGATGAGAAGAGATTGAGAGATTGAACTTGAGATTTTTACGAGGTTCGGCGTTCTTGCCTACATCCTCGCCTCAAGTACACCACTTGAGGATTGAATGCACTAAACTTCTCATTCAAGGGTGGAGAAGAAACCTATTACAATGCTTGTAGAGAACAGTCTCTGATTTGAAGGTGAAGACACCTTTCTCCTTCACAAGGGTTACATCAACCCTTTACAAACTTTATCTCTCAAGGAAATGTAGAAGATTACAACGTAATACTTAGAAGTAACTCTCAAATGTTTACAAATCTAGTTTACTAAGAGTTACTCAAAGAGTTGAACTGAAATGGCTCAAGGTAAAATTTCAAGAGATGGATTTTGAACTAGAGTATGCTTGGGATTTGATTTCAATGGATTCCTCTTGATTTCAAGTAAGTCAACCACACTTCTACCCAATGAAGCTTGGTTTTATAATTTTATCATATTTATAACCGTTGCCAAGCATTAAATGGAGCAAGGGGCCATTGGAGGGAGCATTTAATGATAAAAAAATGTTACTGTTTCGCGATTCAATCGACTGAAAATGCCCCGAAACTCAAACAGTTTATCTGTGAATAATTCAGTCGGCTGAATCTGAAGTTTCAGTCGACTGAAATCACATTCAATGAAAATCCAGCATTTCAGTCGGCTGAAATATGGATTCAGTCGACTGAAATCACACCCCATTGAAAAACCAGTATTTCAGTCGGCTGAATGATTGATTCAGTCGACTGAATTTCCATCCCCACTTAATCTTGTTTCAGTCGACTTAAATCTCTAGTTCAGTCAACTGAAATGACCTTAATGATAATTTGTGTAATTTTGGCTTTATTTTGGTCATTTTCAAATACATTTGATAGGTCTTGGGGACTAGGTCTTATCCTAGGATTCCATTTGTATGCATAAGATAAAGCTGGGTATCGTAGGGTCCACTAGAGGGTGATTTGAGCAATGGTGTTCAAACACAATTGAGTAACTTTACATTTTGTTCCTAACACTCATGACCAATACTAAGAACACAAACTTGATCTTCAATCTTCAGTACTTATATCATTTGCCATTTGATCTTCAAAGATTGATAAGTCATCCGAACTCTTCTATGGTGATCATGATTGTATTAAAATTGATCTTCAATGACCTTGCCCTTCTTTCTCCTTTGACTTTGTCTTTTTGTAAATGTGATACCTGTCTCATAAAGTAATATCATTTGAAATGTTAAATGTCACACTTTAATGGTTTGTGGTCATCAAAATACCCATATATCATTGGGTTGAAACCTTGGGGCTAACAATTATCATATCCTTGTCCCCTTATATCATCAATATTAAGTTCAAGAGTTTTTAGAACATCTATGAGTTCATTAAGAAGTCATTGTCCCGATATATCGTCCACCTTTAAAAATCTTAAGAAAAACTCTTCTACTTTTATTGGACTTGTTGAAATATCGACACAACGTACCATGATAGACACTTGTTCTTCATGACTTATATCTGGAGTACAATCAAGGATAATCGAAAAGTATTTTGATTCCTTGATCCTTTTAATTATTGCATTTTTTACCTCACCCGCTAACAAAAGTATTAATTCATTTTGAATTTTATGACCAAGATAGTGATAACCATTTTCTTTATCTTGAATACGTCGAATGTGTTCTTTCATTATAGGGTCAAATTCAGCAATCATTTCAATAAAAGTTAAAAAGTTTCCATTACTTTCTTCATAAATCTTTTCATTGTCTCCACGAAATGCCATATTGTTTTTAGCAAGAGCTTTCACAACACCAATTATTCTTAATAGTACTTGTCTCCAGTGTTCCCTATCTTTATTAATTTGTTCTTACACAGTTTTATCAATTGTTTCATTTTTTTTGCAATCTTAATTTCAATTCTATCCATCTTCTTATATTAGTAATGTGGTCATTAATAGTTTCATGGCTCTTAAGTCTATAACCAAGATTTTTCCAATCATTACTTCCTTCATCTGTCAATTGAGTTTTGATTCCATCTTACTTAAACAGCTTACAGCAAAAATAAAATATTTTATCCAAAGCAATTGAGTAAACTAACCATTTTCTATCTCGTTTTTCTCCATTTGATAAATTTCGAATATAATGTGTGATAGAAAAATGTCTATTGTTTGAATCTTTAGGAAAGTTAATATCAGTATCTCTTATAGGACCTCTTTTTACTAATATGTCTCTCAAATTTTGGTCAATACTTTTCCAATTACCATGATCATGAATGTTTAAAAGAACATGTTCATTGAAATTTTCATTTTCTTCATTCTCATTCTTATTTTCATTATCACTATCATTCATATGTTCTTAATTCACCAAGTTAATATCATTACTTATAGTTTCTTCATTATCATTATGTTCATCATTAACCAAATCTTCAATTGGACTTTTTGTTTGTTCACTTTTGCTAAAATACCTATTAAGAGATCCTGCTTGAGATTCAATTAATTCTTAAACTTGTTTTTGTTTTTTTCTTTTTTCATGTCCTGAAGGATATTTTGTATTAGACATAATGATAGTGATAACCAATACAAAATTAATAACTAGATAATAAAAAATAAAGAACAAAAAAACCTGATTTGATTTGGGAATAAACAAGAATCGTCCGCCGCCCTGCCCACAAGATTAATCATAGTCACAGTCACAGAATCAATTTCACTGCCAAATATAAAAATAAAAAAATCAATTTAAATATTTAATGAGTAAGAAGAAACAGAACTTTCAAAATAATTTCTAAATCTTGATAATAAAAAATTCATCAGAATAAAACCTTGTTATTTTGTAGTTTATAACACTTCAATGGGAATGGAAGGAGGCTAATTATGGGTAACTGGGCTTAATGAGTCTAATTTAATTAAAATAAAGGGTCTAAGGTTAAATGAATGAGTAGGCTAAGGGTAGGTAGCAAGTGTAGACAATGGAGCGTGTGGTATGGAGTTTGGCTGATTGGGAAGAGGAAAAGAAGAAGAGATGGAAAGGTAATCAAGCCAAAACATGTACCGTATGTAAATGAATCATCATTTCTAGAGTCAAAATGCTTAATTAAAAGCTCATTTAACAATAACCTATCCTTAATAACAATGAAACAGTGAAATTTTAATCTGAATAGATTTTCTTCTAATCTTCTACATTAAAAATCTCTTTTATCATAATCTATCAATTGCCAAATACACTGGGCATCATGCAAGCATCTCACAAGTCTAATAGTCTTCTCTATTTTAACAATTGAATGCTTTAATACTAGTTTTGTCTAAATTTCTAATTAAATCACTATTTGCCCAATAATAATAGTAATAGTAAAAAAATATTTTAAAAAAAACACAATTAAAATAAAGAGGGAAACCCAGACAGTAGTACCAAAAAGAATCCAGTTCTCCAATCTCCATTCACCAATCTGAAACGGTGCTAGTTTTGTCTAAATTTCTAATTAAATCACTATTTACCCAATAATAATAATAACAATAATAATAGTAGTAGTAGTAAAAAAATATTTTAAAAAACACAATTAAAATAAAGAGGGAAACCCAAACAGTAGTACCAAAAAGAACCCAGTTCTCCAATCTCCATTCACCAATCTGAAACGGTGCTAGTTTTGTCTAAATTTCTAATTAATTAGCATCTTGTGGCAGAAAGACAAAGGATGAAAGAAAATGACTAGTTTGTTACAGTGAATTCTGAAGATTTCTACTGATTCTTCTTGAAGGGAACATCCTAAAATAGTTCTGAACCATTTCAATTCTGGAACCAAAAGGTCTGTGATCCTGTGAAACTTGTTTCCTTAATTTTAATTATTTGGTTCCATTTGTGTAGGTAATTGTTGATCGACATTATACTTGTGGAGAACAGGTCAAACATAGCTTGGAGATTATTTTTCCTGGTTAATTGTTCTAGTTTGTTAAGAAATCATAACCATCCTCAACAAAATCATTCAAAATGGAAAGAAAAGAAAAAGAAAGAGTTGATTCACTAATAATTGCCTTTCTTATTGTTAAAAGCTAGGTTTTATGTTAATTAAAAAATAATAACAACAATAATGATAGTAGTAGTAAAAAAATATTGAAAAAAAAAAACACAATTAAAATAAAGAGGGAAACCCAAACAGTAGTACCAAAAAAACCCAGTTTCCAATCTCCATTCACCAATCTGAAATGGTGAAACCTCATGGTTGGACATGTAAGATCGAGACACGACAAAGGAGGAAGTAGATCTGAGAGGACTAGAGGAGTGGCAGAGTTTGAGGAAAACCAGATCAAATGAGAGAGACTACCTGAATGAGTTGCAGAGTTTGGGGAAAACCCAAACAGCAATGGGAGTGATCCGCCGGTCGGGGAAGAAACGCCGGCCGAGAGACAGCACATCAGCACAGAGAGAGGAGCGCGAGAGAGAGAGAGAGAGAAAGAGAGGCAAAGAATGCAGCAGAGAGCCAGGAGACCTAGAGGGGAGAGAGAGGCAGCAGAGAACGCAGCAGAGAATGAAAGAGAGGCAGTAGAGAGTGAGAGAGGAGACCGAGAGAGAAGAAATTAGGATTTTTTTTTCTTAGGGTTTTAGGAAATGAGAAGTAGAGGAGTGGGTTTTGGCGTTTCGTGTGTAAGTAGTAAGCAGGTTACTGTGCGGGAGCAGAAGTGAAAATGCGTGTGCAGGAGCGGAAGTTGAAACGTGTATGTCGAAACGCGTCTGCCGAAATGCATGTGCGGAAAGTCTTTAATTTTTACTGGGCCTATTCAGTGAGTTCATGGATTTGGGGGCCCTGCCTATCTGGGGGCTCTAGGCGACGGCCTAGTTCGCCTAAAGGCAGGGCCGGGCCTGGATCGGTGGCAACGGGCTTGCCGCAATCGTTGAGCAGCGGTAGGATTCAATGACATTTTCGACTTAGCGTTTCACTTTCATGAAGCATTGAAAGTGAAAACTCCAATTGCTGATACATAAACAATTGAAGCTCATTTTACAACGGAGGGAGAAAAAAATAAAGGAGGTGAAATAAATTAAAGTTGTAGACATGTTTTCAATATGGGATTTTGGTGGAAAGATTTGTTATGAAGATATCATACAAGCAACATAGAATTTTGATGAGAAATACTGCATCGGAACAAGGGGTTATGGAAGTAGTCTACAGAGTAGAGTTGCAAACTGGTCAAGTGGTAGCTGTGAAAAAACTGAAAAATGAGTACCAAAAATCGATTTAGAGTAAGTGGAAGACAGGAGCTCACTGAACCGGTGCACTGATTTAGAGTAAGTGGAAGAGGAGAAGAGTTCACTGAACCAATGCACCAATTTAAAGTAAGTGGAAGAGAGAAGAGGAGAAGCATTCACTGAAACTTTTTATAACATATTGTTGAACAACTATACTTTTTTTCTTAATTTCAAAACCCCCCACATGGCACACACGTCAACCCAACCAGATGAGATAGATAGACATAGGAGTGATAAACGAGGTCAAGGCCAAGTGTAGACTGAAAATAGCAGGAAAGGAGGGAAAAGACTTTAAAGAACAAACTAGTGAAATTGCAAAACAAGTTTATCTGTAAAGCATCTTCATTCAACATAGTTGTTATGAGATAATTCAACTAGTTGAACCTTTTTGAGTTTTTCGAAAATTTAACATAGTTTTTTTTTAACTGACTTAGGCTGTGTTTTAACTTCTTAAGTTTTAAAACATGGTAAGAGCTGCCGAGGGATCTTCATTAAGTAAAAATAAGAAATATTTAAAAAAGAAAATCATGGCCATATTGCCGTCCATGATCTCCTATAAATTAATGCATTCACAACTTGAGCAACAACATTCAGTAATTCAGAATTTCATCACTAACCACGGTTATGGTAGTAGAAAAATCATTAATCTCCCACTCCCACTCCCACTCCCTCTCCCTCTCCCTCTCCCTCTCCCTCTCCCACCGTGTCTTCTCATTGTTGCTTCTCTGGGTTTATGTGCTTCTGCTGGTCTTCTCTGCATCACTAGCCAATGATGAAGCAGCAAAAGCATTGTCCAATGGAGAGACAGCCTTGAAAATCACTCTCTCCATTCATGGCCTCTTCACTTCAACAAACAGTCTCCAACTCCATGCAACTGGACTGGGATTGCCTGCGATGATCAAGTTAGTAGAGTGACAGATATAAACCTCTTCAATTCTAGTCTGCAAGGCAAATTCCATAGTTTCAACATCTCTTCCTTTCCACAACTTGTCCTTCTCAATCTCAGCACCAACTTTCTCCATGGTTCCATTCCCGCCCATATTGGTAACATCTCCAAATTCTCCATCCTTGACCTCTCCTCAAATCACTTCTCAGGTGAGTTGGCTCTTTCTTCCAAACTGTCTCACTTATTTGAGCTCGACTAGCAATTGGACCAAACTCATCTCCCTTCAACTCCAACTCAATCGACTCACCGGTCCAATACCTCCATCTATAGGTAATCTCACCAATCTAACTATTTTGCGCCTTAGATCAAACCATATTATTGGAGAAATTCCTCACGACATTGGAAATCTCAAAAATCTTGTGTTGTTGAACTTAGGCAATAATAGTCTCATTGGTTCCATCCCCAAATCTTGATAAATCTTAAGAAGCTAACCTCTTTTTACATTTACCGGAACAAGATATCAAGTTCAATCCCACAAGAAATAGGAAATTTGGCAACTCTTGTTAACGTAGTAATGTCTAACAATTTTCTAACTGGCTCAATCCCTTCCACTTTAGGAAACCTAACTAAACTTACCACTTTGGACATCTATGAAAACAACATTTCAGGCTCCATCCCACAAGAAATAGGAAATTTGGCAAATTTTATTGACTTAGAAGTGGACAATAACTTTCTTACTGGTTCAATCCCTCCCAGTTTAGGAAACCTAACCAAACTTACCACTTTTCAAATCTACAAAAATAACATTTCAGGCTTCACCCCACAAGACATAGGAAATTTGGCAAATCTTGTTGAACTAAGAATCTCCAAAAACTATGTAACTGGCTCAATCCCTCCCACTTTAGGAAACCTAACCAAGCTTACCCATTTTTACATCTCAAGAAATAACATTTCAGGGTCCATCCCACAAGAAATATGAAATTTAGCAAATCTTGTTGACTTAGAAATATCCAATAATTTTCTAACTGGCTCAATCCTCTGACTTTAGGAAACCTAACTAAGTTTGCCTATTTGAACATCCCTGATAATAACATTACAGGCTCCATCCCACAAGAGATAGGAAATTTTTCCAATCTAGTTGAGTTTGACATATCTAAAAACCTTCTTATAGGCTCTTTACCCGATCAAATATGTCGAGGAGGATCACTTGAAAGATTTAATGCTTTCGACAACCATTTGACTGGTTCAATCCCAAGTAGCCTGAAGCGTTGTACAAGCTTAATTAGAGTTCAACTTCAAAACGACCATCTCACTGGAAATATATCAGAAGTTTTTGGATTTTATCCAATAAACTGTATGGTGTGCTGTCACCAAAATGGGGAGACTTAACATTACTAAAGTTTTCAAGCAATGAGATCAGAGGTCCGATTCCATCTGAATTTGGTTAAGTCAAGTCAATTACAACGTCTTGACCTATCTTCAAATCATTTGGTCAGTGAGATTCCAAAAGAGTTGGGAAGGGTATCTTCATTATTCTTCCTAAATTTAAGTGATAATAAACTTTCTGGAAGTTTACAGCTTGAAGAATCTAGGAAATTGTGCGATCTAGAGATCTCGATTTTTTGGAAACAATTTCAATGGGCAGATTCTGAGACAACTAGGGGGATGCTCCAAAATATGGAACTTGAACCTAAGCAAAAACAAAATCAGTGGGAGAATTGCATATCATATTTGCAATATGCTAGCACTTCAGAGATTAAATCTTAGTCATAACTTATTCAATGGTGATATATCATGTTCAATTTGGAAATTTGGAGATGTTGGAGAACCTTAATCTTTCACACAACATGCTTTCAAGTTCCGTTCCCACTTCATTTGGAGAGATGGCTAGCTTGTCATCTATTGACTTGTCATACAACAATCTGGAGGGCCCTGTACCTGAAACCAAACAATTTCAACAGTCCCCATCAAATGTTTTCATCCATAACAAAGGCTTGTGTGAGCGCGCCCAAGGTTTGCCACCATGCATTAATTCTTTCACCAACAATGGTAATAAGAAAAGTGGCCACAAAGTTGTACTGTGGATTGTTCTTCCTATCTTTCGGCCATTGATTCTTTTGTTCATATGCTTCATCATTTCTTTGATTTTACACCATAAAGGAAGAAAAAGAAATGAGGCGAGAGAAATGAAAGTTGTAGATATGTTTTCAATGTGGGATTTTGATGGAAGGATTTGTTACGAAGGTATCATGCAAGCAAGAGAGAATTTTGATGAAAAATATTGCATCGGAACAGGGGGTTATGAAATATTGCATCGGACATAGTAGAGATGGTCAAGTGGTGGCTGTGAAAAACTTCATCCATCAGAATGAGATTAAAGAACTCGCAGAAATTCGACATTGTAACATTGTGGAATTGTGTGGTTTTTGTACCCACCAAAGAAACATGTTTTTTATTTACAAGTATATGGAAAGGGGAAACTTGGTTGGAGTACTGAACAATGAAGGAGGGACATTGGAATTAGATTGGCCTAAGAGATTTAAGGTTATTAAAGGTGTGGCCTATGCATTATCTTACATGCACCTCACCATCAATAGTTCATCGAGACATAACTTCCAACAATATGTTATTGGATTCAGAATTGGAGGCTTGCATCTCAGATTTTGGTACTTGTAGACTTTTAAGGCCTGATTCATCAAAATTGGTCCTCATTTGCTGGCACTCATGGATATGTTGCACTAGGTATGTTGTACCGACAATGCCCTTTTCATTTTCTATTTATTTTGAGTAGCCATTTAGACACCTGACTTTTCTTTTAAGAGACACCCCATTTCAAAATTTTATATGAAATTACCATTATGCCCCTCAATTTTGTGCATAGGAATTGTCTTTTTTAAAAACTGAGGGGCAAAATGATAATTTTTATACAAAATTTTGAAATGGAGTGTCCCTTAAAAGAAAAGTAGAGTGTCTAAATGACTACCCTTATTTTATCAGCACATATTTATTTTATATGACTACAATTTATCAATATAAAATGTTATTAAGCCTTTAACATTTAACCATTTTTCATCTTAAAAAAGAAATGTTAAAACTGATGTTATTTTTTATGATTATCATGAGGTATTCTCACTTTACATTAAGATAAGACTAATCTCATGAGCTTTACGAAATCACCCATAAATCTTGTATATAAGACTAACCCCACCCACAGTTGACCTTATTTAACTATAGATCCAACCAATTGCCCCATGGTTGCCCATGGCACACATATTGACACTTGAAGTTTTAGTGGGGATCTCATCTCTAATTTATCATCCTCAAGTTGTGGAGAGAGATTGATGAAGGATGTGTTAGACCAACAACTCCCTCTTCCATCTTCTAACATATTCAACGAAGTGACCTTAGCGATGGCACTGGTGCTTGCATGTTTAATTGTCGATCCACAAAAGCGTCCAACCATGAAGCATGTGTCTCAACAGTTATCATCGTCGCAAAGGATTCACACTCTTGAATCATTTCATCAAATCAGATTGTTCCAATTAATGGATTATGAGAAGTAAATGGAAATCGTATGAGGTATGATATTATCATCACATAATGTTTATATTACAATTGGTTTTAGTGTTGATTAATGATTCTCCATACATAATCTATCTTGCTCTTTCCATGTTTATTAATGATGTCGTATCTTAAATTTTCTATTGTTTGTTGTCTTATTTTTTAGAAATATTTTAGATCTATATTTTTCAAGAATATCTCACTAAAGAAGTAATTTAGGACAATAACTATATTGTCGAGTCTTCTAATGCAATGACATCTACTATATCATAATGTAGTTAATCATTACCCAGTCTTATAGTATGGTTTAAACTTTAAGTGACTATCCTTTTTAATGCGATTCTGGTTGACATTTTATAAATGAGAATTCTTTAATACATTATGACTTACAACATATTTCAATTTTTCAGATGTTTGTAAAAGTAGAGTCTCAATTGGATGGCTCCTTCGAAAAGTATAAGCCCACAAGCTCTTCAAATTAATATTTCTTTGGACCTGTAATTTTTTTCATAAAATTCAATTTCTTACATCTTCGTCCTGATCATTTTTGTTCTACGGTCGAGATTGTTTAAGACCTATATTGGATAAAACATGAAAATATCACGATGCGAAGTTGCTTTTTCTCAACAAAATCATTTAAGTGACAATAACATTTTTAGAACTAAATAAAATGGAATCTATGTTTACATTGTTAAAAAAACATCTTTCACAGCCAAACCAAGTGGAGCTCCAAGTCGGCCCATCCGCATTCAACATCTTTCTTGATTTTTCTCTACCCAGCTCATGGGTCTCCCAGTTGCCCGGGCCATAGTCGTATATTAGGTCCATTTGAACTGAATTCTTGGTCTTTAAGTCCGGGGCTTACGCTTTTGGATTACGGTTTGTACACATTAGCTTAGAAGCAGGGGTATAAATCTCAGTCGATACTATATGTATCGGCCAAAAAATAAATAAATAAATAAATAAGAATATATGTTGTGGGCCTAACCAATATTTATATTTTTTTATTTTAAAAAAACGTCTTTTTTTAAAATGATTTTTTTCAAAAAGAAAAAAAGCCACCTAGATTTAAAAAAAAAAATTAAAGAGAGAAAAAATCTCCCCCGAGACGAAAATTCGGCGGAATTTTCCACCCCTGCTTAGAAGTAAAGATATTGTTTATTCTTTTTCTTAATATATGTTTTTGTCAAAGATTCATGTATTAACGTTATAAGAATTGACCCCCTCTCATTACAAACCATGTTGCGTTTCTCGACAGACTCTTCCTCTCTTTTTTCCTACGGTCAACAGCACAAAGCTTGAAAAAAGGATCGAAGAGATTGCAACTGCATGCTCCACCTTGAGGGGGAATATTTATGTTATTAGAGCTGACCTTCCCTCGTTGCAATCGTTAATTCAGGGATTGACCTTGTAATTAATTTGTGATTTGTTGGGAATTTTGGCTTCCATTTGGAAAAAAAAAAAATGTAATTTGTATCACATGTGGATGTAGGCCCTTCACCAAACCACATAAATCATTCGTCTTCTTCGTATCATTGTTTGGTTTGTCTTTGTTGGCTTCCGCAGATTTGATTGGTGATGGGGATTTGATTAAATCCCAATATGATTTTCCTTTTCATTATTTCATTCTTTTTTGTCTTTTTTTTTTTTAATATCTCTCGTCATATTTATTTATAAACAAAAATATTCATTGAGTCTCTCATCATTCGAGAGAGAACACAAACAATTAGTGTGTCCAACTTTACACTATGGCAAACAGTGATGTCTAGAACTCTAGATACTTCAAAATACGTAACATTTCTCTGTCATATCAGATACTTTAATTTTTTGTGTATAATTTATATATTTACCATATCTAAGTGTGTCCTTTCGGTATCCATTCTCTTTCTCGTGTATGGGCATAATTGATTACAATTTTTCCTTTGGATGCAGCTTGCTTCTCTCCAGAAAACATGTATTGAAGTTGGAGAGTTATTCTTATTGACATTCATTGAGCCTAGTGTGGTCCAGCATAGGGTGGGGACTACCTTAGCATGGAATGGATTTAAAGGGATTTTTTTTTTATGAGCTTGGCTGCATATGTTGTTATGTGATATATTATGTTGATGATCCATATGTTTATTGTATAGAGCTCAGGTTGAGATGTATAACATGATGTAGGTTATGCATGTGACGATATGTATAACATGTGATTTTGATACCCTATGTGTTATATTTGTTGCTTTTCACTTGACATGTTGAACTCATTGCTTACATTGCAGGAACTTCGGTGGAGACAGGTCTCGACGAGGCCCAAAAGCAGACGTAGGTGACAAGGCTGATGATTGTGGCAATATCATTAGTTTTATTTTGAGAAGCACTTTAATGATTTTGAAGATCTTATATTTGAATTTATGAAATCAGTTTTATTTAAGTTTTTTTGAGATTTGAGGTTATATTTAATTGGATTTGGTTTGTAATAACTTTGAGATATTTATACTTTTAGAATTCCTCATGTGTTTGATGGAGATGTTTATATATTGACTCTAGAGCTTTTGACACAGTAGTCAGATTCTTTAACAATGTTGAAATGCTTTATATCAAAGAGCTTGAGAAAACATACTGTATTAGTCATTTACGAGTTTTGGGCTTGTTCATTTGTAAGGGAGTAGTAGGATAGATGAGCAAAGAATTGATGGAACAAAAGAAATAATATTAAGAGACTCCTTAGAATGACACTTTGAAAAGAAAGTATGTGTATGGATTTGTGAGAACATAGTTGGAAGGAATTATTAGTGTCGAACTGATAAATTGGAGGATGAATTTTGACTGCCATCCAACCATCTTATAGTTATGATTTTGTTGGTTAAAATTAATAAAATCTTACAATGTTCTTAATAATCATCGACTCAGATGCGTTACCATGTCTGTCAATGCCTTAAAGACATATTTCACTCCTTTGGATCTTGTCCCTAGGATTCAAGAATCGTATCCCATCTGACTCCTCTAATTTGCTCAAGAAAAATACTAAAGAGATTTTCTTTTAAACAAGAAAAGAAATAAAAAATATCGGATAGAATAGAATCGTTATTTGAAATTGCGCTTCACTCATGAAATGGAGGACTATGTATAAACATCTTCAAAGTGCTTTTATATATATATATAAATAAAGAGGCACTAAAAATGCACATACATAAGAGAAGAAGGAAAAACAAGAAACAATCAGGGAAGAAACCACCCGACAAGAAGCAAACAGTTACACCACTGCATAAAACACTAGTAGCTCATCTACGATCAATACATTCTTTCATTATGTTTAGTTAGATCGAACCCATTACCAACCATTTCGATCCCACTACTTGAATTTTTTATAACGTGATGGAGGAAGACAAGGTGTTACAAACTACTAATAAAAATATTGAGGCATGTTTCAAAACATGAAGAAAAACAAAAGAGATCTTTTCAAATTAACAAAAACAATAGAATTCTTTCGAAATATCCCAAAAAATAAGGGTATATAGACTTGGTTAACATTGTAATCTCTTTTCTCTAAAATATATTTTTTGGCTGGTTATAACAACTAACTCATATGATTATCATGGGCCAAAGTAATGGTTCCCAACTAAATTATTAAATCTTTTTTATATCTTTACTATGATTGAAGAGTCAAAAATAAAATATTATTTTATTGAATTAATAGTTGACATTGAACATAGAATTTTGTTTTGTATAAAACAATATAATAATAGCAGTCTCATGTCAATATAGAGTTTTTCTTTTAATTTAATTTATTTTATTTGTAGCTTTAAAGCTGTTGG
This sequence comes from Chimonanthus praecox, assembly GCA_022113865.1. Classification (NCBI taxonomy): domain Eukaryota; kingdom Viridiplantae; phylum Streptophyta; class Magnoliopsida; order Laurales; family Calycanthaceae; genus Chimonanthus; species Chimonanthus praecox. The sequence goes on from CM039091.1 coordinate 37,891,525, forward strand.
GGTGATTCAGGACATTCATCTAATATTCTATATGAGATCTATATTAAAGTATTGTGATTTTTTATTTCATCATTTTTAGTATTTATTCTGTAGAACAACTTCAATGTGAAAATTTTAAATCTGAAATTATATACTTAGGAGAAACACTTGATTACATCAATACTTTTCTTTTCTTTTTTCTTTATTCTTTAATTTTTCCAATACAAATACAGAGTCTTCACCTTACAAACAGTCTTCACCTTGGGCCAGTGAGACTAGTCAAGAAGTAGCGAGTGAAGAAGGGTGAAGACCAACTTCCTTTCATTAAATAAATAAAGTGCTATTTTAAAAATTTAATGTTATCATAGGATGGAAAATTCATGGTGTTTCATCAATGTCAAACGATTCTATAAAATTAAAAAAAAAAAAAAATTGATGATATAAAAGTTCAAAATTAATTAATCTCATTAAATATGTATAATCACTTGATTTAAATCAAATAAAATAGATGGTTGAAGTTGAACTCCCTATTAATCATTCATTTTATCATCTTAAATCTCATGAAGAAAGAGATTTGAATAATACTTATTTTATTAATCTAATTTAGTAGAATAAATGGACTCCGTAGAATGATGCATACTATAAAAATTATAATTGACCTAACTATTTGTTTTACATTAGTAAGCAGCTTCAATTTAAGATGAAAATTGAAAGTCTATCTAGGGAGATATTTGTCAAAAAAATTATTGTGTTCATTTCCTAAATTACATGTGCATGGAAAATTTCCTAAAATTTTACTTAGAATTTTTTTTTTAATCTTACTAAATTGATAATTCAATTTTTTGTTAAAAATTATTGCAAAAATGAGAAAAAATTACATGTGCAAGGAAAATGACATTACGGGGGGATGAAAGACAAAAAAAGGGTTCAGGGGGCTTTATGATCGGAGAAAGGGAAGGGGCGTGGTTGGTGTGTCACTGGGTCGGTGGGGGAACCCGTAGGAAGGGGGGACGACCCGCCGAATTCACATCAGAAATCGCCTCGCTTACTGGCATTACCTGTGCTTTCATATTTCTCAGTGTGGTCAGCACTGGGTCTTTCCAAGCAACGAGGCTTGCACCCACTTACATTAGTTCATCCAAAGTCCCTTACCCTATTGCACTAACATAATTATCTAAAACAGTAAATAAATATTAATGAAAAAGAACACATCATTTTAATGAAGTTCCAATTCTATCCACTGTACGTAATAACTTGTGCTTCGTCTGCATCCCTGAGCAGAGTTCTAATTCTATCCACTGTACGTAATAGCCTTTGAATTTCCCCATCAACTCCCAATAGCATTGATAATTCATCCAGAGTCTGTGATATCAACATCGACCTAATGGATTCAATAGTAGAAAAAACAAAATTCACAGCCATAATTCTCCTCTCAAGAAGAAAACTCAAACAAAAATAATATGAATCCTGATCTGATGATGATGATTAGTGATGTGAATTTTAAATTACTCGCAAGCATACGAACCAATTGATAGTATAGAGTATGAGTGCGAGGTCGTACCCAAAGGAAATCTACAAAATATATGTACGAAATAAAAAAATCGCACTATTTAAAAATGATGTGATTTAAGTAAATAATTTTCTAAAACATTTAGTTATAATCTTAATTTAAAACAATGAATAGTTTTGTTGAATTTTTGAGAAAAAAGAAAAATAAATCAAAAATAAATTTTTTTACATAATCTACAATGGAATCGGGTCAAGCATTCGAAGTACCATGTTATCCGATTTAAAAACAAAAACATGGCCTAGACTATGAAATATTCTGGAATTATTAAACATAATTCAAGTTTCTTATTTAATAAAATTCTAATTAAAATAATAATTAAATCGAGATATTTCAAATCAAGCCTTAGGCTTGAGCGGGTTTTAAACTTGTGTTTCCCCAATTCTAAAACAACCGTTCTTGATAAGAACCTTAGACTGGAGAGACGTCAAGTCCCACTGATCCTAATAGGGGTTCCACTTTTCATTGAAAAATCCTCAAATTAATTTGTTTCATGAAGTTCTTAAAAAGAATTAAAATTAAATTGAAAACCATCATTATTTAATATTTAACAATTGGGAATAGCATACATCTAAATAAACCGCCATGAATTTTATTTAAAAATTCAGAAATGAATTACAATTCTTTTGGACTTTAAATAAAAAAATAAAATAAAATAACTTACAAGAAATTATTTATTTTTTTCCTTCTGTCTTTCGGTCGTCCAATTCCAGCCTTCAATGTCTTGCCCAGTTCAACTTTCAATGGACCCAAAGCCATCAATTTATAGGAGTGAGAAGAGATGAGATAAGGGACCCTTCAAATTCAACCAAGATAAGGGATCCATTCAAATTTAAAATTTCTCTCTGTAGAGATCGGTTAACTCCTTTATCTCCTTATCTTTGTTCCTCTTTATCCCTCTCTTTCTTATCTCTCCTTCGGTTCAAACTCTTTTATCTTTATCCCTGTCTTTTATTCAAATCCACTATCTTTTATCCAAATCCACTGTCTTTTTCAAACGCCGAATTTTGCAGATAAGACACCATCATTCAAACGAAATTCACTGGTCCCGCTTGATCTTTTGGACTTGGATCCCATACTTGGACTTTTATCTGGCCCGGAATATTGGTGGACTTTGGCTCATTGACTTCCAATTGCAGACTTTGTCTTCAGGCTTCAGATTTGAACAGTGGGTCCATTTGTGTGTTTATAAATTTCTATCACCTTTACAATGTAATATAGTCTAAAAAATATTATTATAATTCAAACTCTCATATCCGGATTTGAATTATAATAATTTACAATAATTTCAAATCAAATTAGGTGGTAAAAATTATAAACTTTCCAAAAATAGGACTATGACCCACTTTTCTCCATTTTAACTCATTTTTCTTTTATTCTCACAAATACACTGCAAAACTTAAAAACTCTATTAAACGCATCTAATATTCACAAATCAAAGGCTAACTAATCAAAAATTAAAGGGTAAAATGGTAATTTTCAGTGCTCAACAAATACCCCCAAACTTAGATTTTGCTAGTCCTCGAGCAAAACAAAAATTTAAAAACTAGACATTCAAATCCTAATCTACACCACTTTCGCTAGCACTCTCGATTGCTTTTAGCGTATGTAATAAGCCTTTAAACCCCTAGGTTACCCCTAGTGGACGAGTTATAGTCTCGTGAGGGTTTCCAGTGATGATACCCACAAACATCATCATTTTTTTTTTTTTTTAATAACATCCCATTTTGACGTATGGATGTTTTTTTTTCAGCAATTTTTTTTTTTTTTTTTAAGAAACATCCTTCTTTGATGTGTGGATGTTCTCATCTTGCTTTCTCTTTTATTTTCATTTTTCAGTGAATTTTATCTCAAAATCTTCCCTAACCTTTTCTCATATGATAATAGGTAATGGATATAAAATTTTGGCTCAAACTCCATATCCGGAGTTAGGTATGGAAGATCTGGCTAGTCAATAAAAGAGGCTATATTAGGCTCAAATAGGGAACTATCAAGATGGAAGACCAAAATAGGTGGGCTTGAAGGCTCAAACGGTCCAAAAATGGCCTATATCCTATCCTAAGCTTCATAAGATGATTTCTTTGTTTTGAATAAATTCAGAAAAATTCAGGTGTAATAACTCAATTTTAATGGCGTTCTTAGTAATATGACCAAAACAATGATAATAAGATCACTCAACGACTCGATGCGCTTATAAAAAAATAAGAGTTTACTTATAACCCTCAGAAGGACAGAATGGCTCTAAAACTCACTGGGTTTAAGTCTCCACTAGTATTCCTCTGGTGATTACTCGACTCATGAAAATTTTTCTTTTTCAGACTAACATTAATATGACTGTGTACATGGACTTCCGAGCATAAATCCTATAAAAATCTTTCCGGAAGAGTATGATATAAAGATTTTTATTTACGTATTAATGCTAAAAATTATTCTATGACTCTTTTTACGTCAGATTGTCAGGACGCATGATTTATGATATAAAGATTTTTATTTACGTATTAATGCTAAAAATTATTCTATGACTCTTTTTACGTCAGATTGTCAGGACGCATGATTTTCTTAGACCTAAATTGACATTCTTGTTAAGTACCAAGGTGTCTCAGCTTTTACCTACTCTACCCTTAAAAGATTAAGTTTGTCTCTCTCTGCCTAAGAAAATTTTGACTCGTTTAACGTCAGATTGTCAAGACGTTTATAGTCCCCTAAGCGAAAATCAACAGTTCTTTGGACACCAAGGAGTCTCAGTCTTTCCGGACTTACTATACCTTTGACTGGGTCCAAATAAATTTGTCTATTTTCACTAATAGGTCTATGTTTTGCTGCTATCACACAACGAACTCCTTGTTCAGATATTTTTCCATTACAATTCACACGTCCACAGTTGTGACAAATTCCTAGTCTCTTAGCTTTCCTCTTTGCAGCCAGAGTGCTTCGAGCACAAAGAGGTCTGGGTTGCTCCTCTTGGATTTCCAGCTTCCTCACCCTCATAGCTAAAGAAACGATTTTCCTACACAAGTTTGGGGGAACTTGTGTTCTAGACAGATACAAAGCGAAGACAAAAACTCGACCGTCTACGTGCATGACTCCTATCCAGTTCTTTAACGTCTGCTGGTCACAAAGACAAAACAGATGATGAATTATTTTTTTTTATATATATATATATATTTTTTTTTTTAAATAAATTTTTTTTTTTAATTAATTTTTTTTTAAATGACCTCAGTACCCCCGAACTTAAATTGAAAATTGTCCTCAATGTTTCCTAATTGACACTGGCCAGGTGAAAAAGAGAACTTTTTTAGAAAACGAACAATCGGGTTTGGACATACCTAGGAATGCATAAGGTGCAAAATGGACAAAATAAAAAAAATCCTATACTGACTCAATGAAAACCTAAATTAGACACTGAAGATGCAGACTGACTCAGACATAGACAAGTGGATATGTGGGTTAGGGTAATGGAAATGATGAGGATGGGTAGGTGGGCGAATGGGTATGGATTCTCAAATCAGTTCTGGTACATAGGATCAGCTAACTCGGCCTCAGTCTCTTCTTCTGGAATGGGGAACGAAAAAAATGGCTTTAATCGTTGCCCATTAACTTTGAATGTACGACCACTCGTAGGATGCCTGATCTCTACTGCCCCATATGGGAATACGGATGAAACAATGAATGGACCTATCCATTTGGACCTTAACTTTCCAGGAAAAATATGCATCCTTGACTCGTACAACAAGACCTTCTCACCAACTGTAAAACTTTTTCTCAAAATGTGTTTGTCATGAAACACTTTCATCCGGTCTTTGTACCTTTTAGCCGTGTCATAGACTTCATTTCGTAATTCCTCCAACTCAACAAGCTGAAGTTTCCGATGTTGCCCAGCAGAGTCTAGAGCAAAATTGAAATTTTTGATTGCCCAATAGGCTTTGTGCTCTAACTCGACTGGAAGATGACAAGCCTTCCCATAGACCAGACGGTAGGGTGACATTCCTATAGGCGTTTTGAAAGCTGTACGGTATGCCCATAGTGCGTCAATGAGTCTGGAAGACCAATCTTTCCGATTTGGATTGATTGTCTTCTCGAGAATACGCTTAATCTCTCTATTTGAAATTTCCACTTGGCCACTTGTTTGTGGGTGATAAGGAGTAGCTACTTTATGCGTCACCCCATATGATTTTAACAAATTAGCAAATGGGCGATTGCAAAAGTGTTTACCCCCATCACTAATGATGGTTCGTGGGATTCCAAATCGAGAGAAAACGTTTTCTTTAATGAAGCGAAGGACAACCTTGTGGTCATTGGTTTTGCATGCCACCGCTTCAACCCATTTTGACACATAGTCAACCCCTACAAGGATATATTGATTGCCGAAAGAATTAGGAAATGGTCCCATGAAATCGATGCTCCAAACATCAAAAAGCTCAATGGTTAGGATGGGGTTTAAAGGCATCATATTTCTACGGGAGATACTTCCCAATCTTTGACACCTATTACACGAGACACAGAAAGTGTGGGTGTCTCGAAACATGGAGGGCCAATAAAATCCACACTGCAAAATTTTTGCAGTTGTCTTTCTTGTGCTAAAATGCCCTCCACATGCCTGGTCATGGCAGAAACTTATGACACGATTTTGCTCTTCTTCTGGGACACACCGACGAATGATTTGGTCCGCACAGTGTTTAAACAGATAAGGGTCATCCCAAATAAAACTTTTGACCTGGACCAGAAACTTAGACCTATCTTGCTTAGTCCAATGCGGGGGCATTTGACTAGTAACAAGATAGTTCACAATATCGGCAAACCATGGTACTTGGGACACTGACATGAGTTGCTCATCAGGGAAGGACTCAGTGATAGGACGGGTCTCATCAGTGAACTCAGTTATCAATCTAGATAAGTGGTCTGCTACTACATTCTCGGAACCTTTCTTGTCCCGGATTTCCATATCAAACTCTTGTAGTAGCAATATCCATCGGATCAGGCGAGACTTAGCATCTTTCTTAGAAAGGAGATACTTAAGTGCTGCATGATCAGAATAGATAATGACTTTCGAACCCACTAAGTAGGATCGAAACTTATCTAATGCGAAAACGACCGCTAACAACTCTTTTTCCGTGGTGGAATAATGGAGTTGAGCGTCATTGAGAGTTTTGCTAGCATAGTAGATAACATGAGGCAACCGATTTAACCTTTGTCCTAAAACGGCTCCGACTGCATAATCGGAGGCATCGCACATAATTTCGAAGGGGACAGACCAAACAGGTGGTTGTATTATCGGAGCGGAGGTCAGAGCGGTTTTCAATTTTTCAAAGGCTTTAATGCACTCATCATCAAAATCGAAATTAGTATCCTTGGCCAAGAGTTTACAGAGAGGTTTTGATACTTTACTGAAATCTTTTATAAACCTTCTGTAAAAACCAGCATGACCTAAGAATGACCTGATCTCTCTAACGGTTTGGGGTCTTGGTAAATTAGAGATCAGGTTGACCTTTGCCTTGTCCACTTCGATACCCTTTTCAGAAATAATGTGCCCTAGTACTATGCCGTTTTTCACCATAAAGTGACATTTTTCCCAATTCAATACCAGGTTCTTTTCTTTGCACCTGATTAGCACAAGGCTCAGATGGTGCAGGCACTGGTCAAAAGTGGACCCAAACACAGAGAAGTCATCCATGAAGACTTCTAGGAAACGTTCGACCATATCGGAGAAAATACTGATCATGCACCGTTGAAAAGTGGCTGGTGCATTGCACAATCCGAATGGCATACGGCGATATGCGAACGTACCAAATGGACATGTGAAGGTGGTCTTCTCCTGATCCTCAGGAGCAACGTAGATCTGGTTATAGCCTGAATAACCATCAAGGAAGCAATAAAATGCATGACCGGCTAACCGCTCAAGCATCTGATCGATGAACGGAAGAGGAAAATGGTCCTTTCGAGTAACAGTATTCAGCTTACGGTAGTCAATGCAAACTCTCCAACCCATTTGGATGCGGGTTGGCACCAACTCATTATCCTGATTTTTTACTACCGTAACACCCGATTTCTTAGGTACAACCTATATCGGACTCACCCATTTACTATCGGAGATCGGGTAGATAATACCCGTCTCGAGAAGTTTTAAAATCTCAGCTCGTACCACATCCTGCATTGCCGGATTTAACCGTCTCTATGGTTCTCTGGACGTCTTGGAATTTTCTTCCAAGTGAATTTTATGCATGATCACAGATGGGCTAATTCCTTTGAGATCGGCAATGGACCATCCAATAGCTTCACGGTGATCTCTTAAAATAGCAAGGAGTTTAGACTCCTGCTCAGAAGTTAAATCGGAAGCTATGATCACAGGTAACGTTTCTGATGGTCCAAGATAAGAATATTTCAATGTCTCAGGAAGTGGCTTGAGCTCTAACTTTGGTGGCTTCTCGATAGAGGGGATCAGTACAGATTGACTAATAGGGAGAGGTTCAAATTTGGAGAACCTTCGCACATATGGAGATGCATTAAATATTTCGTTCACTTCTTGTTTACTATCTTCATTGAAGTCTGTGCCAAAAGTGGACAAAGTCTTCTCAAATGGGTCATCACAAATGAAGTGAAGGAAAGACTCTTCGACAGAACTCTGGATCATGTTAACCTCGCACGGATCGTCTGTGCAAAAAGGTTGTCGACATAGGCCAAACACATTGAGTTCTGTCGTCAGATCTCCAAATGACAACTTAAGCATACCATTTTGGCAATTGATAACAGCTTTCGCAGTGGCAAAAAATGGTCGTCCTAAAATAACCGGAATGTGCCCACTTTCGTTCTGAACTGGTTGTGTATCCAGCACAACAAAATCGACCGGAAAGTAGAATTTGTCTACTTTCACCAGAACGTCTTCTATCACACCCCTTGGAATTTTTACAGAGCGGTCAGCTAACTGTAGTGTGATAGGAGTGGGCTTAAGCTCTCCCAGCCCCAACTGCTCATAGACGGAATATGGCAGTAGGCTAACACTAGCTCCCAAATCTAATAAGGCCCTTTCAACTTCATATGTGCCAATGGTGCATGCAATGGTTGGGCACCCAGGGTCCTTATGTTTAATTGGGAACGGTTGTTGGAGAAGAGCACTTGCATTTTCTGCTAGAAATGCCTTTACGGGAACATTAGTTTTCCGTTTTGCCGTACAAAGGTCTTTAAGAAACTTAGCGTACGAGGGTATCTGATTGATGGCATCTAGTAGAGGAATATTGATATTGACATTTTTGAAGATCTCTAATATGTCACCATAAGGTACCCCTTGCTTAGTGATGAGCCTCTGAGGGTACGGAGCCCTAGGTACGTAAGTTTTTCTAGCAGATGGATCCGGTTCGTTTTGGACTGGGGATGAACTAGATGGGTCATCCTGATGCTTGGAATGACCAGTAGCCTGGTCTTCCGATTGCGGAGGTAATTTTACTTTATTATCTACCTGTCTCCAGGATCTCAAGGCAATAATGGAGTTAGCGTCTTCTAGATTAGACGATGAAACTTCATTTTGGCCCTTGGGGTTTGGGATAGGCCGACTTGGAAATTTACCTTTCTCCCTATCTCCTATTACGGTGACTAATTGCCCAAGCTGTGTCTCAAGCTTGTGCATAGCCTGTTGGATAGACTGCATGAACTGTTGCAACGTATCCTCGAGAGAGGGCTTACGTTGTTGAGATGGACCGGATTGATAAGACTGATTTGACTGGGTTGGTTGATTTTGAGATGGATGGAATGGTTGATTCTGAGGTGGTTGGTATGGTGGATTTTGATATGGTGGACCTTGATATTGAGAGGGTCCTTGATATTGAGGGGGTCCTTGATCTACAGGAGGTTGGTTCTGACGCCAAGAAAAATTGGGATGATTCCGCCAATTATGATTGTATGTGGCAGAGAAAGGGGTTCCCTGCTGTCTCCCGAAATTATTGAGTGCGTTGGCCTGTTCGGTTGAGCACTCAGTATTAGGTCCAAAGGAAGGACAGTTTTGGGCAGTGTGTCCTAAGTTAGAACACATTGCGCAAACCTCTACATTCAATCCCACTGTTGGGTTCATCGCCTGGGTCATCGCTAACGTATCGATTTTCTTTGTTAAGTTTGCGATTAGAAGCTTAACATCAAAGTCGGTACTAACTTCGTATAAACCTCCTCTTTTTGAGGTTTGGGCTGAATTATCTCTTTTGGAGAAGTCCCATCGCTGAAAACTTTCTGCCAAGGTTTCTAAGAAATTCCATCCATTGGTTGCAGTTAGCATTAAAAATTCCCCACCCTTCATAGACTCGACCATTGTGCGGTTTGAGATGGTTAAACCATCATAAAAAAATTGCACGAGTCTTCCCGTTTCAAAACCGTGGTGGGGACATTTATTCAACTTATCTTTGAATCTTTCCCATGATTCATAGAATTGTTCACCCTCTTTCTGATTAAAATTTGAAATTTCTTTCTTGAGGGCGTTAGTTTTAGATACAGGGAAAAATTTATTCAAAAATTTGTTGGCTAACAGATCCCAAGTTGTGATGGAATTTGGAGGTAGAGAATTTAGCCAAGATTTCACTTTTTCTTTAAGAGAAAAAGGAAATAAACGAAGTTTGATGGATTCATCAGAGATGCCTTGAAGTCTGATGGTGGCGCAGATTTCTAAAAATTCTTTGATGTGTAGGTAAGGGTCCTCATGATCAAGTCCATGGAATGCGGGTAGAAGATGTAATAGGCCTGGTTTGAGTTCAAAGGCTGCATTAGTTGGTGGGACAACTATGCTTGATGGTGTATTAGGAGTGACTGCTGAAAAATAATCTTGGAGGGTTTTCTCTTCGATTCTTTCTTCGGCCATTTTGGGTGATGGTGGTGGTGGTGGAGTTGGACTGTCTATAACTGAGCTAGACTGAGCTCCGGACACAAATATTGGTAAATCGACAGAAGACCTGACTCGAACTAAACGGTTATGTGAATCACGATGCCAATATTTCATACACAATCAAGCTCATTCATGTTCATCCAAATTCACACAAGAAGAATGCCTAAATCTAAATTTGAATTGCAATAATGCAATCAAAATTTTTTATTGGGACCCTAAGGATTATTTCTAGACTGCTCCTACTTTTCTTTCTAAATAATCTAAGTCTCCGGTGAGAGCTTAACCACAATCATGGCCAGGTAAGTGGAGGAGCACACGGCATCTTCTTAAGTTTCCAACTTATCCTTAGGCTCTTTACACCTTGGTGACAGAACTAATCCTAGACACCATGATTGAAGATAAAATATTCACCGGTTACAAAAATTAATTTAGATTAAAAAGGTTCCTATTGAGCATGAAACCCTAAATTCTAGCCTAATGGTTCCTTAATTGATTTTATTAGGGAAATGCATGAACCAATTTTACTATTCTTATTTTTCTAAGTATTGTGATAATGCAATCCTAGATTACCATACAACATTCAAATCAATATACAAACATTAATAAAACAATCTAAACTAATACATGAATACTAACAACCTAAATGCATGGACAGATTAAATGCAAATAATAACAAATAACACCCTAAATAAATCTATATGAATGCATGAGAAAAAAATAAAATTAAAAATTAAAAACTCATCTTAGCCTTTTATGCGTATTTTCAGCATTTTTTTTTTGTTTTGGTTTAAGCGCGCATTTTTAAGCTTTGCGGAAGATTTAGCCTTTTGTGCATATCCCCATCGATTTTTAAGCGCAGCGTAAAAACAAAAATTCCTGCAAAACAGACAATAAAAAGCTTTGGTGAAGATTCTAATTCAAATAAAAATAAATAAATAAATGAATAAGTTAGATGAAATTCTAAATTAAGACATATCTGCAGTATTAGATTTATTTTCAAAAATCACATAATTTAATAGCACACAATTTTATTTCGAGATTTCCCCGGCAACGGCGCCAAAAATTTGATGTGAATTTTAAATTACTCGCAAGCGTACGAACCAATTGATAGTATAGAGTATGAGTGCGAGGTCCTACCCAAAGGAAATCTACAAAATATATGTACGAAATAAAAAAATCGCACTATTTAAAAATGATGTGATTTAAGTAAATAATTTTCTAAAATATTTAGTTATAATCTTAATTTAAAACAATGAATAGTTTTGATGAATTTTTGAGAAAAAAGAAAAATAAATCAAAAATAATTTTTTTTACATAATCTACAATGGAATCGGGTCAAGCATTCGAAGTACCATGTCATCCGATTTAAAAACAAAAACATGGCCTAGACTATAAAATATTCTGGAATTATTAAACATAATTCAAGTTTCTTATTTAATAAAATTCTAATTAAAATAATAATTAAATCGGGATATTTCAAATCAAGCCTTAGGCTTGAGCGGGTTTTAAACTTGTGTTTCCCCAATTCTAAAACAACCGTTCTTGATAAGAACCTTAGACTGGAGAGACGGCAAGTCCCACTGATCCTAATAAGGGTTCCACTTTTCATTGAAAAATCCTCAAATTAATTTGTTTCATGAAGTTCTTAAAAAGAATTAAAATTAAATTGAAAACCATCATTATTTAATATTTAACAATTGGGAATAGCATACATCTAAATAAACCGCCATGAATTTTATTTAAAAATTCAGAAATGAATTACAATTCTTTTGGACTTTAAATAAAAAATAAAATAAAATAACTTACAAGAAATTATTTATTTTTTTCCTTCTGTCTTTCGGTCGTCCAATTCCAGCCTTCAATGTCTTGCCCAGTTCAACTTTCAATGGACCCAAAGCCATCAATTTATAGGAGTGAGAAGAGATGAGATAAGGGACCCTTCAAATTCAACCAAGATAAGGGATCCATTCAAATTTAAAATTTCTCTCTGTAGAGATCGGTTAACTCCTTTATCTCCTTATCTTTGTTCCTCCTTATCCCTCTCTTTCTTATCTCTCCTTCGGTTCAAACTCTTTTATCTTTATCCCTGTCTTTTATTCAAATCCACTATCTTTTATCCAAATCCACTGTCTTTTTCAAACGCCGAATTTTGCAGATAAGACACCATCATTCAAACGAAATTCACTGGTCCCGCTTGATCTTTTGGACTTGGATCCCATACTTGGACTTTTATCTGGCCCGGAATATTGGTGGACTTTGGCTCATTGACTTCCAATTGCAGACTTTGTCTTCAGGCTTCAGATTTGAACAGTGGGTCCATTTGTGTGTTTATAAATTTCTATCACCTTTACAATGTAATATAGTCTAAAAAATATTACTATAATTCAAACTCTCATATCCGGATTTGAATTATAATAATTTACAATAATTCCAAATCAAATTAGGTGGTAAAAATTATAAACTTTCCAAAAATAGGACTATGACCCACTTTTCTCCATTTTAACTCATTTTTCTTTTATTCTCACAAATACACTGCAAAACTTAAAAACTCTATTAAACGCATCTAATATTCACAAATCAAAGGCTAACTAATAAAAAATTAAAGGGTAAAATGGTAATTTTCAGTGCTCAACAATTAGTGATATGATAGAATAGTGATTGTGTTGGATATATATATGTTGTTTGAGTTACATTCTAATGCATCTCAAACAAAAAATGCCAGAATCATCAACGATAAAAAAAAAAAAGTAAAATGTCATTTTTTTTTAATTCCAACTCAAACAAAAAAATTTGTCAGAAGCATAATGATGGAAAAAAAGAGTAAAATGACATTTTTATTTAAATCCCAACTCAAACTAAAATTGCATGAAGTATCCACGATGAAAAAAGAGAAGTAAAATGCCTTATTTTTTAAAACCAACAATTTTCATTGGCTAATTATTATTTTTTGTTTCTCACCATCTCTTATATTGTATTTTTATTGAATTCTCAAACATGATGTTGGGGTTTAATCGCCAATCAACCATAGAGATAGACAACGGAAGGAAAATCAAAATCACAGACAACACACAAATCAAATTCCACTATAATAAAAAAGTTTTTACAAAATACAAATTACATTCTCGAATCTTTCTCACAATTCTCTCCTTTGGTGTATGGTGCCCAAAAGGGCTACCAAGAGTCCCTCTTTTCTCTTATAGAAAATTTCCCAAGAAGACATGGGAGATACCCAAAATATGGGAGGTGGAATGTGAAATTCAGTCGGGTCCACATGGGTTTAGGGTGTAGGGTGACTGAGGTTGGTATATCACCTTCGGTAGTCTTTTTTTAGAGGAAAAGAGATTCCTCCTTCACATGGGCTTGTAGAGACAGTTGTCTTGTTTGTGACGTCACTACTCGAGTCTTGAACTTCTACAGTAGTTGTGATGTCACTACTTGAGTCTTGAGCTTCTACAATATCCTTCTTTTGAGAGGAAAAGAGATTCCTTCACATGGGTTTGTCTGCATCGCTGTGTTGTTTGTGACGTCACTGCTTGCATCTTGACTAGGATTGGTTTTCTTTTGCATCGCTATATTATTTGTGACGTCACTGCTTGCATCTTGATTAGGACTGGTTTTCTTTTGCATCGCCTATCTGGCTATTCGAATGGATAGACTTTTAACTTATTTAGCTGATTAAATCTTGGAGGGCCATATAGACACCCGACTTTTCTGTCTCTATACACCCGATTTCAAATTTTCGGGTGAAATTACCATTTTCTCCTTCCACATTTTATCATTCGAATGATTCTTCAGCTCATTTTTCACATCATTAAAATGATTCAGTCGTCCAAAGGAAGAAATCAGTGGAAAATGGGTTCCTTCGGACGATCGAACCCTACACAGTCGAATCGTTCGACGGATCACTTAGGATCCTTCGAACGAGTTTAACTGAGAGCATGACTGTATTTTCAGACTGCTCTCAGTTAGAATCGTTCGAAAGATCCTATGTGATCCTTCGAATGATTCAACTGTGTAGGAAGGTCGTCCGAAGGATCACATAGTATCCTTCGAACGATTCTAACTGAGAGCAATTTGAAAATACAGTCAAGGATCCTAAGTGATCCTTCGAACGATTCGACTGTGTAGAATTCGATCGTCCGAAGGAACCTATTTTCCACTGATTTGTTCCTTCGGACGACTGAATCATTCGAATGATGTGAAAAATAAACTGAAGAATCATTCAGATGATAATCATTCGGATGATAAAATGAGGAAGGGCAAAATGGTAATTTCACCAGAAAATTTGAAATCTGTTGTATAGAGGCAGAAAAGTCGGGTGTCTATATATCCCGCCAAGATTTAATCAGCCAAATAAGTTAAAAGTCTATCCATCCGAATAGCTAGATAGGCGATGCAGAAGAAAGCCAGTCCTAATCAAGACGCAAGCAGTGACGTCACAAACAACACAGTGATGTAAAAGAAAGCCAGTCCTAGTCAAGATGCAAGAAGTGACGTCACAAACAACACAGCGATGCAGACAAACCCATGTGAAGGAATCTCTTTTCCTCTCAAAAGAAGAATACTGTAAAAGCTCAAGACTCTAGTAGTGACATCACAGCTACTATAGAAGCTCAAGACTCAAGTAGTGATGTCACAAACAAGACAATTGTCTCGACAAGCCCATGTAAAGGAGGAATATCTTTTCCTCTCAAAAAAGACTACCGAAGGTGATATGCCAACCTCAGTCACCGTAAGCCTATGTGGACTCGACTAAATGTCTCATTCCACCACCCATATTTTGGGTATCTCTCATCTCTTTTTGGGAAAATTTCTATAAGAGAAGAGAGGGACTCTTGGTAGCCCTTTTGGGCACCACACACAACAGGAGAGAATCGTGAGAGAGATTCGAGAATGTAATTTGTATTTTGTAAAAACTTTTTTTATTATAGTGGAATTTGATTTGTGTGTTGCCCGTGATTTTGATTTTGCTTCCGTTGTCTGTCTCTATGGTTGATTGGCGATTAAATCCCATCATGATGTTTGAGAATTAAATAAAAATACAATATAAGAGATGGTGAGAAACAAAAAATAATAATTACCCAACGAAAATCATTGGTTTTAAAAAATAAGACATTTTGCTTCTCTTTTTTCATCGTGGATGCTTCATGCAATTTTTGTTTGAGTTGGGATTTTAAAAAAAATGGCATTTTACTCTCTCTTTCATCATTATGCTTCTGGCAATTTTTGTTTGTTTGAGTTGGAATTTAAAAAATACTCCCTAAAGACCTGAGCAATATGGTTAACCTCCGACATCTTGACATTAGATAGTGTAATTATTTGACTTGCATGCCCCCAAGATCGGAAAGTTGACTTCTCTTCAGACATTGCCCTAATTCATTGTGGACAAAGAGAGCGGAAGCAGAATTGAAGAGCTGCAAAACCTACAACTTCTTCGAGGGGACATAAGAATAGATAAACTTGAGAATGTAGGCGATTTTGATAATGCTAGCAGAGCGAAGCTCAAGGCCAAGTCGTTTCTCCTGTTTGTCGGATTCTATTGGTCGTAAGATGCTGCATACGATGGTGAAGCTAACAGACTAGAGAATTTGGCGGATGTTCCAGAAGGCCTACAACCGCCTAAGAGCCTAAAAAGACTTTGGGTGATCAATTACAGTGGCAGCAATTTTTCAAGCGGGCTGATGAATCCTTTGCTCAAATATTTGGTGGATATTGTGCTCTACAATTGTAAGCAATGTGAGATTCTCCCTCCACTTGGACAATTACCTCACTTAAAAATTCTCATCATAGATAAAATGTGTAGCATCAAGTGCCTAGATGGTCACTTGTATGGCAATGGAACTGTAGGTTCCCTTGCTTGAAGACATTGGTTCTGAGGAACTTGCCAAATTTGAAGGAATGGTTAAAAATAGATGGAATAGATTTGTTTCCTTGCCTGGAGAAATTGATCGTCCAAAAATGCAATTCTTTGAAATGTCTACCACAGCTTTCAGCACTAACAAGATTGGAGCTATATATGTCAAGCGCTACAGTTCTTGGGTCGGTGGGAACCTTTACATCACTTTTTTTTTCTCGGAATTGATGAAATTGAAGAGCTCGAGTCTCTACCTAAGGGGGTGTTGCAGAATCAGATAGCTCTACAGGCCCTAGAAATTAGTCAGTGTCCAAAGTTGAAGACTGTCAATGCAATTGGGGAGTGTTACAACTTTGAAATCTCTGTTGATAAATAATTGCAGTGACCTTGCAAGGGGAATTGGAAAATCTCATATCTCTTGAATTTTTACAGATACATGGATGCCACAGTCTGTCTTCATTTCCAAGTGAGGATATGCAAGGCTTGACATAACTGTCGAAACTTCAGATTGAGAAATGTGATAATCTAACATCTCTCCCACAAGGCTTGCAATATCTCACATCATTTATTATCAGGTCATTGCCAAAGTTGGTTTCTATTTCAAAAGGGTTGCAACAGCATCTCCCAAAACTAGAGAGCTTGTGCATCAAAGACTGAGAGTTTTGACTTCTTTACCTGAGTGGGTTGGAAGTCTTGCATCACTACGAGAATTGAAAATCACCAACTGTCCTCAGTTGGTTAATCGTTATGGTGACACTGGTTATTCATATTCTTTTCTTCCGGAGTCTTTGATGTATGGGAGGTGGATTGGAAGTCATGCTAGTGGCGACCTCTTCTTTCACACTAGTGACTGTAAATAAGGTATTTTCTACCATCTCTGATGTTTGATTATTGTTGTATGTCTCTCTTAGCTACCACCATTCAAAGTTGTTTATTATTGTTGTTCCAAGAATGAAATTATATGTTCGTCATTCTACTTAGGGCTGAAACTCAGTCGGGCGGGTCGGGTTTTGATAAACCCAAACCTAACCTATGTCAAAACATATTGAATTCAACCCGAATTGAAAATCTGATTTAATCAACCCAACCCGACCCAAATTTCTAATACTCTAAACCCGACTGTTGACCCGACCAGACCTGAGCCCGAACTGAGTGTAATCTTCTTCTCAATATATCTGGCTTTCCTTCCTACTTCAGGAAGTTAATCCTAGACAAGTTAATAAATTTAATAGATAAATAAGATAATAACTTGCAGCTGAGATAAAAGCAACAAGAACACCCACAAAAGCATGGTTAAAAAATCGAAAGAAAGCTCGCTAAAATAAAAAATGTGAAGGGGAAAATCCCTACAAATCAATAGCATCATAAGTTCCTTGATAATGTAGGAACAAAATTAAGAGATGGTAGTTGCTGAGAAAGAAAAAAGAGAGAACAATAACCCAAAACCCAAATAGATCAAAATTGAAATGGTAAACATACCCCTCTTTGAGGCACAGTAATTATTTTCCACCACCTTCAGACATCCATTTCTAACTGGCGCAGACATCCATCGATCTTGCTGATGAAATTGAGGCCCTTCAGTGCGTGTGCGGCGGCTGACTTGGTCTTTTTGAGCACGTCTTTGCCATGGCGAAAGGTTATGGGTATATGCGATTCACAAAAGAAATAAGAGGAAGAAAGAGGATTGAGAGAATGATTGTTGTCGAGTATGCGATTAGGGTTAACAAGAAAAAGGTGAACAAGGCTGTCATTGTCTGCTCCTTATTGTAGCTAGTAACATGTACACAAAGTATGTGCTAAGGCCTAATCGATTCTATTGGATTGTAGCTAGGTAGGAGTGGGCCAGCCCAGGTATGGACCTGAGTGGGCCAGCCCATGTATGGGCTTGAGTCTATTCGGAGACTCGGCCGAGCCGACTATGTTGTCCAACTTAGTCGGAAAAGGGTAAGAGAGGGGAGAGAGGGGAGAGAGGGGGGGGGGTGGAATTCAGTGAAAATGCAGGAAAATTGGTAAAACAAGGAAAATCGGAGGAAAAACAAAGAAAACCGAGAAAACCAAAGGGAAAAACCCAGGAAAAAAATCGAGAAAACCAGAGAAGAACGGAGGAGGAAGAAAAAGAACAAGAAAAAGGGAAAGAGATCAAGAAAGCCAGAGAGGGAAGGGGGTCGACGGGGAGATGGAAGAGGGGGAGGAAGTACATGAAAACGACAGGGAAGGAGGAGATCCAACGGTTGAAGGCAGAGATCTGGTGGCTGGAGCACGGCCTGAAGGTCGTGTGCAACGTGTGACTTGGTCGGAGAGCGAGAAGAAAAATTCGATGAAAACCAAAGGGAAAAACGCAGGGAAAAATCGAGAAAACCAAAGAAGAAGGGAGGAGGAAGAAAAAGAACAAGGAAGAAAAAAGGGAAAGAGATCAAGAAAGCTAGAGAGGGAAGTGGATCGAAGGGGAGATGGAAGAGTGGGAGGAAGTACCTGAAAACGGCCGGGAATAAGGAGATCCGACGGCTGAAGGATAAGATCTGGTGCCTGGAGCACGGCCTGAAGTTCGAGTGCAAGGTGCGGATTGATCAGAGAGCGGGAAGAAGAAGATGGAAGATAAGAAACAGTAGCACCGAGAGAGAGAATCGAAGAGTGGGATTTAAGGGGCTGCAGATCTGACGGCTGAAGGCAGAGATCTGGTGGCTGGAGCACGGCTGAAGGTCGAATGCAAGGTGCGGCTTGGTTGGAGAGCGGGAAGAAGAAGATGGAAGATAAGAAGCAGCAGCACCGAGAGAGTAGGATTTAAGGGGCTGCGGATGGGTTCTTTCCATGTTCAAGTTAGGGTTTTTGGAGAGTTTTCAAGGGTTATCATTATTATTATTATTATTTAAATGAAATCTTATAAAAAATCAAGGGTGCCCATCCTAACACTGTGTTATTTTTTTAGGAGTCACGGGTTTAGTGAACTTTCCATTTTGCCCCTCATCTATCCGCAGAAATCGGTTCACTTATCGATGCATCGGACAGGTGCACCGACCAGATCACTTGGAAATTGGTGCACCGATTTCTTGAGAGTTCAAATCAGTGCACTGTCCGGATCATTTTAACATATTGGTTCACTTTTCTGTAAATCGGTGCACCGGACACTATACCGATGAATGAATCGATTCACTGAAAAAGTGAGTCGATTTCTGCAGATGGGGGTAAAATGGGAAATCCGAAAAACCCATGTCTATTAAAAGATTATGTCTGTGTTAGGATGGGTATCAATTTTATTTATTTAAATATTTTTGAAAAGGAAAAACCTCGAAAAGAGATAATAAAATTTCAAAAACTCCCGATGCATTTTTGAAAATAAAATGAAAACCCTCAAAAATTGAACGTCAAACATCGAGCCGGAAAAACATGGTGATTTTTAAACGTTTCTCATGATAAAATATATAATAATTATAAAACTACTAAAATGCTTTTTGAGTTTCCGAACTCAAAATCAGATAAACTGAGACTCACTCCAGAGTCTACACATTCCTCACTTCCACCACGGTCTCGAAAAGATAGCAAAGATGTCGTTTATTTTTTTCTTAATATATGTTTTTGTCAAAGATTTGTTTCATTGCTTAATTGACAAGTTAGGCATTATTTTCATACCATCTTGAAGGGAAGCAATGTTTTAAAACTCGACCCGTGCAGCGACCCGTTTTTGAGGAAAGATGGGTTAAATAAGGTTCAACCAGGTTGACCCATAGTCAAATTCGGTCAAACCCGTGCTATTAATATAATAATATAAATAATATTAAATAATAACTAAAGTTATATTTCATAAAAATATTTTTTTCTTCTCACAAACCCAATTGTAAATACTAAAAATTAATAATCCAAAAATCATACTTTCAAAAGAACCAAAATCTTCATTTTCATTTTCTTCATTTTAAAAAACCAAGGGTTTTTAAGGGTCAAGGGTCACGGGTTTATTAGAAAAATTGGATTGACTCACTGGTCGCAAAGGGTTTTTAATCTAGAAGGTCTTAAAATGACCTAACCCGTGTTTCAGCCTGATCATGGTTGACCCGCGGGTCAGGTCGGGTTTGATAACATTGAAGGGAAGTATTAACATTCTTAGAGTTGACCTTCCCCATTACTATCGTTAATTGAGGGATTGACATTGTAATTAATTTGTGATTTTCCTTCTAATTATTTCATTCTTTTTTTTTTTTGTCTTTCTTTCTTTAATATCTCTGGTAATATTTATTTATAAATAAAAATATTCATTGAATCT
The DNA here is from genome assembly GCA_022113865.1 of Chimonanthus praecox. NCBI lineage: Eukaryota > Viridiplantae > Streptophyta > Magnoliopsida > Laurales > Calycanthaceae > Chimonanthus > Chimonanthus praecox. The sequence continues at coordinate 37,912,037 of CM039091.1, forward strand.
CTCATCATTACAGAGAGAGAACACAACCAATTACTGTCAATGATGTCTAGATACTTCAAAATACGCAACATTTCTATGTCATATCTAATTTAATTTTGTGTATAATTTATATATTTACCATATCTAAGTGTGTCTGGGCATAATTGATTATAATTTTTCTAAGTGAATCCCCATATTACTTCTTTAACTAAAAATGGTTCAGAAGTGCTTTGTGTTCCTTACATCTTAAATAAGTCTGCAATGTATTTTAAAGTCATTCCACTTGTGATTAAAGTAAAAGTTTAGGCTGATGTAGCAATTAAAAATACTTAAGTGAGAGTTAATTTTTTTTAAGGGTAATAGTTATTTTTTATTGACATTCATTGACCCTGGTCACGGCTGACTAGACACGAGTTAAGGTCTAAGGTTAAAAAATATAAACGGAGTCTTCATGGTATTTAACATATCATTATAAGTAATATTTAATTAAAATTTTACTTATATATAATAATAAAAAATTATCTAAAATCAACTTTTCTTTTTTTCCCCTGAAAAAACAATTATAAGAAAGAGATTTATTATCTATTGGGATCGGTGAGGACTTGGTTAAAGCCTCAAAGGGGCCTAACAGCAGAACAGGTTGGAGCGGACCAAGAACAGCAATAAGAAGAGGGATCAGGAGTGCAGTTGAAGGATGAAAGAGAGGCAGCGTGTATCAGCCACATCCAAAGAATTAGCAGCAACTGAACAACCATTATGCAGCCAGCCAACGCTGCAAGCAATTAAGAAAGAAAAAAAAACACAAACAGAGAAAAGAATGGAGAATAAGAAAGGAGTCATACAGTAGTGGAGCAAGACAACAAAGAGAAGCAACCAACATTCTTGAAGAAGAGAAGGAACTGCGGCCAACGATCACAATGGAGATTGAGAACATATGTTTAAAGAATACCCAGTCGTATGCTGCTGCTGCACTGTCCCAAGCCAGAGAAGTCAGTAAAGAAAAGAAAGAAGGAGAAGAAAACAACAAGAGGTTGCAGAATCAGGAGCAGCAACGTGCCACATATAAATGAGTTTTGTTGGGGGTAAGAAAAGTATCTCTGAGAGGAAGAAATTAGAGAAGAAGGGGCAGGTTCGTGCTGCCTCTGTTACAGTCAGCCGAGGCCAACTATCGTAATTACAATCAGCAAGAGATTCATTGAAGCATGCAATAGATAGAAGCGATGCAGCTGAAGAAGAAAGAAGATGAGAATAAGCCGAGTGGGCTTTTTTTTTAAATTGAGGCCTAAGGCACCGGCCTAACCATAGTTACGCCAGTCCTGACCTTAGTGTAGCCCAAACCTAGCATGAAAATTGGTTTAAGAGATTATTTTTTTATGAGCTTGGATGCATATGTTGTTATATGATATATTATGTTGATGATCCATGTGTCTCTTGTGTAGAGATCACTTGAGATGTATAACATCTTGATTGTTATGTGCATTGAAAGTAGAATTGGATATCTCACTGAGTTTGTCGTAACAATGGCAATGCAAAAATCATGATGATATTGAGTCAGATGATCCAACTTGCCCTCCACCAACCAATACCACCAGACTTGGTGAGTTTGTGTATAAATTCTAGGCTTTAGGATAAAAAACAAAGACAAAAATGAAGCTTAATAAATAAATAAATAAAACAGTATATTAATAGAGGACTTTTGGCAAAAGAGTTTTTCTTATTTTATCTTATTTGTTTGTAGTTGGGAGAGATTCAGGCATTCATCTAATATTCTGTATGAGATGTATATTAAAGTAATTGTATTGAGTTTATCAAAACTCAGTCTGACCAGTCTGAATTTTAGCTCTATTTTCTTATACTCAAAAGATCAATCCAATAAACCTGTCATATTGGGTAAAGTTGGGCCTCAAATAGAAAATAAAAGTTTAATGAATATAAAATAATTTAAAGTTGTGAAAATTTGAAGAGTAAAAAATTGGCTTTTATAATTAGATAAATATGATTTTGTTTAAATTCTACAGTCGGTGAACTCAGTACTCTAAATAAAATAGGTCAATTATTTAATGATTAATGATCATTATTCATTCGATAGAGACCCAAAATTATAATACATGTATAGGGTCTAGGAGATGAGGTGGGGTATGTTTGAAAGATATTTTTCAAATGATATTTCTCATAAAAAATCAAATCCATTAAATTTAACAGCTATGATTTTTAAGAATAAAAAATATTAATAATAAAAATAAGATCAATTTTGAATGAAGTTCAATCGAACAATGACATCTAACTAACAGCTCAAATTGGATAAGAATCAATTCACAAATAGATGTATTTAAAAATTTAAAGTTAAAACATTTAAACATATAAAGTGGGAAAGGCAGAAACGTCATGAATGGATGGATGTATGTGCATTTTTTCCAGAAATACTTCAAACGGTAAACTATTTTCAAAAAATACAACTTAGCTGTCTTATTTATACAAAATTAAAATTAACAAAAATTTGAAAACGCTTTTAGTGAATTTATTGCTATATTTAATTGGAAGGAAAGCTACATGTGAATAATGATTTATTGAAGCTTGCACATGTGTGGTCATGTCTTCTATCATTTATCCACATTTGGAAACTATATAAGCAACAATGACATTTTAATATTATATATTTAAGAATTTTAAAAAGCCCCTTAGTTATGTTAATTTATATTGATATTTTTCGGATACATCTTGTTGAGCCTACTTTGAGTTGAGATTCACATTACTAAAGAATTTAAATTAATTAAAAAATAATTGCCATAGATAAGTAATTATCAAATTCAATAATATTAAATGATTATATATTTGGATTTTAAAGCTTAAAATTAATGATGTCATGGAAATTTTATTTTATTTGAACCGTTAATGTAACTTTAATTGCAATCAAATTGGTGACATGATAAATGTACAATATACAGTTGAAAAACAAAATGAATGACAGGAAAGCTCTGTATAGAATTATAGACTGTAGAGTGGACAAGGTTCTAATCGAGTCTGTATGATCTGATATGAGGATTGGATTTTATATTTGTAAAATTAGAGTTAAGTTAGATTTAAGAAAAAAATCAAAATTAAATTCAGATCGAGTTTGATCAAGCTTTTCTAAAATTGACTTGATCTGACTTAATCAAAATAATTAATATAGCACTCGGATTGAGTCGGATCAGCATTTGAGTTGAGTTAGGTCAACAATTCGAGTCAGCAATTTGGATCGGATTGAGGTGGGTTCAATAATTTTTTATATAAGTTGAATTGAGTTTATAAATCCAACCTCCTCGAGTTTCAATTGTAAGTGTGAATTACTACTTACAAATACAAATAAATTTTAATTAAAGACTAGTATAACTTAAAATCTATAAAATTAGGATCGAGAGGAGGAAAACAAAAAAGCACAAATATAATGTGTACAAAAATTACTCACCAAAGTCTAACATTAAAAAATAACATGAAATAAAAGGTGAAACTAATATTTCTTTAGCTCTTAAATATAGGCCATCCGTTTATACACCTGAATTTTCTGCCTCTACACACCCGTTTCTGGGTGCGGGTGGCTAATTACCATTTTGCCCCTGCGTTTCCATTCGTTCGAACGAATTCCCAGTTCATTTCGCCATTCGTTCGAACGAATGGACGCATACCCCATCCAATTTTGATTCGTTTGAACGAATCCCCGTTTAAAATCAATTCGCTCGAATGAATCTGGTGAACAGTAACGCGCGTTACTGTTCACCCGTGAACGAATCGATTCATTTGAATGGATCACTGATTCATTCGAATGAATTGATTCTCTTTACAATTTTAAAGTTATTTTTTAAACACTGTGTATTTTTAAAATTTCTCAAATTAAATATCCGGACTAATTACGATAATCTGATAAAAATACTTTAAGACATTAAGGTCTTTTGACACTCCTAAATATTTAAAATAAAGTATTTTACAAATAAGGGTATCCCTAGAGTGTGCCGAAACAAATTTTTAGAAGTGTCAAAAGACCTTGAAGTCTTAAAGTATATTTACTAAGCTTATAGTAATTAGTCTGGATATTCAATTTAAGAAATTTTGAAAATACACGGTACTTAAAAAATAATGTGCATAGTGTATTAAATAATAAAATCTCCTTTAAAACTTTAAAGTTATTTTTTAAGTATTGTGTATTTCCAAAATTTCTCAAATTGAATATCCGGACTAATTACAATAACCTGATAAATATACTTTAAGACTTCAAGGTCTTTTGACACTCCTAAATGTATTTTCGACACACCCTAGCGATACCCTTATTTGTAAAATTCTGTGTTTTAAATATTTAGGAGTGTCAAAAGACATTAAAGTCTTAAAGTATTTTTATCAGATTATCGTAATTAGTCTGGATATTTAAATTGAGAAATTTTAAAAATACACAGTGCTTAAAAATAACTTTAAAATTTAAAAAAAAAATCAATTCATTTGAATGAATCAGTGAGGTCACGGGTGAACAGTAACGCGCGTTTCTGTTCACCCGATTCATTCGAACGAATTGATTTTAAATGGGGATTCATTCGAACGAATCAAAACTGGATGGGGACGAATGGAAATGTAGGGGCAAAATAGTAATTAGTCATCTGCACCAAGAAACGAGTGTGTAGAGGCAGAAAATCCAGGTGTGTAAATGGATTGCCTAAATATATTATTCGTATGATCTTTTCACTTTTTAATTGTGTACTAAATAATAAAAAGTATAATGTTGATATTATATAGATTAAAAGATCTTTCGATATGTCTTAAAAAATTAGTATTTTAATAATTTGAATGGTATTTAAAACTCACACAACTTTTCCACATAAATGCTTACGAACTAATGACTTTTCGTAATTCTATATCTAACGTGGGTGACGACGACTTATGAGACGACACGGATGGGTTGACTTGCTGTCAGCGACGGACTCTTGTCCACGTCACATCTGCTAATTTGCTTTCAAATCTACCTACTAAATCATTATTAAGCCATGAAATGCCAAAGAACCTTTTGTTGTTTAAGCCATCACTAAATAATTAAAACAGAAAATAAATAAAAAACAATGGCCTCACCAGAAAATTAAGCTTTGGTGCATGTCTTATAATTTTTTAATTGAATTTATTGATGAGAAATAATTATTTATTGTCATCTTTATAATAGATTCTATAAAAATGAATAAATTTGTTATTCGTTAAACTTTGAATAGCTTTCCAACAAACAGTTATACTCTCTCTATCCCAAATTAATTGTCCTATATGGATTTTAGAATTGTCCCAAAATAATTGTCTCATTTAGTATAAAGTGTATTGAAAATGTATGAGATCACATGAAATGTCAGCCTTATAGAGAGAGTTTCTTAAAAAACACAAATATTTCAAATGAGACAATTAAAATGGGACGAAGGGAGTATATGTTTGTGTAAAATAAATATAAATTAACTTATTCTCTTAAGTTTTATCATGAGGATGAGACTATATATTATTATCTTAGTTTAGTTTTTTTTTCTTTTTAAAAAAGAATATATTTATTTATATTTACATGTATAACATACAAAATGAGAACATAGAGATCAATTTATTAGAAAACTTTAGAAGTTGAACAATGTAGGAATTTATATTAAAAATGTGTGGGTAATAGAAGCCTTAAGAAAATTGAAAGTAAGTGAAAGTTTTTAAGATTTAGAATTGATGTAAAAAAAGAAAGAAAGAAAGGAAGTGATAAATTGTTATGTGACAGACCATATTTTTCATCAGATTCATTAAACAAATACACTTTAAAAGATCAACGAATAGATTAAATAAATAGTTTAATGATAAACATGGCTTCATGTTAAAATTGATTATGGCTCTTTGTAATCCTAAAGTTGAAATCCTATAACATTAGTGTGATAACATTCAATGATTACATTTTATTGGTTTAGATGATGATATGAGTCTAGGTCCATTGCAAGGTAGAATAAGTGATTTCCTTGTAATCAACATGGTAAAGACAACTTACAAATTAAGTGATTTTGCAAACTTGAGAATGATAGTGATTCATCTTCTGACTACTTTCCTCAAAAGATTGGCTTTGAGCCCATTTTATGGGGTCGTCAATGAGCCAAATTTAGATCACAATGCCTTTAATCATGGTTAAGGTTTACTAGTCCACAAAAATAAATCAAGCTTAAAAATAATGATGATGTGGCTTTTCTAAAAGATTTGGGTTCACATGTGGGATTTTACACTGAATATTATGTGACTTTTCAAACGTAAATTAAAAAAAAAAAAGTCAAGCCCACTATAGATATAACATCATCGATTATATGGATTTGAGAATTATTTCTTATAAAATATCTCATAAAATATCTAGGAGGATGAATTCAAAATGTGCATGACTCAAGGATAGGTAAGTTGTAGGATGGTGTTATAGACACGTCCTTGTGATTATGTGCATCTATGATTTTTTCCTAAACCAAAAGTGGTCTATTTTGTCAAAATCTATAATAAAATAAAATGAAGTGAATACATCACTTCAAAAAAATTTGTAAACAAATATAAAAAATATATATAAAAAAACTCAACTACTTAATTACTATTTTCATTTTTCATCATATGATTTATGAATATATGAGATATTGGCGATTGATGATGATTTATTAATCATAATTTATAGTAGAGATGATGGGTCGGATACCCTTGGTTAGGGTTTGACCCAAGGAGGAACATTTTGACTGATACGATACATAGCTGCCATACTTTGATAAAATCGACTGATATCGGCCAATTTTATTAAATATATCTCTGTTTTTTTAAAAGAAAATTCATTTCGGTCGTGGGCCTAGGCCGATATCGACTGATATTTATGATTTCAAAAACTTTTTCTTCAAAATTGAGCCTTCTTTTATTTTTTATTTTCTTTTTTATTAAGAATTAATTAAAATATAAACCCGATATTAAAAAAAAAATGGAAGACAGAGAGATCTTGGCCGAGATCTCACTTTACCGAGATTTTTTTTTCTCTGGTCTGACCCAATCTTAGTCCTTTGACCCACACTCTTACCAAAATTTCAAGTGAGTCCCATGTTAGGTGCAAACCAAACCCGATCTATTGGCCACTCCACTTATACTTAATATCATTGTATTAATTGAAATGATACTAATTTATATCAGTTTCTCTTTTCTTTTCTTTTTTAATTTTAGCAATATTTAAAATAATTTCTTAAGCTTGTTTCTATATAATTCTATTAAGTATAAAGTTTCAAGTAATATAATTACTATATAAATTCAGCTTCATAAACCTTTAATTATTTAATTTATAGAAAATTGATTCTTAGATGAATAGTTTCTAAATACGAAATGTGGCAAAAGGGTATTTAAGGATTGAAAAAGAGGAGAGTAGAGCACAAACTCGAGTTGAGTCTGGTCGGATTTTAATAAATCTAATTCAATCCATGTCAAAAATTTATTGAACCCGATTCGACCCGACCCAAATTGCTGACTCTGATTAATCAACCCGACCCGACTCAAATTGCTAAGATTAGAGAAAGTAAACAGATAAGGGACAAGTGTTTACATCTGATGAAAATAAGCAAAAGAAGATAAAATCATATGTTGAATAGTTGCTGAGATGAGACATTTTTCGGTGGAGGTGAAAGCCACGTGTCGAAGGATGGAGATAGCAACTTTTATCAATGGATCAGATGTTGCCGACAGTCGGTGGAGGCATCTTTTGACTGTGGTTGTTCATTTTTCAAATACTGATGTCATCTACTTGGCATTTGTTTGTCTACTGGTCGGATAAACACTAGAAGAGAAACAGTATAAAATACAGATGTTGTATTTATACGTATTTTATTTCTTTTTCTTTCCTTTGACAGAGATGAAAGGGTTTGCTTTAGCAGGTGTTGACTTTTCTTCATCTTTAATATCATCTTTAGGCAGCCGTTGGAGAGCAGCAAATTGATTTTTAGCAAGGAATACCTGGGCCTTTGTTGTGAATGATTCTTCAGATTTTTCAGCTTGCTCGAATTTTTCAATTTGAGCAAGAACTTCTTTCATCCAGTCTTCTTTTAATTTCATCATATCAGCAGCAGTAAGGAGAGATTCTTTTGAAATAGGATGAGAAGGGAAAGAAGAAGAGGGAGATGTTAAAGACTTTTTTGAAAAAGGGGAAGCTAACCTAGCAGGTGTTGCATTTGTTGCATTTGTTACATTTGTTGCAGAAGCATTAAGAGCTTCTAAGAAACTACTTCTAGACTTAATGGCATTTGTTGCAGTTGTTTCACAGATTTCAGCCCCAAAGGCAATAATTTCATCAAATATAAATTTTTCCTAATTTCTAACATCAATTTTTCTTGATAAAGCAGGATGGGCTAAATCCATTCTTTTTTCAAATACCCATTTGCAAATCCACGGAATATTAAAATAGGCATAGAACATCATGGTTGACCAGTCATCAAATGCAAGATTTATTGAATAAAAAAGACTTTTGTTTTCATTTTTTAAAAGAGAAACATATTTTTCAAATGTTGGTTTAACAGTTGTTGGAAGAACATGTTTTTGAGCTCCGAAAGGAGTCTAGAATTTTGAAAACCACCATAATGGGATTTCATCAATTTTTTCAACTTTTATGCGAATAAACCAAGAATGAAGAAAGACAAAATTTTGGTAAAATAAAACATTTTCCCAAGCATTCATATTACCTCAATAATTAAAAACTAAATCATGAAAACCAGGTTTTGAAATAGTCTTGTGATGAAAAAGGGGAGACTCCCATTGTTCTTCAGTAATGATTTTCAAAATCTTTAATTTTGAATAAGCAATTTCACAGTTGTTTGGAAAATAACCTTCAAAACCATTTTGACCTTGATCCTTAACAAAGTGATCAAGAGCACAACTGTTGGTTTCAATGAGGATAGCAAGATGAAAATGATAAGGATGAGAAGTACGGACATAATTATCAGGAGAAAAACAGAAAGGGATGATTTCTTGAAGAGTAGCTGATTCAGGATGACAGGCGTCAGGCAAAGTATAAATGAGATGATTATAGCGATTAAAAGAAGTTTGAAATTCAGATGTTGGACCAAAATGTCGAGCAATAGGAACAGATGTTGAAGGAAGGAATTGGGGAGAAGAAGGGTTTCCCCAAAGAGCATGTCTTTCATACAAGTTGTGTCTTGATGGTCTAGGCAAAAAAGTGGAACCAGTATTCATTATCTGTTGCAATTGTTGGGCTTTTTGAAATGGAGATGAAGGCCTTAAAGGCCTCTGATGAGGATGCATTTTTGGAAGAAGATTTTGACTAGAATAATTATTAGAATGATTTTTATCAGATGTTTGAAGAGGAAATTGAGAAAGAGTAGGAAAAGAACTATCCCTACAAAGTAGAGATAAATCCTTGCTATTCTTTGTCCTTCGTTGAAGAATTCTTTGGCGTGTTCTGTGGAAAATCTCTTGATAGAAAGTCAGCAAAGGAATTATTTCTTCCATTTACATATTCAATATCAAAATCAAATACGCTAAGGATGGCTTGCCATCGTGCAAATATCTGTTTGTTTGTTAAATTTTTAACATCTTTTTCAATTATCTCTTTAGCAGATTTGCAATCTATTTTTAATAAAAATCTTTTGTTTAAAAGGTCAAGTTAAAATTTTTGAATGTTTAAAACAATTGCTAAAAGTTCCTTTTTTATTGTTGAATAATTAGCTTGTGTTGGATCCCAAGTTCCTGAAATAAATCTAACAATTTTCTCTTAATTTTCTTCTTTTTGTAGTAAAATTCCACCATAACCTATTTCAGAGGCATCTGTTTGAACAATTTTAAAAGCTTTAGGATTTGCTAAATTTAAAGAAGGAAGATTTTTTACCTTTTGTTTAATTCTTTGAACAGCTTTAGTATGTTCAGTCTTCCAAGATGGAGGAGTCTTTTTTAATCTTTGTTGCAGAATTTTTCTATCATCAGCTAAGTTTGTATAGAAGTTTGAAACATAATTTAAACAACCTAAAAATCTTTGCAGCTATTTTACATCTTTTATTTCATTAGGAAATTTACCACTAAATTCAATTACTCTATTAACAGGTTCTACTGTATTATTTTTTAATTTAAATCCTACAAAAGTTATTTTTGTTTAGAATAATTTCATTTTTCTTTGACTCAAAACGAGACCATTTCTTATAACAGTTTTCTTAAAAATTTCTAAATGTTTCCAGTGTTGAGAAATTGATTCAGAATAGATAAAAATATCATCTATGTATACTATTTTGCCCATGCATTTCCATTCGTTCGAACGAATCGTAATTCGTTCTAAATGTTTAAAATATCATCTATGTATATTTGGAATTGGAAATCTTTTTTATTGTAAAACTTTATTTAATGGTTTGAAATTTATTACAAGGCGAGGAACTCCTCTTTCTTCTTCAGCAGCGTTAATAACATAAAAATCAGTACAACTCCAATGAGAACTGCTTTCTCTAATTAAGTTTTTCTTTTTTAAATCTATGATTTTTTTTTTTACACATTTCTTGTTGTTTATTGGACATTTGTGCAGCTCTAGCTTTTGTTGGAATTTTTTATTCATGAAAGTCTTTTATATATGGCAAAGAAACAATATGCTCTTTCCTCTCCCAAAATACGTGAGGAAGCTCAGAACAACATTTTATGGTTAACTCTTTTTTAAATTGTTGTTTTTGGATAAGAAAAGAAGGTTCTTGAATTTTGTTGGTAATTGTTAAATTTTTTATTGAAGATTGATGATCAAATTTAAAAATTCTTTTTGCATGATTATACGATTAATATTCTTTATGATTTTTGTTTTTGGTTGAGAAACAAATTTAAAGATTATTTCGGTTCCATCTGATGATGTCGTTAACAAACCGTCATTTGTTGTTAAATAAGGAGCTATTTCATTTAAGAATTGATTTCCTAGTATTAAGTCTTCTGTCATTCCTTTCATTTGAAAAAGTAATATGTTTGGTATACATTTTTCTTTTTTACAGATTGTTACTTTTGGAATTTTATAAATTAATTTATTTCTTTTCCATTTGCAGAATTTACACTATATTTTGTTTCTTCAAAATATTTTAAAGGTAATATTCCTTCATTTATACAATTTATGTCGGCACCAGTATCAAGTAGAGCTATTAATTTTTTATTATAGCCATCTTCAAGTTTTAAGTTTACTTTTACATGCCACTTTCTATAAGTTATTGTTGTTAATTCATTTAATAATATATCTTCTATATTGCCTACATTTTGAGGATTTGAGCTTTCAATTTTATCTTGGAAAGGAACATTGGCGTTTATTTCTAATATCTCTAATCTCATTTTATGTTGATCTAAATTTCTTTTTAAATCTTTTATTTCTTTATTTAAATTTTTAACTTCTTTTTGTAAATCTGTTATAGTAATAGGTTGAGATTCTTCTTCAAAATTATCTAACATTTTGTATATATTATTCATATGTATGGGCCTTATTATACTTTGAGCTGTTGTTTGTGTTTTAGTTTTTTTCTTTATCATTTTGTAGTTCTATAATTCTAGAAATCATTTCTTTTTGCTTTTCAATATCTTTGATTTCCATGATTGTATCTAGAGTAAGTTGGTCTTTTTTACTTAAAACATTTATAGAGGGAGAGTCTGAATCTTCTAAGTCATTTATATCATCATATCCATCAGAATTTTCATAATTTCTTATTAAACAAATGTTACAATTACAGTTTGGGTCTTCTTTACATTTTTTGTTTTATTTGTGTTAAATTGGTCCATAAGGTTATTTATTAAATTATTTTCACTTTCTGAATCAGAAGTTGAGTTAGAATATTCAGATTCGTAATCACTATCAGTAGAGGATAGAACTAATTCATTTAATTGTTCTAAGATAGCTTTAACTCCTTTTTTGTAATTTCGATTTTTATTTTTATGACATGTATTTGCAAAGTGACCTGTTTTTCCGCATTTATAACATTTATTTTTAGAGGTTGGTTTTCTCTTACTTGACTCAGGTTTACCTTGATTTTTGTATTTTTTATTTTTAGGTCTTTTATAATTTCTTTTATAAGATTTATTATAGGGTTTTTTATCTTTTTGTTGAAAAATATTATTTCTTTTATTTTGTGTATTCTTTTTTACTTTTCTTTTCTTATTTTCTTTGAAGGATCAAACTGATTACAGAAATCACCCATTTCTTTTTTATTGAAATATTGTTCTGTTTTAATTTTCTTTTCAAGTTTTAAACTATTACATATTTCTAAACCTACTTCATTAACTACTTGATGTAAGTCTCCTAAAGTATATTTTCTATAATCAATTTCTCCCATTGGATTTTTTTATTAGTTTTTCTTTTATCTTTTTTCCAAATAATGTAGGTAGACCTGCAATATATTTTTCTTTCCAAAAAACATTGGATGAATCTGTCATTTTGTAAATAGTATTTGTAAAATAGTCATAATATTCTGAAAATTAAGACAGAGATCGACATCTTAAGTTAATTAAATAATCTCTCATATTATGTTCAAGTCTTGGATATCTTCCTACAAATTGTCTTCCTATATTAAAGAGTAAACATGTTACACTATCATTTATAGGTTCACCATCTGCTAAGAATAAAATTTCACCTTGTTCATCTTTTTTAACATTTTCTTTTATTAATCTTGTTTGTTCATCATTTAAATAATTTGTCCACCAGTCATGTAGTTGTCCGGTGAATCCGGATATGATTAATTCAGTTATGTCTAATTCACGATTTCCAGTTGTTCTTAATATATTAGCATACAATTGTATTTTTTGTCCTACAGATAAACCATCTAAATTCCATTCATATATACTACTTCCGTCAAAAGAACTAGGACTTATTGTTTGTGGTTCTTCTATTTTTAAGAAGTTTGGGTTTTTGTTATAAGTTTTATTAAATCTTAATTTATTAATATTTATTTCATCATTATCTTTATTTTCAATTTCTTCCAGATTTTCAATTGTTACCATAGAAACAGTTGGATTCTGATTTAGGCTTTTCAACTTTTTGGTTAAGTGCATTATTAATTCTTCTTCAGAAGTTTTAGATTGTTCAGATGTAGTTATTTTAATAGGTTCTTTTTTCAAAATAATGTTAGAATTTATTTTAGCAGTATTTAAAAATCCTTTTTCTATTACTAATTCATCTTCATTTGATTTTCCTTTTTCTTTAAGTATTTTGTTTTTATTTAAAGTATCTTCTATCCTAGTAGTTTGGTCTGCAATTGTTTGTAAATAAGTGTTTGTAAAATTATTTTGATTCATTATATGAGCAAAGAATTCAGGGTCTATTTGTGTCTTTTTGTTTATGGCAGAAACATCTTTATAAGGGGTTGCTATATAACACTTTGAGATATTCTTACGTTTTCTTGGGGAGGATGTATGCTATTTTTTACTTCTCCTTTAGCTTTTGTCCAGACATTCATCTTGTCTTTTAATACTATTAAACAATGTTGTTCTTGTTGGTTGTTTTTATTTAATTTAAAATCATACCATTCGAAAAAAGTCATTTGTTTCCTTAATATTTTTAAGGCTTTTATAAAGGCTTCTTGAAATTTTTTAATTTTTTCAATATCAAATTTTTCGAGTAGTTCATCTATTCTTGGGTCAAACATCATTTCAGCTTTTAAAACATTTTCTTCTATTATAAATTCTTCTTGTTCATGTTTTAAATTGTCAGTTATTACTCCTATCATGTCTTCAAGAGATAAGTTAACAGTTTCAGATTTTTGAGATTCTACTCTTATATAAACAGGTTGCTCTATATTGGCTTGTTCATAATTTTGATTTGTATTAAAGTGTGGATAGTTTGGATAAGTATTATAAATAGGAGGTATGTCATTTTTCAAGAGTGGAGTTTCTTCATTTTCTTCTTCAAACTTTATTCTTACTGATCCATCTTCATATTGTAATATACTACTAGCTTTTGTTTCAGTTTTTGGGGTTGGTAGACATAATTCTGATAATTTCCAGTCTCTAACTATTTCAATTTTATCAGGTGTTGGTCTATGTGGGATTATAGCTTTATTTCTAAAATCAGTTTGGAAAAGAGTACATTCGTTTTTTATCAAATTACTATTAGCAATGTTTGAATTGAAAGATTTCAAGGCTTTATAATATATTCTATACATTATTCCTATGTTTTCACTACCTGGATCCATATCAAAACCCTTTGTTTTAACTCCTAGTTGAACAGATTTATGAATGTTTTTACTTGTTAAAGGAATTGTTAAATCTAGGATACAATTATAGAATATTGGACCTTCAGCAAAATTGGATGAGACTAAACCATATAAGGCATCTTCAAATTTATTATGTCTTGCGTCCCTAAGAAAAGGTAAACAGGGAATGTTTAATCATTTTCTTGTTAAAGGCTTCATAGTAACTTGTACTAATCCAATATGTAAATAATTATATCTCATTTTTAGTCTTTCAATTTTTTCTTAATCATCTAACAAAAAAAGATAAGCTTCATCTTGAGAGGAATAATTCTTTCTACAGTTTGAATCATAAAATCACAAGTATCTTCAAAAGATTCTATATAAATTTGTTCAGTAGGAATTTTAGGAATTGTCCAATTTTGAATTGATTGTTCTACATATTTAAAATTTATTTCTTCAGAATTTTTTAAATCCATTGTTACCATTTGAGTTGAAATAGGTGTTCTAGGTCCAGGATTAAAAGCAGTATTAAAAGAAGAACTAGATATACGAGATGGCAAACTATCTTTAGCAGTTATATATGTTGTAGAAGTAGAAGTAGAAGCAGTATCAGATTTATTTTCCTTTTTTCTTAATTGCTTTAAAACTTTTTCAATTGCTTTCTTCATCATTTCTTGTTCCAACGCTACAAATAGCCCAGACAAACGCCTAACACGGCAACAAATGGGCAAACAGCGGGTAACGGTTGGCACAGTTACGACAAGATGTACTATATGAAACACTTGTTCAAAATGCAGGTCTGAACAGTACTTTAATGGAGGAAGGAATTGAATCAGAGGAAAGTAATTATATCTTAGTCCGGTCCCCAGCAACAGACTCAGAGAGTCGGTCGAGTAGGATTCTCTGGCCCTCAGAGAGAGGACGAACCGTTCTAAAAATATATTTACTTGCTAATAAATCTAATTTAAACATTCAAATTGCTAAGCCGAGTCAACCTGCCTACGAGCAGCATGCCATCCAGAGGAGTCGAACCCTTGACCTGCTCTAATACTAATTGTTGTAATTTAAACCCTTCTAATGCAATCACAAATCAGAAATCACACCCAAGTAAACAAGAACACACAGTTTTACATGGTTCGGTAAAATCGTCAACGTCCACGGGACGTACAAAGATTCCACTAAGAAGAAGTTACAAGACATGTTACAAAGATTTCACACCATTCCTGCCCACCCTTCCTCTCAGTCTCTCTTTTCTCCTCTCTGTTTCTTTCCTCTCTCAATCTCCTGAGAAAAAACAACACTTCTAAAGAAACCCTAGGAAGAAAGAGAATATAAATACGGTAGCTTACAACAAACTAGGCCCAACCGATAATCCATACCCAAAAGGATTTGAGCTATAAAATCCAACAAATATTCTTGAGAATCAAAATTCCGATATGAATAAAATATCTTCTAAAAATTTTAGAGAAAGGGAGATTAATATGAGAAAACACATGTTTCACTTAAGAATTAATTTTAAATATTATGATATATTCGTCTGCCACAAAATTTTGAAAAATCTTACAGGATTCACTCATTATTATGATATCTTGTTCCTTGTGTATCATCTCTTACTTCTTGTCCCGACATTATTCCAAGATTCACCTTCATATATATATATATATATATGCCCACGAAACCCTACAATGTCGGAAATTATCTCTAACTTTGCAAAGTTACATGATTGAGTAAATCAATGCATATACACAAACTATTATATATATATTTTTTATTTTTTTTTCTCATGTCCCATGTTATGTTTTTTTTTTTGAGCAATTAAAGAAAAATTTCATTAAAAGAAAGAAATGGAAAGAAAAGAAGAGTAACAAGGTCTATAAGAACTAGACCAAAAGATGAAAGAAAAAGATAAAAACCAAAGAAAGACAAAAAGATAAATGAGGGAGAAATCAAAGAAAGAAGATGCCTTCACAATTATTTTCAACTCCCAATTTTGCGAAGTAATCTGCGACTCCATCAGCCGAATGGTCCATCTTATTAAAAGAAACATCAAACTCTTTTGCCAATTCTTTCCCATGTTATGTTTGGGAACTTGTTCACGAGAAAATTATCAAATGCCTGGGTGATTTTGTGTCCGAGTATATTGAATCTAACCCATTAAATTATTCATTTATTTCAAAAGTTTAGACTTAATTTTTAATAATTTTCATTTGATATATAAATCAAAATATTTATCTAATTGTTCATTTTTATCTGAAAAATTAAAGACCAACTTAATTTAATAATTTTTATTTTTGACAGTATAATAGTCTTTGTAATAATTTATCCAACTTTTTAATTATATGATGAGAACTAATATCTAACATGGTCTCTTAAATCAGTCATATTTTTTCAATTTGAACCTTTGTTATTCTGCGGTTTTCTACACTTAATTTAAAAAAAAAAATTCACACTCAAGTAAGTGATTACTTAATTTTGTTTCAGATGTTAATTGATTTAATATATAATACCAACAACATAATAACAAAATGTGCAAACGGCTGAGTTAAGAACTTATTGGAATCTGAAAGGAGGAATCAACCAGAAAAAGAGAAGCACAGCAGAAGTTGGTTTGTACTCTGCATACTGAAACTGGTCCTTCTCATCTGCGGAAAACTCCAAAGGCTAGAGAGGTCTATGAGTGCAGAAAAGATAAAAAAGAAGAGGGGACAGGAGCCAAACCTGTTTTGCCTTTTTTGTTTCTTTTATTACTAACATTCCTGTAGATCATGTGATTATACAATTATAATATCATATATTTTATGCACATAATTTTTCTACAAGAGTTTTCTCTGGAGTGAATTTATTACTTATAATGATAAAAAATTCACATCCACGAGTTGGGTGGTAATAGAATAGAATATAATCTATCTAATGAATAGCCCCTTTGCAAGCGTCGATTTAAATCTCAGATATCCGGAGATATCTCAATTGAGAAATTTTTCTCCTTTTTTTTTTTTTAAATCACCTTTATCGACAATATATATCGGATATCGGCAGAAATATCAAGATTTAAAAAATCGAGATTTATTTCCCTGTTTGTAAGTATATATATTAAGTGGAGTAACTTAAATCTTTTATAAATTCTAAATTCTTAGATTTCCTGAGTCCACCCTTCAAGCTTCTTTATAGCTGCTTCTTTCCTTTCTCTTATCGGACCACCTTCGGATTCAACATATTCCTTCATCTTTGATTCATGTAAAATGAGTTTCTTAGATAGGACAAATCCTGCCTACTTGGAGAGGACAAATCCTGCCCACCCTTGGATCTCAAAGCTATTCCACAATTCCTTGACTCATCCCACAAATTTAGGATTCTCTAGCCACATATTATTGAATCGAAAAGGCTTGGGGCCCCAATCAATTTCTTTTGTATCTAACAATATCGGGCGGTGATCCGAGATGGGACAAAATAGTTTCACCTGACTGGAATTGGGAAAAAGAAGATCCCAATCAGACGAGGTGAGGAACCTATCCAACCTGCTCATGACACATCTTGCTTGACCATTGCTCTAGGTGAATCTACCACCAGTGAGTGGTAAATTAGATAGCTCATTTCTGACAATAAAATCAGAGAACTCTTCCATGCTTCTATTGTAGGAAAGCCCACCTTTCCGTTCTGAAGGGTATCTCACAATGTTGAAATCACCACCTAAGCACAAAATTTGTGAGCTCCAGCTATGAATCTACTCAAGCTCACACCAGAATTCCTCCCTTTCCTCTCGACCGCATTGGGGCCGTAGGCATTAGTAAAACAAACTTCCACCCCTTCCTCTAGCAACATACCTTTGACTGAAATAGATATGTCATCCCTGCTCCTTGAAGTGGCCTTGAAGACTAACGGCGTCCATAAGATAAGAAGACCCCCTGATGCTCCAAATGAAGACGTATGGAACCACTCAACCTCTTGTATACCCCAAAGCTCCCTAATAATGGAAGGAGAAAGCTCTTCCTTCTTTGTTTCCTGAATCAAAAGTATATCAATCTTATTTTTCTTCACAAACCGTCGTATTGCAGTGTGTTTCTCACGGATGCCAATCCCCCTCACATTCCAAGAGATGACCTTCATTGGGGAACCTGAATATCCCCTTCACTCTTTGATGAACAGTTTGGTGTTCGGTTGAAAACCTTGAACACGGGTTTTCTTCTGAGTTTAAGAAAAGAAGATCTGCTCAGGTACACATCCATACCATTAGTAAGTCTAGAAGGTCGAGAAGAGCAGGAAGCCGCGCAATCCAAATTAACCAATAGGCTTAGGTGATCAAAAGTCGAAGGATGCTTATCGAAATTAACTCCCAAGGCTTGGCCAATTTTGATGATTTCTAAACCTCCTGGGATTCCTTCTCCTCTCCTCCATTTGAAATTATCATGTCCTCTTTTTTTCCTCCTCCTTAATTGATTCTGATGTTTCCTCTGTCTCATTTATCTGTTTCTCTGTTACCTTCCTCCCTTTTCCTAAAACCTCATAGTGAGGGTGAAAGGTATTTACTCACAGAATTACCTATTCAGTTTCCAATATTTTGCTCTGTTACTTTGCCAATTGAACTCCTCCTGCAATCTCACCTTGCTCGTGCTTCTTAAAGTTCCCAGAGGTGGGCAAGGTATTAAACTTGTTTTTAACCCATATTTTCCAATACACTCAGTATAATTACCTCACTCAGTCTATCATGTATTCCTAACACATACCCTCAAGGAAATGCATGCAATATATCATATATGTTACATTTAGTACCCATATCACTATAGATAAGTAAAGTGCTGAAATTAAAATTATAAATGCATTTATAATCTCCCACAACCTGGCGATAAATCAAATTAATACTGAAAGTAAAGAGAAGGAACATCACAACCTGCGTTCGTTCTTAATCATCTATCGTTCCATGTGCCCTATTCAAAGGAGAAAACCAGATTCAGTCTTGTCATTAAGCCGTTAGCCTTTTTGGCATTTCAAGTTTCAAGTCCGAGAAAAACTGCATTTACATAACCCTGCACGAAAATACATTACAAGCACAAAATATACAATATCAGAATAGTTTGAATTGATTACTAACGTCGGCGCATTTTCATCCAATTAATTTAACCTAGTAATCTCTAAACACATAACTGAGTCCCATACTGTGTTTGTAGACTATTAAGCTTCGGCTCCCTGACACCATTATATGCTTACGTTCTAACAATTAGAACTTAAAATATATCCCTTACATGTAAGAAATGTTAAGTCTCACATTCTGGTCCCATTTAGTCTTTTCCATCGTTATTATGTCCATGTTTTTATAATAAAATAATGCATTTGAAAGTAAAATGTGTGGTTGAATCTTCTCATCGTTGTCTAACGAGTTCTATCGAAATAACTTCTAGAGTGAAATTTGAGTCTCTGGGAGCTTCCCTTTAAGAATTCTTCAGTTTCAGACGGTAACTGGAAGAAGAAGAAAGAGAGAGTTACAACAGCTTCAGTTGTTGGACAGTCGATGAACAAGGAGGTGAATTGAGAGAAAATTGAGTGAGAGCTGGAGAGAATTGAGAGAGGAAGAGAGTTGGTGCAGTCAAACTAAAGGAATACAACGGGTAGTCTTCGTTTTATAAGAAAGCCATTCGTAGGGTTGCTGCCCAGTCTACAATGGCTACGCCTTATTTAATTAATTTAAAGATTTTATTTAAAACTTAAGCACATCAAACTTCACTTAAAACCTAGAAAAATCAGGATATCTCCGAGTAAATCTAACTCCGCATATGACTCTGGGATATAACAAGTAAGCTAGTCTAAAGTATTTTTGGAAAGAAGCAATGACAAAAGCCAATCGATCGGAGGTAAAATGTCGACTTAATGAAATCAACGGTGTCTAAAACCTCAAAATTGAAATCTGGAAGTATGAAATGCTTCGTCAAAACACAGATTATACACTCAATATTTTTCTGTAAATTTTTTACTTTCATAGTATTTAAAAATTATGGTTTTGCAAAGTGGGTCTTTTAGAAGGGCTAAAATAAATGAAAATCAGGTAATTAATAAAATGTTCGGTAAAGTCTGTTGAGCTTGAAGTTTGAAAACATTGAGTGTGTGTGAATTTGGCAAAGCAAATATTTCAAATGAGTGATTTTCCCGAGTGAAACATTTTTATGATCAATTTTCAAAAAAATAAATGAGATATAGACATTTACGATTTTGCCCCTCCAATTTCAACGAGTCTGATCAATGAGCTATCGAGCTCGGATTGGGCCAAACTTGGACTTTTGGGAAAACCCACTCAGTAATCTTCACGATTAACGGAATACAAATCATATTTAATGGCACAAAAACACACAATTAAGTCTAATTTTGGGTCGGGCTATTACACCTAGTGATATGTATCTTCTATTACACTTTATAAATTCTTTTATTGTAATTTTTTTGAACTTCATAAAAATGTAGGAATGTTAAAAAAATTACACACACCTTTCAAATTATATCAATCATATTAAGGGCTCTTTATTTAATTAAAGAAACATTTGTATACCATTTCATTCATTTTTTACACAATATACTTGACAATGGCTTTTATCTTAGAAAACTCAACTTTTGTCAAAATTTTCAAAAAATCTTGAACAATCACACAGACACCCTACAAACTATGTGAATGACATTAACACATCTCCATTGAATTCCATAAGCATTGAATATTATTTCATTAAATTATTTTCGCAAAAAACTCCTAATTTGAGATTATCTTAGAGCCAAAATAAAAAAAAATGATAAAAATAACTTAAAATGGTCAACTTTTAGAGGAAAAAATGTTTGAAAGTGACAACATCATTTTTTTTTTGTAAAAGATTAAAAAAGAAAAAACACTGGTTGATACATATTTGCCGATATTCGGGCAATACGTATTGCAAGCCAAAAAGCGATATATATCAACCGATATGATACACACCGATTGATATTTTGACCACTAGTGTAAGTCACTCAATTTTCATATGGCATCAAATCATTTTGATTGGCATAGGGAAAAAAAAAGTACAGCTGGTATGAGTAAAGCCTTTTACTTTCGTTTTAAAGAATTTGAACAATTTTTATTCGAAGAGAAAATAAGATTAGTCTTCATTGCTAACCCTAAAGCAATTATAAAATAGCGCACATTATGCCAATTGAGTTTAATTTGTTGAACCACTTCTCCGTTATGTTTACTCGAATCAGCTTTGATAATTAGGTTCAACTATTTTAAATCATAAAAAATAAAACATTATAATTATGTAATAATATTAAAAAATGTCAAAAAATAAGAAATATGGTTTAAATAGAAATGTACCCATTTTAAACGTTTGGTCTACTTATGTGATGGTTTTGAGATAAATTGGATTTGTTTGAGTGATTGTTTTTTAGTTGAATTGCCAAACGGTCCAGTCCAATTTTAATAACATCCATCAAAGGAGTAAAAATGTGTTACCGGCACCTCAGGTCATAGTATCAGCCCATATGTGCGGAAAATTAGTAGGCACCTGCTAATTTAATGGGCGAGAGGGTGCTCGTTGTCGGCTGCAACGGGCACAATACCGGGGAGAGAAACCCCTTCTCTTTCCGTCCTCTTCCCCACTGCAGCAGCCATACAGGAGAGCTGAGAGTAGGTTTGAGACCTTGAGCAGCACTTTCAACGATTATGAGATCGATTTTAAGCCATTTTTGTCCATTTTGTGAGATCTCCATCTTCCGAAGTCAATTTAGATGCTGAATCGTTCATTTGTGCAATTTTTTACGGGATTTTTAAGAAGAATTTCATTTATCAAGATATTAGCTTGTAAATACCTCATTTTTATATTTGTGTTTTATGAAATTTAAAAGTATATTAAAGGTTGAAAACTTCATGAAGTTTGGGTTATTGTTGGAGAAAGAAATTCATGGAGGACGTGAAAATTTTGGATTTTTGAGTATGAGAATGGTGGATGAAGTAATTAGGAGACTGATATGATGTTTATATGTTAGATAGCATTTGTTTTTAATTTTTTAATTTAATCAATTTTTTGGTCTCAGATGAATGAAAAATTGGGGGCTTCTCGAAATAAATTATTGTTTTCATTTAATCATTCAATTTTAAGTGTAATGCAGGTTTGATTTTGTGTCCATATATTTGGAAAAAACATTTAAGTGTTTTTCCTTGAATTTTTTTGAAATTAAATTCATGGATGATGTTGTTTAAATTGAGTTTAATGTGTTTGGGTATTGTGGATGGATTGTTTAAAACACTAATGTAGTGTTTAAATGATAGATCTAATGTATTTTTTTATTTTTTTAATTTAATCAAAACTTTTGATCTAAGGTAAATAAAAAATTAGAGGTTTTTTTAAAAAAATTATCGTTTTGATTTAATCACATTTTTTAGTGTATTGTAGTTGTGATTTTGTGTGTTTCATATTTGGTAATATTTTTTAAGTATTTTTCTATGATTTTTTTTATGAAATAAAATTCAAGAATGATGTTGTTTAAATTGAGTTTAATGGGTTTTGGTATGGTGGATGGATTATTTAAAACACTAGTGTAATCTTTGAATGTTAGATCTCATACATTTTTTTTTTTTTTTAAATTTAATCTAAATTGTTGGTCTAAGTTAAATAAAAATTGGGGGTTTTGGAAATAGAGTATAGTTTTGATTTAATCATTCACTTTTTTAGTGTAATGTAGTTGTGATTTTGTGTGTTATATATTTTGAAAAGTTTTTGAGGTGTTTTTCCATGATTATTTTTGGCGAAAAGAAATTGATGGATGATCTTGTTTAAATTTGGTTTAATGTTTTTAAGTTTGTGGATGTATTATTTAAGACAATAATGTAGTGTTTAAATGTTAGATCTCATGCATTTTTTATTTTTTAATTTGATCCAAACTTTTGGTCTGAGGTAGATGAAAAATTGGAGGCTTTTGGAAATAAATTATAGTTTTGATTTAATGATTCCTTTTTTGGTGTACTGTAGGAGTAATTTGTGTGTTAAATTCCTCAAAATGTTTTTTGCAAACTTTTCATGAATTTTTTTTATGAAACGAAAAGCATGGATGATGTTGTTTAATTTGGGTTTTATGTATTTAGGAATGGTGGATGGAATATGTAGGACAATAATGTGTGTATAAATGGGATCTAATGCATTTATAATTTTTTTTAATTTAATCCAAATTTTTGCTCTAAGGTAATGAAAAATTAGAGGTTCTCTTAATTTATTTTTTGTTGTTTAATCATTCAATTTAAGTGTAATGGAGGTGTTATTTTATATCACATGGAATTTTAAGTGCAATGGATGATATTGTTTTATGCAATTTTAAGTGTAATGGATTAGTTGTCTCATTTGAAATATTTGTATTTTTTAAAGAACTCTTTACATAAAACTAGCATTTCATATGATCTCATCTATTTTCATCACACTTTATACTACTCTAATATAAATGAGACAATTATTTTAGGACAATTCTAAAATTCATATAGGACAACTAATTTGGATTGTTTAATTTGATTGAGAATTTGGTAAGAGGTTGAATGATTCCAACTAATTTAAGATAAAGAGCAAGAAGTTCGGGTTTACTAGTGAAATAACCCGCACGAATGGACAGATCTTTTTTTTAATGAAAAGTTAGTTTATTCACTCAAAAAACGCCTAAAGAAAGAAAATAGAAGTTCAGCCCACAGCCCGAGCGAGGGGATAAAACCCATGGAAAACATGATCCAAGAAGGAGCAAACAGTAGGCCCAGAGAAGGCAAGGCAAGCCCACACCCTGGCCCAGGGACCTAGAGAAGGTGCAAACAACCCAAACTAGATAAAAGGGCCGTTGGCACAAGAAGAAATACCAGCGCAGTTTCCGTCGGCCAAAAGAGATGGGAAAGTTTGAACACCAGCATCCTTCCAACTGACAGTGATAATCCGATGATTGAATCTGTCCAGCAGGGCGTTGATGGCACGCAGATGGCTTTGATGGGACCAAGAAGTAGATGATGAATGATTGATTCTCTTAGAAAAGCCATCACTGAGATGAAGCTGGAGCAGAGGGAGGTCCTGTCTGAGTAAGAAGAACAAGACTCTTTGAATGTGTAGCAGCATTGATAAGTCCATAGCCTGATCCAGTATAGGGATGGAGTGAAGGCCAGTCCTCCCACTATCAGTGTAAACATACCTAGTTTCCAGATGGGGAGTACCATTGAAGGTAAACCTGGCAACAATCAGAAAACAGGGACATTCAACAGTAGGAACAATGAGGTCTGGCGGTTCCAATGGAACAGGTAAGACAGTAGGCATGTTCCAATCAGCAGAGAAATCGCCAAATCGGCCCACATATTCTTAACATTGTTGTGGGACATGAGAAAGAAAATCTTCCTACATATCATTGGTGATATTGAAACACAGCCGACCCAGGTTGCTAACCGTGTTTGTAAAGATTCTAGAATTCCTTTCATGCCAAATGTGCCACATCAGAGTTGAAGGGCCAATCGAGCAGCAAATTTCTCAAGATGCCCCTTCCTGCTACTAACCAGCGAATGGGAGTCATTCACAATGTTCACAGACTGATACTGGTACCTAAATTTCCTCAGAAGGGAATGCCAAACATCCGAAGCGAAGTCACAATGCATAAACATTGGAAAGGAACATGGAAATGTGGCTAAATGTCAAAAGCCCACAACACAACAGACAAGAAATATGTTGAAGTATGTTAGACACTGGCACAAAAGAAAAAACAAAAAGCCATGGGTGAAGAGGAGGCCCTCGAACATCTAATGGGTGACATATCAAGGTGGGACTGATCCGTCAACGGATCGGTCACTAAGAAGCACCGATACGGATACGCGTATCGGATACGACACATATCCAATACGAGGATACAACAAATTTTGAAAAACTAGGATACGGGTGCGGCGGGATACGCTGAATTAAAAAATTATATATATATCAACAAGAAATAGGGACTAGTCATGATTTATACATTTTTATTAATTTTAACTTCTATTTCCATCTTCTATTTTTTTTTATTCTTAGACATAAACATTACCATCGATTAAGCACATACATAACATAAGTCAGTCTAAATTTTTTGATGTGGTAACTATTGTTCTCAACCTCCCCTTTTGATGCAATAGTGTAAAATTAAAATATCAGATGATAAGGAAACTTTGTCTTTCAAGAGATTAAAAGCTATTGGTTGATAATTTGATATTTTACTTAAATTTGTATAAAATTCGATTAAAATTTAAAAATTAGACCAAAATTTCCAAAATGACTTGAAATATTAGCTAGAATGGAACAAAAAATTTAAAATTTCAGCCAAAATATTGATCTACCAGCATAATTTCAACATTTCCAAAAAGTCTGAAATACCATTTTATGCATGTTAAATGGAGCAAAAATCAGAATAGAAGTTATTATTTTGCTCTAAAACCATAAAAGACCCACAAAGTTGTAGGAAAGGTTTGAACAGGGAGAAAAGGCGGCGGACCTGGGTGAACAGGGATCCCAAACGGCAAAGGAAAAGTGGAGAAGAAGAAAAAAGAAACAAAGAAGAGAAGGGAAAGAAGAAGAACGAGAAGAAGAAAAGGAAGAGAAAGGGAATCCTCTCTAGAGATAAGTCTCGACTAGAGGAGAAGGGGAAGGCGAAAGGGCAGGGGATGGGTAGAGGAGGTTATGGCGATGGCTAGAGGAGAAGAAAATGAAAAATAGAGAAAAGAGAAAAAGAGAGAGAAGAGAAATTCTCACTGGAGTTTTCCTCTCCTTCCTTCTTCTTTCCTCTCCTTCGGTCGTTTTTCCTCTCTTTAGTTTTCAATCGGTCTTTCCTGTTGTTAGGGTTCGTATCCCCTTTTTAACCCAAAAAAAAAAAACGTGTGTCCGGGCGTGTCCTCGCGTGCCCGGCGTGTTCGGATTTGTCCACGCGTGTCCGGGTGACGTATCGGGGCGTATCCGTAATTTGATAAAATATTTAATTAAATGGGCACGTATCCGACACGGATTCACGTATTCGACACGTATCCGAGTCGTATCCGTGTCGGATACATACCCGACACGGATACTCGAAGGGTTTCGAAGTATCCGTGCTTCTTAGATCAGTCACAACTCGACTCTTCGACACAGAGGAACTCGATACCTCAACTCAACAACTTAGCAACTCAGCAACTACTGCGATAATTAAAAAAAAATTGAAATTTGAAAAATTGAGCAATAACCGTCCCTAACTTACTATTTTTTTTTTCCTAACAGACACCTCTTGGAATACCATAAAAAAAGGACGACGCCGAGAGACAAATTTGAAAATTGGAAAAATTGCTCAAAGAGTCAGAGAGAGAAGAAACCAAGAAAAAGACAAGGAAGGATCGAGAGATCGTACTGGTGGAACTTGTCTTACAGATCTTGCTTTGTTACATGCCTCACCTAGTCCTCATCTTCTCTCGCGATGATGCAACAATTTCAGCCAAGTTTTCAGTCAAGTCTTATGGGCAGTTAGGAGTAATCATAGCATTCAGATCTTTGATTAGTTGTTCCCTCATTTTTACAGTTTCCATTTTTATTTTTATTGTAGTTTCCTTAATGACTGTAATCTCTTCTTAAATCTAAGGAGGTTTTGCTGAAAGTAATGAGAATAAGAAAGTTTTCCACGTGACATAATTGGAAGTCCAGGACTCCCTCAAAGCAGTCCCACTATTTCTCTTCTTCTATTTTTCTTATTTTTAAATCATAGTTATGGACACACCCATACGCTTAAAACAACGTAGGCACGATGCAAGGTATTAGAGCATCGATCCTTCAATGGTTGAAGCTACTCGCAATGGTGATGAGTGCAAAATAAATACATATTTTACTCCTAAATTTATTATTGTTAGTATCTCATTTTATTTAATTTTATCTAATTAGTATAATTTTGTGTTTTGCAGGTTTAATAGTGAGGATGACAGAAAAAATGCTTAAATATAAAGCCTGAGCCCATTATGAGTTATTTTGGACCTCAAGCCCAATTATTGAGCCCATTAAGAAAAGCCCATGAAGAAATCCACATATGTAAATACTATTTTTATTATCTCAAGAGGAAATTCGAAATTTAGAAGTCAATATAAGAGGATTTTCGAATTTGGCAAGTGGATTAAGGAAAGAGAGAAAATAAGGAAGGGAGAAAAATAAGGAAGGTTTGATACATGTTCGGTATTTTGGTCATAAATTTTTACTCCGATATTCGATTGCTTTGATTCTTTTTGCGTTGGAAAGAATACTTCAATGGCTACAACTCTGTAGTTTACGACTTTTCCTGATTCGGAAGTTAAAAGGGTCAAAACTGAGCTGCAAGATAGTGCATGTGTAAAAAACGGGATTTTGCACCCACTTTCCTTATACAAATTTAGCTCCTTGCATCTTTTAAGTCATTCCATATTTAGCACAAATCAAATCCACCCTCCATGTGTCCCTTGCTTTATTTAAATCTTTAAATCCAATCCATTCATTCCACCTCCTTTCATCTATAAATATTAGCCCTCTCCCATTGAGAAAACTGAACTTGGGTATTGAAGAAAAGGAGAGGAGAGGAAGAAGAGGAGGAGAAAGACTGTGGGAATTTCAGTCCACATTGGGTTCTAAGGTTGGTGGATTTTGATTTCCATTGTATTTTTCTTATGTCTTTATTCCAAAATTTCATTGTATTATAATTCTTAATTCAAATTTTATTAATAAAGGAGAGGTGGATTTATTTAGAATCATGGTGGTCCAATTATTTAATTTATGTATGATGAGAGTTTGATTTTGTTTTTATTCTTTTTATAATTTTATAATTGAAATTATCTGAAGAAATTCGAGGAGAGGATGAAATATTTAGGATAGATAAAACTTATTTTTCTGATTCAAGGCTCTTTTAAAGAGTGGATGAAATATTTGGATTTGGAATTATAAGTTGAAATTTTTATCTAGACTAAGGCTTGAATTGAATTTTCTTAACATAATGGATTTTATAATTATTATAATCAGAATTTTAATAGATGAAGAATTTGAGTGCATGATTAATAATTTAAGTGAGCTCCATATTCTAGGCCTTGATTTTATTTTTAAAATATGGAACATAAAGCCTCCATAATTCTTTGACCCAGTTCCATTGTAAATATGTACATAGGTAGTTTAGGTGTTTTAAATTTTATTTTTGTTTATAAATCCAAAAACTCGTGAAATTGATGAACTAGGTTGGAAATAATTTAATTGCATCTTAATTCTGTATTTTAAATTAGATTGAGATTGTTTATATTTTTATATTAATTCCACCATCTTAATTAAAATTAGTTAAATTGTTAGATTCTATGTTTAAATCTAGAATGTTTCTAAATTAAGATTAAAATTCATAGATTAGATTAACAATTCCACGTTCATGATTTATCTCCATATTTCTCAAAGTTCTTAAAATATATAATTCAATGGTGTATTTTCATGGATATATTTTCCTAAGTTCCGATGGGTTCGACCTCGCACTTAATCGCTATACTTTCTAATGGTTCGTGCGCTTGCGAGTTATAAATTTAAAATTTGCACAACAAATGGCAAGATAGATGAGATGATGTATCTCTTGAGGGATGTGATGGAGATTCAAGGGAGGTGGTTGGACAATGTGGTTAAACAATTGACAGTGGTGGCTGGAGTGCTCTCCAAGGACAAACTCAAGAACGGGGGGAAGCTTCAGCGGTATGGTCGTCAGCTTGAGGACCTCTTACAGTGGGAGGATAAGCTAACCATGCCATGTGCAGTGGGTTTTTCGCTTGGAAGTATGGAATTCGGCTGGAGCCATGAGACAGAGGAGGTAGAAGAGATGGAAGGTTGTTGGGATGTGATGGTTCATGCTCGTGGGACTCTTCGAGGGAGTCCAACCTTCTAGACTTCATTCAAATTGGTAATTATTTATTACTGCAAATGGAAAATAATCGATTACATATAGATACCTCATCCCCTTATCTCGGGAGAGATTACAAATTCAAATGTAATCCAGCTGATCCTAAACTATCTAAGCTGATCCTAAGGAGTTTCATTGAAGAAGGGAACCTAAGGGGTTTCTTTGAGGAAGAGAGACACACGGCAATGCTTCCTCTATTATTGCCTACATTATAGCCAGCCGTATGAAAGTTATGCATGTTACATCCCTCTCGTCTCGAACCTGACATCGTCCTCGAGGAGGAAGGTTGGAAACTTGGCGCGCAACTGGTGATACTTTTCCCATGTAGCATCGGCTGGCCCAAGGCCTTTCCATTGAACCAAGACCTTTGTAATAGCCCGTCGCCCGGGTTTGGCCACCTTATGATCCAGTATAGTGGCCGGTTCTAGAACAATGTCGCCTTCAGGATCGATGTCTGGAAGGGCTAATTGCCAAAGAGCACTATTCCCCACCCCATGCTTGAGGCAAGAGACATGAAAAATGGGGTGAATCTGACATGAATATGGCAGGTCCAACTTGTACGCCACACTTCCAATTTCTGGATAACTTGAAAAGGCCCATAGAACTTGGGTGCCAATTTAGCATTGCGCCGCAGGCTTAAAGATTGTTGACGGTAGGGCTGGAGGTGCAGGAACACCCAATCACCAATCTCAAATGTGCGCTTAGTACGCATCTTATCCGCAAAAAAATTCATATGATGTTGAACTTGGGAAAGGTTGTCTTTCAGTAACTGTAAAATAGCTTCTCTACTTCTGAGGTCCTTATCCACGGCTTCGACCCTTGTGGTGCCCCGAACATAGGAAAGTACTTGGGCAAAGGCTGCCCATACAAAGCTTCGAACAGGGTTATCTTTGTAGAAGACTGGGCACTGGTATTGTACCAGTGTTCAGCCAAGCTCAGCCAGCGACTCCATTCCTTGGAACGAAGTCCACAAAAACTCCTTAAATAGTGCTCGACGCACTTGTTGACGACCTTTGTTTGTCCATCAGATTGGGGGTGATAAACTGAACTCATGTTGAGAGAGACACCCTGCAATTTGAAGAACTCTTTCAAAAAAAGACTGAGAAATACCGGGTCTCAATCACTAACAATAGAAGTGGGCATTCCATGGAGTTTAAAAATGTGATCAAGAAATAGCTGAGCCACACTGACGACCGTGTACGGGTGGGCCAATGCTATAAAGTGACCATATTTAGAAAGAAGGTCCACCACCACCATGATTGTGCTCTTCCCCATCGAATTAGGGTGGGCACAATCAAGTGATAATCCTTCAGATTTGGCGAGGTAGAGATGATTCGGTTCTAGTGGGTAGAACCGGGTAGGAGTGGTGGACAAGACCGGGTGTAGAGAGTGTATTTAACATGGGGTCAGGTTGGGAGAAGGAGGTCTGATCGAGGAGCTTGTACCAAGGGCGCCAGTTCTAATGACGGTGATGAAACATGAAACAGCGAAAGCAACATCAAAGGTCAGAAAGACTGGAGGAGAGGACCATAATGATAGAGAGGATTGAAGATTGGTAGCCGGTTGAGACCGATGAAGCAATGACGTGTCCTGGAAAACGAGTGAACTCATGATTCGATCGAGAACAATGTGCTAGAACACCAATCTTGAGTGCCAAAGATTTAATCCCTTTTTCTCTATTGTTTTAACCATATTTGAAAACAAAAGTAGAGAAAGTGTTGGCCTCATGTGAAGAAGATTGGACCCCTATCCAAGAAGAGATTATTGAAAGTTTTTGCAAATCTTTGGATACCTCAGTGGAAGGCTCCACCTCTCAAAACCAAATGGAGAATCATAAGAGAGGTGAAAATTTCAAATGTCTTATTGCCTCCATTGTTAATGAGCAAGAAAGATCCTCAAGTGAGGAAGAGGATGATGATGTGGATCTTGAAGAGAAAGATGACCTCCAAGAATCCTATAATTCCTTATATTTAGAGATAATGAGATTGGCAAAGGATCTTGGTAAGGCAAAAATTGAGAATGCCAAATTCTCTAACCAACTTCAATGTACTAATATGAAAAATGATTTTCTTTCATCAATTTTGAAAAATGCA
The DNA here is from genome assembly GCA_022113865.1 of Chimonanthus praecox. Lineage (NCBI taxonomy): Eukaryota > Viridiplantae > Streptophyta > Magnoliopsida > Laurales > Calycanthaceae > Chimonanthus > Chimonanthus praecox. The sequence goes on from CM039091.1 coordinate 37,943,160, forward strand.
AATGATGAAATCTTAAATTTGAGAGAAAAACAAAATTTGCTTCAAGAAAAATTAAAAGTTTATGAAAATGAAAACTTGAACCTAAAAGAAGTTGGAAAATGTATTGGAGATAAAAATGTTAAGAAATCTCAAACATGGCTACCCAATGTGAATTAAAATTGGGAAAACCTATATTGGGTAAGCCACATGGTGATTGGCATGGTATTTCTCAATCTAACCCAAAGAGACCCATGTACCAGTCTATGTTAGGAAAAAGCCACACCACACACACTTCAAATATAAAATGCTTTTATTGTGAATTAACTGGCCATTTCAAGCATGAATGCCAGACAAGAAGATTGCAAGTTAAATCAAAGGTGTCTAATGGTCTTTCTGCAAGTGGCAAGAAAAGAAAGATTGAGGTGTTTGAGCATTCACACTATGCAAAGAAAAATAAGGTAAATCAATTTGTGAATGTACCTAGAAAACACATTGCACCTCACACCATGCATCATCCCTATACTGGTACATCTATCAAGGATAAGTTAAGACCTCCTTATAACAAGAATTTGAACAACAAAAGGAGGGTCTTATCTCAATCTTTTGGATTTGGGCCAAATGTTCAATATGGTAGAATTTAATTGCCCAAAGTCCAAGGATTTGAGAGGAAAGGTATTGATCAAAAGTTTGTATGGATCCCCAAAGGATAAGACCTTGTTCATGCCCTACATTGGAGTATCTCTAGACCAAATGTAGTAGAACTCAAATATTCATTCAAGTGATTTCAAACAACCACGAGTTGTGGCATGGCACATTTGACTCTTTCAAGCACTTGATTGTACTTGTCCTGACTATAGTATTAATCTTGCTTGAAGTGTCATAGAGTTGTGGACTTAGATTCCAAGTCCTACAATGCTTGCTCAAATGTGTTATGTTCTTAGTATGGGTATCACATTTGAAGCAAATGTTTGGAATCTCATTGTGTACCTTGCTTTCATTCTATGTTCTTCTTTGATTGTTGGAATGATCATGTGCAAGATGCTTGTGTGGCATATATGTTCCCAATTGGTAGAATTACAATTTTCATATGCCATAGTTAGTTCATACTTCATTTCCATGCACTTTGAGTGGTATATATCTTGGGAAATGAATTTTTGGTTTGTGTGCTTGGTTTTCATTCCTATGCTCATTATTGGTGTACATTATGTGGAATGATTTTTGGTTCATAAGCACCATGTTTTGCTACATCTATGAATGCCTTATCTTATGACATCACACATGGGCAATGTTGATAAATTGGTAAATTAAAAAAATACCCAAGGTTATTTGATTTGGATTAGATCAAAATTTTAAAAGTTGAAAACGTTTGTAATAACATTAACCAGCTCAAGTGGACCCTGGACAGTCATAGAACCGAAGGGCATAAACATTTGGAAAAACTAGGAAACTGTCAGGTCGACCAGTTGAGCCCCCCAACCCCTCGGTGAGACGAAACAGACCCATCGTTGTCATCGACACGTTGTCCAGATTGACAAGGGTTCTGGAACAGAAGGATTGTCATTTGGTGCTTCTCTCAGACAGAGTGTACTGTGTTGTCACACCCCGAACTCGGATGTTGGCCCGAAATGCGACTAATTTTTTTTTTTTAAACAAATCCAATTATCAAGTCCATGGGCCTCTAAGTGAGCTCACTTAAGCCCATAGAAAATTTCACACATGCTCATGTGGACATTAGGGTGGCTAAATCTAACCCTCAACGACCACCAATCGATATTACGATCACAGTCCTGGTCGAATCCTTCGACATTGACAATATCGGTTCTTGTGAGATGATTTCCAATTTTCCCACTTGCTACAGATAAGTTCACCAAATACACCATAATACATATAATATCATCAAAGTATCATACAAAGCATAATAACTTACGTACCCGAGTTTTCATACCACACGTGGCACCAATATTCAATATACATATCCTCCAAATACACTAAAGACAGCATAAGTCCTATCCTTGGACAATTTCTTGGAATTCGAGGATTCCAACTCCTGGATCATCGCAGAGGGATCCTCCGTACCCTCCTCCAGTACAAGTCTTGTATTTTAAGGGACATGAGCTCTAGTCCAGTGAAGAGAACTCAAGTTAACAAGTCCCTCCTAATTTCAGAATATCAAATCTACAATGCAGTATACGAGGGAAATACCTTAGAACACCATGGCTTACCATTGGTTCCTTTCTTTCTACTAACACACCCATGCATACTCACACATATATATATATATATATATATATATATATATATATAAACCCACACATATATACTCACATATGCATATGCAATCTAAACATGCATTATCATGTTTGCTCATGCAAACTCACACATGCACTCTACTTTCTTCTCATGCATTTACAATATCAATAACACAATGCATGTTTAATAAAATGATAAACAAATAAACCATTTTTACCATTTTGTTCTTTTCTTTCCATTTATAAGGTTTCAACGACCCTTGTCATACACTGGGGTATCCCACTCAACCCCGTTGAGGTATCCCACTCAACCCCGCTGAGGTATCACATTCACAATTGCTAGCTAAATTCACATAATTAAACATTAATACGGGTAATAGTATTACATCCCACCCCCTTAAAGAAATTTCATCCCAAAATTTCAAAAGAAAGCTCATACCTTTACTCAGCAAACAAACCAGTAGACAACTTTCGCATCATCTTCTCTAGTTCCCTCACCACATGTTGTACTTCACGGTGCTTTCACGACACTTGCACTATTGGAAACATCTTCCGTTAAAACACTCGGATTCGAGTACCCTGAATATCTTTGGGTATCTCCTCCAAAAACAAGTCTTTCAAGACTTCTATATCTTCCACATAGCTTGAATCCAAAGTATAACTTTTCCTTAAGACACCATGTCTTTGAGATTCTTGAATATTCACAGGTATTTCTCCAAAACCTCACATTTCAAGATGTCAATCATCTCGCAACTTATTTTCCAGTACACAAAAAATACATTACCTGAAATTCACTTTCAGTAATTCAAAAGCTCACACAATTGTCAGTTAACACAGCCTGTGATTAACAATACAACTTACCATTACTTGTCCACTTGTTCCCTTAGATGTTTGAGTCCCTAGACCTTACTTTTCTATTACCAATAACAGACTCGCGTCTGATCTTTATCAAAAAAAATCATGTGAAATTTCCTTTCACAAACCACCAATTACTTTCATTAATAGTCTGTTAGACGATGCTATTTACAAACACATGCAGATAACTCGATGTAGCCTATCATATCTGGCCCTCACATTGTGACTTATTTCATGGAATACATCTCAATACACACATCAATTGGCATCTTATAACTAGACCTAATGGTTACCACGAGTTTCTAAATTTACCCACATGGTCTATGACGTCTACACACATCACAACACACACAAGGTTTACTGACATCATATGACACATATCTGACACACAATGAATGTCATGGCACAGTGGTCCACTAGACAGTCAATCCCACTATCTAAGGATACGTCTTATCGAACGTACACTTCCAGTCTCACATTAGGTAGTGCATTTACACCATCAGAATCTAAAATGCTAAGCACCTTACGATCCAATGATCAATCTCTCATGCATTCAATGTCCTAAAGTCATGAGCTTTCACAAGTACCTTGATGAAATCATACCCACCATATGAATAAACTTTGCTCCATAATTTATGCCCACTGAAAACGTCACGAGACTCAGTGGTACAAATACCAAAATCTACCAAGAATAACTCCAAATTAGAGTCTAACATACATATTTCCAGTGCCCTTTCTTCGCAGAGGGTCTTACCACGCATTTCATACAGTTTCATAATCTTGGTTCCAAGAGCTAGAACTTTTCAAACTTATCATACATGCATCTAGGGTTAGTCCAATATCACATGGAATGGATTACTAATGACTTGTCCCTTCACCCCATCCACCAAACCTTGCAGATGGCCTACACATCAGTTTGATCTTTAAATCCTTTACCTATTGAGAGATTCATTTTCCACATGTGGAAATCTATTAGGTGCACACACAACATTAACCAAATACACTGTATATCCGATCATCGTTTATCACGCTCACAAATCGCAACCCAATTTATGCATATATCCTTGCATAATATAACACAATACTCACATGTGAAGGGATCTTTCCGATTTGACTGGTCCAGCTGGGTTCTTCAAAGCGTACAACACTCCCGTCACAAATTCAGAACCAGCATGGATTATCAACCATGCTCAAGTCGTATCGTAGCATCCCAGCCACACTAGACATACCGTACACATTTAACAACTTATTACCATATACTTCCAACAATACATCACATGAAAGGAGACAAAACACTTTACCCAAAAGTCATTAGCAATTAAGGATGTATCAAACATCCAACAAAATACCTCTCACATCCTTCTAGTCCACACCAACTACCTGACTGTGTACATTCACATCACAGTTAGACTATTATACAGATTAAAAGATAGTTTTAGTCTATCTAACAGTTCACTAACTATTTAATGGAGAACCAAACACTCTTCTCTAGAACATTTGAAAGTTACCTTCCGGATATACAACCGCTCAACCTCCATCCATTCATTATTGGCATATCGAAACTTGTTTATTTTTTATGTCTTATCTTTTTCAATCACCTAACCTTGAGATATCTTTATCTCCAAACAAAAATTTTATCTCACTTTTAAGGGTCCATATATCTAATTAGACAAAATTATGTCAATACATTCCAAGTTAAGCTTCTTAGATGTAAACACCGATTTAGACAAAAACTTTTTGATTCATTCAGTATCACCTTCTAGAGATAAGTAGCACTTAATCTCTTGGTGTAGAGATGGTTAAAATCATCTGAATCACACCCACCTCTCCTAAGTTATTCTATCCAATATTAGCCGATGTGCTATACTGACCTATACTTTAGTCAGGATCTTCAAACCTCACAATCACATAAGCTTTCCAATAGCTTATCACTTCTATGTTAATCTATAACAATGTGTAGGGTCACCACCCATCTCTCACTAAAAATAAATCAAACTCCACTATTTGAACCATTTAGTCAACTTAGTCATCACTACCCATCATATGGACTCACACATAATTTGTTATGAGTTCCTATTTTAGTGGAGAATCCTACCTCCATGGGTCAAATTTAACTTTAGGTCCCATCTCCAGTGGATCCTTCATAGTACTTCTACACTCGATAAATCACTTTGATACCCAAAATTTTCCAATATTGTCTTCTCATGAAAACCAATCATTATAGAAGATGACAGGGATAATAACTCGATAAGCCTTGTCATAGCCCATTCACCACACTTCCATCAATCCATTGCACCTAGCCATCTTTTGCTTGATATTTTTCCTTAAGGATACCCAGCTAGGCTTCCTTCTTAGAGGTTCAATTCTTCCCTATCAAGAGAACAGGGTTGTCTTTAGCAATACTTCCAGTAAATATAATCCACAATTCAATCATGAGAGTAAACAAAAATCTTAAGCATAAAAATTACTTTTCCCAATGACATAAATCCTACCTCATAACAAGTTAAAGGCTTCACTTTGATTTTTCAGCACCAAGTGAGTATAATTCCAAATAATCCTCGCCAAAAGTATCGCTTAATTGAATAAAATGAAGTATTCCTTACAATCATGAGGATATCATTCATAGTTTGAGGCATTTTTTCTGCTCACTTTTGGTCTTGAGTGGGGAACTCCAAAGCTCCTGCCATACTTGTTACCATCATTTTTCAACCAATACATGAACTTTCATAGATACACTACACCTCAAACAACAAAAGTCAATGATTCTTGTTCATTTGATACCATCTGGTATGATCACACACAAAACTTTCCTTTACCAAATCAAGCTTTCCAAAATAAAAAGGGAATTACATTTAGCATAACCTTCCCAAATTTCACACCCTCTACTACCTATTTTGATTTATCTGAGGCCATGCCTGGCGAAGTCCCTAATCAATCATCAGGATCCTGAGGATACCGCTTAACCAGGTATTCCTCCTTTTCACCCTTGTAATACTACCTCTTAGTCTATTGAGTATAGAATTTTATCTTATGTCCAGCTTGCCTACCACCATAACACAATCTTATTATTAAGTTTGCAAACCCATACCAATCATGCAAATGGTGGATATTACCGTGAAGCAAAAGGATATCGAACTGACTCCTTGTCCATAATTATAGGTGTCTGTTCTATCACCATTATCCTTTCCAATAAATCCCAAGTGCTTCCTATGATTTCAAAAGCTTCTCATATCACTTAATTCATGTCTTCCCTCTCATTTCCATCCTGAGTAGGTAGCTTGCCACAGGGGTACTTTGACATATCTGTCAAAGCAATCAAACATTCAAACATTAAAAAGTACATCACAAGTACATTACAAACAAGGTTCGTACCACTAACCCAATAATACTGAAGGTTTTTACTCTAGAAAGATTTATCCTGTTCCAATAAACATTTTCAGGCTTTATCAACCTCAATTTTCTTTTCACAAATTCTACACCCTCTGATCCTATGTCTGATAAAAGGGTTAACACTTCCAAATACTTGGTTATAAGTACCAATTTAATACAAAAATCAAACACCTTACACAAAAATTAGAGAGAATTTGATATCAATTCAACTCTTCTTATCTCCATAACCATAAGAAGTTACCCCTTCTAAATACTTGATCTCAAGTATCGTCTAAATACTACACTCACACATCTTAGACAACAAAGAGGTTCAACCTTACCTTGACCCATGGTTTTACCTTCCCGACTTTCGAAATCAAGGGAATGAATCCAAAGTCAATCAACCAATCTACTTCTGAGATTTAAACCATGCTCTAATACCACTCTGTCACGCCCCGAACCTGAATGTGGGCCCGAAACGCGATTAATTCTTTTTAAACAAATCCAATTATCAAGTCCATGGGCCTCTAAGTGAGTTCACTGAAGCCCATAAAAAATGTCACACATGCTCATGTGGACATTAAGGTGGCTAAATCTAACCTTCAACCACCACCAATCGATATTACGATCACAGCCTTGGTCGAATCCTTCGACATTGGCAATATCGGTTCTTGTGAGATGATTTCCAATTTTCCCACTTGCTACACATAAGTTAACCAAACATACCATAATACATATAATATCATCAATGTATCATACAAAGCATAATAACTTACATACCCCGGTTTTCGTACCACATGTGGCACCAATATTCAATATACACATCCTCCAAATACACTAAAGACAGCATAAGTCCTATCCTTAGACATTATCTAGGAATTTGGGGGATTCCAACTCCTAGACCATCGCAGAGGGATCTTCAGTACCCTCCTCCAGCACAAGTCCATTCTTGTAAGGGACGTGAGCTCCAGTCCAGTGAAGAGAACTCAAGTTAACAAGTCCCTTCTAATTTTTAGAATATCAAATCTACAATGCAATATACGAGGGAAATACCTTTGAACACCATGGCATCCCTTACCATTGATTCCTTTCTTTCTACTATCACACCCATGCATACTCACACATACATATATAACCCACACATGTATACTCACAGATGCATATGCAATCTACACATGCATTCTCATATTTCCTCATTGAAACTCACCATGCTCTCTACCTTCTTCTCATGTGTATTTATAATATCAATAACACAATGCATGTTATTCTAACGCCCCTCCCTCTCATAATAGGATCAGAGTATTACAATAAGGATATTTGAGTGGGGAGAGAGGCGAGCTTCACGACACGAGCAGAGTCCGAGTCCGAAGACGCGACCCTCGACTGGCCCATCTAGTGTGTGTGCCTGGATAGAGTCCATACTAACATTTGCAACACATTTTTATTACCTGCGGAAACATCATACAAAGATATTTGATATACTTGAGTAATAACAACCATTCACATTTCAAAGCAAAGTAGTAGGGTCCACAAAGTTAAATTATGAATATCAAGTCTAAACACAAGAATCTAGGAGTTTTTACATAAGTTATTAAGTTTCCATACTCATAACTCCTACAAAATTACATTATCTCAAAATGTAAACAAAATAACCAAAATGAGCTAAGTCTTCGCAATTCCCAAAATATCATCTTTACTTCCTTAGCTTGTTTTTCTTTTATGCTCGGCTATTACTTGGCCTGGCCTCATCGTCTTTCTCATTATCTGCATTAGATTCTAAAAAGGGGAAAGAATTGTGGTCTTAGTCATACGCCCAGTAGGAATTCCTATCAAAGTAGGTACCAACATGTGATAAAAAACATACTATTAATATTTCATAACTCATTCAAACCTTATTGAAAATCAATTATGAAATCACATGTTCAAAATCCATTTGTATCTCATAATGAAAAATAATACATTCAAGTTCAAATCATGCTCATTTAATAATAATGATAATCATAGTGCTTTCAACTCATCTGGAAATCAACATGAAATGTGATGCCATGGGTGTCATGAATCTATGCAAACCCTTTCATGCCCCATGCATTGGTCAATCTCTTTTTCTCATTCAATGGTTATAAACATTGGCCATTTATGTCAGTAGCTTTCCCGGGGCACCGGTTGGGAGATACAATCCAATACTAGTAATTTAACTGAGACTTTCGAGGGAGCGCTACACACCCATACTTCTGCGCAGGTTTCGGGACTTCTTCTAACCCCTAAAGCTTTCTGCCCAATTAGAATGTGTTAGTGCCCCAGCTTGGCCAAGTTCCTAAGTTTGTCAATTCTATGACTCTGAAAGAAGCACTTGTTAGAAGCTTAAAGACCCAAGGTGATCAAGAGTAAAAGATCATGCTTCACCGGATTGAAGCTCATCGTTATGGCAATCACAAAACAGGTATTATGGCCATAGATGACTTTAGGTGGTACCCACACCTTAGACAGGACTATTCATAGGCTTAATTGAACAAAAGGTAAAATCATAAAAATCCTAGAAAGGAGGTTTGATAGTGAATTGGAACCCAACTTGGAAATATGTATGTGGTTTCATTGTCATCTCGACTAGTCAATCTCACCGACCCCTCGGTGGAGACAGGAACGATCCATCGCGGTCAGAGACTGGTCGACCAGATTAATAGTTCTGGAATATAGAACTGTCATTCTGAGTATACCTCTGACCAAGAGTCTCGTATGCACCAACCACTCGGTGATGAACTTAAATAACCCCTCGTGGTCGACGACTCGTCGGTAAAAGAATCGTGAGTTCTAGACTATGAACTCATGTGGGCTCTCGAAAAAATAGACATCTCGGTATAGTAGGACCGATCAAGAGTACCCAGGACCGACCCCTCGGTAAAGGGCGACAGGTTGTTATGGGTAAGACATGTTTCCAGACTTGAAACTACTGTCAGCATGGTTTTGCCCCAAACTGAGCCTCTCGTATGGACCGACCTCTCGGTACCATAACTGTCGACCCGTCGGCGACATCGACATGTCGACCAAGAAAGAATATTACCGTTGGGAGTGTACTTAATGCACAACGATCGGGTTTTTAACAGTGACATTTCTAGTCACCGACCCCTCGGTGCGACCGACCTATCAGTACATTACCGTTACTGGAACTGGTTGCCTTCCCTATAAATACAGATTTTTATGCTAGCAATTGGTATCCTTTTGCAAATATGTTGGACCCTCATCATTATCAGTGAGCTTAAATAAGGGTTAGCAAAAGGATTACTCTCTATCTCGTATTTGAACTTGGAGAATCTAATACAACCAATCATGTGGATTGAGTTTGTGAGAGAGAGAGATGAAGGGAAGGATGATAATCCTGGAAAGCTGTGTTATAATCAGTTTCTTGGCACCCTAGATTGTGATTGCTTTATGTTGGGTACAAAGTGGAGCATCGGCACACATTGGGTAGGTCTTGAAGAAGCACACATTAAGAGAAAGAGCCAAAAAGGCAATTGCTTCTTGGTTTTAATTTTGTTTTAAAACCTTTGTTCCGAAAGTGGATTAATGAACCTTGGCTCTGGAACCACTATAAAAAATCTGGAGCGCCGTCTCTGGCACAGTGGTGGGTGGAATTTCAAGCCAAATGAATAGGTGAAATTCCTATTCTACAGTGGTAGGTGAAATTCTCAACCGATTGAATGAGGTGAAATTCATACTCTAATTGTGAGGGTATAAGTCCCAACTTAGTGGATTTGGGGATAACTCAAGGTTTATTTAGTCCTAACAATGGATGTATGTTGACTAACCGAACCACTTTAAATTGGTCTTTTGGTGTTTGATCTTTGTGTTTTTGTGTTTTCGCATTTAAGTGCTCTTCTCAACACACATCACTTTGCATTTGATTATCTCAATCTAAACAAATCTCTTGACTAATATTCTGTTGCACTTAAATTTTAAACAATGAAGAAATTTGTAAATACCATGGAAAATGGGATTGACCTATTGAACATCCACCCCCCCAGGCCCACACCCCCCCCCCCCCCCTCCCCCTCCCCTTCTAGGGTCAATTATCGTGTTCTAACACCTAGAAGGGAACTTTCAATTGGTATCAGATCCTCGTGTTCTTGAGAAAGGATCTAATCATCTGAGTTGATTTGTGCTAAAACATTGGCTATGAGAAAAGCCATGATATTTCCAAATCTCCATTTGTAATGAAGAATGTAAATGTTTTCATCAATAAATATGATTAGAAATAGGTGAACAGGAAGTGGTCTAAGCCTATGGAAGAAGTATTGGATAAACTTTCAACTTCAATGACCACTCAGCCCAAAGACTAAATAGCTTGGACTAGTGATGAATTGACTTTGCACTTTAAATCAAACACTTATAGCATTCATCAGTGTTGTTTCATAATATGTTTTTAAAATATTTAAAAGATATGAAACAACAAAAGAGGTTGAAAGAATCCACGGAAAAACTGCCTCTTCTAGCCCAATGGATGACATCACCTACCATGACTAATTTGTGTGCTGGGAGTATAGGTGATTGCCTAAGTTCATCCATTGAAAAAGTCCAAGTTGAATCCTTTAGAGAAGAAGATGATGGAGTAAAGGAACTTGATGAAGGTAGTACCCTCCAAGTATCATTTGAGGCCATGTGTCGTGATGTTTGCCTCTCATGTTTTCGTCAAACATCATGATACAAAATCTGGAGTTTTGATTCATAAGATCAAATGGGAAGGCACCTAAGATTAAAACCAGATTTGATAAAAGGCCGTCACTGGATTGTGGACTTAGATTCCATGTCTCACAATGTTGTGTACGAATGAGTAAAAGGATACCATTGTTGGTATCACATTTGGAGCATGTTTTTGGAATCACTTGTGTATCTTACCTTTAATCCATGGTCTTTTTTTATTGTTGGATTGATATAATGTAAGATACTCGTTTGTACATGAAGGTTTGCACTCTAGTATTGGAATATACTTATCTGATTTCATTCCATATGCCATGTGATTTGTGCATCTGTAGGAAATCAATATAGTATATGCATTACCTCATGTATAGGGTGTGTATAGTACACATACACAGTGTCGTTTCATTCTAAGTTCCTAAACTTGTGAATCCATTATAGAATGAAACATACTCTATGTCTTTAAATGGATTGTTGTTTTGGTGTGACTTACCAAAGGTGTTGATCAAAAGGATCAAATATGCTTATCTATAATCCATTTATGTACCAGCTCTTTTCAAGAAATTGGAGTATACTTGAAAGAGTGGTAAAAGTGCTTATCATGTTTTGGGTAATAACGTGATAATAGGCATGAGAGTTGTGTGGGTAGCATCATATTTCATTTCTTTATACATGATTAATGTAATAAAAAATATGAAATAAATGTATGAATTGTGTGCTTAGTGTCTCATTCCAATATTCGTTAGTTTATACATTATGTGGAATGACTCATGTTCATATACACCTCGTCTCTCTTAAAGCCTGAAAATGCCGTTTCTCATGACATCACACACTTGAGCAATATGTTTGAATTGGTAAAATAAATGTGCCTAAGGTACTTGGATTGGTTTGGATCCAGGAGAGATTTGTAATCCATGGTTTGTGCCTATTTCAAGAAGGGTGAGTTGAATCTTCAAATGGCATAGAAGCGGTGTGAATGTATTTATCATCACTGGCATTAAAATGAGTATAAACAAAGCTTGATGAACAATGAACATCACAAGCACATACACATACACACACACCCAGTCATCCTTCATTGTAAAACCCAAATCGAAGGATAGACTAGTCTGAGGAACAGACAAGTCGGTACTATTAGAAATCATAACACTGTCTGAAAAGGGAAAAATCGAAAGGAGGGACAGGTCGATACTTATCGACATGTCGTTGGTCACGACCCGTTGGTAAGTCAGAAAAAGTAAGTTAAAAAGTCACTTTCTGTGAAAACGACAGATTATTTCAAAATCGTTATTCCTTCTCCCGGTGAGCTCTAGCAATTTCCATCCTCTCCTCCCATACCCTAGACCTGTCGATAGGATCTCCCGAAGCAAATTCTCACCGGAAAATAAGAGGGATTCTGGTTCTCCCGCCTCAGGTTGCTTGAAAATCATGAAGTTTGTGATTCTCATTGGTTGGGTAAGCTCAGTACATTCTCCTCTTCTCCAGTAGTGGAAAATGACAAGGAACAAGTCTCCGGTCATCATTGTGTTGTCTGATTCTGAGAATGATCATGCCACCTTGTCTAAGAAACCCGAATCTCAGTGGCATCAAGGAGAATCTTCGTCTCTCCTAAATACTATAGGATGTCGAGTCACGATCCTCTCGAGGAGATCCCACAAAAAGAACTCACCACCACCCATACCTCAAAGGAAAATTGGTATTACCATTAGAGAACCTACCTCTCCTTCTCAGGTGCCAGTTAGAGAAAGTGGACAAGTTCAAGTCACCACCTCTCAAGGGGACTCAAAAGGTGAAGAAAAAGAAAGGCATAAGAGGATTAAGGTAAAAGAGGAGAAAGAAAAATAACAGATGGAAGAAACAAAAGCCGAGTCTGATAGAGCTCTTATACGACAACTCTATTTCTTCCTTGAAAAATGTCGGAAGTTTGAAAGAAAGATTGGTACCTTTGCAACCTTCATGAATGAATCAATTCAAAGTCTCTCCACATTAATGGAAGAACTCAATGATAGTACCCAACGAAAATCCTTTTCTCTCCCAACATCATCCCTCCAGATGGCTCTGCTTAAGATAGGTTTTCATACTCAAAATTTTAGATTTCGGAAAAACTGTATTTTGTCTAAGTATCCATGTTATCTCCCTTCCAAAACCATATGTACTGCACATGTTGTCTATCAATGAAATAATATGGTTTGTTTCAATGTGTGTGCTAATTTGATAGATTGCCTTCTATCTCATGTCTATAGTTAACATGGATTTTGTTAAATAGTCTAACATGTAGGTTTGAATCAGTTGGTTTTGTATTGGCATGTTAAGGAGATAGGGATCGAGCTTAGATATTTCACACATCCTTAAAGTTTGGGGGAGCACAAAATATATGCTGATTAGATGTTGTCACTAGTCATGACAGCATAAGGAGGATGGTTTATGTAAGCTTGAAATGAAGCTTGATGAAAAATGAACTTAGAGGCAGCTAAGTTTATGGGGAGTTGGGTAGAAAAAGCTAAAGAAAATAGCTCGAAAAATGGGGGAGAAGACTCTAAAAAGGGAAGCTAGGAAAGGTAGCTTAAACCCATTAGGAGAATACATTTAAGACAACACAAATTTTAAAGGGAAGGAAGGAGAAAAATAGTAATGCATAAACTATGCATAGGATTGTAGAAAAGAGTTATTTGAGTTGGAAGAAAACTGAAGAAAGCATTAAATGCAAGAAGCATGGGGGAGTGTTTGAACTCGATGTCTGCCAACTAATCTTTGTCAATTGTATGACAAAATGGGGGAGAATATAGTAGAAGCTATAAGACATCAAAACCAATTAGGGGGAGTAATTGGTTCAGCCGAAGTGCTTGGGTCCCTAGGAAGAGAGAGCCATAAAAAGGGAAAAAGATGAAGAAGCCAATGGACATGGGAAAATGTCTATGCTTAGAGTTTGGGAGATCAAACTCAAGAAGAGTGGGGGAGAAATATTCTCAACACTATTAGCTTGGATAGTGTTGGTTGCTAGGATATCATGGTGTATAGGGGAGAGTGAATTCTAATCTTGTTTAGTCCATAAATGCTTTCCTAGTGTTTGTTTGCTTATGTGCTTGAATGGGTAAACATGAAATGAAGCAAGCTGAACAAGAATATGCGAAGATCATTGTCTTGTTTTCCATTTGAATATGTATATGTATTTGATGTAATATTTTTGTATTCAAATGTGATATAATAAGGGTGGGTTTGTATTTGGGTTAGCTTCTAGGTTTTGTTATGAAATTGACAAAGGGGGAGATTGTTAGTGCCCCGGCTTGGCCAAGTCTATAAGTTTGTCAATTCCATGACTCGGAAAGAAGCACTTTGTAGAAGCTTGAAGACCAAGGTGATCAAGAGTAAAAGATCATGCTCTACCAGATTGAAGCTCATCATTATGGCAATCACAAAATAGGTATTGTGGCCATAGATGATTTTAAGTCGTACCTACGCCTTAGAGAGGACTATTCCTAGGCTTATTTAAACATAATGTAAAATCATTAAAAGCTTAGAGAGGAAGCTTGACATTGAATTGGAACCCAACTTGGAAATATGTATTTGGTTTCGCTGTTAGCTCGACCAGTCGATCTCACCAACCCCTCAGTGGAGATAGGAAAGACCCATCGTGGTCAAGGACTAGTCGGCCAAATTGACAGAGGTTCTGGAACATAGAACTATTATTCTGGGTATGCCTCTGACCGAGAGTCTCGTATACACTGACCCCTTTGTAATAAACTGAAACGACCCCTCGTGGTTGACGACTCGTCTGTAAAAGACTCGTGAGTTCTCATATGGGCTCTCGAAGAAACAAACATCTCGGTACAGCAAGACCGATCAAGAGTACCAGGACCGACCCCTCGGTAAAAGGCGATAGGTCGTTCTGGGTAAGACAGGTTTCAAGACTTGAAACTGCTGTCAGTATGGTTTTGCCTCAGGCCGAGCCTCTCGTATGAACCGACCTCTCGGTGCCATAACTGCCGACCTATCGGCGACATCTACATGTAGACTGGGAAAGGATATTACCGTTGGGAGTGCACTTACTGCACAATGGTTGGGTTTTTAACGGTAACATTTCCAGTCACCGACCCCTCAGTGCGACCGACCTGTTGGTACATTACCGTTATTGCAACTATTTGCCTTTTCTATAAATATTGATCTTTATGCAACCAATTGATATCCTTTGGCAAATATGTAGGACCCTCATCATTATCAGTGAGCTTAAATAAGGGCCAACAAAAGGATCACACTCTCTCTCTCGTACTTGAACTTGGGGAATCTAATACAACCAATCATGTAAATTGAGTTTGTGAGAGAGAGAGAGAGAGAAATGAAATGATGTTAATCTAGGAAAGCTGTGTTATAATCAGTTTCTTGGTACTCTGGATTATGATTGTTTTACGACAGTTATAAGGCGGAGTGTCATCACACATTGGGTGGGACTTGAAGAAGCATACATCAAGAGAAATAGCTAAAAAGGCAAGTGATTCTTTGTTTTAAAACCTTTGTTCCGAAAGTGGATTAAGGAAGCTTGGTTTCGGAACCACTATAAAAAATCTGGAACGTCATCTCTACCACAGTGGTGGGTGGAATTCCCAGCCAAATGAATAGGTGGAATTCATATTCTACAGTGGTGGGTGAAATTTCCAGCCGATTGAGTGAGATGGAATTCCTACTCTAATTGTGAGGGTGTAAATCCCACTTAGTGAATTTGGAGCTAATTAAAGGTTGAGTTAGTCCTAACAGTGGATGTAGGTTGGCTAACCGAGCCACTTTAAAATGATCTTATGGTGTTTGATCTTTGTGTGTTTGTGTTTTCACATTTAAGCAATCTTCTCAACACACATCACTTTGCATTTGATTATCCCTATCTATATATTGTGCACAAGCATTGATAATCAAATAATTTGCAAAGGAGACTAAATTTAGTGTGATTAAGAAATGAAAAAACTATCTAACACACTAAACAAATTTCTTGATTAATATTCTGCTGCACTTAAATTTTAAACAATTCCCCCCCCCCCCCCCCCCCCCCCCTCTCTTCCTCCTCCCCCTCCTCCTCTAGGGTCAATCATTGTGTTCTAGCACCTAAAAGGGAACTTTCAGAATGCAATATTTTCTTTAACCCATGGACGTGCCTATATACAATGGTTATTCATTTCATACATATATAAATGTTTCCGAGTAAATTACGTCGTCCCTTTACCTCGGTCTCATGCTTTCCCATCCCATGCAAATGCATGAAGTTCATGTCCATGTAATGATATCAAATCCATTTGACAATATATAAAATAATCCATATTTTTCATGCTTAAAACTACACTTTATCAAATCATCATCAAAACATACATTAAAATAAATTTATAGAACATTGAATCAAATATACATTTATAGTATAGAAAAACCTACGTGATTGGAGATTGATTGATGGGGACGACGAATCACGAAACGGCTTGTACTCCTCTAAGTCACCTTCAAGTCCTTTGGTTATTTATATGGATTAAGATACAATAATCACATCATTAGTTAATGTCCTTGGTTTTCAAATTTAATACTTAGTACTTTATTAACTACCATTGAGGGGGTCAGATTGTTAGAATGTTACTGGTGGCTTTTTAATCCCACATTAATGATCAAAATCAGAGTGTGGGGTTAAGATTAAAACAATTTGGTCACAGCCAGTACGAAACTTGGGTCACTCTGTTCTGAACTTTCGAAAAATATGAACATCCGGGTTATCCTTCGGATCGTCCGTAGTATACAATATGTTGGTCTGCTCAGAACTTGATTTTGGAATCTCCGAACTAAGTTCTGAGACTTCAGAACTTCTAGGTCTTCTCTCAGCACTTTTGAGACATGTAGATTTTTAATTCGTACTAGGTTGCTCGGAACTTAGTCTCTATACTTTCGAACTAGGTTCCGAGACCTCGGGGTCCTCTTTTAGACTTAACAGATTTCTCCTAAGTGTTTAGTCCTTCTGGGGGTTCATTGGGCTCCTCAGAACGTCCGTGCCAAGTTCCAAGACCTCTTACCTTGCTATATTTCTCGGAACGTCATCCGTTCCCTCGGACTGTCCGAGCTTTTAGAACTTGTCTCGGAATGTCTGAGGCAGGTTCCGAGACAGGTTCCAAGACCTATCTTCTTTAAATATTCACTTGCAGAAAACTATAGAAAACTACAGTGCAGGCTAAGTTCCTTGAACTCGAAAATCACAAATGGGTAGGTTATTGGTCTTTATTTCTATACTTAACCCTTTAGATTGATTGCACATGTGATCGTAAGAGGTTAATACTCATGATTTGATTAACAAATACATGGATCTTAAATCAAATTCCACGAGTAGTGGGAAAACCCGAAAATCTCCAAAATTTTCAATTTTCATTTTCTTAACCCAAATTTGTCTTCGGTTGAATCTACACCATCTTAATCCTCAAATTAAATACTAATACTAAATCTAGGGAGAAAAAAAACCTCTTATAAAGCTTTCCACCATTTTTCTTCATTCTTTCTTCTTCCATTTATTCTCTTCTTCTCTTGTTTTCTTCTTTGCTTGAGTTTCCTAATGGAGGAGAAGAGAGGAAGAGGAAAACCATGTGGAAGGTGGAAGAATGAGGTACTCGGTGGCGAGGAGTGGAAAAAGGAGTGTGTTTGCCATGTGGAGAAGAAGGAAATGAGGGAGTGTCGTGTGTGAGGGAAGGAATTTAGAGTGTACCGTGTGAGAGGGTGTGAATTAGGGAGTGTGGTGGCTTTTCTTTCCTTTGGTTGCCCTAAGTCAAGGGAGTGGGGTGTTGGGTCACACCTTTCCAAGTGGCATGCCATGTCATCGCCTATGTGGCACGATGCCACATCATCAATAAATTTTTCATTAACTTTCATAAGTTTAATTACTTACCACATCACTTAACATTAAATCATATTTTAATCTTTTAATTAAATTCCACTTAAACCTGTCTTAATTACTTAATGAAGTCCCCTTAATCTCACTTAATTATTAATCACCCTTTCTAATCTCGTTAATTAATATTAAAAATTTTGGGGTGTTACAATACTAACACCTTTTGAAATTTTCATCCCGAAATTGGATAAATGTAGAGTTTAAATAACTTACGTAAAGAGTTCCGGATGTTACATCCTCATTTCTGACTCTAGCTCCCAAGTTGGCTATTCGTTGTCGTGTCTTTCCCAGACTACCTTGACAAAAGGAATCGCCCGATTCCGTAGTACCCTTTGTTCTGCAATGATCTTGGTTGGTCTTTCGATGTAAGATACGTCACTTTTTACATCTAACTATTGTACATCCAAGACGTGTGATGGGTCTGGATTATACTTCTTCAACATCAACACATGGAAGACATCGTGCATACTGGACAGCTGTTGGGAAGTACAATGCAGTATGCAACTTCACCAATCTTTTCAAGGATCGGAAAAGGCCCAACAAATCTCGGCGACAACTTCCCTTTCCTTTCGAATCTCATTTGGCCCTTACGTGGAGAGACTTTCAAGAACACTTGGTCTCCCACTTCGAATGTCAAAAGCCTTTTTTCTCTTGTCAGCATAGCTTTTTCATCTGCTTTATGCGGTCAAAAGACGTTGCCTGATGATCTTGATCCGCTCTATAGTCTCTTCGACCAATTCCGACCTAATGAGAGCAATTTTACCTGCCTCAGTCCAACATACAGGAGATCTACAAGGCCTACCATACAGTGCCTCGAAAGGTACCATATGTAGACTTGCCTGGTAGCTGTTGTTATATGAGAATTTCACCAATGGGAGGTGGTCTTCCCAACTGCCTTCAAAGTCGAGCATGGAAGTACTCAACATATCCTCTAAACTTTGTATGGTTCTCTCAGACTGACCATCTGTTCGTGAGTGAAGAACTGTGCTATGTAATAAATCTGTCCCCATTGCCGCTTGTAAACTCTATCATACTCTTCCTGTGAATCTACCATTGTGGTTTGATATGATGGTCTTGGGTATTCCATGCAATCTGACAATGTCCTTGATTTATCGTCTACCCAAAATTTCTGATGAGTCAGTACCCTGACAGGTATGAAGTGTACGGACTTCGTGAGGCGATCAATCACAAACCAAATTGCATTGTTCTTCTTGGAGGATCTGGGCAATCCTGTCACAAAGTCCAAGGCAATGTGTTCCCACTTCCATTCTGGTACGGAAATGGACTGGAATAAACCGGGTGGTCTCATATGTTCCGCTTTGACTCGTTGACATGTGAGACATTTAGAGACAAAGTCTACAACATCTTTCTTAAGTCCGGACCACCAATATTGCCTCTTGAGATCTCTGTACATCTTAGTGCTTCCAGGGTGTATCGAGAATCTTGACTGATGTGTCTCTTTCAATAATTCCATCCTACAATCCTCGGGTATGTATACCCTGCCTTGGTACATAAGGCCCTGCCCCGGCTGTAGTTTCGAGTCTTGAACTGTTTCTCCTCTCGCTAGCTTCTCCCATATTTCGGTCAATTCTGGACTTGACCATCCTTCATGTTCTATCTTCGATGTCATAGTGGATTGTACTATGAGATTGTACACACATCCCCTATTAGTGATCTGCAGGTTCAGATTTCAAATTGCCGACATCATCTCTCATTCTTGTCTAATCAAACTGGCCATTGTTCCATGGCTCATATGACTTAGTGCATCCGCGACTTTATTTTCCTTACCCGGGTGATAATGGAGAGCAAAATCATAGTCCTGAAGGTACTTCATCCACCTCCTCTGTCTCATGTTGAGCTCTTTCTGTCCAAACAAGTATTTCAGACTCTTATGATCGGAGTAGACTTTAAACTTTTCTCAATAAAGGTAGTGCCGCCAGCTTTTGAGTGTGAACACCACTGCGGCTAACTCAAGGTCATTAGTGGGATAGTTCCTCTCATGAATCTTCAGTTGTCTAGAACCATAGGCCACTACATGCATACCTTGATTGAGAGAACATCCCAATCATTCACCTGAAGCGTCACAATACATTGTGTACCCTTTGTCTCAAGATGGGAGTTGCTTTTAATCTTTCTATCAGCTTTTGAAACCTTCTGTGGCACTGATCTCTGTGACGTTCTGAGGTGGTTTCCAATCTGAAAGTTACATTTGCCTTGGATGAGCTAGAACAACTCGATTGACCCTGGGGGAGGGGGTCAATAGGTCAATCTAATATTGTTGGTCCTTTTTAAATTACTTGATTTATTAGTTAAAGTGCAGCAGATATAACAATCAAGTATGTGTGTTAGCAAATGTGATTAAGCAATCAACCAAAGAAAATAGCTCTGACACCACAAACACAAGGACACAAGATGTATAGTGGTTCGGTTCGCAAACCTACATCTACTGTTAGGACTCGCTCAACCTTGAGCTATCCCCAAGTTCACTATGTGGGGACTTACACCCTCACAATTAGAGTAGGAATTCCACCTCACTCAATCAGCTGTGAATTTCACCCACCACTGTGCCAGAGACGATGTTCTAGAGTTTTTTATAGTGGTTCCGAAGCAAATCCCCCTTCATCCACTTTCGGATCAAAGGTTGTAATGATAAAATTTAAACCAAGAAGCTCTTGCCTTGGAGCTCTTTCTCGCTGATGTGTGCTTCTTGAAGATCTCATCCAATGTATGCCGACGCTCCTTCTTGTAGCCGTCGTATAGAAATCACAAGCTCTGGGTGACAAGGAAACTTGGTTGAACCAAAGTTTTCCTAAATTAGTTCTTTTCTCCTCTTTTCCTCACTGACAAACTCAATCAATAGATTGGTTGATAAAGGCTTTTCTCTCCCCTCTCTTTCTCACTTTCAAACACAATCAATAGATTGGTTGTTTATGATTCTTCACACAGGAGTGTTGATCGTTCCTTAGAGTGTATAACTCTTTTTAGCTCAAGGAAGATGGTAAAACAATCACACAACACTCATATTTATAGAAGAGTCTTAACGGTCTTTTAGATTGTACAGTATCGACAGGTCGGTGGCACTGATGGTCAGTGATCATATTTATTACCATTCAACCACCCGAACGTTGTGCATTAAATGGACTCCCAACAGCATAATTGCTTCGCGGTCGACATGTCAGTGTCGCCGATGGGTCAACAGTTATGGCACCGAGATGCAGGTCCATACGAGAGGCTCGGTCTAGGGCAAAGACATGCTAACAGTAGTTTCTAGTCTACAAACCTGTTACCTAGAACGACATGTCGCCTTTTACCGAGGGGTCGGTCCTGTTACTCTCGATCGACCTTGATATACCGATATGTCTATTTTTTTGAGAGCTAATTTGAGTTCACAGTCTAGAACTCATAAGTCTTTTACCGACAAGTCGTTGACCATGAGGGGTCGTTTAAGTTCATCACCAAGGAGTCGGTGCATACGAGACTCTCGGTGAGAGGCATACCGAGAATGACAGTTCTAAGTTCCAGAACCTATGTCAATCTGGCTAACCAGTCGTTGACGACGATGGGTCGATCCTGTCTCCACTGAGGGGTCGGTGAGATACGACTGGTCGAGCTAAAAGTGAACATAATTCATATTTCAAAGTTCACTTCCAATTCACTGTCCAACTTCCTCTCTAGGCTTGTTATGTTCATTACCAACATATGCAACTAAGCCTAGAAATAGTTATCTCTCAAGTATGGGTTCCACCTAAGGTCATCTATGGTGATATACTTGTTTTTGTGATTGCCATACCGATGAGGTTTGGGCTTTGGTCGAGCATGATCTTCTTCCTTTATAATCTTGAGTCTTCAAGCTTCTTAATAAGTGCTTCTTCCCGAGTCATGAAATTGACAAATAGGGACTCGGCCAAGCCAGGGCACTAACACAATCTTTCACCGCAGCTATCTTTGTCTGGTTTACTACTATCCCTTCCATTGTCACTAAGTGTCCCAAGAAGTTGACTTTAGACAACCAGAATTCACATTTACATGCCTTGGCAAACAATCTGTTGTTTCTCAAGGTATTCATGACAATCCGCAAGTACTCGGCATGTTCTTCTTCACTTGTGGAGTAGATGAGAATGTCATCTATAAATACAATTACAAACTTGTCTAAGTAGGGACGGAAGATCCGATTCATTAAGTCCATAAAGACTGCTGGTGCATTTGTCAATTCGAAGGGCATCACCACATATTCATATAGTCCGTATCTGGTTCTAAATATTGTCTTTTCTATATCTTCTTCTTTGACCCTGATCTGATGATAACCTAACATGAGGTTTATCTTGGAGATGTGACTAGACCCTCTTAGTTGATCGAATAAGTCATCAATTCTCGGCAAAGGATATTTGTTCTTGATTATGACTTGATTGAGGCGCCGATAAGCTACACACATTCTTAGGAAGCCATCTTTTTTCTTGACAAACAATGCTGGTGTTCCCCATGATGAAGTGCTATATCGGATGAATCCAATCGAAGTAGCTCATCAATCTACTTATTCAGTTCGGACATTTCTACTGGTGCCATCCTTTAATTTGGGAGTGACACAGGTGCAGTGCCAAGGAACAGTTTGATTTCAAAATCAATCTCCCTCTTGGGAGGTAAACCTAGAGTTCAGTTGGAAAGACATCAGCATAGCCTTTCACTGCTGCTGGTTGGGTGGAGACGGGTGAATCTTCTAATCGATGTTGTTTAACAGAACCCGTCTGACTTCATCTTGAGGCTTTCCACATATGGACATTTTCTGCGTGTGCCCATACACAATGAATTTCTTTCCCTCAAGTGACCAAAATGTGACTCTCCTGCAATAACAATCAATGCATGCCTGATAAGTACTCAACCAATCTATGCCAAAGATCACATCATACTCGGTCATATCCATTACTAAATAGTTGAACTCAAACTGGAAATTAGCCAATTCAATATTGACAGAAATGCAAATCAATCCAAGTGATGCGTCGCCAACATGTGATATGATAATGAGGGCAAATGACAATTGTTGTACCAACATACGCGTAGCAGAAACAATGGATGTAGACAAGAAATAATGTGATGCTCTAGAGTCAAATATTGCAATAGCATGCGAACTACCAATGATGGTCATACCTTGAATCACAGAGTGATCAACTGCCTCTTGAGCGGGAACAAGAGAGTATACTCGTCCCGAAGCTACCGTTGCTGGGGGTCGTCTCAGCTGAGTTTGTGACTGAGACATGTGGGTCTGAGCTGGTCTACTTGGCGGATTGTAGAATGTCCGCACTGGAGGTCCTTGGCGAAGCTGAGGACAGTTTCTCCTGATATGATTTTCCTGCCCACACTGGAAGCATGAGAAGGTGTTGCCATAAGACGCATGGCCAGTGTCCTATTGAACTGTGGAGAGTTCCTCTTTGTGTGGCCTGCTTGCCTGCAGTGATAGCATGAGAATGCGCTGCCAGTAGATTGTACAATAAATGCAGAAGTTAAAGGAAGTGGCGCATTTGGTCGGAATTTCTTATGATGTTGGGAGGAACTTGCATCACCTTGTTTCCTTCTACGTTCCATGAAATTTGCTGAGTCTGTCAGATCTTTCTCAATGGTGATTGCCCGGCTCACTATCTCTACATATGTCTTCACCACCGGGGATATTACCCTTGACCGAATAGCATGTCAAAGACCCCTTTTGCAGGTCTTTTTCAACTCAGTATTCACCATGTAAGGAGCATAAGTGGATAATCGAGTAAACTCCACTTTGTAATCTGCAACTGACATGTTTCTTTGCACCAGGTTTATAAATTCCCGAGTATTGACCTTTTTTTCTTCTTCAAGAAAATAGCCTGCTAAAAATGGATCAGTGAAGTCCTTCCATGTGCTATCCATCAGTAGCCCATCTTCTTCAACCATTTTCCACCACTTTCCTGCATCATTGATGAGTTGGGAGCTGGCCAGAAGGATTCGATCTTCCTCATCTGTGATTTTGAGTAACTTGAATGTCTAGGTAATGTTCTCCACCCAATTCTCAGCTTCATTGGTCCTTCTGTGCCATTAAACTTAGGAGGATGTTGTCGCTGGAAGTCTCTTACTGTGGCTTGGTTTCTAGTGTCAGTGGTTTGGGCCGCGCTAGCTGCAGTCTAAGCTGACTGCATCACTGTATATACTAGATTCTGCAGGAAGTTCTGAACTTCCGGTGTTACAAGGGGAACATTCCCTCTAGTCTCATAGGCACGTTCCGAGGCTTATCGCATACGTCTTCGAGGTGGCATTTTCCTATGTCAAATAACGACAGTTAGAAAATTCCTCATCTTATAAATGCATGAGTATGTTCATTCCAACAAGTATTATCATATCATATCGAAAAAGTTATTCCATGTATTTACTCCACATTCTTAATCGGAAGAAAATTCTAAGTTTTCACTTCAACTTCTCCACTCGTGTACAAGTCATAATGCGGCAACACCTTTTATTCAAAACTTCTATGGTTTATTTGAGTTTAACATAGGGAAAACCCTTACTGTATTATTCATCCGCTTTGATACCAACTTTAACGCCCCTTCCTCTCCCACTAGGATCAGAGTAATATAATAAGGATATTTGAGTGGGGAGAGAGACGAGGGTCATGATGTGAGCCGAATCCGAGTCCCAAGACGCGACCCTCAACTGGCCCATCTAGTGTGTGTGCATGGAGAGAGTCCATATTAACATTTGCAACACATTTATATAACCTACGGAAACATCATACAAAGATATTTGATATACTTGAGTAATAACCACCATTCGTTTTTCAAAGCAAAGTAGTAGGGTCCACAAAGTTAAATTATGAATATTAAGTTTAAACACACGAATCGAGGAGTTCATACATAAGTTATTACATTTCCATAAACATAACTCCTACAAAATTACATTCTCTCAAAATGTAAACAAAATAACCAAAATGAGCTAAGTCTTCTCCATTCCCAAAACATCATCTTTACTTCCTTAGCTTGCTTTTCTTTCATGCCCGGCTATTACTTGGCCTGGCGTCATCACCTTTCTCCTTATCTGCATAAGATTCTAAAAGGGACAAAGAATTGTGGACTTAGTCACACGCCCATTAGGAATTCCCATCAAATTAAGTACCAACATGTGATGAAAAACATACTATTAATATTTCATAACTCATTCAAACCTTATTGAATCAATTATGAAATCACATGTTCAAAATCCAATTGTAACTCATAATGGAAAACAATACATTCAAGTTCAAATCATGCTCATTTAATAATAATGATAATCACAGTGCTTTCAACTCATCTGGAAATCAACATGAAATGTGATGCCATGGGTGTCATGAATCTATGAAAACCCTTTCATGCCCCATGCATTAGTCAATCTTTCTTTTTCATTCAATGGTTATAAACATTGGTCATTTATGTCTGTAGCTTTCCCGAGGCACCGGTTGGGAGCTACTACCCAATACTAACAATTTAACTGGGACTACCGGAAGAGCACTACTCACCCATACTTCTGCACAGGTTTCGGGAGTTCTTCTGACCCTGGAGCTTTCTACCCAATTAGAATGCCATATTTTATGTAACCCATGAACGCAGCCAATACAATGGTTATTCATTGCATACATATATAAATGTTTCCGAGTAAATTACATTGTCCCTTTACCTCGGTCTCATGCTTTCCCATCACATGTAACTGCATGAAGTTCATGTCCATGAAATGATATCAAATCCATTTGACAATATATACAATAATCCATACTTTCCATGCTTGAAACTACAATTTATCAAATCATCATCAAAACATACATTAAAATCAATTTCTATAACTTTGAATCAAATATACATTTATAGTATCACTATGGTATTTCAAGTAGGTAGGAAAACCTACGTGATTGGAGATAAATTGATGGGGAGGACGGATCACGAAACGGCTTGTTCACCTCTAAGTCACCTTCAAGTCCTTCGGTTATTTCCATATATTAAGACACAATAATCGCATCATTAGTTAATGTTCTTTGTTTTCAAATCTAATACTTAGTACTTTATTAACTACCATTGAGGGGTCAGATTTGGAGAATGTTACTGGTGCCTTTTTAATCCCACATTAATGGTCAAAACCAGAGTGAGGGGTTAAGATTAAAACAGTCTGGTCACAGCTAGTTCAGAACTTCCGAAGCTTCAGAACATCCGGGTTATCATTCGGATCGTCCAAAGTATACAATACGTTGGTCTGCTCGGAACTTGATTTCGGAACCTCTAAACCAAGTTCCGAGACTTCAGAACATCTAGTCTTCTCTCGAAACTTCCGAGCCAGGTTCCGAGACCTCGGGTCCTCTTTTAGACTTAACAAATTTCTCCTAAGTGTTTAGTCCTTCCGGTGGTTCATCAGTCTTGTCGGAACTTGGCCTCGGAACGTCCATGCCAGGTTCTGAGACCTCATACATTGCTATAGTTCTCGGAATGCCATCCGTTCCATTGATCTGTCCAAGCTTTTGGAACTAGTCTCAGAATGTCTAAGGCAGGTTCCGAGACCTGACTTCTTCAGACAGTCACTTGCAGAAAACTATAGTGCGGGCCGAGTTCCTTGAACTCGAAAATCACAAATGTGTAGGTTATTGGTCTTGATTTCTAAACCTAACCCCTTAGATTGATTCCACATGTGATTTATCACATTTTAAGAGGTTAATACTCACGATTTGATTAACAAATAGATGGATCTTAAATCAAATTCCATGAGTTGTGGGAAAACCCAAAGATCTCCAAATTTTCCAATTTCCATTTTTTTAACCCAAATTTGTCTTGGGTTGATTCTAAATCATCCTAATCCTCAAATTAAGTCTTAATACTAAATCTAGGGAGAAAAACAAACCTCTTATAAAGCTTTCCACCATTTTTTTCCTTCTTTCTTCTTTATTTCTTCTCTTCTTCTCTTGCTTTCTTCCTTTATTGAGTTTCACTAATGGAGGAGAAGAGAGGAGGAGGAAAACCTATGGAAAGTGGAAGAAGGAGGTGCTCGGTGGCGAGGAGTGGAAAAATGAGTGTGTTTCCCGTGTGGAGAATGAGGAAATGAGGGAGTGTCGTGTGTGAGGGAAGGAATTTAGAGTGTACCATGTGAGAGGGTGTGAATAAGGGAGCGTGGTGGCTTTTCTTTCCTTTGGTTGCCCTAAATCAAGGGAGTGGGGTGTTGGGTCACACCTTTTCAAGTGGCATGCCATGTCATCGCCTATGTGGCACGTTGCCACATATTCAATAAATTTTTCATTAACTTTCATAAATTTAATTACTCGCCACATCACTTAACATTAAATGATATTTTAATCTCTTAATTAAATTCCACTTAAACCCGTCTTAATTACTTAATTAAGTCCCCTTAATCTCAGTTAATCATTAATCACCCTTTCTAATCTCGTTAATTAATATTAAAATTTCATGGGTGTTCAGTTATCCCACTCAACTCCGTGGAGGTATCCCACTCAATCTCAACTATACAGGTCTAGGGTATCCCACTCAACCCTGTCGAGGAATCCCACTCATCCTCGATGCATTAAGTCCCAACATGGAAATAATGTAACGTCTTGCAAGAGTTCAACCAAACATACAAATGTGTGAGTGTATACATTAACACGTATATTAATTATAAAATTTCCATAAGCATGGAATAACATACCATTCACTTTCATTTTTTTCCTTTTACTCTTTTCACAAAGGGTTTTACGTCGGAGAATACTTACCATCCACTAGCTTCTCATCCAGGTATCATGACCCACAATATCACATCTCACCACCTGCATAAACGTGTCAGTACAGATAAATTTCATGCACATACAACCATATGCTTATTCAAACCAACATACACCACATGCACCTATAACCATGATGTGAATCACATGCATGTTCCAATATCACACATACCACATGCTCTAATAACCATAGCATGAAACACCTGCATGAACTAACATAACCCATACCTCATGCACTAATAACCATAGCATGAACCACATGCAAGATCTAATATTGTACCTACCACGTGCACCAATGACCTTAGCATG
The DNA here is from genome assembly GCA_022113865.1 of Chimonanthus praecox. Lineage (NCBI taxonomy): Eukaryota > Viridiplantae > Streptophyta > Magnoliopsida > Laurales > Calycanthaceae > Chimonanthus > Chimonanthus praecox. The sequence continues at coordinate 37,971,250 of CM039091.1, forward strand.
AACCATAAGCATGTATCTACACCATGCACTATCATTGCACACTTGCACCAGTGTCCAATGGAATATACCATTCTCTAGACATCTAATGGGTCCCATACTATATTTTAGACTACTAAGCATCGGCTCCCTGACACTTTTTGGTGCTTCCATTCTGACAAAGTCAGAACAAATTCCATCCCTTACAAGGAAGCGGTATCACTTCTCGCTTTCTGGTCCCACTTGATCTTTTCCATCTTAAAAATGCCATGGGTCCCATTTTCAGCCTAGAATCTAGCAAGTTTCGTAACAATCATTATACAGCTTAAGTTGAGTCTCCTCACCTTCTCCAGCTTGCAAATATCACCAAGATCTCTAAAACATAATAATTCCATAATTTTTTGTTTCAAACCCCATTCTACTAAAAAAAATATTTGAAATACACTACAAAAGAACCCTTATAAATTTTCCATCTAAAAACAAGGTGATGTCGGTGAGTCTCCTAACTCTTTCTACTTCATTTACTTATGTCAGAATGTCAGTTGTCAGTCATCCAAAACACACAATAAAAAGAAAAAAAAAAGTACTCAGTGCCAGTCTCGTATTTCTTCCTGGCCAGGGTCGAGTATTGAGACTGTGCCCAGAGGTTACAGTACTGAAAGTAAATAAAGTACTCAGTGCCCAACCCCTTTTTACCACAGGAAGACTTTAAAAGTGTCGTCACAGATGGCCACCGAACAACATTTCCGCTGCGCTACATGTGGAGGGTTTTGGCCTAAAGGGTACAGTGCAATAAAGTAAAATGCTCAAGCCATTCTTGTATTGTCTTCTGGATAGAACCATAGAGACGTATTGAGATAGGCCTAGAGAGTACAGTAAAGTAAATACCCATTTACATAAAATAAACACACAAGGTTAGCTTGGGGTTAATCTTTCCCCTTTTTAGCTTAAGAAAGGTAAACTATAGCTTAGAAAAGAAACATCAAAGTTTTGACATGTAAAAAATCACTTCTAATGGAGTTACTCAAGAATTAAAAGAAAAGGGTCATTTTTCCTAAAATAGTTGGCATGATTTTTTAATATAAAAACTAACCCATTTCCACAAAGTAACAGTCCCGGAGTTTCTAAAATTTGAAATAGATGAATTTTGATACCTTGGTCTTCAAAATTGGAGGAGAAATGTCTTGCTTTGAAAACCCACAAAAAAACTCCAAAACACAGCTGTTGTAACCGTTGGAAGAGGAAGGAAGAAGAATATGAAAGAAAGGAAAAATGATAAAGAAAGGAAAGAATGAGAGAAAGGTGATTTGACTTTTATTATTATTTTTTTATCTTCCTACCTATTTCACCTCCTCTCTGTAGGTGGCTTGTGGAAGAGAAGCTCCCACGCAGCCTAGGCTAGTGAGCACTAGAGATGGTGAATAATCACCTATTTTTATAAATTTTTGATTTATTAAAACTTTGATAATTATCCATTCATAAATAGATCCAAAACTATATAACCTCCATAGTTTAGATAAATAAATTCAAACCAAATAATTACTATAGTTTTGGAAAATAAATTAAATCTTTTTTTAGTTTTCAAATTTTAAATCACACCTTTAAAATACATTGAAAATCCAATGTTTTAATTAAAAATCATTTAAATACTAAATTTCAAAAATTAAAATAACACTTTGTAAAACTTTTAACTTTATAGCTGGGTCAAACAATTTTAATTGACAAAAGCACTCCAAAATTTTGGGATGTTTGACACTCTTAAACATTTAAAAATTAGCTTTTTTATAAAATAGAGACATCTCTCACAAATCAAAATTCACACTTCTACAAATCAAAATGTCGGCCGGGAAAATTCTTTAGACTTAGAATTTTAAAACTAAATTAATAAGTGAAATTTGAGAATTTAAATACCTCAAATAATTCATTTTCCAAACACATATTATTTTAAGTATCTCAGCCGGAGAAAGTTTAGATAATTTCAACTTTACCACTGCACTTAAACGAGTCAGATCCATAGGCGTTCGAACTCGGATCGAGTCAAACTTTGACTCCAAACAAAGCCCACTTGTTAACAAGTCACTAACCACAATTAATAGCTAAATTCACATAATTAGACACTAATATGGATCGGGGTATTACACATGCCCAGCGACCCTTCATTGAGACTGGATCGATCCATCGAGGTCATCAACTCGTCTATCTAGAAATTGTGAGTTCTGGAACTTAGAACTATGGGGTACTCTCAGAACAGACCCATCGATGGTGTAGACCCGTCGAGAGTACCAGGACCGACCCATCGGTGGACCGACAGATCGATCTGGGTTTGACAAGACTTATAAAGGTACAGTGATCCAAAATCCAATCAATTTGTGCAAGTGTTAAGTAACTTGGTTGAATCTTCAAATGGCACAAATTAGTGTGTGAATATTTTGACTTATATTGGCATTCAAAGGTTGATATGCAAAATATGTTGTCTTGTGAATTTGCATGCACCACAAGCACACACTATTTCATCCCTCATTGGTAAGTTTTATAAGGATGAGTTCATGTCTTTCCAATGTTCTTGTTTTGTTCAATCTTGGAAAATCTTATGGACATTGGAAATATGGTTGGAGAAAAGTTCTAATAAGGAATATTACTCTTCTCCAAAATTGTTGTTAATGCACCATAGAGGCATGGCTTTCAAGATTTCACAAAGGTAAATATTTATGCCAAAATCTGAATTGATTGTCATTGTGAAAGCCAATATGGGCTTGTGGTCCAAATCCATGGACTTGGTGCATTGTGCTTTCAAAATGTTGAGCAAAGGGGAGCACACCTTGGGAAAGTTTTAAGGGAAGAAATAAACATTCATCTTCCATGTGGTTAATGGTTCCCAAGGATAGGATATTTGTGCATTCTTAGTCTCATTATTGGTACATGCCTTGTTGAATGAACTTGCTTTTAGTTGATGCATTTGTGCTTGTATTGGTAAATCTTTTTGGATCATCTCTATTTTCATGAACTATGTGCTTAATTGGTGTATGCTTCATTTAGTTCATGATGTTTTCACTCATATGTTCTTCAATGGAATATTCTTTGTATGAGTGTTTCCCCTCCTCTAGCATGCATATCTGTTTGGTTTCAAAATTGGTATTTGAAAATGCATGGCCCCTTGTACTCCATTTGAAGTCCAACATTTGGGACTTGTTGAAGGATACTGAAATTGATAAATCAGTGCTTCATACCCTTTGTCAATTTATGACAAAAAGGGGGAGAAAAATTAGAAGCTTGATTCATAGCTTCAAGTGTGGGGGGGGGTAACACCTGGATTTTTCATTTCATAAATATATTGGATTTATCTATTTAAATTGCTAAATTGGTTGAATTTAAGATTAGAAATTGAAATGAACCTTAGATGGGTAAGGAATTGGGTCAATAACCCAATTATGATCCAATGGATCATGGATAGAATTCGATTTGGAAATAATTGGGTAAAGGTGATTAAATGGGTCAATTACCCAATTAGGACCCAATGGGTCATAGATGAACTTATTTGAAGGCAAATGGGTAGGATTAATTTAATTGGGTCAGCTACCCAATTAAGACCCAATGCATAAATCCACCTCATCAAGTGAGGTGGCATATATATGAGGGGGCATTGCTATGTGGCATGCATGGAAGCCAACTAAGACAAAGTGCCACATCATCGAGTGACATGGCTAAGGTGGGACCTAAATACAATAAGGTGCATGGTCGACTGAGTCATGTTGACTTGGTCAACCATGGGTGAGTTTAAAGGAGTTAAGTGGAATTAGTTGAGTTGGAAAATGAGTTCAAATAATTAAATTGAGTTGAGCTGAGTTGCATGGAAGTGGAGGAGACTTCTTAAGGTGAGTTGAGTGGGAATATGAGGTGTTTTCTGTCTTAAGGGAAAGGAACCAAGGAAAAATGTGGGAAGACAAAGGGTCTCCTTGGTTTTAACCAAGGGACACCTTGATTAGATAAAGCATTAAGGGAGGAAGTGAAGAGATGATACTGGTATACAAAGGGTCATAATTCAAGGGGTTGCTCACATCTATGGGCTAGCTCCATCTCATTGAAACAAAGAGATTTCCCTCTTCTCTTCTCCCTCTCCCATCTACATTTCGACACTTAGAGAAATTGTGAAGCACCAAGGAAGGAGAAGGAGTAAGGAGTAAAGACAGAGCAAAAGAAAGAAGGAGACGGGTAAAGGTATGTCCCATGTTTATTTAGATAGGAATGAGATTAAGGTAATCATGGATTTGGCCATGGGTGGCCGAATCCATGGGTTCCAAGAGTGGTTAGAATAAATGGTCAAACTGTTAAATGATCATGGAGTTGGTATCTATTCAAGGAATAGATAGATATTGAAAACAAACAATCAAAGGTTGAAATGGTTATGAAAGACCCTAGTTTTGATTTGGGAAGGGTGTAGTAAGTATATCAAAATTTGTACGAATAATAATATGCATGTTTAAAAGGATAAGGGGAGGATTCCATGAAGAAAGGATGTACAAAATAATCAAAGAAAAGAGACTGCCAATTAGTCAGTCGACTGAATCCCAGATTCAGTCGACTGAACTGGTGTTGGTTGAAGACAGAAAAACCATTTCTAGGAGTTTCAGCTAACTGAATCTGGGATTCAGTCGACTGAACACAGACGTAACGAATAAGAAAAGGATCTGACATGTTTCAGCCGACTAAATCTATGATTCAGTCAACTGAAGGATTGCTTATCAAACACGAAGCTTGTTGGTTGAGGATTCAGCCGACTGAATCTATACTGGTCGAACATACAATCAATCTGATCCAAAGTCAGCCGACTGAGTCTATGATTCAGTCGACTGAAAGAGGATTAACAGAGAATACAAAGGGTTTGATTCAGAGTCAGCCGACTAAATCTGTGATTCAATTGACTAAAAGGTAGCGAGTCAAGGAATAAACAATACTGAGTTGGGTTTCAGCCGACTGAATGTGTATTTCATTCTACTGAATGTCTGCGGTAAGGCAGAACACTGTAGCTGAGAGTGATTCAGCCGATTGAAATGAAAAGTTAATTTTTATTTGATGTTTCCAGAAACATCAGCCTATTTGGAAGGATGTAAGTGATGATTTAAATTAAATGGATAACTAAATTGATTATTGTATACGATTGAATTTATTAAAGTAAAGAGTTTTCGCAAAAGGGTTAGCGATTTGGTTGTGACGTGATTGTCGTACGGAATCTTCGCAAACAGCAAAGATAATATACTGCTATTTGGTAGGATTCCTACCTTATTGAAATGCATATGGATTTTATATATAATTGTGTTACTAATTTGTGTTTCCAATCATGATGATTTACTTTGAGATAAGAAATGTATATGATTTTTGAACTGTTTTCGATGGTGACATGTAATTTGAAATAAAAGGCATTATTGCATTCATGATCTCATGCATGCCATGGGAGGGAGTATATGGGCAGTAAGCCAAGTTATGAGTTGTCCTGATATGACTTGGGCTTGGAAACTAGCTTGGAAGAAGCTATGTGAACCATTGATATGTTGGCTTTGTCCGGGATTGCTAGATAGGGGTACAGCGTAATTTAGGCCAAAGGGCTCCGGGGTAACCAGTCCAAAAACCCTGCGCAGAGGGAGGAGTCCACGCTCCATCGGTAATTCCGATTACCACACGTGGGGAGGTATAACAGTGACTTGGTAGTGCCGTCACAAAACACTGCGGATGTAAATGGCCAAGGGGACACCTTGATATGGTTTCATTATATCAAGGAAAATGTTGTTATGATTTGTATGGTGTTTGATATGGAGATTGGAAGGGGGATCATTGGCATATGATACCCATGACATGACACATACATTTGCATGATTTGGATATGATTATCATGAGCTGTTTTTGGTACTATGATATGTTTACTATTTTAATATGATGTTCTTATTCTGATTTTTATATTGATCCTATATGTATAACCCTATTTGGAATTCCTATTGGGCGCACTGACTAACGCCCTAATTCTACCGTTTAGATAATGGAACAAGGAATGGAAAGGACAATGGACGTGAAAGAAGCCAAGCATAAAAGCTTGGGCAGATTATGTTTAGTTTACTTAATTGATTTTTGGAACAATGTATTTGAGATAATTCGCATTTTGGGATTGTAATAACTTGTTTATTTTGCTATGGTTGGATGATGTTTTGGATATTTAAGTTTTAGTTAATTCTATAGTGATTGGATTCCTTGCTTATTTATATCATGGCTATGGATAGTATTATATTCATATATTAATTCCGCAGTTAATTTATATAGCGTGTGAACTGTTTTTAGTGGACTCGGTCCACGCACACGTATTGTTGGCCAGTTAAGGGTCGGGTTTGGAAACCCGAACTTAGCTCGTGTCGTGACGTTCCCACTCTCTCTCTCACTCTTTATTTAAAAAAAAATATACTCTAATTTTCGACGAGTGAAAAAGGTCGGGGCGGTACGGTACAGGGGGTACACACTAAAGGGTAGAAAGATTGTAGATCTTAGGGAGAGAAGATCTTATCTTTCATGAGGAGTTAGTCCATGAGTTATGGGGGAGCACAATGTGCTTTGGACTAACATTTGAGGGGGAGACTTCTATGATTCCACCATTACTTACTTTGTTTGTGTGTACAGGTACATGTACAGGATCACAATGGAGATGCAAGATGAGCTATATGAAGAAGGAGCTAAAGTATAGAGTCTAGGATGTTTTCATTTGAATATGTATTGTAGTTGGGAGAATGTATTTGTATTCAAATGTATAAGGGTTGGGTGAAGTCATCATGTTTGTATTCATAGCTTCTAGGTTTTTATCATGTAATTGACAAATGGGAGATAGTTAATGGCCCGACCTATTTGCCAATTACATGACATAGCTGAAGTATTGCCTTGGAGGAATGAAGAAAGGAAGCAAGACTCAAGGTGTGATGAGGATTGAATTAGAGCATTGAAAATGGGAGATCAAATGCAAGATTCATCATCACCAACGTCTATGGCAATCACATCAAAGGAATTTTGGCCATAGATGACTATAGGTGGAACCCACACCATAGGATGCCCTTCCCTAGGCTTAGAACTCTCAGTGGTAAATCATAAGCATGCCTAGGGGGAATTGACAAAGTCTTAGATCATCCTTGAACATTTCTTGGAAAAAATACTTGAGTGTGAAAATGTCTTGACTTGGGAGACTCTTCCAACCAACTAAATACAGTAATCCACTAGCAAGATCACCATGTTTGGATAGATAATTGAAAGACCTTTTCATAGAGCCCAAGAACACTCAAAACGGAGTTCGGGAGCCTAAGATATAACCATTTTATTGGAGTGTTGTTTTTCTGGAAAAACTGCCCAAACGACTCGTCGTGAGCCGGTGACCCATCGCCCGCAGGCAGACTATTCTGGCCGAAAATCTAGACTGCTCTCAGGATAATGCATGCACTATATGTTCCTTAAGCATGACCCGTCGCCCCTATTAGGTACGACTAGTCGTGGATGGCAACCCATCGCCGTATTCAAAATGTAACCGTTGGAAACGCACTCAAACTTCAACGGTCACTTACCAACGGCCATTTTTTGCCACACGACTAATCGTGGGCGACGACCCATCGCCCGTATATGCCCGGGTTCTTGTTGTTTGCCAATATATTCTCCAAATTCTCTTGAGATGGGTTGGAGCTTTGAACCTAAAAACACTCTAAGGCATTTCTAGAGGTCCCATACACTCCCAAGCCTCTCCCAACCTCTCTCCATACACTTAATATTGGTGAATCAATTCAAGAATCCAATCAAGGTTAGATTGTGATTAAGTGAGGGAGTGTAAGATTTCTAGAATATAAATTGTTACACCAACTTTCTAAAAGCTCTCCCAAGGATTGTGATTGCACATACACGGCGCATCTACGTCATCGGATAACATCACATTGGGAAGATTTCAGAAGCACACATGTATCGGACTCGATCTACAAAGGCAAGTGTTTCGTTGTTTTTCGGTTTATTTTCTTTAAATAAACTTGTTAAGTGGACTAAGGCAACGAAGCCGAAACCACTATAAAAAATAGAGGGATAAGGACGTAGACCGGGGTTAGGTCGAACCTTTCAAAATCTTAAGGATTGGGTGAAATTCACAATCAATCGAGTTAGGTGGAAGTTCTACTCTACATGTGGTGGGTGAAATTTCCAACAAATTGGATAGGTGAACTTCATATTCTATTAGTGTGGGTGTAATTCCTCACTTAATGAATTTGGGATAACCCAAGGTTAGGTGAGTCCAACAGTAGATGTAGGAGGTTTTACTCTGTGTTGTGGGTGTTTGATCTTATCTTTATGTGATTGATCATTTATTGGCATACTCTTGTATCACACAACTCACTTATCTTGATTAATTGTTTAATCCGCTACAAATCATTTTAATTAATCAAGAAAATTGTGAAGACCATAAAAAGTAGTAATTGCCCTATCCCCTCCTCCTCTAGGGTCACTCTTACACCGTGTTCTAGCACCTTAAGGGACTTTCATATGACATATGCTTTTATTGGTAGAATCATAATTCTCTTATGCCATGTTTTGCTTATGTATGTGCATGAATTATATGTTTTTTTTTTCATCTCTATACTATATTGGTAGAATCTTGATTTTGAGATGACCTTGTGAACTTACATTGTGTTGTTTCATTCCATGTTCCAAAAAATTTGTGAATCTCTTGTGGAATGAACCTTGCTCTATGCTTGTGAATGGCTTTGTTGATCCATATGTGATCAAAGGTTAAAAATGGTAGTCCATTCATGTACTATTCAACTCAAAGTATTGAAGTGAATTGGAGTATTCCTTTTTGAATGGTAAATGTGTTTAAAAAGCATGGGAGCAAAAATGGTTTTGGACAAATATTTGTATGCTCAACATGTAGATCATTTCTCGTGCACTATTCCTTGATTTAAATTGTTATATTTTGGTGCATTTAAAAATGTTTTTGCAAGTGTTTGTTGGATATGGCATGTCATGAGCTCTTATCATGTTTCATATTAGGTGCATTTAATATAGTTTTCTAGTTTTATAGGGAAAATAAGAAAATTAGTCAAAATCAGGAGTAATTGCAAGTTCTGTACTGAAATTGGAAGACCCAGAATTTTTAAAAATAATTTTTACCCACTTTTAGGAATTTAATTGTGTTAGTGCCCCAGTTTTGCCGAGTCCCTATGTTTGTCAATTCCATGACTTGAAAAGAAGCACTTGCTAGAAGCTTAAAGACTCAAGATGATCAAGATTGAAGATCATAATTATGGCAATCACAAAACAGATATTTGGCCATAGATGACTTTAAGTGGTTCCCACACCTTAGGAGGATCATCCGTAGGCTTAGTTGCATATGTTTGTAATGGACATAATAAACCTAGAGAGGAAGCTTGACAGTAAATTGGAAGCAAATTTGGAAATATGAATTAAGTTCACTGTCAGCTCGACCAGTCGTTCTCACCGATCCCTCGGTGGAGACAGGATCGACCCATTGTGGTCAAAGATTGGTCAGCCAGATTGACAGAGGTTCTAGATCATAGAACTGTCATTCTGGGTAAGCCTCTGATAGAGAATCTCATATGTACCGACCCCTCGGTGATGAACTGAATGACCCCTCGTGGTCAACGACTCGTCGATGATAACTTATGAGTTCTCGAACTTAGAAATCAGGTGAACTCTCGAGTAAACAGACATCTTGGTATTTCAAGACCGATCGAGAGTACTAGGACCGACCCTTCGGTAAAAGGCGACAGGTCGTTCTGGGAAGGACAAGTTTCGGGACATGAAACTCTGTCTGCATGGTGTTGCCCTAGATTGAGATCCTCGTATGGATCGACCTCTTGGTGCCATGACTGTCGACCCGTCGGTGACACCGACCTGTCGACCGGGAAGTATTTATACCGTTGGGAGTGCATTTAATGTACAACGGTCGGGTGGTTGAACGGTAATAAATATGAACACCGACCCATTGGTGCCATCGACCTATCGATGCTGGACAGTTTGAAAAACTGTGTTAACTCCTCTATAAATATGAGTGTTGTTTGATCATTTAATTATCTTCCTTAAACTGAGAAGAGTCACACACTCTAAGGAACGATCAACTATCTTGTGCCTACACCTGAGAATCATATACAACCAATCTATTGATTGAGTTAGTAAAAGAGAGAAAGATAGGAGGAAAGAAAATATACCAACTAGGAAAGATTTTGGTAAAACCAGTTTCCTAGTCACCCTGGAATTGTGATTGCTCTACGACGGCTAAAAGGATGAGTGTCGGCACACATTGGGTGGATCTTTGAGAAGCACACATCTTCGAGAGAGAGCTATAAAGGCAATTGCTTCTTGGTTTTAATTTTGTTTTAAAACCTTTGTCCTGAAAGTGGATTAAGGAGGCTTGGCTCCGGAACCACCAAAAGAAAATCTAGAGCGGAGTCTCTGGCACATATGGTGGGTGGAATTCCCAGCCAATTCAAATAGGTGGAATTCCTATTTTACATGTGGTGGGTGAAATTCCAAGCCAATTGAATAAGGTGGAATTCCTACTCTAATTGTGAGGGTGTAAGTCCCCACTTAGTGAATTTGGAGATAACTCAAATATAGGTTTGCGAACCAAACCACTATATATCTTGTGTCCTTGTGTTTGTGGTGTTAGAGCTAATTTCTTGTGCTGATTACTTAATCAATTTTGCTAACACACACGCACACACTTGATTTGCTATATTTGCTGCATTTAATTAATCAATCAAATAATTTTTGAAAGGACCAATGAATTGGGATTGACCTATTCTCCCCCCCCCCCCCCCCCCCCCTCCCCTCTCGGGTCAATCGTGTTCTATCGCCCAAGGGAGAACTTTCAAATTGTAAATTAAATAATCTAGATCTAATTATGAGAGTCTGGATTATTTCAATAATTTTAGATTTAAGTGGTCATTTAAATATTCTAAATTCTGGAGAGAAATCTGTAGATCAAGAGCCCGGTGAAGACCAAAAGCCTGAAAATTGAAGTTCATGAGCCAGAAGTCCACTCCATTGGGCCAAGCTATGCTCCACGCCACACACTGGGCCAGGCTCAGTGATACATGTGCATTTAATAAGTGGGTCAGGCCACAGCACACAAGCCAGAGTCTAGCAAGTAGAAAGTCCAAGTGCAAAGGCCAACACAAACCCATTGGAAGTCCAACTACTCTAAACCCTAAGTCCATGTGGCCCACACTCTTCATAAACCCTAGATCCAAAACACTCCATTTGAAAATCACCTAAAACCCTAAGTCCTTCACAACCCCCACCACCCACCCTTCCCCTTCCATGTCATTCACACCTCATCTAACAATCCATCCCATTATCTTTTAATCCAATCCCTCCATTTCATGCACACGACATACATAAACCCTAGCCTCCACCTCATTCACATGAAAATCCCAATTTTATCTCATCTCCACCGCATCCAAATCCTAACTTGCACTCCAAGCAACCCTAGAACCTTTCACACGATTTTTACACTTAGGTTTTCTATGCATACACGATTTCTACAACTCATATACACTCCACATAACCCATGTACACGTCATTGCATTATCACTTGCACAATTGGAACAAATCCATCCATCTCATGTAGTCAATCACATTGTTTCTTGTTCGCTAATCCAACACCAAAAATCTAGGACTCCCACAACCTACACGATTTTGCCAAATCTTGCCATGATCCATTCGAATTTAGCACTTATCTAAACCCTAGGAATACATACCATTCATCCATCCATCCATGTAAACTTAGATAAAAATTCCAAAGATCTCAACCATTCAATCCATGCGCATACAACACACACAAATCCCGATCTCTTCATGCTCCAATAGACCACCAATTCTTCCATCCTATCTTTCCTCTTCCATGCGCATATTCCACCTCATGTACACACATGACACCTCCTCCTACAAGCCTTAGACGATCCTACACACCTTAGTTTCCAAGAACCCTAGCCTCCTTTCATCTTTAAATCAAGACCATTGAATCACTTATCTTAAACTCCAATTAATCCTAGCCATCCTTACCTACTCAAACCCTATAAATAAGAACACTAGGGCAGCCAGAAAAAATTGAATTTGGACTTGGGAATTCAAAGCTAGGTGTGGACCAAAGGGAGAGAAAAAGAGAAAGCAATAGGAACTCTGGAAAATGCTTGTGCTCCAAAAGGGTCTTCGGGTTTTATTTTTTGTCTCTATTTCCCATGATTCTTGTAGTTCTCTATTTCAATTCCAAGCACTATAAATTTGAAATTCCAAGTTGTTAATAAGATTTAAGTGCGATGAAATATTTAGTTTCCGGTTTTCCAATTAAAGGATGTCTGTGTTATGATTGTTTTCCATTTGATTTTATTTTTGAATTTAATACCATGTTCGAATGTTATATGTATACTCTAAGTTAGATGTAACGAAAAATTATGCTTGAATGGGCCTTCCGTTTTTGGTGTTAAGGCTTTTGTTTACAAAAGTGCGATGAAAATTTAGAACCTGGAACCAAACACTTGTTCAGACTAAGGTCTAATTTTTGGATATTTATTTGGGATTCATTAATTGATTTCTAAATAATTTTAAATGGACAATATGAATGGAGTATTGTTTAATTTATGTGAGCTCCGGATTCTAAGCTTAGGTTTTATTAATAAAACTTGGAAAATAATGTCGTCTTGATATTTCTTAAACCAATTCCAATGTATCATATGTATTATGTTTGTTTTATTCTAATTCTTTGATTCATTTAATTTTTTGATTCATTATTATCTTTATTTTATTTTTCTCCAATCCTGATTTAAATGGTGAACTAGGTTGAGATTAGAATAAGTAATGTATGATTGAATCTGAGTTAAATCTAAATTATCTTTGATTTTGTATTTAATTCGTCAATGCAAGTTTCAAGTTAGATCTTTAAATTAAATAATTGGCTAATAATTGTAAATACTCAAGATATGTTTTCTTTAATTCCGTTGGGTTCGACCTCACACTTCCACTGCTATACTATACATGGTTCATGCTCTTGCAACTAAATAAATGTAAAACTTTTATGACACAATGCCGCTTAAAGATCCATACCCATCTCCACTTTCAACTCAAGACATATCCCTTTTCATGTAATCATCTTCAGCTTTGATCATAATAGAACTCAAAGTTTTAATCTCCAACTTATATCATAAAGTGTCAAAACTTCAACCTCTCATTTGAATTTCATTTTCTTGAGCTCACACACACGAAAAAAAAAATTGCAATGGTGAATCAATCATTGAAATGGTAGGAGAGGAATTGAGAAACTCATAGGAATCCGAATAAAAAAATAATGAAAAATGAAAGAAAATGAAAGAATGTGGAACATGGATTTCACTTGGAGGGGAAATCGATCTTCTTTCATTTCACTTCGAGGAGAAATCAGGCTTCTAGCCACAAGCTACTTTCTAGGGAAATTCTTCTCTATTCATTTCCTTACTCACTTATCCTATAAATAGGCTTAAGGTTACAACTTAGAATGAAAATAATAAAAATTACAAATAAATGCCAAATATTCATAAAATCACTTTATGAGTTAAAAATCCTATCAATCATATTCTTTTAAAAACAAACATTGTCTTCAATTAAGAAAATGTCCTCATGCGACAACTCCATAAGGTGGGACAAATAAAGTCTTATATTCTCCTACTTGGCCCACATTATCACCATCATTGGATTCAAACAAGGATAACGAAAGGTGCTCACATAGTCCTTATTCAAATATCAGAATACGGTCATCATCATAATTTTAATACCAAATGACCCACAAATGTGAACAATGGCGGTTGCACATTATCTTGTCCAACATGGTCCCTTCCATCACTATAACATAAGTGACCCACTCAATATAGCTCTTAACTGAGAAATTTTTATAATGGTCTAACATAAGTGTCTTAATTCAAAGACTATTCTTATTAGTAATAAAACATTCACACATAATGTGTACACATAAACATAAATAGGAAATACAACATCAGAAACGCATTCATGAGTACTCAAGCGTCAAATACATAATGCAGTCCGTAATACATCAATTACAACATGAAAGATTACTCTCAAGACCCATTCCATTAGCATGTTCTTTAAATGTCTTTACAGGTACTCTTTTGTTAATGGATTTGCTATCATAAGTTGAGTACTAATGTGCTCAATAGACATGGTCCGTTTATGAAATTCTTCTTTTACGATAAAGTATTTCAATTTATGTGATTCGATCCGTTAGAATACTTGTCGTTCTTAGAGAAGAAAACGGTTGCAGAATTATCACAATAAATTCTCATCGGCCTGGCATCAACAATCCCACGTCCTGAGATAAAGTTCCGCAACCACATTCCTTGAACAATGGCCTCATAGCACGCCACAAATTTTGCTTCCATAGTTGATGACGTGGTGATAGTTCGTTTGATACTTTTCCATGAGATTGCTCCACCAGCCATAAAGAACAAATAATCAAACGTTGAATTTCTATTATCAATGCATCCAGCAAAGTCCGAATCCGTGTAGCCAATGACCTCGAGATTGTCTGACCACCTAAACGTGAACATGAAATCCTTAGTACCCTGTAAATATCTCATAACTTTCTTTGCGGCTTTCCAGTGGTCCATTCTAGGGTTGCTTTGATATCTGCCAAGCATACCGATGACAAAGCTAATGTCTGGTCTGGTGCAGGTAGTGCATACATAAGACTACTCACGGTAGAAGCATAAAGGATTCCCTCCATTTGATTTCTTTCAAGTTCATTTTGCGGACATTGCATTAGACTGAATTTATCTCTTTTCTGTATAAGGGCATCTTGATATGAACAATTTTGCATACTAAATCTCTCTAAGATTCTTTATATATAGACCATCTGAGACAACCCTAACATACCACGTGTTCGATTACGGAATATTTTTATTCCAATCACGTAGGATGCCTATCCCATATCTTTCATTTCAAAATTAGTAGAGAGAGTTTTTTTTTTTCAAACATTAGACCAAATTCATTAGTGGCAAGCAAAATGTCATCAACATACAATATTAAGAAGATATATTTGCTCCCACTAACTTTCAGATAATATGCACCGATCAACGAAGTTTTCTTTAAATCCGAACGAAGTGATGGTATCATTAAACTGAAGATACCATTGTCGGGAGGTTTGCTTAAGACCATAAATGAACTTCTTTAGTTTGCATGACATATGTTCCTTCCCCTTTATAGAGAATCCTTCAGGTTGATCCATATAAGCATCCGCATCTAAACTACCATTTAAGAAAATGCATCCATTTGGTGCAACTCCAAGTCATAATGAGCCACCAAAACCATAATGATTCTAAAAGAGTCATTGGATACAGGTGAGAAGGTCTCTTTATAATCAATGCCATCTTTCTGAGTGAATCCTTTGGCCACAAGTCTAGCTTTATACCGTTCGATATTACTCTTTAAGTGTGGTTTAGTTTTAAAGACCCACTTACATCCAACTTTCTTATATCCATGGGGCAATTCTACTAGATCCCAAACTTCATTCTGGTCCATGGATTTTAGCTCGTCTTTCATGGCATCTATCCACTTACTAGAATTTTCATATTCTATGGCTTCTTTACAAGTGATTGGATCCTTAATAGCCCCTAAATCATAATCTGATTCTTATAGATATACCACGTAATCATTTGGAACAGTAGGTCTTCTTTCTCTTTGAGACCTTCTTAAAGTAATTTCTTGTGGTTGTTTCACAATCGGTTTACTAGTGGTGATAGTTTCTTTCATGGAGTGATTGATCATTCAAGTGTTGTTCTATCATTAGTTGTTCAATAACATTAGGAACAACAAAACACTTTTCGAAGTTACGGGTACCCTCACTTCTTGTACATTTACATTTCTTATTATATCACTCCCACTAACCTCATCATTTTCAATGAATCTTGTATTTTCGGACACAACAATCCTCATACTATAGTTTGGGTAATAAAATTTGTACCCTCTAGACTTCTCAGGGTAACTGATGAAGTAATCAGTAATCGTCCTATCATCAAGTTCCTTTCATGTGGATTATAAATTCTACCTTCCACAAGACAACCCTATACATATAGGTGTCTCAAACTGGGTTTCATTCCTGTCCATAGTTCAAAAGGTGTTTTAGGAATTAACTTACTAGGAACCCGGTTAAGAATATACATTGCAGTTCTTAAGGCATACATCCACAACATAATGGGCACAGTGCTTGAAAGTTCCCAAGTGCTAGAATACTATTGTCTAAAGGGAGGTTGAATAGGATAATCCCCAATTTTTATGGTCTTCTCAAATTTCTTGATTAATTAAAATTATAGCAGTAGAATTAACAAATTAATCAATATAAGTGTGTTGTGTGAGCAAGAGAGTGTACAAATAATTTGAGCAATCACACAATCAAAAGACCAAATACCCACAACACCCGATTTATAGTGGTTCAGAGTAAATCCCTCATACATCCACTGTTGGACTCACTCAACTTTGGATTATCCCAAATTCACTATGTGGGGAATTACGCCCTTGCGAATAAAGTAGGAATTCCAGCTACACAATTGAATGGGAATTTCACCCACTCGCCTAAGATTTTGAAAGGTTCGACCTACCCCGGTCTACTTCCTTATCCATCTATTTTTTATAGTGATTCAAGCATCTTGCCTTAATCCACTATACAATGATGATTTAGAAATTAAATAAAACACTAAGAAGCACTTGTCTTGTTGAGCTCACTCGATGTAGATGTGCTTCTTGAAAATCTCTTCCAACTTGACGTCCTTGATGACGAAGATGTGCCAATGTATGAGCAACCACAAGTTTGGGAAAAGGTTCTACGATATAGATATGCCAATTGATCCTAGTTCTATTTTTCTCTTCTATCCATCTCCCAAGGTATTGATTGGATTTTTAAAATGAGTCACCAATGTGGGGGCTTAGAGAGAGGTTGGGAGAAGTTGGGATCTCTGGAAATGCCTTAGAATTTTCCAAGTTAAAGGTTCGAAATGATTTCTCCAAAATCTAGAGTTTAAATAGGCATCCAGAATTTTCTCAAACTAATAGGGCGATCGGTCGTGGCACCACAATGGATCGTGACTTAAAAATGTGCCATTGCAATTGACCCTTAGCATTTAATGCAGTCCCAACGGATAGTTGACGATGGATCGTGGCCCTCAAGTTTTGCCTGCCAACAATGTGATCATTGCACATTGAATGCACCCCCAATGGTACAATAACGGTCACCCACGATGGATCGCAACTGACCATAGGTCGTCGAGCCTAAATGACGATGAATTGCCAACTGATGATAATATCGTCTTGAGGCCAACTGAATTTTACAAAGTGTTTCCTATCTAGAACTCTAAAAATTCCAGTCGACAGGTCATGGACCACAATAGGTCGGCCTTGTCACTCACGATGGGTCGACGCCTCACGATAGTATCAGCCTGAGAGTGAACCACTTTTACAGTATTTTTCCAACTAGAACTCTTGTCAATCATTGTGATGGATCGTTAAACCACGAAGGGTAGTCCCTGTCCAAGGTGATAGATCTCACGACACGATAGGTTGACCTGACAGTTCATCAATTTTCCAAGTTTAAGTCCACTTTGTTCTGTTGGATGTCATGGTCCACTAGGCTTGATTAGATTTACCAGATATGATCTCTAAGCCTAGTTTAGGTCTTCCTAGGTGTGTTCGGTTCACCCTAAAGTCATCTATGGCCAATTTACCTGTGTGATTGCCATACACTTGGTGATGCACGAATCATGCACTAGATCTTCCAATGCTTGAGGTCTTGATTCAATTTTCATCACTTGAGTCTTGTCCATTGCTTCATTCTTCCAAGGCAATGCATCTCCATAGTCATGGAATTTACACACAGGTGACTCGACAAGCTGGAGCACTAACAGTGCTATTACATAACATGCTCCTAACTATGTCCATAAGTGTGCGGTTACGCCTTTCAAGAACAACCATTTTGCTGAGGCATACTGGGATTGTATAATGTGCAATTATATCTTGACTTTCTAAAAGTTGCCTCGGGTGTTGACCCGTTCATCATACCTTCCATGATACTCATCACCTCTATATAACATTATGACTTTTATCTTTCTATCCAGTTGTCTTTCAACTTCAGTGAGAAATATCTCTACAGCATTGAGTGCTTG
Organism: Chimonanthus praecox; assembly: GCA_022113865.1. Taxonomy (NCBI): domain Eukaryota; kingdom Viridiplantae; phylum Streptophyta; class Magnoliopsida; order Laurales; family Calycanthaceae; genus Chimonanthus; species Chimonanthus praecox. The sequence continues at coordinate 37,989,441 of CM039091.1, forward strand.
AGACTTATCGTGCAATAGATATATATAACAATAACGCGAAAAATCATCGTTAAAGGTAATGAAGTAGGTTTCTCTACCAAAAGATGGAACATCAAATGGGTCACAAATATCAGTATGGATCAACTCAAGTATCCCCTTACTTCTTGTGGCACCTTTCTTAGTATGTTTGGTTTACCTACCATTAATGCATTCTATACACACACTAAGTCGGTAAAGTTGAGACTCGGTAGAATCTCATCTTTTACGAGTCTTTTAATTCTTTCATGATATATGTGTCCCAAACGTTTATGCCAAAAGTTTGAGGAATTTTCATTAATCAACCCATGTTTAATACCAACATTATGATGTAAAGCTAGGACATTGTTAGCAAAATCATCATCAAGTTTAATACGGTAATGGCCATCAATCAATATTCCAGATCCAATGACAGAATAAGCTTTAAATAGACTAATGCATTATGTCCAAATTAACAATGATAATCATCAAAGTCTAGTTTGGAAATGGAAATTAAGTTTCTAGCAAGAAAGGAAACATAAAGACAATTTAATAAATCTAAATGATAACCAGTATCAAGGAAAATCGGTAAGTTCTGATGGCTTCAACTGACACTTTTTCTCGATTGCCCATATAAAATGAGACTTTAGTTGGGTCGATGGTCTAGTTATAAGGTATCCCTGCATCGTATTAGAAACATGAGTTGTAGCCCCAGAATCAAGCCACCAAGTATTAGAGGAAACTTCAGTGAGATTAGATTTGAAACATAAAGAAATAGAATGCTTACCTTTCTTCTCTAACCATGTTTTCCTCTTATGGCAGTCCTTCTAGAAGTTTTCTTGCTTTCAACAAAAATGACACCTCACGGTACCTTTCCCCTTCTCATGAGCTTGGGAAATCGTACTAAGCTAATGTGGCTTTGATCCAACTTTCTTAAATTTCTTGGGCTTCTTTCCTTTCTTACTGGGCCATTGACTCATTAGATGGAATGAGTGATGTCCAATCTGCTTAAGTCTAATCTCCTCTTTAATTAACATATTTGTCAATTTATTAATTTGCCATTTATCTTTCGTAGTATTATAGTTAATTTGAAATGGCTCATACTGAGAAGGTAGAGAATTCAAAATAAATTGGACAAGAAAGAAATCATCCACACTCATTCCAAGGTTCTTTAATAGAGCAGCGATGTTAGTCATTTCTATCAAATGCTCATACATTCCTCGGCTCCCATCTAACTTCATGGTGGTAAGCCTAGCCATAAGTGTTCCGGCTAAGGACTTGTCCACTGATTTGAATTTACTATCAACATTCTTGAAGAAATCCTTAGCATTATCTGTTTGGCAGTAATGTAGACTTAATGTTGTTTACTATCTTCATGCGCATGAACATAATGCTAAATCTGTTTGACTTGATCTACGCTTCATAGGGCGATTTCTCTTGAACACTACTTGAATCAATTATAGTAGGCTTATTTGAAAGAAGTGCTTTATCAAGATCGAGTACACCAAAGTGAAACTCGACTTATTCTTTCCATTACGAGAAATTCATCTCATTCAGCATGGGAACAGACGAAGCTTGCGCGTGAAGCGAAAAAAGTAAGGAAGCTGCAAATACATAATGCATGATCACTATATAATGTCATGAGTTAAATATAAGTTGAAACATACAAACAATTACTTTAGTGAATAGTGTTGCCGGTAATCTACTTTTGGATAATCTAATGGCACACTATTTTTAAACGTTATGGTGATTCCCAGTCACCGGTAGGACTAACCAACAAAGTATAAGTGATCAAATATTGTCGTCACCTTTGGGTGTCTGGATGTATACCAACCACAAATACAATCATGATGAAATTTTAAATCAAATCAAATATATTATACAGACTTGGGACTTTTTTGTACTTTCAGAAATTCTTTTCATTATGTGATACTTGATAATGAATTTCTAACATCATACTTCATCATAAACATTCAATTTTTTGCAATAATATAAATGTGCCTCCATAATCTTTAAAATCCAAGTGCTGAATTTCAATATAAGAATTGAAAAAATCTTGTAAATAATTAAATATAGCAGTCAATAAATGGAAAATAAAATTTTCCTATAATACAACCTTAATAAAAACATCAATGATTCAGTAAATACATGCTCTTGATACCACATGTTAATTTTCATAATGGATTAAGGTTTTGGGCATGGGAAATCAAACATTCCAACATCATTCTTAATATACCCAATGAGATGAATTCAATCCGAAAATCTACAATCCACAGGATTGTGGATCATTGATGTTTTACATGAATATCAATCATAATGCGGAAATCATAAGTAAATAATATACATGGATCTATTAGCAATCAGAGGATTCTAACAAGAATTCTTCACCGTGTTTCCTTGTGCCTTTCCTGCAACCGAAGACCAAAAGAGAACAGAGATGGTTGTGGCTTTGAGTTTCTTCCTCTTTCCCTTCCTCAGTCTCTCTACTGGTTTTCTTCAAATGATGGAATTGGATACAAAGAGAATCCGTACAGGCAGAAGAAGGACCCCAAGGACAGTTTTGAAAACATAAAATCACTTCCCATCAAAGTGGTAATAGATCCCAATTCTCTCATAACCGTCACCCACTAATTTGAATGTGGGTCCCTATTTTAACTCCACTTATGTGGGGTCTCATAAGGTGGGACAAATAAAGTCTTATATCGTTAACACCTTGACCTTCCTAAATGAGCCCAATTTGGAACTTACCCTAAACCCTTGGTGGATCCATCCACCATAAACAATGTCTCACATAATTGCTTTGAAGTTAAATAAAGAAGATTTTGAACACGCTCCATTTTCATTCAGCTTTGATCATAATAGAATCCAAAATTTTAATCTCCAACTTATAAAGTGTCAAAACCTCAACCCCTCCTTTGAACTTCATTTTCCCGAGCTCACACACACAAAAAAAATAATTGCAATGGTGAATCGATCATTAAAATGGCAGGAGAGGAATTGAGAAACTCATAGGAATCCATATCGAAAAATAATGAATAATGAAAATGAAAGAATGAGGAACATGGATTTCACTTGGAGGGGAAATCGATCTTCTTTGATTTCACTTCAATGAGAAATTGGACTTCCAGCCACAAGCTAGTTTATGAGGAAATTCTTCTCCATTCATTTTCTTACTCACTTAACCTATAATAGATTTAAGGTTACAACTTAGAATGAAAGATAATAAAAATTACAAATAAATATCAAATATTCATAAAATCACGTAAGTTATAAATCCTATCAATCCTATTATTACAAAAAGAAACGTGTTCTTCAATTCAGAAAAATCCTCAAGCGGCAACTTCATAAATTAAATTCTGAATATGGCAAAATATAAAGAAAAAATGGAGAGACTTGCATCAGCTCCAGCGTAAATTCATAATTTCGAAGATGTAGATGTCATGTCTCACCATGATGGAAAATTGGCGCCAACCACGAAATGGGCATAAGACCTTTGTTCTTGTATGTTCAATTGACCCCGTCCATGTGATTGAAAGAACAGTGGCGATTTTAACACCGGAATACTTTTTTACTAAAAATGGATTTTTCGAATTTTCCACTTTGTTCTACTCACAGAAATCGACTTACTTTTTGGGTAAATCGGTTCACTCATCGGTACATTATCCGGTGCACCAATGAGTGAATCGATTTATTGAAAAGTAAATCGATTTATGTGTAAAATGATCCACTCCGTGCACTGATAAGTGAACCGATTTTTCTGGATAGATGAGAGACAAAATAAGAAATTCATCATTAAAACCCGTACCTCGTAAAAGATACACGGGGACCCTTGAAAGAAACATGACATCTTTTGAATGCATAGGCATTAAAATCGCTTAATCCAGGTGTAAGGCTAGATGATCCTTTTCAATTTGATTCATGTTGATAAAGTGAGAGTCAATCTCACTGAAATGATTTTGAATGTTGCCCTCGTTAGCACGAACATTATCATCGTTAATTTCAGATTCAGAAGTTTTCAGCGAACCTCGGATGATAGTACATTAATATTGACATATTTCCATCACTAACAATTAAAGATGGAATAACATTCTCAATATTAGTGGCGACACGACTATCAATTGGTAGTTGATGAATCTTTTTGAAAAGAACCTTGCCTCTGATTTGGAAATAAAATTGAAAATGGGTTGGAGAAAAATGGATTTTTATTTTTATTTTTTGGGTGCTTGGAAAAGAAAATGAGAGAGAAAGAAAATGGATTTAAAAAGTTTATTTTTAAAGAAAAAGGTCGGTTTGGAAAGCAAAAGAAAATTGGATAGAAAACGAGTTTGTAAGAATCGGGTGAACAATATTTTTAAAGTATTTTTATCATGTTATCATAATTAGTCTGGATATTCAATTTGAGAAATTTTGGAAATACACAGTGCTTAAAAAATAATGTGCATAGTGTATTAAATAATAAAATCTCCTTTAAAACTTTAAAATTATTTTTTAAGCACTGTTTATTTCCAAAATTTCTCAAATTGAATATCCGGACTAATTACGATAACTCGATAAAAATACTTTAAGACTTTAAGGTCTTTTGACGCTCATAAATGTGTTTTCGGTACACCGTAGGGATATCCTTATTTGTAAAATACTGTGTTTTAAATATTTAGGAGTGTCAAGAGACCTTAAAGTTTTAAAGTATTTTTATCAGATTATCGTAATTAATCTAGATATTTAATTTGAGAAATTTTGAAAATACACAATGCTTAAAAAATAACTTTAAAGTTTTTAAAAAAATCGATTCATTCGAATGAATTAATGAATAACTAATTAATCGATTTAAATCAATCCATTCGAATGAACGGATGAACAGTAACCTGCGTTACTGTTCACCCGATTCGATTTTATAAAAGAGATTCGTTCGAACGAATCAAAATTGGATGGGAGACGTCTTCATTCGTTTGAACGAATGCCGAAATGAGTTGAGAATTCGTTCGAACAAATGAAAATGCGGAGGTAAAATGGTAATTAACCACCTGCATCTAAAAATGGATGTGTAGTCGCAGAAAAATTGAGTGTGAAAATTGGAACTATATATATATATATGTGTGTGAGATTGCGGTGGATTCCATCGGTGAATCGACCGTTGGGAGTGGCCGAAGGCGGGCGGGAGAGGAGAATAGGGAACCGCTCGCGAGAGGGAAATGGAATGGAGGGAAACCACCGTTTCGCATGCTGATTAAAGGGGAAACCGATAGTGCCTTGATGAGTGGAAAGGTGGACCCACTTTTCCCCTTATCAAACAGGGGAAAAAGAGAGAAACTCTCCTTTCCGTTCCCCTCGTCCAAACCCAGAGACAGTTGCAGAGAAAGAACAACATCAATAGAAAGAAAGAGATAGAGACAGCGATTAGAAACGAAGTTGCAGAGAAACAACGACATCGAGAAAGAGAGAGACAGAGTAGAAGAAGAAGAAAGTAAGAAAAGGGGAGGCCATATCATATCTGGCAAATGATCTGTGCTTCACGGCTGGGTGACACTGGGAAAGAAGACAGGGAGACAGACTTGCCGTTTGCCATTCCTGTGAAATTCTCATTTTTAAATCTAGCCGTTGGTTAAATCCAATGGCTGACTGATCGAGCCTGAAAAAAGGGCGGCTCTTTGTTCAAAAGACACGTGTCGCGCGCCGGAAGGTATTCTGACTAATCGTAGTCCCCGTCACCCGTTAAATGACTTTTGCACGCATTTGCCGTCCTACAGTAGCTCAGTGTTCACATTTCAGTCGATATTTTTCTGCATTCCCTTTCTTCCTATTGGCGACTCTTGTAGAATTTTCTTCATGCGGCAACCATCAAGTCAAATTCAAACTCCATGTTTGATGGCATTGGCACCACCACCACCACCACCATTACTTCTTCTACTCAAGAAGAAGAAGAAGAAGAAGAAGAGGTATACTGATGGGATCTGAATCTGAAGAAGCAACAGAGAAGAAATCAGAGATTGAAGAAATCAAAGAACCCAGCTCATGTGGAGGAGGGAAAGGGACGTGGAAGCATGCAGCTTTCCATGTGGCAACAACCATCGCTACCCCAGCAGCCTATGCCCCGTTGCCCTTCGCCCTTGCCTCTCTTGGCTGGCCTATCGGTAACCCTCTACCACTTTCTGCTGTTCCTTTCTATTGCTGTTAGATGTTCTGCAATTCACTTGAAAACTCGAAACTCATAACTTGCAATCCACTCGAGTCAAGTAACTGGGGCAAAATTAGCAGCTTGACTCGGAAAAAACAGTGTTACTCACTGATTCCCTGGACTTGGTAGAGCGAATCACCTGAGTTTTTCCAGTTTTTTTTTTCCTTTTGAACTTCTGTATCAGTAGTTACAAGTCATTTAACTCGGTGTTCATACAGGTGGCAACTCAACTCGTTAACCCAGCCTAGATTTAAGCTGCAAAATTAGGGAAATAGGCTTTCAGGCTATCCCTGTTCTTTGAATAAAAGGATTAAATTGGATTAATCAATTTAATAAATGAATCAAATTTTAATCAGATCATTACATGGTGTAGCCTATGTAGACTCAAACCAACTAAAATTCCTACCTGAAAGACAAGGCTTGGGATAATTATCTTTGACCTTTTCAACAAAGCGGTTAGATTGCATATTACCTCTTTTACAAAGGATATAAGTTTTGATTGGCTGTGAACAAATGTGGATCAGATTATTCTGACCTGGCCTGGGAAATTCGCACCCAGCAGTCAAGGGATGGCGCTAAATGGATGACCATGACTTGGAGTGAGGATTCTCCTTTGGCATTTTAGAAACATGAGGTGCATTTGGACGAGGGGTGAATTTTGCAGGGGTTACCTCAGGTAATATGAAAACCCCTTGGAAGGAAAGAGTTTTCAAAAGTGAAAAAGGAGGAGTAAAAATTTGAGTTTTTACCTTTACCCATTCATTACCAAACAAGGGTAATGAGGGGTAACCCCCCATTACCCTTACACCCCCCACATCCATATATGGCATATTTCTTGGGCCCACTAACCATAGTGAAAAAGAATTTATCTTTTTTTTTAAAGGTAAAAAGAATTTTATCTTGATTAGATACATACTAAAATCTAGTTCATTTCAAGTTCCTAATTATCCGATCTAAGGATATTCAAATGCATAGTAGATTAATAAAGTAATCTAGAGATTATTCATTTTCTTTTATATGTTTATTTGATAAAATCAGGGTTAATAAAATATTTTGGGGATATTTTGATATTTATTGTTACATTTGAATTTCTCAAATATTACTATTTCCATTTGATTTGTAATACTAAGTTTGTTTACATGCTGAGTGAAGAATGAAATGGTAGAGAAGAGTCGAAACATAGACATTGGCTAGAAGACCAGTTTCTCCTTGAATTGAATCTAAAGTAGGAGATTGATTTTGTGATACCCCTTTATGTACTTGGGCGCTGATGGTGAGAGAGAAAATTGCCAGGGGCGAGATTTCTTGTCCCACATCGCTAATTGCGTTGGAAATTCCTTGGTATATAAGTGGTAGCCTTCATACTTCTAGTATGAGGCCTTTTGGGAGCAACCGTGGGTTGACTCACCAATTGAAAGCCGTGTGGGCTTTGTATGAGGCTCAGAGCGGACAATATCATGCTACTGGAATGGGTCGTTACAAATGATATTAGAGAATGATTCAACGCTCTACCTGTGTGCTTGCCCATGTGCCTGTGTGTTGTGATAGAGCCAGGGACGGCTCTGGTCTTAAGGGAGGTGGATTGTAATACCGCTGTCCCATGTGAGGGGGGCTGAGTATGAGAGGCGGCATGGGAGGGAAAAATGTCCCATATCGCCCAGAGACTTGGAGGGGTTGAGGCTTAAAAGAGGGAGCACCCCTCCCATCTTGCACAAGGCTTTTTGGGCCCAATGTACAGCCGTGAGGGTTTTTCAAGTTCAAAGCGGACAATATTATGGGACGGGTCATTACAAATGGTATTAGAGCACGTTTCAACTCTTGGTTGTATGTGTGGATAGAGTCGGAGACGACTCTGGTTCTAAGGGGGGTGGATTGTGATACCCCTGTGTTGTGGGTGTTGGTGGGAGAAAAAATAGGCAGGTTGGGAGTTACTTGTCCCACATCGCCTATGAGGGAGAGTTGGTTGTGGTATATTTGAGGATGCCTCCCTCCTTCTAGTATAAGGCCTCCCAGGCCGAGGTGTATGGCTAATGGGAATAAAGCCTTGAGGGTTGTCGGGTTAGCGAGTGAGGCTGGACTCGAGGGCCCAAAGAGGACAATATTGCCGCTGCATACTCTGACACCAAGACAAGGCCTTTTGGGAGCAATCTTCGGGTTGACTCTCCAAATCAAAGCCATGCAGGTCTGCGTGGGCCCAATGTGGACAATATTGTGCTGACAGGATTGGGCGTTATAGATTTCCCCCCTAGAAGTAAAATCCCTATTACATTTGTCTCCATTTTTCTCAATTCTTTCTATTTTTCATTATTTTTATTTGGGTTCCTATCATTCATGTACTCTAGAAATATACAAAGATATGTTTAAAATGCCAGAAAAGAATTCCTTCTGTAATTGCAGCTGGTGACATCGCGCTCTTGTGACCAACTGACACAAAGCCATCTTTTGCACAGTGTTATATGATGACAATTTTTTTGTTGGTCGAGTTAAAAATTTGTTTTTCATTTAATGAAGGATTCTATGCATGGACACACCACTGAGTACAAACTCTAGAACAATGTAGAAGTTATAGAGCTTTGAAAAAACTCTAGGATCATGTTGAATCGATCAGAAGTGTCTTTCTAATGTACAGAGAAAAGCTTATGTTTGTTAGAATTAGGATTAGCTGTACATTAATTAGTTGTAAAATGGGAGAGATTTGGGGTCATCTTCCTGAAATTAGGAGGAATTTAGTTTATAATGGGAGAGAGAATTTGGGTAATCAGTTATATAATTGAGAGAAATTAGGGAGTGATTGAAACCCTATTGTATTATATATACATGTTCTGTGAGAATACAAAGCAATGAAATTCCAAAAATTTACATTGTATCCTCAAAGAGCCAAGTCTTGATCCTTTGTCATTCTTGTCCTCTCCTCTTGCTCGGATTGAAAAGTTCTATGTGCATCGTCTTTAATTTCTCACCACTACCAGTCAGTTTAGCCTTTGAAGATCCTGTCATTTCTTTACAGCTTTCCAACCATCCCACTACTTATGTCACACGGAAAATGAGAAAAAGGAAGAAAATAATGGAAGAGAAAAGAAGAAAAGAGAGAGATAAATTCTTTGCATATTGTGTTGCTTGTTTCTAATAGAATATAATACATGAATATATAGAGTATAGGGAGCCAATCAAGGCGACGGGAAAGGAAAGAGAATATGTTACAATCTTTGATAGCCACAAGTCAACTATAATAAAAGCACATGTAAAATGTGAAATACAATTATGTCTACATCTACAACAGTCCCCCTCAAGTTGTGATGTGGGCCAGGGTAGGGGGTCTAATGCCTACTCAAGTCGGCATACTGAAATTAATAAACTTTGACTCAAAATCCTCGGATTCGAGTCAAGGATCCCTGAAAAAGGAACCTGAGTATCCACTCTCACTCTCACTCCAAAAGAAAGAGATGGTTCTAATTTCGACGGGACAATTTCACCGAAGAAATTAGGAGTTTTAAGAATTCAACTCAAATGAGGAATTGAGAATTCAAATGTGAAAAATTAATGCAATCAAATGCAATTAAGAAATCAAACACGCGTGAATTCTAATCCGACTCCAGTTTGGATCGAAAATCGAAAAACCTTCTAATGAATCTATTTGGATGCAGGATTAATTTTAATTAAGTAATTGAAATTGATGCAAGACATGGAACTTAAATTCACCATGAAAATAAAATTCAACACTTAAATTTAATTTAATTCAAACACATTAAATCAAATCAAATTCAAAAGGAACCAAATACGAGACTCACCAAACTTGGGGACTCAAACAAGCACTCAATGCTCAAACTTCAACTCAAATTTCTTTGTGTTCCACTGCCTAGCCTAATGCTATATTTATAAGCCTTAAATTGCGAAAAAGAAGAATTAAAATAAAAACAAGACAAAAAGGCTAGCTTGTCACTCATTGAGTCACGGTCACGCACGACTCGGCCAGCTCACAGTGTCAAGGTCTTCTTCTTCGTCCTATTGCAAGACTTTCCAATGCCTTACTTCTTTTTGCTTCTGCAGGATTGGCTCAATCGTCTCCTTTCTCTCTCTCGATCTCCTCTCTCTTCGAACCCTTCTCTTTCTTTCTTCCTTTGTTTTCCTTCTCTTTGCTTTCTTTCTTCGTCTTTGCATGTGCAGGCGTGGAAGTCACACCTGGGCTCTCCTGATTCAGTTTCCTTCTTCCTCTTCTCTTCCTTCTCTCTCTCAAACTCTTCCGTGCTGGGTTTTCGCCCTGTAGAGCAGTCGTCCTTACCTTCCCTTTCTTTTGTTCTTGCTCGGTTTCCTTCCCGTCTCTCCTCTACTCACCGAGTCTATTTCGGCTCGTACTTGATCCTTCCTCTCGCCCAATCCTAGCGTTTCATCTCCATTTTTTTCTCTCTGTTTTTTCCCACTCTTGCCTCTCTCGATTCTCCCTTCCTACAATCCTCTTCCTTTACTGTTGCTGTGTCGGACTGGTTTCCCTTTTGAGTTGGCTCAACGAATCACTGTAGGCCCTGCAACTTGAAGTGCATTTTTGTTTTCAAGTTGGCATGCTTGGTGGGGTCCACATAGCGTTGACTCAGTCGTTGAAGTGGACCTGCTAAAAAGGTAAATGGGTCGGGTTAATTGGGCTTTGAGGCCCAAAAAATGCCTAAACGGGTCCAGATCCGAACTGATGCAAATGGGTCCATATTCGGGTCCAATGGGTTATATCCGGGTCCTCGCTTCCCTCCATCTGTCCTAGCATAGATTCAAAGCAAAAATTCATCAACTTCGTCTAATTGGGTCTCAATCAGGTCATCGTCGAGTTTGTCAGGTTCGATGCCCACATCAAGCTAGTGCAAAGATATCAATGAAGTCCAACTTGCTGAAACATCATCAAGTTGAGAATGAGAGATGACTTTCGTCATAATGTTTGCTAATTGATCATTGGAATTCAAATATGGAGTAACAACATTCCCAAAAGATACATGATGTCGAAGAAAATGACAATCAATCTCTATATGCATTGACGTTCATGAAAAACTGGATTTGAAGCAATATTATTTGCAACTTGATTATCATAGAATATGATAAGTGCCTTTGAGGAAGGTAACCTCTGTTCAAAGGTAACCCCAACAAAATTTACCCCTCATCCAAACGGAGCCCTACTTACCTCCATAGATCTGTAAATGATGGAGAGTATTGGTTGTTGATGGAGAGAATGTCTGTGGAGTCATGAGTATCTTAAGCACCGAACCTACTATTGTTGATTAATAGACATGACAACTGGGTTTCCGAGCAAGCAATAAGCATCATTTTGCCAGTGGCCTGATTTTTAGGAAGCCTCAATCTCCAAAAACTCAGCTAGTAATACAATTAAGGAAAGTATTGTGGAGCAATGTTTTGAAAACCAGGCTAGGGAAGATGGTGTAGCGGAAGCGTGCAGAAATCAAATAACTAACCAGTCCCGACGATTATCGGGTCACACACGCACAATTTGCCACACGTGTGGAATGGAACTTAAATGAATGGGCTTGGTGTAGCGGCGGAAAACTGTGAGAAGGGGAGAAGATGGAAAGGGGTTTCGCAGCAAGAAGAAGAAGAGAAGAGTCACAGTAAGAGGAAGGATGGAAAGGGAATGGGTCGTAGTACCTATGTCGAAGGAAGAAGGCATCAACTTAGAGTACCTGCGCTGAAGGAGGACCACAGCGGAACTGGCCAATGAAGCAGAGGCGGCAATGGCGAGGGGCGGAAGCAACTGGCAATGGATGTAACACTGGGATAATGCCCAAATCTTCTATAGGGGAGCGATGGGGTCGTACTGGGATAAAGCCCAGTCGATTTAAGCGACAAAACTCGAGTGGAACTGAACCACCAAGGGAAGATGCATCTATAACTTGAGGTAGCGAAGAGAAGATAAAAGGTAAATACCTTGCAATAATTCTTATTTTAATTCATAATCTCAAAGAGGTGTGTCCCTTTCTTACATCTATCGATATTTATAAGAAATCAAAGAAATAAAAATAGAAACTCTCAGTTTGGAAGGCCACGAAAGTGGTTTCCAACCCTACTACAACTACTAAACATAACTTGGACTCTTAAATAAACTAGGAAAGCCACCGACATGGCTTCTTTAAAACAAAGACTCCACTAAATAGGAAAATAATAAAATATTAAAATGGGATTAAGCTTTGCGTGTCCTACATCAGAAGACATCGTAAAAGCCTGCTTTTCAGGGTATCACTTGCTGGATCCAAGAGCAGGGTATCTTCCCACGTTTTTCTTGTTCTGAATCATGTGCATAATTAAAAAAAAAAATTATGAAATTCAAAATCATATTGTAAATCATTCTAGTCATCAAAGTATATTGTGTTGCAAGGTTTTTTATGATTTTCTCAAAAAGAATAAAATCTTTTAAAATAAGTTTTTCATATCTATGAATTTTCCATTCAAAATATTGTTGGTAAATTGACAAATAAATTGTTGATAGTATCACTATAATTCTAACATTTTGAAAATTGGCTCGGATTGTAAAGGACAAATCATATTGGTAAAAAAAATTAAATAACAAAAATTCTAAGGTTTTTTTAAAATATATTGCATCATAAGATCCAAATCATTTCCTTTAAAAATCATATTATATTGTAAGATTCAAATTGTAAATCATATGATTTTAATAACTATGACGTAGAGTTATCCCTAATTGAACTCTTAAAAAATCATGCCATTGAAATGTTCAGTTTGAAAGTTTTTGAATATTGCTAGATGCTAGGGGTTTCTTAAACGAGTCCCCCTCAGCCCCTATTTCTAATCTGATTGAATATAATGAAAAAAGTGAGATTCTGTCTGAGCTCCATTCGATCCAAACACAAAAGAACACATTTCCAATTAGAGAGGAACACATTATTAGTAGCACAGTATTTAGAGTTTTAGACAACTAAAAGAGATATTAAGGGTGAGTATCATATATTTGACTTATTTTTGTATCTCAGGCCTGTTCAAGCGCCATGCACTCCATATTAAAATATTCATGATTAAGATATAGTTGAGGATCCACTTGGAGCAAGAGCATTTCTCAACCTCTCATGATTCTCACCCTAAGAAGCCTTTTTTCCGAATTTGTTTCCAGTTAAGTCCATTCATAGCCACAAGTTACTGATATTTAGGGATGGAAATTTGGCTCGAAAGACCAAAGAGCCCAACCTGTCAAAAATAGGGCTTGAGCATTAATAGTCAGCCCAAATTCCTTTCATGCTTGGGCTTGGACAGTCCATTGAAGCCCGATTTACAATTGGACCAGGCTCGGGCTTATATATGCTCAAGCCCGAAAGCCCAAGCCTGACCCAAAAAATTCAAGCTAAGGTAATGTCTCACTCATATGTCCACTTCTTTTGTATCATGTGTAAAGGAGATGCAATTAATTATTTTTACCAATACGCACCTAACATACTCTGCTACTACTCAAAAAGGTAAGGCACCTTTTAGGCGCTAGCCCCCTCTCTTCCTCTCAAAAACATGAGTAGCCCTCTCTCTCTGTGTCTCTCTCTCCAAACAAAGCTACAAGAGCTCACCCTTTTCACTTCTGTGTTCACACACCGTTCTCATTTTTTTTCCTAGACCCATCCATTCTCCATTTCATGGTTTTGTATCTTTCACACAATAGATCCCCTACATCTTAGATCTTTTTTTTTTGAGCTATAACAAATTGAAAATATATTTGTGATGAAAGAATTTACAAAGGATGTCATCAAAGGGTCTAAGAGATATAAACCCTAAGATAGCCATAAAGAAAAGAGCAAAGTACAAAGAGCAGAGTGCGTAAGTACAACCAAAATAATCAAAAGCCTAATCTCTCCAAAAGTGGAGAAAAGGAAGAAAGATCTTAATGACTGAAATAATGTTATGTAGTTTTGCTTTTTGTCTTGCTGATGGGATTTTTTCTTTTTTCTTTTTTTTAAAAAATGATGACCTTTTTTCAAAAAAATTCTAGATTTATGTGGTAGTCTTTTTTTAAATTTTCCTTCCATTCATTGATTGATGTTCTCCCCCTTTTCAATTACTTGGGCTCTCCATTGTTCTTGTGCTCGGGTTTTCTTGTAAAAATCAGGCTCGGAATTGGCACATTATTAGCTTGACCCATCCCCATTTCTAGTGATTTTGGAATTCCCGACTAAATCTGACAGCATGCTGAATTTACTTTATGTAGCAAATTTTATGTTACTACTATAATGATGTTGAAAGGTCACTGGAATGTGTCTTCCAGATGGGGTTTCTTCTCTCCTATGACATTGAAGCCATCATCCTTGACACTTTAGACTCCAATTCAATTTAGCATTCATCTAATACGGAACTTTAGACTGACTATTATTTCCTTATCAAGTGGGGGTACATGGAATGTTAGAGATCAGATTGATACTATGGTCACATTATGTGGTCAGTGGATCAGACGCCATATTTTATTTCTTGTAGCAGATAGTGTGAAAACTTGTAGGGTGGAAAATAGAGGGAGCATAAAGCATGTTAGATTGGGCCTTAATGGATTTGATAAATACCCTGGTAACAATGGACTTTGGCAGCAGAATGTTGTAGGCATAAAGGAATAGAAGAAACTACAATTCTTCCGGCAATTATTATGGACGTGCAACAAAGGGGAGCTACCCTACTGGTGTAGCATTGATGAATTAATCAAAGAGGATCACTTGGCCAATGATACCATGTTAAAAGATGAACAAATCTGATTAATATGGAGTGTAATAGGTGTATCTTGATAGATACTACTGCATGTTGAATGATTTTAACAGATTCTAGCATGCCTAATATAAAGTAATCTGAATCTAATTATGAACTAACAATATTACTTATTCAAGTATATCCTTTTCTCTAACAGAAACTGGTTTACAAATATACTCTGTGCTTCCAAGGAAGCATGAATCTTTTGCTTGGACTTTAATCACTAATTGTGGATGAGTTGGGGTTGCTACAGTTCCATGCACAGTTTAAAAACTTGAAAAAACTTTGCTGAGCCAGTCCAAGTCAACTCGACTTGACAAGATTTTTAGTTGAGCAAGTCAGACAAGTTTTTTAGATTCTTTCTGAAAATTAGCCTATTTTCTCGACTCAATAGGATTTCTAGTATTAACTTAGATTGATCACCTAAAATGTGATTATCTAATTAACTTAGATTGAACCTTATGTATCAGGCCTGGATGTTGGAAGCATTCCCAGTGCACCTGTAATATTTACTTCCATGGAAATTTTTAGCGAGATGCATGGATGTATAAAATTGAAGGGAAACATGCTTTCTACACCTGCCCAATGAATCTGTATCTATACTAGCTAGCATAGCATGCCCTCTCAGCAACACTGATTCCAATCTGTCCATTCAATTCGGCACGAAGGAGTTAGCACAAGCACCAAATTTCACTTTAATCTAATTAATATTGATAATGGATCAGTCATGAAGAAGATAGTTAATGGTATTTGTGCAATCCAACAGTGAATTTCACTACAATCAAAGTGAAACTTTCATAGAAGATTATGCTTTCTGTACATAAAGCTCAAGTCTTATTGAAAATAATTATTAACTATTGTATTTAGTTTATTAGTCCCAACCATAAATGCTTTTGATGCAACAAAACTCGAGAGAATAACACTGGAAAAATGTGCACAGCTTTTGGTCGGATTTGATCTTTGAAAAATGAACCCCTGTAGACTTTCAAAAAAAAAAAAAAAAGAAGAAATGAACCCCTGTAACAGTATTTAAAATTTGAATGAAAGTCATAATAAAGTTTTGAATTTTTCAATTCCTTTTATATGAGGCATGCTGTGTGGCACACTGCATCACTGGGTGCACCTGACAAGGTTCAATGAAAATGTTCTATGATACATATATGTGAAAAAGATGGAATCTAAGAATAATCAAAATGATAGCTCAGCATCTTTTATGGCAAAAAATGTGGCTAGAGGATTCTTGAAAGAACTAAGAAATAACAGTAGTGGATAAGTCCTTCAGGTTGTTTGATTGTCTTTGAGTGCAGTAGCAATTGCTATTTCTTTTCCTGTTTTAGTATGTTTCTTGGTTTCAAATGTATCTACTTGGGATGTTCTCTATGATCAGTATATGCTCAATGTATGTTAGTGTGTCTTCTTAATTAAGTAAATAAGATCTTTCGTTATTGAGAAAAAAGAAAGATCTAAGAAATGATAGCATGGCCTTCATCACCTGTTTCTAGTAATAGAAGAAAGTAATGGAACTATAGAAACAATAGACCCTTGTTCATTAGCTCTCTGACTTTGGAAGTATTTCATGAACTCGTTCAATACTCTCTCTCTCTAAAATGGCACATCATTTTTCTGTTATCCAAAAAAATTGGAAATATTTCAAGAACTCATTCAATATATTTTGTTTGGATTCAGGTGTTTGCTGTTTGGTGGGTGGAACATTAACTACTTGGTATTCTAGCATGTTGATTTCATCCTTGTGGGGTTGGAACGGAGAAAAGCAAACTACTTATCGGATGCTGGCTAAGAGTATCTTTGGTTGGTTATCTATCTTCCCCTTTTATTTTGACAAGTTTATAGAGTTTTTGTAATGGTAATAGTTATTTTTTTGAAAGGCTAATGGTAATAGTTATTAGAAGAACATTTAAAAAATGTAAATGTTAAACATTAAAAAAATCCAGATTTGGCTATGCTGAGTGGTCAGTAGAAAGTTCCATCAAATGAAAAGAAAAGAAGAAAAGAACAGTTTCTTTAGAGAGACTGATGTCAATGTTTGTGCTGTTGTTATCCTTTTATATTTCTTTGTTGACTTTCCTTTTTGAGTTTGAAGGATCATGGGGTTACTGGTTGACAACATTTTTCCAGCAGATTGCTTCTTTGGGCAATAACATTGCCATTCATATTGCAGCAGGAAGCAGCCTCAAGGTCTGACTTAAATGTAGTTACTGTGCCTTTGATGATTAGCTTTTGAAAAGGACCAAAACCAGTAACCAACAGTAATTCTGGTTTTTATACAGGCGATTTACAAGTACTACCACAGGGATGGAACTCTAACATTGCAGATATTCATTACAATTTTTGGGGTGTTTGAGCTTCTTCTATCACAACTTCCTGATATCCACTCACTGCGGTGGGTGAATGCACTGTGCACTGTCAGCACCATTGGCTTTGCTGGGACAACTATCGGTGTGACAATTTACAATGGTAACCTTTATGATGCTCTACTTTAGTCCAATTTGATTATTGTTGTTATTATTTAATTGTTTCATATACGTGTATTGATATTCTCATATATAAATTTTTAAATGGGAGAGGCAAAACAAGCTAACCATGATTTCTCTAGAATAATTGGTTTGAAGGATTCAATAAAGAGAATCCACTTTTTAATTCGTTAAAATTTGCTGTTTGAGCATTGCATGGATGAGAACATTATTAAGTCACCCTTGTCCACTATATCCGGTTAATTCTATTTCTTATGCCTTTAAAGAGGCAATGATTGGGTTATACTTCTTTTTCTACTTTAGAATTATCTATCTACATAAGGTTTAATCCTTTTTATCTATTTTAACGAGGCAGTCTTGCAAAAGAGGAATAGACCATCAATACCTACTGCAGACAAATTATTTTATCTTTGGAAGCTTGAAGGGTCTACTATTACAAATGGGAAGTGATAGCGACACAAGTGTTTTTTATAATAAAGAGTACTGGTGTACCTTTCCACCCTTAAATAATGAAGTGGACAAAAGGACAAGCCCGGTGTCTCTTTTTATCAAAAAACATTGGTGTCCCTATCATTTCCTTTACGATTTTAATGTTTTTTGAGTTACATTGGGACCAAGATGTCCTAAGTAATGGTCAATTGCTTCGCTATGGAAAACCTGCTCATCACCACTTTGACAAGGAGAAAATGAGCACTCCTGTCATTTTCAATATAAATTTTATAAGTTTTCTATGAAAATCAGTTTGTTTTTTATGAGTGGGAATGATGGGTCCACTATTGTGACTTTTTAAACTGAAGGATCTTGGTCTACTCAAGTAGAGATTGAACAATTAATTGGGGAAATCTTCAAACCTCCTCTACAATGGGGAATGGGAAGGATCTTTGTCTACTCAAGAGTGGAAATTGGAGTTTTCTTCAAGCTTCAAGTGTCAGGGAAAGGTGGTTGTCAATTAACACAAATTTGTGAAGAAAAATCATTGATGTAAATATTGTAGGATGCACTGACTAATGTGCAAACCTCAAAAAACACAGTTTCTTTCACTGCTCCTGGAATTCCATTTTCCTTAAAATACCTCCCTGAAGTGCTCTCCAAAATTCCTCATAAGAATGTCCAAAGATATTCCCAACTTCTGAGGTCCTTTTACAGGCTTGAGAAGCTCTCCAATATGACAAGGTTAAAATGCATGCTTGGCCCAATGGGAAGGGTGGTAGATTCGTAAATTTGGTCTTTCTTTGCAGCTTCTTTTTCCAACTTCTGATTCAACTTAGGAATCAGACTTAAAGGTTCACATGATGATACTGAATCCTGATAAGTTGATGCAGTCCAAGCTGCAACTTGTAATTTAGATTCGGGGTTTTAAGTCGAATCAAGGATTTCTGTGAAGAAACCCAAAAATGCACTCTCAAATCTCTCGATCACTCTCAAGAAAAATGGAAGAGGGGCTAATTTCAGCGAGATAGTTTGGCAGAATCAAACTCACCAAAGAAATTGGGTGTTCAATCGAATTCAAATCGAACGTGGAAGTGTCTTTCAAGATACTTGAATTTAATCGAAAGTATATGAGAATTTAAGTCCGGCACTAATCCAACTTGAAACACTGAACCTTCTAAGATCCAATTTGGATGTGGAATTTAATTTAATTACCCATGGAAATAAAATGCAAGACATGAAATTAAAATTCACCACGCACAAATTTTAATCCAAATAATTAAATATAATTCAAACACAAAGCAAATTAAATACAAAGAACAATAACTCAGACTCACCGTACTTTGGACATCCAAACAAAGCATAGAAGCTTCAATAATTTCAAAATAATATTCTCCATGGCCCGAACATTATATATTGCTGCCGTTTAAATAAACTACATGGAGCTTGATCGGCCATAAGATTCTAAGTTAAGAAATAAAAATAAAAAAGACAATTTTCTAATCCTAAAACAATCTAACGATCTGCATGATTTTTTGGACATAGTTATGAACTTAAAATAGAAACAAAATATGCTAAAATACTCCACCGATTTGCATATCTTCTATTCTTATTCTTTCATACTCCAAACGGTGCTCACATCTGTGAAGGAATCTGCATACAATCGGTTGAAATTCAGTGGGTCCCATGGTGACGTAGCAGCTGATGTGGCTGTTGAAGTGGGGCCCTCTCTTCCGTCCATCTATCCGACGATACATCTCACGAAGTCAATTAATTGGGCCGAATCGTCGTCGATTGGGCCCTCGTCGGTTTCATTGAGTCACTGTAGTCCATCAAGCCAATGAGTCACATTCAGTGGACTTTTAGTGGACATTGATCCCCCAGAGAAATGGGGTGGCTTCCATGACCCGGTTTGATCAAGATAAATGTCATTGGACTCCGTCTAATAAACCTAGGTATTTTGTTAGTCCAAGCCCAATGACCCAACAAACCCAATTGACCCAGATAAAGCTTGTAAGCCAAGTCCAATCTTAAACAGGCCAGACTCAAATCAAAGCCCACTCAATGAAGCCCATAATTGATGCAATCTCTAAACTCTCTCCTACAGTGACAAGTGGCGATCCCAAAATGTATTGTCCCTGATTGGGATGAAGATAGAGAGGATAGAGGAGAGGAGTTGGCGCAGAGGGAAAGCAGGGTGACACATGGAGAGGATTTCTCTCTCCAGTTGAGTGAATTTTGTAGAGAAAGGCAGTAGTCTCTAGCGCAGATTCCAGTGGATAGACAAAGTGGTGGCGCCTACTACATGTTAGGATAAGATAATTATTGTTTTTTATAATTTGTGTTTTCTAGAATAAATCTCAGTCGTACTTTCTTCCATTGTGGCAAGATCATGTGGTTTTATTGGTCAATAAATGTAGACAAGGATTGATCCCAAATGAGGCAGTCAATCCTTGCCATTTTCATAGGTTTTTTTTTTTTTTTTAGAAATTAGTCCCAAAAGGCCCTACAATGGTGTGGTCGACCATTGAGGGGTATTTTGGTCATTTCTTTTGATTTTTCTTATAAATACCCTATAGTACTCGAATTTCATTAAAGAATTAATTTTGGAACAACTCTTGGATTTTCGTGTGAGAGCACACCTGGCAATGGCCTGTGGCAAAAGCCAACCCTCGGGAGGGAAAACCCACGGACAGTGGTGCAACCTTGTGCAAGTAAGTACCAGTGCTTTTAATTCGATTACGTCTTTATGGTTTTTAGATTAAGAGTACAATTTTCAAATTTCATCTCTCTCTTTTGATTTCGCTTCTACAAATATCCAATCAATTAAATTAAGAGAGACCTTAATTTAATCCCCATAAGTGTAATTCAATTCCTGGGGACCTTGTTGATTCAGGTTTTGTTTGTCAAGCTTGCAATCAGGCAAAAACCTTTCATTAACAATGATTGGCGGCACGGGTCCTCAGAGACCATACTCTGTTTTTTCGTCTCTGGATTGAATTCTTATCAAATTCAAGCCAAGCTTGCATCAAATCCGTGTAGTGTTTTTTTGTTCAGAAGTTGGGCTCCACATGATCATAAAACATAAATATACAACTATTTATGGTACTTTGTTTTATGAGCAAGTGGGCCCCACTTGATTGAAGTGAACATATGTGCATTTTGGACAATATATGGTATTTTAATAATAACTTTTGCATCCAAGTTGTTTTCGAAACTAACTTAAGGACCTCCAATATGGCAACCAAGTTGCGGTCATATGATCATCATAGGTGGGTTGCACCTTTTTCTTTTGATTTGCATATTAGATTGACATCTATAAGTTCCATGAGGAAGGCAATGCAAGGATTTTTCAAGTGGTTCTTTTGTAGCATCCCTTATATCTTAGATATATGATCGACAACCTCTACCGGCATCTTTTCTTAATGTGAATTGATTGAGCCATTGGTGTTTTTTATAATAAAGGACACTGGGCTTGTCTTTTTGTCTACTTGTCATCATCACCTAACTAGTGAAAAAGTACACTGGTGTCCCTTGTTATAAAAAACAACAGTGTCCCTATCAATTTTCTTGCTTAATCCATCACTTCTTTTTGGTAATTCGAACAATGTAAAGTCTACATTATTTTTATCTTTCATGGATCTTGTTGCATCTTGGTTTAATGGAGCAATATGAAGTCCAGATCGATGTGATTGGATTGTATGAAGTTGAGCAATGAGATCATCATGATATTTTATGGATTTCTTTCGATTTTCATTGAAATTCATTAGATACAGGTTAATCATCAGTTGTGGAGATCCAGATGGTACTAGTCAATATTTGATGCAATTTATTTGTCAACACCAACAATTGGATTGGTTGTATCTATCAAAAATTAACTTCCTTTTAATGGAAAGAGAAGTCAAAAGGTGCATTATTATGAATATTGGTTTGTATTGGCATAGTATATAGAAATTAGATGCATAAAATTATATTGAACCATGGTTGATGCGGCCATCCGAAGCCCAATTGAACCTGACGAACCCGACGAGAACCCGATCACAGACAAGCGGTCCCAATTAAGTGAAATTGACGAGTCTGCTCTCTGAATTTATGCTTAGATCGATGAGGGAAGAGGAGACCTCAAACCCAACCCCGTAGACCCATTTACACCAAAATCAAGCGGCCCCATTCTGAGTTTGAATCGAGTCCAAAACAGAAAGTTGCTTTCCAACTTGCAGGTTGAATTTTGGAAGGTACGGAAGGTTAGCAGCACGAATCCCTCAGAAGGAAGGGAAGCCAAGATCCTCTCCAGTTTTAGAAGGAAATCAGCCCAGGCATTGGCACTGGGAGACCCAAATGAAGAAGAAGGGATACTGATGCTAGACCTGAGCAAAGAGGTCGAACGAAGGAAGGTGAGAAATCCAAGAGAACGAGAGAGAGGAGTGCCTAGATCGTCTCCGAATTTGCAAAAGGAAGAAAATCAAGGTGGAATCAGATCCCATTCAATTCGGCTGAAGAAACCTTGCAGAACGAGAAGAAAGAAAAAAAATAGAGAAGGAAGGTTCAGCCGAGTAGTAAAAGGAAAGAAAATTATAAAAGAAAAGAAAAGAGAAGACGAGGAAAATGAAGAATAGAGATACGAGAAGAGAAGTAGAAAGAAAGAGAAGAAAAGAAAGAGGAAGAGAGAAATCCAGCAAACTGAGTGGAGAAAATGAAAGAAGGAATAAGAAAGAAAAGAGGGATTGAGATAGAGACGGGAAAGGAGAAGAAAGAAAATAGAAAGAAAGAGAGGAAGAGAAAGAAGGAAGCCCATCTTCGGGCACCAGAGTCGGACTTGGACTTGGTGATTCGACTTTGGACTTTTTTAATTATTTTTTCCAAAACAAAGGCCTATAAATTCAAGCATAGGTCAAGAATTAGAGCAAGTCCAATTGAGTTGAGTTTTTTTTTTTGAAACATTAATGACTTAATTTCATTAAAACAACAAGGGAGTACAAGAGAAGGATCCGAGTATAGGAAATATATACTCAGAACCAAAAAGAAGGAAAAGAAACAGTAAAAACTTGAAATAACAGAAAAAGAACATCAAAGTATCCACCCACCACAGGATCCAAAAGGAGCCCCCTACTCCCCTAACTCCCAAGGCAGGTGAGATGAAAAAATTTTCCGTAGCTGATCCTTGTAAATGAACACCAACTTTCGTCAAGAAGTTTGCTACACAGTTTGCTGATCGAGGTATATGAGTGAAATTGATGTCACCCAGTCTGCACAACCTCCAAATGTCCCTAACAATACAAACCAACCTCCACGAGGGGAATTTCCTATTACTAACTGAAGAGATAGCATTAGTTGAGTTACTTTCAATAATGAGATTACCACTCATAAACCTAGACCATACCTGAAGTCCTCTCTTAATTGCTCTCAGTTCAGCTTCGTTAGACTCCATTAACCCTATTGATTCGGAAAAAAACTACTAATATTCTACCCCTATCATCAGGTAACACTCCTCCTGTTCTTGCCGGTCCGAGTTTACCCCTAACTGCCCTATCAACATTGAATTTACATGATCGTAGGGGAGGCGCTACCCACTCGACTGAGCGCTTTCTAACTCTACCAACCCCTTTCACACACCCTTCCCAAGATAAATAGAAATCCTCTTATGCTAGACCCCTGAACTCCTCACACAAACAACCAACCTATCACCTGCTATTTCGCCCTCTCAAATACATCTCTAGGTGCCCCTCTCTTTTCCTAAAAAATCCTCCTATTGCTCTCTTTCCAAATTGCCCACGAGACTGCGAACGGAACCATTTTCCAGGTCACTCTATGTCTACCTCCAAAGGGCCCCCCCAATCAAGCCATCAATAAATCCTCCTCTCCACTACCTATAACCCACAAGCACCCAAACAACCTTAAGAACAAGTACCACACAACCCACATGAAACGGCACTTACTTAACAAGTGGTCCATTGTCTCCTCTTTATCCTCACACAATGGACAAAGGTGAGTCCTATTTTGAAACTTTAGGCTTCCAATTGAGTTGAGTTATTTGAAACTTTAGGCTTTGTTTGAGTCTCCCCAATGAGGTGAGTCCTATTTTGGTTCTTTGAATTTAATTTGAATTTGTGTCTTTAGAATTGAACTTAATTTAAGTATTCGGGTTTTAATTTTACATCATGAATTTAAATTCATGTCTTGCATTTTTCCTTTTCTTAATTAAATTACAATTCTGCAACCTAATTGGTTCTTAGAAGGTTCAATGAATGTTGAATCGAATTAGTGCCGGATTTAAGATTCATGCATTCATATTATTATTTAATTTGCATTTAATTGTGGATCTCGATTAATTGCATAAATCATTGCATTCAGATTAACAATTCTACATTCGTTTTGCTTGATTGAACACCTAATTTCTTCTGTGAATTTTGACTTAGTCAAAATTATCCTGTTGAAATTAGTGTTATCTTTCTTTTCTTGACAATAATCGAGAGGATTGAGAGTTGGTTTTCTTAAGGTTTCTATTATTGAAATCAATAATTTGGCCTAAAACCACAGATCTAAAATTTATCTTAGCATGACGGCCTAAGTAGGCGTTAAAAACCTTTCTTATCCGTCATTAATTGTTCTCAAAAACCAACGTGGGGTCAAAGGTGGGTTGGTATAAGGCTTATACAAGCTGATCATCTTTATGTTTAGGTTTCCCTTTTGCTGGGTGCTATTGGGTGTCTCTGGTGTGGTGTCCACCTGTGGGTTTTTTTTATTGTTTTCTGATTATTCTTTATTGTGTTTGTATTGTCCACACCTTGTGCCCTACTTTTTGTAAGTTTAAATGCCATTTAAAGAGGAAAAAAGGTTCCCATTGTTGTCAAATCTGTTCCAAGGCTATTCTAGTCTGCCTCTATAACAGAATGTTTTGGCATTTCACCCATTATCATGTTCCATTTTAGACAATCTACTTGTCTACATAATTTAACACTAATATACATGGAGAATTTTGTAAAATCTCATGATTGCAGATTGAGGACTTAAACCTTCAGCTTGATTGGATGGAAATGCCCGATTGAGTCTGTAAAATATTAGTGCAGAGTGCCCACTAATTTGACTTGTGGGCTTAGATTCATCAGATTAGGAGGCTGTGGAGCACTTCAAGACTTTCCATGGTCTTTGATGTTGGGACAATCATGAATGAAGCCTGGTTCAGATGGATGAACAAACTCTGTTGTCTAGAGCCTTTACTGTTATGTATGGATCAAGGGTGTTTTAACCACAATCCTTAGAAGATCCTCCCTGTTGTCCAGAAAAATTGTTGGTGTGAAGGGTACTTAGAATGAACTTGGCATGGCATCTTCACTCCTTATCTAGATCATTCTGATTTGAAGAGAACTCTAAAGCTTTGTCCTAAGATTGATCTGCAAGAGGGCATTCGAGAGCCAGAAAAACATAGTAGGGAGTGTTGCAGTAAACCACTTGTGGAAAAAGTAATCATGCTTTCACCAAAGCACATTGGTGGGGATTGATATAGGTAGAGACTTCACCTTTTGATTTGTTAGTATATCATCATCATCTAAGCCATTCATCTCATCAATCTAAGGTTGGCCTTTATCTTTTGATTTAACAAATTGTTTCCATGGACAGACTCCCTATCTGATGCCCCATGTTAGGACATCTAGAATCATATTATGTGAGGAGATTTAGGATTCATCATCATCATCATCATCATCATATCATCATCATCATCATCATCATCGTCATCGTCATCGTCATCGTCATCATTGTCATTATCACAGCCACAATCCCATCATAGGGCTAGGTGGGATTGTAATTATCTATTGATTTGGTAATTGTCTGATTGACATTTGCAAAAGGAATAGTGGATCTGATAGGATTGGTGGTTGGAAACATGACATCACTTGATGATTGATGATGGATAAGCTATTGGAGGGAAGAAATTCTACTTCAGGGATCATTCAAAAAAAAAACTTCAGGGATGAAAAACAGAAGAGTCCCAGGTCATTGAATCCACTTATACCGTATAAGATTCAAACATTTAAAGGTTCTCTTTACCCTACTCTTCATAAGAGATGTTATTTTATAGTCAGTGAATAAATCAGTTTGAAATCTCTCCTTTTGTAATGCATCAATTATATTTAAAATTTAATGAAACTAAAGCTGTCTGAGAGAAGAAATCAATAGAGTGACTCTCTCCTTCAGTCGTGCCAAGTAGTAGGGCTACTTCCTTGAATCAGATTAATTTATTAGAATTCAAATTATTGTTATTTACCAAAAGTTGTGGGAGTTTGAAAAATAAGGGAGAAAGGTGATCTTCTGAAGAATATTTACCATGTGCATCAGCTATGTATAATTGTATACAACAATCAAAATGGTTGTGCTACCTTGTGGATCGTTTATTGGTTAGATATTGCAAAGATCTGTCACTTTTTACCATTTGCAACGCTCAGAATCTAGATAGGGTATGTTGACAGAGCATAAAGGAGCTTATTGGGCAGGGCCCATGGTATGATGGACCCACCAGATGAAATTTCTCTACTATTAAAGTATTAAGCCAACCTGTATAAATTACAGGGACTTGGGTATTCAAATTAAAAGGGCTGTGATATCATCCTTCTGCCCTCTGGTAAGTAACTAGAATCATTACAGAGGAACAATTAGAACATAACTTGGTTTACGCTTTGAAGGTTAGTTGTTCCCTTCAGTGACTGTTAACTGAAACATGCATCAGCCACTGTTAAAATTGCATTTTACATTAATCGACACTTGTCAAAATTGAAGGTTTACATGGGTTCTGAAGCCATGTATTCAAGCTGTGAACCTTTCTATTGCTTATCACTTAAAATATATGGTACTTTTATGACAGAAACAGACATCCTAAATATAGATACCATCATCATCTTCTACTTGAATAGTAAAAACAAGGAGCTCGTTCCTCTTTGAGAATGCTCTGTGACATGATCTACAGCTCTAGATTTTTATTTATTTATTTTCATTGTAGGCACAAAGATTGATCGGAGGTTAATTGATTACGGTTTGCAAGGAAGCTCCTCTTCTAAGATATTCAAAGCTTTCAATGCTCTTGGTACAATTGCCTTTTCATTTGGTGATGCAATGCTTCCAGAAATACAGGTACTACACACATCTGCATCAATGTTTTCTTTATTTAATGTTCCTTTCATTCGGCACTTCGGATTTTTCAATGGCAATTTGCACAAATTTTTATATGGAATCCATCTTCATTTGAAACCATCTTTCCTATGTATGGAACCTGAATGTCTGTTGTTGTGTGAGCTCCTGTCCTATAACATCAAAAAAACAATTTTTGAAGTTGACTAGGGCACATAATTTTGAATATACCAAGTGGTGGATTAACTTATTTTTCTTTGACCAGAGTACTATAAAGGAACCTACAAAAAGGAACATGTACAAAGGTGTATCAGCTGCATATGGAATAATAATTTTGAGTTACTGGCAATTGGCTTTCAGTGGTTACTGGGCATTTGGTTCAGAGGTTGAACCATACATTTTGGCTTCACTCACAATTCCAGAGTGGACAATAGTTATGGCAAATATATTTGCTGTGATTCAGATAGCAGGATGCTTTCAGGTACTTCTAACAATTATTGTCTACTAATGTGATGTTGTAGATACTAATTCCACTTCTTTCAGATATACTGCAGGCCGACGTATGCTTATATCGAAGAAATAATTCTTTTCAAGGACCGTAGTCACTTTCATGTCCGCAATCTTGTTATGCGGCTGATACTTACATTAGGCTACATGATTCTTATAACAGTTATTGCTGCTGCAATGCCATTCTTTGTTGACTTCGTTTCCATCTGTGGAGCTGTTGGATTCACCCCACTAGATTTTGTATTCCCTGCTTTAGCATTTTTGAAAGCTGGAAAATTTCCAAAGAGAAAGGGTCTACGTGTTTCCATTCAGATTATTAATATTACCATTGCTGCCTGCTTTTCTGTTGTCGCAATATTGGGTTGCATTGGTTCAGTCAGATCCATCATAAAGGATGTTAATACCTACAAGTTCTTTTATGACATGTGAGTTCTTATCTATAAATGTTACAAAAGAACCGTATAATGAAAGAGGGACATTCCATGTATAAAGGTATTTCCCCTGAGACTTGAGTTTACTAATTTTCAGCTTAGTGGATTGAAGCATTGCTTTTAGTAACTAGAGTTAGTGGAGTCATGTAGGATAGAATATTTTGAATGCATTGAGTGTGATCATCTATTATTGAATGTTATAAACCTCTAATAAATCTCATCACCATCGAAGTCTTTGTCTTAACTTTTTGAATTTTACTTTTCCATTCAACTACATTGCAATGCTCTCTTTCACCCCCGTCTCCTGCCCGTCTTTGTTTTTGTTGTTTCTACTTTTCAGTCTTGTGCATGTATGTCGAAACCATTTTCTTCAATTAGGGCAACTCTTAGGTTTCAATTGATAATACTTGTGATTATGTCTTGTTACTCTACGACATACCATAATTTCAATTGATAATACTTGTGATTATGTCTCTCTCCATTACTAACATTTAGCTTCATAAATATTACAAGCAATGAAAGTGTAAAAAACTGATTTGACTTGGTACTGGATCAACTCTTCAATTTTATTCTATAATGTGGGATGCTCATATCTACTAAAGTTGCACTCCATGTTTTATACTCTGTAATAAAGATTTCTCCATATTCTAATTTATTATTTAGTGAATTTCATGCCTTGTACAGCCTAGGTTTCCAACTAGAAATTTTGTTGTTTGTTTATCTACTCATTTTCAGTCATGCATGTCCAATATATTTTTGATATGGCCTCTAGGAATGCATTTTCTATTCAATGATTATCAAGTGAAATAAGTCTTTAAGGAAACAATACAAAGCATGTGTGTTTATAAACTTTTAAGTGTGTCAATAGAGACAATGATTTCTCACATGCGTGTAGTTCAATTGGTTGTCTCCCGCCTCAGGAAGTAGGAGGTTGTGGGTTTGAGCTCTCATGGCGTAATTATGGTGTGCCCTAGGGATAGTGGGCTCACCCGTGGGGGTTTTACGTAAATTCAAAAAAAAATAAACAGTGATTTTCATCATTATCTACCTAGGGTAAATATTTAGTTTTTGGAAATACTACCTTTTTAAATAGTTAATTTATTATTCTCTTTTAGAGTTGGTTTTATTGTATGCAACTTTAATAGCTCGGTATTCTGCGCTGGTTTTTATTTTCTTTTGATCTTATGAAAGGGTGCTAAGATTGTCTTCCCTTTTGCGCATTTTTTCGTAATTAAGTTTACTCAATAGTCTCTTTAACCAAGCCAAACTAATTTCTCTCTTATAAACCTGTTCTATTATAGGTCTATCATCAGTCTTGATTCTCTACTTTTTTATCATCTTAGCCAAACCTTTCTTGAACTTCTTTAGGATGTCCATCTTATTTTCTTTTGGTTCATGACTATATATATGGTAGCATTAAGGACACACCCTGTAACTGCACTTGGTGAGAGCTTCATGTTAAACATTTAAAAAATGGTAGTCAGCTAAAAAATGGGCATTACCTCTCCAACTTTTTTTTGAATTTTTTTAGAAAAATATAAAAATACTAGAAAATAGAAAAATTTGCAAACCTAATTTGAGTATATTTTAGTTTTAAAAAAAAAAATTCTTTTCATAAACGGTTAGACTCTTAGTCCACATGCGTGTAGCTTAAGTGATATTCTCCTGTTTTAGGAAGCGAGAGGTGTCAGGTTTGAGCCCCCATGGCCTCATCTGGTGTACCCTAAGGGTAGTGGATATCACCTGTGGGGGTTTTCCGTGATTACCCACTTTTAAATTAAAAAAAAAAAAGGAGTGTTGGACTCTTAAGAATTGAAATTTCGATGAGTAAAATATATTACCTTAAACAATTGAAAATTGTTTACAATTATATTTAAAAAAAACTAATACGAGGAAACACTTGGTATGAAATAGATGTTATTTAGTCTTCCTTAAGGCATGTATCTTCTATTATAATTCATGAATTATTTTCATTAAAAATTTAAATTTCATGAAAATGTTGGAAAATTAGAAAAATCACACAACTACCTTACAAACTATATCAATCACATTAGGGGATCTTTATTTAATTAAAAAAATATTTGTATATTATTTTTTTAATTTTTTTAACAAAAACTCTAGAATGGGAATTATCTTAAAAAACTAAGATATCTTCACTCAACTCTATAAACACTTATTATTATTGCATCTAATTATTTTCACAAAAAGCTCAAAATTGAGATCATCTTAGAGTAAAAATTCATAAAAAAAGTTGATGAAAATAACTCAATGGACAAATTTGAAGGAAAAATGGTTGAAATGGACAAATACCTTGAAGAACTTGCTTTTAAACCTTCTTAAAAGAATATCCAATGCAAGATTCTAACTGAAAAATTGTTGAAACAACAATTTTTATGGAAACTTTTTAAAAAAAAATTGTAAAAGGCCTGATGCTACACTTATTGGCTTATGCGTATTTTTCACCCTGCTTGGCCCACCTATGATCATGGAGTTGGGTGATTTGAAGGATCTGTGTCTAGATATAATGTTTATAAGAAGTCGCTTGATTGAATGAACTTTAGCTATAATTTTGTCAAGCTTAATCCCATTGCTAGCCATTCAATCAAATTGATTTTTTTTTTTAAAAAAAAATTATATACACGTATCTATCTCTGAAACTCACCAACCCATGATCTCCTAAGTGGGCTCCCCAAGGAGCTCCCACGTAAGAGCAATTTATGGAAGGTGCATATAGACACGTAGATAGATAAGATAGTGTTCAACGTCACACTTAAAAAGTGTTCTTACGGTGAGAGTTTCATCTATGATCATAGATCTGGGAGAGTGAAAAATTTGTGTATATTGCTTATAAAAAATCAAATTAATTTGACAACTCTAGCAATGGTTTTGAAGGATCAAAAATCAATTATATATTTGGGTGCAAATTTATCCAGTTCAATCCCATAGTTAGTCATTAAATTAAGTTATTTTTTCATAAGCATTAGATGCACACATAGATCTTTCAAATCGATCCAACTACATTATTATAGGTCGGCTCCACATAGTTTTCTCATTGTAAGAACACTTAATTGGGTGTGTGGCTAAATGTTATCCTATATATATATATATATATATATATATATATATATATATATATATATATAAAAATTCTCCTTTGGGAACAATTTTCATGAGATTTTTGTCAAACTTTGGTTTGTGAGACCCACGTAGACCTAATTAATCCAATTCCTCCCTCACATCTACCTACCCCTCTGAATTGCACCCATATCAAATTTCACACCAATTTAACTTTTAAAGACCATGGATCTAACTCAATGAATTTCCATTATTAGATAAATGTGAAATTTTGAGGGTTTTAAAAACTTAGTTTTTTTTTTTTTTGAATTTACGTGTGAGAAATCTTAGACACAATCCAACTAAAACCTCAACGGGTGGTACCTCTACCCCTTAAGGCATCACCAAGGTTAGTATGTGGGGTTCGTGTTAGCGTTTATTAGCAAATAAACACACCCAAATCAATATCGGAATACATACAAGCACAAGAACACAAAAGAATTTATATGGTTCGGCCCATCCTTGGCCTACGTCCACGGAGCGTGATAAAGATCTTATTAAAAGAATAAAGAAGAAGGAGATTACAATATAATTGTCTCGGATTTTAATCAAAACCCAATATCAGAGAACCCAATTCGCAATCAAGATTGCTGCCCGAATACACCCCTATTGTAGAGCCTATCTTGATGGTTCTCTTTTGTGTCTCTCATAACTGCAAATATCTCTCAGCTCTCCTCAAGATTGACAACCTTCTTCTTGCTGAATCTCAACCCACCGTCTCTCTGGCTGCGACTCGATAACTCCTTGCTGATGTCGTGTACTACATCTTTGTATACAGTCGTGTAGCTGCTCTCCACGCCTGTCAGTGCTGCTACCCTCCTTTGTTCTGAAAACCAGAGAAATCTCTCTGGTTTACACGTTGACAACACCTTGCACACACCAAATATGGAGTTGTTGTCGTGTTGATTGGAGGCCCCTAATCAGCGCCTGACTCCTCTATGACGTGATTCCTCTGCTTCCCCTATGCCTGTATATCAGCAACACAGACTCCTCACAGTTTTCACACAACTTTATTGCCGTGTGTTATGCAATCACCTCTTTAATTGTTGCCTTTAATCCATGCTAGAAGGTATTGTCTGGTCCCTTTTACAGAGCTGCATATTTATAACCTCATTCTATCGGTGGCCTTCCTACTTTAATGCAATCCAATAAAAGGATCTGGTATGTATATCCTATGTCGTTCTTGCATTCTATATTAATGCATGTCCAGATCTTGCCGAGGATATCTCTGCCATGTACCTCTTGAAATATACAGTTGTTGAGCACTGAAATCTTACATTTTTACCTCTGATTATTGGGTCACTTAATCCTTAATTTTGTATATAATGATGCATTTAGTATAGCTTGTCAGTTTTATAGTAAAAAATAGAAAATTCAGAAAAATCAAGTTAAAACAACAGAAGATTGCAAATTTAGAGCTTTAAAGAGAAGGCTTAGGATTATTATGATTATTATTTGTCACTTTCTAGGATTTTCACGTAAATTAATTAATCTAGATCCAATTATGAGAGTCTATGATTAATTAATAATTTTTAGATTTAAAGTAGCTGAATAATTATTTAATTGTAGAGGTTAAAAGCTGCAATCTAAGAGCCAAAGCCTGAATTTTAAGTCATTGGGCCAAGACTCAGTGCAAATGGGCCAAGATTCAGTTCAAGTGGGCCAAGCTATGCTCCACAAAGCTTCAATGAGCCAAGCCACATGCAAGCCCATGCGCATTTCAAGCTCTGGGCCAGGCTAGTGTGCAAGCTCAGTCCAACTAAGACCCAAGCTCTCAAATCCAATTTAAATGGGCTTGAGTTGAGGTCTAGATTCAAATCTAAAGCCCAAGTCCAATGAATTCCATGATTCATGTTTGAATTTACCTAAGTCCAACCCAACTACCTATGTCCAAAACCCATAACCCAACCTCACATCCACACCATCCAACTTCCATCTTAGATCTTAACCCTCCATCTCACATACCAAATTAAGACAAACCTTAGATCCACCATCAAATCTAACCCATCCATTCATCTATCATTAGATCTAGGTCATCCATCATCATCATGATCATCTTAACCTTAGATTAGTGTTCATCCATGCATCACCTATTAATCCTTGCATTCATTTCATGCATTAGTCATCTTAGCCATTAGATATTAGGTCATCTAATCCCATTCACCCATTCATCTCTTAGAAACCCTAGAGCCTACACATGCGTCCATCACATACACACATTTCCTTAGATTTAGGTCATGCATTTCATCATCCATTTAAGATCCACGTATGCATCTAAACCCTCCATCAACCATCTACCCAATTTTATAATTATTTTACCCTAAATACCTTAGAGTCATTAGATTAAAACCCATTAACTCTAAGCCCTTCATCCATAAAACCCTAAACCATGAACAACTTGTAATTCAAGCTAGCCTCCATGTGCATATCACACCTTATCATTCCATGATTTTTGCAACCTAAAACATCTCCATGCACTTAGACTAAAAATCATCTAGATACATCCCTAAGATCTAAAAACACATCACCATCCAATCCCCAAGTATGTCACACGATTTTTCCCAATCCCGAACCAATTCAATTCCTAATTTCTCTTCCAATCTTCTATCTTCTCTCCACCTTGACCTAGCCACCAAGGAAAGCCACAAAAAAATCGTTTGACCCTCTTTGTGGAACTCTAAAAACCAAGCTTTAATCCCCATCATCCATTCTCATTTAGATTCAATCTAATTCATTGATTTCCCAACTTAAACCTTGATTTAATCCAAGCCATCCATCTCTTTTCAAAACCTATAAATACCCCATTACCCTAAGGGTAAAATTCGAATATGACCTGGAATTCAAGAAGACTAAAGGCTGGAACAAAAGATAGGAAGACAAGGAGCACCATGCGAATTTAAAAGCGAGAGTGTAGATTTTTATCTTTTTATGTTATCTTTCCTATATTTAATTTAGAAAAACCTTGTACTTTAATTCTTTCATTTAATAAAGTAAAACATTCATTTAGAACCCTGTAACATCCAATTTCTAAAATACTTTTATGATTACTTTATTTTTAATTTCAAGAATACAATTTTTATTTATTTGATTGAACAAGAGCGTATGCAATAGTTAGGACCTTGATTGTAAGACTTGAATCATGATTACTAAGGTTTTGATTAATTAAATTAAAAGTTGTGAATCTTGTTTTATTAATAAGTATGAATTGTATTTTAGATCTTTACGTGAATTTTAGATCTAAGCCTTTACTTTGTTTACATATCTTGGGTGATGATCGGTCTATTTTAAACAACCACCTTTTCCATTACTACACATTTAATTTCAGTCATTTATTTTAATGCAATTTAATTTTCTGTCTTTTAATTATGTTAAATCTCATATTTGTTGTGCAATAGTTGTTTTAACCCAAATCTTGTATAATCTAATATTAATTCAGTAACTCTTTAATTCACTTTTTAATTATTTAATTCATTCTTTAATTCTTTGATTCTCTCTCTCTTAAGTCACTCTCTCTCAAAGATCCATTCAATTAAAGTTAGGAAGATGTGTAAATAATTGTGTAACTTAAAATCCTAAACATGATTAAAATTAAAAGTTGATTCATCATATTAGAATAAGAAATCAGACATTTTATTTGCTGATTTTCCAAGTTAGATACATAACTCATATAATTATTCAATTTCTAAAAAATAATTCATTTTTAGAGGACATAAATTTAAATTCATATATTTTAAGATTTTTCTTTGGTCGACCTCACTTTCACATTATTATATTATGAATAGTTCGTGCACTTGTGAGATTTATAAATTTAAACCCATCGACAGACCGTCAACAATAGTCGATCTTGCCATGAACAATAATTGCTATTGCAAAATCCTTTCTTCTTTGAACTCCCATTCCTCTATGGCAATTTCCATTTAAAGTCTTTCATAAATTTAGAATGTGAATTTGAGCCACATACACACCAATCTCCACCTTGGCGAGAATTCACCAACCCCGGAGATGACCACCACTGCACCTGATAGCTCCGCACCACTGGCCGCTCCCGGCCTTGCTCCACTTGCAGCTACAATCCTCTGCATCTTTGTGTGAGATGTGTAGATCCCCACGCTCTGGGATGCTCCACATGTTTGTTCAATTAAAAGAATTGGCCAAACCCAAGCCTTGCTTGAACTTAACAGCTATCCATCGCTTTGTCGGGCCCGTCGCACTTTTCTCTGTGTGGCACATTGACGCTTTCGCCTTCCCACTCGTTCTTTTACTTGTATCATGGAAACCAGGCAAAAAACTACAACCATCTAGTGTAAAAGTGACCTTACTTTTCGAGTCATCCCTCACTGGAGTCTTGCGAGTTCTTCTCCTTCTACCCGAAGCCCGATTAGGAGGTCTCTGTTGTCTGTCAATCACTGTGTTCCCTAACAGTGTGTACAGACTACCCTGCCTCTTTTTCTTCATAACTGTCATGGCTTCTTTAACCACTCTAAGAGCCACATCCTTAGATTTGAAGGTGAATCCCTCAGATTCAAGAATACCCAATGAAATTAAATTCATTTTTATATCCGGGACATAACACACATTTTCAAGCGTCTTTACCATACCATCAAACATTTTAATTTTAATAGTCCCGACCCTAAGTATTTTGCTAGTTGCCCCATTACCCATTTAGGCAACTCTTCCATTGCATGGTTTGTATGTATCAAACAATTCCCTCATCGGACACATATGATAGGCTCACCCAGAATCTAAAATCAAATTATTATTTAGATTTTTCATATCTTTTGTGACTGTACACACAACCACCTCTGCTAAAGCACCATGTACGTCGCTTAATTGATCCGAATTTTGTGATCTGGCCTCCCGATCACGTTTCAGTAGGTTCCAGTCTCTCTATTTGTGTCATTCCTTCTCACAGTAATAGCAATTGAATTTTCCAACGCTTTTCCCCCTTGATTTAGGCCGTGACGACCTCCTATCGGTAGAGCCTTTGTCATTTCCTCTCCCGCGCTGCTGATTACCACCAAGGCCTCTGAACAATGTGATCTTGATGTTTCACCCGATTCCTTCTTGTGAATATTTTTGCTTAGAATCAAGTCATGAACATCATCATACTTCAATTTCGTATTTCGTGACGAACTGCTTACGGCTGTTACAGTGGCATTCCAACTTTCTGGTAAAGAGGACAGAAGAATTAAAGCCCTGATCTCATCCTCAAAGTTGATCTTCACCGAACCCAACTGACTAATGACTGAGTTGAACTCGTTCAGATCTTCAGCTACAAACGCGCCTTCTGACATCTTTAGATTGAATAACCGCTGCATCAGATGTACCTTATTGGAGGCTGAAGGTTTCTCATACATGTTTGAAATGACATCCATAAGGCTTTTCATGGTCGTCTCTTTCACTATGTTGAAAGTGACATTCTGAGACAACGTTAATTGATTAACGTCCAATGCCTGTCCGTCGAGAAGTGTCCATTCTTCGGCCTTCATATCAACTGGCTTTGTTCTTGAAAGAGGTTGGTGCATTTTCATCTGATACAGATAATTTTCGATCTACATCTTCTAGAACTCAAAGTCTGTGCCATTGAACTTTGTGATCTTGCCATATTCGTCTTCTGTAATTGTGTTGTATCCGATCTCCCACAATTCCCTGGTCTCCAACCAAAACTACTAATACTACTTGTTAGCGTTTATTAGCAAATAAATACACCCAAATAAATATCGGAATAAATACAAGCACATGAACACCAAAGAATTTACATGGTCCGGCCCACCCTTGGCTTACGCCCACGGAGTGTGATAAAGTTCTTCTTAAGAGAATAAAGAAGAAAAAGATTACAATATAATTGTCTCGGGTTTTAATCGAAACTCAATATCAG
This sequence comes from Chimonanthus praecox, assembly GCA_022113865.1. Classification (NCBI taxonomy): domain Eukaryota; kingdom Viridiplantae; phylum Streptophyta; class Magnoliopsida; order Laurales; family Calycanthaceae; genus Chimonanthus; species Chimonanthus praecox. Next base: position 38,026,296 of record CM039091.1, read on the forward strand.
AGAACCCAATTCTCGATCAAGACTGCTGCCCGAATACACCCCTCTTGTTGAGCCTATTTTGATGGTTCTTTGTTGTGTCTCTCACAACTGCAAATATCTCTCAGCTCTCCTCAAGATTGGCAGCCTTCTTCTTGCTGAATCTCAGCCCACACGTTGCAACCCCTTTCTCTGTTTTAGAGTTGATTGAGAAAACCCAGATCTCTTGTTTTTCTTCTCTAGTATGCACCCACAAGACAGTCGTCTCTCTGACTGCTACTCGATAACTCCTTGCTGATGTCGTGTACTGTATCTCTGTATATAGTCGTGTAGCTGCTCTCCACGCCTGTCAGTGCTACTACTCTCCTTTGTTCTGAAAACCAGAGAAATCTCTTTGGTTTACACGTTGACAACACCTTGCACACACCAAATATGAAGTTGTTGCCGTGTTAATTGGAAGTCCCCCAATCAGCGCCTGACTCTTCTATGACATGATTCCTCTGCTTCCCCTATGTCTGTGCATCAGTAACACAGACTCCTCACAGTTTTCACACAACTTTATTGCTGTGTGTTACACAATCACCTATTTGATTGCCGCCTTCAATCCACGCAAGAAGGTATTGTCTGGTCCTTTTTACAGAGCTGCATATTTATAACCTCATTCTATCGGTGGCCTTCCTACTTTATTGCAATAAAAAAAAAAAAAAAAGATCTGGTATGTATATCCTCTGCCGTTCTTGCATTCTATATTAACGCACAACCAGATCTTGCTAAGGACATCTCTGTTGTGTACCTCTTGAAATATACAATCGGTCTCGCCATGAGCAGTAATTGCTATTGCAAAGTCCTTTCTTCTCTGGACTCACATTCCTCCATGGAAATTTCCATTTAGAGTCTTACCCAAATTTAGAATGTCAATTCGAGGCACATACAAGAACAGTTCGAACCTGGCACCTCCTGCTTCCTGAGGTGGGAGGTAACCATCCGAGCTAACCCACGGGAGGTAAATTAGTTTCTTTTATCCAATCAAGGTGAAATTTTATAGGCATCATATAAAAGCAAAGGCCTTTTAAATCCATTGATCCATGTAGGCCCAAGCGCCACCGATTCACCATTTACACCAAAAGTTTGGTGCAAAGTCGGAATATATATAACTAAACTCAATTGGAGACACTTTATTTTTAGTGGGGAAATCACATAAGTCCTTAAAGAAAATAAGGATGTTTACTAGATTTGATGGTTAACAGATAGTGGCTTTTAATTAAATTTTTTAGTTGAAATTTAGTCTACGGGTAGATAATTCAATGTTCATAAGTCCCAAACAAGTTTAAAAATAAAAAAATGACCAATACCAAGTTTGACCTCTATGACTGGTCACACTAATCATTTCTCCTCATATGACATATGGCATTGATCATCTAGGCACTAGTAAAAAAAGTTTTAACTTTGTTCACTCATAAGTGGTGCCCACTTGGACGGGTAAATTTGATACATTTTGATTTGTATTTAATATCTAAAAGGAATTATTTTGATTAGATAAATGAAGTCATGCTTTCTAAAGATTCAAAAATTCAATTTTATTTGATGGTGGAAATAGATCGCTCTAGTTCATTGACTATATAACTCTAAATGCAGTAAAATTGGAGAGAGCTGCAACTGAAGGGAGTCCCACTTGGTCTAGAGTGAGGTTAAGCACTCGCAACCTACTGCGCATGTTTGTGTATATTTCTTTAGGTTTTACCAGGATCATGCAATCTGGCTATATATTTCACCATGGCAAATACCTAAAATCTTATTGATATGATGGGGAGTTCTAAAAGTAAAAAATAAAACAAAATTGGTAATCAAATTTAATTGAGACGGAGCAGAAGAAATGTATCAAAAGCTAAATATCATCAATGAAGAAACAAGAGGAAGTTGCAAAAAAAAAAATGAACAAGGAGAAGAAACACGAAGGACAATTACACACAGCTAGCCTATACTAAAAGGATGGAGAGCGTATTGTCACAACGAATGTAATAAATATTTCGATATTTTCAAATTTATCATGTTTTTATCATCAAAATACCAATCGCCATTAATATCATCCCGAGAATTATCGGCACTAACATCACCGTTAATATCTCGAGAATAATATTTGTGAGATGGTCACAATCATTAAAATTGAGATTTCAAGTTGTGTATAAAAACAGAGTTGGGCTATCAAAAAAGAAATTGTCTAATTAGCAACTGATTGTCTCCTACCTTAAGAAGCGAGAGGCTGAAGGTTTGAACCCCCATGGCCTAACTTTAATGTGCCTTAGAAGTAGTGGACTCATCTGTAGGGATTTTACGTTGAGTATCCCATAATTTCCCACACGTAAATAAAAAAAAAAAAGTATAAATCTAAAAACATGAGATAAATAACTTTCACAATAACATTGAAAATAACTAGTACCAAGCTCGAATAAACAGGTATGCATCAGATATTTAGCAGCTCAGCGAAATCTGCCTACGTTCATTCTACTTTTAGGTTAAACGGCATAAACAAGTTATAGAATGTGAGGTATCAATGAACAATAAGAAATTTGTTGAGGATACTTTCAGAATATGACACAAATGTCACCTTTCAAAAAAAATATGACAAAAATGTCAGCCCTCTGATGAGAGAGACCTGTTGTATGACTTCGATTGTAGCACGTCTTTCACATTCCATTGAAACTCGATTTGTGCCCAACACTAATTGTAATATTAATGACCTTCACCCGAATGGTGGACAAAAAAATATATAGATGAGCAATTAAAAAATAGAATTAGAAATAAATTTATTAGAGAAAGCCTAGGAAAACAAATATCAGTCGATAAAATATGTATCGACCAATATTTATCGATACCGAACGATATCCGATATATATTGCCGATATCATCTGATATCGGTAGTTTTAATTTTAAAAAAATTAGAGAAATTTCTCCGCCAATATATCCGAGATTTCAACCCCAGAGAGAAACGTTTAAAGAAACTCCAACAAATGAGAAAATGAGGAAAAGTTGCTTCAAGAGGTTTGGACTTGTCCGTAAGAGAAAAGTGACAGCCATCAATGGGAAATTTGATATGATGCAAGAAAAGGGACCAAGAAAAGGAGAAAGTCGGCTAAAAAATTGGTTAGAAAGGATAAAAAAGGATAATGATAGATTGTAGGATAAGGACTTGAAAGATATTGATAAGATAAAATGGAAAATAGTATGCTAACTCCAAATAAATTGGATTAATGACTTTAATTATGATGATGATAATGAAACAAATTCATGGGTAACATTACACTCCTGTCAAGGATTCAAATTCCTGCTCTTGGTGTTAATGTTAGCAAGCAATGTAAAAGCTGCAAAGCGAAGGATCGTTATCTTGCCGAACTGGTCCGTGCGGTTTAGGAGCAAAATTTCCATCTTTTGATTCTTAAAACCTGTACCCATGAATTCAACGAAGAATGATCATTTATATCCCTTGTTATTTCAACATAATAATTTACAAAACCTCCCCCACCTTTTTTTTAAATAAATACAAAGACTCGTTAAGTAAAAGCTGATCAATTCGAGCCATGTAAACTAGATTCTTCAAGTTCCACATCACAATAATTAGGAGCATTATCATCAGATGCTGGCAATGGATTTGGATCATCATAGAGGAAGTTTGTTTCTGAGTAGCTACGGATAGACCCATCATCATCATCATCATTGTCACTTTCATCGTCATCATCACCACCACTATTGTAGGTCTCCAAATAAGCATCATCGCCTTCATCCTATCAACCAAAAGAGAAAAATCATAAGTCATCCTAGAGACAAAAGAAAAGACAAATAAGATAAATTACCCACCTCTGTCTCCTCATCTTCAGAATAGTATGCAGAATCTAACCTAGCATACAGCTCCTCATCTCCTCGATCCTTAACACTTTCCATTTGATCCTGCATTAGCAGGAAAGAAACATTATCATAATTTGACGAGGGAATAAATATCAGAGGATAATGGAAGTCTACATTGTCTTTATGTATATCTATCTATTAGCACGAAAGGAACAATTTAGTGTTATACTTGATAATTTGATTTATATGATGTTTCTAAAACAGTACAAGTGATAGAGCCCATACAAGTTCAGATCTTAGATTCTCCACCCTTTTATCCAGATTTGATATATGTTTACTAAGTGCCTGTCCATCAGAAAAAAAAAAAAACCACAGAAAGAGAATAGTATCAGCAAAAGCAAAAAAAAATTGATAAAAGGAGATAAATCCAATTATGTTTTAGTAATGAACTACTTAACATTAGAAATATCAGAAATAATGCATCAAGAGATATATTATTTGCATTTACAGATGATATTACATTGGCAAAAAAAAACAGATTTTCACTCGATTAGAGATGAAAAAAATATTTAACAATCAGCAAAATAAAATGGAATATATAGAGTGTAACTTTAGTGGCATTAGTGATCAAGAAACATAACTAAATACATATAATTGAAAATGAATTAGTATCTTGATGTGGATAGTCACTGATACAGAAAATGGTAAATATAAAGAGAGAAAACCAATCCCCGTTTGATGGAAAAACAAATGTAGTTGTAGATGATGAATTAATGCCATATTATAATAAAGCTAAATATTTTATGTGAAACAATTGAACAAAACAAAGGATCAAATTTGGATATGATTAATAGGATGGAAACAAGTAGTGCTAAGTATGGGCTAGCTCAGTGTTGTATGATAAAAGAATGTCATGCCAATTAAAGGGGCAATATTGTAAAGAAACTGCGAGGCTGGCAATGTTTCTGTAGTTGTGTTCAGCAATGAAAAAAGAAAGAAGTAGAAAACGTAATGTTAATTGACCCAAAAAAAAAACAATATATATATATAATGGTAACAGGGATGCATACTTCAAGATGGACAATTAATATTAAAGGATATAATTCGGGATGAACAAATTATGACCTTGAGAATAGCCACAATAGATGAGAAAATGATGGAAAAAGTATGAGGTGATTTGAGCACGTATAAAAAAGACAGTAGATAGACCCTACAAAAATTGAAAGGTTTCAAGGAAGAGGCCATCAAAAACCCAGATTGAAGGGGCCAAGAACATGGTGATGGTGATGGATTTTGTGGGTGGGTGGAGGTGGGGTGGGGTGTTGGTGGGAGGGAGAGGAGAGGCGGGGCGGGGGGTGGTTGGGGTGGGGGTGGGGGGGAGGTAATGTTCTCTAGTGTCATTATGGGACACTAGAGAACATAAATTTCATATGAAGTGTTTCCTCACATTAGTTTTTTATTTTCTATAATTTTTTGAAAATTTTCAATTGTTTAGGACATACTCTCTTTTTTAGCAGTTGGGACATACTCTTTGAAAAGGACTTCTTTTAACCAAAATTTGCTCACAAAGTTTTACATTTCTCCCTACTTTTCTAATATTTTCTATAATTTCTGTGAAAGATTTTAAAAAAAAAAAATGAAAGAGAGAGCATGCATATAGACTATGTTGGGGCCAATCCATTTCTTAAACCCCCTGGCCCAAATTGATGAGATCACTTGCTATGATGATGAAAAAAATTATAATCATATTGGCTTTATGGTAAACTAGATTTTTTTAGGCAGGATCGAAATTGATATATATATATTCACATTCCTTCATTTAAAGTCAGATGAGATATACCTCATGCCTTTGAAGCTCAATTGAACGAGCTAAGGCCTTCCTCTTTGTCAAGAGATTCTTGGGTCTCAATGTCTGAGGACGATGGTAGTCCTTTCCTCGATAAACAATGATGGCAAACCCTTTTGAAACCTTGTCAACAGAAACAAGCACTCCCCCACTTTCAGCCTCCAATGACAATGCAATCTTCTTAACCTGTGAAAAATTCTTAGCCTTCACAATGATCTTGACCAATTCCCGGTACTTCCAGTGCAAGTGCATGTTTTCAACTGTGCCATCAAAAACTCCACGCCTTCCTGAAACAAGAACAAGATGTTTAGAAAAATGACAATTTATTCTCCCACAATCAGTAACAATGGTTTCTATCACAAGCAAATAGCCTAAAATATGATATCAGTCCATCAAAATGGAAACTGCAGAAGCACAGAACAACCAGAATACAAAATGCAGACTTCAACATGCTTGTAATAGTCTCCCTTCCCTTGGAATAGAAAACATAAATAATCATAGTGCATAATTGCACAGCTGAAAAACTGTGCAAGTGGTGGTGATAATCTAGTGTGTGGTAGTTTTTTGCAGCCTTTCCAAACACTGGGTATTCATTGTGGATGGATGATACCCACAATTTTCCTCCTCTAGAAGATCCAAAAATCTGCTTTTGTGCTGATCAATGTGAAAAATTGACTGAATTATGACACCGAAACTTGAAAAGCACCAATCAGATGCCAAAAGCACTCAAAATTTTGATAGTAGGCACGTAACATTGGACAAATTGAATGACAGTTCTGGAACTTCTTTTTTCTAAAGATTATACTAATGAATTCATTGTAAAGGATAAGAAAGAATCAACACCTACCAGATCCATCCCAAAGAATTAGGTCAAAGCTCAACCATATGAGCTCATAGTAGTCAAAGGAGTGCCTCAATTGTGCCTAGGCCCTTGCCTATTGATGAGGAGCATACAGCAGACATTCTATTCGCATACAGTTTCCGTGCATTCTATTCACATACAGTTTCCGTGTTTTTCTTCTTTCTTATTTAGTTAAGTTGCTTAGTTTATTTTTAGAAGAGGATACTAATGTAATTTTTTTAGTTTCTTATTTGGGGGTAAGATATATTATATAAACCCCTCTCTTGTAAGCTTAGGGAATAATCAATGAATGAAAAAAGAACGAATTTTGCTTGCCTTCATGCGCATCGTATTGTGGTGAGAAACCTAGGAACTTCTGGCAAGAAGCTGAGGAAGAAAGGTGGGAAGCCTTCTTCAACCCAGGTACTTCTTCTTTGCACTCTCTTTTCTTCTTCTTCTTAGCCTTTCCCACACCCAAAATCCTCCTAAATCTACTAGATATCCAGTTCAGATTTTTGTTACCCTCCCTTTTCCTTCTACTCACTTTCGCCACCCCTAAAAATCCCATATACTGCTTCCGTGTCCCTAACCCCTCCCTTTGCTGTCATTACCCGTCAGATTCCATCCCAGTACTTTCGTTTCCCCACCAAAACCCCTTTGCAGCCTTTGCCCTTCCTTCCCAAGCCTTCTCCTTTACTGCTGCAAATCCCTTTTCCATCGCAAGTCTTCTGCCCAAACAAAGCCATCGCATCTGGCCCTTTTTGTCCATTCGTGTCTCCCCCTCCTTTTATTTCCTTCCTTTAAACCACATGTCTTTTAAGCCTATATGTCTATTTCATTTAAAACCTTATCTTACCTTTTCAAAAACCCATTTAATTCCCCTACCTTATATTCTCCATTAGATTTCCAAGAATTACTTTGATTATCTGTGATGAATTTTATATTAATTAATTGCAAATGTTAATTGAAATTTAATTTCAGTCCATTTTAGATTTAGGAAGCATTATTTTCATCCCTTTTTAACCTTTAGGGAACTACATTAGGCTTTTAGGGTTACCCTATCCCTTGTTCTGAATCAAATTGGTATCAGTAGAAAGGTTGGGTTGTTTCTTAAAAACCCACGGTCTTACGTTGCATCGTATTTTTTTGAAAAAAAAAAATTGCATTTTTTATTATTAAAAAAAAAATCTTTACATTCATTGCATATAGAATTAGGTCATAGCATATAGCGAGAGTCTCTCCATATTTGTGAATCTAGAGGGATCCTAGCGCCACCTAGCGAAATGTCAGCTCCCCTTGCAGTGGTTAGGTGTACCCTTGCCCAATCCGAACCATTTGAAGAATGGCGGCGCACTACCATCTTCCACAACTATATCAAGTGTGGCGAGAAATCCTGCAAGTTGATCATAAACAGCGGGAGTTGCACGAATGTTGTCTTTCCCAGCGCAATTGCTCGATTGGATTTGAAACACAAACCTTATCCTGATCCCCATCGAGTTGCGTGGGTGAATGACACGTCACTCTATCACTCAGAGGTGTCTTGTACCCATCCAGATCCTATCATATCAGGACACAATGTGGTGTAATGTGATTCCCATGGAAGTTGGACACATCATCTTGGGTCGCCCTTAGTTGTATGATCGTGATGTGAAATTGTTCGGTCGCTCGAATACGTGTTGTTTTGCATACAAGGGTACAGATATCAAACTCATCCTTGTCCAACCCAAGAACACCCCGTTAAAAGCCGTGAGTTGTGGAGGCATTAGATACTTTAGCTAGCACGTCGGATAAACCTGTTGATATCATAGCAGAGGAGCCAAAAGAAGAACCAATACCTTCATCATTGTCAGAGGTCGGAACTTTTCCAATCTCAGAGGCTTCACAAGAAAACATAGAAATTCCAACTGGTATTGATAGTCCAGAGCCTGAAAATGTGGAGCCTATGATTGTGCCTTCTCTTCCTCAATCATTCACCTCTGAAATTCAAAAATCTGACTTGGAATTGGATAGTGTTGTCCTAGAACATCCATTGAGTTGTCCAGTTGATTTTGTCTATAGGTCTATAGTCATGAATTCCTCTGAAGTCATGCATGGTTGCAAGCCTAGAGAGCATGTAGATCTCATTCCCGTGTCAGAGTCCCTTAGGCCATTAGAGTCTGCATCAACAATTGCACAACATATACGTGATTCGCATGCTGAAATTATAAGTCAAATTAATATGAGCGATGAAGAATATGAGTTTGTTGTAGATAATCATTGTGAGTTCAAGGAATCTGATGTAGGTGATTATATGGATGATCTTACGCCTTCTCATGACCCAGCACCTTCACTTCCAAACCTTGAGCCACATCTTACTCACTCTGAGCCACCTCATCCCGATCTTGACCATCATACTGGCCTTTATGACCCACACATGATCCACAACCTGATCCACAGCATGACCCGCTCCCTGACCCATGGCATGCACCAGTACAATCCCCTCAGTCTTTACATGTGCCACCATCTCAGCCTCACCTTTTTTACCTCTTGCTTTCCTGATCTATCTCATGACGCATGTCCTATACCTGCACTACCCTTTCAGCTTTTGTCTTACTTACCTTCCTTGCCACCCGAAAGGGAAAATATAGAATTTATCTTGGTAGAGGAAGTTGATTCCACAGACAGATATCAGACATCTCTTCTGGAGTGGACACAGATGCCCATGACAAATGTTACTTGGGTGTCTGAGTTGACTGAGTGCGAGCTACCGCGACTTGTTTCGAATTTACTGGAGAGATATCGGAGTTTTGTCTCATCGGCGATGCAATCTACTAGCATCTTGCTGCTGCCGTTACCCAGAGTTGATCGTGACATCCGTCTTTTATCATCAGAGGTGCATTCTGGTCATATCTTGTTGTTGCTGTCACCCGGAGTTGCTCGTGATCTCAGTTCAGGCTTCGGAGTATATCATCGACGATGGAAGAAAGCCGCTCCAGCACCTTCATTGTGGTTTGATGATGACCGGCTTGGATGGCGTTGAAGACCTCACGTGCGCGTGATTGCACATTGAAGACCCTACATTGGGAAGACGTGTGCATGGGTAGATTTGTGTTTTCTCGTCCATTTGCACTCGAGGTCGAGTTCTTCTCAGATGGGGAGATTGATGCAGAGCATACAATAGACATTCTATTCGCATATAGTTTTTGTGCATTCTATTCGCATACAGTTTCCGTGCTTTTCTTCTTTCTTATTTAGTTAAGTTGCTTAGTTTATTTTTAGAAGAGGATATTAACGTAATTTCTTTTTAGTTTCTTATTTGGGGGTAAGATATATTATATAAACCCCTCTCTTGTAAGCTTAGAGAATAATCAATGAATGAAAAAAAAAAGAATTTTGCTTGCCTTCTTGCGCATCGTATTGTGGTTAGAAACCCAGGAACTTCTGGTGAGAAGCTGAGGAAGAAAGGTGGGAAGCCTTCTTCAACCCAAGTACTTGTTCTTCTTCTTTGCTCTCTTTTCTTCTTCTTAGCCTTTCCCAAACCCAAAATCCTCCTAAATCTGCCTAGATATCCAGTTCAGATTTTTGTTGCCCCCCCTTTTCCTTCTACCCACTTTCGCCACCCCTAAAAATCCAATATACTGTTGTCGTGTCCCCTAACCCTTCCCTTAGTTGTCGTTACCCATCAAATTCCATCCCAGCACTTTCGTTTCCCCTCCAAAACCCCTTTGCAGCCTTCGACCTTCCTTCCCGAGACTTCTCCTTTGCTGTCGCAAATCCCCTTTCCATCGCAAGTCTTCCGCCCAAACAAAGCTATCGCATCTGGCCCCTTTTGTCCATTCGTGCCCCCTCCTCTTATTTCCTTTCTTTAAACCACATGTCATTTAAGCCTACGTCCATTTCATTTAAAACCTTATCTTACCCTTTCATAAACCGATTTAACTGCCCTACCCTTATATTCTCCATTAGATTTCCAAGAATTACTTTGATTATCTGTAATGAATTTTATATTAATTAATTGCAGATGTTAATTGAAATTTAATTTCAGCCCATTTTAGATTTAGGGAGCGTTATTTTCATCCTTTTTTAATCCTTAGGGAACTACATTAGGCTTTTAGGGTTACCCTATTCCTTGTCCTGCATCACCTATGCTCCAGACCCATTATGGGCCTCACCTAACGCATTTTGCACCTAGGACCTTACCTAGTTCTTTATAAAACCTTCATTCCATAACAAGTCTTCTTTTTTTTTTTTTTTTTGAATATTTTATAATGGCCAGTAAATATTGTATTAAGATGAATTGTTAGTAAGAAAATTAGAAATCCTAATTATTTGATAATGTACTTGTGCATGTATATAATACATACTTCTATAATGTGCTTGGAAGCCCAACTACTAACATATGTTGGTGCTTTGGATGATTAGTATTGTATTTTGTTAATATTCTACGCAATGAGAACACAACATGAATTTACACATATTTTGAAATATCCAAATAAGTGCACCTTCAAAATTAGGCTCATGTCTAAATGTGTCTTGCACCGGAGGCTATAGGACCCCCTGACGCCTTGATTTTACCTTGAGCTTTGACTACTATATATGAGATAACTATAAAATAACCAAATAATAAATTGCAAGTTGAAAACATGATGTAGGACACGGAAGATGCAGCACACAAATTCCACTTCTATTTATTTTTATTTACTTCTTTATTATTTATTTCTTAATTAGCAAGTAGGATTTGTTATTTACGTTTGGGATCTTAGGAGCCCAACTTTAGTTAGTTTAGGAGTCCTAGTTTAGCAAGGAAGCCAGGTCGGTGGCTTTCCCATTTTAGATTCTTATGCTATTTTCGAGGTAGTGTTTTCCTATAAATACCTATGGATGTAATAGAAATGATATACACGATGGATTATTGAATGAAATTAATCAAAGGCATAGCCTTTTTTCTATCTTCTTTCTTCTTCTCCTATCTCTGCCAAGTTGCAGACCATTCTTCTTCCTGCCATGTTGCAAGTTGGTTCTTCATCAATTGGTTCAGAGCCAAGTTCTTTGTCTCTCTGTTATACAGAGACATTCCTTCCGGAGACAAATCCCTGCATTATCAGGGACGATCGTGGTTTCCCCTCCCTTCACACAAAAAAAAAAAAAATAACAAAAGGCCAAGAAACCCAGACCTGTAACAGTTCCGCTGCCCCTAACCCACTGCTTCCGCCTCTGTCTTGCGGCTACTTGAAGGTTCCCTCTTCCGGTGGTAGATTCACCTATTTCTCAAGCCTAATCCTTCCACTGTCGCAGCTAGATCTCTCGACTCCATCGTGGCAACCCAGGTTTTTCATTTCTCTTTCTTCCCTCTTCCATCTTTCCTCCTTTCTTTGTTTTCGCCACTACCAAACAGTCCTTCACCTTAGCCTTCCATCTTCTTTCCTCTTCCATCTCTCATCGTCTTTTCTCACTCACTTCCCTAGGGTAGCATTCGTTGGTGCTTGAGCCAAGCAAGCCTTTTCCATACCATCTTTATTTTAATATTTCTTTATTCCCACCACTGATGCCCTTCATTTAATGCTACCTCTACTCTTCCCAAAAGCCATTCATGCTTCCATTTCCCAATTTTGCTGCCAACGTTGAGACCAAGGTAGCACCAACTTTCCCAATCTTTTCCCTCTCTTCTCATTTAATGTCATTAATGCTCGTCCCCTACTTTCCTAAAAACCTTTATTACCCTCACCTTTTTTCTTTTAATTACTAAACCACTCCTCCACCTTTAATTTTCTCACCACCTTTTACCAACGTCCACCCCAATACCTCTTTCCAATTTCAAAACCCTTTCCACCCGTGCTCGCCTTAGTGCACACGGACAATCCCATTCCATCCTTTCAAGTCCTGCACTAAACCGTGGCCCACCTTTTCAATTTGACCCCTTTTGACCCTTCATGCCACACTCGTGGATCCCACCTCACCCATCCATTAAAACTTTTTCCCTACTCCAACTGTTATGTCTTGGACTCTGTAACACCTCGATTTGATCTCCCGCAACACGCAGACCCGATAGCATCCAACAACAATGGTGATCAATTACTCAGCCAAACTGAGTTCAACAAATTTAAATCCGAGTTTAAAGAATTTCTATCTGAATTGCGATCTGACTTGAGATCTGAATTTCAAGACTTTTTCCAAGAATTTAGAAATATTGCACGGTAGAAAATATGGAGGCCCGACGAAGGTGGCCAAAAACTCGACATACGTGTCTACTTCCTCGAGATGAGTGATGACTCCTCCAAAGTCACCATCGGTGTTCGTGCCTTCCCCGACGTCTGACTCAGAGTTCCTGCCTACTCCTCCGGAAGTCGTGACCCCAAAGCCATTGCCCGTATTGGATACCGCACCAGTTGTGTTGCCGGCGCCACAGTCGATGCAACCAACATGTGTTGATCCACCACCACCCCTACCTACACCTTCCCCATCTCCCCCACCACCACCGCCAATTACCCAACCATCTCCCTTACCCCAACCCGAGCCCATTACGGATACCCAGCATTCATCTATGGTTATTCGTACATTATCCTGCTCACCTCGTACCCTCTCATTGGAGCCTCGTTCTACAGCCCCTCAGGACCGTCTGATCACTCCATTGCCATTTGAAGATCCCTTCGCGATCAGATTGGTTTGCACATGCTTGTGGCTTATTACTGCCCTAGGATTCTTCGTCCCACCGAGAAAATGCTCTCATCGTCCGTGCATTAAAGATTATGCAGTTCAAAGCTTCATCATTCGCATCTTCGGACTTGGTCTTCATCTTTGTTTGGTGCTTTGTAATTTTGCTGATTTCGAACTCAAAAACGAGTTCTTTTCAAGACCGGGGGACTGATGTTGGACACGGAAGATGCAGCACACAGATTCCACGTCTATTTATCTTTATTTACTTCTTTATTTATTTATTTCTTAATTAGCAAGTAGGATTTGTTATTTACGTTTGAGATCTTGGCAGCTCAACTTTAATTAGTTTCCTATTTGGTTTAGGAGTCCTAGTTTAGCAAGGAAACTAGGTCGGTGGCTTTCCCATTTTAGATTCTTATGCTATTTTCGAGTTAGTGTTTTCCTATAAATACCTATGGATGTAATAGAGATGATATACAGGATGGATTATTGAATGAAATTAATCAAAGGTATAGCCTTTTTCCTACTTTCTTTCTTCTTCTCCTATCTCTGCCAAGTTGCAGACCATTCTTCTTCCTGCCTTGTTGCAGGCTGGTTCTTCATCAAAACACATCATGAAATGCATGACCAATTCCCACCAAACTGGTGCATTGAAAATCTCGAAAAGACATCCGATGCCATTGCCCAATGCATGAGGTTATGCATGTTTTACTCTATGATACTAGTTCTCAGCACTGGCTTTTGTCAAAAGGTATAGTTCTGCTCTCCCTGCAAGCCAGGCGCAGCAAAAGATAGAAGTTTCGATAATACTTGGCCTTTGTTTAGGAAGAGATCCAAACCCCAACTCTCAATGATAGTCCTAAATAGACTAGGCAAAATTTGACACAATCCAATTACCAAACCCAACCCGAACCGACCTGTTTTAATAAATCATCTAACCCACCCCGACGTGTTTAATAGATGAATTGGGACCCGACCCAATCCAAACATGTTTATAAATTGGTAGACCTAGCCTGAACCCGATTAAAAATGGATTGACCCAATTAGCCCAACCATTCCACGTTATGTGTAACGTATCAAACCATATGGGGTCTATACCCATTTAAATAGTAGTTTTATTATGTATTTCACTAGAAAGTCTCTTTAATCAGGTAAATGGATAAAGCTGCCCAGAATCCAACTCTAACCAAACTCAAGATAGACCGAAATAGACTTAACCTCTTTAACAATACTCGAAAGAGAACTCAGACAGGATAGGACCCAACCTAACCCGACCAATTGCTAGGTCCATTCCTAAACAAGGAGGGGAACTACCAAGAGATGGAATAAAAAGGGAGAGAGAAAAAGAGCAAATAGGAAGAAACAAACTAACAATGAAAAAGAAGGTGATCGTCGAGCTCATCATTATTCCAACAAAGCAAACAAATTCTATGTAAAGAAAAGATCCTAGGCTTCAATTTATCTAGGGTTAGAATCTTATTCAAAGAAGCAATCCAACAAAAATCTTTCACTGGTCAAGGGAGCAAGTGAGGACCAAATAGCTTTCGAATGGAAACAGGAAGACAAGGGCTTCAAGAGAGAATAGAAGAATTTACTTGAAAATAGCTCGTCCATTAATCCAACACCTCTTATCAACCTCCCCCAATGAGAGCCCGAATCTTCTCTTTTTCTTTTCTTTTTTTGAGAGACAACATGAATTTCCTCGACTTTTTCCTGGATCTTCACCTTTTTTTTTTCTTTTTTTGAGCAATAACATGAAGTCTATAAACGACAAAAACAAACTAGGTATCCACAACCAGCTAGAAGTTGGCCAAAAGAGACCCAACACCAAAGCACATATGCTGCAATACGTAGTGGACAAAAATGCACGAGGAAGAAAACTAATCTACAGTCGGGCAGCTACTATTTAATTGATCAGCCCCAACTCTCAAGAAAGAATTAGAAGCCAAAGTTCATTTGAAAATCTTTGACCAGATTTTTGAATAAAAGCAGTAAAAGAAAAAGCATTGAAAGTCCTTTTATTCTTCTCCACAACGAAACGAACCAAGCGATGGCCAACAACTATATTTCCAAGGATTTGGCTTCACTTCAATGGTGGAACCAAAGCCCAGTTGAGAAGAAATCAACCCTCCAAGATTTGGTTTCCATTTAGGGAGAAACCAACCTTTGAGTCGAAGCTAGAATTTTGGAAAAAAATTCTGATGCTTTTCATTATTCAATTTATCCTATAATAAGTTACAACTCAAATAGAAAATAACTATAATTGAAAAATAAATACCCTTTTAACAACTTACTAATTTTTCACATTGACAAAGCGACCCTCTCAAATACTTTATTTGATTAGGACGCTACCAATTTATTAAGGATGGACTTTATGAGAACAATATGACCACCAAAAGAAATGTATGATTTTTTTTTTAAAAAAGAGCAGAGACAAGGATAAAGATTCATTAAAAGAAAAGTAAGTACAAAAGAGTCAACTGATTTGTATAAGAGGGTTATACAAACCAGGACAAACAAGAAAAAGAAAATACATGCAACTTTACATCAAAGTAAAGAAGAGGCAAAAATAAGTCCTCTAATCCCCAAAACCCCCTCCCCCTCTCCCACTGAAATAGAATGAAAAAAATCCAACTGCTGGTACCAATTTGTGAACTCAACCTCCACCGAAAAATCAGCAATGCCATTTGTCGACCGCCTCAAATGACTGAAGAGGATGACTCTGTTCCTTGTCAAGAACCTAATCTCCCTCACAATATTAACCATTCTCCATGGGAGCTTCTTCCTACCCTTAGCCCAAGCAATAGCATTAGCAAAATAACTTCAACTATAAGATTGTTATTCCCACATGTTGACCAAAGGTAGATCGCTATTCTAATAGCTAGTAATCCCACCTCATTAGATTCCATAACCCCTGTAGAGTCCAAAAAAGTTAAAATCATTCTCCCCCTATCGTCCTGTACTATCCCTCCTATGCCTGCCGGACCAATTTTACCTCTTGCATATATATATATATATATATATATAGAAGAGAGAGAGAGAGAGAGAGAGAGCATACCAAAAAAGTTGCAGTCAAAGCCTCCTCCATCTTCTATTTCACTTCCCTCTCTTTTCTAACACCCCTCCATCTTTTATTTTGCGTCTCTATCTTATTTTGCGTTCCTCCAACTTGTGGTCTTATATATGTTTAAGAATGTGCCACATCTTATTATTTTCACTTGAATAAGGTTACGAATGGAACATGTCAACACGTATCTTTGTTTTTGGCTTTACAATTTTTATTTAGTTTAATTTTAAAATTTGAAATTACAACTTGACTAGTTTCAATACAGCCATACGCAAAGGCCACTGAATTGAACCATGTCAGTATTGGAGAGTATATTTTTCGATAGTCATGTGGCCTAATGTACATGTATATATGTAAGCATCCTCTATAAAAGAGGTTCTTTGGTATCTTGTAAGATCATCCAATTGAAAGTTATATTCCATAATTTCTTCATTTCTTCTTTCCTTTTCCTTTTCCTTTTCCACAAATATCATCATGGTATATAAAGCAAGGTTCTAAAATATTTTTTTCACCGGAGTTACTGTTCATCACTGGATTCTAACGACATCAGGCAATTTGGATCAAAAAGGTTCTCTGCTCCAAATTCTATCCTGGATATTACTTTTATTTTTCTAGAATTTTTCAAGCCCATCAGATTAGTAAAAACCTTTTTTTTTTCAATTGAAAGTACTATGCTAGATTTTTCATCTATCATTCATCCTTTTGGATCTAAGGGATCTGGTGGTAGGACCCCCCACACCGCTGTCATTTTTGGATCTTCTTTCCATCCATACCATCAAATCTAGTTTTCAACCATTGAAGGGCCCATACAAAGACTGCTTTCAAATCTGCCTTTTTTTTAGCAGTAATGAAGAGGAAATTTTTTTTTTTTTTTTTGAGCGCTAACAAAGAGGAAATATTATTAAAAAAAAACAAGTACAAGAGAAAGGTCTAAAAGGAATAGAGCAAAAGAAAAACAAGCGACAATAATAAAGCAAAATAACAACAGCTCCAAGAGAAAGGAGGTGTAAGATGTACAATCCTAAAATCCCATTTCTTTAAATGTAGAAAACACCTAGAACAGATCCCCTTGTTTATGTCGCCACCCCTTCCCCTATTCCAAAACTTAACCCTAGTTGCTTCGAGTTTTCCCTTTTCCCTCACTTTGTGTTGTCGCCCATCCCTACCACCCAAACCCTACCTTAGCTGCTTCTATTTCCCTCTCTTTCTTTACTTGTGTTGACGTCCCATCCCACATCATTAACCCCATCTATGGCCACCACCTATTTTTCCCCTAAAAGTCGTCCCCTCCCTATTCCTATATCCTAATCCGAACCACCACATCTAAACTCTAACCCTAGCCCACACCTAAACCCTAACCCTAACTATCTCCTTTAAACCCTAAATCCTAGCCTTTCTCCTCTATCCTTTGCTGCCGCCGCCACCCTCTTGTGTTCCTAAACTGCTGCCCCAACCCAAAGCAGCCCCATAAACTGCTATATACTACTGTCGTACCCTTCCAAGACCTCTCTTTGTTGTCCCACACAGTCAAGAGTACATACTGCAGCTGTCCTACAGCTTTCTCTTACATATTGTTGCCAAACAGTCAGCTTGAGCCTTATTTCTGATGAAAGATCTCCATGTTTGTAGTATTTGACAAACCCCTTTGTTTTGAGGGACTTGCACTGCGAATGTGACTTGGTCTAAATTGTTTTATAGTCATTTATATTAGATTTCAACGATTGCTTGATTATTTGTGACAGGGTTATATTCTTAAATTGCAAATATTGATTTGGATCTTAATTTCAGCCATAGCATGTTTGATCATAGTCATTGTATTCCATATTATTTGCATTAGTCTCCTAGGGTTACTGTTTACTTTGTGTCCTGCATCAATTTTGCCATTTAGCTTTACTCAATTTAGTGTCATGCGTCAACACCTCATGGTCCCTAACTAGTGCCCTAATCTCCCTAACTGTAGTAACCAATCTCCAAGAGGGACGCTTCAAACCTATTGCCCATTTTATTGCATTTGCCGAATCTCCCTCAATAACTAGCTTCCCACAAGAGGATACTTGTAAGACACAATCTTAGGAGAAGAGGCGTTATTCCAGAAGAGGCTACGACAGTTTGCACATTGTGTGACGTTTCTATGGACCACTTGTTATGCAAGTGTCGCTTCACGGGGGTTGTGTGGTATTTATTTCTGGGTTTGTTTGGATGCTTGTGGGTATTTGGTAGTGGAGTGGAGGATTTACTGGTGGCTTGGATGGGGACTCCCCTTAGAGGTAGACATAGAGTGACCTAGAAAATGGTTCTGTTCACCGTCTTTTGGGAAATTTGAAAAGAACGTAATGGGAGGATTTTTTAGGGTAAGAGAGGAAGTCCTAGAGATGTATTTGAGAGGGTGAAATGGCAGTTGATTGGTTGGTTGTCCGTGTGTAAAGATTTTAGGGGTTTAGCTCTAGAGGATTTTTATTTGTCTTGGGATGGATGTATGAGATGGGTTGGAAGAGTTAGCAGGCATTTAGTTAAGTGGGTAGCGCCCCCCATAGGTTCATGTAAATTCAATGTTGACAGCGCAGCTAGGGGAAAACTAGGACCGGCAGAAATTGGTGGAGTACTTCACGATGATAGGGGTGGAATGTTGGCAATCTTCTCCGAACCAGTAGGGTCAATGGAATCAAACGAAGCTAAACTGAGGGAAATTAGGAGAGCACTTCAAATCTGGTTAACGTTTAGGAGCGGTAATCTACTTATCGAAGGTGATTCAACTAATGCTATCTCCTAGGCTAGTAATAGAAAATTCTCCTCGTGGAGGTTGGTTTGTATTGCTAGGGACATTTAGAGTTTGTGTAATATGGGTAACATCTCTTTCACTCATACACCTTGTTCAGCAAACTGTATGGCAGACTTCTTGGCGAAAGTTGGTGTTCATCTTCAAACACTGACTGTGGAATCCTTCCTCCCGCCAACCTTGGGAGTTAGGGGGATCGGGCCTTCCTTTGGTTTCAGTTTGGGATGGCATATTGTTGTATCTTTTCTTTTATTTCTTATTTTCCTATGTTTTTTATATTTCTCGTTCCTCTACTCTGAGTATATATCTCCTATACTCAAATCCTTCTAATATACCCTTTTCTCATATTAATGGAATCTATTAGTTAATGTTTCAAAAAAAAAAAACTAGCTTCCCACCACCTAGACCTACCCATATGGACAAAGCTCTCCTTATACTAAAGAGTTCAGCCTCATTAGAGTCTCTAGTCCCTACTGACTCTGTGACCACCACAGATGTCTGACCATTGTGATCTCTAAGTATACCCCCAATACTCGTCGGTCCCAGTTTTCCTCTAGAAGCTCCATCCACGTTAAATTTCATGACCACAAATTGAGGGGTGACCAGTTCATCAAGACCTTGGACTTCCTAGGTCGTCATCTCATACAACCCTCCCATGAAGATAAAAGGTCAATAGCTTTGAAATCTTTGAATTCCTTGAAAGGAAGGAGCCAAGCACAAAGCCTCCATTTGACTATTAGGAATAGCTCAACTCTCAGTTGACTTTCCTTCAAAAATTCTTGAATTTCTTTTTTTCCACATAGTCCATGAAATAACAACTGGAATTGTGAGCCACACCATCCTCCACTTCTTATTGGGATAAGGGAAAAACGAGGAATCCACAGTTCCCGTCCGGGTGTTAGCACCGACCCAAGAGACGCCCAATAAACTGAAGAATTTACCCCAAAGGTGCCAAGCTACTGGATAAGTAACAAAGAGGTGATCAATGGTTTCTTCCGCATGCCCACAAAGAGGACAACTATAATCCTCATCAAGTCTCAAAAGGCCTCTCCTCCTAAGATCCATTCTTGTAAGAATTTCTCTTCAATCTGCATTTTTGGCATTTGATCCTCAAAATCTTGCAATTCCTTGAGGATTTATAAACTAGTTTTCAACTCTGGAGTCGCCCTTGGATGAGTGTGGCATCCAACTGGTAGTTCTTACATTAAATCTCATGTGGGGCCCACTATTGTTGGGTTTTTTTCTATAATCTTCATGCATTGGACGTCAGATCGTGGACATGATTTTTCATTGAACTATTATCTTGCTATTATTCTATATATCTTCTTAAGGTTTATTTTTGGCCCTTTTTTTTCAAAAAAAAAAAAAGAAACTCTCTGCTTCCTCTTTCCCGAGGGATGCTCTTGGATCTACAGGAAAATTACAAATGAACTCCCCAATGAGACCAGCTATTTGGCTTGGTTGCAAGCGGCCAAAATATTTAAATCATGGCTTATTCATTCTACAGAGCCACATATTGAGAAAAGTGTTTCATATGCTCCCTCCCTCTCTCCCTTGGATCTCGATCTCGAATACATGGGTATCCCACCCTACATTGGAGGTGAGACTATCTCATGAATACATGAAACTACCCGCAAGCCTCATGTGTCGAGTAACTCAATGGAGGGTCGAACCAAAGACCCTCTAGTATATTCCTAGAAGCTCAAGCTAACTGAGTGACCAGCCACAAACATCTCTATTATGATAAAGACAATGCAGCAAAAGTACTTGAGTAATATCTAGATACATCTCATCTTCGACAAGGAGGAGTCGTCCATCATACATTACTATACATATTTGCAAGGTATGTGGCAAGAATTAGGTTAAATTAATGGACTCCGACTTAGCTGTGAGAAAGATGTTGAAGCCTTTCAAAAATGGCTCAAAAAGAAGACATATTTATGATCTTTCAAAAAAAAAGACGTATTTATGAGCTTCTTGCTAGTTTAAATCCAAAATCTGAGCCTATTTGTGCGCAGATGGTTGGCAAGAAACCTTTCCCATCAATCATGAAGTCTATGCATCTTTATTCTGGGATGAGAAACGATGTGCTGTTATGACTACAGAGGTTGTCTCTAAAAAATCTGCATTATTATCAACGGCTCCATCTTCTTCTTCAAAAGGAATAGGTGTTGTTTTAGAACACAGTTCTGGGCTTTCGACTCCTACCAATTCTAACAATAAGGGTCCTCGCTTTTGTCTTTATTGCAAACAAAAAAATCGTTTTGTTATCAAATGCTGGAAGTTGACTGGCAAACCTCCTCATTAATCGGGCAAAAAGGTTCCCAAGCAAGTTCATCATATTCAGATTTCATTTTCTAACTCACCGATGTGGGCAAAGATGACATGGTGCAAGTACCTCATTCTGAGTATCAGTCATTCTTACAAGGATGCAACAAAATGATAAATCTACTTCCTCTACTTTTCTGGCTCAGTTAGGTAACAAGTCCTCTCCCTTCCAAGTGTCTTCAAGTAGCCCTTGGATCATTGATTCCAGGGCCACCGATGATATGACAGGTATTCCACAATTTTTCTCTTAATTGATTCCTTCATCATCCTCTTTGATCACTTAAGCAAAAGATCTTTGAAACCCCATGGTTCCTTGGCTCAACGATACTCCATTGACAAGAGTGCTACCCACAACATTATTTCCCTCTCTAGCACATTTGATTCACCTCTGTTTGACTTTTCCAGTCCAAGTTAATAAACTCTTTTCCTTTCTTAATGGTTTTCCCTCTGATCCATGATCAGCAAATTTGACTAATAAGCTTCTAATGTCAAGCTCCAACTCCATTAAGAGGTTTGATTGCCTTCTCAGCTTTCTCTAACCAGGAATAGCTGATGAAAGCAATGTTTGAATTCCTCTGAGAAACCTTGTCTATCGGAACAAAAAAGTCCAGGACTTAACCACAGAGAATAAGTGCTTCTACTGTCCTTGGGAGTATGTTCACCATAAAAACAGTTATCAGAATTTCTTTCCACCTTCTTTCTTTTGAGTATTTGCCACTCCTCTGCTTCCATGTTGAAGGAATTTGTTTAGGCTTAGACATGAGTAATACCATTCCAGAACCAATGTTAGTGACCATCAAAAGCCATAGGCCAATAACCATAGCATATTAACTCCCTTGTTGTCAAAGGGATACCACATCCCCTCCCCTTCCCCTTATGGAGTTGGTATTTGTTAGTAAGAGATCCAAGCCTTGTTTTACAATTAAACCCAGCAACTCATGCAGAGAAAGGATCAGGAGCAACAAAGATTCAATACAATAGGTAAGCCTGTCTGTGCCACTGCTGGTAAGAAAATTGCCATTTCTCAAAATGAAGCAAGCAAATTGATGTTGCTAATCAGTCAAGAGTGTGGATTATACTTACCAAGAAGTAGGAAAGCTTTCATCCTTAGACCAAGTTTACGGAACATAAACCTCTCTTCATCAGTTATGCTTTCTAGATCATTTGATCGCTCTGCTGGCTTCAAGAATTCTTCCACCTTAGCCAAAGCTCTTTCTGCTCTCATTAACTTGCGTTCCGCCTGTTAACCCAATGTTCAAAAAATAACATTATGTCCTTTAACCACAATGGAGTGATGCATCAATGTCTGGCAGTAACAGAAAACAAAAGAGGAAGGAGAACTATTGAAAGAAATGGGATCTGCTAAGCTTGGAAACATTAAATTTGATGTTTTCACGGCCCATTCATAAGTCCTTTAAGGAAATAGTAGTAATAATTTTTCCTTCATCTCTATGAGAATAAAGACCTAATTTTCAAATAATGTCAATCTTATTAAGTACCTTAAGATAAACAGTGATGATGGGAGAAGGCCATCACTGTAAGTGCTCCAAACAATGTCATATCTTTTAATCACATCACCAATTTATTTCACAAAGAAAACCTGACAAGTGTTGTATGATGAAACAGCAGAAAATGGTTGGTAATGGTTTGGGCCTAGTTGTTGTTGTACTCAGATCTTTTTCTTTTGTTTCCTTGCACATCTTCTATTCATAAAATCATTGCGATCAGTATGTAGAAGGAAAAAAGCATAACATGGATGTAAGTAAAGCAGTTACAAGGAAAATCCTAAATGAATCATGCTTTTGGGGGGACTCACATTCTTTGGTCAATCTTAGTTTGCAGTAATAACACAAACAGAACACTTATTGTTATAATAAAGCTGCCTGTCTTTTCGGAAAGAAATGACAACGACAGCAGCAATATGATCCAATTAGCAATTTCTCCAGAAGGCGGGGGTGTTTTTGAGTCATAAAGTTGGACAACTTTTAAATCTATAAAGAGGGATGAGGTGAGGAAGGTACTCACCTCTAAACTGCCAGAAGGGATATAGCTACTCATAATACCACGTGGTGATCATTTTTGACAGAACATTGTAGCCAAGGCAGCAGTACATGTCAGTTTTGTACATGAATAATGCAATGATTACTCAAAGTGAGACACTAGGACCAAATGAATTAAATTTTAAGAAAATTTAAAAAAAAAAAATACTATTTCTTACAAGTTTCAAGTTTGAAATATAAATTATTTAAAATGCATGGCATATAAATTATGAGATAAGAGTTGGTTATGATGCTCATCAAGGTGACAAAATGTGTTAGAACACATGACATTGTTACAAGCAAAGAAAATTATAAAAACATGGTAAATTACTATGATAAAACATTTTAAGCATATTTGAACATGCACGACATAGTCATGTAGAGACCCAAGTTTATCTGCAGCCATGTAGAGACCAAGTTCATCTGCACTGTCATACATATTGAAAATTGAGTAATTAAATGAAGTGGATATGGACATGGAGGACTCAAATATGCACATTTCAAAGGCCAAAGGCACAAGCAATCACTACTCTTTCCCTTCTTCTGAAGACCCCAATAAGGTACTCTCTGGTAGCCTAGCGTTATTGAACCCAAAATAAAGTGTGCCCAAGTTCAGTTGGAGAGAGAGATATACTAAAATTTCTTGGTAAGGAAAAAATATGTCCAAACTAAAACATTGATATTAGACCTCA
Source organism: Chimonanthus praecox (assembly GCA_022113865.1). Classification (NCBI taxonomy): domain Eukaryota; kingdom Viridiplantae; phylum Streptophyta; class Magnoliopsida; order Laurales; family Calycanthaceae; genus Chimonanthus; species Chimonanthus praecox. The sequence goes on from CM039091.1 coordinate 38,050,334, forward strand.
GTTACTGGTGTAAAGATACATACAAGAGCAAGCTTTCGATCTAGCTTTCTAACCAAGTCTGCATGCCGGGCAGCTTCTGCAGCTCTCATCATCTTATGCCTTTCCTCATCATCTAGCCTCTTTCCCCATCGAGCATTGGCTTCTAGAGTTTCTCCAAGGGTTCCAGTAGTGCCAGGTTGCTCGACTGTTTCAAAATCTGAAACAAGAGAGGAAGAGGCTCTCAACCTTGCTTGTTCCTCTTCATCTTGAAGAGCCTTGGCCAATCTCTCCCTCTCTAGCAATGCTTCAGTCACATCTGGAGATAAGAAATCCTTCCCTCTGTAGAAGACAATGTATTCCTTGTTTCTAGTAAGAATCGTACCCCCAGTTAACTTCTGTCAATGACCACATGGAACATCAAACGAATATCCAACATGTTCTCCCTCAAGTATCAAATTCTAAAATCATAATTTAAACGAATTAAAACAATATATTGCCAACATGAAAGAAACAGTAGTAACACCATCTTGAGATTGAGAGAATACAGAAATTATCACTGCTAAGAAAGCAAAGATATTACATTGCATCATCAAGTTAGTTCATTAGGTCTACAACTCATGACTCGACACCAACTCATCTTGACAAGGTTGAATATACAGACATACACACACATCAATACATGTATATGTACATGCATACATGTAAATGTACACATACATAGATATGTAAATATAAGCCATGCAAACACTGGCAAAAAAAAGTATTCTCAACTAAAAAAACTCCACAGGTTGTATGAAGAAGCACATAAATTAACAGATAAATAGAATTGTTTGAATCATGTAAGTCACTACAATGCAGGGACAGAGAGCCAGGGTTGACAGTAATGCCCTCAACGTAAGGAATGACTTAGGCACTGGGCCAGGCCATCAAAGCATTGGGCCAAAGTACAGCCTGAATTATCTTTCAAAAAAAAAGTGCAGCCTGAATTCAAATTGGACTGGGTTTTTCAAACTCAAAATAAGCTGGGTAGGACCAAACCCAGATTTTTTCAAGCATTTTCATGCAGGCTCAGCCCAACTTGCCCCCCTAACAGCCATGGAAGTTGGAAGAAGAAATAGAGAGAGAGAGAGAGTGATGGGGGCATCAGGCCTAGTGGGCCAGGGATTCACATTCAATGGACTTGTTATCAGACTTTGATCACATGGAGAAATGTGATGGCTCCCATGATCCAATTTGATTGGGACAGAGAGCCAGGGTTGACAGTAATGCCCTCAACGTAAGGAATGACTTAGGCACTGGGCCAGGCCATCAAAGCATTGGGCCAAAGTACAGCCTGAATTATCTTTCAAAAAAAAAGTGCAGCCTGAATTCAAATTGGACTGGGTTTTTCAAACTCAAAATAAGCTGGGTAGGACCAAACCCAGATTTTTTCAAGCATTTTCATGCAGGCTCAGCCCAACTTGCCCCCCTAACAGCCATGGAAGTTGGAAGAAGAAATAGAGAGAGAGAGAGAGTGATGGGGGCATCAGGCCTAGTGGGCCAGGGATTCACATTCAATGGACTTGTTATCAGACTTTGATCACATGGAGAAATGTGATGGCTCCCATGATCCAATTTGATTGAGACGAACGTCATTGGACTCCGTCTAATAAACCTAGCCAATTTGTTAATGCAAGCCCAATGACCCAATAAGCCCAAATGACCCAGTTAAGCCTGAAAACTCAAGCCAATCATTATCAGGCCAGACCTAAAATCAAGCCCACATGCAAATCTCCATGCACGTTGGTAATACATGGAATGATCTTCATGCAAGATATGCACGTTGGTAGTGATGCAATATCATATCAAATCCATGCAAAAGAAAATTAGTGCATGGGAAATCTTCTAAGTCCATCTAAATCTACTACCATATGTTATTTGGGGAAAGTAAATCAGCTACAATCCACCAACGTCTATCACATTGGGGAGGTCACAACAACGTGTGGCAATATTAGCATGTGATTTTGGTGGCAAGCTTATCACAAATCATCAATGTCGGCAATTCTTATATTGTGATCAGCCATGGATTCTTAGGTAATACTTTATTAGGTTTTTTATTAGCAATTGTAAGCCACGGCTTGCACCTATGAGTGTACAAACCGTGTGCAATATTTAGGTCTATTAATTTTCCATTTTCTTAGGAATAATCTTGGACTACTTCCCTCCTTAGAGTGGTCAACTAAGGCAAGGGTATTTTAGTCTTTTCATGTGTTTTTCTCTATAAATACTTATAGCATTTTCGAATTTAATACAATTGAATTTTTTGGAAAAACAACTCTTGGAGTTTTGTACGAGAGCACGTCGGGCAATGGCCCTTGGCGAAAGCCAAACCCTAGAGAGGGCAAACCCATGGACAGAGATCCAATTTCTTTTACAAGTATGTACCGGTGATTTATAATTCAATTATGTTTTGTGGCTTTTTTTTTTAAGACCAATTATGTTTTGTGGTTTTTAGATTAAGACTTACAATTTCGAATTTCACTTCTCTCTTTTAATTTTGCTTCCGCAAATCCAATGTATTTTATTAAAAGAGACTTTAAGCTAATCTCCATAAAACGTGATCGGATTCCCAGGACACTTGTTCGATTCAAGCTTTGTTAGGCAAACCCGTAATCAAGGCAGAATCCTTTCATTAACCGTGATTAGCTGCGCGGGTCTTCAGAGACCATACTCTGAACATTGTGCATCTGGATTCGGTTTTCACCAAATTCGACCCAGGCCTACATCAAAGAGTGAGATAGAGTGAGAGAGGGGTAAGTGAGGTGATCGTTGTAGGTTGTGGTATGATGAAGAGGTGAATTTTCTCTTGGGATTTCGTTTGGGGTTTGCCTTTTTAACCCTTTTTGGTCAATTTCTATTATTTTCCACCATCATTCTTATATTTTTATTCAGCAAGAGCGTTTTTTATATAATCAAAATATCCAATTACGAGATACGTTAATTTTGCCAAGTGCGATGATTGTTAGTTCCATAAAATGTTCACAGTTCATGTTCTTGAACATCAAAATTAGGGTCTGATGTGGCAAGTGGTCAAGTCAGGTAAAGGTAGTGAAATGAGGAACATACTTTGGCCAATGGAAAATTGATAGTTAAGTTTCCCGTTCTATTTACATTCAGTGAACTACTTGTACTACTTATGTGGTTAATTGAATTGTGAAAATCCTTAGTGAAATCCTTACATATACACATCATCTTCATATTCCAGCCTTCTAGAATTCTAGATCATATGGCAGTAAGCCAGATGAACAGCTCAAATATGCAAACAGGTTGCCAGGTGATCTCAACCATTCACTTGTCGGCATCACATCTCTTTTTATTTTCCTCTATAGATGATGACATCGTGTTGATATTCATGCTGACTAAGTTCCTTTGTTCCTTTCTTAAGACAGCTAATAAACTAGAAGAAATGATGTCACTGCAATAAACCATTAAAGAATATGATAAGTGGGGTAATAGAATTTTAAAAGGAAATAAAATGCAAATGGCATGCTAAAACATGCCAACGTGCCCATTGGAGGTGGGGAGCTGCTGGCAGCTTGGGTCAGGTTCAAACCAAATGCAAATGAACTAAGCAAAATTTGGGTCAAATCAAGGCAATATGGTTGCGGCAAACTTGGGTCAGGTTCAACCTGAGTCCAAATGACTCAAGCCAAATTTGGGTTGAATCAAGGCAATTCTAGTTCAACCCAAACCCAAATGACCCAACCAGAACTAAGGATTGCCCTACCATAATAAAATTTAAACGACAAGTTCAGGACTTTCTTGACAATGAAAGCAAGATCTGAGACAATTTGGAACTAAATGCACAGATTATCTATTATCAAAATATCCAAGACAGTAGATAGATAAAGAGCCAAGTTATTGGTATTGATAATCTTGATTTAAGTTGTTAATTTGAATGAACCTGGCCCAACCAAACCCAAAATTAAGTTGATTAGGTTGGATAGTAATGTAGCGGAAGCGGGGATAAAAATCAAATCAAGTCAGTCCCGACAAATATCGGATCGCATACGGGAGTTGCTTCACACGTGCGAGACTTAACTTAAATGAAGGGGTTTCTTTGGCACGTGTGGGGACTTAAGTTAGGGCTGCTTTAGGGTGAAAACGAATGGGAAGAAGAGTGGAAACGAAAGAGGGAAACAAGAAGAGGGCTGTGGCGGCGGAAGCACAGAGAAAGGGAAGAACGAAAGGAAAGGGAAAAGAAGAAGGGAAAAGAAGAAGGGAAAAGGAAGAAGACGAAGGAAAGGAAGAAGAAGAGTGGCAGCGAAGGGAAAGAAGATGGAAGAGATGATCTATACCTGGGTTTAACGAAGGAGGAAGGTGAGGCGACGACGGTAGCTTGGCATAAAGCCCAAAGCAGCGAAGGTGACAAACCCTCTTGGGGTTAAGCCCAAGATCTGATGAGACGAAGGCTAGAAGGAGCCAGCAATGGGTGTATTATCTGCAACACAAGGCAGAAACAATATAGGAGAAGATAATAACCAAACAAATCTTATTCTTTCAATTCATTATTCGAATAGAGGTGAATCCATCTCTTACATCTACAACTATTTATAAGAATACTAGAAACTCAAAATAGAAAATGACTCCTAAATCAAATAGGAAAGCTACCGACCTGACTTCCTTACGACACAAGAATTCTAAATTAAAAATAATGCGTAAATAGTAAATTCTAAAATAGATGGGTCTCTCGTGTCCCACATCAGATAGGTTCACAGAAATTTGGTTTGGATTGTGTGGGTTGGAAGCCAGGTATGGTTGGGACAGGGTGGAGGATAATAGTGGTTGGGTAGGGATAGGGTTCTCTTTAACCTAATCCAACCCAACACAATTTGCACCCATTGGCAAACATTAATGAGCCTCTGGGCCCAAAAATCAAGCAAATTCACTCTTAGGTCATAGCTAGGGCTACAAACAAGAAAGAAAATGGATTTTTAAAATAATACAACTAAGGTCTGCATGTGATCAATTGATGATGATGATGACATGATAAATGATGAATTGATAAATCAGTGTTGTTTTACATTCATCAAATTAATGAATAAATGATTCTTTATGGTCACCAAATTGGTGGTAACAATAATGTTTAAAGATGAAGATCATTATGATGACTTGATGACAGAGATAAAGAAGATGATTTATCATGATAAATTGGATAAAATTCTCCTTCATTACCATTTCAAAAAAGGAACAAAGTTCAATGGGGCATGTAACAATTAATGATTAATGGCAGATGGTTGGGGAAAGGGAATGGATTCATGGAAGGTACACATTACTGAACTTCTAAAAATGGCTCAGTCATTAGAATATGGACATTACCCTTCTTTAAAACAAAATCCCAAAACAAAGTATGGAAAAAATCATTGAAACTTTCTCTTTTGTGACAAGAACTTTTCCACAATATGCATAAATATATGTAGAATTTTTTATTGTAGACTTTTAGGCAAAACTTCTAAATTTTTTTGATGCCATTGATTTAACCCCCACAAGAAAACTCCTTACTCCATTCCTGAATGCCTTGTAAGAACATGACCAAACTGGCAGTGCAATTAAAACTGAAACGGACTGTAACGACCCGTCTCGCTATCACAATATTGTCTGCTTTGGGCATACACATGGACCCACACGGCTTTGCTTTGGCGAGCCAACCCACCGTTGCTTCCAAAAGGCCTTGTGCTAGAAGGAGGAAGGCTACCACTTATATACCAGGAACTTTTCAATGCAACTAGCAATGTTGGACTTTTTGGGGCAGGGTATTACAATATAAAAAAACTTAGGACCGTTTCTCGATTTGTGCGTGTCATCCTTGCACAGGGGCCATGCTAATCTTCTCTATATCATTCCAATTTTATCAGATTGTAATACCCTGTCCCAAAAAGTCCCACATTATTAGTTGCATTGAAAAGTCCGTGGTATATAAGTGGTAGCCTTCCTCCTTCTAGCATAAGGCCATTTGAGAGCAAAAGTGGGTTGGCTCGCCAAAGCAAAGCCGTGCGGGTCCGTGTGTCGGCCAAAAGGGGACAATATTGTGCTAGCGGGATGGGTCGTTACAAATGGTATCAGAGCATGATTCAACTATCTGCCTGAGGGTGTGGGCTTGGTTGTTGTGTTTGCAGAGCCGGGGACGGCTCTGGCTTTAAGGGAGGTAGATTGTAATACTCTGCCCCAAAAAATCTCACATTGCTAGTTGCATTGAAAAATCCTTGGTATATAAATGGTAGTCTTCCTCCTTCTAGCACAAGGCCTTTTGGGAGCAACAGTAGATTGGCTCGCCAAAGCAAAGCCGTACGGGTCCATGTGTAGGCCCAAAGCGGACAATATTGTACTACCGGGACGGTCGTTACACGAACACCGCAGCCCATCCAATTCAAATCAATCACCTAGTAAAAAGAGCCCAATCAAAATCATTTCAACCAGTACAAAACCAGGAGTTAAACCTGTACCACCCAACAATTCTGACTGGCTTTGACAATGTTACTTGTATATAGCATTTGTAAGATTTTAAGTTTTATTCTTTAATTAAGATATCATGATGGAACAGGTTGCTCACCTAGTAAAATGGCTGGGCCTATGGTCTGGTTTTAAAACCATAATCCATTATGAGTTAAAAGGCGTAAGAAAAATAAATTCTCTACAGTGGTGATATATCAGAATTATGATATTAAATTACTTTAAGATCTTCAGCCATTCTCTCGCTGCTGGTAAGTTGTACTCCACGCTTTAGAGCAATCTTTGCAATGGAACTTCTCTCCCACAACTTCACCATAGCCACTGCCAATCCCTGGTGCTGCCTGCTTCTTCCTATGACATGAGTGGTAAATAATATATCAATAAAAGATACCATTACACAGATTATTTCAGTGCTTCATATTTAGTCAGGTAAACAAACAGACATACAGGTGATGTACTTGAATAATGTATACCTTGCTTGATCAAAAGATGCATAAGCAGACCCATGACATTAGCTAATGGTTGTGGGGCCCACAACCATCAACCAGGAGATCATATCATGGATGGGGCCCGCCCTCTTAATATTCTAGATAGTAGATATGTATCTTTTGCTAGACGACCCAGAAACACTCAGTTACAACAATTGGTAAGAAATATTTCCAAGGAAAGAGTTGTTAGGATTTCCAATATAGAGACTGTTGATGCGTCCACTATCCACAGCCTGGAACATTAACGTCCTCAGTAACCAACATAGATCATGTAAGGTGTACTGCATATTGTAACCAACTGATTGCTGTCTTTCTAAGATTTTTTTTTTTTTTTGTTAGGGGGGGGGTTTGAGAGATGTGTCTTGCATTCTTGCTGGAGAAATTAGAAAATGTCTCTTGAAAGAACCACTTTAAAGTAAAGAGTTACCAGTCTATAGTTGGATGGCAAGGGCATGCATAAAAATAAACAAACAAATGAAGTAACAGTGTATGTTCATAAGAAGCTGGTACTCTTTTCTAGTTGAATACTTGAATGTGAAAGGAATATATAGTTGTTATAGACGTTAAAAGAGGGGGGAAATGCCAGCAGGATACCTAGGGCAAAATGGGGAGGTAGTACTCTTGCAAGCCTTCGTAAAGCTGTCACTTCCTTGTTCCCAAGAGTAGGTCGCATTCCATAAGGAAGTATTCTGAATGGAGCTTTATAACCGGGTACCACACCTCCGAGCAAATCAGCATCAACAGGTAAAGGGCCATCTCCTGGCCAATCCGTATAGCGGGGACCAAGACTATCTAATAGCTTGTCGACTTCAATTTCATATTTGATTTCAGGTTCCTTTTCCTTTTCAACAGCATCAACAGAGGTAGTATGAGAGACCTGCATATTGCTACCAGAACTCTTTTCTATGGGATGCCCAATAGCCTTTTCAGTAACACTGCTGGAGGAGATGGGGGGCAATCCGTACATTCTGAAATTCTTTCTTCGCGGGCTGTACAGAAGGAAGCTCATAGCCCACACCCCTATATAGAGAAATGGAAGTGCCAGACCTCCAAATCACCAAGCCTCCTGTTTTTCTCTGATCAGAAAGATAAAATCTCTATCAGGATCTTGGAAACAAATGCAGAAAATTGTAAAGAATAGCTGGAAAAACTCAAAACCACAACATCAATTGATTGAGGCTTTTATAATGAAGTGCGACTCTTTTGGAGTACTGGCACAATGACACAGCATCACTCTTTAACAACTTCTGAGAAACTAAATATGAAGAACTTGTAATAAATTGGTAAATGCTTACATGAAACCTTAAAGATTGTGAGCTTCAGGTACACTACTATTTCAAAAGGCGACTGAGAGAGATACTAGGAATCTTAATTATAAGAGACACCAATATTCTTTTTCACTTATCAAATGGTGACATGTATACAAAAAGACAAGTCCATGGTCCCTCATAAAAAAAAAATGTCAATGTCCCTATAATGGCCATTTAAAATGACAATAAATGTGTGATAATGATGATAATGATAACATTATTATTGTTATTATTCTTTCATTATTAATGGGAAACTAAAGAACCAAATGGTATAAAAATGAACATATCTTGACTGAGGCGTTTAAAATAAAATGGAACACTTTTTCCATGAAAAGGAGAATAAAGTAAAACTTCATGAATAATGATTTGGGAAATAGGGCAAAAGAAAAATCTTCAAAACTTCTAAATGAAAACCTTAAAGGTACATAGGTGCATCAAAAAGCTCACTGCACTACTTCATTTTAAAGCCTATGGTCTACCACACTGATGGACCACAGTTTGCTTCAAGTACAAAGATAAAGATTGGCCAAAGAGGGATTCGGCAGATCTTAGACAAAAGGATGCACCCGACTACTTATAACAATAAGATAACAAGGATACCAAAATCATAGTCTAGCCACCCATCATTCCCCTAAAGAGTAGTCAGGTTGACCTACAAAATCCTTGGCTGCAAAATCCCATTGAGAGATTACAAACCTTACAATGCATGATAATCGACTTGCCTGTAGTGTTACTTCCTGTTGTAAATAATATTATTAAAGAATTGACTGACATATATCGTTAGTTGTAATTAATTATTCTTTCTTTTTTTGCTGCCTTGATTGGCTCCTTATGATCTATATATTCATGTCTACTCTTCTTCTTCAATACAAGAAATACATATAGAGAATTAATCTCAATCTTCGTCCCTTCTTTTCATTTTATTCCCCTCTTTACATTTTTCCTATCAACATGGTATCAGCTAGAACGGACGGTCCCTGATTTCTCTGTTGCATCACTTTTTTTTCAGCGACTAGTCCTTCCAGAAGAAGCCTTCTCAATCATTTCAGAGAAAGGTTTTTCCTGCATTTTTGGGTGGTTCACAGGGCAATCTTTGTATGTACCCTTAGATCTGGAATCTTTCTTCAGATTGGAACCTAAAACCCTACAACTATACAGTCATGTTTTGCCCTACATCACATCTGTACGGCACACTTTTGAGTTTCAATGATTGTGGAACCCCCTTAGACCTGTTTTGGTTTCATTGAAAAGAAAGGGACCAAAACCTAGTTTCTACAGGAGTTCCAATTCCTGGTTTTATTCCCAGGAGGTGGAACATCATTCAATCATCTGAAAGATCTGCTTCACCGGAGCTCCAATCCTGAAGAAACTGTGATTTGTATTCTCCCCTCACCCAACTGCCTTCGCCTACGGTTGACCTAGGGTTTCGGTCAAAGGTGGGGTCCCTTCAAGATTGGCTTCGATCTGCTCCACCAGAGATCAAATCTTGGTGCTACTTTTCCTTTGTGGTCGCTCCTAATCCACCTACCTCTCCATCTGGTTGACCAATGGTTTCGATCAACGGTGGGGCCCATTTTGCTGGCTATTTCCAATACTGTTGCAGGACGTCAACAAGGTTCTTGTTTTGCATTTTTTGCTTCAATCAGGGCTTCGGGTTGTGTGGGGCCCAGCTTTGACCCTCCTTGCTGCCTTTGGGACATCACGGGGTTTTGCTTAGATCTAGAGGATTATCTCCTAGATTCACGGACACCCAACTGCTACACAGTCGAACCTATCTCTTATTTCACTCCATCCGGAGTTACTAGGGTTTCTGCCTTCGTGGGGCCCACTTATCTCAGTTTTTGCAGATGTTGTTCCAAGTTTTGTTTATTTCAGATTTATTTTATGCACAATGGCATCTCCTAATTCTTCTCATTTGATGGATCTTATCTCTTCTAATTCCCATCATATTGAAAAGATTACCAATGTACTTTTGAATGAACCCAACTACTTCCAATGGTCTCATTCAGCAAAAATGTTCGTCGATGCCAAGCAGAAATCTGATTATATTGATGGTACTTTTATGGAACCTGCTAAGGATAGTCCCACATACAGGGGATGGAAAGACAACAGTTCCTTGGTTCAATCATGGCTCCTACACTCTATGGATGAGCATGTTCGCGGCCTAGTATATATCCTTCCCACTACAAAAGATGTGTGGGATACGGTTCAGCCTTCGTATCTAATGACGATAACTCGCTCGTATTTATAAGCTATATTAGGAGGTTGCTCATCTTCGACAGGGGAAGTTGCCCCTTATTCAGTATTATTCCAAAATGCAGAGTTGTTGGTTAGAACTTGATTAGTTGGAGACCATCACATTTGAGTATCCTGCAGATAACTTATTACACAGGCAATATGTTGAGAAATTGATGAGGAGCATAATACCAGTCCTTTTTTTTTTTTGCTATTTCCGTGTCTCTGTTATTTTTGTTATGCTTTATTTTCTTTCTTTCTTTTGTTAGTTTATTTTTAGATGAGAATAATTATGTAATTTTAGTTTCCTTATTTGGGGGTAAGACAAGCTTATAAAAGCCCCTCTTGTAGCTTGATGAAAAAACGATTGAATGAAATAAAATTTGAAGTTCTTCCGCAAGCATTGTGCAAGAATACCTCGGAGCGAGTCCACGGAAACTCTGGTGAGATATCGGAGAGGCGTGAGGTCTTGGCGTGAGGCTATATCTTTTTCTTCTTCTCTCTTCTTCTCTGCGACCCCTCCTTTGTCTTTTCCCGATTTCCGCCACCCCTCCCTGGATTTCCGAGGCCATCCCAAGCCCATACAGCCATCGCCACCCCTCCGCATCTTCGTAACCAGCGTCGCCTTCCCTCAGTAAGCCCTACAGCTTTGCCGCAAGCCCCCTTTGCTCCCTCATCTTTCGTCGTTACCTCCCATAAATCCATCTCCACTGCCGTAGCCTTAAGAAACCCATATAGTCCGTGACCTCCCTTATCCCATTCGTATCCCCTTTAGTTCTATTTCAGTCGAAACCCATTTAAAATCTCATGTGCCTAAGTTTCCAGCTTATTAACCCATATGCCATTTAATTTTGAACCCTTTATTTTCATTCACACATTGGAATCTAAGGATACTTGCATAATTATGTGGTAATTTTATATTAATTAATTGCATTTATTAATTGAAATTTAATTTCAGCCTATTTTAGAATTAAGGTGCATTATTCTCATCCCTCTTAACTTTTACGGAACTAATTTAGGCATTTAGGGTCACCCTATTAGTTATCCTACATCAGAAATTGTGGACATTTGATTTACTGGCAGGGCTTAACCTCGATTTTGAGCCTATTTGAGCCCAGATTTTGAGAAAAAAGACCTCTTCCACCCCTAAATGAGGCCTATGCTACATTACTTCAGGATGAAAGGCGTCGCCTGGTTATTTCCTCTGCTTCTGTGTCTGTTGACCAATCAACTCTTGCCTCTACAAGGTCTTCCTCTCTCAGAGGGAAGGAACTGGTGAGTGATATCCGGCAGGAAAGCAAAAGGCAAAAGAAGAAAGGTGCCCAGTTTTGCACGTACTGCCAGATGAATAATCACTATGTGGATTCATGCTAGACCAAAATATTCTACTTCTTGAAGAACACCTTTGAAGAACGCACTACCTTAATTCCAAGAAAATACCAAAAAGGATCTAAATCTTTGATATTAAAGACTTGATGAAGATAATGCTTTAGAGTTTTGACAGAGGCCTCACTATTTTCCGGTCAATACTACAGTAACATATACAACCAAAAGCATAATATCATATCCTCATTATCATTCAAAAAAAAAAAAGATCCTCGTTGATGAATAAAGACAAAGTGCTCAAACTAACATCGAGAAAATTTATATGTGAGCAAAGCACAACTAAAATTTATCAATCCAAGCCTGCATGATTGTTTAAGGTCATAGATTGCTTTGTCAAGTTTGCACACTTTACCTTGCTATCCCTATAAAGTGAAAACTTGGAGGTGGCAATATATAGAACTCTTCTTTTAAGGTACCTATGCAAGAAGGGATTCTTCAAAACTAACTAATGTACTGGCCAATGACGAGTGGCAGCAAAAGAAATCAATATACAAACCAAGGTAAGATTTTTGATGAGTGAAAAAGTCTCCACCTATGTTTGCATAAAACCTTTCTTCACCATCCTTGCTTTGTATCTAACAATCAATCCATCCGGATTTGTGCTTAAGGGTAAAGACCCATTTACACCCAACTAGAGTTTTTTTCGAGAGAATGATCCATCATATCCATGTATAATTCCATTCAAAGAAAAGAAAAATGACAGAAAAATATCAACCCTTTTAGAAAGGGGAACTGCGGAATTATAATAAGAAAAGAAGGAGATAAAAAATAACACAGTTTTTGGAGAAGAATTCTTCTCTGGGATTGTATTCTTGTATTCAACATGTAGAGGAGACATTAATATATAATACAAGGGGAGTCATTCATGGTGGCAAAAAAGGAAATAAATCAATGAATAATCAATTACAATCATTCCTACAACTGTCAGTATATTCTGAGTCATCTTTCCTAAACTAAAATTATTCCGGTCAACAATGTCCAAAAGGTGGACCCACACGGTCTACTGGTCCCACAACACTCCCACTCAAGCGGATTCGAAGATGTCGAGTAAACTCAGCTTTCTAACCACAAAAGTGAGCTGATGTCGATGAATGGCCTTGGTTAACATATCCGCAAGCTGATCTTTAGATTTCAGAAAAGGGGTAAACAAGCGACCTTCATAAATATACTGACGAAGAAAGTGGCAATCGACTTCAATATGCTTGGTCCTTTCATGAAATACTAGATTAGAGGCAATGTTGATGATAGCTTAATTATCACGAAACATGAGAAGTGGATCAATAGGAGAAAATCCCAACTCAATAAGAAAATGTTGGATCCAAAGTAACCGCAGTATTGGCCATCGCACGATACTCTGCTTCAGCACTAGAACGGAAACAACAGACTTCTTCTTACAGCGCTAGGAGACTAAATAAGAGCCCAAGAAGACACAGTAACCAGAAGTGGAGCGGTGGTCATCAGGAGAGTCGGCTCAATCAGCGTCTGAGTACCCACGAACAGAGAAAGAAGATTGTCGTTCAAAAAACAACCCCCTGCGAGGATGAGCCTTAAGATATCGAAAAATGTGAAAGACAGCATGAAGATAAGTATCTCGTGGAGCGTGCATGAACTGGCTAACTACACCAACAGTATAAGATAAATCAGGTCGGGTGATAGTGAGATAAATCAGTTTCTCAACCAATTTCTGATAGAACGCAAGAGTATCAAGGAGAGTCTCGTCTGAAGCAGATAACTTGGTGTTAACATCTAGTGAAGTATCAGCAAGTTTGCATCCAGAGTATCCGGCATCATGTAGAAGATCGAGGGCATACTTTCGTTGAGAGAGAGAGAGGCCTCGAGAAGAACGAGCGACCTCAATCCCAAGAAAGTAACGCAGGAGCCCCAGATATTTAATATCAAATGTGCGTCGTAGATACTCTTTCAATCTAAAAATGGTCGTATCATTATTACCAGTGAGAACAATATCATTAACATAAACCACTAGAAACATTACCACAGAGTGAAGACGATAGATAAAGACGGAGTGCTCCGTATAACACCGGGAGAAACCATAAGGTAATAAAGCACTACTGAACTTCTTAAACCAGGCGTGTGGAGACTACTTGAGGCCATAAAGAGCCTTCTTGAGTCTGCAAAGAAATCGAGGCTCCCCCTACTTGACAAACCCTGGAGGGGGGGAGCATATAGACTTCATCCAGTAGATCGCCATGGAGGAAGGCATTCTTCACATCCAAATGATGAAGAGGCCAGTCATGAATGGTGGCAATGGAGATCAGAACACAAACAAAGGTAATCTTTGCCATAGGAGAGAAGGTTTCCTGATAGTCCACCCCATAAGTTTGCGTGAAGCCCTCGGCAATGAGGCGAGCTTTGTATCTAGCAATGGATCCATCTGGATTATGCTTCAAAGAGAAGACCCACTTGCACCCAACTGGAGTCTTCCCTGGAGGGAGAGATGCAAGTGGAACATGGAAGGTAGAAGAGAGATGCAAGGTCTTAGAGACGGGAATTGTCCCTTTTACCCACAATAGCAGTAGAAGAGCCATTAGTTAATTTGACTTGACCACAAGAAATAGAAGAGAGGGAAGAGAAAAGGGTAGACATACCAGCCATATGATCAGTGGACCCGGAATCGATTATCCAAGAATGAGATAAAGCACGATTTATAAAGGACTCAATACCTGAAGTAAAGGAAACAGCATTAGAAACCTCAGAGGGTTAAAGGCGCTCCAATCGTTGCAGCATTGAGTTATACTCCTGTTTGGTCATTGGGACACTATCAGTAGTCACAGCAGACGAAGAAGTAACAAGAGGAGCAGTGGAGAGATTAGCTTGCTTTGGTCGGCCATGAAGCTTATAACATGAATCAACATAATGATTGTTTTTCTTGCAATAGGTACAGAAACGAGTGCCTTTCTTCCATGGACCTTTGGTGTCCCGACAGGTGTCAGAAGATGTATCCTTGGCCCGTGAAGGTGGACCCTCATGAGTAGGAGGCATGGAAGGGTGAGCAGCGACTAAGGCAGAGTGTTCAACTGGCATAGGAGTCATAACAAGACGACGCCAATCATCCCGAAGTAATGCAGAGTAGATCTCATCCAAAGAGGGTAGAGGTCGTTGCCCAAGTAGTTGGGCCTGTGTAGGCTCAAGTTCAGGATTGAGGCTAGCTAATAATGAAAAAATCCGTTGTTAGCCAACGTACTTGCGAAACTTTAGAGTGTCTGCAAGAGTCATAAAGGTAAAGAATTGGAGCTGATCCAGTTCCAACCAATAAGACTGCATCTTCGAATAATACTGAAGAAGAGACAACTCCCCATGTCGAAGAGTGGCAGTAGTCTGAGATAACTCATAAATACAGGCAAGATTATCCCCATCAGAATAGAGTGTCTTCACCGTGTCCCAGACATCTTTCACAATAGGAAGAGTATACACAAGTTTCCGAGCTTGATCTTCTATGGAATGAAGAAGCTGAAACTGGACCAGAGAGTTATTCGCGATCCAAGCGGAATATTTAGGATCAGTCTTAGCTGGTTCGAGAGCAGTACCATCAATAAAAGAGGCCAGTTTCTTTGCAGTTTCTTTGTTGGTGCCCCATGATGTCCTCATCCTTCTCTTTCTTCCATCATGGTTTGTAGAGTCAATTTTTTTTTTGGAAATACTGTTTACCGTCGGTGAGATCTAATATTCAAACTTTGTTCATTGCTAGAGTTATGTTCATCATTGAAGTTACTATTCATTTTTTTTTTAAAGATAACTTCATTATAAAAGAAGAAGAACAAAAACAGCAAGCCAAGAGAAGGCCGCAAAAGGCACAGATTACAAAAATGAATTTACAACTTCATAAGTTGAAGATAACCCTTGACAAGCCAACTCATCTGCAGCTGAATTAGTTGATCAAGGTGCCCAAGCAACCTTAAAACCAAAGGACGCAATAATATGCCGAATCCTATCAATTTTGTCCAAGAACACCCATGGGCATTGAGAACCCAAGGCCCACCCAGAAACAACCTGAGAATCACCTTCTACTAAACTCCCAGGAACTTCTAACTTCTCCAACTCCAAAATACCATGCCACAGAGTAAAAAGTTCTGCCTCAATAACTGGACCATTGTTGATTGGACAAGCATAGGAAAGCACAACAAAACCTAAATCATTATGAATGATCCCACCATATCCTGCCAAACCAATCTCACGCATATAGCTTCCATCAAAATTTAACTTAAACAGACCAGAATCAGGAGGAGACCAAGAAACTTGATGCATCGACACCAAGTTATTCTTTACCGAATCAACAGAAGTCCAATCTCTGCATAGATTGGAAACTAAAAATCCCCAAAACTTTGCCGACCCAAGCAACCACCAAGGTGTTGTGTGCCCATACCTTTAAACACACTTCCTTGAGGACCATTGAGTGTGTAGAGAAGATGTTGCACTAGTAATCAGTATCACAATAGCAGTGAGCAATCAATTTATTAATATTATTAGATCACAAATGTCAACTTCAAGATAATACTATATCTCAAAAAATATTTATTCAAGTTAATGTAATATTAAAATCTTAAATGTGACAACCAGGTTATGCTATTAATTCCACAACTGAGTTGATGGCATGAACACATCCAAACAACATATGCACAGAACCAACTACAAACATGCCCTAAAGGTTTGGCATTTGGACCTAATTTAAACAAAGATATATTTAAGAATATCAGTAACTCCACAGATGGATTTTCTTCGGGATATGTTACATTTAAGCAGACAGCCAAATATTGCAAAGTTCTAACTTTAAACATTACAGCTACATAAAATTACACAGCTTGAGCTGAATAGTTAATATATCAGCAGAAAGCAACAGCAAACTCTGCAACTTTCTGTCCATGAATGTGGATGTCAAGAAAAATAATATTAGACTACCCAAACATTCAAAAATTGTAAGCATTGTGATATTAGGATATTCTCCCAACACACTTATCATCATAGTGAAGTAGTTCTTACATAATAGAAAACACCTTTCAAAAATAATAATAATAATAATAGAAAATACATCAAGCACATCATAATATGTCATTGTAGCATGAAAGAAGCTTATCAACAGATGCCATTCATATTACCTAACAGGCCAACCCTGAGAATTTTGACAAATCTAAAACATGAGTTCTTTTTTTACTTTTTTGGTGTTGGTGGCAGTGGGTTGGTGGGTGGGAGGGAAGGGGAAGGGGAAGGAGATATAAAGGAGAAAAACAAAGGAAAATTGAAGAACGAATTGATTAAGATTCAAAAGATGATAACATTATCCAGAACCAAACCTCCAAAATCTCATGCATTCTCTTCATGTTAAGAGCAGGAGGACCCTCACACTTGAGCCGCACCACCTCTGACAGGTTCCACTTCTCATGGATGGTATTCACAATAGCTTGTGTAACACCTGCACCACCAATCTTTGTCCTCGACTTCATCCGAACCGCCAAATTCCGCAGCCTCCGTAGCTCCAATTCTGGAAGCGTCAATTCCGCCAGCGAAGTCTTACTCTGCCTTCTTCGGACTAAACTCCTCTCATCTTTCTCTACCACCACTGGCTTCTCCCAAGGAAACAGACCTTGCCCATTCCCCTCCATACCGTCATTCTCAAGACCAAATGGAGAGTCTACTGAAAACCCGCCTCGTGAATTTGGTAATGTGCCTTCCTCCACATAAAAAATGTCTTCTACAGAACCTTTCTCTGGAACTCTATCCTTCCTTTCAATCATTTCATCTACATATCCAAATCTCTTTAATTTCTCCACAATCCGATCCATTGTACTGCTCCTAGTACTACCATCCTCATCATCTTCACTTGAAACTCCACCAGTTCGGTAATCTAAAACTTCTTGTGGCCTTTTGGGTAGATTCTGGAGATGGCTTTTGTTCCATTTATGAATCCAATTCGTATTCGGGAAAGTGCCATTGGAGGGGGATTGAGAATTGGGAATTTCTGCAGAGAAAGGGAGCCCGTTCTTCAGGTTTTCAGTGATTAGACTGGATTTCCTTTGGGGGTTTTTCTCAGGTAAGGAATCTGAACTGGTTGTGTTATAGGGAGAACAGAAATAGTGTTTTCTTGGGAGATTTGAATTTGAGTGGTTGGGTCTGAGGAATTGCAGGCGGTAACCATGGAATCTGGAGAGAGAGTCAACAAAGGTTGTTGGGTAGATTTGTAAGGTTGGTACAAGAAACATTGAATTCAAATTTGATACGATAAGAGAAAGAGCGAGGGGGAGAGAGAGGGGGAGAGAGAGATGTGATTGAGAAGAGGAATCACAATATTCTTGGAAGGTTTTGGATATTTGGGTTTAAAGATTACAAAACCCAAAAATGGTCCGACGAAGAGCAGGAGAAAATCATTCTCTCATCTCATCCATATCTCACTTTCCACGGAGAAGGAAATATCAGGCATGAGATGGCAAGGGTCTCCAGTCGCCAGGGACCAACAAGGCGATGTATCCGCACAGACTTTCTAGAAAAAAAACATATTTATTTTCATAATTTTTTTGAAAATGTAAATTTGTAAAGTCCAATTTTTTTTAGAAGAATAGATTTTTTTCCATCCACTCACGTGGATACATATTTTTTTAGCAAAATTTATGAAGCAAACCTAGTCTTTAAAAACACCTTAATCATATGCATCTTGACTTAATCAATTAATTAAATGAGTTGACAAAATTTAATTAAAATTAAATAATTTAATTCAAACTAATTAATTTTTAAATGTATTAACTCCATCTACCTAAGATTAAATGAACTCATCTTTTTCAATACATTCACAAAATAGGTTGATTCAAAAGATCTCAACCCATAATAATAAACAACTCTATCCAAACTTGAGTGTACATGAATTAAACTATTTTAACCAATTTAATAAAAATTGAATGCAATCTAATTCGTACCAAACTTATTTAAGTTATTAAATATAGACAATTTTAAATAAGTTGATCAAATTCACAAGTGACTCTTACTTAATCAATACCTCTTTTTTCTTACTTTGGTAGTGACTTTTAAAAGAATCTCAGACACACCTAAAGTTCAGATGCACTAAGGCTGCATTTGGATGGGGGTAGGAGGGAGTAATCCCCCATTACGGTAACAAGGGGGTGAGGGTAAAACTTTAAATTTTTATCCCTCTTATCACAATTTAGAATACCCACATGGGATTTAGGGTATTCACACTTGAATACCCCTCCTTATCCCCCATTTTGATGTTTCATGAGATTTTTTTTTTTTTACATTTTTTATTTATTTATTTTGGTGAGTACTTGGCTTTTATTTTTTTTTTTAAAGCACTCTATTATTTTCATTTGATAACTTTCATATCACAAAAAAACAAATTATATTTTTTTATGAAGAGATATGTATAATTTTTATTCATTTATTGAAATTTAAAATAATAATAGTGGTTTTTTATTTTTTAAGGAAATCTTGCCCCTATTTACCCCGTGTCTTCCTCTATTTTTCAATTATATATTATATAATTGAAAAATTAATAGATTTCAAATAATTAGCAATTTATTTTTTAAATTATATAGATTTTTAACATGATGCATTTGGATAAGTGATAAATTTCTACAGGGGTTACCCCAGGTTATCCTTGAGTAGGGATAACCTGACATATTAACAATTTTAGAATAATTAATAATGTTATTTAACCCATATAATATAAAAATATAAATAAAATTTTTTGAAACATATTTATCAAAATGTCATATTTTAAGAGGTGATTCTGTCAAAATTTGGATAGGGTCTCAAAACTCTGAAAAAGTTTGAGGTTCATGGTAATCTCTTTAAGGGTAATTAACAATTTATTCTTTTAAAAGATTATTTTAAAAATGTGTCAACATTTTCACGTGATGTATTTGAGTGTGGGGTAAATTTTTAAAAGAGTTACCTTTGAGTAGGGATAACTGTAAGTAGGGGTAAACTGACATATTAACAATTTTATGAGAATTAATAATTTTATTAAATCTATATAATATAAAAATAAAAATAAAATTTTCAAAGTGATGCATTTGGGTGAGGGGTAAATTTTTACAGGGGTTACCCTGAGTAAGGGTAACTGTAAGTAGGGGTAAACTGACATATTAACAATTTTATGAGAATTAATAATTTTTTTAAATCGATATAATATAAAAATAAAAATAAAATTTTCTGAAACATATTTGTCAAAATATTCTATTTTTAAGGGGTGATTTTGTCGAAATTTTGATAGTGTCTCGAATCTTCGAAAGAGTTTGAGGTTCACGGTAATCTCTTTTAGACTAATTAACAATTTATTCTTTTAAAAGTTTATTTTAAAAATGTGTCAACATTTTATTAAACATATTTGTCAAAATGTCCTATTTTTAAGAAGTTCAGCACGTGATAATTTTTAATATTAATTTTATATTTGTTGTGATTTATTAAACTATTATAATAGTTTATTATATTATATATTCCATGTTACTTTAAACAAATTATATTTTTTTATGAAGAGATATGTTGATATTTTTTTATTCATTTATTGGGATTTAAAATAATAATATCTATTCTTTTCTTTATTTATTATTTTACTCTTAGAATGCAAGTGTTTATTTTAAATTATAATTATAAAAAAGAATCTATAAGAATTAGATAATATTAGATTTACTTAATGAATATTATTTAATAATTATATTTTATAAATTTTTTCATTAAATTGTTAATATATCAGGTTACCCTTATAACGCCTCGCCCTTTTTCACTCACTTAGCTTTGTTTTTCGAAAATCAGAGTCTATTTTTTTAAAAAAAAAAACACCAGAGTGAGCAAGAACGAGACGTCACGAAGCGAGCTAAGTAACTTCTAAAGTTTGACCCTTAATTAGTCAATCCTATGTGTGCATGGAATAAGTCCATGAAAATAGTTCACACATAACAATATAAACATGCAGAGTTAAAAACATGATTGCGGAATTATAATATAACCTAATTCTATTCCATTTCAGATAGCAAAGTACGTCAAGTCCTTAATCATCATTAACATAACATAATTATCCAAAATAAACATCCAACCGTAGCAAATCATCTAAATTATTACATGTCCGAAGTCTAGTTACTCAAATACTAGTCCATAAGTAACTTAATCAAAATATTAACTGAAAGCATCCAAGCTCCTATGCTTGGTCCTTTCCGCTTTCATCGTTCCCCTCGTTTCTTGTATCATCCATTAGGGTAGAAGTAGGGCGTTAGAACAACGCGCCCAATAGATATTCCAATTAGGCCTAACACATGGTTAGTACAAAACATATATAATAATATCATAATGTCAAAGGCCATATAAACTATGTCATGTCATAATGTCAAATGCAATGAGTCACACCCATCACAAGTACATATAAGAACCCCACATGGGTCTTTCGAACGCCCCGACGAAGTGGCCCCTCCGGTTACACATCCTTCACCCCATGCCATACCTGAGATGCTAATGAAACACATGTTATTTTATATAATAAACATAGCATTAAAACATCACATTTGAAACACATATTTTCAACATAAATTCATTGAATAAGATAAAAACATTGTACATAAACCCATGGTTTCAAAGAGGTAGAATCCTACCAAAGACCACTACGTGTCCTTCTGCTTTCGTCCGATAACCGCTCATGATAGTACACATCTTATGAGGTCCCGTTACCTTATAATACATCAATCAATTAAAATCACGTTCCATTTGATTTCCTATTATGTTTAAGTCCATAAACCATTCCTCATGGGGTTCGGCTATACACCATGGTCGAACCCATGATCCATCACTTTCACCATTTATTACAACTTTGTCATTGGTCTAATCCTTAATTAACATTTTATTCATTTTAATCTACCATACATAGTTCTTTAATTCAAACACATGATCCATCAAATAGTTCATGGGGTTCGGCCATACACCATGGCCGAAACCCTATGTCCATTATTTTCACTTATTTACAACATTGCCAACCATGGCTAACATAGCCCATAATCCAATAACATAATCCATAAGCATATATTTGTATCCTCGAATCAATTCTCCATTTAAATCAATCACTATATTATGTCCATAACTGATTCCTTAATGCAAACATGATCCACCAAATATTTCCCATGTGGTTCGGCCATACACCATGGCCGAACCCATGGTCTTTCATTTTATACCATATTTACAATTTTGCCATTACCTTATGTTTATGTCCAAAAACCGATCCATAACATTGATTCATAGGGTTCAGCCAAACACCATAGCCGAACCCTATGATGTCTAACTTTCTAATTTCATCAATTCCCATTCTTGAATCCATAATTCAAGGTTCATTCCTTTTTTGTCCAAAAGTCCATAATTAGAAACTTTCTAATTTAATAACTATCCTCCATGGGGTTCGGCCATACACCATGGCCGAACCCTATGGTTCATAATCTTCTCTTTGACATTTATTAATCCTTGATCTTCCATTTAATCATTCACCATATTAAATCCATCTATATATTTTTTTCATGGGGTTCGGCCATGGTGATTCTTATCTATTTCAAACCCTTTAACATCATCAAAATATTTCATGGTTTTCATCCCTCAAAAACCCATAAATTAAACCATGTTTTTCCATGGTTTCCAACCCATAAAAATAACCAATGTTCCTCCATGGGGTTCGGCCATACAACATGACCGAACCCTATGGTTCATCATTCCATTAATTAACCATAATCATTCCCTCAATTTTCTTCCATGGGGTTCGGCCATACACCATGGCCGAACCCTATGGTTCCTTATCTTAAACAAAATTATCAAACTACTTACTGGTTCCGCGACTCCTCCGGTTTTCCTTCGCTTTTTCTTTCTCTTCCAATCTTCTCATTCTTTAACCTCCTTGATCCTTCACAAAGTTGAGAACACCTCTTATTGCCAGAGCACACCGGCGTCAAGACCTTCTTGATTGTGTATGCCGTGCGAACTACCTTTCCTTGATGTATACCGTGTGCACTACCTTTGTTTTATAGAAGTTCCACTCGGTTCCATATTTAGAAGGTGCCGACCTTTCAATTTGGCACTTGCCTAAATACCACTCTCAACAAGGAAAGGACCCCTTTTTAGATACTCCAACTTATCTTGCGCATAACCCTATACACGGCCTAAGCAATATTTTAATTTAGCAATTCCCTTATGCCATTTTTATCCAAAGAAGTAGACACCTTTCAGCCGTGTGCATAGATTTGCAAATCAAATTAGATTCGTGGTTACCTATATATATATATATATATATCCTAAAAAAATACACCCTTTTATAAAGATTCTAGTGCATAATCCTCATGGATATGCATACCTCATATTCGGCCAATCAATTTTCCAAGTTCCTTTATGCGCATGACAATTTATCCAAATCCCTTATTTATTTATATTGCATTACTAATTAAATTCAGCCCCATTTAATTCTATTGAAACAATTTCCACAATCCGTTGGGTCTTAATTGGACAATGACCCAACACTTTACCCATCTAAGGTCCATATCAAATAATTCGCAAATTAAATGGGTAATTTTCATATATAATAATAACTTGATAATCAGGGGTGTTACAACCCCTGCTAATAGGTAGCAAACAACATTTTTTACCCTTAGGGTAAGTTCTTACTTTACCACTGCAATTACCAAACAAGATAAGGGTAACCCCTTTTCAAAGGTGACCCTTACTCAAAGGTGACCCCTATAAAAATTACCCCCCATCCAAACATAGCCTAAGTCTTTACTAAACCACGGCATCGAATAACCACGAAATTCAAACTTGGAACAATATACCTATTAAAATAAACCTTAATGTAAAGAGTGATTGTTAATTAGTAACTACACTCAAGTGGATATTTTAGAATTTTATCAAATATCATAAACTTTTAAATAATAAAAGAAGGATAGCGATTCTCCCACGGGCTTTTTATATAATCAGACATGGGAATTAGTGGATTCTTGATTTTACCAAATCGGCTCGCCGAAATTCACATGAACAGTAAATCGGCTAGCCAAAATTCGCTTCGACTAGTCGAAATTTTATAGTTCATGCGAAATGTCTGATTTTACTATTCATGCGAAAGGTAAAATCAGGAATCTACTAATTTCAGTGTCTGATTATACAAACCTCTTATAAAAGAATCGCTACCCTAAAAGAATTATGAAACTTCTTTCAAATAACTTTACAATACCTTTTCTAGGAAAAAATCTGTTTCTAGACTAGTTTGGTTCTATTGTAGTGCTGTGAATTCAATTTTTTTAAATTAACAATGTGATAATTTTCTAAGCCTACAAAAATAAAATATTTTTTGAATTTATCTAAAAGTACCAAATAGTTCTCTCTAAATACAAAGTACCCAGCATATTCTTGACTGTCTAGCGAGATATCTAATAAATTGGTCCCAAACAAAATAAAGAAAGCTATACCTTTCTTTATGACTTTTCAGTGTAATCTTTTTCTCTTCTTACACCAAGAAAACGCACTCTTTGGCTGCAATTGGATAAGGTAATGGGAGTAATGGAAGGTAATTTCATTACCCTTCTTTGCTTACTAAGAGGTAAGAGAAAAAAAATTAATTTTTTACTTTTCTCCTATCACTTTTGAAAACACTTTTTAAACAAGAGTATTCAACTATTCATGATACCTAAGGTAACTCCTAGTCAAAGATAACCTCACGTAACCCCTACAAAATTTACCCCTCATTCAAATACAATCTTTTTTTCATTTTTGGCTGTGAGCACAATGAAAAGAAAATTAAAAATTAATTTAATTTAATAAAGTCTACAATAAATTTTACTAATCTTTTTTAGTTGAATTAGAAAATTTGTGTAAGTTATTCGACTTAATTAAATGTCAAATCAAGTACTAAGGATGTGTTGTTAGGGAATAGATCCAACACCCACATTAAAGAGAAATAAGACACGAGATATACGTGGTTCGGCCACCTTGGCCTATGTTCACAGGAGAGTATAGATTTTATTCATAGAAAAAAATACATAGATACAATAATTGGATCATAAGATCTCTTTTGGTATCTTTCCTCTCTCTCTCTTTATCTTCCTCACTATACATTTGCTGCAAGAGGCCCCCATACACCGTGGCCTTACACGATGTTGGTTCTCAATTGTATCAGCTGTGTCTCTGATCTCTACGAGCAAGGGTCTCTTTTCTCACGTTGATTCCATGGTGATTTGCTGGATATGGATGACTCCACCAACTGCAGTCACCACGTCTAACTGGGTGGATGCCCCAATCAACACCACACGCAGTTGCCTTTCTCCTCTGTCTCGTAGGTCATTCATCTCAGTTTGCTCTAGCTGACTTGCTTGCAGAGATAAGTTCATGTATCACCCTTAATGCCGTGTACACAACCCCAATGTAGGTAAAGCCTCTACTTCACCGATCTGCCTTCCTGCACACCTGGTAGCAACACCGACTCACTCTGTATTAGTTTTCTCACATCAGTTTCTTCTGTAGTAAAAAGCACTGCTTGCTGCAAGTCTTGGCCGTAAACAAATCTCTGTTAGAATACCTTTCATGAGCACACTCTATACCTTGAATTGCACAGTACTAATGTATGCAAAACTCTCTGACTTCTCTTCAGTGAGTTACAGATAGATCTGTATCGCCATGATAGGTCCCAGTCAAAGTTAATATAAGTGAGTAGATAGAATTCTTCTTAGGGCGAGAATGAGCCACAATATTTGGATTGTGTGGACTTACTTTTTTTACTGCATACTGGAGTAGTTTAAATACCGAAGGGAAAAAAAACAACCAACTCCTAAACACACGACCTTAACTACTAAAGATAAGGACTCAATCAACTATTAGCAAAAAAATAGCTGATTCTTATTCAACTAGCAAAATGATAGCTAACAAACACCAGACACAATCTTTCAACGAAACTCCAACAGCTCCTTGAGAACAACCCATGTACTATGCATGTTTCCCATCATGTTAGGAACCTTGAATTCTTCTTAGGAACACGTAGCAACATCTCCTTGAGAACAACCCACATACTATGCATGTTTCCCATCATGTTAGGAACCTTGAATTCTTCTTAGGAACACGTAGCGATCTTCTTGGTTTACCAATACCCCCGTCTTTCACTGGAACCTTGTCCTCAAGGTTTACGCCCATGAACCGATCCCGCAGCTCTTGGGTAACTTCCCACGTTGCATCGTCTAGAGGTAGGCGTTTCCATTTAACAAGGCTTTCTTCAACAAAACACGATCTTTTTCTAACCCATTGTGTATCCAAGATAGTCTCAGGTTCCATGATAATGTCGCCTTCATCATCAGGAAGAGGTAAATCAATCGTTGCATTGTTGAGGTCACCCACTTTCTTTTTACGTAGTGAAACATGGAAAATGGAATGAATCCGAGAGCCTTCTAGGAGTTTTAATTTATACGCCACCCTGCCAATACGTTGCTCAATCTGATAAGGACCATAAAATCGACTTGCTAATTTTTTAGCAGCTCTGCGAAATACTGTCTGTTGCCGATAAGGGTGTAGTTTAAGGAAGACCATGTCGCCTACTTGATATTCAATGTTGCGCTGTTTGGAGTCAGCTACCTGTTTCATACAGTTGGTAGCAGCATATAAATTGGCTTTGAGCTGTCGCAATAATGCATCCCTAGAGGCTAGATTTTGGTCGACTTCATTAACTGGAGAGGTCCCATTGGATAGTGAGGAATGGTTGGAGGTAGTCGCCATACAAGGCTTGAAATGGTGTCATTCCCGTTGACACGTGGTAAGTTGTATTATACCAGAATTCTGCCCATGGAAGAAAAGAGTTCCATTTTCATGGCTAGTGATGGACAAAGCAGCGAAGGTATTGTTCGACACTGTTGACACTTCGGATTGTCCATCCGTTTGCGGGTGGTAAGAAGAACTCATTTTCAGTTGTGTGCCCGATAACTTGAAGAACTCTCGCCAAAAATGGCTAATGAACACCGGATCCCGATCACTAACGATGGACTTGGGCATACCGTAGAGTTTGACTACTCCATCAACAAATCTTCCAGCTACAATTTTTGCTGTGAAAGGATGGGCTAAGGCCAAAAAATGTGTTGATTTACTCAAGCGGTCTACCACCACAAGTATCGTATTCTTGCCGTTGGAAGTGGGCAGCCCCTCTATGAAGTCCATTATAATGTCATCCCAGACTTGACATGGAATGGGCAATGGTTGTAAGAGTCCTGCTGGTGCAAGAGTTTCAGACTTAACTCGTTGACAAACATCACAAGAAGAGACATAGTCTTGCACTACCCGAAACATTGATGGCCAATAGAATTGTTGTGCAAGCCTTTTATATGTCTGCAACACCCCTGAATGGCCACCGATTTGAGAATCATGGAATTCTAGCAAGAGTTGCTTGATCACTTGAGAATTTGGAGGGACCACCACCCGATTTTTATAGTACACCAGCCCATTTCTCCATGTATATGGAACACCTGGCCTGTTAGTTGCCAATTTGCCAATTTTGTCCATGTATGGATGTCTAACAGCTGCAGCTTTGATTTCATCCCATAATGGAGTATGTGAAACAAATAAAGCATTAAGACTAGGACAGCCTACCACTCTTGATAGCGCATCCACTGCATAGTTCTCTCGTCCTAGTTTGTAAGTGATTTTGTAGTCATACACAAGCAATTTTGCAACCGATTTCTGCTGCTCCGGGGTTGCGATTCGCTGCTCTAGCAAGTATTTGAGGCTTCGTTGATCCGTATGGATATAGAACTTTCGTCCTAACAAATATGGTCGCCAAGTTTGGATGGCATGAACAATGGCCAGCATTTCGCGAGCATAGATGGACCATGATTGTTTGGACACTCCCAAGGCTCGACTCATGAAAGCTATTGGTTTTCCTTGCTGAGTTAAGACGGCACCAATCCATTCTCCTGAAGCATCAGATTCAATGGCAAAAGATTCATTAAAATTAGGCATAGCAAGTGTAGGAGTTGAAGTCATAGCTTGTTTGAGTGCTTGGAAAGTTGTTTCGGCATCCTCTGTCCATGCGAAATGTCCCTTTTTTAACAAATTGGTAAGGGGCCGAGCAATGATGTCGTAGTTACGGACAAACTTCCTATAATAACCTATAAGGCTTAAGAATCCACACAATTCAGAGATATTAGTAGGCCTTGACCAGTTTAACATTGCTTTAATTTTGCCTTGATCTACTTTTACGCCTTGAGGAGTAACAATATGACCCAAATACTCTAACTCCTGCTGGCCAAATGCACACTTGCTGAGTTTAACGAAAAATTGGTGTTGCCTTAATATTTCAAAAGCTTGTGAAACATGTTAAAGATGCATGTTCCAATTGGGGCTATAAATCAAAATGTCATAAAAAAAAGACTCAAACAAATTTGCGGAGATAAGGACGGAATATAGAATTCATGATTGCTTGAAAAGTAGATGGTGCATTACAAAGACCAAAAGGCATGACTAAATACTAGTAATGACCATTATGAGTACGAAAAGCGGTTTTAGGAATTTTTGGAGGGTGCACCCGTACCTGATGGTAGCTAGCTCTTAGATTGAGCTTAGTAAAGTAAGTTGCCCGAGTTCATCTAGATTATCATCAACTGTAGGAATTGGAAATCGGTCTTTGATGGTTACGGCATTAAGTGCCCTATATTCAGTACAAAAACGCCATGTCCCATCTTTCTTTTTAATCAATAGAACAGGAGATGAAAAAGGACTAGTACTTGATCTTATAAGCCCCAATTTTAACATATCATGAACTTGTTTTTCAATTTCAGCTTTTTGAAAATAGGCATACCTGTAGGGTCTCACATTGATGGGCTCGATTCCTTCTATCAAAGTGATTCGGTGGTCAATCTCTCTTGCTAGAGGTAGTTGATTTGACTCTTGAAAAATATCCTCAAATGCTTGAATCAATTGTTGCATGTCTGCATGGATAACTTGCTGAACTTCATTTGTTGCGGATTGTAGGCAGACCGCAAACATGGAACTTTCATGCCGAAATTCTTTTGAAATGCTTTCAAGGATGCAGAGTGAATGGGTTGTGCATCAGTCCCTTGTAGCTTGTGAGTTTGATTTTTCCACTGAAACTCCATTGTCATTTTTTTCCAATTGCATACAATTGTTCCCAATTGTTCTAACCATTGGATGCCTACCACCAAGCCCAACCCGGTTAGTGGCAAAGAGTAGAGAGTAAGGGAGAAAAGGATACCTTGAAGCAACACGTGCACGTGCTCAAACCTCCCTTGGCACTTCAATGGTTTTCCATCGGCTACCTTAACATTGAATGGCTCGGTTGGAACCACAGGTAAGTGGAGCATATCGACTACCTTCTCACCAATGAAATTGTGGGTGGAGCCACTATCAATGAGAACTACCACCTCATGATGGCCGATCTTAGCTGTAACCCGCATAGTTTTGGAAGTGGACCATCCGGTAAGAGCATGGAAGGAGATTTCGGGTTCGGTTGGTTCGTTGACAACGGGCTCTTTTACATCTATGTCATCTTCCTTGTCTGTACTGGAGCTTCCTTCTAGGAACAAGAGTTGAGGTCCTCGGCACTTATGACCTAAGGTGAATTTGTCATCACAATTGAAACAGAGGCCTTGAGCTCGCCTTTTCTGCATTTCCTCCCAAGTGAGACGCTTCCTGGATGGTGTTGGTTTGGATTTTGTTTGGGTAAAGAAGTCAACCTGCGAACGATTGGGTTATGGAGGCCGTGTGAATCTTCACTGCCGATTTAGCTGGTCATCTCGCATTCGCGCCAGGCTGATTGCTTCCTTCAATGATTTGGGTTTGAACATCCGAATGCCGTCTGCAATTTCCGACTTAAGACCTCCCACAAACGTTCCAACCAGCGCCTTTTGTGTCCATCCTTGCACCCGATTTCCTAGCTTTTCAAACTCTCTTTGATAGTCTCGTAATGAGCCCATTTGTTTCACCTTGACAAAGCCTCATCTAAATCTTCACACTCCGTAGGTCCAAAACGAGCCCAGAGTTCTTCTGAAAAATCTGCCCCATGTTACTTCTTTCCCTTCTTCTTTTTAGGATCGACGTAACCACTGCCACCATTGATTAGCCTCACCCTCAAGATGGAAGGTTGCCAAAGAAACTTTTTGCGTCTCCGTTATGCCTTGAAATTCGAAAAACTGCTCCACTCTATTAAACCATTCTTTAGGGTCGTCGCCTGAGTACTGAGGAAATGCCAGTTTGGCCATTTTTTATGGAAACACATGTCGGCCTCCCTCCGTGTTCTCTCTGACCTCCTCCTTAGTTGCATGAGAATGGCTAATGCGATCAATGTTGTTGTAGCTGGACCCTTCCTTGTTTGAAAACAAGGCCCTAGATATGCGGTTAAGAGTTTCTTCGAATTGGTGTAGTTTGTCAGCAACAACAAGCTCCATCTTGTTCAAGCCGTCTTGAAGACCACCAAGCTCAGCTTCCAAGTTTTCGATCCGTTCTTTGTTGGTAGTCATTTTAACCTTTCTCTGATACCAATAATAGGTCCCAGTCAAAGCTAATACAAATGAGTAGATATAATTCTTCTTAGGGCGAGAATGAGCCACAATATTTGGATTGTGAATGAACTTACTTTTTTTACTGCATACTGGAGTGTTTAAATACAGAAGGGAAAAAAAACAACCAACTTCTAAACACACGACCTTAACTACTAAAGATAAGGACTCAATCAACTATTAGCAAAGAAATAGCTGATACTTATTCAACTAGCAAAATAATAGCAAACAAACATCAGACCCAGTCTTTCAACGAAACTCCAACAGCTCCTTGAGAACAACCCACATACTATGCATGTTTCCCATTATGTTAGGAACATTGAATTCTTCTTAGGAACACGTAGCAACAACTCCTTGAGAATAACCCACGTACTATGCATGTTTCCCATCATGTTGGAACCTTGAATTCTTCTTAGGAACACGTAGCGATCTTCTTGGCTTATCACGCCATCAACTTGACGTTCTCAGATCTACTATGTAGTCCTTCCAGCAGACCTTATGGCCTCCACCCAACGCTAAACTTGCTGCAGTTCATTCTTCCTCTTTGGCTGTTGTGTTTGCATGTCAATCACACTCAACAACGTGTATTACAAAAGTCCTTCATAGTGCTTCTCACGAACACTGTTCTCAGAATTTCAACTGAGAAACACACCCGCCGTGCTCTCTGTTGTGTAGTTTTTCCACAAGTTGTAAGCCTAATTTCAGTATCTTATATAGCCTACAGTCGGTCTAGGACTCTCACATCGTCTCTGCTGGAGATTCACACACGTTGCCACGTTGTCTGTCTGCTTTCTGTTGTTTGCAGAAACCTTTTGGCCGTGCTTTCTCTAACAACCTCAAATCTTAACCACTCTCTTTCTCGGTGGTCTCTGCGCTGGCTGCAACCAATCTCTCTCAGATCGACCTGGTTGCTTTCTTCTTGAAATCCCAACTACAGTCTCGCTAAAGAATGATCAGTAAAACCCAGATCTAGCACAGATCTGTCCTGCTGGTTTGACTCTCTGCAAACCGATGGTATGCCCTCTGCACTTGGGATTTCTCAAAAGCGGTGATGCCTCCCTACACTCTTCACCTGCAACACTTGCTGCCATCCGAATCCGAAGCGTCTTACTGTGTATTTCATTCACCCGTTATTCTCGGATCTCAACCTCAGCTACTAATACCACTTGTTGGGATTATTAGCGAAAATAAACACAATAACGGAATAAACAAGCACAACACAAGAACTTAAGATTTTACATGGTTTGACCAACCTCTGTCCTACGTCCACGGAGCGATGCATAATTTCACTATATGAGAGAAAGAATACACAAGTACAATCAATGAATCCCTGAGTTTAACTCTCAAACCCAACACCTGAGTCCCATGTTCACCCATCCCTCTCTCACCAGTTTAAGGCTTCCTCTGAGACACCATACAAACATACACCCATGCACACCTCTAACATGGTGTGCCTCCATGCATACGGCCATAGAGGCCCACGACCAGAAGGTGGTCTTGGCTGTCCCTTTTTCGGCTTCAACAAAGTAGGAGGAGAAAAGGCAATTTGTGTCCCTTTCTTCTGCTCTCCCCATTTCTTCTTGGCACAGATCGTGGCGAGAATAAACAACAAAAGAACCGAAAAAAATGCTAATAGAAATCCACATGTGGGAAGGCTCCAAGGAAGCAACAAGGCGTGAAGTGCCAGGCTTGATATCCTTTACAGTTAACGAAGCCTCTTTCAAGCACTTGCACTTTGACTTTTCCAAGTTTGTCTATGTTCCATACATGGAGGCAGTATCAAAGTGGCAGTAACAAATCTCAATGGCCATTCCCAACCCTTGAGAACATTGTTGAAAACAATTGAGAAAAGTGCTAACATCTGAAATTGTGGCATCATCGAGTAACAGCAGGCCCCTTTGCAATCTGGCTTCAGCAATGAATAAACACTCAGATCTGAGACTGAAAATGCCCAGATCTAAGACTAGAGGGTGCGCTGAATCAAGGTTGAAATAGAAACAGATCTGAAGGTATTTGTTCTTAAACAGCAACAACGATGGCAACATGAGTGTTGAGATATGGGAGTCTGACTGAGATCTGGTTGTTTTGGAATGGACCAGATCTGGAAACAAAAGAACCACGGCAACAACAGGGCTGGATCGGCAATGGAATCCAGATTGGGCTTGCCACCCAAGATGAAGAGCGGTGCAAACAGATATGAGGCAGGAAATCGATTGAAAACAGCGAGTCCAAGATGCAAGTTTGACGATTGTGGGACTTCACTGACAACCGCAGCAGAAGGGCTGGTTAATCGGATCTGGTTGATACTTGTAGAAATAAAGAGCTCTATATTATATTAAATCTCTATGTTATTAGATGTATATATAGCTTCTAGCCGACCCAGAGCTATCACAATCAAACTCTAACTCGTAACATAATTCTAAATAAAATGCATCTCTTAATTAGAGATTAACCCAACTTAGACTCCTAATCATACAATAATTCTATTAATATTAAAACTCTAAATATATTCCAACACTTGTCCCTCGAGAATTGCTCCTCTCAAGCCTATAGTTTGAGACTATCTCCGTCATAGCAAAACTAAAGAAAAATACCACTTCTAAAGGGGTCATGCAAAATCATGTAAATGTGCTTCGAACTTACTTGGCAACTTTTGTTTAAACCTAACTCCAAAATCTTCCTAGAAACTAGATCTTCAAAGGTCAAGGCTAAATCTTTGAGGGTCAACATTTGTCTTTTGAGATAACCTCAAATTCATTTTGATCCAATATATGCATAGCACATAAGCCCCCTCGCACATGACAACCGAAGAGTGAAATGAAAGCTCAAAAAGTTATTGTCTGCGAAACCAGAAAGACAAAAGGTTTTGGATCTTTAAAAAACATTCATTCCCACAACTTGGTAATTAGGCTAAGGAATAACAAAGTAACTTGCTAAACTCGAGCTCACATATAAGAAGTTATGTACTCTACTCTCAATGAATGAAAGTAAGAATTTCCTTCAACATAATGTGAAATGTCATGAATGGGATAAATAACAAAATGCATGCTTTACCAACTTGTCGAATAATCAAGGTAGAAGATATCTTCTACCTTCCTTGTGGCTATCTTCAAGAGAAGATTAAAAAAAACCTCATGACATCAAAGTGATACTTGAGAGTCACTAAAAACTCGAGGAAAAGAATCTCAAGATAATAGTGGAACTTGGTCATAAATAAAGAGACTTTGTTGCATCACAATGTCCTATTTGTCAAACCACAATGTCACTCCCAAATATATCCATCTCAAGGAAATAAGAGGAGATGTTTTGTTGGTTATCCCATGTCGACAACTTGGTCTTTACCCCCTCGAACACCAAAATGTCCTTTAGAGGACTCGAGGAAATTCCTACTGAAAGGAAAAGGACTCAACTCTGCATTTCATCTTCTTCACAATCATATTCCTTTTGCTAGAGGATTATAAAAAATACTATGAGATGGATAATGACGAGAAATACAATATCCGCCGCGCTAAAAAAGATTTTCTTGAGAAAAAATTGTCTTGACAACTTTCCTCGAGCATTGAAAAAGATTCAAATTTTGAGGAAAAAGAATAGCATTGTCATTTGTCTTAAATTCTTCAAATAGTAGTACACCATCTCAAGAAACTTCCTCCTCAACACTTTGTTGATTCGTTGCTTGAGAAACACAATAACGTTCAACCTCCACTGCCTCGAGTTTATTTTCGTGAGAAATAAGCATTTCCATAAGCTCTTCAAATAAGCATATATCCTGCGAGCGATGGTCATGTTCATCTTTCACCACTCAAGCTTCTTGGTAAAAAAATGATCTCTCTTTTAAAATTGGTCTGTTAATTATTCTTGAAAGACAAAAGTTTAGCCAATAGCTGATTAATGGAAGCATTGATCATGTACTCCAACTGTTAAGGGGAAACAAAGGAAAATCCTTGAGAAATCAAGTTGAAATGTGTTCGAATGTCATCCATTGGTTGAGGAAATGGTAACACATAATACGATTAATAAAATATGGCTAATGACCATAAACGAGGATCAATACCTTAGAGTGAGTGGAAAAGATTGTGGTTTATGTAAAGAAGAGATGGTCATCTAGCGCCAAAGTGAGGAAGACTCTAAACGAATCCCAAGTGGAGTTATCAGTCATTTGAATCCCAAAAATGAATAAAATGAAAAGTTTTATAATGGACTTTCCATATTCATGTAAATCCCATAAAAATAGAAAGTTCAAAAGGGTATGGAAACAAAAGAAAAGAAGATGGAAAGTGAGTGGAAACTAGCCTCATGGGTTTGCTAATGACTTAATAATATAAGTTCATCAAGAATTTCAGTCACTTGAAAAGTGACTAAGTTAAAAAAATTGTGGTTGCTTTTCTTATCAAAATAAAAGAAACAAATCTAAATATCAAGTGATGCAAATGAAAATCGACAAGCATAGCCAAAGTGCATGGAAAAGAGAAGTTCGATTTTCAAAAAGTACGAAGTATGATTTCATTCATCAAACTAATCAAAGTTTACAACCAGAAATGACAAATTGAAAAGGAAAATCTCTCTCACTCAATACACTCTTCGAGAAACAAAGATGAAATTACAGACTCTCAAATCAGACAAAACCTCTATAGGACCAAATGAAAGTTCTCTCTATATCCCCCCTTCTACAAATTGAGACAGTTTTTTTTTATAGAGAATCCTGATCGATCTTACCCTTGCAATACTTCATCATAATATCAGAATTTATTGATTGATAATAAATCATATATTCATTCACCATTAAACTCAATGTTCGACATACTCGAACAACATAACCACAAGATCTGGATTGACTAACGCTTGAAACATACATTAATCTTAATGCGGAAATCATAAACATCATAATAATAAGACATATCCGGATCCATTGATGAAGAAGAGTGAGCTTTGATCTTCCCTTTGATATGCCAATGTTTCATAAAGTCCAAAAACAAGAGAAAGCATACACCTTGGAGTTTCTACCTCTTTCCTCCTTAATGCCCTCTCCCAAATTCATGAATAGTAATTATGGAACACTAAGTTGTCTTAGGGTGATTGATAATAATGGAGAGAAACCCTTTTATAGACAAAGGGAGGACTTCTAAGGCAATTAAAACTTTCATTTCCTACTTCCCATCAAAATAGGAAACTAACCTTATTTAGAATTCTCCTAAAATAGGCATTTCTTATTTAAACATAATTTCCCTATTTTAAGATCCACTATGTGGAGCCCCAAATTTAATGTGAATCATATTTAGACTTACATTCTCCCACTTGTCCCACATTTACACGTTATGGGATTTAAAGCAAGTATATCATAAGATGTACACATAAACTGTATTTAACAATATAATGCGGTCAATATCATAATGCTAATACTACATAAACCACAAGTGTGAGCGATGGCGGTTGCACATCATCTTATCCCGACATGGTCCCTTCCATTACTATAACACAAGTTACCTACCTATCATAGCCCTTAAATGAGAGATTTTTCATAATAGTCCACATAAGTGTCATAACATAATGATTATTCCTGTTAGTGTCAAAATAAGTATATAATGTATATACATAACAATAATAAACAAGAACAATAATCAGAAACGCATATATAAGTACTCAAATGTCAAATAGTGCACATTCATTCATAATGCTTTCCAAAATTTATAATTACATCATAATAGATTACGTTTAAGACACATTCTATTGACATGTTCCTTAAAGGTCTTTATATGTAATACATTCGTTAACAGACCCACCACCATAAGTAAAGTACTAATGTGCTCAATAGACACCGCCCATTTCTGAACTTCTTCTTTCACGACAAAGTACTTCAATTTCATGTATTTCGATCCAAAAGCTTGATTTCATTCATCAAACTAATCAAAGATTAGAACAAAAATGACATTTTGAGAAAGAAAATCCCTTTCGCCCAATAGACGCTTCAAGAAACAAAGAGAAATGAAATTGCAAACTCTCAAATCACATAGAATCTCTCTAGGACTAAAACGAAGCTCTCTCTCTGTTCTCCCTTTCTTCTGCAAATTGATGAAGCTTTTATAGAGAAACTTTATTGATCTTAGCTATTAATTTGAAACAACTCTATTAGAGATAAATAAATCCTACTATCAAATGTCTTCATTTTATTGAAACAGAGCAAAATGATGTTTTAAATTGTTGGAAATAAATAGACTAGCTTAGAATTTGTTAGAGATAAGTTAAACCACTTATAACAATTTGGTTTTTGATGACAAACTATGCACAAAATTCCAATGGAGATTTACCACTTTAGCTAACTTTCAAAGAAGACCTGAGTTTGTTACAATGTCTACAGTCTATTTAATCGGTGAAACAACCTTCAAACCTGAAACCTTGAATCAATGTTTAGGAGCTTGAGTTGAGCTTAGAAACTTTTCCCTCCAGAATGGCTCCTCTCAAGCCTGTACTTTGAGAATATCTCCAACATAGCCAAACTACAGAAAAACACCACTTCTAAAGCGACCATGCAAAATCATGTAAATATGCTTTAAACTTACCTTGCAATCTTGTTTAAACCTGTAATGATTTGACCCATCAAATTATCAAGGATTCTTGTAGAAAATGCATGGAAGAGGCACCTAACACCAATTTGGCCAAGTTAACTTCAAAATTGGGTGACTTGACAGTAGATCTGACTTGTGGGACTCATTTGAGATATCAAATGAATTCTAAGTTCAGCGAGACTTGTTTTGTTGGATAGATTAATCGAAGAGCTTTCCGAAAAGTACAAGGATGTCGAAATCCGAATTCGGGAACCTAAGTTATGATCGTTTTAGTTTTAGCAAAATTGCCTAATTTGAGTGTTGGTCGGACCTATAGAACATGTGGGCCAGACCGACGACGTGAGGGAAAGACTATATATAAGTCTATTTTGCCCCAAAATCAACCCATTTCTTTTCCAACCGAGCCACTCTTCTCATGCAGCCATTTTCCTCTCATGCATGTGTAGATTTTGAAGAATCTCTTCCTCCAAATCGTCTTCTCCTTAAGATTCACACTAGGGCAACTCTAATCATGCTCCAATCTCCTTTGTCTCGAGATAATCTTCTCCTATCAACCTTGATCTCTCTTGTTTTTGCTGTTTTAAGTAAAAATGAGAAGGGGATTACGTCTTAGAGGCAGATTAACCCTTGAGGGAAGGGATTTGTTGATAGAAAGGATGTTTATACTTGGAAATACATTTAAGGATTGTAAATGGAGGTTTGGGTTATGCTTGAAACTTAGCCTTAAAATATAGGAGTTTGGGAAATATGGCTGGAGGGAAATTCATTTTTGGCATGGATTGTATTCTAGGGCTAAACCTACACCTTGAAATTCATGGTAGCATGGGTTGGCTCACCAAATGAGGCCTGATCTTGGAAGTTCAAGTTGAGAAAATTGGGGATTTCAACCTCACTTGAGTGTTTGGACCCAATTACATGAAATGAGTGCTTGGGACCTAGGAAAACTTTGGGCTTTTAATCCCAATGGTACTTTTGGGCTAAATTACTCAAAATAGGGTACCTAGAAACTTAGAAATGTTGGGGCTCTTGCTCCTAATATGAAATTGAGACTCATTTTTACTTAAACAAAGGCTTATGAATGTCCTTGTGTGTTTTTGCTTGTGGGACAACACCTATCTCTTCCACATGAATGATTACTACTTCAGAAAAGACCCAAATATATTGTCGGAGTACTAGGTGAGGGAAAACTCCACACTTTAGTATATTTACCTTAATTTTGGACTTGATGTGTTGATTTGAATGCTTGAAATTGATGGCATGGTAACGAAATACGATGAACTGTGTAAGAAAGTGAATGAATGTGTGGAGATGTATCGTGAAGATGACAATGAATTGTATAAATATGTAAATGAATGTGTGGAGATGCCTGAGGAAATTTATGATGAATTGTGAGAAAAATACATGATAATGAGTTATGAAGTTATGTAGTGATGGTTGCACTAACATGCATTGAATTCTTTACATGAGAATGAGATATGATTAATTTATATTTTATTGAAATTGAATGAGAATGACTTGCTCGATGATGAGAATGAGTTGATGAATTTTCCATGTGATGAGAAAATATATGATGTGAGGGGTCATAACCACATGCTTGAAAATTGCATGTGTGTGATAGAATGTTTGATTGAGTTGCCGTTGCTGCCGAATCCCACATAAAAAAAAATCAATTTTTTTACCTCCCTCCCTCCCATCCCATCTTCCGCCCAAATCCTCTCCCCGGATCTCGTCGGTAAGAAATGACGCCTCTTCCAGTGCACATCCCCAGCGTTTGTCACCTACGTTCGTCATCAACGCCATTTTCCTCTCCATCGAGATCAAAACCAAAAACCATCCCCCAGATCCGACGCTTTTACCTCTTGCTGCCTTCTTTGCACGAGATCTGCAGCGCCCAACGTCGCCTTCGATATCTCTGTTCACTCGCCATGCCTTCTCTGGTGCATAAAAAAAAAAAAGCCTTTCCTTCAACCGTGATCAACAAGTAAAAAAAAAACAAGAGATTATCAGGTGTTTCTTGTGGGGCCATGAGGATCATGAGAAAAAACTTCATACTGTCGGCTGGAACACTATCTGCCTACCAAAAGTTCAAGGTGGCCTTGGAATTCCTTCTTTAAAGATCTCAAACCAAGCTGCTCTAATTAGACAAATCTGGAATATTGCTGCTGGTCATCAAAATATCTGGATTAGCTGGGTCAAAGAAAAATATCTGAAAGGAAGGTCTTTTTGGGAAGTTCCCATCCCTTATAATGCATCATGGGGATGGAGAGCTATTCTTCAAGCTCAAGATAAAGCTGCCAGCCTCATCAAAAACCTCATTGGCAATGGAGAATCCACTTCATTCTGGTATGATAATTGGCTACCAAATGGAAAGCTAGCAGTGACATACAATGCTAGAGCAATATATGGCTTGGGTTATGACAGGCAAATCAAAATTAGAAATTTCATAAAAAATTGTCAATGGTGTCCTCCTCCTTCCTCTTCAGATTATGTCATAGATATCTGGTCTCAAATTCAAAGCATACGTCTTCCCAACTGTAATGTTGAAGACCAAGTTGTTTGGACAGGTGATGATTCTGGAAATTTCAATTATAGTTCTGCTTACTCCTGCCTCTTAATTCCAGCCCCAAATGTTGAATGGCACGACTTTCTTTGGTTTAAAGCACATGTTCCTCAACAATCATTTTATGCTTGGCTTACTTTTCATGGAAAGCTTAAGACTAGAAAGTATTTGGCAGATAGAAGGATCTGTAATGATGACTCATGTGCTCTCTGTTTATCTGAGACATAATCTGTTCAGCACCTGTTTATGGAATGCCGTTTCATCAAATGGATTTGGTTACAGATTCTACAAAGTTCCATATTCAAAGAACTCAAGCCCATTCTTTGATTCAAGAGATAAAATTAATTGCTGCAAGTCTGATCTCAAATCAAGTAGTTCTCTCTGCATTTAAGCTCTGCATTCCTGCTGTTATTTGGCACTGTTGGAAAGAGATGCAAGAATCTTCCAAAAGGTACAGAGTCAAAAAGAATATATTCTATCACATATTCTGCAAGATGTTAGAACAAGAATCTGCTTCTACTTCTCAAGTTCTGATCGTGTAACAGTCCTAGATTTCATATCTGCTAACTGGAATCTCCTAACAGTCACGAATCAAAACCCCCAAAGCAGAAAGCCCATCCTGCCCTGTTATTCAGAAAAGGTGATCCTCATCCTTTATCATATTGGATTATCGTTATTGCCCATGGGGATTTCATCAGCTCTATTATAACAAAAAATCAATCAGAATTATGAATTCTTGAAACAAGAAGGAATGACACTTCAGATGAGAATGCTTTTCTGACCTCTATTCAATTTGCATTATATTGGACTCTCCAACATAATATTCAACATTTCAGGCTCGAATGCCCTCATCATATTGCCTCTTCTGTCCTCCACTCAAAACATTACCATTGGAATGATAGAATCTCCATTGCAGCAGTTCTAAAACTTCTGAATTCATTCCATCATTCTGAGTTCTCTACATATAGTGACATCACAACATCTGCCAGGGAAATATTTATGCGTAATCTGAGGGACCAATAGACCCTTGCATCACCCGGGCTTTGTGACTTCTCCTTTCCTGTATCAGTTGATTTAGGATCTGGACAACCAGAAGTTTGTTTGCAGTTTTTCTGCTATATCATTGCAGTATTTTGCTTTGGGTACGTATATGTTGGTTGAGATTTAGCAGGTTCTGCTATGCCTAGCTGCAATATATAGTTGTAGCAACTCCAGATCAGTGTATTTTTTGCAATCTGGGCAGTGTTTCTCAGCTTCTTTAGTGATTTAACAGTCTATTGATTCAGTCATAGAAAGAGCCACTCTTAGAAATCTAGAGAGGAGTTTAGCTTTGTATCTTGAATCGTCTAGTGCAGCTGGATTCTTAGTTTTTGATGTACATCATGTATTTTATGGTTCTTATTCATGTCTTTTGTTCTTCCCCAAATTTGGGTCCATACTGTATTGTTGGGAGGTTTCCCTATTCTTTGAATGAATAAAATTGCTTGTCA
This sequence comes from Chimonanthus praecox, assembly GCA_022113865.1. Classification (NCBI taxonomy): domain Eukaryota; kingdom Viridiplantae; phylum Streptophyta; class Magnoliopsida; order Laurales; family Calycanthaceae; genus Chimonanthus; species Chimonanthus praecox. The sequence continues at coordinate 38,091,355 of CM039091.1, forward strand.
TTCAAAAAAAGAAAAAGAAAAAAACAATAAAACTCTCAACCCAACGAGGGTTCTGATTTTGAAGATGGTTTTTTCTCTCCTCATTCGGTGGTTTGTTGGACCATGATTTTTGGTGCTCCTTCGAGAATACAATTTCGGGTATTCATGCAGCCCAATAAAAAAAAATTCAAAAAAACAAAAATATCTTTTTTTTAGGCCGTCAACTCTGTTTGCTGCCTATTAATTCACAGACAGTCAATGTGTTGCCACTTCAAGAAATTTTTGCTGCCAATCAGTGTGTTACCATTCCAATTCATCACCACAGTCAGACAGTATGTTGTCAGTCCAATTCATCACCACAGTCAGACAGTATGTTGTCAGTCCAATTCATCTCCGCAGCCAGTCAGTGTGCTGTCAATTCATTGTTGCAGTCAGTCAGTGTGTTGCACATTCATCTCTTCCCTGATCAGTTCGTGCACCAGATTTCGATGTTCATCTCTAATTTTGATTATGTCCACGCTTCACGTTACTTTTCATCCACTCTTCAGCTTGCAGGAGCATTTTAGAATATAATTAGATTTATATTAGAATCTATTTAGATTATTAATATCTGTTTAAGATTTTCCCTAGGATTTTTCTAATACTGTATTTTCCTCTTTTATTTGATTCTCTTTTTATATATATAATCTCTTTTCTCTATATAATAAAATCCTGATCTCTCCTTAATTCACAAGAAAGCCACCAATTATTTTCACCAGATACTTAATTGGTTATCCCATGTCGACAACTTGGTCTCTACCCATTCGAACACAACTTGGTCTCTACCCATTCGAACATCAAAATTTCCTTGAGAGGACCCAAGGAAATTCCAACGAAAGGAAAAAAGCTCTGCATTTCATCTTCTTCACAATCATATTCTTTTGCCAGAGGATTATAAAAAAAATACTCTTAGATGAATAATGATGAGGAACACAATATCCGCTAGGCAAACAAAAATTCAAAAAAATATTTTTTTGAGAAAAATTGTCCTGACAACTATCCTCGAGCATTGAAACAGACTCAAATTTTGAGAAAAAAGAATAGGATTCGTGTTTGTCTTAAATTCTTCAAATAGTCGTACACCATCTTGAGAAACTTCCTCCTCAATACTTTGTTGATCCGTTACTTCAGAAACACATTAACATTCAACCTCCATTCCCTCGAGTTTATCTTAGTGAGAAATGAGCATTTTCATAAGCTTTTCAAATTAGTATATATTCCACGAACGACGGTCATGCTCATCTTTCACCAATTGAGCTTCTTGGTAAAAAATGATCTCTCTTTTAAAACTGGCTTGTTAAATATTCTTGGAAGACAAGTTTAGCCAGTAGCTGATCAATGGAAGCATTCATCCTGTACTCTAAATATTAAAGGGAAAAAGAGGAAAAACCTTGAGAAATCAAGTTGAAATGTGTTTGAATGTCAACCATAGGCTGAGGAAATGGTGACACATAATACGATTAATAAAATATGGGTAATGACCATAAACAAGAGGATCAATACCTTGAGTGAGTGGAAAAGATTGTGGTTTATGCAAAGAAGAGATCGTCACCTTGGCCAAAAGTGACGAATATTCTAAAAGGAATTCCCAGTGGAGTTATCATTCATTTTACACCCAAAAATGAATAAAATTGAAAGTTTTATAATGGAGTTTCCATATTTATGTAAATCCCAGAAAAATAGAAAGTTCAAAAGCGGTATGGAAACAACAGAAAAGAAGAGGGAAAGTGACTGGAAACTAGCCTCATGGGTTTGCTAATGACCTAATAATATAAGTTCATCAAGAATTTAAGTAAGTTAAAAAATTTAGTGGTTCCTTTCCTTATCAAAATAAAAGAAACAAACCTAAACATCAAGTGATGCAAATGAAAATTGACAAGCATCAGCTAAAGTGCATGGAAAAGAAAAGTTCGACTGTCAAAAAGGACAAGGTATGATTTCATTTATCAAACTGATCGAAGTTTACACACAGAAATGACAAATTGAAAAGGAAAATCTCTCACCCAATACACCCTTCGAGAAACAAAGACAGATGAAATTGCAGACTAGCAAATCACACAAAACTTCTTTATAGGACCAAAACAAAGTTCACTCTCCGTCCCCCAAATGGAGAAGGTTTTTGTTTATAGAGAAGCTTGATCGATTTTAGCCCTTGATTTGAAACAACTCTAATAGAAGAAAACAGATCATGCTGCCAAGATGTCTTCATTTCATTGAGCCAGTTAAAGAAGATGCTCTAAGTTGGTAGAGATAAATAAAACAACTTATAATTTGCTAGAGATAAGCAATATCACTTATAACAACTTGATTTTCTGAGAACGAACTATATACGAAATTCCAATGGAAATCAACGACTTCAATTCGCTTTCAGAGATGATTTAAATTTGCTATAATGTCTGTTGAACTAACGTTCAAACCTGAATCGCGAATCAATACTGACAAACTTGAGTTGAACTTTGAAACTTGTCCCTCCAGAATTGCCCCATGAACCTATACTTTGAGAATATCTCAATCATATTAAAACTACCAAAATTTGAAAGCAACTCTGCAAGATAGTGTAAATATACTTCAAACTTAGTGACCAACTCTTATTTAAACTTGACTTGAAATATTTTCAAATCTATATCTTCAATGGTCAAAGCTAAATCTTTGAAAGTCAACATTTGTCTTTGGAGATAATCTGAAATTCACTTTGATCCATTTAGACTTCACACAATTATAAAAAATGATAAATCTAAAAGATTAAATTGAAGCACTATTGTTGATCCAATCTTGATCTTTTCATCTAATACAAATGTCTAAGTTTAGAATAAAAAAGAAGAAAAAAAAAAGGAAAAAAAGAAATATAAAGATGCATAGAAGAAAACAAAAAGGCAAAACAATAGAAAAGGTACAGAGCAAAAGTAATACATAAAAAAAGCTTTTTTTAGGAAGGAGTAACCTTTGGTTGAGGAAATCTACTCATGCCTTCCATTGATTATTTTTTCTTTTAAATTGTCCTATTAAAAAATTAATTATACGGTTAGTTTGTATATTGTAGTTATAATTTTTTTTTTTTAAAATGGAAAATGTGTGACTATTTTTTATTATATATGTTTGCATACATCAACACTTAATATATATAAAGAAGGCAAAAAACGTCCTTTACACTTTTATAGTAGCGGAGATACTCTACAATTATAATTAAAAGGCTTAAATATCAACGCGATGTATGTTAAACTTTAATATTTTGATATTTTAGTATAGAAGATAGTCAAAATTCAGATGGATCAATTGGTAGGCCCCCTAGTGGTAATGGGTCAAGCAGAGTCAAGTTTGGGTCAGGTTAGTCATAAGTAATAACGGATTTTGTTTGACTCAACTTGATTCCACTTTTCCACTTGATCTAAATTTATATAAAAATTTAAAAATAGAAAAATAAGGGACTTTTTTAGAAAATAAAAGATAAAAGAATTTCTCTTTCATGTGAGTACATTAAGATACAAAGAATTGAGATAATAAACTATGATTTTTTAATTTGGTGAGAATAAATAAACTAAAATTAATTGGTAAAAAATAATCAATTTTAATTTTATTTCAATTGAAGTTGATTGAGATCAGGTTTGATTTAAGTTTAAATCAAGGCCCCTCTACTAAATTGGATCTAGGGGTGAAACTCAAGTCGGGTCAAACCATGCAGGTTCAGTCAGTAGATCGGATTGGGTTTAAAAGACAAAAACTCGTATAGAATTCTTGTCGGGTTGGATTGAGGAATTTTTCAATTAACCCGACTTTATACGACCAAACTCGACTAAAATTATGTTAAAATGAGTTCAAAATATAAGTCGAGTCTGAATTCGAGTTAAGTCATATTAGAATTAGAGCAAGATTGAGTGGCGAATTTCAAGTCAGATCAGATTTCTATATATATATATATATAACCCTAGATGCCCCCGACGTGGGATTTTCCGCCGCTGCTGATTCTTATCCAAAATTTGCTCTTTACTGCCCGAGGCCAACCTAACTACCTAACTACCAAAGTAGGAAGGAGACAACGCGTTCATGACACGTGTAATGAACGTCGGCAAACGCGAATAACGCTCTCTTAATTCTCATGTATTTATTCGTCATACGTACTGGCGCGAATAGCTTTAAATGTGGAAAAATATCCCCCACTCATTCAAACGGTCAGGACGTTTCTGTAATTAAATCTCAAAGGCAAGGTCCTTTACATATTCCCTCCCTACGCCTAGTCTCCCCTTCTTCCCTTCTCTCAGAATCCGCTTCGCTCTCAAGAGTAAACTATTCATTTATGATCAAACTCCTCTGATCAGAAGCCGTTTCACTGTCAAAACTCCGTTTATTTAGAAGTGATTGTCTCTAACGCTCGTAACGGTTTCGGGGTTAAGATTTTCCCTTTGGAGAGAGAGGTTTCCTCCCTTCTTCTCCGCCGAAGAGACTTCGGCTTAGGGTTTCTCAAGAATGCGGACGGCCACCCCGTCGCCGACTTTCTATACTGCCATCCCGACGGCATCCATGACATCAGCATCTCGCTTCGAATTCGTCTCCCATGTTAAGGATACAGGGAATTCGTCCATGGCCGCCCGGCGGCCGTGGCGTGAGCTCTTCGATCCCACCGCCTTCTCCCGCCCCTACAGCTTCGGCGAGGCCTTGGTGCGCATCAAGCGCAACCTCGGCTACTTCCGCGTGAATTACGCCATGGCCGCCCTCCTCGTCCTCTTCTTCAGCCTCCTCTGGCATCCCATCTCCATGATCGTCTTCTCGGTCGTCTTCGTCGCCTGGTTCTTCCTCTTCTTCTTCCGCAACCAGCCCATCATGATCTTCAACCGAATCATCGACGATCGCATTGTCCTGATCCTACTCAGCATCATTACCATAGTTGCCCTCATCTTCACCCATGTTTGGTTGAATGTGTTAGTTTCTCTGATCATCGGGGTCGTGGCGGTTGTTCTGCACGCCACATTTAGACTTACTGAAGACCAATTCCTCGACGAGCAGGAGGCGGCCAACGGGGGTTTGATTTCTGTTGTCGAAACTCCCTACAGTCGTGTATGAAGATTTTGTTACTGGTGGGCCGTGGGGGGATTTTCCAATTGGATTTACCAGTTATGAGAGGAAAGAGTTTTCTTGCAAGTTCTCTTACGCCCCTGTTTTTGGTAAAGCTTTTGATTGATTCTGCATATTTTGCTTGATTCAATAGAGCTTTTAGGATTATAATGAAATTGCTCAGATTTGTTTGTGTTTAGCTACTTATTATATACTTCTCTCCTTCGTTTTTATATTTGATACTAAATTTTAATGCAAATTGATCTAGATTTTAGGTGTTAGATTCAAAAGGTTTGTACATTTGGTTTTCAGATGGAATTGACAGACAGATTATGTTACTAAATTTTGGGAATCTTGTCTATGTGGGTGGTTTGTGTAATCTCGTCCTTCATCTGAGAGAAGAAAGAAATACAAATTTAAAGGATCTATTGCATTAATTAATTTTTATCATGAATATGGTTGGAGATTCTTTTTGTGAACGTGAACTGTGTTGGCTATTTATTTTTGTATCCCGGGAATGATGGATTTCAGGAAAAAAGTGGTAGAAGGGTGACCGCTCGTGACTAATTTATAAATTTGAGAAAAAATGGTGGGTGAGGTTTTTTTTTAAATTCCAAACGAACCTCTGATTGGTTCTTTTTTATCATGGAAAGTGGTCAGGTCTCTACTAATCTTTCGGAACATGTGAAAATCTTTCTATCTGCATACACTGCTAAAATTACATATAAAGTGACCCCTGAGGTTAAGTGTGAATAGAATGCAAGATGTCCGCTTCTTGAGTTGTATTTGATTTTATGGCACACTGGGCATGGTTTTGTCCGAGCATATAATAATATTTTGTAATTGTATTTATTCTCTTACAAATTGCGTGGCATGTATATTTTTACACTGCAAGAACTGATACACTAGTGATTTTTCTTTTCAGAATAAGGTTAACCAACATGCTAACTAATCAATTAAGATAAATTTGATCAAATTTTGTAATTTTTTCTTTTGCAGTACCTGGATGTGACATGAGTGTGAAAGAGATTCAAGAATTAATTTTCTTTTTCATAAGGGCTAAAAACAAATCATTTATTTTGGCTTTTTGACCCCATATTATAAGGTGGATCTCTAAATCTACACATTAGCCATATTTAGATGAATGCAACAATTACTCTATTGGTGGAATCACGTTATATCAGATTGTTTGTTTGTTCAGTTCAGAAAAAATGAGATAATTCTTTCTCCCTTTTTCAGGATCAATGTTAGGGCGTCTATGTTTTATTGTTTTGTAATTTGCATTTATTGTAGGTTATCTATAACCAAATTCGATGTGTACTTTCATATTAGATAGAAATATTTGAGAAAACAGAAATTTGTTTCTTCTCAGAGACATCTTAAAGTCAAAACTGGTGCCTGGATCCTGTGAGAACATTTCACATGAGAAAACAGATCCTACCTTCCTTCTATTATTAAGTGAATCAACTTCTTCAATTTGGTCTCTCACTGAATTCCCTTTCTATGTGGAAAATGAACATAATTAATGGTTATGATCTCATGTATCAACAAGTTCCAAAGATCGATGGGCTATTGCATTAAGATGGGCTCTTTATTAAAGCAGCTGATGCGATTCAGATGGGTGAAGGACGGAGAAGAATCATTTGATTCTTTTTATGGACTACTGTGAGGTATCTTCACCCCAAAGTGGAGTGAGACTGATTCAACATAAATATAGGAAGTTCATAGGCAGGTCCGGCTCAACTATTATGCAACTTAGGCGACGACCTTAGGCCCCTGATAAAAAAAAGGCTCCCATTTCTCTTAACTCAAAACCGCCTCAAAGATGGAAGAAAAGAGGATGAAAGAGAATAGAAGAGAGAGACGAAAATGGAAAGAAAATAGAGGGAGAAGCGGCGGCTTGGAGGGGAGTTGGGAGAGTTAGGGTTTGGGTTCCATGAGAGGTAGAAACGAAGAAGAGAGAGATGAATAAAGAGGGATTAGGGTTAGGAAGGAACGGCTGTGGGAAGTGACAACTTTGAGGGTTTCTAACTGACGCGAGCTTCTTAAAAGAAACTCAGGTGGCACCATTTTCTAAGGGATTTTGACTAGTTTTTAGAGTTTTTAAAATCTTAAATTTTTTTTATAATCTTATTTATTAGATTATAAATATAAATAAAATATGTAGGAGACAAAAAGTTCGACCCAATAAAACATGGTTATTTAGATTATTTAAATGAAAATTTCAACTCATCTTTAAGGGGCTAGCAAAGTATTATTTCAAAGCATTATTTATACTTAGTAACATAAAGTATTATTTCTAAATTAGTTAAAAGGGGCTAGGAAAGTATTATTTATACTTAATAACATAAAATATTATTTATATCTAGTATCATATTTATAAATATTTAAATGATACTTAATACCATTTTTTAAATTGTAAATATACCTCGTATTATTATCAAATCACGTCTTAACATATAAAAATGATATAAATCTATATACATATAGAGTTTTAGTTTTATAATTTAGGAAAAAACTTTCATTAATAATTTTTATGATTAGGCTTAATAGTAACACTATTGTTTATAGACAGTTATATTACTATTGTTAATAATTATAGTTATTATCCTCTTCAAAAAACTGAGAACAGTGGCCATAAAAAAGTTGTTTCTTTTAGTTTTTCAAAAAATCAACATCTATTTTTTAATTTAAAAAAAATATTTTTTCTTAGAATTTTATTTCAATCCGTCTATTAAACTTTAACTGACAATTTAATATTATTTATAATATTATATTGATGGGCACATGTTTGACCGAGTTTTACCATGGTTGAACCTTATTTAACCGACCTTCTTTGGAGACGGTCTGGTTCTGATAACATTGATATGTGTGAATCTAATTAAAGTAATTTCTTTTACCTCTGTGTTATTATATTTATTTTAAGTGAATTAGTCATATTATCAATTGAAAATGATATTTAAGCAAAATTTAAATACAAAAATTTAATTAGTAATTTTGCATTTCAAAAAGCAAGAAAAATATATTTTAGATAAATCCTTTTATTATATATAATTAAAATTTTAATTAAATGTTACTTAGAATAATATATTAAATACCAAGAAGTCCCCATTTAAATTTTTTGTCTTAGGCCTCAACTTGTGTCGAGAGGGCCCTGTTGATAGGATTTAGTCATGTGTGTTAGAATTTATTTGTAAAGTTACTCGGTGTGTGAACACCTTGGCTCAAACCAACCTTAGTTGGACTCTAGGACCTTGAGACTACATTGAACATATTCTAATAGGTTCCTAGAATGTTGGTCAAGTCCCCAAAGACTCATCGAATATCTTTATGGACTTTGAGACTCAAATAGCACAAATGTGAAAAACAAGGGAAATTAGTCGTTACAGATGCCAACTGAAATGTCGACTCACTTTTGGACTTCAATTGAATTAAGTTTCTGGAAAATTGAGTTGTGACAGTTGTCGACTATATGTCGACTCACTTTGAACTGTAATTGGAGTACTTTCTGGAAAAGTGAGTTGCTACAGTTCTCGATTGATCAATGTGCTAATTTTTTTTAAGTCTCTGTTAAAGTGAGTCGTTACAGACGTCGACTCACTTTTGCACCGTAGTTCAAAATTGAAAAGTCAGTTAACACACTTGAAAAGATGTTGCAATAATGACTCTTTTACGAAGCATTAAATGCACTCCCAAGGGTTCAAATTTTGCCATTAATGCTTCCACCACCAACAAATCAAATTTGCTATATATTGTGGTCTTAATGCACATTTGAATCTCTACACAAACACTTGCAAATCTAGAGATTAAGAATTCAAAGATCTTAGAGTTAAATATCCCAAAATCTAAGAATCATACTTTGAACCTTTGTGTTCTATCATTTGAGTAACGTTTAGAAGACTTGATTTGTACATCATTTGAGAGTTGCTACTGAGCTTACTTTCCTTATCTTACTACTCTTTGTGAAGATCATTTGTAAATGGTAGGTGAACCCTTGAGGAGAGAAGAGTGCCCCAGTTTGATGGTGTCCCTATAATGTCAATTCCGTGTCTGAGTCTAACCTTGCCTTGGAAGAATGAGGAATGAAGAATTAAGATCCAAAGGCAAGCCACGGCATCTCTTTGTATGGTTGCAACCACAGAGGTAAAATGGCCATAGTGGACCTTAGGTTGAAACCAAACAATCTTAGGTTCGAAGACCTTGTGGTAAAAAAACTAAAGGACCAAGATATGGCATATATGTATCTGCTCACTAAGAGTCAGTTGTGAGCCCTCTGGGAGGGTCGAGCCCTCGAGACTGAGAATGAAATGATTTAAACAGTAAATGCAATTTGATCTCAGCCCCGAGCCCTCGAGGTCTTCTCGATCGCTTGAGACGTGACCGTTGGTATAATTTTGTCTTTCCACCTCACGCTTCGAGCCCTCGAGACGCTCTGAGCCCTCGAGAACTAGCCATTGAGAATAGTAAAACTATAAATATTGGCTCATTTTTCAATGGAGATTAAGGAAAACTCATTGGAGATTAAGCCTAATTTATCTTAGACTCTTTAGAGAGGTTCTAACCCCTGCCAATCGCCATCGAATCTCTCTAAGTTGTTTTTAATCACATCCTCAAACATCAATGGAATACCAAAAACTGTTTTAGCTTGTCTTTGATGTGATTAAGAGTTAAACCATCTAGGGATCATTGTAGAACTATTATCCAACCCTAGACCTAGCCTTTACCATGATTGCAATTACTAGAGATCATCAAATCGTTCAAGACTGAAGCGTTGAGGCTGCTTTGAAGAAAACAACTCAAGATCAAAGCTAAACCAAGACAAGTGTTCTTTGCTTATTTCATTTATCATTATTACACCTTTGTGATCGAATTACTATAAAAATAGGTGTCAAGGATTAAATCAAGGTGGTCGAACCTTTCAAAATCTAGGTGTGTATTGTAAGGCTGGTTTACCTTTTCATAGTGCGTTTCGGATAATCCAAGGTTGGGTGAGTCCAAGAGTAGATGTAGGTTCAGGTGAACCGAACCACTATACATCGTTGTGCATATGTTGTTGATTGATTTGTGGTTGCTTTGATGGTTTGATTTGTTTATTGTTATTGGTTTGAATAATTAATTTAAAAAAGGTTATAAAAAATGAACAGGTCCTATTCAACACCCTCCTCTCTAGGACCGGCATTGTTCTAGCCCGAAATTACACATTCTTCCTTAGATATTTGATAGAGGCTCTTGGTTGAAACAGTCTAATCTCCACCTGCAAGAGAGATTGTAACGGTCTTATATCCACCCGTAAGAAAGATTGTCAACGACTGAATCTCCACTCTGAAGGAGGTTGGTGTATCGATTTCTTCTCCACCCGTACGGAGAAAGGTTAGTGGATTTGAATCCTCAAGCAAAGTTCTTGAGGCGAGGATATAGGCGGGAAGCCGAACCTCGTTATCGGGTTCAATCTCTCCATTTCTTTCTCTTTTCTTCTTTATTTAATTGTGCATTTACTTGTTTCGATTCAAATCTTGTTTTTCTACTTTGTGTAATTCCATTAATTGAAAAGGTTTTCAATAATCATTTGAAAATGAAATTTTTTTTCTAGTGTTAAGTGGGTACAGTATAGGTTATAATTTGACCGTATATAATTCTAGAGGATGATGGTAATGATGTTAATGTTCATAATAATCATAATAATTAAAATAATATCAATAATAACAAGAGTATATATATAATAAGGAGTACATTTGGTTTAAATCTTAGAGTAACCTACCTCAATCTAATCCTAAAATTTAAAAGCTAGGATGATGTTGGATTAGATTGGTTCATGAGTTCGACAGTAAGTAGTCATGGGATATGGGTTGATTTTGGTCATGGGTCAAGTAATCGATCATAGATACTATGTTTAGTTAGATTGAACCGTGGGCTATATGCGTAACAACCGGACTCAAATTAGTGGATCATAGCCCGATCATAACTTTGGTTGGGTAGAATTAATCGAGTAATCGGTATTTTGTTTAAATTGTCTGATTATTGCATGAAATTATTTGAAAACTTATCAAATGATAGAATTTTGAACTTTAGACCCCCAGATTGCACACACCTTCATTCAATGCAAAAACAAGATTTTGAGTCCATGTTCCAAAAAATGGTAGGTTGATCTAAATTTGGAGACTTTCCAAATTTAGGATACATGTGGGACCCACATGTTAAATTAAATTGTTTTGAAATATGTTTCAAATTCTAAACTTATAAACCCAAATTGTTGTTTTATGAATTAAAATTGTGATTTAAAAATTTTAATTTCTATTTGGAAAATAAATTAATTAGAACCAAAATATCCCATTTTCGTGTGGGCCACTTGGGACCCATACCTTGGTCAAATGGAGCAAGGGATAACCCTTACGAAATTCGCATAGTGCAAATGGTAGCCAAGTTGCAATTGGCCACCTACTATTAGGAGACAAAAGACCATAGTACCCTTTCATTGAGAGAATTTTTAGAAAAGAGGCTAGTGTATTTTTTACCCTAAGAAATCTCCAAAATCTATCAATAATCTCTATCAGAGAAAGGCCTTGTTGAATTTCACAGTCTCTCTGGCGGTGGACGAATTTCAAAGCAACTCCTTATTCTCTTAGGGTTTTCTCTCCTCTTCTACAAGCGAGTTTGAATTTCTCTTGTTCTTTTTCTTATTTTCTTTTCTTCTTCTTCTTCTTCCATAATTGTTAAATTCGATTGGGGTATAGAGGAAAAAGAAAATATCTGGTTAGGTTTGATTAAATTGGGTTTTTTATCAACTGCTTTTGGACATGAAAAGATCGATCATGGTTCATGGAAATAAATTGCAAAATTCGATTAGTGTGTATTTAACCTTGGAATTTCGATTTTGACGAATGGAAATTTGTTTTTTGGAATTCTAATCCATCCGACCTTACCATGGAAAAATTCTACATCTCTAAAAGTTATTCTGGTATTTTGAAATAATATTTTTAAAGGTGGAATGCTGGAAAATTCAAACTCAATAAAATTCAAAATTTATTGTTACGCAAAAAAAAGTTTTACATTTATTTTACTCGCAAGCATACGAACCATTAAATAACATAGCGATTGAGTGCGAGTTCGATCCCACAAGGAACATTCAAAATATATGAATAAAACAAATATATGAAATTGAAATTTGTTAGTGCCTCAGCTTAGTCGAGTCCCTGTTTGCCAATTCCATGACTCGGGAAGAAGCACTTGCTAAGAAGTTTGAAAACTCAAGATGATCAAGAGTGAATTTCATTCTCCACAAAGTTCAAGCTCATCGATATGACAATCACAAAAACAGGTAATTGGCCATAGATGACCTTAGGTGGTACCCACACCTGAGAGATGACTATTCATAGGCTTAGTTGCATATGTTGGTATTAAAACTAATAAAGCCTAGAGAGGATGCAGACAGTGAACTTGGAAATGTGAATTATGCTCATTGTCAACTCGACCAGTTGATCTCACCAACCCTCGGGGGAGACAGGATCGATCTATTGTGGTCAAAGACTTGTCGGCCAGATTGACAAAAGTTCTGGATCAAAGAGCTGTCATGTTGGGTATGCCTCTGACCGAGAGTCTCGTATGCACCGACCCCTCGGTGATGAACTTAAATGACCCCTCGTGGTCGACGACTCGTCGGTAAACGACTTATGAGTTTTGGACTGTGAACTCAAATGGGCTCTCGAAGAAATAGACATATCGGTACATCAAGATCGATCAAGAGTAATAGGACCGATCCATCAAAAAAGGATGACATGTCATTCTGGGTAATAGGTTTCTAAACTAGAAACTACTGTCAGCATGTCTTTGCCCTAGACCGAGCCTCTCGTATGGACCGACCTATCGGTGCCATAATTGTCGACCCATCGACGACACCGACATATCGACCTGGAAGTAATGATGCCGTTGGTAGTGCATTTAATGCGCAACGGTCGGATGGTTGAACGGTAACAAATATGAACACCGACCCATCGGTGCCACCGACATGTCGGTCCTAGACAGTCAGAAAGACCGTTAAGACTCCTCTATAAATATGAATGTTGGGTGATCGTTTTACTATCTTCAATGAGTTGAAAAGAGTTAATACACTCTAAGGAACGATCAACACTCTTGTGAAAAAAAATAGGAGGAAAGAAAAGCCATTATCAACCAATCTATTGATTGAGTTTGCCAGTGAGGAGCAGAGGAAGAAAAAACTAATCTAAAAAAGCTTTGGTTCAGCTAAGTTTCCTTGTCACCCTAAGTTTTTTATTGTTATGCGACAGCTAAAAGGAGGAGTGTCGACACTCAGTGGGTGGAATCTTAAAGAAGCACAAATCAGCGAGAAATAGCTTCAAGACAAGTGCTTCTTGGTTTAATTTTATTTTAAAATCTTTTACCCGAAAGTGGATTAAGGGGGATTTGCTCTGGAACCACTATAAAAACTCTAGAGCGTCGTCTCTGGCACAGTGATGGGTAGAATTCCCAGCCAATTGAGTGAGGTGAAATTCCTAGTATAATTGTGAGGGTGTAAGTCCCCACATAGTGAATTTGGAGTAGCTCAAGGTTGAGCGAGTCCTAACAGTGGATGTAGGTTGGCGAACCAAACCACTTTATATCTTGTGTCCTTTGTTTGTGGTGTTAGAACTATTTTTTTATATAGATTGTTTAATCACATTTGCTAACACACACTCACTTGATTGGTATATCTACTGCACTTAATTAACAATTAAGATAATTTTAAAAAGGACCAACGATATTAGATTGACCTATTCACCCCCCTCTAAGGTCAATCGTGTTGTTGTAGCTCCCAAGGGAACTTTCAATTAGTATCAAAGCCTAATGCTCGTTAAAAGGATTTAACCTTCCGAGTTGATCCAAGCTAGAGCATCATGGGAGACAGTCATGCAATATCCAAACCTCCCTATTTTGATGGAATAAATTATGCCTCATGGAAGGCCAAAATGAGGAGTTTCTTTGTTTCCATCGACTCATCAGTATGGGATATTCTAAAGACTAGATGGAAGGAACCCATGGAAGTAAAAACAGGAACAATCTCCGTATCCAAGGTACCCAAGCCTTTTGCCTCTTGGACCCCTACTGAGAAAGCTTCTCAAACAGCAGATGGGAAATCCATGAATGCACTAAATCGTGCAGTTTCTGATAGTGAATACAGGCGGATCATGACCTGTAAAACTGCAAATGAGGCATGAGAAGTTCTAGAGAGAACCCATGAAGGGACCTCAATAGTGAAGAGGTCGAAATTTCAGATCATCCAAAATCAGTTTGACACTCTCAAGATGGGGGAGGATGAAGCCTTCATGGACGTTTATTCGAAAGTTAGAGACTTTGTAAATCAAATGTACGCTTTAGGGGAAGGGATACCTGAGGACAAATCATGTTCCAAAATTGTCCTGAATCTTGCTAAAAGATTCAAACCCAAAGTAGTAGCCATGGAGGACAACAGAGATGTGTCCTTAATGAATATTGATGATTTGGTTGGTTCATTTCAAACCTATGAACTTCACTTTGAGTAACCAAGGGATAAATCCATTGCCTTGAAATCTTCTTTAAAACAAAAGAAAATAAAGAAAAAGAAAAAATTTCAGAAGATGAGTTCTCAAGTGATGAAATGACCATGTTTGCCAAAAAGTTTTATAAAAACTTTGTGAAAGGAAACAACTTGAGAAGAATGGGTAAAGGTGAAACAAGTAAAAATTACCCAAAAAGGCAAGAGGAGATTAGAGGGAAAGAGGGAGGATGTCAAGGAGCAAACCCGCTTCAATTGTGGGTGAAGAGGACACTACATGAATGAATGTCCCTCAGACAAAATAAAGAAAGTTATGAATGTGGGTATGACCCATGTGAAAATTTTTGAATCAGAGAACGATTCAGATAAGGAGACCCAACAAAAAATTATTGTGTCAAGAGGTCTTATAGCCTTGATCATTGGTGATCATGAAAATTCCAATTGTAACAGAAGAAGATGAGAGTGAAGATGATGAAAATCTTCAAATTTCCTATAGTGCCATGTTCTTTGAGAGTGAGAGGCTGGCTAAAAAGCTCAACAAGGTTAAAAATGAAAACCTTAGCCTCTCCAATCAAGTGGAAGAGTTGAAAGATGAAAAATCTCTTTTAATCTCTAAGCTTAATCTTTCAGATGTTGAAAACACTAAGCTTAAATAAGATAACAAAAGTCTTCAAGATGAAATGAGTATACATTGAGGGGATGTCGAAAATTTATGGCATCACAACAAACTTCTTAAAGAAGATATTAACAAACTGTCTTTGGAAGTTAAAGAATTTAAAACTCATAAAGAAAAATTCTAAAACAAATTTATCCAAGGAGATGAAATACTCAAAACACTGCTGGAGTCAGGTAGATAGTATGGTGATAGGTCTGGACGTGGTGCCTCATCCACCAAAGTACTATGAACCATGGGATGTTCAGAAAAACAAGTATCTCTCACCCTTCAAAGGGTAAGTGCAATTTCTGCCACAAAGATGGACATTTGAAAAGAAACTGCCATCATCTGAAGAGATACTTGAAAAGGAAAGCACAAATGCACAATCAAATAAAGTCTATGCTTAAAAGACATCCACCAACAGTTAACCTTAAAAGAAACCAAAGGAATATGGATAAAAGGAAAAACTCTTTGTTAAGACAGATGAATCATGTCTTAAAAGAGTTGATGAATCCCAAAACTGGTCATCAAAAGTACGATCATAAGGGTGTGTATACAACACCAAAAGCAACAATCTTCGTACCTAGGATGATTGCTCGGCAATTTGAACCTCTCGGAGTAATCGACAAATTGATGTGACATACATGTCGATACTGTGCTAAATTGAGCACTGTTGAAAAGGGGGGGAAATGTTAAAAATTTGACTTGTCGATTGAACCGACATGTCGGTGAGACAGAAAGTTTGAATTAAAAAGGGACTCTTTCTGCGAAAACGATAATTCATTCGAATTCGTTGTCTCCCCTCCCACGAAGGTCTGGTGGTCCCTTCTTCTTGTCCCATGCCCTAGACCAATCGATAGGATCTCTCGGAGTGATTTCAGTGCCGGAAACCATAGGGATTTCTTTCCTCAAGTCCTCAGAAGGCAGAAAATCACTATTGTTGTGATTCTCCTAGATCAGGTTACGCTCAGTCTTCATCTCATACTCCTTCGATCTACTGGCTGAGGATCCCCTCTAAGAAAAACCATGTCTAGAAAGATGTCAGCTCAGACACTTCCCAAGACCACTGTAGAACGAGAAGAAACGTGCTTGCCGATTGGCCAAACGAATCAAAAGGTCTGCCTCTCAGTCGTGCCCTGGGCCGAGCTTTGGAAATCCTGTGTTTGTTCAGGATCAACAGGAAACACATCCAGAGAAGGAAGAAGAATCCATCGTTGACAAGGGTGTCATCTTCGTCGAAGAATGACGTGAAGGAAGGAGAAAAGATGCTGAAGAAGGGAATGGTCGTCGAACTGGTAATGAAGACCATGTCGATATCCCCAGTGATAGCACTGAAGAGGATAGTTCCAGTTCCAATGATTTCTGGAGAGAGGAGGAAGAAGAATACGAATTTCCTTCTCAAGAAAATGTCAATCTTGTAAGAAAGGTCTTAACACTAGAAAGAAGAATGGACTATCTTGAAAATTGTTTAGAAAGTATCCAGTTGACTGTCCGAGACTTGGTATCTGCTGTCTCACTCTCGGATAGAGTTCCAGACACCCCATCTCCTCCTCCTCCAGCACCTCTTCAAGATGGCTCTGTTTAGGGTAGTTTTTCATGTTCCCTGTTTTTGGAAAAACTATACTTTTGATATTTTGACTAAGCATCTATGATATCCCTATCTAAACCATATGTACTGAATGCACATCTTTTTTAAATGAAATGATATGGTTTGGTATAATGTGTGTGTATTGCTGTATGTGAATGACTTATATCTCTTGTCTCCAGTTAACATAGTTTTGTTAAATAGACTAAGATGCATGTTTGAATGAGTTGATTTTGTATTGGCAGTTAAGGTCGATAGGGTTCGTACTGTGATGATACACACATCCTTTGAGTATGGGGGAGCACAAAATATGTGCGGATTAGCTGCTGTCACTAGTCATGACAGTGTATGGAGGAAAGTGAATGTAAGCTTAAAA
The DNA here is from genome assembly GCA_022113865.1 of Chimonanthus praecox. Lineage (NCBI taxonomy): Eukaryota > Viridiplantae > Streptophyta > Magnoliopsida > Laurales > Calycanthaceae > Chimonanthus > Chimonanthus praecox. Next base: position 38,108,561 of record CM039091.1, read on the forward strand.
GGAAGCTTGAACTTAGGGGCAGTTAAGTCTATGGGGGAGCTGAAGAGAAAAAGCTAAGAAGATAGCTGAGAGAAAGGGGGAGGAAACTCAAAGGAAGCTTGGTACATTAGCTTAACCCATGAAGAAATCAGCTGGAACTCAGCTTGAGCAGGGGCAAATAAACCTTGATGCACGAAAAGTATGCACTGAACCATGGGGAGAACCATGAGTTGGAGCACATGTTGTTCAGCACTAAATGCAAGAAGCATGGGGAAGTGCTTGAACTAGATGTCTATCTACTAAATCTTTGTCAATTGAATGACAAAATGGGAGAGAAAACTATTAGACACTGCAAGGATGGGGGAGTGCATGGTAAAGCCGAAGTGTTTGGCCTTTAGAAAGAGTGAACCATAAAGGGGAGGAATATGATGAAAGCCAATGGACATGGGGAAAATGTCTATGCTTGCTTGGAGTTTCGGAGTTCAAACTCAAGAAGATTGAGGGAGAAAATATTCTCAACACTAGGAAGTGTTGTTGGCTAGGAAATCCTGTTTAGTCCTTTGAACTATGTTTTGGACTAATTCCTCTAAAAATTTCTCTAGTATTGTTTGCTTGTGTGCTTGAACAAGAAACAAATGTAAAAGAAGCAAGTTGATTAAGATTATGCGTAGCCCATAGTATTGTTGTCCATTTAAATATGTACACGTGACGCAATATTTTTTGTATTTAAATGTGTTGTAATAAAGGGTGTGCTTGTAATTGGGTTAGCTTCTAGGTTTCGTTATGAAATTGACAAAGGAGGAGATTATTAGTGCTCCGGCTTAGCTGAGTCCCTGTTTGTCAATTCCATGACTCGGGAAGAAGCATTTGCTAAGAAGCTTGAAGACTCTCGGTGGAGATAGGATTTACCCATTGTGGTCAAAGACTGGTCGGCATGATTGACAGAAGTTCTGGATCAAAGAACTATCAATCTAGGTATGCACCGACCCCTCGGTGATGAACTTAAATGACCCCTCGTGGTCGACGACTCGTAGGTAAAAGGCTTATGAGTTCTGGACTGTAAACTCAAATGGGCTCTCGAAGAAACAGACATATCAATACATCAAGACCGATCAAGAGTAACAGGAGAAAACCATCGGTAAAGGACAACATGTCGTTCTGAAACTATTGTCAGCATGTCTTTGCCCTAGACCGAGCCTCTCGTATGGACCGACCTATCGGTGCCATAATTGTCGACCCATCGACGACACCGACATATCGACCTGGAAGTAATGATGCCGTTGGTATTGCATTTAATGCGCAACGGTCGGATGGTTGAACGGTAACAAATATGAACACCGACCCATCGGTGCCACCGACATGTCTGTCCTAGACAATCAGAAAGACCGTTAAGACTCCTCTATAAATATGAATGTTGGGTGATCGTTTTACTATCTTCATTGAGTTGAAAAGAGTTAATACACTCTAAGGAACGATCAACACTCTTGTGAAAAAAAATAGGAGGAAAGAAAAGCCTTTATCAACCAATCTATTGATTGAGTTTGCCAGTGAGGAGCAGAGGAAGAAAAGAACTAATCTAGAAAAGCTTTGGTTCAGCTAAGTTTCCTTGTCACCTTGAGTTTTTTATTGTTATGCGACGGCTAAAAGGAGGAGCGTCAACACTCAGTGGGTGGAATCTTAAAGAAGCACAAATTAGCGAGAAAGAGCTTCAAGGCAAGTGCTTCTTGGTTTAATTTTATTTTAAAGCCTTTTACCTGAAAGTAGATTAAGGGGGATTTGCTCCGGAATCACTATAAAAACTCTAGAGCGTCGTCTCTGGAACAGTGATGGGTAGAATTCCCAGCCAATTGAGTGAGGTGAAATTCTTACTCTAATTGTGAGGGTGTAAGTCCCCACATAGTGAATTTGGGGATAGCTCAAGGTTGAGCGAGTCCTAACAGTGGATGTAGGTTGGCGAACCGAACCACGTTATATCTTGTGTCCTTTGTTTGTGGTGTTAGAGCTATTTTCTTGTGTAGATTGTTTAATCACATTTGCTAACACACACTCACTTGATTGGTATATCTGCTGCACTTAATTAATCAATCAAGATAATTTTAAAAAATGACCAACGATATTAGAGACTTATTCACCCCCCTCTAAGGTCATGTAGCTCCCAAGGGAACTTTCAAAATTGTATAGTTTAAGAAAAAAAAATCTTAGATATAATCTAAACATGAAAATCAAAATTCTAATCATTAGAAATATAGCATTAGTTTAGAAACTTTCTAAATTTTATAAAACCTTTCTAAAAATGGATTCATTATCTAAAATTAAAATTTAACCATTATGAGTTTAAAATTTCATGAAAAGCACCTCATCTAGAAATTATAAACAACCCGCTCTCAATTAAAAAGAACAAAAGTAAGATGCAAACAAAATAATTCTAGCATAGTTTCAATGAATTTGAAAGAATTGAATAAATACATATGTATAATTGTTTTGGACAGCAGAGACAAATATTCAATCTGGCATCATATCCCATATTTTATGAGAAATAAAAACAAAGCCTAGACCATGGATTTTTTAATTAACAAAATTACATTCATAAATCTTATTTATAAAAATTCCCAATATGAGTATTATATTTCCCATTAGAGCAAGAATTTCAGTTCAAATTTTACCAACCTCAAATCCTCTGCAAAATTCGAATTCCAGCTTTGTCTTCTTGATCTCTAATCCTCCTTATTTCAATGCTATATTTAGTTTTTGCTCTAGTAGAATTTTACTGTGTATGGACCCTTGTATTTATAGCTTGGAGAGGTGGGGAAATAAAATTGGGAAAACAATGTGGGACTTTCCCCCATTGGCGAAAATTAGAAAATTCCTCTCCATGTAATTCGAATTTTGCTCATTGTAATCTCCTGCTAACTCACTGCTGACTCATCTTTCCTTCTGATGTTTCTTGATACAAAATTCTCCATCTCTCTTTCCTTGATCAAAATTCTCCCATGCGATTTTGACATGTGTCCTTTGGAGATACTTTTTCCTCAAGTTTCTCTGATTCTCCATTAGTTTCTGAGATACAAAAATTTAACTTAAATCTTCCACCTAAGCAGGATCGAATTTCACAACCCAATTCGTTCCATACGAATTTACAAGATTGAGTTGGACACTTGGCACTCACATGATCCATGCGAATTTTACTGGGCTTGGACTATTGGCCTCTTGAGCTTATTGGACTTTGACTTGTGAAATGTAGTCTGGCCCACTATACAATGTACATGGATCACTGAGCCTGGCCTAGAGTGTAGCGTGGACCTTAGTGTAGTGGACCTCTGGCTCATGGACTTCTGACTGTAGGCTTCAGGCTTGACTAGTGGGTCCACTAATGTGTTGTAAATTTACCACCTTTACAATTAAAAATCTAGAAAAGATATTACCATAATTCAAATTCTCATAGTGGACTTGAATTACAATAATTTACTTCGAATCCAAAATAAAATTATGTGATAAAATTACAGACTTTCCAAAAATAACAATTATGGCCCACATCTCTGCATTTCCTTCCAATTTTAACTCAATTCCTTGTATTTCCATATTTTTCCTACAGAACTTAAAAATAACATTAAACATATCTAATATACACAAAATCAAGACTAACTAATCTAAATATCAGGGGAAAAGTACTCATTTTTCATTGCTCAACATTTATAATTTTAGAAACTAGACAACGATTAAAATTTGAGATTTATTGAATAAGTATTGATACCCCAAATTTGATCTGCAAGACATACCGATTCTTGGATCTGAAATTTGAGACAGTTTTGCAGTAGTCCATGAAAATAGTTATAACTTGACTTGTAGGTGTCAGAAAAGTGCAAAATTTGTGGCCATTATCAATGGAACAGAGAGAGATATCTCCAGTAAAAAATTGAGAATGATTGAAGTTGATTTGATGAGTCAAATAATTTATTTAAACTGAACTTTCGTTGTTGACTGCAATATGTTTGGCAATGTAACTGTTGGATTAAAATATCCATAACTCGGGTTAGAAAACTCCGTTTGAGACAAACTAGATATTTCTAAAATCCTCGACAGAGCACTATCTATTGTAAAAATATGAGAATTTATGGATTGTTACTAGAAAATTCTACAATAAGAATGAATTTCTGCACTATTCAGCCCTTAATTAATCTTAGATTGTTTAATGAAATCTTTTGGTCTTTGGGACTGCCATAGATAGGGCAATACTCTATCAGCCCTAATCGATGGATTCTTTTGATTCCTATTGTAACACTCACGCTGCTGGCATGTGGGAAGAGTCCCACATCGCCTAGCAACAATAGGTGGAAAGTGGATTTAAGAGGGGGCAACCCTTCTCCCATTGTGAGGCCTTTTTGGCTTTGCGAGATAGGCCAAGGCCCAAAGCAAAACTTTGAGGAGATAGTGGGCCCAAAGCAGACAATATCACACAGGGAAGTTGGGATCGGGTCGTCACACCTATGGGATGGATAGAATAAATCCTAATTACCTTAAACCTTTAAATCAATTTCAAAAAATTCGATTTGAAGGTTGATCGTAAAGCTTGAATTTTTGCGTTGTTGTGCGCCTTGCAAATTTAGGTGAGGGAAACAATACACTTACATATTTTGTTTATACATGTGATGAGAACAATTTCTAAACATGTTGGTTTTGTTAAATAATCCTTATGAGGAAATAAATTTCGATACATGTTGACAATTGGTTTTGTGAATGCTTTAATTGGGATTAATTAAAGGCTGAGATTTTGTTAGTTTAGTGGATAAATTTTCAGTGCAAGATCACGTAGTGTAAGGGAAATTTATTTTGGCTAAATTTTTTAAGCCTATGAGCACCTCAGTCCATCTGAGAACTTGGTTGTTACTCATTTACCTTATTGAAAGACCCAATTTTAGTATTCTAAATTGTAAATTCAAAACTTGGATTTTTTTTTATTGTTGGAATGTTATTCATGCTTGGAATCAAATAAAATTATTATAGTTCATGTTGCTGGATTGATTTGCATGAATATTGATGTGATTGATGCCTTATTCAATAATGTTGTTGATTTGAACATCCCATATTAATTTATGCAAGATTTGTCATATTGTGAGCATGTTATTGATGCTATCAGTATACATGTCATAGCATTCATGCATGTGAAAAATTGTTGAAGATTTATGCATGAGCATCCACGTTTGAGTGGGTAGTGAGATTCAAACTTGGCTATGGACTGTTGGGTCGTACTTAGCCTTTATTGATTTGGATCACTAGCCCTTCACTCCCTTGAGAATATTTGTTGTGAAAATTCGTTTGGACTTCTGATCACAGTTGATTTCTTTTTTGGAAGGTCTATGACCTTGGGAGCACATCCATTAGGATTTTCGGGCCAGGAGATTGTGATTCACCCTTTAGAGCACGTCCTGTAGGGTCTTCAGACTGGCGGCTTGTGATTCTCTATTGATAGGTCATGTGCTATTCGTTTTGTTTATTGAGATGTATGGGATGGGAGCATGCATCATATTGTTGCACTATTACATATCATGCATGCTATACTGCATAATTTGATTTGATATGGGATGAACTTTATAATGCCTAGTTATTTGAAAAATTGCATATAACATTGTATGGTTTTGTTTTCTTCATTGGGCATGGAGCTTGTTCCCTTACATTACAGGAAATGCTGTGGAGTTAGGACTTGGTGAGACTCAGAAGCAGAATTAGAATTTGTTGGAGCTGTTAGAATGAAGACTAGCCGTCTTTATTTCATTAGAGACAATTAGACCTTTGCTTTTGGGTTTTATTGTTTGAGACACAATAAGTATCATTTTGAGACTTGATTAATTGGATTTTAAGTTTGTTTTTATGGTTGGCTAGTTTGAAGCCTTCAAAGTTATTTGGAGTTTTACGATTTGTTTAAGGCTTCATAGTTATGGGAATGTGATTGGTGAGATTAATTCTTACCTCCTTAGTTATTATTGTGGTTTGTTAGCTTGATAAATTCATACAATGTTGAATGATGAATTTGATGCAAGAATACACAAATATTCGAATATGGCAAAATTATTGAATTATTTCTGCAACTCTGAATTATTGTTGTAAACCACGTGAATTGTTATTTGTTGGAAAAAAATGCCATGAAATTTGATGTTCCCATAATTGGATCGATTTGACTTGTGTAATGCTCCGTTTCTTCATTGGAACGGGTGGGGTGTTACAGTGTGTTAAATTGTAGACTGGTTCATAGGTTGAGTTAGGTTGAATTCATTGGATCATAGATTGGGCAACTGATTTGGTCAATGGGATCATGGTTCAGATTGAGCCATGTTAAGTCCATGACTTGGGTCATATGCCTTGAAATCCACAAGTTGTAAAAATTGCTTTTCAACCCCTCCTAAGAATTCATTTTCTACACTATTTGTGGAAAATGACCAAGCAGTGGTAATCATTTTCCATGGAAAAGGTTCACTCAAAACAATAGAAAACAATTTCAATTTGGAAATCATTTTCCATTTCTATAGAAAATGTTGTACAGAAACATGGCCATAGTATTTAAAGAGATTCAAAGAATTTATATGATATGATTAATAGATCTAAAAATATGTTGTATATCAATTTGTTTAAAAATTACATTTGCAACACTTAAATAGGCATTGAATTTAGCCATGGATTGTATAGTTTTTTTTTAATGCAGACACCATGATGGAACATTTACATGGGGCACCAGTATGAAAAAAAATTAAATTATTAAAATTTAGTTTTATTTTGAGTAAGTTTTTCTGATTTTCAATAATAGTCATATTTTTGGTCTAATACAGTGTCCAATTGACATGAAACTTGATTCATGAAATGACTTTTCCAATAATCCATCCAATGAGCCCAAGTTTATGCAATTTTAACATATAGTAAAAGAAGTTACGATCTATTTTCTATTTGGGTGTTACAAAGTGATGAGTTTGAGTTTGTAATTAGTTTCAGAACGGTTATTACTTTTTATTTGTTATGTAGAGGTACCCTACAAATACTAGTGGAAACCTCAAGGCTATAATAGGGTTGAGTTTTATTATATTATTTGTGGAATTTTGAAAGGTTTTTTTCTAAATCCATATAAAAAATTAATTATAAGGAGTGTCAAGTAAAGGTATCCTAAAAATATAGTAGAAATTCTGAGATTAGAAAAGGCTATTGGCATTCAGTTTTATGACGGGGATAGAGCTGAAACAACCTTAAATGTGGGTTGAGAAAAGGGATAAATCCTCTTCATCTTCATCACGTGGATCCAAAAGAAGTTTCTCTTCATCTTTGTTAGTGGGAAGAAGTAGATTCCTCAAAATTCATTACAAACGAAAGAGATGGTTGGGAAAGAGATCTGGGGATGACAATGGTTGTAAATGAAGATTCTCAATTGAAACGTATGCGGCTTTGGACTCCAGGAGAAAACGAGGCACTATAAGACACCATAAAGAAACAAAAAGTAGATATTTGTATTCATTCATGATCAAAGAAAGAGGAACTCTCGTCCATCTTAATTAGAGAAATTTGGGGTAGGAACGATGTAGTTTTTTTTTTTTAATTCTAAAGGATTTGGGGAGGGAGTAAGAGTTAATTATTGGCTATAGGTTTTTCTCGGGTTTGAATTCACAAGGTTGTTTTAAATGTTATCCGAGAGGGGGAGGGGGGGGGGAGGGGGCGGCGGGGGCGGGCGGGGGCGGGGCGGTGGATTGGCTCTAGTTCCCCAAGATTCTCTCCCCAAGAAATCAAGGAATTCCAGCGAGAGTGGGCTGCATATACAGCTGGTAAAAATCCACGACACGGCATGTCATGAAGTTAGCTTATTGTTCAGAGCTCTGAATCTCATACCCAGAAGTCTAAACTGGCGCTGGATGAGTTTTGTTGGATTGTTGTTCAGAGCTCCAAATTGGCATATTCAAAACTCCGAATCGACGTGAGTTGTGACTAGCGCAAAGAGGAAAGAATTAGGAGACCAGCAAGAGGAGTAATAAAAGAGGAAATCACCCAGCGTGTATTGTGTGGTACAAACGACATTTAGGAGAGAAAGTATCTCTTTTGTGTACACAACAAATATATGATGAGGCTTTGGAATCAAGAGTCTGAGGGGCGCAAGAAGCTTGGTGTAAGCCTCTTGGATGAGTGCCTTTTGGGCTGCCTCTTTCTCAAAGTGGAGTAGCGAAGAAGAAAGTGGATATCTCTAGGTTGAGAGATGTAGACACAGACGACACTGTGTGTGTGGAGGACCTTTCGGCCGTAGGCGTTTTTGGTCGTATGTGCATGATGTGCGCATGGAAGAGGATCTCCTCTGGCCGCATGCAACATGGTGATGGACGGCAGCTGCATGTAGACAACCATATGCATGGAGGTGGCTGAAGGTGTTGTGGAGGAGACACAATAGGAAGCACACTAGGGAGCGGATTAAACGAAAGGTTTCTTCTAGATTGACAAATAAAGAAGGGCAACCGAGATTCAGTTGTGGTTGCGGATAGCAATGATGTTTTGTAAAGGGTATCAATACTTGGGTTTCGGATGATCTCAAAAGTGGTTTATCTTGTATCTTGTACTCATGTTTTCTCTTATCTCTCATAGTGAAAGATTTGTGGACGTAGGCAAGTGTTTGTCGAACCACATAAATCTCAGTGCCCAGATTCATGGTGTGCTTGTTTGATTCAATTTTATTATCATGTTGTGATCCATGATCAATTTTATTCCTTGCATATTATATTCCTAAGAAGGGGGATTGTACAATATTTTCTTTTTCATTGATTTTTTTAATTTTATTTTAATAAAATTTCATAACCAAATAAAAAAAATAAAAAAATATACCATCAGTCATTTTACAATCTAACATGTCCTTTTTATCCTTTCCCTCCATGTTTTTAAAGGTCTCCCTTTCCTACTGATGCCTTTGATGAGTAGCCTCTCAGCTTTACGCACTGGGATTGTGTTTGATCTTCTCCCACCATAACCAAATCATCTCAAACGACTTTATTTCAATTTGTCATCTATCGGAGCTATCTTAAGATTATCTCTGATGCGTTCGTTTTTAACTCTATCATTTTGGGTTAAATCACTCGTCTAACGTAGCATGCACATCTACGTTATCCCAACTTTGTTTATTTTTTTTAATAGCCCAACACTCTTCTCCATATAGGATTGTAAGACGAATCATCGTTTTAGGCGAAAGGAGACTCTTTTATCACACAAGAGCCCACTAGTTTGTCTATATATTGCCCACTCCACTTTTTGTTGTGAATAGAAGCGCACAGAAAAATGAACGAAAAAACAAACAACAGATCAAATACACACAAAGACACAGATATTTTACATGGTTCCTTTACGGTATGTCCATGGGTTCAACCCAGATCAACTATGCTCAGAGGCAAAACAACGAGGAAGTGATAATGGACTCTTGTTACAATTTTCGCTCTCTCACCTCTCTCAAACGTAAACAGACTTTATATACTGCCCTAATTAGGGCTACAAAATATTTAATGCAAAAATTACAAAATTTGTCCTCTATTAAAAAATTCGACTCGAGGGCTCCGCCCCTGTGCCCCCGAACAAAGGAGCGCTACCCCCCTGTGACCCCCTCGAGCTTAGCGTGTAGCTTAACCCATGACCGGACCTGTGAGGATGGGATTACTAGTGAATATTTGACAATCAGACTACACAAAACCTAACAATCTCCCACTTGGAGACTGATCAAATAAATCCTCTTCATCAGTAGAAGTCATGCCTTCACGAAAGGATGCTGGTACGAACCAACTCCCGGTTTTCAAGCAATAAAACTGATAGAAACTGAACATGACTTAAATTTCTCTCCAGTCACCACCTTGATCAACATATCTGCAGCATTTTGACTTATATGGATCTTCTTAAGTGTCAATGCTCCATCATTAAAAAATGAACGTATAAAATGGTATCTCAACTGAATGTGTTTTATCCTAGATTGAAATGTTGCATTCTTTGTGAGAAGAATAGCACTCTGGTTATCACTGTACAAAACATTGTTCTCTTGTTTCTTCCCCAACACCTCCGAGAAACTCTACAACCAAATCATCTCCTTGCTAGCTTCAGTAACTGCTACATATTTAGCTTCTGTGGTGGAGAGTGACATAATTTTCTACAACTGTGAGACCCAGCTCACTGTCGTACCACCTAAAGTATACACATATCCAGTAGTACTCTTCATGTTATCCACATCACCTGCTAAGTCTGAATCAACATAACCATGTAAATTGATTTCTAAATCTCCATAGCACAACCCACCATCAGTAGTACCTTTAAGGTATCTAAAGATCCATTTGACAACTTCCCAATGTTTTTTGCTTGGATTGTTCATAAACCTGCTGACAACTCCCACTGCATGAGCAATGTTTGGTCTTGTATTAACCATGGCCTACATCAAGTTGCCAATGGCTGAGGCATATGGTACCTGTGTTGCTGTTCCTTGTTCCTTTGAAAGTCTAAGGTGACGTGCCAAAGGTGTGCAAACTGACTTAGCACCTCTTATGTTGAAGCGCTATAGTACTTTAGCCACGTACTCTCTCTGTGATAGCTTTAGCTTTCTGCTTCCTCTATTTCTGATGATTCGCATTCCTAGAATTTGTTTTGCAGCACCCAAATCCTTCATTGTGAATTCCTTAGCGATGGGATCAAAAGTAAATATCTGACAATCAGACTCCACAAAATCTAACACTTTGATCCTATTTATTAAATATTAATTCAAAGTCCCTTTAAGATTCTACCATAGAGCACAAATATTTAAACTTATCACAATGTGTAATTAAGTTGTTTCAAATTTTTATCGCGTTACCCTCACTATTTAAAACAATTGCTTTAGTTCTACTAATTTTCAAACCATTTGACTCTAACATTTTCCTCTAAAAATCAAACCTCACATTAAGTTGTTGTCTTGTCTCATTAATTAATACTATATCCATTGCCACTTTGTTCCATTGCTTAAATTGGCGATACTTTGCAAGCAAATTACCAGCAAACCTTCTTGTTCTTGTTTAACTCCCCATTAAGTCAACAATCTATCGGTTGACAATGACAACGATAAATATATAGGAAAAAGAAAAGTTAGTGAGGATTTCAGAACAAAATATCGGTATCAACCATAATTTAAAAACTCAAAAAAATCTAGATGATTTAGTCTGAGTTGACTTGACTTGATGAGATTTTAGGTCAAACGAGTGAACAAATTTTTTCACATTTTTTTTCAATTGGAGAGTCTAAAAACTCATCTAAGTTACTTATCGAGTCTAGGTTTTGAGTTTGTGACGAAAAAAAATCATATCATCTGATATGTATTGGAGTTTCATATATCAATAGGTATCGGCCATACAACTGGTGTGTCAGCTGACATGGGTCGTTAAATGACAGTATCGTATTAGCCCATATCGACTGATCTAGTATAAAATTGACGTTTTCAATTTTTAAATTTTTTGAGAAAAAAATTACCATTTCAATTGTTTTCCTATTTGAGTCTTGCATTTGTTAGATTTAAAAGGGCTTAGAAGCTAGTTTTCAAGTGTGAAAGGTATTTATCCACTCCAACTTTATTCATTTGGACTTTGTCTAGTTTGAGTTATTGTCATCATTTTTTTGAATTTTTTATCTAAGATAATCCTATTTTTTTGTAAAAATAATGCAATAAATGATATTTGGTGCTTATGAAATTGAATAGAGATGGCTTAATGTAATTGATGTAAATTTTAAAGTGTTTGTATGCTTTTTCATGTTTTCTTTTGAAAAATTCATAAAATCTAAGTTTTCTATGATCATTCCTATTTAGGATTTTCTGTGAAAAAATTAAAGAGATGTTATAAAAAATTTATAAGAACTCTTGATGTGATTGATAAACTTTTTAGGGTGTTTGTGATGTTTCTAATATTTCAATATTTTCATGGAATTCATATTTTAAATAAAAATAATGAATAGTAATAAAAGATGTTAGGTGTTTCCTCATATTGAGTTTCTATTTTCTAAATTTTTTAATATTTTTCAATTATTTAAAACATATTTTATTTGTATTGAAATTTTAGCTTTTCAAGTTCTAATATACTCTATAAAAAGGAAATTTCTTTAATCAAAATATACTTACACTAAGTTTTTCACTTTTCCCTATTTCTATAATATTCGGAAAAAAAATAGAGAAAATGGCCTCTTATCGTCTGTTAAATGGGAAATACGAACTATACTGCCTACTAGGGGTGTTTATCGGTTGGGTTTGGGCTGGACTTCACTAAAAAAATCCCAACCTTGATTTTTTTTTTTTACCAAAGCCCACCTGATTGAAGACTGAGCCCATACGCTAAAGCCCGATTATTTTGAAAATCAATTGTTTTTATTTTTTTTTAAATCAATAATTTTCACCTACACAATTAAGAAAAAAGGGGTTTGCCGCCTTCTAGACACATGGTTTCAGTATGCCATGCTACGTTAGTCTAGTTTTCTTGGCTGACGTTAGGTGTTATTCGTCACAATGTAGGCAAATCCCTCCGGCTGGATTGAATCCTCTACTCACTGACTTAGAAGCAGTAGTACGTTCTAAGCACTCAAATGCTTCTCAAGTTCAGTCTTAAGTGAAATTCTGGGGAATGCATTTGTTGTTCCTTTTCTCCTTTTGGTGAGGTAGTGCTTCCCCTTTCTGCTGTCGAATGTTTCATTTAGTGACTTCTTCAGTCATTTCCTTAGTAAAACTGAAGGCAACCCTCATATTCGTCTCAGGAATCGCCGAGACCAACATTTTAACAAATAATCAATTGAATAAAACAACACAACACAATAATTTACGTGGTTCGGCCCACCTGGCCTATGTCCACGGAGCGACAGAAATCTTCAATATGAGAGAAAGAATACGAGTACAAAATAGTGACTCCCTTGAGTCAAGAGTTCAACCCGAAGTCATGAACCCTTTATACACCCCTCTTCTTACTACTCTCATGCTTAGAAGAACTCATCTTCTGTTCCACTCTCCTCTACGTTTCTCCACGTATACCGTCAAAGGTCGAAAGACTCTTCACCATGCAGCAACCCTCTCGACTACATCTTGCCGTCATATATTGCTCTCTTTGACTGATTTTTAGATTCGTGTGTCTTCCTCTATATAGATGCTACACCATGTTTGTTTTAGCAACTTACCCAAGTTGCATATGGCAGTTTCCTAAAGAGATTAGGAGTCACACGTCAGTGCCCCAAGATCTCTCTCAGAAAATCACGGGTTTTCCTCTTGGTGGAGTCGAGCCACATTCCAACACATTTTTCGAGGGTCAATCCATGATGCCCTTTTCGTGAGACCAACATAGAACAAGGATTGATTGGATGACTCTTTCTTTTCAATTGCATGGATTGACCTACAACTTTTCGGTTTGGGAGATAGAGTTTTAAGAGAAATGAAACGGAAAGCGGAACAAATGGAGTTACTAGATCTTTGAGAAGGGAAGACACGAGTTTGAAAAGGAGGAACTTATTTTGAAAGCTTTTAGATCTCATTTCTTATCTTTGGGAAACGAAAGTCGTCTACGACAGGCGACCTCGGCAACCTCTCCGGCTCTCCCTCTTCCTATCTTCCATCTCAACTCGTCGTTCGTCCCTTCCTTCATTTTCTAGGTGCTGTCTCTCTTCTCTCTTTGTTTCTTCTTCTCTCTCCATATTTTCTTCTTTAGTAGGAATGTTGGAGTGATTCTATTATCTTCTGTACTTCCTCCTCCCATATCGAACAGAAAGAGAATAAAGAGTGGAAAAGGAATCGTCGGTCAGTGACCATGAAAGAGTCCTGAGTTAAATTCTTATTCCACTCCAAAAGGTTACTCACTGTGTTCGTTAGAGGTTTACAAATGCACAGATGATTAATCAAATATTCTAAGAGGTCTGGACACCTTGCTCAACACAAAAAAAGAAAAAGAAAAAAGAAGAGCAACTGGTTGGTGAGCATGAAAGACAGAATGAGGAAGTAAGAGTGAAGTGGATTAGAAAAGTGAGAGTGGCCAGAGAAGAGCGAATGGAGAGAAGAGAATCCACTCCCTAACGCTAATTCCGAATTTCTCATTTTCTTGATTTTCTCCCAACGTTTCCGTTTCGACTCATCTTATATATACACTAAGGGTGGAACATCAGCTCAGCCGAAATTTCGGCCGATTTTTCATATCTACTGAGATTTTGGGTCAGATCATTCTCTCTTCAATTTCTTTTTTTTTTTTAAATCTTGGTGGCTTTTTTCTTTTGAAAAAAATCATTTAAAAAAATCAAAAAAAGATTGTTTTTAAAAAAAAAATTAAAAATATAAATATAGGCCGATAATCATCTTATATCAATCGATATTTGTTTTCTTTTCTTTTAAAAAAAAGAAGAAAAAGAAATTGGCCATTTTTTTCCCCTTTGGGGCCGAGACTTAAACTCATAATATACACTACACGGAAACAAACGGGCTTAACTTAAGTCCAATGGATACCGATGGACTTCAAATTAAAGCTCAAGGCCGGCCCATCCGACAAAATTCTTTGCCTGAACTTGTTTGCTAATGTCAGGCTAAGGTCGTGTTCAAACAAATGAACCTCTATTGCCTACACATCCGTATCAACTAAAAACAAAACTGACCATTTTTTTAACTCTGGTTTGCAAACTATCATTTCATTAAAGAAATTGGTCATTGTGCCTCACACGCAATGTGGGCATTCCGAGGGACACGAACCACCCCAGTGGTAATTTGGCATTGAAATCTACTTTACTTGAGATGCTCACCCGTGCATGAGATTGCACAGTATTATCATGTGCATTTAAACATAAGATCTACCAAATAGGGTGATAATGGACCCATCGGAATAGTCTATATTATTCACCAAAAATCAATATGATCGAATTGATTCAAAGTCATATTTTTACATAAAATAAAATTTAGAGATTTAAAAATAATTTAAACGATGAAATTTTGAAAACTTTAAAAATATGACTTGACCAATTTAATTATGGTGAACTTTTGTCTACAACATATTGAATGAAAGATTAACCCAACGGGCCCATCACCACACCATTCGGTGGTGAAAGTCCGGGCTAGATCAATGCACGGGTCGTAGAGGAGGATGAATAGGACTAATTCCAATTTATATTAACCGTTTAAATTATGAATAATCAATTTTAAGTGCAGCGGAATAATTTTTTGTGTGTGCAATTAATGATAAACAATTTAACAAATCAAACTAAGCAAACACAACAATTTATAGTGGTTCAGTTCACCTGAACCTACATCCACTCTTAGACTCACCCAACTTTGGGCTATCCAAAACTCTTTATATGAAAGGGTAAAAATACCCTATCAATACACACCTAGTTTTTTAAAGGTTCGACCACCGAGGTCTACTCCTTGACACTTATTTTTTATAGTGGTTCGACCCACATAAATCTAATCCACCTCACAATATTAAATGAAATAAAATGAAGAAAAGAACACTTGCCTTTGGGTCTTGTGCAAATCTTCTGAATATGTTCTTCAATGTTGTGTGTTGCATACTCCAGTGGTTGAGGCTTCAGATCCTCAGGTGTGTGCATCCTTTGGGTATGATGCTATAGTCACCCATTAAACCCCCTTTTTGTTTCATGTTTTACTGTTTGTAAAACATAGGGTCGATTCTTGAAACACATGGAAGAATGATTCCCAGATTTAGGGTTTTTTAGGTTAAGGCTCTCTCAAAAAGGTTTTTCCTTAATCTCACTCTCTTCCTCATTTTCTTTTTATTATGATTAGTCCGTATTTATAAGCAAAATCAAAACGGCTAATTACGAATGGAAATCACGCTCTTCGACAAGTCGAAACCACATATAACAACGGATAAAAAACGATGGCCTCGGCATGTCGAAAAATTTCGATGGGCGAAGAAGAAGGATTGAGACGAGTTGTTCGACCAGTCGAATAAAGTCGACTAGTCGAACCTGAGAGCACCCAAAATGATTTAACTCAAGGACAAGGCTTTTGCCATGTCAATAATGTTCGACATGTCGATCCACAACAAGTATTGGTCATTCGACTTATCAACTGGTCGAACCCATTGAGGTCTAACATTATGTAAAAGAGTATTGATTTTGGGCCTTTTACAACGGGGCTTGGGATTTAGGACTTGGATTAATTTTAATACACAGATTATAAACCCATCATAAGTCTGATTTACCTGATTGGTTTCCATAACATCGGAGAGATCCTCAGCTATCAACATATCTTCAAGATCTTCAGGCATTCTCCCAAACGATCATCCAAAGGCAAGGTCATGACACTTGTTATAAAATTGACAACAAAGAGACGGATAAACCGGGGCTCTAACAATTTCCCCCTTTGTCAATTTCGTAACAAAACCTAGATTCTAAAACAAATACAACTCTTTTAATACATAATTATAACATGCCAAAAAAAAAAATATTACGTTTATGACTCAACACCAGACACAATACAGACATGACATCTTTAGTCTTCAATTTTCTCCACCTGAAAATATGCCTGCAAAACAAATATTTTCCTACACAAAACATGGCAAATCTGGTGGGATTTTTCAGTCTCCCCCTCAAAAAAATACAATGTTTATGACTTAACACTAGACACAATACAAACATGATATCTTCAGTCTTCAATTTTCTCCACCTGAAAATATGCCTGCAAAACAAATATTTTCCTACACAAACATGGCAAATATGGTGGGATTTTTTAATCTCCCCCTCAAAAAAATACAACGTTTATGACTCAACACCAGACACAATACAGACATGACATCTTCAGTCTTCAATTTTCTCCACCTGAAAATATGCCTGCAAAACAAATATTTTCCTACACAAAACATGGCAAATCTAGGGGGATTTTTCAATCTCCCCCCTCAATATTAGTCTAAAAAAAATCACGAAAGTCTCCCTACAATGTATTCTCCCCCTTTTTGTCATAAATTGACAAGGGGTGCTACAAGAAAACCCATTTTTCTTGAAATCAACGTCTTTTTCATAGCGTTCGAACATGTTTCTCATATTTTTTAAAAAAAATGACAAAAATTATTTTCCAATAATTTTATAGATCCTAAAACGAAATGCAACAATAAAAACAAAGGAACTGAAAGTAGTTTAAGGCCAAAGTACAAGGTCTAAACCAATCCTCTATCTTTAAGTACCCATTTTGTAGTGTAGGATGGCACGTGGGTAGGCCTGGTTCGTTTAGAATCAATTCTTCTTTTGTGACTTTGATTGAACAACTCATCCAACAACAATTGAAACTTTTGAGTTAATGAATGATGGTTGATTCCACTTTTATGAGTCACATGATTATTTTCACGATGATTCACATTAGGTTGAGTTTTATAAAAACATTCTTTATGGTGTTTCTTCCTAAGGTTGCACTCAAACCTAAGATGACCCATTTTGTCACAATAAAAAACATTTCACATATGGAGTCTTTGAGGGGGGAAAGAAACACCTTTAACAAACACATTTTTAGTTGTTAGGTCTTCACATATTTTTATTATTAAAACCAAGACCCGTTTTATCCCCAAAATGTTTTCCAATATTCAACAATTTTTCCAACTTTTCTTCCCCTTTTGTAAATTTTTCTTCAAAATTCATTTTATGACTCTTTAAATCATTTAGCTCAATCTAGAGTTTTTTTTTTTTTAAATTTCACTTTCGATTCAACTTCTTTAAGATTTTCAATTTCTTTTTGGACCAGCCTTAAACTTTCTCGCAATTCAGCTTCAACCTTTATAAGTCTAGAGACTTCTTGTGCCATTTTCAAATCCATTTCAAAATTTTCTTTTTCAGTGACCAATTTAATATTCTCATTCTGAGACTTATTTAGCTTTTTAGCTAAGTTATTGCTCTCCAAAAACAGGGCATCGTAGCCCTCTTGAAGATATCCTCATTATCCGACCCTTCACTATCAGTTTCAACATTTTGAGAGTTTTGAGGATCAGGAGTAATAGTGACTAAGAGACCTTTGAAATTACTAGTTTTTCTTTAGATAAGTCATCTGACTCACTTTCAGATTGAAATGTGTCTTCATAAACAGTAGTCATGGCTTTCTTATTTGATCTCTTTTTAGATGGGCACTCATCAGCAAAGTGCCCATATCCATCACAGTTAAAACATTGGAATTTTTTGGATCTGTCTTTTGATTTTTCTTTTGAATTTTCTCTTGATTTATCTTTGGATGAGTTTGAATTTCCTTTAGATCTTTCTTTGAAATCATCTCTTTTAAAGTTTCTAAACTTTTTCTTTTTGTAAATTTTTTTCAGGAATTTATTGGCTATCACAGCTGCATCTTCATTTGAGTCACTATCGGACTCAGATTTTTTAATTTCTTTAGTTTCAGTTTTCACGTATGAATTTAGGTCAATGGATTTACTTTTAGATTTAACAAAATGCAGTTCAAAAGCTTGTAGAGATCCCACAAGATCATCTACTACCATTTTGGCCACATCCCTAAATTCTTCAATTGCTACAACTTTGGAACTAAACCTTTTGAGTAGAGATCTTAAGATTTTAGTACATATGATTTTATTAGGTATCCTTTCTCCGAGAGCACAGTGTTTACAATGTCATTTAGTTTAGATCACTTTCTTGCATTCGGATAGTTTCAAATTCCGTGCTCAAAATTTGAAGTTTGGATCTTTTGACCAAAGTTGTTCCCTCGTGGGTTCGCTCGAGAATGTCACACGCTTCTTTAGTTGTTTCACACATCATGATTCTTTTAAATTCGTCTGGTGAAACAACGCAGTTTATAGCATTTAATGCTTTTCCATTTGCATTATATAACGATTTTTCAGTGTCAATACAGGAAAAAAAATCTTTAGATCCGGTCAATTTAACACTAGTTGAAGATTCAGTTTTTCCTTTAGTATCAGTTATTTCTTCAACTGGATGAACCTAACCTCTTAGAATAGATTCCTAGCCGGTTCCATCGATGGATACCAAAAAAAAATTCATGCAAGCCTTCCAGTAGACATAGATTGTACCATAGAAATATGGAGGTTTGGTAATCGCTTGACTATCTCCTTTGTGCATTGTCTAGACAATTAAGTCTTAATAGAGGAACCTAGCTCTTGATGCCACTTGAAAGTTCGGGCTAGATCAATGCAAGGGTCGTAGAGGAGGGTGAATAAGACCAATTCCAATTTATATTAACCTTTTAAATTATAAATAATCAATTTTAAGTGTAGCAAAATAATCGTTTGTGTGTGTCATTAATGATAAACTGTAATACCCCAGCCCAAATTAGGAATTAATTATGATTAATCGTGATTAATTAAATAATTTTTATCCGTTAATTATGAATTATTTTTCTTTAATCGTAAAGAGTATCAAATAAGTTTTTCAACGGATCTAAGTTTGACTTGATCCGAATCCGGTAACTCTTTTAATTAAATTTCAAAGATATATGGGTGAGTTACGAATATAATAATAATATTATTTTAGGCTTAAACCTTAACTGCTATATAAACTCAGTCATTTGACTTAGTTTGAACTTCAAATTTTAGATTATGCATTATTTTTAAATTCCGGACCTAATGACATGCCAATCTCGTTATAATTTCGCTAATTTATTTTACCCCTAAGTTTTAAAGTGGTAAAACCCTAATTCGATAGGGTAGAGGAAGTCCTAAAAATATACAGAGAGAGTCAGTACTCAATCTGTATTATAACTAAGCTGTTTATTTCTTTACACTCTAAAATAGTTAGTTTTTTTTATATTTATTTTAAGCCATGAAATATGGGCCGTTGAATATTCTTTCATTTAGAAAATGTGGTTTTTGACTTCAAAACACCTTAAAACTTTAGAATGTTTTTATCAGACAAATTTACTCTATCAAACTATAAGGTTGGATACTTTCAAAAAGGATCTTGAAGATTAGGAGATTTTGTTAAAACGGTGATTTTTAGCGAAAACACTGGGTTCTTGAGATAGATTTCACTCCAAATTTTAATACCATGCTCAGTTTTTAATACCTGACCTACTGAACTAATTGTATCAATTTAGTGAGACCCTGAAATACCCCGATAAAAGAAAGGACATAGATGTAAATAGTAAAAAGAATAAACTAATATTATATTATAAAATAATATCAGAAACATGTGAAAGATGAGTTTAAAGCTACGGATGTAGCTTATAGCTGTGTTGGAAGATAATAACACCGCCAATTGCCTATGCGGTTGGTGGTAGTTGGAATAGTAATTATAAAATATATAACAATAAATGCAGAGTTATTAAAAAACTTATAAACCTACGAATAGCTTAGGCAACCTGTATGATTAAAAAAATGCATACGGTTGCCTATAAATAGGAGTAATCGGCGAGGAAGGCAGAAGGTAAAGGAAAAAAAAAAAAAAAAAAACTCCTCTGCCGTTTGCTCCCTCTCCCTCTTTCAAAAACAGCAAGCCCTCTCTCTCCTATTTTCTTTTCTTTCTTCTTCTTTCTCTTGCTTTGGCCATACCAGCAGCAGCCGAACGTTCGGGTTTCCTGAATTGGTATAAGGGTTTTCAAATTTAGTCAGTCTTACACAGAATTTTGCACCCAAGGTATCGAAATAATTCTATCTTTTATTTTTATTAACTTCATAGCAAATTAAGAGTAAAATAGCTTAGTATTGGGGTTCAAAGAAATGATATTTTAAAATGGAGGAAAAATAGATTTCCTCTTAAAATTTAAATTTTACCCTCAAGATTCGTATTATTTTACGTCCAAAATATAATTTTTGACCCTAAGTAAAATCGGGGAAAAGATTAACCCCAGCTGACTATTGTGTGTTTATTTTTCCGCCTTGTGTGTTTAAATTCCTGTACTGTACCCTCTGGGCCACATTCTCAATACGTCTCCATGGTCCTTTCTCCAGAAGACAATACGAGGATGGGGCACTGAGTACTTTTATTTACTTTACTGTCTCTGTACCCTCTGGGACACATTCTCAATACGTCTCCATGGTCCTTTCTCCAGAAGACAATACGAGGATGGGGCACTGAGTACTTTTATTTACTTTACTGTCTCTGTACCCTGGGCCACATTCTCAATACGTCTCCATGGTCCTTCTTCCAGAAGACAATACGAGGATGGGGCACTGAGTACTTTTATTTACTTTACTGTCTCTGTACCCTCTGGGCCTCTCACAATACGTCTCCATGGTCCTTTCTCCAGAAGACAGTACGAGAGAAGGCACTGAGTACTTTACATTTTTCATTTTATTGTAATGTTTTGGATGGCTGACAACTAACTTTCTGACATAAGTTAAAGGAGTAGAAAGAGCCTAGGTGACTCACTACATATATCATGTTTTCTGAAAAAATAGCACGGGGTTTGGGAAATTATTATGCGTATATACTGACAAGTAGAAAATTTATACATTTTACTCTATCTTACAGATTTTCTGTGAAAAACTCAGCCGGAGAAGGTGAGGAGACTCGAACCAACACTTGTATTGTGTTATATATTAAACCCACTAACACCAGACTGAAATGGGACCCATGGTCAATTAAAGATGGAAAAGGCTATATAGGTCCAGAATACGAGACCTGACACTGCCTACATGTAAGGGATGTAAATGTTCTAACTGTTTAGAACGTAGGCATTAAAATGGTGTCGGGGAGTCGAGGACTTGTAGTCTCTAACGCAGTATGGACCCATTGAGTGTCTGGGAATTGTCGGGTAAAAACTGGGTGAAGGCATTCGTGTTATTAAATCCAGTTTTATATGTTGTGTGATATTGATTATTTTATTGATTTCTTTTATTGGTATTGGATACACCAAATGGTAAGGCTGAAATATGGTGGTTCTCTCAGAATAAGTCCCTGTGTAAGGAGGGCACTGAAAATCATGCATTATCATGCATTTGACATTTGCATGTGATAATTATGTTCATAAGTTAAATCTGTGGAAGATAATAACTTTGTAAAGTTTGATATTTGCCGTTGGGCTATAATTGCTGATATTTGCATTCGTGTTATTAAATCCAGTTTTATATGTTGTGTGATATTAATTAATTTATTGATCTCTTTTATTGGTATTGGATACACCAAATGGTAAGGCTGAAATATGGTGGTTCTCTCAGAATAAGTCCCTGTGTAAGGAGGGCACTGGAAATCATGCATTATCATGCATTTGACATTTGCATGTGGTAATTATGTTCATAAGTTAAATCTGTGGAAGATAATAACTTTATAAAGTTTGATATTTGCCGTTGGGCTATAATTGCTGAGATTAGCCGAACACCGTTTGCGAACCACTGGGTTGGACGTGTTAGTAAGCTATGGTCGACCGCCATCAGCCGTTGGTGTTGGATGGGCTAGTAGACCGGGTCGTGGAGACCTTATGCACTTGCAAGTTGCTATATTATTTCCGTGGAGGAATTAATATTAGTTCTGGTTGGAACTTTAAATGGGGGCTGACCCCGGTTTTGTAACATGGCTGGGGACCGACCCCGGTGTTAACAATACAATTTGAATAAAAACCTTAGAAGGCGATCGTAGGGTGAAAATGAGATATGCTGATAACATGCCTTTCTATGACATGCATTGCTTATGCATTATTGCATTAAAATCATTGGATTTTATGGTGCATTGTTGCATTAAAATCATTGGATTTTATGGTGAGTTTTCCCCACTGGGCTGTTGCTCACGTCCCTTACAATACAGGATCTGAACCAGACGAAGGATTGGAGGGACCAGTGGTACCTCGTTGAAAGTCGGAACTTAGAAGTTCCTAAGGTTTTCCGCACGTGGAAACCATATGCTTGCTTAAATATGTTTGAGTATTTGTAATAAATATGCCTCATGTGGCATAAGAAACTTATGTCTGTAAGTTCTAATGTCGTATACATTATATCGACTATGCTTTCGTGCGTAACGCTGATGAGATAAATGGAAATATCCGTTGTGTGATATGGGTTGTATATGGGGACATATGGTATATGTTTGAGTCCATGTGTGAAAAGCACGTGTGACATTTTCTAGGATCGGGTTTTGGTAAACTTGAAGATCCAGCCCAGTTATAACGTTGGGTGATTAGAGTTTATTGTTTTAAAAAAAAAAAAATTAGTCGCGTTCCGGGCCCACATCTGGGTTCGGGGCGTGACATAAACAATCTAATAAATTAAACCAAGCAAACACAACGATTTATAGTGGTATGGTTCACCTAAACCTACATCCACTCTTTGATTTACCGAACTTTGGGCTATCCGAAACTCACTATGAAAGGGTAAAAATACCCTATCAATTCACACCTAGTTTTTGAAAGGTTCGACCACCAAGGTCTACTCCTTGACACTTATTTTTTATAGTGGTTCGACCCACATAAATCTAATCCACCTCACAATATTAAATGAAATAAAATGAAGAAAAGAACACTTGCCTTTGGGTCTTGTGCAAATCTTCTGAATATGTTCTTCAATGCTGTGTGTTGAATACTCCAATGGTTGAGGCTTCAGATCTTCAAGTGTGTGCAATCTTTGGGTATGATGCTATAGTCACTATAGTCACCCATTAAACCCCCTTTTTGTTTCATGCTTTACTGTTTGAAAAACGTAGGGTCAATTCTTGAAACACAGGGAAGAATGATTCCCAGATTTAGGGTTTTATGGGTTAAGGCTCTCTCAAAAAGGTTTTTCCTTCATCTCACGCTTTTCATCATTTTTTTTAATATTAGGATTAGTCTGTATTTATAAGCAAAATCAAAACGGGTAATTACGAATTGAATTCACGCTCTTCGACAAGTCGAGGAGCTGAAAGAGAAGTTTCGACAAGTCGAAACCACATATAACAATGGATAAAAAACGATGGCCTTGACATGTCGAAGAATTTCTATGGGAGAAGAAGAAGGATTGAAACGCGTTGTTCGACCAGTCAAATAAAGTCTGATTGGTCGAACCCGAGAGCACCCAAAACGATTAAACTCAAGGGCAAGGCTTTCGACATGTCGACAATGTTCGACATGTCCACAACAAGTATCGGTCCTTCGACTTGTCGACTACGGTCGACTGGTCAAACCCATTGAGGTCTAACATTATGTAAAAGAGCACCGATTTTGGGCCTTTTACAGCAGGGCTTGGGATTTAGGACTTGGATTAATTTTAATACACAGATTATAAACCCATCCTAAGTCTGATTTACCTGATTGGTTTCCACAACATCGGAGAGATCCTCAACGACCAACATATCTTCAGGGTCTTCAGGCGTTCTCCCAAACGATCATCCAAAGGCAAGGTCTTGACACTTGTTACAAAATTGACAATAAAGAAACACGGATAAACAAGGGCTCTAACAGGTGGACCCTACACTAAGGTATGTATGTTAATACCATTTGACGTAGTGAGCTAGTGAACATTTCATATTTATTAAATAGTGGCAAACACTGAACCTAATTCCACTGAAAAAACAAACGCAGAATCTGCAAGATGAAGAGCGAAGGGAACTGATAAACCAATTTACTTCTAGTTTTTCAACTTCGTCTGTTTTATTATTTTACAAGTGAAAATTCATAATTGCACAAGCTCCCTCTGGCCACGAGACAAACTAAACAGGTGGTCAACCTCTGCAGTAAAGGGGAAGATAGATCACCCGCAGGGTGTCATTCACTGGGCTGGCAATCGAAGTCTTCCGGGTAAGACCACATCCATGGTGGGATAATTATGTATCCCAACGTGTCTGGATTAGAAGGAATGAAGAAAATCTTCATCATTTACCTGCTTTCACCCATTTCTAAAACTCATTTGGGTGGAGAATTGGGAACCAAAGAAAATGTTCATTTTAAGGAGAAAAGTGAGTCACCTCTAATGGCAGAAGTCACTCATCCCCTATTCTATACAATCCACTTTCAGCAGAACCTTCTGAAAGCACGAGAATCCCCTTGAAACTTTACACCAATCCAGATTGGACCCTGTTATTACCAATGGTTGAATGGTGGGTATCCATCCCATCACCTGAGGAAGGGCTTCATGGGTTTTCTACGGGGATTCTTCAACCCACCAGTCTCAGCACACTTTCCATTGTATTTTAAAGTTGAAAATTACTAATGCCATCTCATCATCTCCATTATAGAAGGTTGATTGGAGTTGATCTGGACTATTTAACAGGTGGGGTTCTGATTGGTGGATCTTTTTGCACATCCAAAAAGTGGCTTACATAAGTGGGCCATAGACATCTAAATGAGTCATCATCATCATCTAAGCTATTTTTTCTATCAATTTAGATTTGGCAAAGTGTTTTTATCAATTGACTGCCTATCTGATGCCTATGAGACTTGAACCGATACCATCCTTACCAATTGTGCTAGAGATTCTTGATAAAATGAGAAGTGGGGCATAAACATCCAAATGAGTATGACATGGATTTCAAGAGTGATAGAGACAATGCTCCCCAAATGCAATGATGCATCCTTTTAAACAGATCATACCCGTCACAGTATACGTTCCTTCAAGCAAAGAAAGAGAAACAAGTCAAAAGCTAATGAATACCAAAATTCAATCCTCCTCCAGATTGATAGAGTCCTTGAACTTCGCATACAAGATCTTCTTCAGTTCAGCCATCTGTGCAAGAACAGAGTCCTTTTCCTCTTCCAGCTTTTCCAGAGTTTTACAAGTCTCTTCCTTCATCTTCTCTAGTCTGGTCTCAACTTCTTCCCTAGGCATGTGAGTGAAAACTTCCCCTATTTGGAATCTCACCACATCCTCATCAGAGAGAATTAATTCATTGCTTGCATCCTCCAAATTGTCGTTTGTCTCCTGTAGAAAAGCTATTTCCATTAAAGCTACATCTTTTTTGCCTAAATGTTGATAACTATGTCTTCCTGCAGATCACTATCAAGTTATATGTCATGGAAACATAGACATATGATGCATGGGTAACAGATAAGACATATGATGCAACCAATTTCAAAGAATAGGATACATGAATTCACCATAACATTGAATAAATTTGAACAATATTTATTATTAAATGAAAATAATCCATAAAATAACACCACTAAAAAATAATGTATAAATTTTATCCAAGGAATCAGGTTACAAACATGTCAATGTCATATTAGGCCTCAAAAGAATAAATGTAATAGCATTTTGTCATCATGGAAAACAATGTTGAAATATGACACAGGTGAGTGTTCTACTCATCCAAAAAAAATTGTCCCATGCAGCTTCTAATAGGTATGCCAGTCCAAGCAAGACAGAATCTATCACCATAATGGGACAATATTTTATTTTATTTTAGTTTTTTGGCTGGTTATCAACAAGACACATATCCTGAACTACTGGACCTCTGTAAGAAATAAAATTTTCAAAAAGAAAATTAGAAGATATTGGAGATTCCTACAACCAAACAAGATAGAAATACAACAAACAATAAAATCTTGGTAGCAAAACAAATATCGAAACTGAGCTTGGATGGATGCCAACTGTCCAAACACAAATGAGACCCCACTTTTCTTGCAACTGCAGTGTCGTCCCCAAAACATGCAATGCACGTATCCCAATGAGCCACCAGCATGCAGAATTCAGCATATCAAGTGCGTGAATTCAAGTCTCTAACAACACAAGATTTAATAAGATCTAACAAGGGTATGGAAATTCATTTCTCAAAATCATCTCAGTTTACTTTGCAAACATGTTCAAACAATTCCTATAGTACTTGTTTCGCATATTTAGGTGAGACTGGTGTTCTCTTCCAATATCAATTCTGACAAGAATGACACTCAAATAATGTACATGCTAATAATTTTGAGGGTTATTGGTGGGTAGCAACATGAATACAAACAGGTAGATGGATTTTAACACTAACCTGATTGACTTTCATCCCATGACCAAGGAACCTCATTTTGTTGCCACAAAGCTTCACAACATGCTAAGATTAGCGTCGCACGAACATACAACAAGTTGCATGGGTACAAGTATGAGTGTTGGAATCCAACATGGCTACGAGCTGTCAGCTCGGCAAACCAAAAAATAGGACATGGGACAAGTGGCACAACATTTAATAAATTTAAATCTAAATTTATTTTAAATGAAAAATATGAAAAAATAACATTGAAGAAAATAATTTACTAGCTTTAAAAATTAACGAACATACTTGTATTTTAATTAGGTTTCAAGAGGAGAAATGTGTTATAATATTTTAGTCATCTTGGAAAACAACGTTAAAAAAGTACTAAAAGAGTCCATGAAGATCAAGTATGAGTGTCCGACACGAGTGAGTATCCAACATGAGTATATGTGCCCAAGTGCATCATACATTTTGAAGAGTCTGTGCAACATAAAACATAAGGTTTCAAACTAAAACATTGTTTCTAATAAAACTAAAACCATTCCATCAAGCCATCCATGATACTCACCAAGCTGGTTTCCTTTAGGCATTGAAAAACCTACCAGCGGTTCAACTGATAGAAGTCGCGAGCTTGTTGCCAATTGCCCACTGGATCCCCTCATGAAGATCTAGGGCATCCAACACTGTCAAAGCATCTTCCTCAATGGCAATAACTTTATAGCTGTATTCCACTAAACTAAAGGCCATGGATAAAAGGAGACCATCCTTCATGCAGATGCAAATATAATTCTGCCCAGATAGTGACTCTCATACCTCCACTGAGCCCATCCAAGCTTATGTTGAGCTTGAAAATTAACCTATCAAGGTGCAACCTTGTTAATGGGGAACTTGCTTTCCAGGTCTCCGAAGTAAACAACATCCATTCCTCCATTAAAAATCTAGCTTGGTTGACCACTTCATTTGGACTTGATGATTATGTTGGATAAAAGGAGAAAGACTAGAAATTACAACTATATTATTCCATCAAGTAAGATCCATACTAATCTTACATATCTCCGACGACTCGAACTACGATCGTAAGCAGAAGTAGATAGATGCAAGGTAAAAATCGAAATTGAGCAAACAAAGGCATATAGAAAAGTTGATATGTTGGTGCCCTGGCTAGCCGAGTCCCTATTTGTCAAATTACATGACACAGGAGAAGCCTTGCCTCGGAAGATTGAAGCATGAAAGAAGATTCAATCCATAAATAACTTTAAGTGGAACCCAACACCATAGGATGCCCATGCCTAGGCTTAGAAAACATCTTGGAAACCATAAGTAAGCCTAGTGAGTTTGACACCAAATCAGAACATGGATTTAAAGTTTCAAACTATTGATTTTACTGTCAGGACAACACATCATGTCGGCGATCAATCGCCATTGACAGCAAGCGACCAATCGTGGTATTACGATCAATCGCCTGGAAAAACGAAGGTTTTGGTTTGGAATGGCCTATCAAACTCTAGTGGTCTCAGGACGATACATTCGTGCTCACGACGTATTGCTGGGATAGGGCCGATCCAATCGTGCATACGATCAATCACCCTGGGCTTAGAAAAAATATGGATTGTCATTCACAATCATGTCTCGGACAACCGATAGTGCATACGACCCTTCATCTGGGTATTCAACGACCAATCGCAATCGTCTGGAACCTGGGTTGGATACCCACTGAAAAATACAGTCAGGCTCATGCCGATCCATTCATCTAGTGGCGACCCATCGTGTGGTATAAAACACGATACATCGGGCGCACGATCAATCACCGAAACAGGACCTTCCCTAGGCTTAGAACCCATATTGGTAAGATTAGACGAAGCCTAGAGAAAATGGACCAAAACCTTGAAGCTCCTAAAAATATCTTGGAAAAATATGGGCGGTCAAAATGTCATGACTTGTGAGATTCTTTCACTTTATGAAATGAAGTAATCAACTGGTAAAACTACACTGGTCGGATAGAGAATTGAAAGAGCTTTCATAGAGCCCAAGAACACTCAAATCGGAGTTCGGGAGCCCAAGATATGGCCATTTTAGTGCAGAGTTGTTTTGCTGAAAAACTATCAGCAAAACCGATCGTGAATGACGACCGATCGTGAGGGACGATCAATCGTCAGTGACCGTTTTCTATCAGTTGGAAAACACTTAATGTACAACGGTCACATTACAACGACTATATTTGACTCACGATAGATCGACGGTGCACGATCAGTCGCCCGTTGTAAGTCCGGATTTCTCTTGTTTTTCTATTTAAACTCCAAAACCTGTTGGGTTTTGGTTGAACACTCTTGTGAGGAGAATCCTAAGGCATTTCTAGAGATCTCACTTAGGTGAATCATTTGAAATACAATCATCTTGATTGAGATTGAGAGAGAGAGAGAGAGAGAGAGAGAGAAACCAAATCTAGGATAGAACTTGCAAATCCAAATCCTACAACCTCCTCCTAAGGATTGTGATTGCGCATACACAAGGCATATCTTCGTCATCATCGACATCACATTGGGAAGGAGACTCAAGAAGCACATCATCTACAAGTAAGCTTACACAAGGCAAGTGCTTCTTAGTGTTGTTTTAATTTTTAAACATCTTGTGAAGTGGACTAAAGCAAGGGCTTGAATCACTATAAAAAATAGAGGGACAAGGACGTAGACCAGGGTTTGGTCGAACCTTTCAAAATCTTAGGTGATTTGGTGAAATTCTCAATCAATTGGATAGGTGGAAGTCCTATTCTATTCGTGAGGGCGTAATACCCCACATAGTGTATTTGGGATAGCCCAAGGTTGGGTGAGTCCAACAGTGGATAAAGGTTTGTTTAAACCGAACCACTATATATCTTGTGTTATAGGTGATTGATATTGTTGTGTGTTTGTTCAATAATTAGTACACTCTATTGTTCACACAAACACTTTGCATCTTGATTATCTTATTAATCCGCTACTTCATTTGAAAAATATGGGCTGTCAAAATGTCATGACTTGTGAGATTCTTTCACTTCATCAAATAAAGTAATCAACTGGTAAAACCACAATGGTCGGATAGAGCATTGAAAGAGCTTTCATAAAGCCCAAGAACACTCAAATCAGAGTTCGGGAGCCCAAGATATGGCCATTTTAGTGGAGAGTTGTTTTGCTGAAAAATTGTCAGCACAACCGATCGTGAATGACGACCGATCATGAGCACGATCAATCGTGAGAGACGATCAATCGTCAGTGACCGTTTTCTATCCGTTGGAAAACACTTAATGTGCAACGGTCACATTACAACGACTATATTTGATGCACGATAGATCGACGGTGCACGATCAGTCGCCCGTTGTAAGTCCGGATTTCTCTTGTTTTTCTATTTAAACTCCAAAACCTGTTGGGTTTTGGTTGAACACTCTTGTGAGGAGAATCCTAAGGCATTTCTAGAGATCTCACTTAGGTGAATCATTTGAAATCCAATCATCTTGATTGAGATTGAGAGAGAGAGAGAGAGAGAGAGAGAGAGAGAGAGAGAGACCAAATCTAGGATAGAACTTGCAAATCCAAATCCTAGAACCTCCTTCTAAGGATTGTGATTGCGCATACACAAGGCATATCTTCGTCATCATCAACATCACATTGGGAAGGAGATTCAAGAAGTATATCATCTACAAGTAAGCTTACACAAGGCAAGTGCTTCTTAGTGTTGTTTTAATTTTTAAACATCTTGTGAAGTGGACTAAAGCAAGGGCTTGAATCACTATAAAACATAAATGGACAAGGACGTAGACCAGGGTTTGGTCGAACCTTTCAAAATCCTAGGCGATTGGGTGAAATTCTCAATCAATTGGATAGGTGGAAGTCCTATTCTATTCGTGAGGGCGTAATACCCCACATAGTGTATTTGGGATAGCCCAAGGTTGGGTGAGTCCAACAGTGGATAAAGGTTTGTTTAAACCGAACCACTATATATCTTGTGTTATAGGTGATTGATATTGTTGTGTGTTTGTTCAATAATTAGTACACTCTATTGTTCACACAAACACTTTGCATCTTGATTATCTTATTAATCCGCTACTTCATTTGAAAAATATGGACTGTCAAAATGTCATGACTTGTGAGATTCTTTCACTTTATCAAATAAAGTAATCAACTGGTAAAACCACAATGGTCGGATAGAGCATTGAAAGAGCTTTCATAAAGCCCAAGAACACTCAAATCAGAGTTCGGGAGCCCAAGATATGGCCATTTTAGTGGAGAGTTGTTTTGCTGAAAAATTGTCAGCACAACCGATCGTGAATGACGACCGATCATGAGCACGATCAATCGTGAGAGACGATCAATCGTCAGTGACCGTTTTCTATCCGTTGGAAAACACTTAATGTGCAACGGTCACATTACAACGACTATATTTGATGCACGATAGATCGACGGTGCACGATCAGTCGCCCGTTGTAAGTCCGGATTTCTCTTGTTTTTCTATTTAAACTCCAAAACCTGTTGGGTTTTGGTTGAACACTCTTTTGAGAGAATCCTAAGGCATTTCTAGAGATCTCACTTAGGTGAATCATTTGAAATCCAATCATCTTGATTGAGATTGAGAGAGAGAGAGAGAGAGAGAGAGAGAGAGAGAGAGAGAGAGAGAGACCAAATCTAGGATAGAACTTGCAAATCCAAATCCTAGAACCTCCTTCTAAGGATTGTGATTGCGCATACACAAGGCATATCTTCGTCATCATCAACATCACATTGGGAAGGAGATTCAAGAAGTATATCATCTACAAGTAAGCTTACACAAGGCAAGTGCTTCTTAGTGTTGTTTTAATTTTTAAACATCTTGTGAAGTGGACTAAAGCAAGGGCTTGAATCACTATAAAACATAAATGGACAAGGACGTAGACCAGGGTTTGGTCGAACCTTTCAAAATCCTAGGCGATTGGGTGAAATTCTCAATCAATTGGATAGGTGGAAGTCCTATTCTATTCGTGAGGGCGTAATACCCCACATAGTGTATTTGGGATAGCCCAAGGTTGGGTGAGTCCAACAGTGGATGTAGGTTTGTTTAAACCGAACCACTATACATCTTATGTTATAGGTGATTGATATTGTTTGTGTGTTTGTTTAATAATTAGTACACTCTATTGTTCACACAAACACTTTACATCTTGATTATCTTGTTAATCCGCTACTTATAATTTTAATTAATCAAGAATTTTGCAAAGACCATTAAAATTGGTGATTGCCCTATTCCCCCCCTATTGTTCACACAAACACTTTGCATCTTGATTATCTTGTTAATCAGCTACTTATAATTTTAATTAATCAAGAATTGCAAAGACCATTAAAATTGGTGATTGCCCTATTCCCTCCCCCCCCCCCCCCCCCCCCCCTCTCTCTCTGAGGACAATCTTGGACCATGTTCTAACACACCGGGGAACTTTCAATTGGTATCAAACCCTCGTGTTATTCATAAGGATTTAACCATCTGAGTTGATCCGTGCTAGAACATTATTATGGATGCCCGAAAATTTATCCATTATTCTTTATTGTTTGTTTACTCTATCTTGGTGTATGTTATAACAAAAATAGAGAACATATTGGCATTCCTAAAGAGATTATTGAAAATTTGTGTAAAACTTTGGATTGGAAGGTTCCATCATAAATCAATGAGAGAATCATGAAATGTTTCATTTGGTGATGACCACGATGATCACTCTAGTGAAGAAGAAGTTAGTGAAGAGGATCTTGAAGAGGAAGATGACCTCCAAGAATCCTTTAATGCCTTGTACTTAGAGAGTATGAGATTGCCTAAGGACCCCGATAAGGCAAAAATTGAGAATGTCAAACTCTCTAGCCAACTTCAACGTACTAA
Organism: Chimonanthus praecox; assembly: GCA_022113865.1. Lineage (NCBI taxonomy): Eukaryota > Viridiplantae > Streptophyta > Magnoliopsida > Laurales > Calycanthaceae > Chimonanthus > Chimonanthus praecox. Next base: position 38,141,195 of record CM039091.1, read on the forward strand.
TATGGAAAATGATTCTCTCTACAAACGTGAAAAATGCAAATGACGAAATATTGAAATTGAGAGAAAATCAAAAGTTGATTCAAGAAAAGTTGAAAGTTTTTGAAAATGAAAACTTGAAGCTAAATGAAGTTGGAAGATGTATTCACAAGATTTCTCAAGAAAACTCACACAAAGGATTAGAAACAAAATTCATACAAAACTGGATATTCCATAGGCATCCTAGGGTCTCTTTTATAGTTTTCTAGGAGCCAAGATGCATTGGATGTGGAAACCTAGTCATAAGAGCCAAAGCCCTACAATATCTCACATGGGTTAGCACAATGCCATGTCATTGATCCTAATCACCCTTTTATGTTCCTATCCTATCATGACATATCATCATTTAATAGAATATTTTACCACTAAATGCTTTTTTAATTGGAGAATTCTTGGATGCATCAAATTGATCATAATAAGCTAGGATTATGTTCAAGGCATGGTCTTCAATCTCTTGAAGATGTCCTACATCAACAAGGCACAATTTATTTAAGTCTATATGTACAAAGCAAATCATATCTTCTATGATTGATAAAATTGAATCCAAAAATGTTGTGCAATTTGTTACAATGGGTCAAACTATATAACAACATGAATATACCAGAAAGCAAGTTTTCAAACATTTTCAAAACAAGATCTGCTACACATCATATTGTTTTAGTGTTGGAGGACATTGACAAAAATGCACCATGTGAAGCCCTATATGGAGGATAGTGCTAGGAAAATTGTGAATTTTTGGGATCAATATCAACATGTAACAAATTTGTTGAGGGTACATACAAAAGAAAAAAAATTGCCATGACCCGCTACTACAAGGTTTGCAACTCAATTTATTTATCTACTTCCATTTTTGGTGAAAAAGATGCCTTGAGATTAATGGTTGCTTCAGTTGGATGGAGAAACATGCCACAGTGTAAAAAGAGTGAGGGAAAAGAAATGGTTAAACTCTGCAAAGTGATAAATTTTGCGATGGTGGAAAAAAAGTAAGTTAGATTGTTGAACCTTTTGTCAAAATCTTGATAGTAATAGTAGGTCTACAATTGGGTCATTTATATGATGAACTTAATCGTGCAAAAGCATCCATTTTAAGTCCTAATCCAAATCCTGGTAATGAAGATAGATGCATACACAATTTTGAGGATAGTTGATAAGCATTGGGAAGAGAATTTGCTAAGTCTTGTGCATGGCATATTTGAATCCTATGCTGTTGTATGAGAATATTATAAGACCAAATGCAAAACTCATAGCACAACTTGATAAAATTTTCATGAAAATGGAACCACAAGGAAAACTTAAGAGATACAGCTTAAAAGTTGATGCTTTATCATGCTAGGGATCCTAAAATTTTTGTAGTAGTAACGATACTGGAATTGCTAAAAAAAATTCATCCTAGTAAGCTTTTACTCATTTGTTTTCTTAACTTAATTTTGGTGAAGTATTTATATTAATTATATAATGTAAGTATGGAAGTGTATCTAACTTTTTTTATTGCTCGTGACTTGGTGGGAGTTCTATAGAAATTCAATTCCAAATTTACAAACCATTGCAAAAAGATTTAAGTCAACCCTATAATGCATTAGCATGTGAGAGCACTTGGAGAAGTTTTGAAGTAACTTATTCTAGAAAGAAATAGACTCACCATAGAAAAGTTTCTGCAAAAAAGAATTTCCATATGCGGAAGATAGCATGTGTGAAATTATTTAAGGACTCCAACCCCATTTCACTTGATTATATTCATTCATTGAAGTGAAGAAAAGCAACTTGACAATGATGATATTGACAAAGATGATGCACCACTTTCCTTTGAAGAGCTTGAGAGTTTATAAAGTTTTGATATCTTGGACAATTGATTATTTTCATTTGAAACTTTAAATTTGGTTTTGATGGTGAATAATTCTGATTTTTTATGTTATTTTGATATTTGATGACTCGATAATAATATTTTCTAATGAACTCATATCAACTTTGGCATTGGGTGGTATTTTATGGTTCAAGAAATGTTAAATGATGAACCAGTGGTCCCAGGTTCGAGTCCCGTAGTAACCCTATGCCCACAGCTTGCGGGGGGCTACATGCATCCGAAGTTTTATCTAACGCCCCATACTTGGAGAGAGGTGGCGGTATTGGGGTTCTTCGTCCTAAAAAAATGTTAAATGATGAATTATATTTTGTTTTGTTAGACAAAGTATATTTGCAATTTAATGACAAATTTATTAAGGTTATTTCAATTTCAAGTCTCATTTTCATTTATTCATTCTTCACTATATATTTTTGGTATCTTTAAATATTATATTTTTTGCAAGACTTTCCTGATAATCTCACAAAAAACCTCAAAAATTGAGAAATATCCCAATATTATCATTAGCCAATAATATCCCAAGAATAGTATTTGTGAAATTGATCATCAAGATCATCATCATCATCGTCAATAGCCATTATCTCATCTATCTGTTGTTGGTTTTTCAAGTTTTACTTCTCCATTTGGCCCTATCGTAAACCAAAATGTTCATCACATCACACTCTTATCATACCTTTCTTTATCCCTTCCCTCCATGTTATCGATGGCCTACCTTCAACTTGTAAGCTCTCAAATTGAAATACTACGGCCACATTTGGGCATATCTAGTCTTCAACCAAAACAAACAAACAACCTTAAATAAGTTTCCCTCATTTTATAATCTATTGACATTATTTTAAAAGACCTCTTAATATAGTCATCTCTAACTCTATACTTCGAAATTAATATGCTCATCCACCAAAAAATCTGCATCTCTATTGCCCTTTGTTTATTTGCCGTTTCCTCACAGCCCAACACTCTACTTTGTAAAGCATTGTAGGTCTCATGACTGTTTTATAAATTACCCCTTTAGACGATGAGGGACTCTGTCACATAATACTTGACTAGCCAGCGTGCATTTTGACCACTCCACCCCCATACATTGGTTACATTTAAATCGAGCTCTCCCTTACATTCTACCATTGAGCTCAGGTATTTAAATTTATCGTAGTACAACACTATATCATCTACAATTTTGACCAGGTTACTCTCCCTATCTTCTATTCCACCAAAATTACACTCTATCTATCTTTGATCTACTAGAAAGTAGAAATGTAAAGTAAAATTAAGGGGGTTTTTGATATTCAGACCAAATTATAAGATCATCATATAGGAAGGAAATTGCAAAATATGAAGAGAACTAATACTCTGTATATAGGAAGGAAATACTTTTCTAGGAGAAAAACCATTTTTAGAGAGAGAGAGAGAGATGGGTTTAACCAATTTTGGTTAGAAAAATATTTGTTTTCTAGGAAAGCACAGATGCATGCATCAGACTCTACCTAGATGAATGGAAAGATAACTACTTTCCTTCCTAGAAAATAACCGGTTTTAACCAAAATGGAGGAATTCGGTTATTTTCTAAGGAAGTACTTTTCATTTGGAAAATAACAAAAAATGGTTAACGCCCATTTCGGGTTTAATTAAAAATGGTTACTTTCCATGAAATTACTTCTGTTTGCAATCATTCAAATGGAGAATCGAAATATTTTTTTTATGGGCACCTTGGCGATTTTAATCTCGTCCTCAAGCTCGTGGAATCTGTTGTTCAATCTTCCGAACTTGTTTATGTTCTGCTGATCCGCCCAAGTCACCTCCGTTTCCGATCCACCCCCCTTCAAACCAAAGCCCATAAACAAAAGAAAATAAATAATTAAATAAAAATAAATCCATCATAGATACCCAAATTAAATTTCATAATTTCTACAATTTTTTATATGAAGGAAGAGAATGGATCAAACTAGAAGTAAAACACAGAAATTTGTTTCTTCTTTTTTCTTGTTTCATTTGATAGGTTGTATAATGGAGCATTGAGGATTCCTGACCTGCTGCATTTCTTTTGATTTTTCGGACTTTTTGCAGGAGTCCCGCTAGCCTGATCCGACCAAGATTTTCAATTAGAAGAACCTGCAAAACCCTAAAAGAGTTCAGTAAAATTTCGTTCTCTGCTCTCACTGCTCTACTGGCGACGTCGTAGAGAGGATGGATTTGGTGCTGACCATCAGCCCGTACTGCCCGTCTTTTTAAGTGTTTTAATTTTTTTTATAAACTATAATTAATATATTAATTTAACCATAAAATTTATTTTTAAAATATTTTATTTATCTGTATTAAGTAAAAAAAGAATAGCTAAATTTGAATAAAGATTTTAAAAACTATTTAATTTTAGAAACTTTATTTCCAAATTTAATTATTAATTTTTATATTTAAGTAATTTAATAAATGACTCAAAAGATTTAGTTATGAAACTCTTATTAATATATTAGGAAAAGATGTTCTTCCAATATTGAGGTACCTACAGTGAAAATCACAAATATTTTTTTTTTTTAAATTACGTGTGGTAAATCATGGGATAACACGGGTGACCTCACTATTCCTAAACACACTAAAGGGGTCAAAGGAACTCGGACCTGCAAATTTTCACTTCCTAAAAGAGACAATCACTTGAGCTATATGAGTAAAATAACAAATATTTTTACTGAAAGTTAGATGATATATATAAAAAAATAAATGAGTGGATAAGTTTTATATAAACTATCAAATCATGAAAACTTGAACGATTTTATCCTTTAATTTTTAAATTAAAAAATTATTAAATAAATTTTACCTATTAAGATTGAATCTGAATTTAAAAAATATAATACTTTAATCATTTAAATTTGTCAACGAATGAGTCTCACATTGCCTGGAACACATGAGTAAACTATATGCTCGGGCTTATGTTAGTTTTGCTCATTAATATACTATTATGCAGCAATTATGACTTTTGATCCATGCTCGTTTATGTTTATTAAATTTATCATTAGGTAAATAAAGGTAAAAGAAATTGCACGATTTTATCTAAATATGTTAAAATTTGGTGTCAATTTCATCATTAATTTTAACATATTTAAACTGAATGGCCAAATTTGACTTTTGATTCTAAATTTTAATTTATAAAAATTCTACAAATTGAAATAAATTAATTTGGTAGGATCCATTGATTTACCACATGTTACGCAATATTAGAAACATCTTATGTTGTTTTATGAAAATAATATATTATTAAATAGGCATGCTCCTTCACACACACCTTTTAAAGTGTTACTAAATTCTTAAATATCTTGTATATATTAGTCTTTATTTTCCTAATAGAGTAATAGTTATTAAATTATATTCTACTCAAGATAGTCAATCGCTTTAAATTATTATTATTTACAATGGTAATTTCATTCAAAAATAAAACTTTTGGAATAAGATTTTTCTGATAAAATTAATTTTAGGAAAATTCTTTATTTATATTAATCAATTTCGTTATGAATTTGACTAATTTTTTAAAATATCATAATTTTTCTAAAGGAACCAATGCTCATGTAAAAACGTCTAACGTGTGTCTTATGGCTTTTTGTGTTTCTCTGTTTTGCTGTCTATGTTCTATTCTTGACTTGGGTTGTGGGTTTTTGCCTGATTGTATTTTTTTAGGTTTTTTTCTTTTTTTAAAATGAAATTTTAACCTTTTATTAAAAAAATATCAGCCGTCCAATAATTTTTTTATCTTAGGCTCTACGAAAAGTGAGAGAATCGATAAATGTTGGGCTTTGTCAAAATTCTAACAAAACTAGAATGGGCGAAAATAACAGCCAATATTTTTAAAATTTCAGGTTTTGAATTTTTTTTGGAAAATGAAATATTTGGGCCAAAATAGGCTGAATTGTCAATATCATAACCCAAAAATGAAATAGTTATGCGTTTTCTCTCCTTTTCTTTTGAGAATGCTTTAGAAAAAATACAGAGAAATATGAGACAAATAAGAAAAAAATGAAAAGTCTAGTTGATGTATATATTATTTGAAAGTTGATTATTTTTATGGAGTATTAGACTCATAAGAGTCGAAATTTTGATATGTTTTAAAAATTTGAAAAAAAATGTCTTAAAAATTTTAAAAAATAAGAAGACAATTGTTGGAAGACTTGAATTCAATTTATTCTCAACTCTTTCTAGTCACTTCATGTAGGATTACTCCTAATCGACTAAACTATTGTGTGTGGATTAGAAGGTTTGCACGTGGGATTAATCCCACCTCCAATATGGAATAGAGATACCCATATTATAAAAATAAAAAAACAAAAGATAATTTTAGTAATTTAGAAATAGTGTCTCAACAATAGAAAATAATGATATCTTATTCAAAATTATAAAGTTAAAATGATAAGATGAAATTTAAAATTTATCCACCATTACCTTATCATTTTCTACATATCCTACTCAAATAATGTGACCCACTGCAAGTTTTAATGAGTTATTTTTTCTGAATAAGAAAACTTGATGCAACTCATCTTATAGATACATCGTTTGTTTTATTTATAGAATATAACAATAAAAAATATAATATAAAACAAACAAGAACTTCTGTTTTAAGTTTCATTTAATAATTTTTTTACCGTAATAATTTTCATCCCTCAAAGGAATGGTCACAAATTGTGGGGTGCAAATCTCGGCAAGATCGAGATATCGGCCGATATGTAAATATAATTATCTCTCCTCTTTTGTGTTTTTTCTAAAATATCGGTATTTTTTTTTTTTGAATTAAAAAATAAATAAAAATCTAAAAGGAAGCTTTTTTTAAAAAAAATTGAAAACGAAAATATCGGCCCAGATATCAACTCGGGCCCACCACCTTTTTTATTTTTTATTTTTAAAAAAGACCAATATTATGGATATCGGCCGAGAACTATCCAATACGGCCGATACAATACGTATTGACCGATATGAAAAGGGATTGAAAATCCGTATCATATTGAGTGATATGTTTCGTATCGACCAATATTTGCACCTTAGAATAACTAACAACTCTCACAGTAACGAAGGAACGGCAGCGACGGCCAGCAGCAAGTGCCATTGTACACACAGTGCACAGAATGAAGTCATGAACGAAAGAAAGGGGAGTAAAGAGAGAAATAAAAGGCAGATGAGGGTTAAGGGTTCAGAAAGCCTCAGAATTTCTAGGAGAGAGAACAATGAAATAAGAGGAAGAGAATGAAGAAAAATATGGCGAGTGGTAGGGTCCGCTTAGGTGACTTACAGGGCGTTTCGTAAAGAGTTTTAAAAATCTCATCAAGCAATATTTTTGTAAAAAATGAAAATTTTACTAGGCATTAAACTCGGACTACCAAATTAACTTTGTTGGAAACAATACTCCAGAAGAAAATTGAGAGAAATCAGGGTGATTCTAAGTGCGTTTCAAATTGTTCCGTGTTCTACTAATGAAGGGGGGGGAGTGTGTGTGCAAATTTCAAGTCTAATTGTTCAAATCGAAGTTAGAATTAAAAATAAAAGATTTTGCACCTAATTTTCAAAATTTATTTAAATAAATTAAAAATTCAAGAAATTCAATGGATCGTCTGATTCCTAGTGTCGGACTGTCTGATCATGCACAAGCCAAAACTCTAAAAAATGGGTGCTCTCAGGAAAATTGTCCGACAACCTGTCGGATCATCCAACAGTCAATCCAATGATCGGATCATCCGGTGATGCTTTCGGATCGTATGATCACTGCACTTCTCTAAAAAATGTCATATCTTGAGCTTCCGAGGTCCAATTTGGCCAAACTTTAGCTCGTCGATAAACTTACAAGGAGATGTACGCAACCAAACAACCTTTAATCCGAAATTAGGAGTTCATAAACTCCTCAAAATGCGTGATTATGAGTCATGTCATTACAACATTGACAAGAGAAATGCCTTAAATAATGATGACGATGATGAAGGTAAAAGATGAATACTAGCTTTTTTAAATAGAGAACGTATAAAGTTTTATTTCCTTCTAAGCATCCTAATTTTTTGATTTTATACTATAAAATGGAAATAGTAGCGTAGGTTAGTGGCGTATAAAACGGCATAACATGCAAATCTTTTCATTGAGTTGCCTTGTTCCTTGAGTCCAACAATTTGAATAGGTTGTGGCATTTTTTGCCCCCATCTTCTGATTTTGGTGATTGCTTCTTTGGAACAAAAGATGACTCCTTAGTATGTGGCATTTACTACTTTAAAACACTAAAATGTGTTTTTATTTTAAAGTTTCTATTTTGAGAGGCTATTATTTAAATATTAAAGTGGATTATTAATTTTAAAATGGAACATGTGGAAATGACAAACATGTTATTTGTTATGTAAAATCCGAGTCTCATAGATAATTTGTCTTGTGATTTTATATTTTAAAATTTTAATTACTATAAAGTATTGATTTTTATTATGATGATCGGGTTGAATTTTTTTTTTCTTAAATAATATCATTCATGAAGTCATTTATTTTCCAACTAACCATGCAAAACTCATTTTTTGATAAATGTGTAATCTCTCCATTGAAGGTAAATAAATAGTCTAAAATATAAGAAGCTGTGCTTTATTTATACCAACATGCAGTGCTTGGGGGCAGATTGTTTAGTATAAAAATATAAGAAGCTGTGCTTTTGTTATTTATAATAGTCAATTAAACAGTAAAAGATGCATCAAATAAATATAAATTCAAATTAAATCTAAATCAAAATGAAAAACCAACCCACATTTTCTAGATTCACCCTATCATAAGACAACTTAACCAAATCATTTACAAACCTATCCTATACTTTTTTACAAGGCACAAAATGGAGCTCTCTCAGCAGCATGAGTGACAGCCAGGGGTCGAAAATTCAACGGCCGAATTTTTTTCTCCTCAAAATTCTTTTTTTTCTCAGTGACTTTTTTTCTTTTGAAAAAAATTATTTAAAAAAATACGATGGCTGTTTTTTAAAATATATATATATCGGCCGATAAGATAATGACCGGGCCCGCAACCAAATTTTTTTTTCTCTGGCTGATTTTCGCAGTATCAGCTTAGATTTATACCCTTGGTGACAGCTAAGCCAAAGTGGACTAGGCCCATGCTTCTATTCTAAATCCCATTAGCCCAAGAAGGCCTGATCTATTTATGCCTACCAAAATCTATTCTTGAGACATTAGTATAAAAAATTAATCACAAAGATTACTGTTTGTGTCATACTCGATTCAAAATACATCTTGTCTAGTCTGCCACTGTAGAGGGTTCGAGGCTTGAAACCGTTTTATTATTATTATTATTATTATTACCACCTAATCAGTAGCCTGCAAATTGACAGTACCAATATGGACCCATAGTTCATGGGAGATGACAAAGTGGAAGCTCAACAATGCATTCCATTTACTTCCATTCCCCGATATATAGAATTATTGATAAATAAATAATTCTATAAAGAGCGTATGGTGGAAAGAATAGTCTTGAACAAGATATCTAAGAATGCCTTCGATTTTTGCTCTTTTTAATCTCATTGAAAAGGAGGTACTGTTTTCATTTTGAATAAACACCATTCTCATTCTATTTTGAAGGACTCCCCAAATAGACCCTTAATTTTAATGGAGCAAAAGAATTAATAAACAATAATTATTTATTACAATAACAATAATACACAAACAACAATAAAATAGGCCAGCATAATAAGCTAGTAGGATGCACACTCATGAAAGCATATGAGAGGAGGCGACAAATAGATGGATTAACACTAATGGTAATGTAGAATCGACAGGTTATTGTGGGAAAAATGCCAACGTCATGAGGTCGGAAGCTTGCGAGAATATGTGAGAACCATCACGAAATCCTTCGCTGAGATACCCACAGATGCTGCAACCCTTTGTGATGTTGAAGGTGACCACATATCCACCAAGTTGTGCAATGCCAAGGTGGGACGAACTGGCTCACCCCTACAAGTGATCTCTACCTACAAAATAAATCATCCTATAAATCAATCTACATTTACAATAACCATAAATAATATGCAAACATCCATGAATCACATGCAATGCCTACAAATGCACATTTTTTTTATTCATGTGTAATTTGGTATTTATGTATCAACAAATTACACGAGCTACCTAATGAAAAGCCACAATAGTGCACCAATGAAGGACCACTCTCCCTGGGATATGTACAGAGTAAGGTTCCACCGCTTTAACCCGGCATGTGTGCCTCGTGGACTAATCGGGTGAGGCACCTTCGGTCCACCTTCGGTCATCAAAAAAAAATTGCTGTGTGTATGCATCTTTCAGAACCTTTTTATGTCTTGCTCAAAGACAAAATTCCTTGCTCATAGCAAACTAGAAGCTACTTACAGTATGTTATTTCTAATCTATTCTAGAAGCTCTTGCCAACCAAGATACCCAAGCAGGTTATTTGGAAGCAAAGTTTCTAAAGCCTCGAGCTGCCAACTCCTTTAGATCCAATATTGCAATTTAAGCTATTGACATGACAAATATCTTCAAATGCCAAAGAATCATCCTGTACCTGCCAATAGAATCCCCTAAACACTACAATTGCACAATATTTTAATAATCACTAAGGAAAATACTTCCCCATGACCGTCACACCCAAAGAAGGATAGCATTGGCTTCGTACCCACACTAATATCAGGTTTCATACCCTAAGAGAATCTTTACTCCAACTTCTTTGTCATCAACTTTGATGACGAAGAACTCCAAGACGCTCACTTCTCCCCGAGTACGAGGGCATTATGTAAAGCTACCTTCATATCCAATTTTCATTAATTAAAAAAATATCAATCAAAATATGGCTCATCTGCTATGAACGGGTGGTTTGCTGAGCTTTCCCTTGCATAACTTGTGAAAACATAAAGTGCATTGTTAGAGAGAACATTTTGATGTCACCTTTATTGTCTCAAAGCACTACTTCACATTTCAAAGGGGCAAAAGATTGCAAAGAGAACTTCTGACCAAATAATGCCTTCCATGAATCTTTAAGTGATGGAAGCCTTCCATGACCCCATATACTCAATTGTTGCCTTCTAGTTCCTAAGATAAGTCACAAAAATTACTTGGGATTATGCACTCAAGATACTAAACTTTACATTTGCTAACTAAAGAATGACACCATTATATGTATATAAACTCCTAATTTGGTTCAAAGCAGCATCAGGCAGAAAATATAGATTAAAAACAACAAATTCATCAAGGTACATTTCTTGAATGTCTCCAAAGAGACAGTCTAAGATGCACAGCTCAGTTTTTTTGTTGGTTCTTACATCATGAGATGTATTTCGATGTACTCCACTTACGGAACTAGTTTATTTTCATACATTTAATATCAAGCTTCATTTAATGGGGTTGGAGTGATGGCCAAGAACCCACCTCTACAAGTGGGAGGTCTTGAGTTCAATTCCCACTCCCCCAAAGGGCCACTCCCAATAGTTTTACCGGGTGTGTGTGGATAGGGAGGTTTGCACATGCCCCAAGGATTACTCAGGTGCTCTAAGAGGCCTGGACACTTTGGTCTTAAAAAAAGCTTCATTTAATAATGTACATTTGTTTATATATACTACAATTTTCAGGCATATGAATCAAGTGATAAGATAGGCATTAAAGGCCCAAATAGAACTTCCAGTCAACTCGTAGATTCCATAACATAATAAAAATCTGCATTACAGTGTTATAGGAAATTCAATGCTGGATTCTATATCTCCATAGCTTTAATATGCCATAAAACCAGTCAGAAATGTTATGAAAATTTATACAGCCATTCAGTCCTAAAGTGATAATAAACTCATAATCCATGATCCAGGTATAGGGTTCATTGAATAAGAATGATTTCAATTTTTTTCACTTATAATGCAAACAATACATGTTTTCCAACAGAAACGAGAAAGGAAGCAAAAAATGGAGTCAAAGTCATTTAGGATTGGCCACACAGACCACTTTGCACCAAAAAGCTCCAACTTTTTGGGAATGGTACCTGTTCATAGCTGTTCTGTCATATAGGAAACCAAATGGGTCCTTAGCAATGATGAACCTTCATGAGAATATGTTTACACAAAGAACTTGCTTACAAGGACAAGACCCACATACAATGAAGGCAACCCTATCTTAACTTGTGTTTACTCCCATCATTAATTCATTATTGAGATTGACCGAATTTCTTGAAGGAACCCAGAGATTGAGCTAGTGGGAAGGAGCAGGATATACTCCTCAAAGTCCAACCATGGGTGAGACAGGCAAGTATAGAGACAACAGGGGAAGAGACCTCTTAACCTCTCTCATCACTATGCAACATGGTCCTTGCAATTGATGAAAATTGCTTTAGGTTTGAGCACCTCAAATTATGTCTCTGCTTTTTGGTGCCATATGATATCCAAATGCGACAAAGTTGATGTTGTCAGATATATTCTCTCTCCACTGAGCCTAATATACAAGAAAAAAAATGAACCAACTATGGTGCAATGATGAAAATTTAATTGTTGAATTTCTTAATCAAGTTGTTGCCCAATGTATTTCTAAACTTTCCGTTAAGAGTTCAATGAGGACTTAGGCTCTTACTTTGCTTTTTAACTTGAATGGAAAGTCTGGGAGGGAGGGACATGACAGTAACATTAAACAATATTCTGATAATTTCTTTTAAATCATTGATACAAATGGACTTGCTGGTTAAACTTCAGAGATGGAGGTTGGGAACTCACCTCAGCTTCACTTGTAAGGTCAAGTTTCTTGACAAGGTACTTTTGGATGAAAGAAACAGGTAGATTTCCATCTCTACAGCAAGAAAATAGGAAAAGGAAAAGGACACTTAATAAAAAGTAAATTTAAACAACAAAAAAGTCTATAGAAACTAACACATGCTAATCTAAATAAACAACAAAATAGATCTCCACAAACAAACTTTTGAACAACACTATTATTTCATGATAGCCATCTTCACATGGTCAACTATTACTGTCAATTTTCTAGCAAGATCTGGAAATTACACAGAAACAAGACAAAGAGGAGCAAAGATGAACAACAATATCAAAATGGAATTTAGTAAAATGAATTAAATTAAGTGCAGCATGAACCTAAAAGCACTTTTAGGAATATAATTATGGAGACAAAATAATGGAGATAAAAGCTTGTGGAAGCAGCTTATGTTATTAAAATATGTAGTTCAAAGAAATCGATGAGCAGGTTGAAGAAGCTGGCATTACAGCTTCAGCTATTTTGAAGTGGATTACCCAGGTTAATGGACAGTTCCATTTTGGGTAACACCGTCGGAACTTTTGGTGGAGCCCATATTCATGTAATATATTGAGCTCCATACGTTACAACACATGTGGGATCATGGGGATGGGTGGGTTTGAAAGGTTTATACTTGAATATGAGGCCTACCAAGGATCACCTCAATTAGATTAGTGGATTACTTACCCATGCCACATTTTTCATGGAAATTTAGCTTAGGAAGGAGGGAAGAGGGGGGTGTGTGTGCTGAGAGAGAGAGAGAGAGAGGAGGGGGGGGGGGGGGGGGGGGGGGGGGGGGGGGGTGGTGTGGGTGGCGCGGCGCGGGGGGGGAGTGGGGGGCTGGGGGTGGGGAGGTTGGAGAGGGGGAGAGATTATCTGGTCAACTAAAAATGTGATCAAATTAGGAAGTGCTTCGATTCACCAAGGGTAAATGGTTTTTAGGAGAAGGTGGGACTACGTATTGGAATTCACACTTGTGCTTGAAGGATCATTCATAGTTTCATACCTATGTATACATGCATGCAGCTATGTACGCACATACATATGCATGTTTTCAGTATGTCTGTATGATGGTGTTCACCTAAGAAATTCCACACATAAGCCATACATACACAAAAATCAGTGGGCTAGATGGGCCTCAGTACATGAGGATGGTCTGTTTGAAATGTCTACTCTTGGATGTGGGGTCAACCAAAATCCCCTTGATTGACATCTTCTAGTGATAGTTTTCAATGCCCCAAATATCAACAATGGATAAAGGGTCAAAATCATGGTTTCCCTCCCTTTTGGGGTTTGTACTGTATTTTTGGGAGGTTTCCCCATTCTTTGAATGAATAAAATCGCTTTCATTCAAAAAAAAATTATCATGGTTTCAATCCAGCATCTTTGGATGAATTTTTTTAAAGCCTAATGTTGCACTTTTAACCAATGTTTTTAAAAACCTTCCCTGGGAAAAAACTATGAACTGTGACCCTTAAAAACTGTTTCAAAAATTATAAAATATATATTTTTAATTTTTCAAAAAAAAAAATTCGACTAAAAATTTATTTCAACTCATCAATTAAACCTTAATTAATAATTTAATATTATTTAAAATATAATATTCATGGCACGAGTCTAACCGAGTTTGACCACAGTTGAACCTTATTTAACTCAACCTTCTATGAGACGGTTCGGTTCACGGGCCGGTTTTTAAATCATTGCTTTTAACTATGTGGCCCTCATAAACAAAGAGGGTTTTATTCTATTTATGCATCTATTTTATTATAGGCCTCAGTTTGGAAAAATGCACATTGAGTGATGTATCCAGGTGATCATGTACATGTATGTTTGTAAATATATATATATATTGAGCACTTACTTCCAGTTACTTGCAAATGGACTCCACGTGAGGCAACCCAACCCTGAAGCTAACACTAGATATTTGGTCTGAAACCAAGGCTTTTTAACCACTCCCCAACCCAACCAAAGATAATTACCCATTTTGAGGAGCATTGAAAACCATGAACCATACCTAAAGGAGGTTGTTTCTTTATGGACCACCCAAAGAAAAAACCTTCAAATCCACCCATCCTCGTGCATTGGGTTGCACTCAGGTGGAGCAAGTTGCAACTTGTGGCTAGGTTCCCAAGTGACAACACTAGCACAAATGTAGAACTGAAAATGCCAACCCCATATAGATGAGAAAATTGGCTATAATGATGATGATATATAGGGGAAACTGCGGGAGCCCACCTGAGCTAGTGCTAATTCGAAGGGGCCATTGCATGTTTAAGAGGCAAAATGGATAGAGGACTAGTAAATTTTTAACCTGAGGCAACCATCCTGAGTCCCCCCGTCTCAGCTGTTGAGACTTTACAAGTTATCTATGGTTGAGATTTTAATTGACACAACTCAAAACCCTAAGATAGTTAAAGTTCACCCACCCATTATCCATGTGGTCCCCTATACATCTTGCCAAACCCTTGCATTATGCATCACTTAGGTGGGCCACAAAGTTACACTTTTCCATTGTTCCATTTTCCAGGTCAAAATCCCATATATAATACCAGGCAAGAGCAGTTACTGAGATCTCTCTCAAAAAGAGCAGTTATTGAGACAAAAGAAACTCACTTTATCCTTAAGAAACATGAAGAAATTTGTGGCAGTGATGCATCGCCTTCCCTGAAAAAAATGACATCAAATATAAAAGAAAGTTCATTAAAGAGAGGGCAAGTATTCAAGGATATGTAGAATATCGTTAGTCCTTGAGTTCCACATTAGGTCCCATGTATTGTTGGTTGTGGCTATTCTCTAGCACGTTCCATCATCCATAGACCAAGAACATTTTTTTTAAAAACAAAAAATAAATGAAACCTAAACAAATGGGAAGTTCCTTTTCATCCAATAATTGGCCTTTGCTACAATGGATGTTGACAATTTCCATATTTCTTTCCATACTATCTACTTTAACAAAACATTATTCAAATCACTATGCTTGTTCCATCAGGTTGGTCCTTGGATTGTGATTAACCAAAGTAAAAAATCAACAAATAAAAATTTCCATTGCATTCTCAGAGGAACGGGGATACTAAGTTACATAAGGCTTGTAGGTGATTACATGTATCCATGGGATTAGTCTCACTTCCAGTGTGGAGTGGGTACCCATGATATTAGAAAAAATGGAGAAGGGGGAGGGGGGATTCTAAGTTAATCCTTGGTAGGAAATTATATAATTCATCCAAAAAACAAAAGAATGACGTTTTATATGAGTTATTATATGAAACAAGCATCATATGACATTCATTTTAAACTGAATGTAGGGCCCAGCTTTCTAAAATCCAACTTACTCAAAGGCATACCCCTTATTCATGCACATATACCCAACTTCGGGTCTTCGTTCCAGTTAGGAGTGACAAATGATTAATCTTCTACCTCAGTAAATCGGTTTACACCCCAACCACAACCTTGATAAATACTAGATCGATCCACACCCTGGACATGGATTATCATATGGTTGTATGTACACTTCGATGGGTAAATATAACTCTCATAAGGCCGATAATTTGGCCCATAGGCCCATCATCTTGGAGAGTAGTTAGACCCAATAGTCAAGTTGGTCAATCAGTTCCCAATAAGAAACAAATTTCCTATTGTAGAGCAATGGCACATTTTGGGTGCTCCATATTTTAGGGGATCACTTGTCTAATTGTCCTCCAAAAGAGCACCATTCTGTTGAGAGAGAGAGAGAGAGAGAGGTCTTTATGAGTCAGTTGATCCCACAAATATGGTTGTATGTAGGAGCACCCCAAAATGTGCCATTAAAAAAAAAGAAATTGCAAATATGAAACAACTATGTAATACATACAGGTTTTTAGATGCGACCAATGAAAACCAAATCGGACTAATTCTTCTTTCACGTCTATCTCCTTGAGCATCAAGAAGTGCTTGAGCTGAGGTGCTCAGTTGCCTGGAAGCAGCTCCCCTTTTTCGTCGAACTCCATGAAGTCTTTTAGTTTTTGTAGATTCTGAAGACACATGAATAATCCCATTCTTCTCATCTTGGACTCTTGTTCTCTTAACTTGCTCATGATGCTTGGTTTTATGAACATTCACTTCACTATCAAGGTCATGAATTTGCTCCGTTTTAGCAATTGAGCCCCCTTGTATTGTGAACTTAAAAGCCTTTGTTCTATTTGCAGCTTCAACCAGGCAATTCAAGGGCTTCCATAGGTCATCCTTCCCAGGCGGTGCTTGCTCTGAACCATTATTTGTATCTTTACTAGAGATGTTTGATGGCCCACTAGATGGATTCTGCACTAATAAAAATAGTTAATCAAGCAAAGAATAATGTTAAAGCAAATGTAAGGTAATTAAGCTAACACAAATGAGTGGAAATGGTCAGCCCCAGAGGTGACTGGATCCAAGCCAAACTAGAGTCTGGACCTGGTGCCAAGGACTTGAATATTATGACAATGCCAAGACTTAGAACCAAGTATACCAATATAGTTTATAATAGTAATAGGTTATTCAGACTATTACATGGACCACACCCAGATAATCAGTTTAGGACAAGGTATGGATTTTCATATCAGGAACAGACTACAATAGGTTCTAAAGGCCCAAAAAAGATATCCCATCCCACAACTACCCTAATTTTCAACTAGAATAATTTCAATCGCATGAATTTAATAAAAAAAACGAGTGGCCTTTACCTGCTTCTTATTTTGGGAAATCTTATTTAGGGTCTCATGTGAGCTTGAGCTCTCTAGGTGATTGTCAGTAGTATCCTCTTCCCTCTTAATGGGTTCTTCAATAGCAAAACTTGGCCCTCGTAAAGCCTTCCTTGCAACAGCTTTTGTTCTCCTTCCTGTCAAGATTGTTCGGCTCAACACTTGAGGTGTATTGACCACTAGTGAAGAGAGAGACCTCTCTTTTCTTTTAACAGGCACTGAAATAGAAGGCATAACCTCAGGTGCATTAACCTTTCTCCTTTTGAGAGGAAAGATCTTTGCTCTAACTTCCTGTAAACTGTGATCCGGCCTGCAGTTATGTAAATTTGATAATGTGTTACAGTACAAAGATGTCGCAACCAAATTTTCATTTAAAAAAGAAGATAGTAAATAGAAGCCTTTTTTCGCTCAATATCAAAATGGTGTCAAAGTGGGTATCTTAATGACAGAATTGGTCTGCTGGGCCATGACATGATCAATGATATAATATGGTAGTTACAACCATCATTTGAAATTTCAGCTTGTTAGCTAGAATTCACTTTAGTCAGCTTGACAGTCACAAACGGAGTGACTAGTCATGAAAACAAAATCTAATAAAACATAAAAAGTTTCCTCATCCAGATTCATTTAGTCCTGATCCGCCACATTAAGAAAAGAAAAAAGAAAAAAAGAACCATGATCATTGTCAAACCCAATTATTCCATCCATCTGGAGTCACAATGACTGATTGGGACCTGTTCCAGATCTTGGCTTCCAAACTATGATTACAACCTATGACACCGAAATACTTGAAAGTAGGCAATATCACTAAATGTTTCACGTTAAATGATTATGTCTAAAGTCTCTGTCCTAACCATATGCATGACACTAAGTTTCATGGGTATGGGTGAAGGCTGTCAGTCTCAACAAAACAATAATAATAATAATAAAAATAAGAAAAGAAAATAAATGGGGGCATGTCACCGTAATGAAATAAATTTAAAGATAAAACTGATTTTATATGAAAATAATGTGCGAAAATAATACTAATAGAAAATAATGTACTAGTTTTTACTCTAATTAAGTGAAAACTGATTCTATATAAAACTCTCTGCTACTTGACTCTATTGAAGAGTCCTAGGGCCCTCCTCCTTTCCGGTTTGAATTCTGTTGGCTTAAAGGAAAATGGTTTCAAGGAGGTTGTGGCTGGTTGGTGGGCTGATTGCAATCCATCGGGTAGAAAAAGATTTATCGTCTCACAAAAATTGAAGTTCTTGAAGGGTAAGCTGAAAAGTTGGCGAAACTCTTGTTTCGGTCCTCTTTTTAAACCTCTGGCCTCCCTATTTAATGGCATCAACCAGATTGACCTAAGCAAGCAGGCTCCATTTCTGAGGACAATTTCCTTCTTTGGCAAGAACTATAGGAGAAATTCCGAATCAAGAGTATTAAGAGGAGATTAAGTGGAGACATAAGTCCAGGTGGATTAGGGAGGGTGATAAAATTCAAAATTCTTTCATGCCATTGCTTCTGCTCAAAGGTGTGTCAATAGTATCAAACCCATCACCATTAACAACTCTACCATAACAGAGAAGGATATTGTCATCTCTTCCATCTTGGACTATTTCCATAAGTTATACTTTGCAAATCCTTTGGAAAGATTGCCTAGTCAGGTCTTCCTTTTAGCTCCATTTATGCTCTGGAAGCTTCACACCTCGAGAGACCCGTTTTTGAAGACAAAATTAAGGCCACCATTTAGGACTTTAGCGATGATAGAGCCCCTAGTCCGGATAGTTATCCCATTTTTTTCTCAAGGCCTTTTGGGATATCGTCCTTTAATAGAGAATTCCACCAAAGAGGGTGCCTCTCTAAGGAGCTTGGCGCAACCTTCCTTGTCCTTGTTCCCAAGAAGGATGGTGCATCTTGTAATACCCCTAAGTTGTGTGGGCATTGATGGGCTCCTTGAAAGTCGCCAGTGAAGGCGTGAAGGGTCTCATATCGCCAGTTGAGGAGAGTTGGACGTGGGATATAAGTGAGTGTTTCTCCTCCTTCTAGCACAAAGCCTTTTGGGAGTAATCTTGGGTTGGCTCGCCAATGCAAAGCCGTGTCGGGCCCCTATGGGCCCAAAGCGAACAATATTGTGCTGGATGGACAGATCGTTACAAACACAAATCATGGATACAATCATCACAACCCGAGAGTGTATTGATTCCCAACACAAGTCTTGTCAGAGAGGCCTTAGTTGTAAGCTTGACCTAGAAAAAGTTTAGAACATGGTCAATTGGAGTTTCCTACATTTTGTTCTCCCCAGTATGGATTTTAACAGGAAATAGTGTCTCTATGTTGCAGATTGTGTATCTTCTACCCACTTCTCCATGCTCATTAATGGATTGTCTAAAGGTTTCTTCAGGAGTACCTGTGAGATCTAACAAGGGTAGACTTTATCTTCGACTCTTTTCATTATGGTAGCTGAAGCTTTCAGTCTTCCATTTGTCAGAGACAATTGATTTTTCTCTGATTTGAGGATTCAGAATTGGCAAGTCATGTGTTTCATCACCTCTAGTTTGTAGATGATGCCATTATTTTTTGTGAGGCAAATGAGGAAACAATTGGGAATCTACGATCCTCACTAAGATGGTTTCAGTTGTCCTTCCTTCATATTAATTGTCAAAAAAGTGAAATCTTCGACATTAACCTGGAAGGAGATGAGTTGTCTTTCCTGGAAAGGTTTCTAGGATGTGCAACATCTTCTCTCCCCTCCACTTACCTAGGCCTTCCTCTGTGCATTGAGTCTCCTAGTTACTCTCAGTGGGAGCCCATTATTCACAAATTCAGTAAGCGTCTCTCTTCGTGGAGGGGAAAGTAATTTTCCTTTGGTGGAAGAATAACCCTGTAGAACTTCATTTTTTATACGCTGCCTGTTTACTTCCTCCCAACTTTTAAGTGTCCCAATAAGGTTATATGTTCTGTAGAAAAAATTATGAGGGACCTCCTTTAGGGAGACCAGGAGGACCAAAGGAAAGACCACCTTGTTAGTTGGTAGCAAGTTTGTCTGCCTACAGGTGTGGGCAGTCTTGGAGTGCGTCTTATTAAAGAAGTCAATATTGCCATGTTGTCTAAATGGTTATGGAGGATACGTTCTGATGAAGATTCACCTGGAAGCTATTACTTATCTATAAGTATGGTTTGGGTAATTTTGATTGGGACATCAATCCTGCACCCCACAAAGCATTTGGAATGTGGAGAGCCATTAGTGCTTGTGTTGATCCTTAAGCAAGAATTAGGTTCAAAGTTTGGCGTGACAACAAAATCAGGTTTTGGATAGATCTTTGGTGCTGCTCCACCCTACTAGTTACCCGTTTCCCTTCCCTCTACCGCATTTCTCTATCTCCTTCTGGTATCATCTTGGATTTCTTCTCTGTCATCGAAGATCAAAATGAGTAGGACATTTTTTTCCATTGGAATTTGACTGACGATAAAATGAACGACTACTTGAATCTCCTCCAGACTCTAAGCTCCACCCGAATTAGAGAATTGGAGGAGGATTCCCTATTTTGGTGGCCAGACCCATTTGCCAGTTTTTTGGTTAAGTCCTTTTATGTCTGGGATAATCACAGTGATTGCATCCTTTGGTCAACCTTGTTATATGGTCTTCCAAAGTTCCGCCTCGAGCCATTAGCTTTTTTTGGACGGTGGGTTCGGGGAAAATTCTCACTAAAGATAACTTGCGGAAAAGAGGAAGAATATTGGTCAGTGTGCCCCTTTTGTCTTCAAGCTTTAGAGGATGTGGATCATCTCCTCTTACATTGTCCTTTCTCCTCGACAGTTTGGAACTCTGTTTTAAATCATTTTGGATTCCAGTGGACCATGCCTTCTTCGGTTGTCCAACTTTCCTTTGCTTGGGAGGTGGTTAATGTTTCCCCTAAGTTCTCTTCTTGTGGTGTCTTGCCCTTTTCACCATGTGTTGGAGTCTCAGGTGGGAATGTAACAACAAGGCTTTAGGGATATTGTAGAAAGGCCCCAATTCATCAGCAGTTGGATCTTCGCTAAATGTGCGTCTTGGGCTACTTCCCTTGATGACTTCCAGAATGTTCCCATGTCCGAAATACTGCGAGCCTGGAAAAAGTGCATAGGATTGTCAGAATTTTCAGTGTTATTATGAATCCCTTAGTTTCACCTGTCCCGGTTTTCTTTGGGTGCTTTGGAGTGTAAGCTTGTGTTTTTTTTTTTTTTGAGCAGATGTAAGGTTGTTTCTTTCCTCCTCCTTTGTTCTTTGTATTTGTACCCCTCGTACTTTTTTCTTTTAATATAGTAACCATTTTAAAAAAAAATAAGTGAAAAATTGATATTTTAAGGTTTTAAGAGAAGAAAGGTGTTGTAATATTTTATTCATCTAATGCTAAAAAGCACTATAAGAGCCCATGAAGAATGAGTGTGAGTATATGCAAGTGTCTGATAGAGCGTATCACCCATCTTGAAGTGTTCATGCAACTTAGGCATGGAATGTCTGTCATATCTAAGCAATGTCTAGGCACCATAGATACAACCAGCATTCTGCTTGTAGCAACAGCCTAATCTTACATTATGCCTTGCAATGGAAGATCCTTAGGCATTACTCTATTCACTATGGGACCTAATATATATTTATCATCAAAAGGTGACCCATGAATGCATATTTTGTTGGGTTAAGCAAATCTCAACTACTTATATTGTATATTTATCCTGTATGCATGTCAGAAATATCAAAAAATTGAATAGTACATGCAAGGATTGTGACGCATAATATAGTTTCATCTAAGAATTCAGAAGCAAGATTATTAATTTGGATGCAGACATGGGATTGCCAGAACCGTTACTGACGCTAGCGGTATGCAACACAGCAGCATAAATAAGTAAGACATCCTCTTCCTTGAACAAAAGTTATATATATAAACCTCATTTAACAGATAATTATCTGATCTTCTTAAATATTAAAATGTATGGATTCAAATCATCCTCTTCTTGGAATGAAATAAATAAATGTAAACCTTTCACTGAGAAGCAATCAGCTGATCTTCTTAAATATTAAATACATGGATCTTTTCTATACACTGAAGTTGAGAGGTCAAGCATCTGATGTCTTCCAATGGGTACAACACTTAAAAGTTAAAACCCAGGTTCATATAACAGGGAATAGAAACATATTATCTTCACAGGAAAAAAATAAGTTTTTTTGAGTGTCTTAAAATAGGTTTTTATCTGCTTGAGTAACTGCCTCAATTTTTTTTTTTTAAACTTCATATTGTGCTTAAAAATACAGTGCAAAGTCTGGAACAGAGTAAAAGAATCCATAGTAGTCAGAAGTACGTTAACAAACAGAAGAAAGAGGTGACACTAGACAAATGAGACAAAGCAATAACCACCTAAACAGAATATCATATATCCATATCACATGAACCATCTGAAGCCCAAAGAAAAGGAAACAATGACAATTAAGATGGTATGAGTTTAGACAGAATTTTAAACATCACATGGATGCAAGATCAAATATCAAGTGCTCCTTCCTGTTCAACTAGGCATGCAACCCGGTTGGTATATGGCCCACCCTGCTTGACCAACCTGGTAGTGCCATTGGTCAAGTGTGTGAATTTTGGTCATGGGATGGATCATAGATCAGATTCATCACTAAAACCCACCTATGTTATGGTGAAGTTGGGTTCAAGGGAAAAGGATGAAGCCAACTCAATCAAAAAATTATCATCGTCATCATCATGAAAGCCATTTATCCCATGCATTTAGCATTGACACTCATAACTAGATTTGACAAATTCTTTTGTATATGCCAATTGCATAGTTGGTAAGTGGTCACTGTTGCCATATTTAAATATGAGTGCCACATCATATTTAATTATGATGATGGTTGTGAACCACATATATAATATAAGGAAACAGATCCAGTATTATTTTTTTTATCAAAAAACAAACAAGAAAATTGAAAATGGAAGATAAAAATGAGTGGTATCATGGAAAAAAGACCCAAGAGGGACCACAAAGCTGACCTGGACCTGCTAAAGTATCTAGATAACATTGTGGTGAAGGCCTATCAAGTTAATGTACCCAGCTGATTAACTCAGGGCTCATGGCAAGAAGACAAGGACATTTCTTCAGTCATGTACACAGTCAGCTAATCTAGTGGCTGATTTTTTTTGGCAAAACAGGGTGGACAGACATTCTGGTTTTTTTTAGTTTGTGGTAATTATTGTTTGGGGTTCTTGAATTTTTTGGTGTTCAATAATTGGTATATAATTTTTATACTATAATTTTCTGAATTAGTATAAATTTTGGTTAAGTTTTCTAAAAATGGCTTATTATGACGAATCTTATTTTTGATCCATAACTAGAATTACGAAATTGTCATCATCAAATGCATCGATTCCTCATCACTATTGGTTTTACAAGACTTTAATTGATCAAACTGATGTGCATGGTCTCCTTATCCAACAGTCAAGATTATCAAGATTATGAAT
Organism: Chimonanthus praecox; assembly: GCA_022113865.1. Lineage (NCBI taxonomy): Eukaryota > Viridiplantae > Streptophyta > Magnoliopsida > Laurales > Calycanthaceae > Chimonanthus > Chimonanthus praecox. The sequence goes on from CM039091.1 coordinate 38,165,025, forward strand.
CTCAAATCCAAAAATTATGATAATTTTGGCACTTGAGCTTTCAACTTCTGAACTAGTTGATTGACGATGAGATTGATGGATTGGATTACCCGTGGAATCTATGCATGCAGAATCATGGAAGTTCATCATGCCTAAACAAACATGTGTTAGACCTCATGGTAAGGGCTCAAAACATCATCATTTCTCTCTTGTCAAAGGAAACAAACATATATGGGTAAGTAGTTAATGTTTTCTCCAGTATCTTAGAGAACTATGATCCAAATTCCCATATAACTATTTTCCTTGACAGCTAAAGAAGTGAATATCACAGAAAAAGAGCCAATGGGAGGCGACCTTCAGTCCATAATAGCCCAAGAAGATAACTCCAAGGCCATCTGGCCTACAATGGACATGAGATAAGTTCATCAAAATGAACTCTAGCGAGAAATATGTAATTCATATTTCTGAGATTTGATTAATGTTTTGAGGCTTCTATTCATAGATTCAAGGTTCTAAAATTTTGGTCCACCAAATCTACACGTAAAGGGTTGAAAAAGAGATTCGCCCTAATTGCAATCAAACAGTCCCAAAAGTTGATCAAAACCCTACATAGTTATGCCAAGGATTATGTTTAGAAGCACCAAGTATTTCCTAACAGAACTTACAGCACCATCCTGAGACACCATGTCCATATGAATGAGGCACATGGGTAACTGCTTCAGCCCTCTGTTTAAAAACCAAAACTCAATTCGACTCAACAGGTTACTAATCAAATCAAAATAGAAGAATCAAATTGTCCCTGGTCATGTAAGCAAAAACCCTAGTAAAGATTACAAGTTGAAGGCAGTAGGAGAAGGGGGATGCCTTGTAAAGATTTGGATCAATCAGCACTAAGGAAAATATGATTTTTCACAAGGTAGAATGAAAATGCAGTACTTAAAAGTCAAACCTAAATAGATAGGAAAATGGCTAAAGATGATGATGATGGAGAAATTGAAAACCCTTCGCAAGAATATATTAAATAAGAGACAGATAGGAATGCATTATAATAAACCTTCACTGAGTCAGTTGTTATCAAATCTTGACCGAGTCCAGGCTAAGTCAACTGATTACTAGAGCCATTGAATATTTGAGTGTTCATAGCCCGAAAAACTGGGCAAGTCAAACCTCTGCCAAATCAGTCAAATCATTTAAGTTTGCTCAAGACCCTCATGAGGGCCACCATTAATGATATCACAAAAAGTTTCCAGATTTGAAGATTTTAATAATCTATCCCTTGCTTTTCAATGCATTGTTGTTATATTTACTTACCATCCATTTGCAGACACTTAACAAATGATTGGGTTTCCATTATGGAAAATTTTGGAGCATCATCCTTGCATAATGGGAGCTTACCCATCAGATCAAAAGTCTGGGTGGGCTGAACACTGATCCCATTTTGTTCAACTGGCACATTAAGGACCTCCAAGCATAAAAACAATGAGAAAGGAACTTATAACTACACCGTAACAAATCAAAGACAATTACTCGGTCCATGGAAATAATTTGTTAAATCCAAATAAAAGGTCAACCCAAGATTGATGGGAAAAATGACTTAGATGATGACAATGAGGATGACATGACAAATCAAGGACAGCTCCACATGAAATGGATTAGTCACAACCCGAAAAATCATAACAAATAATATAAGTTAGCAAAAAAGAAGACACTAAAGAAATGCAAAAGAACAAAACTCTAGCATATTTTTAATTCAAAGGATAACAAAAGTTGACCTGAGCTTCTCCATTGGAGCACAACCAAGACAAGAGTTGCATATGGGACAGCAATCTATTTCCTCATTGTTGATTTTCTCATATATATAAGTTAGTAAAAAGGAAAAACATCAAAGGAATGCAAAAGAACAGTACTCTAGCATATTTTTAATTCAAAAGGATAACAAAAGTTGACCTGAGCTTCTCCATTGGAACACAACCAAGACCAGTATTGCATATGGGACAGCGATCTATTTCCTCATTGTTGATTTTCTCATATATGCACTTCCTGCAAACTAGTTTAGTTTCAGAGAAAAACCTGTAAGTCATTGCTTATTGTGCATAAGAATCAAGAAATTTCTTGTAGAATCTGAAACCTGAACATTCTGTTGAGTCAAATATGCACAACATTTAAGATTCCCACTTAAAGCAACTAGTCAGTTTAAAAATAAAGAGAAACATGTGAGCTTTTCAACTTAAGCTAACATTGAAGAAAAAGAAGGAAAAAATAAAGGTTGAAAACCACAAAGATATAATACAAATGGTAAAAGAATAATATAACCCGATGCCCATGGCTTGTAGGGGGCTGTGTGCATTTGGAGTTTTACCTAACGCCCTCGTACTCGGGGAGAGGTGGGGGTCTTGGGGTTCTTAATCGTCAAAAAAAATTGTAAAGGAATAATATAATTATTTTTGCTATAAACAACCTCTGGCATCTGTAGATGTACATTGCTCTGAAATGGATGTCTCTAGCAAAGTACACACCCCATACATAATAACAGCTGATGATGAATGGGGAAAAAATGTCATCAACAGGTGCAATTCAGTAATGGACATGGGCCACTTAACTAACAAACCACCCCTCTTGCATATGACATGGGTCTTCTTGGATCTGTCATGTGTAAGATTACGTTGACTGGAAGTTCTCAAGTAAAGCATTTCTATTATCCAATTTAGGACAATCAACATTCAGAGAAACAGTACAAGATCAAATGTTTAGAAACAGCTAATCACTGATAAAGGCAACCTATAAGATGGTCAACCAATTGGCTAGTGTAGGTTTATAAACAGGACATCTAAATCATATTAGTAATGGGGTCGATACCATAATGAAATTTGGTGCAAAAGACCCTTCCTTTCCAAACCCCAACCAAAATATATGTACTCGAGGTGATGCAACTCATTTTACGACTACAAAAATGGGGATTGATTTTTATTTTTTATTTTTATTTCTGTTTTAGATCATACCAAAATTTGTCATAAAAAACAGAGATAAAATGGCATTAACAGTGCAAAGCCTGCATAGCCATTGAAGCAAAGGAAGACCAATTGATTCAATTATTGAGAGTTCCAAATTTCAGTAATCAGCCAAGATCCGTCTTATTGATTCCCTAAGATCACAGATTAAGCTTACAGTACAGAAGCTGTCAAATAAAAGAAAATCGTGAAAGTTCATCACAAATGGTGTATATCCTCCACAATTATATCATAACATTTGTTCCATCTAACTGCATCAATAATTCCATCCTTAATAAGTGACTGGTAGTTGTTATTAAGACAAACTCTCAAGGAACATCCATATACAGGCAAATGTAAAATGGTTTTGCTCCTACAACTCTATCCTGCTTCATTCTCAAGCTTCTCTAATTGAGAGGAATTCATTTGCAGAAATATGTTTTACAATTACTCCAAGCCATTGTGTTGAGGCTGAGCAAAGGAGAGAAGCGTATACATTTTACTGTGAAGAGGAGTACTTATGAACCACTTACTGCAACAAGCAGTATTTTGAGATTACCATTTTTGATAACAGAAGAAACACTCCTCTATGACTAGTCTCAAAATTAAGGAGTACAATATCATCAGCTTGAGGCTTATGATATGAAAAATGATGTTCAATAAGGACATGAAAAAAAAAAAGACAGACGGACAAACAAACACACACACAGAGAAAAAGATATGGAATTAAACAGAAAATTTCAATACTTCTCAGAACCATCCTCTAACTGGTATATAGATTAATTGCAACAGTTTCTAGGACTGAGTTTTACATAATAGAGTATGCTCATGTTCAATTTCGAGCAATTCCACATCAACAAAAGAACAGTCAACAAAGGTGTAAATGATAAACTCCCCTTATTCTGAAGGTCAAGTGACACAATTCATGGATGAAAATAGGTGCAACAAAGTGACAGTTCAGCGTAACATCTCTAAACCACTCAAAGATAGATTCCAAAACTATAAATGTTTCCATACTGTCTTAAAACATACATAGACGCATTTGTAACCTCTTCCTAGACATCCTAATTATCTTGACCTGATAGAATTGTACTATACATAAACCAGTTCAAAAGCCATATGTTACCATTAGTTCCATTTCCCGGAACCATAAATTACACCCACTTTCTTATGGGAGGTAGAGACATACAAACGGAATCTACTAAACCTGATAAAAGACATAAAGATGAAAGACCAAGTCAAATGGCTTTATAGCCTGCCATCTAAGCTTCAATCAGTAAAAACGGAAAGACCCAGATTACAAAAAGACAGAATAAAAATAAGCAATTTTTATTACTAACTAAGCCTCAAATTAGCACAACATGAAAGACCCAGATTGCAGAATCTCAAAATAAATCGGAAACAGCAATTCTGTATCATCTTCTATACTAACGAAACATCAAATCAGCAGCGTACAAAAGACCAAGATTTAAGAACACAAATGGAAGTAAAACAGCTATACTTAATCACCTTCTCACTAATCAAGCATCAAATCAGAAGAAAACGAAAGAGCCAGCTCACAAAAACACAGAATAAAACCAAAAGAAGCAATTATCTCATCATCTTCTTACTGGCAAAAAATATGAAAGACCCGACCCAGATCACGAAGCACGAAATGCAACAAAACAACAATATTCCTCACTGACAGAGCACAGAATAAGCAGAGAGCACGAAAGACCCACATCACAATATTGAGAAAGAAACCGAACTCAGAGCATAAAATAGAGAAATAAGATGGAAGAAATGGTCAAAAGAGGCAGGGACTGACATGAATGAAGGCATTCAGAAATGGTGGTCGCTTCCTTCAAGAGCTTGTTGCAGAGAGGGCATGTCATGCATGCGACCAGAGCCTCCCTCCGCACTCTCACCACCTGCCTCGCAGTCGTTGACGTCGAAGACATCTTCCCCCTCAGCTCAAGTCAGCACGCCGGCATGTGCGGAGCGACCCATTTATACAGGCGCCCGCAAGAAGAGCCAATCTCACCGCTTTGCTAGGCAAGCAGCAGCTCCTGCAATGCAGAGATTCAACGTGGGTTTGTTTGAGAATGCATCTAGCTATATCCATCACACACAAAACGTAAGAATAGAGAAAGGAAAAACAGAGAGATTGATTCATGGTACCTTGATATTGTGATTGATGAAGAGATGGATTGATATTGGGGGTTGGATTGATGGGAAGATGCGACGTGGGTTTTGTACGAATTGGACGAGCTAGTCTTTGGATCGATCTGCTCGACGCTTGAACGTGAGATTCGACGAACGACCACCCACAAAATCACCAAACAGACAAACTCAACAAGTAACTCTCCTCTCTCCCTCTCTTTTTCTCTTTGTTAGCGAAGAAGCAGAGAGAGAAAAAATACACGACGAGGAAGAACAAGGAAGTAAAGAACGTGCAGGCTGAGGTTAACAAGTCTAAGGTGTCTCGCGGGTGCACACAAGTAGTTTTGGGTTGCTTTGTTGTAAGGACGGACTAAGGAGGAAGCAAAAGCCGACTAGTTTTATTTTATTAGGGCAATCTTGTTGTTTTTAGCAAGGACAGTCCTGTTTTAGCAATACTAAGATTTAGAACCTCAAGAGTGCCTCACCCCAACTCCTTTTTCAAATTTAACTGTCTAAACTCTGGAGACCACTTTGGTAAAAAAAAAAATTTATCTAAAAAATTTGTGACCAAATTCAAAATTCTAATGGAATTCAATGCTTGTATTTTGTTTTTTCCCTAGAGAGATGCTCATGGCACTCATGCTTTTTGCATGGGATATTCTTTTATAGATATTTGCTTTGGAAGGTCTAAAAACCAGACTTCTTACCTATTTCATCAACAACATTGAAAAAAGTTTGAATTTTGCACAATAAAGATTGTGATAGTTGAGAATTTGAATTAGGAGATTTAGAGAAAATCTAATTATGTTAAAACCTTTCTATTTTGTAATTGTTAGAGATATAGATGATGAATAGTGGTTGTTGTTAGAGTGAAAAATATATGTGAAGGTTAGAGAGAGTTTTAGTTAAATATTCTGAATCAGAATATGAAAGTCTACTTATGTAGGGTGGCCTCATAGATCATAATCTCCTATTTTTCTTTATATTTTCTTTTAATATATTGTTTGTTAAATATTTATATTAAAATCTCCAATATTCTAAACATTGAAAATTAAATGTTGCCAAGTAAACATTGAAGTTAGAGATACCTTTTCAAGTGCTTGGTCAATCTTAACAATCAACTTTTGAGATTAAAAAACTTTAAATATTTCATAAACAAAATTTTTTTTTTGAGCGGTAAATATTTCATAAACATTGTTCTATATCTGATATAATCATAGGTTGAGTTGGTCATTCAATTTCTAAAAATTATATTATGTTATCGCTTCAAGTACTTAAAAAAACAATGGTTTTTCTCAAATTTGAGTTGAAGTTCAAATTAGGAAATTGATTTGTGCTCTAATACTTTTACTAAAAGAGGGCATTGTGTCTATTTTGTCTCTTATTTTTCAATAACAAATTAAAAAATGAGAAGACAAAAATCTAAAGATCAATTTCTAGCAATAAAATAAAGGACAAAATAGTCTGATTGTGCTATTTTAAGAAGTAAAATAAATTCATTTCAATTTTTTAATAAATATATTCAGCACTTCCCGTTTCTGTACATTTTTTATGACTAAGATGTCGGCCTCTTAGAGCACCGACTAATTATCAGAGTATGTGGAAGCCTCTCTACCCAACTCACAACTTCTACTCCTGAATTAGGTTCTTCACCATCACTCGAACCCCTTTGAATTATCTTTTTTTTTTTACATTTGAAACATGTTTTTATATAAAAAAAAAATCCTATTTGAACGTTTGAAAAATAAAAATAAAAACTGCTAAAATGTGTTACTCTTGTCGGTTTTTAAAGGGACTCCACTTGAATAATCTCCAACCCCATTTGATTCATATTTGTCCATTTCAATGGTTGTATCTGAGTGCTAGGCAACCATCTAATGTGGCATACGTTCCAAACAAAAGTGTCTCAGCATTTTGTTGACCTATCCATTAAAACTGAAGGTAGCTAATCTTATTTTAACTTTGTTTGCCTAAGTTGAAAACGTTGAGTGAATATTTTTGCCTATTCAACCTGTTTTATTAAAGAGTTCCTTAGAAAAAGAAAACAAATGTTTCAAATTTATTAGAAAAGAAATCCTATATTCTAATAAAAAAAATCTTGAGCTTTGATAGAAAATCAAGAAAGGCTCCTTGATTATTGTAATTTGTACTCAATTACTATTTAAATTAAAAATATTATGGGTGTAGCTTAACTGGTTGCCTTCTACCTCACGAAGCAAGAGATTACTAGTTCGAATCCCATGGCCTAACCTTGGTGTGCTTTAGGAGTAGTGAGTTCATCTATGTGGATTTTATTAGGACTATGTCTGAGCTTCCCACATATTAATCCAAAAAAAGTTATTATATAAAAATTATAGAGCTTGCTGAGAGGTCATTACCAATAAGAGAGAGGGGTAAAAAGTACTTATGATTCATTTTGATAAATTTAAAGTCATTAGAAATGGTAGAAAGAGAATTAATTTGGACACGGGTACTTTTTCTAAAGGGACCTCTAATAAGAATGTGAATTTGGCCTGAAAGCCCAAAAGATTGAAGAACCCGATTTGGAAAAAGGTGGGCTTGAGCAAAGATTTTTAGCCTGATTTAAAATAGGGCGAGGCTTGGACCAAAAATGAATCCCAATTATTATTCAGGGGTTCAAATCTAGGCTGATACATCTCATATCGGCCAAGATATCTCGGGTTTTGGACGCCCAAGATATCTCGGCCTTACATTCGAGATCTTGGCCGATACATCTCAGTCTTGGCAGAGATTTTGCCCAAAGAAGAGAGAGAGAAAGAGTAATACCGGCTGAGATATCGGTCGATATTGTGGAACCGAGATATCGGCCGAGATGCCGAGATCTTGGCCCCACCGAATTTGGACCCTGTTATTATTAAGCTGAGCTCGAGCCAGGGGTCAAAAAATCGGCCCTGTCGAGATATTTTCTCTCTCCTCAAATTTTTTTTTTTGAAAATCTCGGTGGCTTTTTTTTTAAAAAAAATCATTTAAAAAAATAAAAAAGGCTATTTTTTTTTTAAAAATATATAAATATCGGCCAATATTCGCCCGTATCGGACAAATAGCGATCGAGATATCGACTGGGCCCGCAACCGATATTTTTTTTTAAAAAAGAAAAGAAAAAGAAATCGATTTTTTTATCTCTGGCCAATACTATGCATATTGGCCGAGACATCTCAATCGTCGAAATCTGAGATATCTCGGCTGATACGCACAGTATCAGCAGAGATTTCGACCCCTGGCTCGAGCTTATGTATGTGTAAGCCCAAAAGCCCGCACCCAACCCAATTATGTAGACATGTTAAAAACTATATATGATGCACATTATACTTGGTCCATATTTTTTATTATTTTTTAAGAGTTATGAAAATTCAACTGGTTAAATTGAAAACACACTTAATTAAATGAAAGCCACTTGATCGTAATGTCAAAATCAACTGGCATCATTTTTCGTATATATGCTGGAGATATTTTACTACTAAATTCACGTGGTTCAATTTTAGTTTTGGGATGAAATTCGTTATACATGTAAGATATTCAGCAATCTTCAATCTATCCAATTGAGTTTTTACTATTTTTGTAATACCCTGACCCAGATTAAGCGTAATTAGCTAAATAAAATCCTCTTAGACCGGTTAATCTCAAATATTACAGTTAGGGCTTTGTGAAAAGCCCATGTGTGGCCCAATTTGAGCTCGAAACTCAGTGATCCAGCTCGTCCATTTGGAGGGGCAAAATGGTAATTTACCACTTATTGTTATTATTTTATTAATTGTGTCATTATGTGATTATTATAGGATGATATTATTCTCCTTAATCAAGGATTCCTATTTCTGATTTTAAAATAATTTTATTTTCAGAAAATAGTATTTAAAACCGCTAGTCAAAACCCCGAAAGGGGGAAATAAATATTTTTAAATGGTATTGGAAATAAGATAATTTTTGAAACAAGTGTTTTATGTGAGACCATTTTAGTATGGTATAGTTTATTATTTCAAACCCCAAAAATGAGGATTTTAAATCATTTTTTTTAACACAAGTTAAATTAAGTAAATAGTGTTAAATTGTGATTTTTTAAAATCTATGGTTTTTAATGAGTTTTAAATCTCCAAATTTTTATGGTGATTAGAGTTTTTAAAACTCAACTTATCTGTCAAGTTGGATTAAAATTTTTCAGTATTAAAAGTATTGTTTTTAGTTAAAAATTGAATTTTTATCGAAAGTGGACCTTTTTGCAAAATCAGAAAATTGGAGAGATTTATCTGCAACCAACGCCCAAACAATGCGGTTACTGTTGGGGACATCGGCAGCAGCTACATGCAGTGGCCCGATGGCCTCCTCCCATTGATCGGATTAACTATATAATGCCCTCTCCTCAGCTGGTTTCAATCCCTCAGTCTCCATCTCTTCTCAGTCTCTCAGCCTCAAACCAGCCAACCACCCTCTTTGCCTCTGTTTTTCTAAGCCTTTTCCTTACCATAAGCTCAAAGAGGAGATTTTCAAAAGTCGGACTTCCAACCCAGGAACTCAAGTGAAGGTAACCACTGTATTCCTCTTTGAATTTCAATCAGTTTAGAATCAAGAAAAAATGAATTTGGCCAAGATTTGAATGAGTAAAACAGATTTGAAGTTTAAGGAAAAATGTGGGATTTCTTGTATCAATATAGTATATTGTTGGTGTTAAAATCCAATGGCCAAATAAGTTTTAAAGCTCCAAACCACTCCCTATGGAAAGAGGACTCACTGAGGAGTCCATCTGACCGGTTGGATGTGAAAACCGAATCCAGAAAATCCACTGTTTTTGGATTCGTATTTCATGGTATTGCTGCCCGTTACTGTCTGCCATTGCAGACAGAGGAGGAAAACGACTCTCTGACGGTCCGAGAGTTATTCTTCGGACGGTCCGAGGGTAACCTCCTTCACACGGTCCGAGAGTGACCTTCGAACGTTCCGAGCTTCAGTTCGAAGTCTCGAAGCGTCCGAGGCTAGCCACTCTCCCTCCTCTGCTCCGGAAGTTCCGAGTTCTGTTCTGAAGGACTGAACCCCTCTCGGACAATCCGAGCTTCACTCGGCATGATCCGAGACACACAGACCCACCGAGACCTGTTTTCTCTGTTTTTCGGTTCGAAAGGATCTTCGGACGATCCGAGACCTGACCTTCGGATGGTCTGAAGACAGACCCAAGTTCCGAAGTCTGTGGACTAGTTTAGGCAGTGGTTCGGATGATTCGAAGCCACAGTACCCGGTTCCGAGGCATGTTCCGAGGATCCCAGTTTTTGGAATGTAAAATTTTGATTGATTGATGATGCATGTGTTTTAATGTGATGTTTATACCCCATTAATAAATAAAAAGTGTACTAACCCTTGTTCTCTTATTATTATAGTGTAAATACTATCGTATTCACTACCAGGCTGACTCTATTGGTCGGGCACCAAGTGACTTCACTTCCAGGCAGATGCTATATCTGTCGGGCACTGAGTGACATCAAGGCCTTACTCAACATGTCAATCTGGTCCTATCCAGAAGACAACCGAGAAGTGACCTGAGTATCTAAACCTAACTCAATAAGTCAATCTGGTCATGCCCAGAAGACAATTGTAATACCCTGTCCCGGATTAAGCGTAGTTTACCTCGTTAATCGTGTTTTAACCGGTTGATCTCAAGGTTTTCAGTCAGGGCTTTGAGGAAAGCCCAAGCGAGGCCCAATCCGAGCTCGTAAGCTCAGTGATCTAGCCCGTTCAGCTGGAGGGGTATTTTGGTAATTTTACCATTTGTTGTGTAAATTTTCATAAATGGTGTGATTTGGTGATTGTCATTGATTGATAATACTCTCCTTATTGAATGATTTGCATTTCTAAGTTTAAAATGAATTTATTTTTCAGAAATTGATATTTAAATATCGCCCGAAAGAGAATTTTAATTATTTAAAATATTTTTGGGAAGGAGTTAAATTTTGAAAATGGTATCTGGTGATAGTCCATTTTAAGAATGATCTAGATATTTCATTTCACTTGAAAATGAGATTTACAAATTGTTTATTTGAACATTTGTTTATTTAAGTAATTATGAGTAAAATATGATTTTTATTTAAATAAATGATTTTAAGTGAGAGATAAATTTTGAAAATTTTATGGTGACCAAGGTTTTCAAAACCCAACCCATCTGTAAGGTTGGATCAGGTTTTTAAGTTTTTAAATTATCACTTTTAGTTTTAAAATCGATTTTCATTAAAATAGGGCCCTTTCTGCAATTTGGAAACTGTTGGAGGGCTGATTTGCAAAACCCAGGATCGGCACTGTAGCAGCATCAGCCGCATGCGTCGCGTGCACTGGCGGCTCAGCCCATATCCCGGCTGATGATGAGATATCCCGGTGTGCCGTCCCATCCCCCGATTTCCGGCTAGAAATCTATAAATCCAAGCCTGAGCTTCAGTCTTCACTCCCAGCATTTCTTCTCTCTCTGCTCTCTGTAATTTCATTTTTCGGCCGACTGTTTTTCAAACCGAAGCTTAAGTGGAAGATTTTCCAAAAACCCGATTTTCAGCCCAAAATCCCGAACCAAGGTATCCATTGCATTCCTCTTTCAATTCTAACCGATTTAGAATCAAGAAAATCAAATTTTGGCCCCGTTTTGATTGAGAAAAACCTGTTTTAATTTTAAAGAACACCATGGGTTTCCTGTACCCGTGAGGATCTACCCTTAAAATCGGATGGCCCTTTAAGCTTCTGAGCTCCAAACCAATCCCTGTGTAAAGAGGACTCCCAGAGGAGTCCATCAGACAAGACCGATGTGAAAAACGAATCCGGAAAGCCCTCCCTTTTTGGAATCGTATTTCACTGTTCATCCGCCGTCACTGTCTGCTGCTGTAGACAGTTGGGGAAGACGACTCTCGGAAGGTCCGAGAGCCGTTCTTCGGAAGGTCCGAACCTTCGGACGGTCTGACCCTCGGACGTTCCGAGCTTCACCCCGAAGCCCAGCACGCCCGAGGCGAACCTGACCTTTCGGAAGAACCGAACCAAGCTCGGAAGGACCGAGCCCAGTTCGGAAGGACTGTCAGCCTTCGGACGTTCCGAGCTTCAACCCGAAGCCCAGACCGCCCGAGGCGAGCCAGATCCCTTTCGGAAGGACCGAGCCAGCTCGGAAGGACCGAGCCAGCCCAGAAGATCCGAACACCTTCGGAAGGTCCGAACCCAGTCTTCGGACGTTCCGAGATCTGTAGACCCACCGAGACTTCTGTTTTATGTTTTTACTAGTTCGGATGGACTTCGAAAGGTCCGAGACCCAGTCTTCGGACGATCCGAAGTCAGGCCCCAAGTTCCGAGGCCAGTGACTCAGTTTAGAGTGGTTCGGATGATCCGAAGCCACTGCACCCAGTTCCGAGGCGATGTTCCGAGGAACACTGTTTTAAAAGATAAAATATTGTTGGAGTATTGTTTTTGTCTAACTCTTGAGTAATATTCGATGTGATTAGTGATAATGATGATTTATACCCCCTTGTTAATTAAAAGTGTGCTAACCCCTTTCCTTTTATTATTTATAGAGTAAATACTATTGTATACGCTTTCAGTCCGACACTAGTCGGGAACTGAGTGATTCACTTTCAGGCCGACACTATAGTCGGGCACTGAGTGACCTCGAGGCCTATTCAAAATGTCAGATCTGGTCCATATCCAGAAGACAACCGAGAAGTGACCCGAGGATCTAGACCTTACTCAATAAGTCAATCTGGTCAATGCCCAGAAGACAATATGAGTTTGGACTGAGCCCCTTATGTTTATTATGTTATTATCTTGTGGATAATTTAAAAAGGACAAAAATCAAGTAGGAGACTCATTTCCATTAATCCTGGATATTTTGTGGGAAAACGTGTGATTTCCAAATACTATGTATGTGTATTTATTTGTTATTTATATTGATTGAGCACTTGTATGTTGTTTGAACAGAGACCGCAAAACCACACGATCACGGTGAGGGAACTTAACTTTGCAGTTAAAATGTAAACAGGTTTGGTTATTGGATATGGATATCGAACAATGAGTGGTTTCAGATTTGATGAACCCACTCATATGTCTGAATGTGACGCACTATGGTAAGAGTGCTTATGATGCTGACCTAGACTTGACGCACTATGGTAAGAGTGCTTATGATGCTGACCTAGACTTGACGCACTATGGTAAGAGTGCTTATGATGCTGGCCTAGACTTGACGCACTATGGTAAAAGTGCTGATGATAATTGTAATATTACGATGTTGATCGTATGAGTGTGTATTACTGCTTCCCCGTGCCTGGACTATTGAATCAATATCAGCCATACGAGAGATGGTTTATGTCTACTGGACCACGGGTGGACTGTGGGGCGTCAGTTGCTGACTTGAGGGTGTCAGTACCGGCTAAGTTTAAGAGCCGGAAATATACTTGCAAGGATGTATTTTGACCGCGTCGGGACTTAATACTATTGTTGTCAATATGGTGCCAAGAGGTTACGGTGGCTGACAGCAGTAATGGAAAGATGATGAAAGGATGAAAATGATGATGAGACTTTACTTGATATTGTGATTCTATTATCAAGCATGAGATGTTATATTACAACTGTTGATTGTATACTCACCTATTGTTTACTTAAACTGCACTGTTATATTTCCTTCACTGGGCTAGTTAGCTCACCCCACTCACCTTTCAGGAGATGAACCCGAGGAGGAGGACCCTCCGTTTGAAACTTAGAGTGAATAAGCTGCGGCGTTGCTTTGGGACTCCCACTGAGGGGAATACCTTTGTATTTGTGTTTTCTAGTTTTGGAACCATATTCCTTGTAAAGTACCGAGTATGGTATTTAGTGGGTGTTAATGTGTTGAACTAGGACTGCTGCATTTCTGTAGCTACTCTGGTGTAATTTTGTAAATGATGAATCAATGGTTGGATTCTATATGTTAATGTTTTGAATAATGATTCAATGTTTGGAATTATGTATTGATGTTTGTATTTTTCTATGTCTATTTTTATGAGGGAAGCATATGGTACATGTTTGAGTTCACTTAACGGGGTACTGAGTAACCACTGGGCCTAACTGTTGATCCGGCCCAGTAAGAATGCTTGTGGTTCAGTTTATCTTCAAAAAAAAAAAATCAGTCGCGTTCTGGGCCCACCGGTCGGGTCGGGGCGTGACAACAATATGAGTTTTGGACTGAGCACTTTATTATTATATATTGTGGATTATTATAACTTAAAATGGTTAGAAACCAAATAGGACGCTCAATTCCATCTATTATGGAGATTTTTGGGAAAACAGTATGGTTTTGAAGTACTACTTATATGTATACATTTGGGCGCTATGTATGTTGACCTTATTAATGATTGTGCACTTGTTTGCTTGTTGAATAGAGACCGCGATACTACACATTTTCAGTGAGGGAACTTAACTTTGCAATAGGTGTAAACATGTTTAATGAGATGAATCTTGAGCAATGAGTGGTTTTAAGTTTTTGAACCCACCCATGTGCCCGGAAATGATGCACTGTTGTAAGAAGTGCTTATGATGCTCATAAATGTTATGATGTTGTTCATATGAGATGTGTAATACTGTTTCCACGTGTCCTTGACTATTGAACCAATATCGGCCATGTGTGTGAGATGGCTTACGTCTACTGGACCAGGGGTGTCGACACTTGCTGACTTGAGGAGTGTCAGTATCGACCATGTGAGGGCTGGAGATGTACCTACAATGATATATTTTGACCGTGTCGGGACTTAATACAATGGTCTCAGCGTAGTATGTAGGCGTTACGTTGGATGACAGAGTAATGGAAAAGATGATGAAAATATGATGAGAATATATATGATGATGAGATTATACTTGATATTGAGAATTTATTATCAATCATGAGATATTACATTGCATTAAGAATTTATTATCAAGCATGAGATATTATATTGCAAATGTTGATTATATTACTAACCTGATGTTTCATTAGACTGCATTGTTACATTTCCTTCACTTGGCTAGTTAGCTCACCCCACTCACCTTTTAGGAGATCAACCCGAGGAGGAGAACCCTCCGTATGAAGCTTAGGATGGATAAGCTACTGCATTGCCTTGGGATTCCCACTGAGGGGAATTCCGTTATCTTTGTTTTTTGGTTCCTTGAACTTTTTGTTTATGTAAAGTATCGTGTGTGGTACTTAATTTGCATTGATGTGATGTATTGAACTACCATGCGTTCCGTAGTTACTCTGATGATGTTGTAATAAAAATTCATTGTTGGAATTATGTGTTTATGTTGGTGTTTCTTTTGGGTAGACTTATGATATATGTTTGAGGCCACATGTTGGGATCATGTGTGACCTTTAGGCCTAATCGTTGATCCGGCCCAGTTAGAATTCTTAAGTTTAGTTTTTTAAAAAAAAAAAATTCAGTCGCGTTCAGGGCCCATTTTTTAGGTCCGAGCGTGACAATTCTATAAAAAAAATAGAAATAGAAAAAAATCATACATAATTTGAACTTATTAACAAATATATACTTTTTAATGATTGTTTTATAATTTAATAATTGAAAATTAAATAATAATTAAAACTCGTACATCATAGAAAAAAAATTTAATTAGTATTTTTAGTTAAATATTTCATGCAAAATTACTTACGTTCAGTTTTATATATTTGTTTTTGATGACCAATGTGTCCAGTGATTTCACTTGTATTTGGACATGGGACATTTTTACTTGACTAATCCTTTGAGCATGTGCAAGCCTCTCAATCTACACACACTGAGTAATCAACTATGGGAAGTGACTCAGAGAGGTGTTGAGCGTGAATCGAACTCAAGAGCTCCCATCATGAGGGGAGCTTCTTGACCGTCAGGCCAACCCCCTTTTGGGGTTTTTTAGGTCTATATTTAGCCTCGAGCATTAATCATGTTGATCGGGTTTAATGGGCTAGACCTGGGCTCGATCATTTCACTTGGTAATTGGGATCGGCTAGGGCTTAAGCTTTTCACATGATAACTAGGGTGGATAAATCGGCTGAACCGAGATTTCGAATGAGATTTTTCTCTCTCTTCAATTATTTTTTTTGAAATCTCAATGGCCTTTTTTTTTTGAAAAATTATTTTTAAAAAAAATTGAAAAATGCTGTTTTTTAAAAAAATTTGAGAAATATAAATATCGGCCAATTTCTATGCCGATATTCGTCCGATATGGGCAACTATCGGCCGAGATATCCGTCCAGGCCCACAATCGATATTTATTTATTTTAATTTTTTAAAAAAAAGTAAATCACATGTATTTGAACAGGGGACATTTTAACCGACTAATTCTTTGGGCATATGCAAGCCTCCCAATCTACACACACCGAGTAATAAACTATGGGAAGTGATTCAGAGGGTGTTGAGCGTGAATCGAACTCAAAAGCTCCCTTCATGAGGGGAGATTCTTGACCGTCAAGCCAACCCCCTTTTGGGGTTTTTCAGGCCTATATTCGGGCTCGAGCATTAATCATGTTGATCAGGTTTATTGGGCTAGACCTGGGCTCGGTCATTTCACTTGGTAATTGGGCTCATCTAGGGTTTAAGCTTTTCACTTGATAACAAGGGTAGAAAAATCAGCTGATCCGAGATTTCAGATGAGATTTTTCTCTCTTCAATTTTTTTTTTTTTAAATCTCAGTGGCTTTTTTTGTGGAAAAATATATTTATAAAAGATCGAAAAATGTTGTTTTAAAAAAAAATTGAGAAATATAAATATCGGCCGATATTCGTCCGGTATGGGCAAATATCAACCGAGATATCGGTCTTGGCCCATAACCGATATTTATTTTTTATTTATTTAAAAAAAAAAATCACTTGTATTTGAACAGGGGAGACATTTCAACCCAACTAATCCTTGGGGTATGTGTAATCCTCCCAATCTACACACACCGAGTAATCAACTATGGGAAATGACTCAGAGGGGTGTTGAGCGTGAATCGAACTCAAGAGCTCCCTTCATGAGGGGAGCTTCTTGACCGTCAGGCCAACCCCCTTTTGCGATTTTTCAGGCCTACATTCGGGCTCAGGCATTAATCATGTTGATCAGGTTTATTGGGCTAGACCTGGGCTTGGTCATTTCACTTAGTAATTGGGCTCGGCTAAGGCTTCAGCTTTTCACTTGATAACAATAGTAGAAAAATCGGCTGAACTGAGATTTCGGATGAGATTTTTCTCTCTTCAATTTTTTTTTTTTTTAAATCTCGGTGGCTTTTTTTGTGAAAAAATATATTTATAAAAGATCGAAAAATGTTGTTTTAAAAAAAAATTGAGAAATATAAATATCGGCCGATATTCGTCCGGTATGGGCAAATATCAGCCGAGATATCGGTCTTGGCCCATAACCGATATTTATTTTTTATTTATTTAAAAAAAAAATCACTTGTATTTGAACAGGGGAGACATTTCAACCCAACTAATCCTTGGGCATGTGTAATCCTCCCAATCTACACACACCGAGTAATCAACTATGGGAAATGACTCAGAGGGGTGTTGAGCGTGAATCGAACTCAAGAGCTCCCTTCATGAGGGGAGCTTCTTGACCGTCAGGCCAACCCCCTTTTGCGATTTTTCAGGCCTACATTCGGGCTCAGGCATTAATCATGTTGATCAGGTTTATTGGGCTAGACCTGGGCTTGGTCATTTCACTTAGTAATTGGGCTCGGCTAAGGCTTCAGCTTTTCACTTGATAACAATAGTAGAAAAATCGGCTGAACTGAGATTTCGGATGAGATTTTTCTCTCTTCAATTTTTTTTTTTTTTAAATCTCGGTGGCTTTTTTTGTGAAAAAATATATTTATAAAAGATCGAAAAATGTTGTTTTAAAAAAAAATTGAGAAATATAAATATCGGCCGATATTCGTCCGGTATGGGCAAATATCAGCCGAGATATCGGTCTTGGCCCATAACCGATATTTATTTTTTATTTATTTAAAAAAAAAATCACTTGTATTTGAACAGGGGAGACATTTCAACCCAACTAATCCTTGGGGCATGTGTAATCCTCCCGATCTACACACACCGAGTAATCAACTATGGGAAATGACTCAGAGGGGTGTTGAGCGTGAATCGAACTCAAGAGCTCCCTTCATGAGGGGAGATTCTTGACCGTTAGGCCAACCCCCTTTTGGGGTTTTTCAGGCCTACATTCGGGCTCAGGCATTAATCATGTTGATCAGGTTTATTGGGCTAGACCTGGGCTTGGTCATTTCACTTAGTAATTGGGCTCGGCTAAGGCTTCAACTTTTCACTTGATAACAATAGTAGAAAAATCGGCTGAACTGAGATTTCGGATGAGATTTTTCTCTCTTCAATTTTTTTTTTTTTTTAAATCTCGGTGGCTTTTTTTGTGAAAAAATATATTTATAAAAGATCGAAAAATGTTGTTTTAAAAAAAAATTGAGAAATATAAATATCGGCCGATATTCGTCCGGTATGGGCAAATATCAGCCGAGATATCGGTCTTGGCCCATAACCGATATTTATTTTTTATTTATTTAAAAAAAAATCGCTTGTATTTGAACAGGGGAGACATTTCAACCCAACTAATCCTTGGGGCATGTGTAATCCTCCCAATCTACACACACCGAGTAATCAACTATGGGAAATGACTCAGAGGGGTGTTGAGCGTGAATCGAACTCAAGAGCTCCCTTCATGAGGGGAGCTTCTTGACCGTCAGGCCAACCCCCTTTTGCGATTTTTCAGGCCTACATTCGGGCTCAGGCATTAATCATGTTGATCAGGTTTATTGGGCTAGACCTGAGCTTGGTCATTTCACTTGGTAATTGGGCTCGGCTAAGGCTTCAGCTTTTCACTTGATAACAATGGTAGAAAAATCGACTGAACTGAGATTTCGGATGAGATTTTTCTCTCTTCAATTTTTTTTTGTTGAAATCTCAGTGGCTTTTTTTTTTTTTGAAAAATTATTTTAAAAAATCGAAAAATTGTTGTTTTTAAAAAAAATTGAGAAATATAAATACCGGCCGATATCTAGGCCGATATTCATCCGATATAGGATAATATCGGCCGAGATATCGGTCCGAGCCCACAACCAATATTTATTTTTTATTTAAAAAAAAAAAAGAAAATCACCTGTATTTGAACAGGAAACATTTTAACTCGACTAATCTTTGGGACATGTGCAAGCCTCCCAATCTACACACACCGAGTAATCAACTATGGGAATCGAACTCAAGAGCTCCCTTCATGAGGGGAGCTTCTTGACCGTCAGGCCAACCCCCTTTTGGGGTTTTTTAGGTCTATATTCACGAAAAATTGTTGTTTTTTAAAAAAAATTGAGAAATATAAATACCGGCCGATATCTAGGCCGATATTCATCCGATATAGGATAATATCGGCCGAGATATCGGTCCGAGCCCACAACTAATATTTATTTTTTATTTTAAAAAAAAAAAAAAGAAAATCACCTGTATTTGAACAGGAAACATTTTAACCCGACTAATCTTTGGGACATGTGCAAGCCTCCCAATCTACACACACCGAGTAATCAACTATGGAATCGAACTCAAGAGCTCCCTTCATGAGGGGAGCTTCCTGACCGTCAGGCCAACCCCCTTTTGGGGTTTTTTAGGTCTATATTCAGTCTCGGGCATTAATCATGTTGATCGGGTTTATTGGGCTAGTCCTGGGCTCGGTCATTTCACTTGGTAATTGGGATCGGCTAGGGCTTAAAAGCTTTTCACATGATAACAAGGGTGGATAAATCGGCTGAACCGAGATTTCGGATGAGATTTTTCTCTCTCTTCAATTATTTTTTTTGAAATCTCGGTGGCCTTTTTTTTTAAAAAAATTATTTTTTTAAAAAATTGAAAAATGCTGCTTTTTAAAAAAAAATTGAGAAATATAAATATCGGCCGATTTCTAGGCCGATATTCATCTGATATGGCAACTATCTGCTGAGATATTGGTCCAGCCCCACAATCGATATTTATTTATTTTTTTTAAAAGTAAATCACCTGTATTTGAACAGGGGACATTTGAACCCGACTAATCCTTTGGTCATGTGCAAGCCTCTCAATCTACACGCACCGAGTAATCAACTATGGGAAATGACTCGGAGGGGTGTTGAGTGTGAATCAAAATCAAGAGCTCCCTTCATAAGGGGAGATTCTTGATCGTGAGGCCAACCCCCTTTTGGGGTTTTTAAGGCCTATATTCAGGCTCAGGCATTAATCATGTTGATCGGGTTATTAGGCTAGACCTGGGCTCAGTCATTTCACTTGGTAATTGGGCTCGTCTAGGGCTTAAGCTTTTCACTTGATAACAAGGATAGAAAAATTGGCTTAACCGAGATTTCGGATGAGATTTTCTCTCTCTTCAAATTGTTTGTTTGAAATCTTCGTGGCTTTTTTTTTTTGAAAAATTATTTAAAAAAAAATCAAAAAATGTTGTTTTTAAAAAAAATTAGAAATATAAATATCGGCCGATATTCGTCCGATTTGGACAAATATAGGCCGAGATATCCGTCCGGGCCCACCACCAATATTTATTTTATTCTTATTTTTTTTTAAAAGAAAATCAGCCGAGATTTTGGCCATATCGGCCTACTGCTTTTTCCTTTGAACAATATCTATCGTATCGGCCGATATTTAAACCTATGATTGATAATTGAATTTGGACTTGACATAACTTAAGCCTCACCTGTTCTCATCCCTAATCTTTGGGTTGTAAAAGATGGGATTTCTCCATTTTGCCCTTTCACCTTTGAATTCATTAACAAAATAAGAAATTTACCTGTATTTTACATCATTTACTCCTTCCTATTAGTAAAAGTACTGTTGTGGAAAGGGCACAATCCCTTTATTCAATGCTCTTTTCGATATTGACTTGCGTAACTAAGAAAAGAAAAAAGGGAAAAAAATTAAGTTATTGCATTACTCAAGATTTGTGGAAATTTCTCCTATAAAAAATATATCTTTTATTTTTAGTACATATGTCACTCTTTCTTTAATTTTGTGAATACATTATTTTTACTTTTCTTTGTACAAATAAACTGTCAATTGACATAATATTTATTTTATATTAATATTAAAATTTTAATTAATCAATATATAATCAAACTTTTAAATAGATATTTGTTAATTAATTTAATCATAAAATAAATTAATAAATAATTCTATAATATATTGTACACATATCATAACCCTTGTAGCAAGTGTCCAATTCACCCTAATTTAACCAGAAAAGCAAAATCATGACGAGTGATTTTCCAGTTTTGTCCACAATAATGACATTTGGCGATTTTAGTCTACTTCAAGTTCCAATCTAATCTACTGAATCATTGCTAAATTAGAGGCATGGCAGGTGGTGATTTGCACGAAACTGTCAATATTCGGAATTGTTTAAAACTGAAATGATTTAGAAAATTAGTCTTATTTAACTTAATTTAAATAAATAAGATTTTAAGTTAAATGAATTTATGGGTTTTTTTTTAATTTCTTTTATTTATTCTAAAAACTCGACCGAAATCGAGTTTTGAGATATTGAACACTGGGTGATGATGACAAGTGAAGTGGGCAAAGTAGGGATAACAAAGATGACAAAGACTCTTACTAGTAATCTATTTTTCTCATTATTATCACTAAAATCTGGTATCATTATAATAATATTATTTTTTTCAAAAAATTTAAATGATAACCAACGGTAATTTAATTTTAATTTTTTGATAATGAATGACATTTTATGACTCAAAAATTGTTAGACGATCAATTATATTCTGCTGTGCTAGATTTTTACTAAAGAAATTTATTGTTTATATTATATTTGTAGATCATAAATTTATTAATGGCTATTTTCATTTCGATTTTATTTTTATTTATATATTTCTTATTATATATGATTTTATCAATTTAATATTATTTTTCTATAGAATTTTTCGAATATTTTTTAGTAAAAAAATTAAAAATTTTAAGTATTTTATATTATTAATAGTCAATAACATTGAAATATGATATTTGTGAGACTGATAAAAGAGGAATGTTTCGACGTTCAGAGAAAAGAAAGAAGAGAAAAGTAACTGAGCTGAGACGCAATGGCCTTGTAATAAATGTGGTCCTTGTCATGCATTCCGGACAACCGCGGAAATTATTTTATCAAAGTGATGGTAACGTGTGAAGTTGACTCGGTCAATTGACTCGAGATTTACAAAAAAAATGAATTTTTTTAGTTCTCAATTACTAAAATAGTTAAAACATAAATGGCAATGTTCTCAAAGAAAAATAAATTTTATAAGCAATAACTTAAATATAACAATTTGTATCCAAGTACATTAAAACCTCTTTAATATATTACTCTCTAAAGTAATAACTTATCTAAAGTATATCGGCAGTCACTCTAAATCTCGGACCTATATAAAATGTAATAAACTTCTCTAACTCAATACTCAATACATTCAGAATACAAAATGTATTATGACTCTAGTTCCAAACATTTTGTAAAGTAATATTTCATATATTCAGAATACAAAATTATTGTAAAAGTGATTGAGGACCTCAAAAACTGAATCATTTAAACTTTGAAAAAATAATTTGAGATAGACTTCTTAATAAACTTTCTCGTTCTGTTAATGCCGATCTTGTCTTTCATCTGTTAAAGTGAGGAAAAGAAATAAATTTTTGTGTTAGACTGCTGGATTCAGAAGTTTTCCAATGATTGTACTAGTCGTAGTGCTTTAGCTAGGATCAAAGAAGGACTTTTTTTTCCTTGTATTTTAATTTCAGTTGAAAAATGCCTTTTAAAAAGGGTGAGAGTCGATTAACATAAAGAGTTATTGTTAGAAAAGAATGTTATATTAATTTGTTAGATTCCTCTAATGTAATATCTGCACTTTGATACCAACCGTATTAAATTAGAGAGGTTTTATTGTCAAAAAATTTCAATTATAATAAAGATTTGTGGATTACTCTATTTACCAACTTATAATGATACATGGTACAATTGGTATTTTTCATTTTGATCCACTTAGACCATTGTGGGTTTTTAAATATCTAGTTCATTTCTGTTGGCATTTTAAGAATAGATTAACTTTTAAAGTTGTAATTTAGTCATTCCATTTTTATACAAAAGGATATAAGCTTTCCACCACCTCAATTAAATGATAATATGTGCAAAAAGAAAGAGCAAGAGAGCCTTAATTTTATGAGTCATTGTGGAGGAGATTATTAAGATTTATTGTTTACTCCATACATAAGTTAAAAGGATGAGAAGAGTGCCCCTTTTTGTAAAACTAGAAAGAACTTATTAAAAACTTAATGGTTCCATTGATTCGATTGTACCATTTTTAGTTATATAGTGAATTGTTATGATTTGATTCTTCTTATCAATTGTCAACTCATTCTATTTATTAAATAGATTTAATCAATTTTACTAGTCTTAAATTAGTTTACCACTCTATGACTAATCTTAAATAGGTTGGCCCAAGTCAATTCATTAAATAGATTTGTTCAACCTAAGGGAGTGTTTGGCAACTTCCAAATTTTGAGCCTGAAAGAAGATTTAGTTAAATTAAAATATTGTTGATTTGTAAAACCTCACAAATTAAAAGTATAAAATGTTATGCTTTTGATGTAAATAAAAAATATTTATATCAAGTAGAAAAATAAAATAAAATTCAAGGACACAAAAGTTTGAGGGTTAAAAAGCTAACAGTGATCAAAAGAGCTTAAAAAATATGACATGACTCATCTTGTTGATATTATTTTCGATGGCTCTAACATTAAAGCATGAACTTTCTATCCAAGCTACTTTGTAGGTATAACATGTTTGTAAAATGCGGAAAAGGTTAAGAATTAAGTAAATAATTAAAATATTAAAATTTGAAAACTTTATAAAATATGCTTTGATTCATCCACTCGAAGTGATATTCGATAAAACCCATATCAAGCATAGCCCTTTCAATCAAGATGATATTTTTTTTAGGCACCATATTTGGACCAATCTTGGTCTCCACATAATCTGCCCATTTAACCATTCATTTACATCTAAACATATCTAAATATCGAATGAAATGTAATCCCAAATGATATTGTAGCGACCTAATCCGAACATAAAGCTTAGGGTCCAACTCAGCAAGAAATTGTCCGCTCTGGGCCTCGCACACACACGAGCCCGCACGGTTTTTCTTTTGGGCCCGGGCCCACATGGCCCTGCCTAAAACGCGTCTTATGAGTTTATGGTGGGCTGGCCTCTTATACACCCCATTCCACTCTCCTCCTTAACCAATGTGGGACTCCCCACATCGGTTGGGCAGGGTATCACAATCACCCCCCATAAGGCCTCGAGCCGCCCCCGGCTCGACCCGGCCCAGTTCCACAACACTAGGGAAGGGGGAAGGCCCACACAGTTCGAGTGTAGAACTGATGCTCTGATATCATTTTTAACGACCCAACCCGAACACAAAGCTTAAAGTTCAACTTAGCAATAAATTGTCTGCTCTGGGTCTCGCACATGCAAACCAGCACGGTTTTTCTTTTGGGCCCGGGCCCACGTGTCCCAGCCCAAAATGAGTCTTACGAGTTTATGATGGGCTGGCCTCTTATACACCCCATTCCACTCTCCTCCTTAACCGACGTGGGACTCCCCACATCGGTTGGGCAGGGTATCACATATATAATATAGCCCACAAAGTCTAAAGATTCCATAATCTCAAAGCATCAACAATTGCATGGTTTAAGGCACATAGCTCATAAATACATAACCATGTTAGAATAAAATATCAAAATAACAAGTATCTAATATGTAGATGCGTGGGAATCTCCACTATGCAGACTAAGCTCGTTCAAGTGGTCCTTCGGACTCGGCAGGTGTAATATTACCTGAAATTGTAAGGATGGGCACATGCAAGCCCAGTGAGGAAATAAATGCATGCTAAAGACTCACGCACCCACATGAATATGTATGAAATGACATATAATAATGCTATGCAAAAAGTTATGTCGTTTTGCCGTGCTAACCCGTGCACCCAACCAATACGTAACGTGGCAATTCAATTATCATTAACCCTGGCAAGCTCAAGCTTAGGACCCCCGACTTACTACGCGAATGAGACACGCTTGGAGTGCACGAAAGTATCTCGCCTTGCACGTCCCTCGCTATTAGGAGATAAGAGTATTGCCCATAGGCGTTCAGACTATGACTTACCCGACGAGTACAAAACCCTTGGTGCATAAGAGTACATCGCCATGCGTGTCTTGCATGTCTGGCATGCATATATGTAAATTTGTGAGTGACATCGCCCTCGTGTCAGGACACGTGAGGGACATGCTTCTCTACGGTAGCTATGACTGAGTCACCGTAATGTTTGCCATTGTTCCTGTATGGTCGTAACAAGGTCCCTATGGCCTTATTGTCACTCTAACCTCCTCTATGGAGTTAAACATCAACACTAGTGGGTTCAAGTGGGGGAGGTATTTCTCTTATCTCTACTCCTCATACATATACCCAACCTTAGTGTCTCTACATCACCATGTCCAGCATGTACATCCACCTAGCCCACCAAATGTTGATCTGCCCTAAGCCCAACGTGAGTGAATAATATGTGTAGAGTGCTAACGTGAATGTAAGAGGCATGCAGTTAGACAAATATCACAATATCTAGAAGATGGCATGCATAGCAATTCCATATAATTTCATACATTCATTTCAAGTTCCAATTTGGGTTGGCATCGGAGAGTGGGCCTCATTATTGCCTCAAGGAAATCAAATATAGCTTGCCTTTGCATCTACAATGCATTCCTTGTAATTCTAATTCATGCAAGCCCATCCTATGGAGGCTAATTACACTTGGCCCCACTACTCCCATCACTTATTATCCAAACCCAATATCTATATTTCATTTGCATTTTCTTGACCATCTAAAGGTATAGTTTATCAATCATCACATGGTAGTCCACAATGTATCATACATCAAAAGTATAAGACTTCAATGAATTACATAATCTCTCATTACAAGCATGACATGTAACAAAAATCCATCATGTTCTAATGCTTATTATCAATTCAAGAATTCCAACATTACATATTATCATCAAAACATCCAATTAAGGTGTGCAGCGTTCCTCACCTTGGATTCTATGTTGTTCCAGGTTGGTCATCGGGTCATCTGGCTCCAGAATCGGGGATATTAGGCTCTAATCACGTGCAAGAACATATAAAACAAATATATTCTTTGATTAGACTAAATACAAGCTCAATTACAAAAGCCCCAAATTTCTACCTAAGGTTTGACTCCAATCTAGGTCAACCAAGCTCAACCTAAGAGAAGCCCCTCAAATTAACCACACTCCCAGCTCTAAATTAAAAAATATACCATTTCCCCCCAATTATCCACCTTTTATTAGGTTCTCAAATCCAAATCCAACTCAAACCTACCCTCATGCAAAGCTCCATTTTCGAAATCCCTACTTCTCTCCATGAAATCTTTTCCATTCTAGGGCCAAATGGCCATCCCAACTTCATACCATAGAAACCCACCTAAAACTAATCAATAAAAAAGACATGGGAGGTGTTTGGATGAAGGGATTACCTTGGGGAGGAGAAAATCCGTGTAGAATGGTGCTTGAAATGATATCTTCTTGAATCTCTCACATGCAATGGGAGTTTTGAAGGGAAAAAGGGAGGAAAAAAAAGCTAGGGTTTGGTTCGAAAGGTCTCTCATGGAGCTGGGGAGGAGAAAGAAGAAAGAAATGCGTTTTGGGCATTAAACGGGATTTAAATACCCAATGTTTAAGTTACGTGTCGATCGCATTGATGCCACTGTTGGTAGCACCGACAACGTGTAGAACCCTCTATACACTGCTCTCTGTCGGTCTCACCTACAGAGACCAAGTTCTCTAGTCTGCCAAATGCTCACAATTCTGCTCTCGGTTGGTCGCACCGACGGTCAGTGTCCGTCGAACCAACAAAGGCCTCAATTTCTAGTTTACCCCCTGCTCAAAGCCCAGTCAAAGGTCCGTTCACTAAATGTCTGACCGCTAGTGCTGGTCAGTCTCATCGACAGTTACACCACTTATTCCATTTTTCTTATTTTCCACTAGGATTTATTCACTTTGGTCTTTTGGGGACACGTGTGCCCAGGTGAGACTCTCGAGGGACCTTCAAACACCTTGCACACGTGCAAACTAAAACAATTTTATTAAACTTAAAGAAATTTAACTGTCGGACCGCTACAAAAATAACCTAAAGGATTGAAAAGTATGACTTGATCAATTCAGTGAATGTAAATTTTGAAACAAAAATAACTTAAAAAAGGACAAAATTTGGAAGCTTTAAAAAATATGGCTAGATTGATCAATTCTCTATGATTTTTGGTGGGATCCCTATCAATCATAGCCCTTGCTATCAAGTTGGTCTTCTTTTTTTTTTAGCACCCCAAATTAGAGTCTATGTCATGGCCCGAACCCCGGGACACATGACTAATTTTTTTTCTTTTAAGTTCCTTTCACACATGCTCTACAACGTTCCCATTCCAACCAAACCCATTATTTTCTACTTAGACCTATCTAATTGTATACATTCAAGGTCCACTATACAATCCTTAGTTACGATCTATACATAAACCGATTATAAACCCAAGAGGATAGTATTTATATAGATTTAACGCAAAACTCCAAATACGTACAAGAGTTTATATACATTCAATTTTAAAACTCAAACACATATGGTCTAGTGCAGTACATCTTTATGTTAAATACAAAGCGTATAAACATCTACAAATCTTCTTTTAGTCTCGTCAATGGGGTCCAATCCCTTTGCGTAATGTTTCCTGCACCTATGACAAGTAAGTACACCAATAACAAAACCAATAGGAACAAACCTCGGTGTACAATAGCATACATACGTTATTAGTGTTTGCATCACTACTTCAAACTTAATTCTCCATTCATTCCTATGGGTATAAACTCCAATTCTCCAATCATCACTTCATCCTCCCAATGATCTTTCACATCTCACTCTATGCGTGGCACGCCCCATGTATGCACTTCTACACATAGTCAGACCCTTACTCACGGGCTAACAAGTCGCATGTCACGATGACCACTCGTGTCCTCTGCTTCTCCCCAATTGGGATGACATGTCACGGTGTCAGGGTGTGCCCTTCTACGCAACTTACATATCCAAGCGAGATACGTGTCATGATGACTACTAGTGTCCTTCTATGCTTCTCCCCCAATTGGGATGGTGTGCCACAATGTCAGAGTGTGCCCTTCTACATATCTGCGATCACAATTCACCACAACTATATGTCCCTTTTATATCCACATCCACATCACACCTTGTAACACCTTGTCCCGCTACGGGAATGCTACTACTGATGTTGAACCAAAATATGCTACAACTGAAATAACAGATATTTTTTTTTGAAACTAACAACAATAATAATAAAGGGAGCAATTAAAGTATCTCAATAGTAACCACAAAGCAGTGTAATTTAACAATTATCCATAACATCAAATCATAACTGAATCAAACACATGATGATCTCACAAAAAGATAGAATGACAGATAAAACTAAACTATCTGCAATCACCATTGCTTGGGCCTGACCCTGGAACCCACTGGATCCCACTTCCACCGAAGCACTTGAAAGGCAAGGGGGAGTGAGTTCTACAAGCTCAATGAGCGTAACACTTGCATCGTATATTATCAAGTACACACTGCATATAATCATATGGACACATCAATGTCTAGCATACCTATATGCACGACCATGCAAGCGTATGCTCTACCCCTAAGACATGGGCCAACACCTACAGGGCCTCTAGCACATCTTCTAACCAACCCAATGCAACTCTGGGCAACTCCCTCATGTGTCCATGCACCACGGTCTACCCATCGATGGGCATACAGATGAATCCCCAACCAAATCAGGATCCCTGATTTTGTGCAAATTTTAAATCTATTACTCGTAAGCACACAAACTATTTAATAGTATAGCGTTATGAGTGTGTCGACCCCATAAGAAACAAGTTATATGAAAGAAACATAATACATGAAACTGAAATTAATATAATTTTATAAAAATATAGATCTGAAAAATAATCTAATGATGATAGTCAAATTCTATTCTTTAACATATAATTTTAAGCTAGTGACAATCTAATTTAATAAATAAATCCAAAAGATGTAACCATCATTTAAAATCAAAACTTAGCTAATTCCATTATTCCAATTAAAGTTCAAATTAAATCAATGGCTTAGATCTAAAATTTTATAAACCACCTCTAACAAATTTAAGAAAAACAAAATCTAAATACAATTGAATAGATCTCAGACTAGTTAAACCTTATGATAGAGAGTTGGAAAACAACGAATTAAAGAATCAAATAAACAATTAAAACAAATAAATCAAATAAAGCAAGTAAAGCAAATAATAAAATAAATCAAGTAGAATACATATAGTACATTGGAATTGAATCTTAAGTTTCAAGTTGGCATTAATTTCCAAAATCTAAT
The DNA here is from genome assembly GCA_022113865.1 of Chimonanthus praecox. Classification (NCBI taxonomy): domain Eukaryota; kingdom Viridiplantae; phylum Streptophyta; class Magnoliopsida; order Laurales; family Calycanthaceae; genus Chimonanthus; species Chimonanthus praecox. The sequence goes on from CM039091.1 coordinate 38,194,618, forward strand.
ACTAAGATTACAGCCTAGAATCCAGAGCTCGCGTAAATTAATCATGGAGTGGATCTCTGGCCCATTAATCTTGGATTTCAGCCTTTACCTCTTGAATTGCAATTTTTCTCTTCTAGAATTAAATAAATAACTTCACCACTTTAAAACTAAAATATTGATTTAATCTAGACTCTTATAACTGGATCTAGACTAACCAATTTATATGAAAACCCTAAAAGTGGAGTGAAAGTGATTATAAAAATTCCAGGTCTTCCAAATTAAGCACCAAATTTGCAATTATCCACTGTTTTAAGATAGTTTTCCTGAACTTTCCATTTTTATCTATAAAACTAGAAAATGACATTAAACGCATATATATAAAATCAAGGTTAACTAGTCCAATAATCAACAGTAAAAATGTAATATTTCAGTGCTCAACAACAATTAAAGTGAAAAACCTCCAATTTCATTAAGTCTCAACCCCTCTCCAAGGTCAATCAAGTTCATTTCACACCAAACCCCCAAGGGCTAGAGAGGGTTGGACCTCCAATCCTTCCATGGGATGGGGAAAGACCGACATTTTCCTCAATCCCTTAGACAATTTTAGCTCTTTCCCCAATTTCTTCATGTTATGTACTAAGCTCAAAGTCCACTTTAGGTTACCTCACTCCACACAATGTCCCAAATTATCATTTCCCCTCAATCAAGCAATGAAATTGTAGTAACCCCAACCCAAAGTGAAGGAAATCCTAGACTGTGTGAGGGTCCCTTCGTTGAACACATGTCTTGAAGTCCAAAATAGAGTAGCCGAGTGGAAAATGTGGGAAAAAGGAGAAAATATAATAAAATCTAGAGGGTGTCGGTGGGACCAATAATAATCATCGATTAGACCGTTAGAGAGTAGACGGGGAGCAGTAGTGTTTCAAACCCAACCACAGAGTTCGTCGGTCCGACCGACAGAGGACAAAAAATTGAGTGAGTTTCTGGGTGCCTGTCGGTCACATCGACAATACACGTCGGTGCGACCGTCAGGGAGCAGTAGAGAGAGAGCTCTATGCGCTATCGGTCCGACCGACGAGCGGAACTTAAGTTGGGTTTTAAACCCAACTTGAGCCGAAATTAAGTTCCAACTCATTTCTCCTTTCCTCCCCTTCGTGGTAATCCCCCTAGCAGCTGAAACCATGCCTCCTCATCCCTTCCAAATCCCCAAATCTCCTTGTGCATGTGTGTGGATCGGATCGAGCATCCCTCCTAGATCCCTCTTATGGTGTTTTCTCTCCCAAGAGGTAAGAAAGGTTACTCATTCACTTCCCTTCCCTTTTGTTTATGTGTGTTTAGGTGGTAAAGCGAGATAAAGATGGGAAAATGGCAGTAAATCTTGAAGGAGAGAGAGAAAATGGGGGAATGTTGGGGGATTGTGGCCTAGGTCTTTGAGGGTGGAGGACTAAAACTCTTTGTTTGGGCTGGATTCCCTATTAGGGAAGAAAATTTAGGGGAAATGACCAAGGACGATGGGCGAGCAACTAGAGGGAGTAATTTCAAGAGTAGAACCGAGTAATTTAAGGGAGGATTCCATCTTTGCTTAGACCTTTCATTTGGGTTTGGGGCTTTGTGCTTGTGCATGTAATTTAGCTTCATTATGTCTATGTATGAATTGTGATTGTAAGATTTTGTGTTGAACAACTACTGGACCGTCTGAAGCGGCATTCCTCAACGAGTTGGGATGCTAATCCACTGGTACATCATATGGTGAGGGTTCCCAACCACATGTTTGTGATAAATGTTTGATTGGTGATGAAGTCGTGTTCTATGCCATGGATTGAATGCACAACTTTCGGTGTTTGGATAATGAGATGGGATGGGCTTATTTATGTTTGTATTGAAGATTGATGTGAATTATCTATGTGCATGTATAATTGTTGAGAAATTATGTGCGGATGTTGGAAATGCTTTATTTATACTAAAATGCTAATCAATGGGTACTTTATGTTTGAGTACTTTGGGAGAAGGGACCACCCTTAATTCCTTCAAGGGTACCTCTGTATGGTTTAAAGAGGATGGGTATCTCTGTGTGGTTTAAAAGGACTGGGTGCCTTTAGGTTGTTTAAAAAGGGCACCTTTGTGTGGTTGTAGAAATTAATGGAGCACCTCTGTGTGGACGACATCTTGGGTGCCCTCTGTCTGTCTGTAGTAGAGACTAGAGGTTAAAAGAGCTGTTTTCATATGCATTGAGGCAAACTTACATCATACTTAAACTTTTATTGTTTGTTGAGTACTAATCCCTCACAGTACAGAAAACACGATGGAGGTGGGGCCTAGCGGACCCCACCAACCAGAAAGAAGCCTCCAATTGAAGATCTCTTTCATTTTGTATTTTGTAAAGGTCGTATGATTGAATTGTAATATGTGAACTTATTGTCTTTGTCATGTAGACTCTCTGAACTCAGTAAAGATGTGTGGGAATGTGCTTGTTATTCACAAAAAAAAAAAAAATCCTTTAGTCACTTGGCCCAGGTTCAGGTTGTGACAGAAATCCTCCATACTACTCTTGCCTCACCCCTAATCAAGCTTCCTTGGTAACTTAACCAAAGACATTTAAGTGGAAAGTGAGGATTATCTTATTGGATTCCACATGAAAATGAGGTGGATCCGGCAAGGAAGTCCAAGGAGAGAAGGTTTGATGGAGATAAAAACACGATCCACCCACACACAAATGAGGAAAGAGGAAGGGAAATGGAGGAGAAATGCTCTCTTTTGAGAAAGAGAGAGAAAAATGGGGGCTTCTCCCTCTCAAAATACGAAAAAGGGTTTAAATACCAACCCCTCCACAAAGCCAGTCAACTGACTTCCAAGGTCAATTAGTGGCCTTTATACATGCACCGAAAGCCGGTCTCAGATGGAAATCAGCCGACTGACCTTCCAAGGTCAGTCTACTGACTTTGGCTCTGATGTAAATCAGTCTACTAACCTTCCAAGGTTAGTCTACTGACTTTGACTCTAATATAGAATTCCACCAAACTTCTTGTTTAAGGGTGGAAAAAAAACCTACTACAACACTTGATCTCTTTTAATGGTAGAGATCGAACCGATAAACTTTTGATCTTCTTCAAAGGTGAAGATCAAACCTTTGACACACAAGAGAACACCTCTCTAGAAACATAAAGGAGAAGACACACTTCTCACTTAGCAAGGGTTACACCAACCCTTTTACAACTAACAAAATGATAGAAATAATTTGTTTATAGAAAATTATCGAGAACACTTGCCTCTTGATGCACGAAGTGGCTTGGGTGTGTTCTTGAAAATCTTTTCCTTCTTGCCTCTTGGTGATGTGTAGATGCTCTAATGAAGACCAACCAAGGGATATGAGAAGAGGTCTAGGGATGGTAGAAGGTTTTCATATGAGGACAATCTATCCCTAGAAATTCTCTCAAATGCACATTCAAAACTGAGCCTATGATACTCAAGATTTGCCTATGAGTGTTTTGAATGTGAGAGAGAAAATGAATTTCAAAAGTTTAGAATGATCTTCCTAAGGTTGTAGAATGCTCTTGAGGTTGTTAGGACACTTGGGTTTTGGTATGGAAAAGTTAAAGCCTTGTTTCTTAATCATTTCTCTTCAAGAGAGCCCTCAATTTATAGGAAAACAAGTCCCAATGGCTAGTTTGACTTTCCAACGACTAGTTTGACTTTTGACTTTTCCAACGGCTAATTTGACTTTCCAATAGCTAATTTGACTTTCCAACGACTTGTTTGAAAGATCTATCTACTCACAGAATTTCAACAATTTGAGAGTTTATTTGATAAAATATGCTCTCAAAATGAAGGTAAAATTTATCCTATTTGGAAATCTCCCTGTTTTGTACTCTTTTACTAAACTGTTCATAACATGAGTTATACAAGTCGGATTCGGGTGAATAAATACATTTCAGAAATCTCTTAGAGTGTTCGAACTAATAATAAAAATTTCCCACATATTTGAGCATATTTGATTAATGCAAGAGCTTCTCTAAATACAGGGCAAATTCCAACTCAGAAATCTAATTAAGTTCTGCCAAATGTTAAACTATGGATTCTATGGTCTTTCTAGGTCCACCCCTGAGGTCCGTTTACTTGAATTTGGTTGGCATACATGGAGTTTGATTTATTTGGAGAAATACTTTCTGAAAGTTCCCATTTTCAATGTGCTAGAACATCGTGATTGACCCTAGAGAGGGGGAGACAAGGGGGGGGGGGGTGGTTGTTGTGAATAGGTCAATCCCATTTTCCATGATTTTTACAAATTTCTTGATTATTTGAAGTGCAACGGAATGTTTATCAAGAGATTTATTTTGTAATACCCTATATTTTTCAATATATCAATATTTACGAAAATGCCCTTGGATGTATGAATTGAAGGGTTATGATCATAGATGAGAAAAATGGTGGGACCCATTGCTCAATGTACTTGTATAAGGTTTAAATTAAGTTAAATGGGCAAGGTACATTTATTTGGGTCAAAGAGGTTAAATGGGTCAAAGGACCCAAATGGGACCCAATGGGTCGTGTATGTCACGATTGATCATGGAGTGAGCTCAAAGCTTAATTGGTTTAAGTTCATTAAATATTTGAGTTGGTTTGAGTTGAAATAAATAATGGAGTTTAGTTGAGTTGAATTTATTAGTTGAGTTACATTAAATGAATGAGTTGAGTTGGGTGAGTTAAATAAATGGGTTGGATGGAATGTTTATTTTAAGTAAGTGATGTGTGTGAATGGGAGTGGAATGGATTGATTTCAAGTGAAAAACAAAGAAAAACGTGGGCTGCATGGGGAAGTTATTTTATGGATATAACTCCTAGTTAAGTGTTAAATGTTGGTGGAGGTTTTGGGAGTTACATGTGGTGAGGAGTTGCAAAGTTAAAAGATTTATAAAACACGTTGGATTGCATGAGAATTATTCTATGCATGAGAATTAAAGGGGAGTTGGAAGGTTGAGTTGGTCCAAGTGAATAAAATGGGTGAAGTTTTATTTAATTGGGTCAAAGTTTGTGAAATGGGTCAAAATGGCCAATTTGGACCCAATGGGTCGGGTTTGACTTTGTTGACCATTAAGTGAGTCCAAGATTGATTAAATTGGAGCTGTTTGGAGTTTGAAATAAAATCATATAGTTGAGTTAAATAAGTGAGCTGATTTAGATAATTATAGTGAATGAGTTGGATGGAATACTTATTTTTAAGTGAGTGAGGTGGTAGATAAAAGGTTTGTGGGTTGTTTCAAATTCAAAATTACCCTACACGTTGGTTGCATGGGGGTGTACCACATGCATGAAACTCCTAAGATATTGATGAATGAAATGACGGTTTTGGGAGTTACAACCTTGGGGAGTTGTATTTCAAAGTTTAATCCATAAACACGTTGGAATCTTATGGGAGGATTATGTCTTGCATGAAACTCCAAATGGAGTGTTTATGTTGCAAAATTAAAAGTATTATGCACGTTGGATACTATGGAGGCTTTATTCCATGCATGGAACCCCCCACATGGGGTATTGGTGAGAATCAAGGGAGGTGGAGTTACATAAGGGTTATGGCATTTCAAATTCAAAATTATAGGCTACAACGTTGGGGCTCATGGGTGTTTCACATTTTGGTTGAAACTTCTAGTTGGGAAATGAATGGGATTTGAGGAGGTTACACCAACAACCATGCAAGGAGACGTTGGTTGCTTGGGGTGTTTCATTTCATAGATGAAACCCCCAAGTAACATAAAGAACTTTGATTAAGGATGGGAGTTACACAAGGGCTGAATTAACCTTGGGCTGATTTTGGTTAAACAAAGGGCTTTTCATTTTACTCTCTATCCCTCTTTTCCTTGGACTGTTATCATCTCTCCAAAACCAAGAGCAGCAGCTGGTTGCCTAATCAGTCTTTGGATTGATCTTTTTTCATCAAGACAAGTTCAGCCAAAAGGGTTTTTGCATCAAGACTTAGCACATACATCCAAGGCCAAAGTTTTCTCTCTTTCTCCCTCAAATCCATATCATCTGGCTGAATTATCCCAAGGAGCTTACAGCAAGATCAGTCTCAGCCTAAAGAACAGTAAGAGGGAAGGAGAGGTCAAGGAAATAAAGGGTCAAGAAAGGAGTCAAAAGAACCAAAGGAGACGCGGTGTTCGTAAGTGCATTTTAAACCCTTGTTTAATAGATTGGTTAAGAAAATGAGATCTGGCCATCGTATGGCCAGATCCATGAATGGTTTAAATATGGGATTATGATGTTTAAAAGTGATAAAATATGGACCATAGGGTTCGGCCCTATGGATGGCCGAACCCCATGGGAAAACTTGGTGATTTTTATGGTGTTTGAGAGATGAAATTCATATTATTGATTTTCTTTTAAAGGATTTTAAAGGGAGATAAGGTCACTGATTTGACCAGTTATTACATGGCTGAATTATATGTTTATTAAGCTAAGTACTGATAAAAAAATATGGACAAATATTGGAGGGTTTACATCAAGGAAACCTTGGGGTTCGGCCATGTGTATGGCCTAACCCCATGGACTGTTTTTTATGGTTATTTGGGTTAAGTGTAGGATGGATATTATGTAATCATTATGTGCTTTGATTTAAGAATAAGATATGTTTATCTATGAACTTAATATAAGAAATTAATTAGCCATCAAAGATGATAGATGATGGACCAATTGAATCAAGAGAACCATTGGTTCGGCCATGTGTATGGCCGAACCCATGGAACATTTTTATGGACTGTTTTGGTTGAATCAAAAGGTCTCAAGTTTGAATATTATGGAACAATATGAGGTATTTAAAAAGGGTACCAAGTGAGCATTTGGACAAGTCATGGTTAGGCCATCTCATGGCCGAACTATGGGGTACTATGGCGAAGTTAGGACTTGGAGGTTTAAATGGGAAAGCCATAGGGTTCGGCCATATGTATGGCCGAACCCCATGGACCATGAGCATGGGCTTTATGAATCCATTTCATGAAAAGGATCGCTGGTTTTAATGTTAGTAAAATTATTTATTGATAGCAATGGCATAAAGGTAATTATTGATGAAATGATCAAAGATGGTATGATGATGGAGTTGGATGTATGGACCCAAACCAATATGGTGTGGTTCGGCCATGTAGTATGGCTGAACCCCACCAAGTGATATTTTGTGGATTGAGGTTGTCAGTAAATTATTTGGATGGTGTTAATCCAAAATTAAAAGAGACCAAAGTTTTAAATGGGTGCGGTTCGGCCATGGGGTATGGCCGAACCCCACAAAGTGGATTTTTGGGACTTAGATTAAAATGGAATCACATGGATGAATGTTTAACTTGCTGTTATGTAAATAAGGTATTGGGAGTGCTAGAACGGTGAACAAGCCGTAAACGGAAGACGGTTCACAAGAGCGGGCAATCTAAGTGACTTAGTGTAGGTTTCCTACTTTTATTGTAACCACAATTTCATATGCTATTTTATGTTGATTTCGATAACTTATATGATTGTAAAGTTATGTTTCTAAATGACATATTTGCATAGACATCTCATGCATGGCATGGGATGATGGTGTTGTAACCGGAGGCCACACTCCGTCGGGGCATCCGAAAGACCACTGTGGGGTACCCTGATGATGAGAATCCCATAAGGAGGAATCCGGAGGCCACACTCCGTCTGGGCGTCCGAAAGACCACTGTGGGTTACCTTGACGATGAGAATCCCGTCAAGTGATGGCTATGTTGAATGGTGATGGGTGGGACTCATTACATGTTCATTTCATACATAGCATGTTTTTATGGAATTTTGTCACACATGTTTTATTATTATACTATTTGCATGTTTTTGACTAAACATGTGGTAGCCCTATTCGGAAACACTACTGGGCGCATTGATCTAACACCCTATCTATATCCTTAGTGGATGACGCAGGGAAATGGAAGAACGTGGATCGAGAAGAAAACCAAGCATAGGAGCTCGGGCATTTGGAATGGATTTGAATAGACATGAATGGACTATTTATGGATTTGTTATTTGAATTCGGAAAATGTAATTTGGTAATTAGTTATGTTGGCATGTAATAAGTAGTTAGGTAGATGCTATGGTTGCTTTATTTTGGATGGTTGGATTGAATGGTAGATTAATATTATTTAGTAATTTTGGAGAATAAGTTATATACTTTGCTATCTAAAAATAGAAAATTGGAATAGTCATAGGTTCTATTATAACCTCAGTTAGATTAAGATTAAGTTAATTCCGTAAGTTGTATTTGTACCATGTGTGAAACATTCTTATGGACTTAATCCATACGCACATGGGCTTGGCCAGTTAAGGGTTGGACTTTAGAAGTCCGAACTTAACTCGCGTCGTGACACTCCGCCCCGATCACATGATTATTATATTTAAAAAAAAATAAACTCCGAAAATTAGAGTGAAAAGGACGGGGTGTTACATGTTTAGTGTGATAATTTCATTAAGTGATCACACTAAGATTATGACCCTTTACATAAACTTTGATTATCCATACTTGTGCGCAATGTATATAATGAGATAATCAATATGCAAAGTGATGTGTTATAAGAAGAGTACTTAAATAATATATACAAAAATGCATAGATCAAATATCACAAGACCAATTTAAAGTGGTTCGGTTAACCAACCTACATCTAATGTTAGGACTCGCTCAACATTGAGCTATCCTCAAAATCCACTAAGTGGGGACTTACACCCTCACAATTAGAGTAGGAATTCCACCTCACTCAATTGGTTGAGAATTTCACCTACCACTATCGAATAGGGATTCCACCTATCCATTTGGTTGAGAGTTCCACCCACCTCTGTGCCGGAGACACTGCTCCAGAATTTTTTATAGTGCTTCCAGGGTACCTCCCCTTAATCCACTTCTTTAAAAGAAAATTAAAACCAAGAACCACTTGCCTTTGAAGCTCTCTCTTCTGATGTGTGCTTCTTCGAGATCCCATCTATGTATACCGATGTTCCACCCCTTAGCCGTCGTTTAGCAGTCACAGTCTAGGGTGACAAAGAAACTGGTTCTACCAAAAGTTTCTTAGTTTATGGTTCTCTCCTCTTCATCTTCAAACTCAATCCTCAAATTGGTTGTTTATGAATTTTCATCTTTACTCTCTCTCACACTTCAATCCATTTGATTGGTTGTATTTGATTCCCCTAGTGTAAGCACAAGAGAGAGAGTGATCCTTCTGTTGGCCCTTGTTAAGTTCATTGATAAAGATGAGGCTCCAACTGATCCATCTGAAGGATACCAACTGGTTGCATAAAAATTGGTTTATATAGTGAAGGCAACCAGTTGAAGTAACGGTAATGTACCGACAGGTCGGTCGCACCCAGGGGTCGGTGACTAGAAATGTTGCCGTTACAATTCTGACCGTTGTGCATTAAGTGCACTCCCAAAGTAATATTCTTTCTCGGTAGACATGTTGTTTGTCACCGATGGGTCGACACTTATGGTATTGAGGGGTCAGTCCACACGAGATGCTCATTCTGGTGCAAAACATGCTGACAGTAGTTTCAAGTCTTGGAACCTGTTACCCAGAACGACCTTTTGCCCTTTACCGAGGGGTCGGTCCTAATACTCTCGATCGGTCTTTAATTGCCGATATCCCCATTTTCTTCGAGAGTCCATATGATTCAAGTTTTCAGAACTCAAGATCTTGATCGACGAGTCGTTGACCACGAGTGGTTGTTTTAGCCTTTCACCGAGGGGTTGGTGCATACCAGACTCTCGATTAGAGGCATACCAGAATGACAGTTCAATGTTCCAGAACCTATGTCATTCGGGTCGAGCAGTCTTTGACCACGGTGGGTCGATCTTGACTACACTAAGGGGTCGGTGAGATGGACTGGTCGTGCTGACAATAAAACCAAATACATATTTCCAAGTTGGGATTCAATTTACTGTCAAACATCATCTCTAGGCTTTTTATGATTTATTCATTTGTTCTTCTAAGCCTAGGGATAGTCCTCTCTAAGGTGTGAGTACCACCTAAAGTCATATATGGTCATTTTACTTGTTTTGTGATTGCCATAACAATGAGATTCAATCCGGTGGAGCATGATCTTTTCTCTTAATCATCTTGGGTCTTCAAGCTGCCAGCAAGTGCTTCTTTCCGAGTCATAGAATTGACAAACATAGGGACTTGGCCAAGCCGAGGCATTAACACTTTCCAATCTTCATTGCTTATAGACTTCAAGCTTGATTTTACTTTGTCGGTTTTCTAAAGGCGAGGTTTAGGACACATGGACACAATCATGATTTAATAACAAAATTGACAACTCAGGATTCAGTTGGACTCAGTCGCTGAATTTGCAACTTAATCTACTCAGAGATGCATATTTAACTTTTAGGCTAACACCTTAAAACGATGACGCATGGTGATTTTGGCTATTAAAATTGATTGGCTAGAAATTGATTTTTGAAATGAAATTTTACCAAATGTCCAATCTTTAAGTCTTTTTTCAATATGTATAATTACATTTCAATTTATAAATGGGTCTAAAAGCCCGAGCCCAGTCTGTTGGATAAAATCTTATTGAGTCCTGTTTCTTTAGGTCAGATTTGGTCTAAGTTAGAACAAATGAACACTCGTTTAAACCTACCATCTTAAACACGTTGCCCCAGTCCGTCACTACACTATACCCACTTGATCATAAACTAAATGAGTTAAAAATGACTTGAATTCTATCTATTTGTAAATAATTTTTTATGAAGGTAGGAGTGATAATGAAATATTGATTTTTTTAATGAAAAATGATATCCTACTAAATCTATTTCCAAGTACAATTTTCTCATGAAAATATATATTTTTTTAAATATATATTATGGTTTAACAAGTTCCACAAAATTGAAATAAATTTAAAACTATATCAAAATTTGAAAAAAGAAAAGAAAATTGTCAAATACTATGGACTCTAAACTAGATGCTAGGGAAATGATATGTTCAATTCAAATGGAAACCCATTCTCATTTCATTTACCTTTCATCAAATGAGCAGAAAATTTCAAGTGAATTTAAATTCTAAAAATCTCTATTAAAGCCCTTTTCTTTTGAAAACTTGGCACAACCATAATCCTTTTTTTCCTCCTGTGTTAGTGGACCCATTCATAAAAACATGTTATTACAAATTAGGAAAAACAAAGAAAACTTTCACAATTGGCCAAGGTCTTGCTTGAGTAGTTTTATTTATCGATTTTGAATTGTGACAACATTACAAAATGTTGGAGAGGGTATTCGCTCCTCACATGACTTCAGTAACTGTGAAAGTTTATCTTTCAATGTTTCGAGTCAATAGTCATCTTTTGTATATCTCGGGTTGAGAAATTTAAAAGCAACTTGATCCAACTCAACCTGAGTGCACTAAGTTATAACACAACACTCGGTTTCAGTCGGGTTGAGTAACTTAGGTTGGGTCGAGTCAGGTTCAATAATTTTTTATATGAGTTGGATTGAGTTTATTGAAACCCGACCCAAGCCGAGTTTCAGCCCTACCTCTCCCTTATTTGTTCATGAAGTAATCCAATAAAGAAACATTCAAGTGCATATAAGATCAAAATCTTCATAACAATGAGGGTTGGGTTAAGCAATGTTGGGTGGGTTCATCTCATGTGCAGGTGGTGGTCTATGTTAGAAACTAAAAAACTGTGTTCATTAAAGTCTATTACACCTCTATATATAGCCTCTAGCAGATCCTATGGCTATTTTAGTCAAACTCTAAACCTAAACTAAATACATCTCTTAATAAGAGATTAACCCAAACTTAGAGAGCTAATTACATATAAACTAATATATTCTAACATCTCCCCTTAAACTCAAGTGGTTCACCACTTTGAGTTTACAATTACTAAACAAAACAAAAAACTAATAACTAGATAATTCAATTGCCGGATGACACCATTTGGAAAAGCGGTAACATATCAACAATGAAGAGGTGCTGACGAAGCCAAATACTAGACCAATGTGCCACATGTGCTTCAGGTTGCCATAGAAGAGAGGTGTAGAAGATTTCCAAGATCCATCAATTCATGCCAATGAATACCGATGCCAATGGCAATGCCACCAATGTCAATTCCAATTTGGATTTGGGCATGCCAACAATTAGAAGTTGCTAAATTAGGGATCGAATTTAGCTGGCTGTGTTCGAATTTGGAGACTGTCCAAATTAGGGGTTAGCTGGTTCACGGTAATTACCATAAATAAATAAGGCAGATCGGCTGGAAATATGGAAGGCTTGGCCAATTTGGGGAAACTGCTAGAGGAGGCACCACCGTCCGCAAGAGTGTATGTGGCTGGTCACAAAGGTGACACAGGCCAATTTCAAAGAGTGAATTACAACAAAAGAGCAGTGAGGGATTTGCTCTGATGCTAGTCTAGAGAGAAGCTAGCATAAAGAGCATCTGTAATGACCCGTCCCGAATTTTCTAAATTTTCAAAGAGATTTTCGGATCTCTGAGTTGTTTTAGGGACCTTGGTAACAGTGAAGAGAGTGTGGGCGCCATGGTGGCCCCAATTTACCTGTTTTCGAGTTCAGGAACTCGAACGGCATTTTGGTAATTTTATAATTATTGCGTATTTGTTATGAAAATTTGTCCAAAAGTCACACGTTTTCTTGCCCGAGATCTTTTGGATTATTCCTTCGAGTTTTTCTTTCTCTTAAAAAAAAAAACAGCAAAAAACCCTAAACCCTAACCCTTTTAAACCCCCCTTTTTGCTGCTCATGCTACAGTGCCGCTGCTCACCCAACCGCAACCTCTTCTTCTTCTTCCCCCTTCCTCCCAACGTGCGGCTTTCTTCTTCCTCCTCCGGCACCGGTAAGCTTCTTCTCCTACTCCTTCTCTCTCGGTTTCTTCTTCTCTTCTTTCTCCACCTCCGACCACCCCCCTTCGTTTTTCCCCCGTGTTTCCTCTTTTCCTTTCTTCGATTTTTCAAGGTTCCCTCGGTTTCCCTCTTTCCTTTTCTTCTTCTTCTCGGCTTTTCCATGAAATTCTTCTCTCCCCCTCTTTTTCCCTCTTTTTCCCCCTTTTTTCTGGATTTTCCTGGTTTCCCCTTCCCTTAGACTCAGCTGAGTTACTGAGTCGCTCGGCCGAGTGTCGAGTCGACTCAGTCGAGTTTTGGTGCCGAGTCAACTCTGCCCTTGGGCTCGAGTGGCAACCCAACCACTCGGCCCAAACCCGACATGACCTAGGCTTGGTCCGACCCGACTAGGCCCAGACCCAGTCCAGCCCAACCGGGCCCAGACCTGGTCCAGCCCAATCCACCTTGGCCCAGTTTCCAGACCTGGTCCAGCCCAATCCACCTTGGCCCAGTTTCCAGACCCGGCCCTTTTTCAAAGCCCATTTTCAAGCCCGGCCCGTTTTTAGACCCAGCCCAATTTTAGGCCCATTTTCTCCCCGGCCTCTTTTTGACCAGTTTTGTATTAATTACTTATCCGTTCTCCCTTATTTCTACAAATTGAACTCCATTCAACCCAAACAAGTCGCTTGCTCGTTTTGGACTTTTGACTCCACACACGCGGTGAGGGGACTTATCACTGTTTTGGCATGCATTTGCATTCTTAACCTATAACCTTGGACATCGAGTGACCTGGATGAGACCCTTTCATTTATTAAGCCACTTGGTAAGGGAACCATTGAAATGAATATGTGGCAAGGGATCCGTTCGGGTTCACCCATGTCAATTATATGTGATTAATGGAAAATTTGATTGAATGAATGATTATTAATGCTTGAAGGTTGTTGAAAACATGTTTGTGATTAATCATAACACATATATGATATTATGATGGAGGTGACCACGATAGTTGGAAGATGTTGTTATTTATTACGTGTTTATGCATAAGATGTAAATGTAATCGTATGTTGGATATAGAAGTATGAGCCTAAGCATTGTTATGTGTCGTTAACCGCATGATGATGCATGTTGTCGATATTGATGTTATGTCAGAGCATGTTTGTGTTGTCATACATGATCATGATACTATGTGCATGCATGGGAGGTTTTGTTTATGTGTATACATTTATGATGATGAGGTGAGCTTGGTGGTTGGGAGGACTTCCCCATTATACTTCGGCGGTCGAAACCCCCATAGGGGATGTGGGTTTCCCCGTTGTGTTCCGGCGGTCGAGGTGCTTGCCCTAGAGTTTGGTTCCCTCGGGTGTGGTTGAGGTGGTTTCCGACACGACTCGCGTGGATGAGACAGTTGTGTATTCTTTAGTCTTCCAATGATATTGGTAGGGAGACCGGAGTTTGTTGGAGGACCTGATGTGGACTATGGGGATGATTTCTTGGATTTGATTAATGGAATATCGGTTAATATAGTAGCTGAGTATGGTAGGCATAGATGTTTTATTCACTAGTGATATTTATTGCCCATTTCATATGTGATCTATATCTATCTTGTTAAAATGTGATATGTTCTTTCGCTGGGCTGTTTTGCTCATCCCTTACCTTTCAGGTGCCCCGATCGCGGAGGGGCCAGGTGGGCCCCTTGAGCAAGTACCAGGAGAGGAGTAGCAGAGAATAAAAGCTTATGTTTATGCTTTGTTTGATGTTTGAGAACTTTAGTCATATAGTTTCAATCACATATTTGTTTGGATGACTGTATAATATGTTGATCAGTTACATTTGTGATTCATTGTGTTTATTCTAGTCTTGAACTTGTGGGTTGTTGGACGGGAAGTAGTTACTCCGTTTCAAAAAAAAAAAAAATATTGCTGCTATTCTTATACCCAATATCTATCCATTATAACATTCTGAGGTTTCTCGGAGATAGCACCCCCATAACGGGATGAGGCGTTACAGTTGGTATCAGAGCACGGTTCAACTCTCGGACTGTGCATGGGTTAGAGATGGACGAGATGACAGTTAGAGATTGGGTTCATCCCCTGTGTGGTAGGGTAGATAGAACCGGGTTCTTGGGTAACTCGTAAATATTCTAGGTTTGTGTGATGTACCTAGTACGCATCCCTTGAGGTAGTATGTTTGCGATATGTACTATTTTGGATTTCCGCATGTTATGGTGTCTAACCTTCAGTATCTTTATGAAACAGGCAATGTCGAGATACAACACCCGTTCGAATGGGGGAGGTCGTGGCAACGGTGATGCCGGTGCGACTAGGGTTCCTCCAGCAGGGGAGGGACCAGTGGTTCAGGATGGACTGGAGAGTTCGGCAGAGACGTCAGCTTTGAGACCCATACCTGTGCAGGAGCCCATCAATCAGGGACAACTGATGGAGATGTTGACTGGGATGGTGACCAACTTTGAGAGAACCATGGAGAGGACGGTGGAGAGGACTATACAAGCTTTGTTGGAGCGGCAGGCAGCACCTCCTCCGCCTCCGCTTCCACCTCCACCTCCGCCCCCTCCACCACCCCCTCCGCCACCACCTCCACCTGGCGAGGTCTACCTCGAGACTAGGGAGATGGTTGCATTGAGGGAGTTTAAGCGCCATTACCTCCGTGTGTTCAGAGGAGGGCCTGACCCGATTGCAGTAGAGGATTGGATCGATGAGACCGGCAATCTCCTAGATACGCTGGCTGTTAGGGAGGGAGATCTACGGGGTGACCTTGGCCGCACATCACCTCATGGGAGAGGCAGCCCGTTGGTGGACCCAGGAGCCCCTCCTAGCCACAGCCTTGAGGGATTGGGACATCTTTCGTCAAGTGTTTCTGGTTAAGTATTTTTCCATCAGTAGTCAAGGAAGCTAAGAGCATTGAGTTCGCCAACCTACTACAGGGTGATGACACAGTTATTCAGTATTAGGCCAAGTTCTCTGAGTTGTGCCGCTTCGCGCCAAAGATGATTGCGACTGATCTGTTGAAAGCACGCCGTTTTGAGCAAGGCCTTCACCCAGTAGTTGTCCATGTGGTGGTTACTGCGAGGAGCACTACTTATACTGAAGTGGTGCAGAGGGCAATCTTGGCAGAGAGCACCACCCTTCGGAGCAGCGGGATGATTTATCAGCCGGCATCGATTTTTGCCCTTTGGCAGAGCAGAGGTTTTGATAAAAAGAGGAAGAGGCCACCCATCCACTCGAGTCAGAGGTTACATTTAGGTCCACCTCAGCAGGTTCAGACTGTGCCAGTGTCAGGTGGCTAGCCCAGGCAGTATGTGTGCTTCCACTATCAGCAGGCAGGCCACACCAGGAGGGATTGTCCTCAGCTTCAGGGACAAGTTCAGGGCCAAGCTCAGGGCCTTCAGTGCTACACTTGTGGTGGGGTAGGGCATTTCGCCTGAGATTGTCCTTAGGGCAGAGGTCAGGCCGTAACGGTGGTACCCCAGCGAGCGATCATGCCAGCCCCCACTCATGTGCAGGTGACGCCCGGTGCCCCCACTGGCCGAGGCGCAGCACCTCCTCAGAGAGGCAAAGGTCATGGTAGACCTGGACCAGTGACCCGTGGCACAGCTTACGTCAACGCCCAGTAGGTAGAGGAGTATGCACCTCCGGCAGTGATGCAGGATATGTTAGTCCTTCAGGGTGCGTGGTGTAGAGTTCTATTTGATTCTAGTGCTTCACACTCCTTTATTACCTTGAGTTTTGCTGTTAGTTCTAGTTTAGTGGTAGAACTGGCAAGGGCCCCTATCTCTGTTAGTACACCGTTGGAGGTGACAGAAGTCGTAGATCAGATTTGTCGGTCATGTGCTTTGACCATTAGAGGTGTAGTGTTGGAGTTTGATCTATGGGTTTTGGAGATGTCAGGTTTTGACGTCATCTTGGGGATGGACTGGTTGTCCTTCCATCAGGTCACCTTGGACTGTTATCATAGGCGAGTGGCGGGTCGTTTGCTCACCGGTGATGTGTTCGTTGAGAAGTTTAGCCCAGCCTTCAGTCTGAAAGTGGAGGAGTTGTGCAGTTTGGTGGCAAGTTTGAGTTAGGAAGGTTCGGGGCCAGCAGGAGTCGAGATGCCTCGCGTGGTTTGAGAGTTTCCGAATGTTTTTCCAGAGACGCTCCCTGGTTTACCACCACGCCGAGAGGTGGAATTTGTTATTGACCTGCTACCTGGTACATCACCCATCACCATCACTCCTTATCGGATGGCACCAGTAGAGACTTTGGAATTGGAAAGACAGCTTAGGGAGCTAGAGACCCTTGGCTTCATTCGGCATCAATTCATCCTGGGGTGCACCGACGTTGTTTGCCAAGAAAAAAGATGGCTCCATGAGACTATGCATCGACTATCAGCAATTGAACAGAACTACAGTGAAGAACAGGTACCCCTTACCAAGGATAGATGGTTTGTTTGACCAATTGAGAGGGTCTAAGTGCTTCTCCAAGATAGACCTTCGCTCAAGTTACCATTAAGTGAGGGTACGGGAGTGTGATATTGAAAAGACTGCTTTCCGCACTCGTTTTGTTCTCTTTGAGTTTGTGGTGATGCTTTTTGGGGTGACTAATGCCCCGGCGACGTTCATGGCCCTAATGAACAGGATTTTCAGGCCATATCTGGATCGGTTTGTAGTGGTATTTATCGACGACATCTTGATATATTCAGCATCGGAAGAAGATCATAAGCAACATCTGAAGACAGTACTCCGAGTCTTGAGGGATCACAAGCTTTATACGAAGTACAGCAAGTGTGAGTTTTGGTTACCAGAGGTTCAGTTTCTTGGACAAGTGGTGTCAGCTGATGGTGTGGCCATGGACCAGCTAAAGTTGAGGCTGTTCTGAGTTGGGAGCGGCCACGAAGTGTGCTTGAAATCCGCAGTTTTTTGGGTCTTGCGGGCTACTACCGACAGTTCATCAAGGACTTCTCCAAGATCGCCACACCCATGACGAGGTTGACCCGTAAGGATGTGCAATTCTTTTGGGACGAAGCCTGTGAGACAGCCTTCCAGAGATTAAAGAAGAGTTTGACTACTGCTCTAGTGTTGATAGTACCAGAGAGGGGTCGTGGCTATACGGTCTACTGCGATGCTTGCAGTGATGGTTTGGGCTGTGTTTTGATGCAGGATGGGAAGGTCGTAGCTTACGGTTCAAGACAGCTTAAGACCCATGAACAGAATTTATCCTACTTATGACTTGGAGTTAGCGGCTGTAATTTTTGCACTTAAGGTCTGGAGACATTACTTATATGGGGAGAGATTCGAAGTTTTCTCAGATCACCATAGCCTAAAGTACCTATTCACATAGAAGGAGTTGAATATGAGACAGACGGTGGGTGGAATACCTTGGTGATTACGACTTCGTGTTATTTTACCACCTGGGTAAGGCGAACGTAGTTGCAGACGCCTTGAGTTGCAGGACGAGGGTGGCCTTGTCAAGTTTGATCGGCGATTATAGAGCATCTAGACTTTGTAGCATGGTTGTTCGGCCAGGGATTTACGATAGAGTTTTGAGAGCTCAACAAACGGATGAGAGGTACGTCGCATTGAGGAACGCTGTGGCCAGTGGCAGTAGACCTTTTGGATGGTCCATTAGACGAGATGGTGGTTTGACCTTTCAGGGCAGGCTTTTTGTACCCTTAGCGGAGCAGTGTCGCGATGAGGTATTACGACACTTTCACCACTCCAGATTCGCTATGCATCTGGGTCGTACAAAGATGTATCATGACTTGCATCAACAGTTCTGGTGGAGGAGTATGAAGAGAGCAGTAGCTGAGTTTGTGACCCACTGTTTGACTTGTCAACAAGTCAAAGCAAAACACTTGAGACCCACTGGCAAGTTGCAGCCTCTTCCGATTCCCGATTGGAAGTGGGACCACATCACTATGGATTTTGTGACTGGTTCACCGAAATCTTCTCGGAAGCATGATGCAGTGTGGGTCATAGTGGATGATTGACTAAGTCAGCCCATTTTATTGGTATAAAGACAACTGATTCTCTCGAGACTTTGAGTCAGATATATTTGACGAACATTGTCAGACTGCATGGTGTACCTAAGTCAATTGTTTCAGATCGGGACTCGAGGTTTGTCTCTTGGTTCTGGCAGAGCTTACAGTAAGAGTTGGGCACACAGTTATGTTTTAGTACAGCTTTCCACCCCCAGACAGATGATCAGTCAGAGCAGACCATTTAGATCTTAGAGGATATGCTCCGAGCTTGTGTTTTGGATTATGGCGGTAGTTGGGAAAGCCATTTACATTTGGTTGAGTTTGTTTATAACAACAGCTATCAGTCTAGTATCAAGATGGCACCACATGAGGCCTTGTATGGCAGGCCGTGCAGATCACCCTTGTGTTGGGTAGAGACAAGTGGTACGGTGATGTTAGGACCACAGATGATCCGGGAGACTACTGAGAAGGTCAGACAGATCAGGTAGAGGTTGTTGAGTGCCCAGAGCCGACAAAAGAGTTACACCAATCGTCGAAGGAGGGCTCTTGAGTTTGCCGTTGGAGACCACGTCTTCCTTTGGGTTTCGCCCCGTCATGGGATCCAGAGGTTTGGACGGCGAGGGAAGTTGTCGCCTCGTAACGTTGGTCCCTTTGAAGTGATAGAGAGGATCGGGGAAGTGGCTTATAGACTTGCACTTCCTTCAAGTCTCGCCCGAGCGCATAACGTCTTTCATGTTTCAATGCTTCGGAAGTATCATCAAGATCCATCGCACGTGATTAGCTTAAAAGATGTGGAAATCAATGAGGATATTACCTATGAGGAAGGACCAGTGCAGATCGAAGGTTCCAGAGAGCAGAGGCTTAGTGGCAAGACCATCCGCTTGGTTTTAGTGGTTTGGCGACACAAAGGCAGGGAGACTCTTCTTTGGGAAAATGAGGCAACGATGCGGAAACAATTTCCAGCCTTATTTGAGACTAGAGGTATAAGTTCAATTTGAAATTCGAGGACGAATTTCTTTAAAGGGGGTAGTGTTGTAATGACCCATCCCGAATTTTCTAAATTTTCGAAGAGATTTTCTGATCTCTGAGCTGTTTTAGGGACCTTGGTAACAGTGAAGAGAGTATGGGTGCCATGGTGGGCCCAATTTACCTGTTTTCGAGTTCGGGAACTCGAAGGGCATTTTGGTAATTTTATAATTATTGCATATTTGTCATGAAAATTTAATCCAAAAGTCACACGTTTTCTCGCCCGAGATCTTTCGGATTATTCTTTCGAGTTTTTCTTTCTCTTAAAAAAAAAACAGCAAAAAACCCTAAACCCTAACCCTTTTAAACCCCCCTTTTTCCACGACACTGTAGCTGCTCATGCTACAGTGCCGCTGCTCCCCCAACCGAAGCCTCTTCTTCTTCTTCCCCTTTCCTCCCGACGTGCGACTTTCTTCTTCCTCCTCGGGCGCCGGTAAGCTTCTTCTCATTCTCGTTCTCTCTCGGTTTCTTCTTCTCCTCTTTCTCCACCTCCGACCACCCCCCTTCATTTTTCCCCCGTGTTTCCTCTTTTCCTTTCTTTGATTTTTCAGGGTTCCCTCGGTTTCCCTCTTTCCTTTTCTTCTTCTTCTCGGCTTTTCCATGAAATTCTTCTCTCCCCTCTTTTTCCCCTCTTTTTCACCCTTTTTTTCTGGATTTTCTTGGTTTTTCCCCTTCCCTCCGACTCGGCTGAGTTACTGAGTCGCTGGGCCGAGTTCCGAGTCGACTCAGTCAAGATTTGGTGCCGAGTCAACCCTGCCCTTGGGCTGGAGTGGCAACCCAACCACTTGGCCCAAACCCGACCCGACCTAGGCTTGGTCCTGCCCAACCAGGCCCAGACCCAATCCGGCCCAACCGGGCCCAGACCTGGTTCGGCCCAATCCACCTTGGCCCAGTTTCCAGACCCGACCCTTTTTCAAAGCCCGTTTTCAAGCCCGGTCCGTTTTTAGACCCGGCCCAGTTCTACCCGTTTTGGGGCCGGCCCAGTTTTAGGCCCGTTTTCTCCCCGGCCTCTTTTTGACCCGTTTTTTCTTAATTAGTTATCCGTTCTCCCTTATTTCTATAGATCGAACTCCCTTCAACCCAAACAAGTCGCTTGCTCGTTTTGGACTTTTGACTCCACACAAGCGGTGAGGGGACTTATCACTGTTTTGGCATGCATTTGCATTCTTAACCTATAACCTTGGACATCGAGTGACCTGGATGAGACCATTTCATTTATTAAGCCACTCGGTAAGGGAACCATTGAAATGAATATGTGGCAAGGGATCCGTTCGGGTTCACTTATGTCAATTATATGTGATTAATGGAAAATTTGATTGAATGAATGATTATTGATGCTTGAAAGTTGTTGAAAACATGTTTGTGATTAATCATAACACATATATGATATTATGATGGAGGTGACCACGATAGTTGGAAGATGTTGTTATTTATTACGTGTTTATGCATAAGATGTAAATGTAATCGTATGTTGGATATAGAAGTATGAGCCTAAGCATTGTTATGTGTCGTTAACCGCATGATGATGCATGTTGTCGATATTGATGTTATGTCAGAGCATGTTTGTGTTGTCATACATGATCATGATACTATGTGCATGCATGGGCGGTTTTGTTTATGTGTATACATTTATGATGATGAGGTGAGCTTGGTGGTTGGGAGGACTTCCCCATTATACTTCGGCGGTCGAAACCCCCATAGGGGATGTGGGTTTCCCCGTTGTGTTCCGGCGGTCGAGGTGCCTGCCCTAGAGTTTGGTTCCCTCGGGCGTGGTCGAGGTGGTTTCCGACACGACTCGCGTGGGTGAGACAGTTGTGTATTCTTTAGTCTCCCGATGATATTGGTAGGGAGACTGGGGTTTGTTTTATTCACTTGTGATATTTATTGCCCATTTCATATGTATCTATCTTGTTAAAATGTGATATGTTCTTTCGCTGGGCTGTTTTGCTCATCCCTTAGCTTTCAGGTACCCCGATCGCAGAGGGACCAGGCGGGCCCCTTGAACAAATAGCAGGAGAGGAGTAGTAGAGAATAAAAACTTATGTTTATACTTTGTTTGATGTTTGAGAACTTTAGTCATATAGTTTCAATCACATGTTTGTTTGAATGATTGTATAACCTGTTGATCAGTTACATTTGTGGTTCGTTGTGTTTATTCTAGTCTTGAACTTGTGGGTTGTTGGACGGGAAGTAGTTACCCCATTTCAAAAAAAAAAATATTGCTACTATTCTTATACCCGATATCTATCCTTTGTAACAATTTGAGGTTTCTCGGAGATAGTACTCCCATAACGGGAAGGGGTGTTACAGCATCATCTGCTATCAAAGAGAGGCACGAACAGTAAGCGGTTGCTTGGGCATTAACAGATCATAGAGTGCTGATCTAATAGTGTTGGGTGCGTTGGTAACTCCGACAAATCATCGGGGATCTGCTCTTCAGGAACAATGTGTACAAAGGACATCTGATTGGGTTCTTTATTCCGGGTAATTTTGTTTTCAAAAAGGGATCATCTCTCTTGTAATAGTGTTATCTTCTCTTAATATAATTATTATCCGCTTAGTGGACGTAGGCTGGGTGGGGCCGAACCACGTAAATTACTGGTGTTGCGCTATGCTTTTTTTTCCCGTTCATATTTTTCTTGTTTCTGCGCGTAATACTAACAAGTGGTATCAGAACTTTGGTTGGAGATTAGGGACTCGTGGGTGAACGGATCACAGCATAAAGGGAGGCTTCGGGTTGTCGGAGGTGATGGAAATCAACACCGCCCGAATGATTAACCTCAATGGAGCAAATTACTTTTTGTGGAAGGCAAAGATGGAAAATCTTCTGTATTGTAGAGATCTCTACAAACCGATCGCAGGGAGACCGAAGGTGCTAGCGGTGGAGTCTTCCGATGACAAGGGGAAGACAAAATTGAAGGTCGAGATGTCTGATGATGATTGGAACGATCTTGATCGAAAGTGCTTCAATTTTATTCGACAGTGGATGGATGACAGTGTGTTTCATCTTGTATCCATTGAGACGACGACACAATCACTCTAGAATAAATTGGAGGATTGTATGCGAGAAAGACTGCGGGTGACAAGGCGGTCCTAATTAGAAAGTTAGTAAATCTGAAGTACAATGAAAGTACTTCGATTGCGGAGCATCTGAATGAGATGCAGAGTATAGTCAATCAACTCTCATCCATGAATATGGTACTTGATGGTGAGTTGCAGGCCCTACTACTTCTCAGTTCCCTACTTGAGAGTTGGGAGACCTTGCTGGTGTCACTCAGCAATTTAGCGCCAAAGGGTATTGTCACTTTGACGTCTGTGACAAGCAGTTTGCTGAACGAGAAGACTAGAAGAAAGTCTTCTGTGGGTTCTTCTCAAATACAGTCTCAGAAACAGGCTCTCTTTATAGAGAACAGAGGAAGAAACTACAGCAGAAAACCTTAAGACCATGACAAGCTCAGAGGGTCAAGATCAAAATCCAGAAGGAGAGGTGGAGGAAAACTTATATGTTTTTACTGTGAGAAAAAGGGGCATAAGATGATGGATTGCAACCAAAAGAAGAGTGATCTGGAGGCCAGATCGCAAAGTTCATATCAATCAAATGCCGTACAAAGTGACACAAACAATGATGTAGGTGTTGTCGTGTGCACAATCATCATAGGTATGAATAATCCAACTGATTAGTGGATTCTAGATTCTGGGTGTTCTTACCATGTGTCCACGCATAGAGTGGTTTGCCACGTATAGACCCTGTGATGAGGGACCTGTCTATGTGGCCAATGGTGCGAGTTACAAAACCATTGGCGTTGGGACAGTGAAAATCAGGATGGTCGATGGCATGGTGAGAACGTTGGATAACGTGTGGCATGTTCCTGAGTTAAAGAAAAATTTAATTTCTTTAGGGACACTGGACACTGATGGGTTTACCTTCAAGGCGAAGGATGGGGATCCGAGAGTTACTAAAGGAGCCATGATCGTCATGAAGGGGAAAAAAGAAAATAATCTGTACACACTGGTGGGAAGAACAATAATCGATCAGCAGAGGAATCCTACTAATAGGACCGTAGGAAGGAGGAGAAGAAACAAAAAATCAGGTGACCTGTATGACTTTAAAAATAAAGTTTCTTTTGCAGGTTGTGATGGTTCGTCCGAGTTCTATGGTGCTAACGGAGTTGGAAAAACAAAGGGGACGAAAAATCACAGAGAGAAAAAGGCGGTAGGTCCGACACAGCCAATGGCGGGTCCAAAAAAGTTGGTGACGGGCGTCAAATTCAATCGAGGCTTGGGCTTGGGAAATTCTTCTAATTAAAGAAGACAGGTGGAGTATCCCTGAGCGTAGGGATGCGCGCATCTCACACAGAGATGCAGATGGATGCAGTTACAGGTGGAGCTCAGCCGGGAGTGGCCGGTGTGTGCACAGTTGCAGATGCAGTAGAGGTGCAGTGGATGATGGTGTATTAGTTCATCGTGAGGGTTGGTGGATTCTCGCCAAGGAGGAGATTGGTATCACTGTTAGGAATTAGACCCAACACCCACATACACAAATCATAGATTCAAGAAAACACAAACACAGAGAACACATGATTTATGTGTTTCGGCAAATTCCTACGTCCACGGGCAACAGTCGGTAAGATTTCACTATAACAATGAGATAAACAAATACATGGTATTTGGATATAAAGGATTCCCAATCCTTACTATCTCTCTCTCACTCATCTCTACTGCAAGAGGCCCCATGTGGCCTCGGAAGGCACTCGGCCAAAAGCCAATGCACTTCTCAGTGCAACAACCCTCTCAGCTACATCTTGCCGTATGTAGCCTTCTTCACCCCCAAATCCACGTTAATTAGTCTTTAATTTATAGATTGTTGGCACCCGACTGTATATTGGAATATACAGTCGATCCCTTATCTTGTTTTAGCAGTTGCCGTGTGAAACATGGTAACTGTTATTCCTCTAGTTGCCGTGTGAAACAATCACAGTTGCCCTCCTTAAAACACCTTCTATTTTATTCAACCTTCTAATTAGAAGCCCTTAGTTTTAGGAAAAAATATTTTTGGGATTTAAGCCACTAATGAGCACAGGAAAATGACTATTTTACGTTCGTATTTGAATTAATTAACCCCTTATTTTGTGTGTTTTAGAATATGTTTGATGAGATTTTGGAAGTTTTGCAGGATTTATAGGGAAATATAAGATATGAAAATTCAAATGGTGAATTTTGCAATTTATGGGCATAAGTTGATATTTTTGGAAAGTTGGATTTTTTAATAGTTATTTTTCTATAATTTTATGGGTTTTATTTGTAAACTAATTAATTCAAATCCATTTATGAGAGTTTGGATTAATTTAGTCATTTTTAGAATTGAATGTAAGTGGTAAAATTATTTATTAGATTTTTTATACTTTGAAAAGCTTAATTATTAAGCTCATTAAGAAAAGCCCATGAAGAAATCCACATGTTTGAAAACTATTTTCATCATCTCAAGCTACATATGAGGAAATTGGAAATTTACAAGCCAATATAAGAGGATTTTCGAATTTGGAAAGTGGATTAAGGAAAAAGAAACAAAATAAGAAGGGGAGAAAAATAAAGAAGGTTTGACACATATTTAATATTTTGTTCATAACATTTCATTCGGATGTCCGATTGCTTTGATTTTTCTGCATTGGAGAGAAGACTTCAAGGTCTATAACTTTATAGTTAACGACTTTTCTTAATTCGGACATTAACTAGGTCAAAACTGAGCTGTAAGGTGGTACATGTGTAAAAAATTGGATTTTGCACCCACTTTATTTACACGAATTTTACTATTTTTTTTCCACCTCTTTGCCTCCTTTGAGCCATTCCATGTTTAGCACAAACCTTATCAGCCCTCCATGTGTCCGTTGCTTTATTTAAATCTTTAAATCTCAACCATTCATTACACCTCCTTTCATCTATAAATACTAGCCCTCTTCAATTGAGGAAATTGAACTTGGGCAGAGAATTTCAAGGGTTGTACTGTGGAGAGGAAGAAAGGAAGAAAAGAAGAAAGGAAAATTTGAGATTGTCAACAATCATAGTGGGTTTCAGGTTGGTGGTTTTAAATTTCCTCATTGATTCTTGTATTCTTTTTATTCCAAAAATTCCAATTGTGTTGTAATTTTTATTTCATGTTTTAATTAATAAGAGAATGTGAGAATTAGAATTATGATTTTTCAATTGTTCTTTCATGTGTAATGAAAATTTCAATTTTATTTTCATTCTTTTAATGATTACGTTATTTATTTTTCTAAGAAATTCAAAGAAAGTGAGATTATTTTAGGATTGGTAGAACTTGATTTTTCCCTTCTAAGACTCTTTTTAATAGTAAAATTATTTTAGATATGGAATTATAAGTAGAAATTTTACCTATGCCTAAGGCCGGAATTGAATTTTCTTAGTTAAATGGATTTCATAGATTTCATATTTAGAATTTTAATGAATAAGAGATTTGAATATGTGTTAAATAATTTACGTGAGTTCCATATTCTAGGCCGTTATTTTATTATTAAAAGATGGATAATAATGCCTCATTGAGTCTCTGATCCAATTCCACTATAAATATATTCATATGTTGTTTTTAATTTTTATTTTTGTTTATAAAATTCATACTCTTAAAATTGGTGAATTAGGTTTGTTAATTAATTAATTGCATCTTAGTTCTGTGTTCTAAGTTAAGTTAAGATTATTTATAATTTTTAGATCAAATCCACCATCTTAATTAAAATTAGATCTCTTTAATTGTTAAATTCTATTTTTAGAAGTGATTTCTAATTTTAGACCATGTTTTATATCTTTAGAATATTTCTAAATTAAATTTAAAATACATAGATTATAGAAATAATTCCATGTTCATGATTTATCTCCATATTTTCTAAATTTCTAAAATTACGTAATTCAATGGTATATTTTCACGGATATATTTTCCTAAGTTTCGATGGGTTTGACCTTATACTCAATCGCTATACTATCTAATGGTTCGTACGCTTGCGAGTTATAAAGTTAAAATTTGCACAACATCCACGGTCCCAACAGCAAGAAGGGGCTGTAAAGTGCGAGACGACTACAAAAATAAATCCTCTAAATTATAGCTGCAAACGGATGAGACAAGGTGCAAATGGCTACAATCAAACTAGATGTTGGTTACAATTACTTCAACTTTTACTAATAACTTTAGATCAAAAAACTCGACGTACTCCCTCTCTGATGGATAAACGGATGACAACAAATCTGAAATCCAAACTCTCGTTTGTAGGATTTTTTTTTTCTACAAATCTGAGTGTTGTGCAAACGATTGCAATGATGAGCAAATTCAAAGAAAGGAGCCATATTTCACCAGCTTGATGCACTAAAAAGATTGACAAATAATATCATCATCTACAAGTTCTGATTCAGAAACAACAAGTCTTTATATTGATAACTTTGAAGAGTCAATTCAACAAAAAAAAAATGTTGGGAAAGTGGGTAAAAAGAGTGTGACCATTCTCCATGAGACATCATATCCATTCATTGTACATAAGAGAATGACATAAATGACAACAACAAAGATGATCTAGCAGTCATGTGAAAGAGATGAGCATGAGTAAATTCATGAAGAGTCATGTGAAAGAGATGAGCATGAGTAAATTCATGATAACAGTAATAATTATGAGGGAGAGTAAACCTCGTGATGATAAATCATCTGGCATTATACTGTGTCTATGCCTTTAACATGATACCTAAGTTTAAGGTTTGTGATGTTGACTGACTATGGCTAGCTATGTAGAGGCTCAAGCTAAACTCATAGGACAGAGAGAAGAAAGTTATCCAAGATGCGATGGTTGTCTAAGCGTGACAATGACACCTATGAGTTCGTGCAAAGGCTAGGTAAGACAACTTTAAATATTGGCCAGTAATATTATAAACACCGGTTATGTTTTTATTGATAAAATATTATTATTATGTGAATAATGTGTATTTATTGTTTTGTCATCTTTAACGAGAAATTCTTGATAAAATTGTATTAAAAATACTAAATAATAATATAGCGATACTATCCCTGTATATTTTGAATAATATCATCTTCTTAATGGAATTTTTATTTCCTAATTGGTTGCTAGATGTTCATAAACGATATTAAGATTTTTTATTTTATAAATATTTTTAATAATTCTATTTTTGTTATTTTAAAATATTTATATTTTCTACTTGAATTTCCTGTTAATTTTTAGTAAAATCTGAGAATTTGAAAAAGTTCTAATATTAACAATATGGTTAATATTCCGCAAATGATATTTATGATAATGGTGCATAGCATATAAAAATGACATCTATAAGACATTTTAAGTTGAATTCTAGTCAAAGCCTTTAATTAAAAGTGATTGATTTTAAAAGATGGCACCTTCAATCTGCATGGTGCCATTTTTTAAGGGATCACATACGAATATGAAAAATGGACACCAATATAGTCTTAAGTAAAATATCTTATGTCTTTAAACAATAAAACTGGACACGAGACCTTTGGGCTCTATATTCGGCTTTAGGCCTCAGCATTGATATGTTTGAGGCCCACCTAATTTTAAACAGGTTTTTTCTAAGCTACAATTTGAACTTCATTAATAATTGGAATATAAATTGGAAGGCTATATAGACACTTGACTTTTTTGCCTCTATACACTTAATTTTTATATTATTTTATCTTTTCGATTTTTATCATCCGAACGAACTGTCAATTCATTTTAGGTTCAACCCCACTCTTCCGTATGTAAATCTTAAGTAGAGAACAATGGTGCACCTATACGGTGAACCGAGCGGTGCACTTATAATTATGAGTGGTGCACCGATCGTTTTGAAATTAACTATAACTTTGGCCTGTAGAATCCATCTATAGCGGTGCACCTATAATTATGATCGGTACACCTATAATTTCATTTTTTACAGAGATTAGGAAGGGAAAAGATAAAGTGGATTTTTCACATAAATTTTTTAAAATTCGTATCTCCTAACAAAAAAATCTCGTGTTAAGATGGGCGGCCTTTCCATTGTGATATGTTATACATAAAAAAGGAAATTTCAGAAACCAAATAGTACGATTTTTAGTGGACTTTTTTTAATTTAAAATGTTAAGTATTTTTTTTTTTTACATTAATGGATATCCTTAATTACTATATTAATATATTTATTAAATATAATATTATTGAATGAATAAAAATAATACGAAATAGTAATAATCAACATATAAATTTCAAAACTAATATTAAGTAAATATTAATAAAATAATAATTAATTGTTGTTAACGGTGGAGAAGATTCGATAGGAAAATGATAAGACTGTATTCTCCTCGTGGGGTTCGAGAATAGATTCTTCAATCTTCTCCTCAGTGAGGTAAACTTCGTTCTCCATCGAGCTCTACTTTGTCACATGTTTGTTGAATACACTAAAATTCTTTCTGATCTCTAAGAGAAATTATTTTTTCTCCTCGTCCAAATATAACCTAATGCTTTCTTATATAAAAAAGACAATCATTTTTATGATGTGAAGAAACTACAATTAAATATATTAGGGATATATCTAGATATACAATACTAAAATTATATATACATCTATGATGCATAAATTCATACGTTAAAATAAAAAATATCACAATTTGCCTAACACAAACTCACGAGAACCATCCACTTTCAATCTCACGTACAAAATATATCTCAAAATCTATGAAGAGAATTCTCATAAAATTCCTTCAAAACACTTTAAAAAGTGATAAAAAAGGAAGACCCCAAGTTTATATATATTTGAATTGATGATCGATCTCTGTATCTCTCATATGGGAATTGATAGAAACACTGATATCTTTTATAATAAGAGACAACGAGTGTGTCTTTTTGTTCATTTATAATCATTTGAGTGGTGAAAGGGGCATTGATGTCCTTTATTATAAAAAACACTAGTGTTCTTTTACCACAAACTTAGGTCCTCTATAACAATAGTGAGAAATCATGACTTAAACCCATAAAATAATATTATTTAATTGAAGAGAGAAGGAAATGGAGATGCCCTCAATTTGATAAATGAAAACTTGTCATGTAAAACAAGATGGGGTCAACTACGAAACACATAAATTTGGGTCTTCCTTTATGTCTTCTTTGAGAGCGTTTTAAAGAGATTCAATGAGAGTTCTTTTTTGTGGGGTTTGAGACATCTCTTGTTTGCAATATTGAGTATTGAGACTTTTGGATTTAAACTTTGCTAATAGTACATTGCAAATAAATAGATCAAGATGCAATAAATGCATAATTGATGACACTTAAACACGTGAGATTTATGTAGTTTATGAGTGTGCCTACATCAATATTTAGATACTAATTATTACACTATCTTTGAGAATAGGGCTGTAATGTCTCACACCTCTCTAAATACAAATGAACAACTATGACCTTAAAAATTTCTCAGAGATATAATATATAGATGAAATGATGTATGAAATACAAAAATACTACTCCTTCTCTGTCTCAAAATAATTGTTTCATATACATTTTGAAAGAGTTATATGATATTGGAGAAAAATTCATTAGCCTTTTGAGAGTCATTTCTTAAAAAATTCAAAATTTTAAAATAGAACAACTAAAATGGGACAGAAGGCATATTATACTATACAAAAATATAAAAGACCCCAATTAGGTTTTGTGTCTAGTATGGGTTGCTTCACCATATAATATAAGACATTAATACAACAGCCTCATCCTTAGCTTCAATTCTACCAAACCACCTTAAAGATACCTTGTTAACATTTTCATTATCCATACCTTTTGCAAGGTATGGATCTACACCCTCTAGTTTTGAGGTACACACCACAATTTCAAGTTTCAACATAATGTAACATTGATCATGTCCAAACAATATTTGAAGTTCTTTATAGAAATGACTTTATAAACTATAAATTCCACTTTTATTCTATGTATTATTGTCAAGTGTATCTCATCATCTTTAATTCATTTCCAAATTTTATGATGCTTTATGCTTGGTCTCAGCATGATTTACATGGTTCTTGACCAAGTGAATTACACTATGACTGTTATATTCAAATTCATTGACCAGTTGCTTTGATCATATAGCTTCTTTTCCTCTTTCAATCATCTTGGTCAATTTCAAGCTCAATGACCAATCCTTTCAACCACATGGTTTCTTTTCCTATATCAAAGATTGTTATCTATTCAGCCTTAGTTGTAGAAAAGGCTACTGTTGGTCGAAACATTGATCCCCAACTTACCAATCTGCCTTATAGTGTGAACATATAGCTTGTCATAAACCTTCCACTTGTCTAAATCTTCTGCAAAATCTGCATTAACATAACCCATAACCTTGAGTATAGTCTTGCCCTGCTCAAATATAATCTCATATATGGTTATTCTTTTTAAGTACCTTTATTTATTCTTTTCAAGTGTCTCATGATCCATTTCAACACATTCTAATGCTTCATTCATGGATTCCTCATATGAAATAATTATGCCCATTTCACATTTTTCCTATTCATGTACTAGGACATAACTTTGTGGGTAACTTATAGGGGTACTTACTGGTTTAGCTTCATCATTTTAAGTCTTTCCAAGGCTTTCTCCACAGATTTACTTTGAGATATCCATTTGTATGGTTTCTTGTTTCTATGAATTTTCATGTCAAGGATCTCTTCTACAACACCTAAATCTCAAACTATTTGTTCAACTTAGATGTTAATTTATTTGTCTCTGTTATACTCTTTGCAGCAATCAATATATTATCGACCTACATCCTCAAAAGAATATAGGTCATTATCAACAGCTCTAAAAATTAAGTAACTGGGACACTCTATGAGTAATCAATCATCTTCTACCATATAGTAATCAAAGTGTTTTTACTGTTGACAAGGAGACTGCATCAACCCACACAACTACTTTAATTTTCAGACACAATTCTCTTTCCCTTTTATCTTTGAAAAGTTTTATTTATTGTATTTTAATCTTTTTGTCCAGCTCATTACGAAGAAATGTTGTCTCCAAATTAGGTTGTTCAAACTCAAAATGTTAACATCACAACCACACTCAACAACACCCGAATCAAAGGATGCTTAATAGTCAATGAGAAGACTTTATTGCAATTTACTCCATCCTTTTGTATGCACCCCTTTTTCTAACATGGGTATTTCCACTCCACAGTGAGACTAATCCCACAAGCATGTGTAAACCTGCCAATCCACACACTAGGTAAATTTCTGGAGAGTAACCCCATGGAGAGTGGCCTGGAGGGGTTGAACGAGAATCGGACTCAAGACCTTGCTTCATGAGATGAGCGTGTTGACCCTCAAGCCAACCCTTCACGCCGAGCCTTAAATCACTTTTTGTTATCCATTTTTCGTTATCACGGTAACTAATGGCATTATTGAAGCATGAAGGATCAACACTTCCAGTTCTTAGTGTAGAACATTATAGACTCAAATCATTCACCATAAAACACAAGGATTTATATGGAAAACCCTTTAGGTTAAAAACCACAGAAAAAAAAGAGAGATTTTATTATTGTGTTGTAAATTACATCTGTAACATAAAGATTTACATGGAAAACCCTTTAGGTTAAAAATCACAGAAAAAAAAAAGAGAGATTTTATTGTTGTGTTGTAAATTACATCTGTTGCGTATTTATAAAGAAAACAAGGTAGAGTCCTAATTGCATAAGGACTCTCAACCCTACTCCAACTCTCTCTCCTCAATCAACACTTAGAATAAAAGACATCGTGCCTTCAAAACCGTACCTCATAGGAAATTTGTGAATCTTCCTTTCTTTTCCTTGTGCCAAGCAATCAAGTTAATGCTGCCTTTCTTTCTACTGAAGAATGTTTCTATATGTAAATTCTAAGTTTATGTATTTGATGTTACAAAGTCATCTAGTGCCACCTCCACTCTACGTATCATCTCTCCATCTACCTGCAACTCATTCATTTTGTTTATTATCACCATATGAAACTTATCAAAGACAAAGCCTTTCCTAATTATGACCTTATGTGATGTAGGATCACATAGTTTGAATTCCTATACTACTTCTCATTCCTGAAAAATGCACTTACTATATACATAAATAAAATTTAGACATCTGAAAATTGTCAAAATGGAGTAATCAACACTTAACTCTACAATGTTGCAATATATTGTTTTTGTGTAGAAACCTTTCTTCAACCCTACATTCAATCTTATACTTACAAACTCTTTTTAGAAGAGTTTTGTTCATCCTATCAGGAATATTGTTTTGTTGTGAACTTTCGATCATAGTGAAATATCAAGTAATGATGTTCATTCTTCCAAAACTCTAAAAAGTTCTTAGATTTGTATTCTCTTACATTTTTTTGTTTGGATTAACGTGTGGAAAACTCAAATACAGTTCTATTAAAACCTCTACAATTGAGTACAATACCCTTAAGATACACCAAGGTTAGGCCATGGAGACTCGAACCTGCAACCTCCCGCTTCTTGAGGTGGGAGGTAACCAGTTGAGCTACACCCATATAGGTTAACTCAAGTATTTAATTTTCATCTCTATTTAGCTTTTATACTTGTCTTCCACTGTTTAAACTTGCTAAATGGCTCACGTTCATGAAATAAATCCGGACTTTCCTTTGAGAAATTATTTATGAAGGTTATGACATATGCCACAAATTAGTATCATATGTGATAAACTCCACATGTACTAGTATTCATTACCAACTTGTAGAGAGTTTCATCATTTTCCTTTTCATATTAGTATCATATGTGATAAACTCCACATGTAGTAGTATTCATTACTAACTTGTAGAGAGTTTCATCATTTTCCTTTTCATGACTACCATAGCCTATATAATTTGGTTTGAGGAAAAAGGGCTTGAACATCAATTTATAGCCCACTAGGGTATGGGTTAGAAATAAGCCTATTTGAAAATCGGGTGGACTTAGAATATATTAATGCTTAGGCTTGAAGCCTGATACTCAACCTGAATGTTTCATGTATATTCAATTTTATGCCTTAAATATAATAATGATATTTTAACCGAGACCAGATAAGGTACAACCTTTTTTTTTTTTCATTAGATTTTCATGAAATCCATTAAAGATGAATCTTATGATTGAATGTAGATTGGGATGATCTACAGAGGACCAAATTTTAACTAAAAATTCAATTCACAATCACTTGATCTTAGTATTGAATTCACCAAGTGTTCTTGAGTTCTTTTTTGAAGATGTTTGGAGACTTTTTCTTTAAAGATCAAGTGGTTATAAATTGAATTCTTGATTGAAATTTATTCTAATTGTATTTTATTAAATTTGCCTTTAATCTGTATTATGAAATTTAAAATTAAAATAAAAATGGATTAAGTATTGTGATATATACATTTCTCTTACTAAGTAGGTTTTGTCTTACTTGGGCTTTTCATTGGGTTCAAGCTCGAGTTTAAACTTCCACTATTTAAATTGGACTTAGGCTTAGTGTAGCATAGGCACATATTATTGCCATCCAAA
Organism: Chimonanthus praecox; assembly: GCA_022113865.1. Classification (NCBI taxonomy): domain Eukaryota; kingdom Viridiplantae; phylum Streptophyta; class Magnoliopsida; order Laurales; family Calycanthaceae; genus Chimonanthus; species Chimonanthus praecox. The sequence goes on from CM039091.1 coordinate 38,228,926, forward strand.
ACCAAAGCTTTTTTAATATCTACGAGTGCTCCACTTGTTGCCATGTACTTGCAACAATCTATCTTCAAAGCACCCAAATGCATATGGATTACCTCAGTTAAGGTTCAAAATACCCGATTATCTTAGCTTTCATTGTTCCCATTCCAATGGTTTTATAAAGTATTCTTCTCTATTAAGACAAAACCACCAAAATAAGATTTAAAAGTATTACATGTATTAAGTGTTTGGGATTTAATCCCCAATCTGAATAGCGGAAGCAACACTCAATCACAAACAATCTACATAAAGACAAACAATTTACGTGGTTTGGTCAAGCCTACATTCACATACAAGTTTTGAAAAAGTTCTATTAAATCAAAGGTACAAATACAAATCACATCCAAATCTCTCTTTCTCCCTATAAAACACACTCTCTCTCTTGTTGATGTCTAACCTTGTCACAAATATCGGCGGTATTTTCAAATTTACCACATTTTTATCGGCAAAATACCATTACCGTGTTAAAAAAATCGTTTTTATCTCCACGGCGATAAATTGCCGGTAAATTTCCTATAAAATCGCAATAATATCTCGGTAAATTCTCAGTAAATTCTCGATAAATTCCCGGTAAATTCCTTATTACCATTTTTATTTTATTAATGTTTTTATTTATTCTATTTTTATTATTTTTAAATATTATAATTTCTGCGAGATTTTCTCTTTAAATTCTAGGTAAAAATCCGAGAATTTAAAAATATCCCGATATTACCAATTGCCGTTAATATCCCGAGAACGGTATTTGTCACAATGGTGTCTAAGAGGGCCACCCACGAGGGCATTTCTTATATACAAAAGAGTCTCAACTTAAATGGACAGAAACAAAAAAAGAGGAATTTCTAAAAACATAAATTTCTAAATATAGGTTGCTCAAATCGAACTACACCCAACAATAAATATCACATAATTTTTTTTTTAAAAAATCATGAATCTATAAATTAATTCATACACCATGGGAATATAAGGATATAATTTATATCCATCCTCTCCATCTAAGCTTTCTGCAGTTCTTTGCTGGCTGGATGATACTCGTTTACCCTTTTTCGCCAAATTTTTCTTGTGCTCTTCTTCTTGCTATTATAAAAAGAAAAGGAATTAGTGCACTGACACTTTTATTCTAACTGCACAAAAACTAAGTGAAATATTCATTTTTTTCAAATTTTTTTCAATCCCTCTTCTTTTCCTCTTCTAATTTATTTGAACAAAATAGATATTTCACTTAATTTTAATATACTAAAGATAAAAGTGTTGGTGCACCAATTAATTCTCTTATAAAAATTATACTTATTTTTTCCTTTTAATTTCGATGTCGCTCACTACTTGAGCCTTTCTGATTATATTTGCCTAGTTTTTTTACTCAAATTAAACTTTTCCAAGAGACCTCCTTGTGAATGGCCACCATTAATTCTTTTCATTGTCTTGTTGGGTAAGAGTGCCATGGTTACGTCGTCCCTCAACGGAGTCTACTATCCACACGATAGGAATGTGAATAAGATTGTCGTAAGATGGAGGCAATTAAGCCAAAAGAAGTAATGCGTTATTTTCAAAAATCATTGACGCTAAGTTGTTTTAAATTTTTTAAATTTTGATCTTATAAAGTTGAATTATTAAGTAGGTGAGAGATTTACTTTGTATATACGGACACGAGTTTTACTATGATGTCCGTTTTGCTCTTCACTTACCGTACCAAAAATGTAAAACAATAGAAATGTCAGAAATTGACTTGCCAAGAGTAAAATCGGCTCACCTGATCACTCGTGAAAAGTAAAATTGATTTTCCCAATCACATGTGAACAGTAAAATCAGCTCTCCAAATCACCAGCAAACAGTAAAATCGGCTCTCCGAATCACCCGTGAACAGTAAATCGGCTTGCCAAAAACTAGTAAGGGATCCGATTAGTGAGCCGATTTCTGACATTCCAAATTTTTTCATTACGGCAAATGAAGGGCAAAATATGCATCATGGTAAAACTCGTATATGTATACAAAGTACCCGTGGAAGGATTGGTGGCCTATTAAAAAACTATTGAATTTTGATGATGTGATAATTTTACTATTAATAAAAATACTATACCATTAGTTGTTTCACTTTATTTCTTCTCTCATTCCTTGAATGTCACCACTCATGTTAAAATTAAATTTGAGTTAAGATATAAGTTTGTCATAAGCATTATTTGAAATTATTCTTATTATTTATTTTAATTAAAATATTAAAATTTTCTAATTATTTTTATCTAATCATGTATTTTTACAGTTAATGTTATAAACTAATTCTTAATATATGCCTGCCTTCTAAAACATTGCCAAATGGCTTACTCATTCCTTTTATATCGAAAGTTGGAGATTTTACAATTGGTTGTAGCTTCATGTCTACATTGCCACGTGTCACCTTTAGAGACTGTACACTGTAGAATTGTAGAGTGAGCACTTGTCCTTCTTTGGAGCTTCAACACATGCTGCTACTGACACGCCACTGGCTACGTGTCAATAAACAGGACACGCGTCGAGCTCTTCATACGCCAAATGTCCAGAATCCAGATCAAAACCGGTTCCTATGCTTACCACATTCCTCCCACCTTCTCTGTCCATTTCCTCTCTGAAAGAAAAAAAAAAAACGGAGTCAGACAGATCCACTGAGAATGATGAACATTTTGGCGGTTGGCCTCCTCCTCTCGTCGCTTGCAGCGGCGGGGCTGTGGTCTCCTCATCCTCACCATTCAGATGGGAAGGAAGAGAGTTCAACTTCCAGACAACCCTTCATCAAACAAGGCCACCGAATTATAGTAGTAGAGTACGAAACAGAGTCCATTCCCAACACCCAACAAACACCTTCTCCAGCTTCTAACATTCTTGAAGAGGCCAAAGACAAGATCAAGGACGCCGCTTCTCTTCTTCCCAATGTCGGCCAAGGCATTGCCTCTCCTGACGACCCAACTCCTTCTGCTAGAGACTGGATTTGCGACGCCTACGGCACGTGCAAAGAAAAAGTCTCGGGGATTCTCGGCCAGACGAAAGAGAAAGTTTCTGACACAGTCTCAGAGGCACAAGAGGCAGCAAAAGACGTCGCTGAGGGTGCAGCCCGCAGCGGCGAGGCTTTTGCTGAAAAGGCAAAAGAGGCTTTTGGGAGCGCCGTTGATGGCGGGGAGAGAGTTGTGGAGAAGGCAAAAGAGGCCATCGAAAGCGCAGTGGAAGTTGAAGAGGTAGATGAAGATGGGTCAGTTGGAAACCCAGCAATTCGTCGTCTTGTGGAGATCATTCGGCGAGGCTGCCACCTCGCTTACGCCGTTGCCGTGAAAGCAGTCTCATTGTCGTCAGAAATGGTAAGAGCTTTAGCATTCATGGAAACCTGTCATCTTCCCTCCCATTTGTTTTATGTGTTTTTTTTTTTTTTTTCATTTCTTTTGGCAAAAGGTTTTTATGAAGTGAAGGGTGGTTTTAAGTTTCACTTATTTTTTATATTTTTGAGTGAATTTTCAATAAATTGTGTGAGCAGTAGATTATTATCTAAAGAAATATTTAAAAGAAAACTACTTTTGTAATAAAGAGAGAGGTTTTCTTTCTTTAGTGGAACACAAACATGCCTGTTAAAATTCATGAGTCTATTGCAATGATGAAGTGGTTGGTTTAGGCTCTCTATAATATGTATATTAAAAAAATTATTTTCAATTACTAGATAAAGTCATCTAATTGGATCTTATATATTTAAATCTTTTGATTTTTTTTATATATTTTAAAATTTAGTTATAAAATCATTCTGATGTAAAAAAATTAATGTAATTATTTTTTTGATGGAATAAGAAAATTAATTCATTCAAAGCAATTCTTTTAAATTCTATAAGCTACAATGGAGAAATGTGGGAAGCACATTGGAGGGCTCTGAGAGGGGGGATCTTAACCGGGTGTTCATGGTTGGGTTAGGGGGGTTTACTGCATGGCAGCTCGAGTTTCTTTATATATACAGAAACTAGACTCACCTAAAGCTCTTTGAACCTTGCAGAGTTGAAGCTTGAGCTTTGAACTCGAGCCATTCTATTTATTTATGAAGAGAAGTTACAAATAGATCAAATTTGAGTTCAAATTTTAATTTACTTCTTAGTCATCAAAGTCGCCAAACGCCTTTCAAGTCAATAAGTATTTTTTATTATTAAAAATACATATAATTTTGTCACGATCAATTAAATGGTTATGTGGGTCAAAATTTTGATGTGCTTTTTGCTTTTTTAAAGCTTGACTATTTATATAAACTAGCTCAGGAATTTAGCTTGAACTCGGCTCCCGTTTAGTGAGTTTGAAACTGGGTTCAGACTGTTTTTATTTACAAATATCTTGCATTCTTCTATTCAAAGAACAAAATTATAAATTTTAGTGCTAGTGCATCTTTCTAATCCAAGGCAACTTCAACTATGATTTTATTGAAAAAAGATTTCTTATAAACTCTTTTTTGTAAGGAAGAAACTGAAATATCAATGATTATGATGAAAACTCTTGGATGAAGTACTCCAATGTGGAGGTGAGACTAATTCTTCAGGCATCGGTAAACTTTTCAATCCCCATACTTTGGTTAAGTCTATGGAAAGTGCCCTGTTTGGAGTTAAAATTTGAATCGAATTCAAGACTCAATTTCATGAAGTGAGCTTCTTGTTTTGTCTGGATGATTGAATAGTGATTTGGTTCCCTTAATTGTAGGCAGGACCTTTGATGAGTGGCCTGCATATGTTGGCAATAGCATCTTGTTATGGGACAGGCATGTGGGTAACGTTTGGGTCGAGCCAAGTGTTGGCCAAGGCACTGCCGAGGCAGCAATTTGGGCTGGTTCAGAGCAAGATTTACCCGGTTTATTTCCGGTCCATGACCGTTGGGATCGGACTCACTTTTCTCTTCCACGTCTTGAATCGGCGTCACAGCTTGTGGGACGGTAGAAAAGCCGACATAATTCAAGGCTACAATCTGTTGGGCTCATTGGGACTAGTCCTTGCCAACATGTTCTACTTGGATCCTCTTGCAACCAAGGTCATGTTTCAGAGATTCAAGTTGGAGAAAGAAGAAGGAAAGGGGAGAGACATCACAAACATGGGTATCGACTCTGTCCGAGTGGCGACTGTGACGGCGACCACAACGGCTGCTACAGCAGCTCCCACTGCGAAAATGGCCACAGCAGCAGAAGAGGCTTTCAAGAAGAAGCTGGGAAGTCTGAGTAGGAGGCTCAAGAAACTCAACACCTACTCTTCCTTTCTCAATGTCTTGACTCTAATGGGTCTTACATGGCACCTTGTCTATCTAGGCCAGATTCAGAAAATGACTTGTTGATCCATTTATTACACTTCCAAGTGTCATGCAATGTAAAAAGCTGTGTTCTTTGTATCCACTTTACTGTTACTGTTACACACTTACATGGTTATGTAGAGTTTGTTATTGTTTCTAGCAACTCGATGTATAGTCGCAGTTTTCATTATATTTTATTTTGTAAATCATTTATTGCTTTATTTTTTTTAACGAGGGTATTTTGCCCACGTCAAGAATCACTTGGGCATAGCGTGGGCATGGGTCCAACCTGTTGACTGAGGGTAATAAACTAATTGGGTTTTATCATGGGTTTGGCCATCATCATTCTGTGTTTAATTTGGGTATCATGTCCCTATTCGGGTGCTATGATATTATAGCACTAGATAAATATGTAGTGTACTTCCGATTAATTCTCACGAACAGGAGGTGTTAGGTTCAAACCTTTAAAGGGTAGAGATATAGTTCTCAGGAATAGGAGGTGCTAGGTTCGAACCTTTAAAGGGTAGAGATATCACGCGTGGAAAAAATATATAGCGTCCATTTGACTGTTGCTCAGCTCAATAAGTGGGTTTTCTTTGCCCGTTTGTAAACTGGCCTCGGACTGAAATACAGGCCCAAACTGCAGCAGAGAACGGACTGGGTTCTGGCCTAGTTCCACAAGTTAAGGCACTGTCTTAGCAGGCCCAAAAACTGCAACGTTTTGGGTACTGCAGGCCCTTCATATTCAGAACAGTTATGGGCTGTAACAGGTCCGTATGCAGGCCTTGTTCTACTGATTTTAGGCCCAGATTCAAGCTGAGTTTAGACTACAATCAGGGAACAAAATAAGGTCTGATTCAGTTAAAACCGGGTCTTAAGACAGACCTCAAATTAGGCTGAACTTCAACCAATTCAATGCAGTTAAGGCAGCAAGTTCCTTGCCTAAAACCAAATTAATTAACACATAAAACTGATTAATTAATCACAAATTAAAGGAGAATGGGCTTATCCGGTTTAAAGAGAAGACTCAATCAACTCTTCACTCAACCCTTGACTCGGTGGGAATTTTTTATGCAACACGTTTCTTGTTTCGGTCTCAACACTTGAGAATTAAATTTGAATAAAACTCAATTTTATTGTTCAATTCGGGTCTCAGTTCTCCATATCGGTGATTATAATCTATTTATTAAAAAAAAAAAAAACAAAGAGTCAATCAAAATAAAATTCCAAATACAATTAAATTAATTCTAAAACAACTATTGAGTTGTCCTAAACGGTGGTGATAATGGCCTAATAACACTAGGATTCCCTCTTTGCCTGGGACTAATTCAAATCTAATTTGGATCGGTCATGGTTGCTAGTTGCTACCCACTTGCACACGTTCCTCATCTCACGTGTAGCATGGAGTGCTAACACGTGTGGACCTTGGGCTGTTGAGTGTTGACTGTTGAGGCAGCCATGTTGGGCTTTGTCTTTGGGCCCAATTTGAAATGACTCAGCTCGGGTTGCATGTCCAAAGTGGGTTGACCTGATGTGAATTGGGCTTTGGCTCATATATAGGTCCAATGTAACGCCTCAAAGTCCATATCTGACAACACGCACTTGTCTAGATCAAAAATAAAATTTTGTTCACCTTCACAAGTAGCCGCATCGACTTGGGCTTTTATTTTTATTTTTTGCCTTTTAACTTGCTTATATCCTCGCATTCATTTCTTGTATTTTTTCTATTGCCACCTCAAGATGTGTCTTTTGTATTCACTTCTGAACAAACTTACCCTTTTTCTCATAATAGAGGTTTGTTTCCCTCTGCTTTTTTATCTTTGTCAGTTATTTCTACCATCCTTTTATGTCTACTTCACACGTGCACTGAATTGTATTCTTGAAATCCCCAAATTGTCTGGCAATATTCTGAGGGTTGTATTTGTATTCCCTTTACTATAGAAACTTGTTGGTGAACTCTAAAATGATCCCTGCCTCAATGGGACAGATGAAGCCCACCATCCATAACCTAGCTTCCTTTTTAGTATAATTGTTTTGCTTATTTTTAGCAGTGTGTCAAGGAGTCGTCCAACCCTTAGGGCCTTCAGTGTATGGTCCCCATACAACATATGCAATTATTAATTGTTCTATTCTTAGCCTGACATCTTCTTCTGGTAACCCAGCATCGAATACATAGTGACATCCCCTTTTCCTCCTTCAGTATAATTTAATTTAAATAGTGGCTTTGGAGTCCATCCTTGCACCCTCTCCCCGACCCATATTTGCAGTAGGTTCAATAGAGATCTTTTCTTCCAATTTTTTTAGGTTCAATTCCATTTCAGTATACTTCAAAGTAAGGTAGCCATAGTCCTTTTATATGCTTGCAAGAGCTGCCCCAGCTAGACCTTGTTAAGAAAAAAAAAAAAACTTATGAAGAAGATACAGAAATTTTGGAGAAATCTCTTATCAATTGAAGAACAAACTTGGCTATTATATAGCCTTGCATAACAAACTGAAACAAAAAGATAAACAACTCATGTCTAACAAATCCTAGTAACGTGATGAGACTAAATCAAACAAACATGCAAACGTGCAACCTTTAACAATAGGGACTTATTAACTGAGTGGTAACAAACCACCAAAACAAACCTTACGTTTAGAATAACAAAACTTAACAATTCCTCCCTTAAACTGAATGCTACAAGCACTCAGTTTATATCAATCTCAGAGCAAGCTCCCAATAGCCCTTGCAGCTTCAAGAAAACATCCTGCTTGACTGGTTTAGTCATCACATCAGCCAATTGTTCCTGTGTGCCACAGTGCACCAACTCCACAGTACCAGCCTTTGTGAGCTCTCGAAGGAAATGGAAACGCACATCTATGTGCTTACTATGATCATGCATTACTGGGTTCTTCGAAAGTTTGATTGCAGAGCTACTATCACAACGAATACTAGTTGACTTGCCTTGATTCTGACCCAACTTTCCCAACACCCTTTTCAACCATACTGCCTGACATGCACACGAAGCTGCAGCAATAAACTCTGCCTCTGTGGTAGATAGACTTACTACTGGTTGCTTTCTTGATGACGAAGATACTGCTCCTGAACTCAATAAAAACAAATAACCTGAAGTGCTCTTTCTGTCATCCAAATCTCCAGCATAATCACTGTCAGCTTAAGCAACAAGTTCATCATCTCCTCCCTTCCTATAGAAAATTCAAAACCTAGTTGTTCCCTTCAAATATCTCAATATTGTTTTTGCCGCCTGTAAATGAAGCTCAGTAGGATTCTCCATATACCTACTAATAAGACTTATCACAAACATCATGTCCGGTCGAGTAGCTGTGAGATACATGAGACTACCCACAACCTGTTTATAGTAAGTCTTGTCCACCTTAACTCCACCTACATCCTTCACAAGCTTAAAGCCAGGGACAATAGGATTATGAACATAATTACTTTTATCCATTCCAAATCGTTTCAGCACCTCCAATGCATACTTCTTCTGACTGATAAAAATACCATCAGATCTTTGAAAGACTTCAAGACCAAGGAAATACCTCATCTTACCAAGATCCGTCATCTCAAACTCATGTTTCATGGAATTTTAAAACCCTGTAAACATCAATTCATCATTTCCATCAACGTACAGACTTACGATTAATACTTTCTTCTTTTCTTGTCTTGATGAAAAAGGTATGCTCGTAGTCACATTTCTTAAAACCTTTCTTCGTGAAATAGTTTTCTATATGGTTGTACCAAGCACGTGGTGCTTGCTTAAGCTCATAAAGTGCCTTCTTTAACTTATAAACCTGCTTTTCATTTCTCTTTTGTACATAACCACAAGGCTGCTCCAGAAAAACCTCTTCATTTAACTGACCATTCAAAAATGGAGACTTCACGTCTAGCTAGTAGATAGTCCAACCTCTTTGAGCTGCAAGTCCTACCACCAAACGAATCGTCTCCATGCGGGACACAGGTGCAAATGCTTCTGTATAGTCTACCCCATGCTGCTGAGTATACTCCTTCACTACAAATCTAGCCTTGTATTTGTCCACTTCTCCATTTTCATTAAATTTAGTCTTATAAACCCACTTCGCTCCAACCTTCTTTCATCCCTCACGTAACTCAGTCAATTCCCACGTGCCATTTTTGTTTATTGCTTCCATTTCCACATCCATTGCTCTCCTCCAATTCTCACTCTTCATGGCATCTTCAAAGTGAATAGGATCAGCAGCTGCAAACATGGCCAAATGAGCTTCATAATCATCTTCAAAAAGTCCTTCTCCTTCTTCATAGTCTCTCATCCAGACTGGTGGTCTCCTATTCCTCCCTTCATTTGAGCTAGAAGAGCTTTCTTCGATCAAAGAATCAGAGGAAAAAATCTCCTCTTCTTCTTCTATATCAGCATCAAGATTAGATTCACTCCCCTCTTCATTCTCATCAAACACAACCGCTTCCTCCTCACGATCACCCCATTCCAAATTGCACACAATGGCTTCTTCATACTTCTTATCCCAATCCCAAGTCTTGTCTTCTTTGAATACAACATCCCTGCTTATCATGATCGTTTGTGAAGTTGGATCATAAAGTATGTAAGCCTTTGACTCCTCACTAACTCCCAGCATAACACAACTCAAGCTCTTATATCATCCAGCTTAGTTCTTTTACTGTCAGTCACATGAACATGAGAGATACATCCAAAAACTCTAAAATACTCAACGGAAGGCTTGATTCCACTCTAAGCTTCTCCTGGAGTCTTATTTTTTACTACCAATGTCGGACTTCGATTCAAGACATGCACCGTCCAGTTGACTGCTTTAGGCCAGAAGGTTTTGGGAATTTTCTTTTCTGAAATCACATTACGAACCATATTCATAATGGTTCTATTTTTTCGTTCTACAACTCCATTCTGTTGCGGCATGTATGCAACTGTCAATTGTCTTTATATAGCATTTGTGATACCCTGCCCCTTTGTGTGTGAACACACCAAACTGATGTGGGAAGTCCCACATCGGTTTGGGAGGAAGAAATTGGTGGGTTTATTTGAGGCCACCCAACTCTACTATTGTGTGAGGCCTTCCAGCCCAACCCAAAGAGGACAATATCGCGTTGCGTACTTTGATACCAGGTGAGGTCTTTTGGGCCTGGCCATGTGGGCCAGAGCCCAGGAACAAAAACCGTGTGGGCTCGCTTGTGTACGAGGCCCAGACCGGACAATATCACACTGAGTTGGACCCTAAGCAATGTTTTCGGGTCGGGTCGTTACAATTGGTATCAGAGCCAAGTTCAACACTTGGACTGTGTAACGCCCCGCCCTTTTTCACTCGCCGAAAATCAGAGTCTATTTTTTTTTTTTAAAATAAAGAGTGAGAGAGAGCGAGACGCCACGACGCGAGTTAAGTCTGAGCTTCCAAAGCCCGGTCCTTAACTGGTCAACCATACGTGTGTGTGGACCGAGTCCACTAAAACAATTCACAGGCTTAAGGATATACTTGCGGAATAAACATAATACGGAATTAATATGTGATTAGAATTACTAACCCTATCCATTAATTAGCAAGGAGGCCAATCACAAATAAATTAATTGAACCTAATATCCAAATGTAACGTCTAACCATAGCAAAATAATATCTAAGTTATTACAGTCCCAAAATGCGATTAACTCAAATTACATTGTCCAAAATAAAATTTAAATAAAACATGCATAAATTATCCATGCTCCTAGGTTTGGCTCCTTTCGCGTCCATCGTCCGTTCCCATCATCTAAGGTAGAAGTAGGACATTAGTCAACGCGCCCAGTAGGTATTCCGAGTAGGGTCATATACGGGGATTAATATAAAATCAGAATAGATACATAATATCAAAATCATGCTAAATCAATGTCATGCCATGGGTGTCATATGCCATGATTTCCCACCCATCAACCATATCTCAAACATGTAGATAATCCTTTGATGAACAAGCCACATCAAGGTATTCATTGTCATGACTCCCCACGTATGCCTTATCGGTCCCACCGAACGGAGCGTGGACTCCTCTTTCATTTCAAACATCATATACCATTTCTCGTATGTCAATCGGAATTAGTGCGGATCCCTCCCCACGTTTGTTTATCAGATACCCTGAATGGAGCGTGGACTCCTCTCATATGTTCCCTCCTATGCCATGCATGAGATGTGAGTGCAATCATGCTATTTCATATTAAATTCATAATAGCATTGAAATTCCATTCTTAAACATAAGCATTTTGATACCCAAAATAGATCATCAAATATGGAAATAAAATCATTACATGTACATAATCCAAAGTGTTTCAACAAGGTAGGAATTTTACCCACGTCCAAGTATTGTATCCTTGCGTTTTCGTCAAAACCGATCACACCCCCGCTTGTGGAATCTTTTTACCTTAAATGAATTCCATCATATAAAATAATCAAATTAATTATTTAATTGATTTAAAACATTCCTTACATCCTTCCATTTAAACTTAACCATTTGGAATAGGAAAATCAAACAAAAACTTCACTTCTAAAATCAGTTGGTTACCAGTCCGCTGCCCATCTTGCGAACGACAGAAACCCGTCCACGGATGGTAGAAACCCGTCCTGCGGACGACAGAAATCCATCCTGCAGACAGTGAACCCATCCGCAGACAGCACCATACTGAAGTCTGTTACCCGTTCGCAAACAGCGCACAGTCGTGGTCTGATACCCGTTGTCCATTACCCGCTGTCCGCAGTCGTTACCCATCCTGCGGACGGTCTACACCCTTCCGCGGACGATAAAAATCCGTCCTGCAGACAGTAGACACCCATCCCACAGAGAGTGTAACCCGTCCTTCATACATATCACCCGTCCGCAGACAGTACCATATTATGTTTGTTACCCATCTGTGGATAGTCGAAACCCGTCCTACCCATGTCCAGTTTATTATCCATCCGCGGACGGTCAAAACCCATCCCGCGGACGATAAAAACCCGTCGGCAGACGATGATACCCGTCTGCTGACAGTGCCATCTGAAATCAGTCCTCATTTTATTTGATGTTTGGCTTGACCTTTCCTTATGAAATTCATTTCTTATATTTAACATATATAATGTCATCCATATATTTTTAAAGTCAGTGAGTATGCCCTACTCACTAACCCCACTAGGGTCTTGTCCATTATTCCAAATGTTTAACCATTTCCTTAGATAGATTTTTCAGTTCATGGCCTTAGCATAATTTCTTTGCCAACTATTCAATCAAATATGGAACCCCATGGTTTCGGCCATTCCTTAGCCGAAACTTTCCCTTACCTTCTTTTAATCATTAAACCCTCGTTAAACATTACATACCTTTTCGGCGTCTCCTCCGTTTCTTTAGGTCTAATCTTGCTCCTCCGTCCTTCTCCTTCCTTAGTCCTTGTTCTTCCTCCAAGTCTAGAGCCGAAATGGGAGGGAGAGAGATTGAAAGCCTCCTTGTTCTTCAATGGAGCATTCGGCCAAGGTGTTGATTGAGAGAGGGAGAAAGATGAAAGTCTCTATAGAAGGATCGGCCAAGGTGTGTAGGTGGAGAGTGGAAGAGAGAGAGAATGAGATGAAAATCTCTATCTTTTTTTTTTCCCTAAAGGAGAGGATCGGCCCTAGGGTTTGGTGTTAGCCCTTTGTATCTATCCCTAGCCTCCCAACCACCCACATTACTCCTTGGTCTTTCCCATGTGTCCCTTGGTTAACCAATGAGACACATGGCTTACACTTGGGGCGCGCCCCCCCCCCCCCCCCCCCCCCCCCCCCCTCCCTCTCTTCTTCCCAATGATGGTGTCTAGGGTTTCCATGAGATGGATACCCTCCATCTCCCCCTTTCACTCACTTAGGCCTCTTCTAATTCCATGTGACTCACTTGCTTATTTGAACTCACTTCCCATTCAACTCTATCCCAACTCACTTTATTGTTCTTGAACTCATTTCCATATAACTCAAATGAATTTTAATTTCCAACCCAATGTAATTCAACTCACCACATTTGAACTCACCCATGATTGACCAAGTCAACCATGGTAGCCGACCATGTATGTTACCTTAGACCACTCGCCACCTCTCTTGATGAGGTGGATTTGGGTCCCACTTGGCCATGCCACTTACATACACTTGCCACCTCACTTGATGAGGTGGATCCCATGCCTTGGGTCTCGAATGGGTATATGACTCAATTAAATTAAACCTTTACCCATTTACTTTCCAAAATCCATTCATTTTGACCCATTGGGTCCCAATTGGGTAATTGACCCAATTAATTACAATCAAACTCTATCCCATTTGATCATAATTGGGCCATTGACCCAATTCTTACTTATTTAAAATCCATTTCATCCATAAATCTTAAATTCATCAAATTAAACAATTAAAATCGACAAAATCCAATATATTATTGTATTGAAAATCCGAGATGTTACAGACTGTGTGGGCTTTTCCTCCTTCCCTGGTGTTGTTGAGCTGGGCCGAGTCGAGCCGAGGACGGCTCAAGGCCTTAGGGGGGTGATTGTGATACCCTACCCCTTTGTGTGTGAACACACCAAACTGATGTAGGAAGTCCCACATCTGTTTGGGAGGAAGAAATTGGTGGGTTTATTTGAAGCCACCCACCTCTACTATTGTATGAGGCTTTCCAGCCTAGTGGATGGGTAGTGGAAACAAAATCTTGATGGGTGAACCCAAAGAGGACAATATCGCGCTGCGTACTCTGATACCAGGTGAGGCCTTTTGGGCCTAGCCATGTGGGCCAAGGCCCAGGAAAGGAGGTGATCCAGCCGCACCTTCCAGTACGGCTACCTTGTTACGACTTCACTCCAGTCACTAGCCCCTCGCTTGTGTGAGAGGCCTAAAGTGGACAATATCACACTGAGTTGGACCCTAAACTCTGTTTTCGAGACGGGTCATTACACCATTTACATCACAAAAGCTTGTGAACTCTTGTGATGTAAACTCTCCTCCTCGATCAGTACGTAAGCCTCTAATAAACGAATTTGTTTCCTTCTCAACATGAATCTTAAAACTTTTGAAAACAACAAAGGCTTCTGATTTCTCTATCAAGAAATAAACCCATGTTTTTCTACTAAAGTCATCAGTGAAAGTAATCAAATACCTTTTCTTACTGTTAGAGATGGGCTTGATCGGTCCACAAATATCAACATGCACTAATTGAAGAATTTTTGAAGCTCTCCAAGTGCTCTTCTTTGGAAACGAGTCCCTTTGTTGCTTCCCTACCAAGCAATCCTTGCATAGCCTCGAGGGAGACTTAAACTGTGGTAAACCATTCACTATCGTCTTCTGCTGAAGAGTCTTTAAGCCCTTAAAGCTCAAATGTCCATATCTACAGTGCCAAAGTTGCACCATATCTTCTGTAATTGTGTTGAAAGAAGTAGATGTTATAGGCTGAGATATAGCATGCAGTATGAACATTCGATTCGAAGACATCTTCGTTTCCATCATTAAGCCTCTCTCAAGATGAAACGCCTTACACTTTCTACGTTGAAACAGAATGGCAAGCCCCTTTTCTTGCAATTGCCCAATACTCAGCAAATTGTTCTTCAGCTCCGACACATAAAATACTCCTATGATGATTTGTGCTATGCCATTCACCTGCAGCCTTACGTTATCCTTTCCTATTACGACCATGCTTGAGTTGTTGCCCAGCTTCACAGAATCTCTAAAACTTTCATCAAAATCCGAGAAGTATTCCTTCTTCCCACACATATGATTGCTACATCCCAAGTCAAGGAACCACATATCTTCTCTATTGGTCATATTCATATCCACGTACGCCATCAACAACATCTCTTCTTGAGTCTGTGCATAGTTGGCCTCCTTCTCCTTGTTTTTGACAATTATAGCACTCCACCGTAGCCTTGTCAAAGCTTTGTCTGCCTCCTCCCCTTCATTTTCCTCTAAAACTTCCACGTCCTCGACCCCTTTTTCCAGATTGATCTCCATGAGTAATCTTCAAAGCGTGTTCTTCTTCAACATGAGAACCCATGCGTTGTTCATGCACAAGCAGGCTGCTTTGCAACTCATCAATGGTTAAGGTATCTATATCCTTAGACTCCTCAATGGAACACACAACATAATCAAACTTGGGAGTCATGGATCGCAAAATCTTTTCAACGACAGCAGCATCTCCCTTGTCCTCACCATTTGCTTTCATCTTGTTGGCTATGGTAAGGGTTCGAGCAAAATACTCATTCACAGATTCTTCTGCCTTCATGTGGAGAATTTCAAACTCCTTTCAGAGAGCTTGCAAGTGTGCACGCTTGACTCGTGTTGTACCTTGATATTTCTGCTTCAAGGAATCCCATATGTGCTTCATTGTATCCTTGTTGAGGATCGTCTCCAGGATCGAATAATCTAATGCTTGAAATAGATAATTCTTTGCTTTCAAATCTTTCAACTTCTGATCTTCAATGTTCTTCCTCTGTGCATCTGTGAGAACAACACCTTCTGCTGCTGTAGGAATCCCATTCTCCACTAAGCCTCAGTACTCTTTGAACGCAAAAAGTTTTCCATGAGCATCGCCCAATGATCATAGTGCCCATCAAATTTCGAAACTATTGGCTGCACAAATGAATTCTCTATCATCATACTTCGATTACTACACACGTAGAAGACTGTTGCTTCTAATTTTAATCAGGCCCCGTAACTAAGCTCTGATGGCAAATGTTAAGAACCAGAAAAACTTATGAAGAAGATACAGAAATTTGGAGAAATTTCTTATCAATTGAAGAACAAACTTGGCTATTATATAGCCTTACATAACAAACTAAAACAAAAAGATAAACAGCTCACGTCTAATAAATCCTAGTAACGTGATAAGACTAAATCAAACAAACATGCAAACGTGCAACCCTTAACAATAGGGACTTATTGACTAAGTGGTAACAAACCACCAAAACAAACCTTAAGTCTAGAATAACAAAACCTAACATACCTAATCTAATCCCTTTAGTCATTTGTGCAGCAATCTTGAAAGTTAGTGAGTAAATTGAGGATTCTGAGGCATAGAAGATGTTCCTCAATAGCCAGTTTATAAAATTGCAGCAAGAAAGAATTTGATGTTTTGCTCGACGTAGTGGAAGCAGTGTGGTTTAAATGAGATAAACTCGGGTCAAACAGTCAAAATGTTCTAATGGACAGGTCCCACATTTTAAGTCAAAGGTGGAATGGAATAGAATGGGTCAATCACTTGGAAAAGATAGGTAGTTATGGAAATGTGAGAGAAAGGAGTAGATGGGTAAAATATAATATTAAATGAAGGTATTTAAGAAAGATGAAAATGATGCTTTTGATGGCATTAAATGGGATCGAAACCGATGGGACTTGGTTGGTATAAGGAGTCTCGTTTTTTAAGGAACTGGGTAATCTTTGTAATGAAAAAATGAAGTGGAAGGAGATGTGCCTGGGACGATGGAGAGAGTGAAGTTGCAGGCAAAGGAAGAAAAAACAGGGGACGGCGATGAAAGACTCGCTGAATTTGGTTCAACAGGCTGACTGGAAGGTACTGGCGATTGTATTTGGCTAACGGGGATTACAGAGCAGCGGTGAGGGTGTGGCCGGGGGCGATATTGTGTAGTACTTGAAGATGGGGTGTTAACATTACATTTATGTTGTTTCAATTACACCTCTCTAATTGAGAGTTACATTCTCTAATTTGTACAATTACAGATTTTTCATTCATTGTTGGAAAACAGACGACTGAAAAATCTGGGCTCCGAGCAATGGTATGGGCAGCAACAACAGAAGAGATAACTTACCTAGGATAAAGCCTATATATCGTTGAGCAGAAGAGAACTCAACCAACGAAAGAGAAGTCTGCAACTTGGCAGAAGTGGAAGATAAAAACTAAGATAACAATTAATTCAGTTTCTGAAATATTCGAAATTATGTAGGTGTTTCTCACCCATTACATCGAGTATTTATAACTAAAATAAAACACAGCCTAACTAAACAAAGTATATCCACCGACTGATACGGCCATATCCAACTAGGTCTTTTGACTTAAGGACTCTGACCGAGGTGTCCCAAATAGATTAGGACACCGATTCAAAAAATAAAACTAATTTAACAACTTTAATAAATATTAAAATAAAATAAAAATAAATAAGTGGAGTCCACTTGAATATTGGAGCCACATCCTACATCAATGCAACCATACCCCATATGGAGGGGTGGTCTTTGTGTGATGTACTTTTTACACCTTCGTTTAGATATGCTAATAGATTATTGAGTCTTTGGTCTCTTTGACATAGTTATTTACAGCATTCATGATCATTCCTGCAAGTGGAAATCAGGCAACCTCTGGTATCTTGTAGGATGAGGAATTACTCTTCACCGTCGATGTGGAAAGCTCTGCTTTTATTATTCCAATCAGGGATTAAAATGCCTCTATGGCCGATATATCGGCCGATAATCAAATATCGATAAATACCGATATAATATTTTTCTTTCTTCTTCAGATATCGGCGATATTTTTTTATCTTCTTCGGATTTTTTATTTTTTATTTTTTTTCAAAAGAATTCAGAAAAATGAAGAAAATTATACACTTCATGGATATGTAATTTTTTATTTAAATTTCGATCATTTACATGTTAATTTTTTTTAAAAAAAAATTACGAACTCGATAATTTCAATTTTTTAAAAAACAAAATATGAAAATTTGAAAAAATGAGAAGAGAACTCTACACACTCTATTGTCCCAACCATACCAACAAATTTGTCACTCAAATAACTATCATCACACATGCATGAAAAAAATCAAAAGAGAAAATATTAGAACCTTCAGAGAAAATAAAAAGACATAAAAGCTCTAAATTTCTGTTGAAGTATGACTTCTCAATTCCATCGGCTAATTTATAAGTGTGTAAACAGGAGTGACCGAAAATCAACTATTTACTCCTAAATAACGTTGACAATATAAGGAGTAGAATCCGGTGAAATAACATTGAAAAATGTGGCACTGCATGTGCATGTAGTATGCATGCTATTGGAAAAAGAAATCCGCATGCAAGCATGTATGCAGTTAAAATTTGAAAAAGGGGGTTGCATGCATGCTATTCAAAAGAGGCATGCATGCATGCCATTGGAAAAGAGAGCATGCATGCAATTGAATGTCAATTGTTCCCATTTCTCAAGTTACCGTTTGTGTTTCCTTCTCATTCATTTGTTAGTCCCAGTGATAGTTTCATCAGAGTTTGGCTTTTCAGTGACTCTTGAGTTTTAACAAAGGTATATATGGACTTCGCACCAATATCTCTAAATATGAGAGACTACTTCACTATTTTTCAAGTCTCAATCCAAATCAACTGAGCAAGAACTGCTTCACTATTTTTCAAGTCATATTATCTCTATGGATTGGTGTCAAAGACCCTTGTCATGCATGCTTTTGAATATCAAAGTGATATTTGCAGAAATAGGTAACAATAATTATTTGAATATTTTAATGATGTTATTTGTAAATTTTATTTTCAATATTTTTTAATAATGCTACTCTTTAACATTTGAATAATTATTTGAAAAGCAATATCAGGCTGATGTCGACATTTTTTTACCAAAAAAATATGGAATTTAAAAAAAAATCACGCTGATGTCGGCCGTTTCTTGAAAATAAAAATAAATCGAAAATTACAAAACAGAAAATCATTATTTAAAAATCAGTTTTTCACTGATATTGGCCCTTATTTTATTTTATTTTAAATCATTTTCACCAATATTATATAATATCGACAATATGTATCAGCCGATATTTTGACATTTGATTTTAATAGACAGAATAACAATTACTGAAGAGGTCATCTTATTAAGAATACTCATTTTGGTGTTGATAATGCTACCAACTCCTGCACTTCCAAATGCCCTTTTTCAAGTCATCATACTATTGCATTCCCATCCATAGGTCTGTTAGGAATAATTATGAAGAACAGCATCGAAAATAATCCACAACACAATAAACATAAATAACAAGCACACTATCAATAATCTGGACAACTGGATTTACGTGGTTCGGCAAAATCTTGTATATGTCCAAAGAGTGTAAATATTACTATGAGAGAAAAGAGTTTAAATCCCAAACCGAAGACCTAAGTCCCTTATACACCCCTTTCTTCTTATCACTCTCAATCCCAGAAGAAACAACACATCTTCTGTCTCGTTCTCTAGCATGCTTTGTCACGACCAGACCCAAATCAACAAGATATTGTCCTCTTTGGGCCACACACCCTCAAGATTTTGCTTTGGGTCCGGCCCAAAAGGCCTCTTATTGAGGTGTGGTTGCATGCCTCTTATTGTCTGCGTAGACCCCATGTCCATGTGACGTGACAGAGCCGAGGACAACTTTGGTCTTAAAGGGGGTGGGTGTGAGTATTACAATCCACCCCCTTAAGACCAGAGTTATCCCTGGCTCTGTCACGTTACACTGACATAGGGTATACACAGAGAATACAACACAGAAGAGTAGAGAGCCCACACAGGCCGAGAGTGAAATCGTGCTCTGATACCAATTGTCACCAACTCAACAAGGTATTGTCCTTTTTGGGCTACACACCCTCAAGATTTTGCTTTGAGCTCGGCCCAAAAGGCCTCTTATTGAGGTGTGGCTGCCCCCTTCTCTTTAACCCCTCCATCCCCCAACTGCCTGGGTGATGTGGGACTTTTTCCCACATGCCTAGCAACAGCTGGGTGGGTGTGGGTGTTACATGTTTCTTGTGCTCCCCTACATCACCTAAATGTCATATGTAGAATACCCGAGCACAACACCGTGTATGACACATAAACATTCAACCATTTTTGCATGCAACCATTCCTCTATGTGCCTAAGCCTCTGTCTTAAAGCATTCGCGTAAACATAAGTGCGGTCACCACCAAGCATACGGCCATCACTATGCATACTACTATCTCCATGCATATTGTTGTCACCATGTTGTGTATGACCTCATGGCCGTGAGGCATCAATTCATATGGCAATCCTCTCTTGAATATCGCGTGAGAGATATATCTATATGGGCCAATAGTTCTAGTTTTTCTTTCTCTCTTGTCGTGTCCACTAGAGAGATACACGTTAGTGACCCTTTATTATTCTCTCCCCAATTTCCAACCCATTAAACCATGTGCATACTTGATGTAGAGAGAGAATTTTTCTCCTAGAATCCAGCCTCTTGATGTACAGTTGTACCATGCACACGCTAGCCACTCGATTTTGTGTGTAATTCAAGGCAACACGTCAACAATTTCCACCTTGGAGAGAATTCCACCAACCCTGGAGATGATTTGAAACCATGTTATGCACTGCATCTGTAGCTCCGCATCTTGTGTAAGATTCTCATCCCCACGCCCTAGGATGATCCACCAGTCTCCAGTGAGAAAGACTGATCAACCTTTGCTCAAAGGGCTCCACCTTGAACATGACTACTGAGATTTCTTTTCCTTCCATCATGTTGTAGTCCAATAACCCACTCCTCCATGATCGAAATCAAAGCTCTAATACAACTTGTTATAAATAATTATACGAAAAAACAATGAAAACAATCCACAACACAATAAAAATAAATAACTAACACACCACCAATAATTTGTTGACCAGGATTTAAGTGGTTCGACAAAAGTCTACCTACGTCCACGGATGTGAATATCATTATAAAAAAAAAAAAGGATAATACCCATACAATATGAATGACTCCATAAGTTTAAATCCCAAACCCAAGACCTGAGTCCTTTGTACACCCCTATTTTCTCATCACTCTCAATCTCAGAAGAAAAAACACATCTTATATCCCACTCTCTAGCGTGCTTCATGTGCTCCCCTACATCACCTGAGTGTCGTGTGTAGAATATTCGAGCACAACATCGTGTATAGCATATACACATCCAACTACTCTTGCGTGCAACCATTCCTCTATGCGCCTAAACCTTTTGGTCTCGAAACCTGCGCTTAAACACACGTCCGGTCACCATCATGCATATGGCCGTCATTATGCATAAGCCATGCAGTCGGCTGTCTTTATGCATACGCCATGCATATGGCCATCTCCATGCATATCACTAAGCATATGCATATCACCATGCATACAAGGCCATCTCTATGCATATTGTTGTCATCGTGCTGTGTACGGCCTCATGGTCGTGAGGCCTCAATTCATGAGGCCATCATCTCTTGAATACCGTGTGAGAGATATATTCCATACGCGCCAAGTGAGAGATACATGTTGGAGACCCCTTGTTTTACTCTCCAAAATATCCAAGAGATAATACCGTATATATTTGATTTAGAAAGAGAAGTTTTCTCCTACAATCCAACCTCTTCATGTACAACTGTACCATGCAGATGCCAACCACTCGGTTCACCAGCCACTCAGTTTTCTGTGTGTAATTCAAGCCAACACATCGACAAGGTCATTATCAAACAATGGGGCTATGTGTTTCAAGCCTAATGATTTGTTCTCTTTCAATTTACTAGTAGAGTGGAAATCTTCATCTCAAATAGATATTGAAGAGAGTTTAGCACTATTGTTCTGTCTGCTCTGTATTCTCCATTAAATGTTGCCCTAAATATTTCTTGTCTTCTCATTCCTTAAATTACATGCCACTTTTCATCTTTGATGTCTTCTCTAGTTGAAGAGCTACTTGTTGAAGACAATTTCCATATTGGATTCAAATTTCTATGAAATCAAAATAGATTGCACAAAAATGGGCTATTGCGGTGAAATTTAGGGATTTCTAGTCTTAATGTTCAAATGGAATAAGAAAAAGAAAAATGAACATCGCCTTTTTCTAGGGGCTTTTTATAAACATCTCTATTTGTAGTAGTACACATGCGATAGTGGGGCAATAGTGAGAAATATGGCACTTCTCATTTCCGTGACATTAGGGTTGTCTTAACCATAAGACGACTTAGGTGGTCGCCTTAGGCCCCCTTAAAAAAAATGCCCACACGTTTTACTGCTACCACAAAACTCTAATGTTAGAAAGTCACTCATGTTACCGACTTACCGCAAAATCCTAAAAAAAATATCACCGCAAGCCCCCACCCTTTTTAAGTACTCGCATACTTTATATTTTCTACCTCTCCTTTTTCTCTCGACAAAGATTGACTATCGCTCTCCTCTCTCTCGACGAAGATTTTGAAAGCCTCTCCAGAATCCCATCTACTTCTCGTGGGTTCTCCGACATGTTTTTGGATCATTTGGGTGGTGCCGGTGTCTCCATCCCAACTGGCCTCAACCTTGTAGAGCTTCTGGTCTTCTGAACTCTCATGTCCTCTCCTCTTCTAATGTAAGTAGTCATTTCATCCTCAAGTTACAAATATCGGCCGAAATATGAAATTTCCACTTTTATTTGTTTGGATATCCAAGGATCAGTAACGAGTTTTTTCTAGTATATTAAAAAGTACTTTAGAAATACTGATAAATTGGGTTGGGCCAAAGTTTCAACTTAAATTTCAGAATTTGGGTGAAATTTGATTGAGACTCTGATCTGAAAAAAAAGTTTTAAAAAGGGGCCTCAAAAGCCAAAAGATTAGTTGATTTTCATGATTTCATCAACCTAATCCATGCTTTAAATACTAAATTTCATCGATATCATAAATTATTTCATTCTTTCCGCTTTCAGCCTAATTCATTTAAGTGGCTTTTCATCTCTTCCACTTTTAAATAACATCCAAAGTCCCAAACTTATCTCCTTCATAACTCGTATTTTTTAGATAAGTTTAAAAAAAAAAAAATTAAATTGATGAACAAAGTCTTATTTTTTTAGATTTTGATAAGTATAATTTGAAATAAGATTTGATTAGTAAAGATTCAAATTACGGTTCTGTTGGTCCTCTGCCTCTTATTTGGAGTAGCCTGTTTCCAACTAGGGTTCGAGGTTGTTCAATTGGTGTTGCACTAAAATAAAGATCTTGACTAGAGTGGAACTTAGGAGAAGGCTCTTTTGGGCTTGGATGATGTGACTTTGTGCCTTCTTTATAACTCTGCAGATGAGTCCATTGATCACCTCCTAAGCACGTGTCCAATCTCATGGAGGCTTTAGAGTTTTTTATGAATCTTATGGGGGTCTTAAGAGAGTTTGTTGGAGTTGTAGTCTATTTCTCAGGTTAGGAGTGTAATACCCCGCTCCATAGGAGATCTATAATGTGGAAAAAAGTCTCACACTGCTAGTTGCATTGGAAAGTCCCTAGTATATAAGTGGTAGTCTTACTCCTTCTAGCATGAGGCCTTTTGAGAGCAACAGTGGGTTAGCTCGTCAATTGAGAGTTGTGCGGGCCGTGTGTGAGGCCCAGAGTAGACAATATTATGCTAGCGGGACGGGTCGTTACAAATAGTATTAGAGAATGGTTCAACTCTCTGCTTAAGGGTAAGGTCTTAGTTGTTGTGTGTGCAGAGCCGAGTACAACTCTGGCTTTAAAAGGGGTAGATTATAATACCCCGCCCTAGAGGGGGTCTATAGTGTGGTGTACATACAGAGAAAAAGTCCCACATTGTTAGTTGCGTTGGAAATTCTCTAATATATAAGTGGTAGTCTTCCTCTTTCTAGCATGAGGCCTTTTGAGAGCAACAGTGGGTTGACTCTCCAATTGAAAGTTGTACGGATCGTGTGTGAGGTCCAGAGCGGACAATATCATGCTAGCAGGACGGGTCATTAGAAGGAGGAAATGGAGGCTTGCATGGGTTTCCTTCTCGGCAGTGGTGTTGTATGGTTGTATGAATTCAGCCTCTATGGAAAAAAAAAAAAAAAGGAAAAAACAGGTTGAATGGACACCTCCACCTCGAGGGACACTTAAGTTTAATGTGGACGGCGCATCTTTTGGAAAACCGGGTCCGACATGTATTGTGGGTGTTCTCAAGGACCATCTGGGCTTTATTCTTGTCGTTTTCTCATAATCGGTGGGGATCTTGGATTCGAATGAGGCGAAACTTCTTATTGTTAGGAGAATCTTGACCTTAGGTGGTAGCTTGGGGGGAGTAAAATTAGTAATCGAAAGTAATTCGTCCAACACTATCAAATGGGCTAAGGGTTTGAGGAGACCTCCTTAGAGGCTAATCACAATTGTTAGGGAGATTAAGGGGCTTACCACGGGCATGGAGGTTTCGTTCAACCATATTAGTCAATCGGCAAACGGTGTTGCGGACTTCTTTGCCAAAAATGGTGTTGATGGGCCAAGTTTAGGCATTTTTCTTTTATCACAAATTTGATTATGTTATTGTGGTTCGGTTATAGTAGTTGCTTTTTTTTTTCTTTTCTTTTTTTTTCTTGAGCCTAGCCCTCTTAGGCTCTTTTCCTTTGTTCTTTCTTTGTTTCTGTTTCTTCTTTTAATGAAATTTCTTTTTTATCGTTAAAAAAAAAAGAGTAAAGATTCAATTCAAAAGTGGTAAATAAGTCTTTGAAAACAGAAGTATAATTATATATAAAGCGCATACAAATCTTAAAAAAATACAAGCATGACCATAGCCATAAATGATCAGTCATATCCAATTTCCCATGATTCAGTAACATATCCAATTTCCTTCTATTTTCATATGTTATTTTTTATTTTCTTGTTATTAAATTGTTTTAACACTAAATTCCTATTTTTTGTTGCATCTCAATTCAATTCTAACAATTTATTTTGTCTCTGCAGATCAAGCTGTGACTTTTAATTTAAAGAACTTTGGTGAATTGGTAGAATAATAGAGGACATTACAACCATTCATCAATTCTCTTATTTTTACAATGTCAGGTTCTATTATTCTTTAACCTTTCAATTTTAGTTCATTTTAGTTATTTATAATCTTAAAGGTTTTTGTCTTATTTATAATTATGTTTTATTCATAAATATGTCTAATAGAAGATATGAATCTCGATTTCAAAAACTTCAAAAAGGAGAAGAATAAAAAAAAAAAAACTAGCTCAATCTCAAAGAGGGGCTCTTGATAAATTTATAACTAGCAATAAACTAAATTTAACAAGTAATTTGAATGAAAATTTAACAAATGAACAACAAACTCATTTAACAGAATCAAAACATAATGAACCAACAGTACAAAAGAATGACAATAAACAGATTCATAATAATACTCAAAAAAAATTAGAAGAAAATGAAATATCCGATTCTATTTCTACAATTAATTATAATCCAAGACAATGGAAAACTATAGATACAAAAATAAGAGATTTATTAGTAGAAAGAGGTCCAATTTGAGATAAAATTATAAAATTTCCAATGGATAAAAACTCTAGGCATGTCTCTACTAACTATTATACTAGAGTATTTTCAAATGGAGAAAAAATATGATAAAAAATGGCTAGTATATTCAAAAGAAATGAATTTGTATTTTGTTTTTGTTGCAAGTTGTTTAACTCAAAACCGAATGCAAGTACATTAGTTACAAACGAAATTAGAGATTAGAAAAATCTTAATTATAAGCTTAAACATCACGAACTAACAAATGAGCACATTATGAATATAAATAGTTGGATTGAATTAGAATCAAGATTGTTAAAAAATAAGACAATCGATAAAAATATTCAAGAACAAATTAACAAAAAGAAAGAACATTGGAAAAAATCACTCTTAAGAATTATTGTTGTTGTAGGAGCTTTTGCTAAAAACAACATACCGTTTCATGGAAATAGTGACAAGATATATGAAGAAAATAATGGAAATTTTCTATGTTTAATTGAAATGACTGCAAAATTTGATCCAATAATACAAGAACATCTTCGTCGTATTAAAAATGATGAAATACTTAATCATTTTCTTGGACATAATATACGAAATGAATTAATACATATTTTAGCATTTGAAATTAAAAATACAATTATTAAAAAATTAAAGACACAAAATATTATTCAATTATACTTGGTTGTACTGCGGATGCAAGTCACCAAGAACAAATAACTCTAATATTGCGTTGAGTGAATGTTTCGATAGATCTAATAAACTTGAAGAATATTTTTTAGAATTTTTAAGAGTAGACGATACATCTTGAAAGGGCTTTTTAATGAACTTTTAAATGTAATAAAAATTTAGGACTTGATATTAATGGTGTAAGAGGACAAGGGTATGATAATGGATCAAATATGAAAGGAAAACAATAAGGTATACAAAAAATACTATTAGATACAAATCCTAAAGCTTTCTACACACCATATGGTTCTCATAATTTAAATTTAGTATTTTGTGATTTGGCAAACTCCTATCCTAAAGTTATATTTTTTTTTTGGAGTAGTACAACGTATATATACATTATTTTCTTCTTTTATAAAGCGGTGGAAAATTTTATAAGATAATGTATCTATTTTAACTTTAAAGTCATTGTCACAAACACATTGGGAAAGTAATATTGAAAGTGTTAAATCGGTAAAATTTCAAGTTCCAGAAATTAAAGATGCTCTACTTCAATTAGTAGAAACTAGTGAAGACCATAAAATAGAAAGTGAAGCTGAAAGTTTAGCTATATATAAGATAAGAAATTTTGAATTTTTATTAGGTATGACTATTTGATATGATATATTATTTATTCTTAACTTTGTTAGTAAAAGTTTACAATCTAAAGACATGCATATTGAATTGCTATAGATTAATTAATAGGTCTTATTAATTTTTTTAATAACTATAGAAAAAATGGATTTACATCAGTTATGATTGAAGCTAAAGAGATTGCAACTAAAATGAATATAGAACTTCTATTTAATGAAAGACGTAAAATTTGTAGAAAAAAACAGTTTGATGAAAATGTCAATGATGAATCAACTCAAACAGTCGAAGAATCTTTTAAAGTTAATTATTTTTTATATATAATCGATCAAGCGATTTCTTCAATTCAAAGTAGGTTTGAATAATTTAAAAAATATGAAGATATTTTTGGTTTTTTATTTGATTTTAAAAAATTAAAATCATTAAATGATGATAGTTTGAGGAAATATTGCCTTAATCTAGAATGTATTTTGAAACATAACGAAGTTTCTGATATAGATGGTTTAGATTTATTTTCAGAGTTAAAAGTCTTTAAGAGAAATTTTACAAACATAAATAATAACTCCAATTGAAATTCTGAATTTATTAAAAGAATAGGTTCTTTTATAAATACTTATATTTCATACTAAATATTATTGACAATACCTATAACAGTTGTTTCTGTAGAAGTTTTTCAAAACTAAAATTGATAAAATTTTATCTACGACCAACGATGTCATAAAAAAGATTAAGTGAATTAGTCATATTATCAATTGAAAATGATATCTTAGCAAAACTTGTATACAAAAATTTAATTAGTAATTTTGCATCTCAAAAAGAAAGAAAAGTAAATTTTAATTAAATATTATATATAATTAAAATTTTAGTTAAATATTATTTATAATAATATCTTAATACTAAGAAGGTCCCATTTAGATTTTTTGCCTAAAATCTCAACTTAAGTTTTCCTCGAGGTGTTTTGCCAGCATAGTACAAGGTATAGGCTAAGACCTCCACTTTCTGAAGGATCGTAAACAACAATTTCTCAAGTTCTCACTTCGAGTCCTCCTGTGCAAGGGGGCTTTTATGTATGAGGTGCTAAGTCCTTACTTTGATGAGTCTTCTATTCAATTTCTTATTTGTATTTGAGTGATGAATGGAATAAAGCTTAAATTCATTTTGCTTGTTGTTCTATCTTATCCTTGTCTGCATACTACTGCTCCTTGTGACACAATATTGCATTTCTTGTCATGTGTTTGACTTCTTCTACTTCAAAGGAAGATTTACTATCCACACGAGTGTAGCATAATTAATAATCTCCCATTTCAAGAAGTATTTTTCGCTGAATTTCCTATGGTTTTTCACATATAAATTCAAAAAAAAAAAATTACTATAATTTAAAGATTCTTAACACCATTATTATTAGATTGCACTCTTCAAACTCTATTTTCACTTTATTTTCTCCGTTTATAATCACCAATACCCAAATCTAATTCTTCTTGTGGTTTTTGGTCTTAGCTTGGCACTTAGTGCTTCTATTGTCCAACATACTGCTTTTATTCTCAACAACTTTTCTTGGTTCTTTTTTACCTAAATTACAGCAAATTATAATGGGAAAATGTCTATCTAAGATGATAAATCTTACCAATCAGCCACTATTACTTAAAATGTTATAAAATAATTTTTACATTAACCACTTTAACACAGTTGAATTTAGCAATATATAAGAAACCTATATCAGCTAAAAAAAATTTAATATTTTAATTAATTTGTCCCAATTATTTCAAAATTTAAGAAAGACCTACAATCATGCCATATTCCTATTTGAAAATTGCTATATAGAAAACTCGAAAACTTTCAGAATATAAAAAATAAAACTTCTGTAGTATCAAACAAAATGTTAAAGCAACTTTTATCATTTCTTTTTCAAATAGAAAATGCCCCTCAAGGGTAATTTGCTTCGAGTTTTTTTTTTTAATTTACGTGTAAAAAACCTCGGAAAATCCAGCGTAAAACTCTCACAAGTGATACCCCCTACCCTTAAGACACACCAGATGAAATCATGACGGCTCAAACTTGGTACTTCCACTTCCTAAAACAGAAGATTACCGATTAAGCTACACTTACAAAACTTGCAATCACCATCTATCATGGGAAGATTTGTTGATATTTAAGATAAAAGTTTCAAGTCATTAGGTAAAAGTATATACCACTTTTTGCATTTTATTCAGAACTCAACTTACAAATCAATGCCAGGAGTCGAAGTATCGGCCCTAAACCAATATATGACAATATCAACCTCAAAAAAATGTACAATTAGTCAAAAATTCTGAAAAATACAAAATAGAAATTATGAAAATCTATTTTGCTATAATGCTGGTTTAATATCTCAAGCATTTTATACTATTAGAGTCAATAATGTGAATATGAGAGACAAATGCCAAAACAACAGTAAAAATGTCTAGAATTATATAAATCAATAACTCATCCTCATTAAAGTCCCTAAACATCTAATATGCTTTGATCCGAACTTTATAACAATTACACACAAACTACAGACTATCTTAAAAGTAAAAATTCCAAAAAAAAATGGAGAAGAAGAGAAAAAAAACCAACAACTTCACAAACCTTAAATGGCTAGATTTAAGTGCATACAGATCTATTCTTTTGTTACGATTTATCAACAAATTATCATTACAAAATCTCAATTTCCTAAAAGTCCTGAAAATATTGGTAAAATCAACAAACATCATCTAAATTTTCTAAATCATAATATCAAATTTCCTTTAAATTCCCAAACTCTCTAGTGTGCATCCACTCAAATTTTCCACAAACCAAAATGAATATTAGCGTAAAGCAAAATTCTAAAGTATGTGAAATATGGGTTTAAAATACCTTTTGGGATTCTCGAAGAGAACTAGATGCTATAAGTGACAGAAACAGGGAAAGTAATTTCAAAAAAAAAATCCCATAAAAATGGTTTGAACTCAAAATTGACCCGCTGATACATGGTTGAGAAAGTATCAACAATGTGAGGCCATATCATGTATTAGCAAATACTTGTCAACTAGACTTAAACTGATGCAAATGGCCAATATATATTGTACCAGCCGATCTTCGAACCCCTACTAACTAGCTACTCATTGTTACAAGAGCCAATATGTATCAACACTAAATAAGATAAATCTGTTTGATAATGATGTTGAATTCTATAAGAGCTCCACGCATGAAGAACATGCTTTGTCACTAGATTTATTAAACTAATTCTATTCTAATTCATTTATTTTTATTAAATTTTTTGAAAAGAAAAAATAGAAATCCACCAGCCAGCAAAAAACTAGAATTGAATGACATATCCATCACCACCAACTAGACAAATATCTAAGTAGCCGAAACCCAAAGGTAGGTCTGCAACTCGGGTCGGACAGGTCAGATTTCTTAAAACCCAACCCGACCCGAGTTGATCTATATGGAGCCCGACCCGACCCGACCCAAATTCTCAACCCGAACTCTAGAACCCGACCGGATCCGAATTCTACCCCAAATTCTGACTTGACCCGCATTCTGAACCCATTTTAGCCTAATTTTTAGATCGATCGGGTTGGATCGAGTCGGGTTTACTTATAAAATTCTCAACCCGGCCCGACCCGAATTTCATGTGGATTTTTATCTTCTCAACCCGACCCAACCCACTGGCCCGAAATTCTTGACCCGACCCGCTGGCCCGAAATTCTTGACCCGACCCACATGATTTCTCAGGTCGGGTCATGCGGGTCAGGCCAAAACCGAACCCGAGTTGCAGCCCCGCCAAAGGGAAACAATAAATATATAGGAAAATCACTAACTGGAAAACTCCAGATTAGGATTTAACAGATACCAGTCACCACCAAACAAATAAAAAAATACCCAAGAAAAAGAAACACTTTAATAAGGTTGAATTTAATCAAGAATAAAAGATATAAATACCTTGACAATTTTCTAATCTGTTCTTGCAATGCATGACCAAACGACTACTTACAATTCAATTCCACGGGAACCAATGCAGAATAAAAAAATTGGTGCCTTTAGTTACTCTGGTATGGATCATGAAATCAACCCAAGGACAGGAAGAATCATGAATCGACAATGAAAAAACACAGAATGAACTAATACAGTGATAGGATCACTTATTTGATGATTTATCGTCAGTAACAGGCACCCAGAGTTGGCTGAGTGCCCACATTTTGAGGAAAACACTGTATTTAATCTCCAATCTGAAAATTCCAACCCAAAAGGAGAAGAGTTGTTAACATGCAAGAAACTTCAAGCAGCAAGCAAACCATCTGAAAAACAAAGATGGGGCTTGGTCCAGTTTCATGTTTCAGAGGTAGCTCGACCTTTCCACATTATCTGTTTGGCTGGTCATATGTTATCAACCCAACCTAGCCCATAACTTCTGCCTAAAATGGCACTAAAAGATTCTTTGCCAACCCTTTCCATTTGATTCCCAATTTTTTTTCTACTCAGTTGGAACTCGTTCCGCTTCCCCTTTGAATGTGCAATCGAAAAGGAAACACAATCCAGGGGAGCTAAACAATTTGTCTAACCTCAATGTAGAACATCAGCATAGCCTTATTTTGTTTCATGTAGTAACTGGAAAGTGTATCCATATTTGCTTCCATTAAACTGTTGAGGAATCATTCTAATCAAGATCCAACAAGACCCTTGTGGCGGGCATAAGAAATTATCAATAAAAATAAGGATGCGCAAGCAATTCCTGTGAGGACCACCACCTGTTCAACAACACAACCAAAGGGAAGCACATTGTTTAAACATGAGAACAGCATACACTTGCTCAAAAGTCCTATTGATAAAATAAGATGATCCTTGTGCAGTGGCTCACACGGATCCCATGCATGCAAGAGAGAGCCATTAGATCTAAATCAATGATTGGATTTTCAGAAGCAGACTCTGGCCTCAAAACCATGAAAATAAAGCAAATACCACTTTAGAAAACCACATGGCATGTGCACACAGTGATATACACAAGCCACCAACAAATCTCTCTCTCTCTAACATTGCTTTCTAACAAACCTAATAGACAAGCTTGGACCCGAAAATCAACAGAAAATAGGAGCGTAATTTTATCAAATTCAATCCCATGGCTAGTCATTCAAACTGATTTTTTATAAGTATATATCCAAACATAGATCTTCAAAATCCACCAAACTCCATGATCATAGGTGGACTCCACATGGAGCTCTCGCCATGGGATATGTCGCTGATCATTTCCACACATTGATTCCATAAGTTATTTCCTCCACTTTTTAATCAAATTTCATATGTTCTCTGGAAATCCCAATTTGGTCAATCATTCCACATCCAAGGCAATCGAAGATCCAAAATTGAACATTCACTTCCTAATTCTCATTGAAAGCACACACACAACAAATCTGAGACCATGGGCTGCAGAACAAGGGAAAAATCTCTCCATATTTCTTGTTCTCTCTCTCTCTCTTTCAATCCAATAAACCCAGGTTAGTAGAATAAATCTACACCCATTTTTTGGACCAATGGTAGGTATCCATGTCATTATAGTCTTTTTTGTGTGATGTAGAATAGGGTGTTGACTACACCAGTTTGACTAGGGTTTTTCTTCCCTAAGAATAGTTCTCATGAGACTTTAATACAAACTTTTGATTGTGGCACCCACATTAGACTAATTAATGCAATTCCCCCACCCCCCAAAAAATGGCCGTAAATTGTTCCCCTACCCAATTTCACACAAATTTGAATTTTAAAGGCCATTGATCTAACCTCATGAATTTTCACTGTTAGTAGATAAATGTGAAATTTTGAGAGCCATAAAAACAATGACTTCTCTTATCCAATCACGATGAAATTTTATAGGCACCAAATTGAAGCATAGGCCTTTCAAACCCACCATCTTTGTGTGTGTGTGTGTGTGTGTGTGTGTGTGTATATATATATATAGAGAGAGAGAGAGAGAGATTTTGTTGCTAGGTCATGTGTTTTGTCATATGCAAAAGCCACTAAAATAGGATGCAGTTTTCTCCCATTTGTGCATAATGATACCTAAGACCCATTGTGCCGAGGATAATCTTGTATTGATAAAGTAACCAAATAAATAAACAAATATGTCCTTACCCATTTAAATATATATCCATGGTTGTCATTCCATGTATATGGGATGTTCATGCCAAATATTGCAGCGACCAATGAATAAATAGAAAGGCACACGGTTCCAGAACTCAAGAAGAGTTCTAGCTGTGAAGAAATGGGAGAAAAGATTAGCAAATCCTAAGAAAACTGCAATCTAAACAATTACCATTAACTGAATAGAGACAAAAGTGTAGCAATGTATCAGATAGCCTGTTATGGAGAATCTCACCTGAATCAGCTGATTCCGGTGATTGTCTAGCTGCAATAAAACAAAATAAGAGTGGAAAAATACACTTGAGATGGCTTAAAATGGTTACATGCAATCATAATAGTTATTTCTAGATACCAAATTTAAAATTTGATAAATAAAGCGCATTGGACAAATTGTCACCTGGATATTAATGTAATCCTCTGTGTCATCAATGTACTCACGCAACTGAAAGAATATTAACTAGTGAGAAAGTATTCCAAAGTATCTAGGTCATAAGACAAAAAGAGGGGAAAAACACTTGGATCATTCTTAGTTCTAAGAAATATGGTGTCAGAACCATATGCTCATGATTTTCCTTATATTTTTTGAACAGTAACAAAAAAAATTGATTAATTGAAAAAACGAAGTACAAAGAGAGTCAAAACATCAAACAATATTGGCCTAAGAGGTTTAGGCCAAGAAGAGAGAAACAAAACAGCAACAAAAATAGAAAGCGTCATCGCCTTTTATAAAAACACCACCCCTGATAATAGATTGTTTACTCCATGTTTAACAAAGAAATCTGCAACCTCATTTGCTGTGCAACCCACCTTTCACATTATTTAGTTCCTGAACTGCAGTAAGTATAAAGGAATCACTTAATCATTCACCAATGCAGAAGGCAATGGACTGACATTTTTCTGGATGACTAGTGCCTACTTCACACACCTATTGGCTTAACCTGTACGTGTCTCTTCCATCAAGGGAAAAAGTGAGAATTCCATGCTATGGTTCAAAAAAAGTATGCCAGAGCTCTAGGGTAACACTGAGATCTAGGCAGTTGATAAAAGGTTAAATTTGTGTACTCGCCATGTATCTTGTGTGTGTGTGTGTGTGTGTGTGTGCATGTAAGCATGCGTGAGGGAGAGGGGTAGAGAGAGAGGAGTTAAGAGAGCAATATTTGACATAAATACATAATTGCAAGCATAAATTTCAATTTTTATCATCTACCAATATGACAGCATACAAAATTGTTACATGCAATAACTATAGAGTTCAAATTTTATTACTTCAAATCTTTGAAAGGCCTATTGGCTGTGCCATTTGATGTGACCAATAAACCTGTGAAGATGATGCCACCATTTTATAATAATAACAATAATAATAGTAATAATAGAAAAAATCAGAGAAAATGAAATGTAGGTCATCGTAATTCTGTGTGTGCATGTAAGCATGCGTGAGGGAGAGGGGTAGAGAGAGAGGAGTTAAGAGAGCAATATTTGACATAAATACATAATTGCAAGCATAAATTTCAATTTTTATCATCTACCAATATGACAGCATACAAAATTGTTACATGCAATAACTATAGAGTTCAAATTTTATTACTTCAAATCTTTGAAAGGCCTATTGGCTGTGCCATTTGATGTGACCAATAAACCTGTGAAGATGATGCCACCATTTTATAATAATAACAATAATAATAGTAATAATAGAAAAAATCAGAGAAAATGAAATGTAGGTCATCGTAATTTCTAGTACAAAATCTGACATAATGATCACTATGAATTACCAATACATACCGTGGTCAATTTGTTTAATGTACCATCAATTTGCATGAAATATGCCTGTACAATACAGAAGATCCACCTTAGCTTTTGCATTTGATCAAATATATATTATAACAAGGTGCAAATGATTACCTCAAGTAACATTTCAAGCTCCTCAACATCGTTTTCGTTGCCATGAATTGTTGCTGCACTTACCCTGCTTGCCCTAGATATCTTTGAACCTATAGTTGGTGAGGCAGGGAACCAATTGGGTACACAAGAGCCACTGACAGGTGAAGATGCACCAGCCAATTTTCTTGACAAGTATAGGTCTGCCATATCATCATCATCATCCAAAAGTTGTTCGAGTTCATCCCTTACCTGAAAAGGCATAGAATTTGCTTGGTAGACAGGGCCTTGCTGCTGTAATCAGGATTACTTAATATTCAAGAAATAGCAGCATGAGGTAAGAATCTAGAACTTACATAGTCAATCTTGATATTAGTGTCATAGAATTATACTTCTTCCAGAGTCCCTCAGTGTACCATAATGTAACATGTATTTCATTCTTGTAGTACTGCAGAGCAGCATTAGGAGTTGACTTCTATCTTTATATATAAAAGATGATGATAACCCGTACCCCGCTTTAAGCAGCACTTTTCATGAGCTCACCTATGTGCAACCCATCTATGATAATGGTGATGAGTCCATTGGGAAGGTCTATCTTGAACTTGTGGCAAAGATCATCTTGATTAGATTGATCAAGCCATGATATTCAAAGCCAAAAAAATTTTGCAAGTTAAGTAATAATTTTTTTGAGGGCTCAGAAAACATGCCTTAATCAATCTAATCAAGATAATTTTTGGTAAACTATAAGTCCAAGCTTAGGCCATTCCAATGGACTAATCACCATTATTATAGGTGGTCACTACATGAAACTCAGTAACAGCCTTGTGGGGCTCACCTCGCCCACAATCACTCCTCCCCCCTCATACCCATCTATCCCCTGTGAATTAGATCCTCAACCAATTTGACCCTATTCTAAGTTAAATGGACCATTGATCTAACCCCATAAAGTTTATATCGTTGGATTAAAAAACTGAATTGTTGGGACCTGATGCTACAGTAACTTGTGGAATGCTCGTGTTGTGACCATAGTGAGACCCATCTTCATGCATCTAGACTTGCAATGAAAAGATACCTCTGGATTTGTCTATTATTTTCTAAGATTACTAATACTTTGGATTTTTTTGCCCCTCCAGATTTAGAATTCAGTTTTTTCATTTTACAAATTTAAGAGATTTCAGCAACTCAGAACTTTCTTGCCCTTAGATCTGATGACCCACTAGATCTTTTACTTCGGAACCAAACAATCAATCAACTCAGAATGGGTTCAAATTAGGTTTTTATCCAATTCACAAGGTACGGTAGAGTGGGGCATAGGTGAGCCTCATTTGGCTTTTGTCACCCATGGATGATGTCACCCTTGGGAACTTGAGTATTTTCCTCCAAGACCAGTTCTCATGAGTGACGAGACCTTCATGCAAACATTAGTTTGTGAAGCCCACTAGCGATCCGATGGATGCTTGCACAAGGTACTCATTCTTTTCCGTTAGATGATGCACAGTAGCATTGTAAACATGTCTAGCCGAATTTTCAAAATCTTAAGTGGGCCCCACGTGCAGAACACATGCATTATACTAGTACAGTATCATTTCTTATCTCTTTTTCCTATCCATTGGATCAGCCACACTTCATTCTATGCTCCCACTACGGGATGGGGTTTGGGTCCCTTTGCAGAGAAAGGCCATTGCTTGGTTTATACAGTTATAGTGCAATGGAATAATTTTTTAGAACGAAGCACATTTTTGTAGGATAAATTCATATTTCATCCAACTGGATATGTTTTCTGAATCGTATAGTGTATCCTTGGGAAACTTTATTGTGAGACCAATGTATTTAATTATTTATCATTTTATGATTGGAATAAAATTTTAGTTATCAATATAGGGAGAGACAAAGGGCAGGTGAATTCACCTTAATCAAACCTAGCAAAGTAGTCAAAGCGCAAGGTGCAGTCAAAGTGCCAAAAGGTCCTAGAGCCTAAGGTGCAAGGGACACCCCCAGGTGCGGGCTTAATTTTTCAAATGTACTTATTTGTATAGTTCAACAATGATACCACACTGCCTATAGTGCAAGGCACTCTTTTTTTTTTTTTGGCGCACTAATTTACACGACTACACTCCTTAATCCTATAATACCAACCTACAAATCATTTCTCTCGACTCCTTGTTCTACTAAAAGATCTGCAATGGAATTAGATAATCTATTCACATGATTGAAAGTAAAGTTACTTAGATCAATACAAGAAGTGATCATTTCAATCCAGATCTCAGGTTGGAAAAAGTAATTTGCCTTGTACATGTAAACAATAGCCTTCTCAAGATCGAGAGAAATATATAGAGAGAGAGAGAGAGTAGAGAGAGAGTAATTGCCTTCTCCAAAAGGGAGAAAGGATACTGAAGCTATAACTACAGGAGTGAGTAAAACAGAAAGAGGAAAAACTCAATGCACCCAATACAGGTTATCATGATTATAAATAGCCCACTCGATAACAAGGAGAGATAGTGGATATAAAAAAAGAAATTACTAACTCCAACAATCATTGCCAACCACCTAATCTAAAATGGTTGTTGCAATCCATTAACATATTTGAGGTCGAGTATCTATTTATTGCCTCGGATTGAAAGACGAAGAATGATTTATGGGGCTAAATTTATCTTTGGAAATATCAAAAAATTACCTTAATATGGTGGGTCTAGCAAACTCCATCATTCCATCACCTTTTATTCAAATTGTAATGCTATCCATTGTTTAAAGAAAATGAAAAATAATATTGGCCAATGGATAAAGGTTTTTTCGTCCATAAATAACACAATGATCCATTTGAAAGACATTTCTAGTCAAGGGAATTCTATTAGGAAGCTTATTTTGCAATTGTAGGTATTGACAGAAGTTTTTTTTGCAAAATAACTTCAAAAATACATGATTCGGATCTTTGTAAGTCACATCAAACTAAACTTGACCTCATACAGATAACCAAAAATTCCTTACAATCATGGTTTAGGCACCACTTTGGAGATCCTTCAATTACTTCCTAAACACAACTTACAAATTGTGAATCAGTTACATGGATTAAAAGATATAATGTGCGTCCCACCGAGATCACATGATCATCACTCAAATATCATCTCAAAGATCCTTAAGCTCGCTTGCAAATACAACCTATGGCTCTCAAATCCAAGACCAATGAGAAAGTTACACTTTAATTACCCAAACTACAAATTTAGGTGCACTTTACGATCTTGTGGGGCTGATTAAAAGATTTGAGAATGCTTCAAATCCTATGTTAGTAGAAAGATCATGGAATCCACTTTCCAACGCAATTTACATCCCAAATTGGACTTCAGGCAATGAAAATACAAGAAAAAAAGGGAAAAACTACGTAGAAGGAACCCCCAACATGCAGTTCATAAACTGCAATGTGTGGTTCTAGGAACCACAACATGGGAATTTTCTCCTCTTTTTAATGGATTTCTTCGCCTATAAATAGGCTTCCTTGGAGACACTCTGGGCATCTTGTTGACCTTGAAGAAGAGTAGAGTCTAAAAGCTTTTCAAGCACCTAAGAGTCTGATTAAACCTTTTTTGGTTGTGTTTCTATGTCTATAAAATGGGTGTAATTCCTACAGCTGAATATACATACAAAATGCAACATTCTCCTCCTCTCTCAATTTCTCCTCTTCTCCTTCATTTCCTCCTTGTTATTCTACAACATGGTATCTAAGAGCCAATTTTTTCTGGTTTTGGACTGTGTAAAGATGTTCACTACGATTCATCAGCAGGGCCCATTTTATAGCTTTTAGACGAACTAGAGGATGCCCAGTCTGGCATTTTTTGCTTTTGTACCTTAGGTCTAGCCTAATATCCTACTTCAGACCTTGGGAGTCCTTCCATCATAGCCGCCCCTAGTCCGTTATTGCATTTCACTGGTTGTTTCAAGGATTTTGATCAAGTGGGGCCAACTGTTGACCCTTTTTCTCAAAAATCTGCTGTATTGGAGCACTCTAGTCTTTTTTGTGATTTTTCTGGCATAGAACAGTGCTTTTGTGTGCTGTAATATTTGGATTTATTATCTATCCATCTACCCACACATATTTGCACTATGTTCGATTCTACATTATCTTTTGGAAGTTCTAGCACTTTGGGGACTGATTATATTCTTGGGCAATCACCTTCAGATCCTACATATACTGGCAAAATCACCACTCTCCTTAATGAGACAAATTATCTCCAATGTTTTTATTCTGCCAAGATGTTTATTGGAGCTCGACAAAAATTGGACTATATTGATGGGACAACAACTAAGCCTAAAGAATCTGATCCCCATTATAAAGAGTGGAAAACCAATAATTAAATGGTTCAATCTTGGTTACTTCATTCGATGGAATAACACATTTGACAGTGTCTGTATGCTTCCCATGGTGAAAAAGATCTGGAATACTGTAAACAATCTTTTTTCTGATCATAATAATTCTACCAAAATTTATCAGATAGCACCTTTCAAAAGAAAAATTATCAGATAGACCAGGAAACTGCTCAATTGCATCAGGGGGAATCTAATATTATCCAGTACTATACTCAAATGAAGAGTTATTGGTTAGCGTTAGACCATCTAGAGAATTTCAACTTTAAGTGCAGTGATGATGTCGGTTACACAAGCAATTTATTGAGAAAAGGCAAACCTTTAAGCTACTTGCTGGGCTTAACCTAAATTTGAACCAGTTCATCCTCAAATTCTTAGTACTTACCCACTGCTTTCCTCAATATGGTATACGCTGCCCTATTTCGAGATGAGTGGCGATAGTAAGTTATGACAACTCCGCACGTATAATTTGAACACTCCTCTCTCAATCAAGTAAAGCCCTTATTGCTTCTGCCTCACAAAGAAAATCCAGTACTTTTGCTGATTGACGTGATCCTGCTTCAAAAGGATCCAAATCGTCAAAGAAAGGGAGTCGTTCTTGCACACATTGCAAGAAGACCAACCACTTTGTAGATATATGATATAAATTGCATTAAGAGGTTGTTTCATCATCTTCTTTGCCTCCTATTGACATTGTTTAGGTTCCAT
Source organism: Chimonanthus praecox (assembly GCA_022113865.1). Lineage (NCBI taxonomy): Eukaryota > Viridiplantae > Streptophyta > Magnoliopsida > Laurales > Calycanthaceae > Chimonanthus > Chimonanthus praecox. The sequence goes on from CM039091.1 coordinate 38,268,759, forward strand.
GCCATGACTATGGTTCTCTCATGCACGATAAGATGCATATGAGAAGTATTCAATCCTCTGAAACTCCTCAAACTTCTCTTTCCCAGGCAGGTAGTTGTGCTCTTTGTGGATCATTGGAAGAAACTGTCGATCACCTCTTCATTAGATGCCCTTTTGCCCAGTACTTATGGACCAATTTTGTTAACCCTATGACGTACCATGGGACTTTGAAAACTCTTGTGATGGATTATTGAGATCTTGGTCCCTCTCTGATCTTGACACTAGAAGGAAGTTGGCCTAGAATACGATTCCAGCCATCGTCTTTTGAACCTTTTTTTCTTGATGATAGAAGGTGTCCAGGCGTCTCACCCAACAAGTCATTCGGGGCATGTGAAAACCTCTCAATACGCACACACCGGGTAAGTCTACGGGAAATGGCCCTTCATTGGGGTTGTGCGTGAATCGAACCTAATACCTCGCTTCATGAGGCAAGCACCTTGATCGTCAGGAGGCGAGCACCTTGAGTGTCTTTTGAACTATTTGGAAGGAGAGAAATTCCAAAATCTTTGAAGGGAAGTCCACCGAGGTCAGCGAGCTCTTTCAAAAAGTCAAATGGAGGCTTTGTATTTGGCTACTTTCTAACAAAGAATTCAAGGGCCTTAAAGTCAACAATTGCTTTCTTTTCGTCATGGGAATGTTGCATGAGCAGACACCCTCGGAAACCAAAGACCTCGGTCAATTGGTCACCTTCTCCAAGAGGTGTCCTGAAATTCAATGTGGATGGGGCTTCTAGAGAAAAATCGGAACCAACAGGGATAGGTGGTGTTCTTAGGGATCATAATGGCCAAACATCTTTGGTTTTCACAGAGTCAATGGAGATTAGGGATTCAAATAAGGTGGAACTACTCAGTATTAGGAGAGCTTTGAGTCAACCATGAATTGTGCGATTTTAGCAACCTTGGCCTTGACCATTGAGCAAATTCCGGGGATAGAAAACTAATGATTGAAGGGGATTTGACGATATCTATCAAACGGGTAAAGGGTTTGAAGCGACCTCCCTGTAAATTGATTACCAAGGTAAAGGAGTTAGGGCTCTTGTTTCAAAACTTGATGTATCCTTCACAGAAGTCAGTCACACAGTTAATGGTGTGACAAATTTCTTTGCTAAGAATGGAGTCGACAATACTATCTCTGGCGTCTTTCAACTTTGAGAAAGAAAGACCATGCTTGAAGCTCATCTGTTTGCACTTCTTTGTTTTGTTTTGTTTCTCTTAGATGTATTTTCTCATATGTATTCTCTAGGTCTACTTCTTTTAGACCCTTTTCAATTTGATAGTTTTATACTCAAATTTTCTTTATTAATATAATTCACCTTTGTTACCGCTCAAATATGCATATTGAAATTACCAAGGCAAGAATATCCCATCTGCATTTCAAGTTACTTCCAGCAGTCGTTGGATAATTGACTTTGGGGCACTTGACCACATGGTTGGTATGTCTCATCTTTTTTTATCTTTGCATTAGTCTCCAAATGAAATGTTAGACTTGTTGATGGTACCTCTACCCATAGCAAAGGCACCACTCCATTTTCTTCTATGCAATAATTGCATTGTTTGTACCAAATTTATCCACTAATTTGATACCTATTAGCTCTCTTACAAAAAACCTAAATTGGTCAGTGACTCTTCCCCATTCATTGTGTCATGTAGGATCTATACACAAAGCAAACGATTGGTAGTGATCATGAAAACAGGAGTCTTTATGTCTTCGATGCTTCCTTTGGTTCTTCCACGGCTTGTGCACCTGCCTATGACAACGTTTGGTTGTGGCATCATCGCTTCAATCATCCTTCTGATGTTGTTCTCAAATCTTTAATTTTGTCTTTACAATTTAATAAATTTGTTTGTAACAGTTGTCAATTTGGGAAACATCATAGACCCACTTTTGTTTCATCTACAAATAACAATATCTCTAGTTTTATGTCTTTAATTCATTCTTATGTATGGATGGCTCCTATTACTTCTCAAGATTGATTTTTTTTTTACTTAGTCACATTTAGTGATGATTCTTCTCGTACGATGTGGTTATATTTGATGAAACATAAACATGAAGTCTTTCATCACTTCTGCACATTTCATAAGTGGGTTACTACACTATTTAATTGTCCTATCAAAGTATTGCATAGTGATAATGGTGGACAATCTATATCTACTCCATTCTTGAAATCTTTGCAGGACCATGGAATTGAACCCAAGACATCATGTCCTCATACCAACAACAAAATGGTGTTGTTGAATGGAACAATCACCATCTCCTAGAGGTAGCACAAGCTTTACTTTTTGGCATGCATATTCCTGAATCATATTGGCCTAATTCTGTTTTGAATGCCTGCTACTTTACTAATCGCATGTCTTCACAAGTTTTACACAATAAAGCTCCTAGTGACATTATTCCAATTCATCATCATGTTTCTGTTATACCTCCCCGTGTCTATGGATGTGTGTGCTTTGTTCATGCCGTAGATAAGCTTTCCCCAAAATCTATCAAGTGCATGTTTCTTGGTATTCATCATCTTAGAAAGGATACAAAGACTTTAATCCAGTGAGTGGGAGAAGTTTTGTCTCCATGGATGTCATTGTTTTTAATCTTCCTTATTTTTCTAAGACTAGTAGCAGTTCTTTAGGTGCTCTTGTTGTTCCAATGTCTTCTAATGATTCTAAATCACCTGGTCCCTCTAAACCTCTTACTGTCAATCTACAGCAGCAAAGAACCCCTACTTCATTGGCTTCCAACAAAACATCCAATGAAGGTCCAAACCAGACATCTTCTAGTCTTGATTTGCCCGTTGCCTTGCACAAAGGTAAATGTTCCTATACCATCCCATTGAGCATTTTGTTAGCTATCACATTGTTTCTCCATCCCACTGGACATTTCTTAGTTCTTTGGATATAGTAACCATCCCTTGGAGGGTTCATTTTACTCTATGAAATCCATCCTAGAGGGCTGCTATGCAAGAAGAACTAGTTTCCCTTGAAAAGGATCATACATGAAACATAGTGGATCTTACACTTGGGAAGAAGTTAAAAGGGTTTAAATAGGTTTTTACCCTCAAGTATAATCCTGATGGATCCATTGCTCAATATAAGTCAGGTTGGTGGTAAAGGGATTTACACAAACATATGGCATCGACTATCACGACACCTTCTCCCCAATTGCTACACTAAAATCGATACGAGTATTAGTTTCTCTCGCAGAAACCTATCAATGGCCTTTATATCAGCTAGATGGTAAGAACGCCTTTCTACATGATCTCAAAGAAGAGGTATATATGATACCTCCACCCAATTTTACTAGATCGAGAGCAAGGAAAAGACTGCAGTTTAAACAAAAAAAAAAAAACCATTTATGGTCTCAAGCAGTCTCTAAGGACCTAGTTTGACAAATATAGTAGTGCTTTGCATGCTTATGGCTTCACAAGATGTCAATCTGATCATTTTGTATTATTGTATCATTGTGGCTCTGATATAATGCTTCTTATGGTTTATGTGGATGATATAGTGTTGGCTATAATACTGAACCTATTATTCAAGCTCTCAAAAGTCATCTGCATCAAGTCTTTAATATCAAAGGCTTAGGCCCTCTCTGGTATTTTCTTCACATAAAAGTTGCCCATTCAACTAAGGGTATTTTCCGATCTCAACAAAAATATGCTCTAAACCTACTTCAAGAAGCTGGATATTCTGGCTGTAAGCCTGCATTTTGAAGTGAACTCCAAACTGAGTGGATAGTGAGCCTTCCTTATCCTAGTTTCTATCAAAAGCTAGTTGGCACGCTTATTTGTTTGACAATTAAGTGACCAGATTTGTCTCATGATGTTGTGGTCATCAATCATTTTATGCATGCTTTACAAGATGCTCATGTTTAGGATATATTTCGCATTCTGCGGTACCTCAAGGCTATCTTCTTTTTTCTTTGAAAGATAATCTCAAGGCTCATCTTGGCCACAATCTTTTCTACACAACAAAAATGAGATCTCTATTAATCCACTGCTAATAGGGTTAGCTACAAGGACAATCACTAATCAATTTCTAGTTACTATATTTTTCTTGGTTCTCATCTTGTTTCCTGAAAAAATAAGAAAATTGTTGTGGCTCAAGCTGAAGACAGGATCATGGCTAACACTGTTAGCGAGTTCCTTTTTTTCAAAGAATTTTTTTCTTGAACTCGGTTTCCTATATCTAAGCCTATGACTATGTTATGTGACAATCAAGTTGCTATTCATATTGCCACAAACCATGTGTTTCGTGAGCACAGGAAGCATATCAAAATCCATTGCAATTCCATCTGCACCATGTTTCATCTAGACAAATTGTCAGGTCATATCTACAATCTAAAGATCAATTATCTGACATGCTCACTAGAGTTGTATCTAGTTCTTGCCATGATGCCATATTAGAGAAATTGGGCTTGATTGATATCTACGTACCAAAGCTTGAGGGGGAGTGCTGTAAGATATTGTATTTTAGTAACCATGTATCTTATTTTACAGTCTCCAGATCACCATATTGGTTGAATTCCTTTTACAGTTTTTCCCTTTTTTTGTTGAATTTCAATGTCTACAAAATGGGTGCAATTCCTACATCATCAACATCTGAATATACATGCAAAAAGCAACATTCTCCTTCTCTCCCCCATTTCTCCTCTTTTTCTCCTTCATTTCCTCCTTTTTTTATTCTACAACACTTACAATGGACACCCCACCCATAAATCACAGCAAAGAGATACCCAATACCCTCTCCCAACAGAAAAAGCATTAGACACACACCCCATAAAGTGGTCTCACAGTGATGGAGCTCACTATGATCATGGACTTGGATTGGTTTGAAAGAAATATGTTTGTATATAGTGCGTATAAAAAATCAACTGAATTGAACAACTTTAGCCATGGTTTTGAAGGACCCGAAAATCTATGGTAGATAGGGGTGCAATTTTATCAAGTTTAATCCTATGACTAGTCATTTAGTCAAGTTGGTTTTTCATAAGCATTATGTGCTTATCTTTCAATCCCATCCAATCCCATGATCATAGATGCGCTCCACATGGAGCTCCCATCATAGGAGCACTTTATAGGGTGTACAGCTGATCATTTTCATATAATATATATATAACCTCTCTCCAACTGGACTAGACACATCACACATTATAACAATGGACCTCAACACACAAGACCCATCCTCACCACTACTCTATCCATAACTAAATCCCTCTACCAAACCATATTTATGATAGAACACTTCACAACTTAAGAGGTCGTTTGTCCATTTCCTCAAGGGAAACAATTCCATGATAAAACTATACTGCGTCTATTCATACTATCCAACAAGTGCTATGAAACCTCTCTCCAACCATATTAGACACATTACACATTACAACAATGGACCTCAACACATTAGACCCATCCTCACCACTTCTATCCATAACTAAATCCCTCTCCCAAACCATATTTATGGCAGAACACTTCCTAACTTAAGAGGTCGTTTGTCCATTTCCTCAAGGAAAACAATTCCATGGATAAAACTATATTGGGTTCTATTCATATTATCCAGCAAGTGCTATGAAATCCAGCCTCAACTCGGGTTATGAAAACATAATATTTTGGCTGTTTACGTCAAAATCTTCATTTTCATTGAAAATGAACAAAGCATTGACTTGGCAAGAAAGGAAAACCTCTTTATTTTCCTCGATAAATTTTCCTATCCCCCCCACGGGAAATGGATTCTTTTGAAGAAAAGGTAAATGTCACGTTTCTTGTGGTCTTGACAAAGAGCCCCCATTCCATGGAAGAAGAAAGGACCTCATTTTCCATGCTCCTTATTTTTCAAAGCTGGAAAATGACAAACCCCTAAGACATTGACCACTTTCCCATATCTCCCCATTTATGTTCATAATTTTAGATAATCCCTAATGTCCATCCTTTTTAGCTTTCATCACATCATCCCATTCAACAAGTTAGACCTCTTTTTATCACCCTGATATTTTCAACAATGTTGTCAAACTCGAATTGCATCGTGAATCGGTCGAGAGATATGAATCGTGAATCGTAAATCATAAGTCATAGAATCGTAAGATTTGTAATGTTTTTTTCTAAAATTATTCTATAAACTATAAATATACTTAACATTCATTGTTAAATTATTCTATAAATTATAAAAAATCGGTCAAGCAATTGTCCTCTCCAATTTGACACTTATTATCCATCGTAAATAACCATAAAAAAACACAAAAATATATTTATATAAGATTTAAATATAAATATTAAGTATTGAGAAATTTAAAAAATCAATAAATAAATCAAAGGCATTTAAATAAATCTAAATAGCATTCATCAAATAAAAGATTTCTAAAAAATAAAAAATTGTTTTTTAGAGATTTTTTTTTAAAATAGATACAAAAGATTGAAAAAAATAAAAAAAGAGGTTTTTTAATAAAAATAAAAAAGATGGCAAAAAATAAAAATAAGAAAAATAAACATGTGAAAAACAAGAGAAATAAATATTTGATTAAAAAGAGAAGTACTAGAGAACATCACTCGAAAAAAAAAAGAAAAAAAAAAAATTAATACAGGTTAGAACGAAACTTACAAAGAAGAATATGAGTCAGGAAAGCCCTTGAAATACCGAGACTTGCGGCACTTGCCGAACGTGATAATTGAAACAGAAGAAAAACAAAGAAAAGCCACGCAAACCCTAACAATAAAGCGACGGAAACCCTACGAATAGAGCTTGCGGCAGCACCTAAAAGTCTGAAACAAGAAGAAAAAAAGGAGAAAGCAGAAGTGAAAGGAAGAAGAGAAAAAAAAAAAGAGGCCTACGACGAAAGGTATTTTCTACTTCCCTTCTTCCTCCTCTCTCTAACCTCAAATTGCACGAATCTCCAATTTGTCAACCCCAGAATCGCACGATTTTAGCCTTTTTGCGTTTTTCCTACCGATTCAAATCAAGACATGCACCAATTCGAACCGTGAATCGTGCGCTTTTAACACTGATTTTCAATGACTTATAATAGACCTAAGGGGCATAAACTGGCTAGATTTGAGCCAAAACAATGTAGTACTAAGCCCAATGGAAAGCACAAGTGATGCATCATGACACAAGCAACTTTCATGTGTTTTCGGTTTTTGACCTATGCTTTTAACTATGGGGTCTTTTTTTTAAATGATAATGGTTTTCTATGATTGGGAATTTAACTACAAGTAGGAGGACCTAGTATTGGTATGTGATATGGGAGCAACACAGCAACACCTTTTTTTTATATGTTAAAGTTTTATGCAAATGATGTGTTTGCACTTTCAGGCCTAAATATACACCCCAAGCTTGATTAGCATTCAGGCTAAAAATTGATGCTCAGCCCTCTTTCTCAAGTTGTCCATATCAGTCTTTCGAACTTTTAGGTGCCATTTGCATCCCTAAAGAAATACTTGTCATTGTTGATTTAATGACATTTAGTTCTGCTTCCACACGCCTAATTTCTTTTTGAATATCTCACAATTGTCCTACAAAGACCATAATGTTTCCTCTACCAACAAAATTACCAAATAAAAGGAAACTATATGTTTCATCTCCTTTGTCCTACATTTTCCCAATCCAAATGATCTAATAGTATAATACATCTCTAATATATCATGTATCACTAACCTTAAGTGACGTGGCATGTAATAAGAATCATGTATGGGGTAAAAAAGTGGATACAACATACATATTTTTAATAATTAAAAAACTCACTCAAATAAGATATAAAGTTACCAAGCATTTCCCCCTTCATGGGAAAATCCCAAAGAAGAAAATTTAACCAGCAGCAACCTATGCCGACAATAGAAATCATTGAAAATTCAAACATAAAGTAGAACAATACACTCCATATATTCAAGACAAAAGCTATATTAAATTTATGGTGTTAACTGGAAATAGGCCACACCGCAAAACCAAAAAAGAGTACCTTTTGAACACGAGCAGTCAACCTAGTCATGGCACTTTTCAACTTACGCACCCGATCCAAGTTGCGACTGCTGATCTACATATATTAGGGTAGTCATTAACAAACAAGTCTAGAAGAAAAATAAAGTAGGGCACACAATCAAACAAATAACTAGGACCACAATTTCAATAACAAATACAAAATTATTCTAGAAAAACAAATGTCTTCCAATGACTTATCACCAGTACTAGTAGCATCTTAAGTTCCTATGACAGCTTTTTGAAGTTGTCATTTTGAAACATCTTAGTTGTAAATGAACACATTACAACAAATCATAAATGGAGGTGTGGAAACATATCTCGACTTCATTTAAAATAAAACCTCAGATTTAGGGTAGGCTTGAGTTTAGTGACACTAAGATAACTTGCCTAATTTAGTTATATTGGTCAAGTTGGTCAAAAACCCACAATTCCCTATAATTAAGCTCTAAAGGTCTGAAAGCATAAAAATAAAATAGAATAACTTTTCTGAATGCTACAAAGCAGAATAATTATCAAGTGGTATTTTTTAATGTATTATCTGTTTTTTTTAATGAGAACTATTATTTCCTGTAGACCTGCAAGCAGTACCAATTCATCTACTTCTGCAAGTATGGTGATCCTGTGTTCTCTCTCTTCTTCTTTTTTGGAAAAGAAAGGGCAAGAAGAACTGCACCAAGAAAAGTACAACAGAGAGAAACAAAGAGAACAATCAAAGGGAACGCTGAGCAGAAGGGAGCTAATTGGCAAAGGACAGAGAATCTCATTTGACCTTTGGAAAATCAAATTCATGTGTTCTCATTGTTGTAATTGCTAAATATAACTAGTTGTGTAGTTAGGATTAGATAGCATAGATTTGGCTAACTACACAGCTAATCATATGTAACAAATATGATATTGAGAACACAAGACCACCATGCCTACAGTTGTATTCTATATCGATTTTTTTTTTTTTAAATTTTAATGATAAGATATACTACTAATAAACTTGATAGGGTTGAGCACGATAGTAGAGCTCAAAAAGTTCAACTCAAATAGATAGGACAAAAAACTTGATCATGATGTTGATGCTAAGCTAATTAAAATTTGTAACAACTTCTCTACAATAATTAGCAATAGCGTTGTTTAAAATGTTCAAATTCCATCCGCAAACTAAAAGAAACCAACAATATAGAACTCTTGAAAACTAACTTAAGTAAATCATATTGTGTGACTTGGCCAAACAAATAGGATCACCAAGTTGGGTGAATTGGGCCAAGGTCTCTACATGTTCTTGAGCATCTTTAATAACTAAGGCTGTGTCTTAGCGGAACTGGATGAGTCAATCCAGTTCGACTGATGTTTGTTACCTAGTAGGAGGAGGTCAAACAATCAATTTACTAAGGAAGATGACCTCCATAAACCTACAAAACTAAATTAGGGAACTAACATGATAGCCATGATATATGGTATTTCAACAATTTCAACCCTTTTTCTCCACATTGAGACAACTTAAACAGATGTTTGGAGAGGAGAATTTTAAAAATATGGTTTTTATCGATTTGGAAAATGCCTATGAGAGGGTGTTGAGGAAATTAATTTCGCAAACATAGAAAAGGAGATGCATCCCTGATTTATGAGGACATCATGGAAGAGGATAAAGATGAAATCGTCCAATTAGATCTATAATTCCATGATAATTTTTATAAAGGTTAAAGGTGGGCCAAAATCTTCCAATTGGGCCATTGAATGCAAGAAATAAAATCCCATAGACCTAGTATATGGACCTACGGAACCATTTTTCGTGTTTAGAGCCCCAAATACTCTATTATGAGGCCCATATGCTTAGGAGAGAGGAGTTGTGGGAAAACCCTAGCACAAGAAGATTCATTCCACCTCCTTTCTATTTTCTCTTGATGACTCCTTTTAGCAATGAGGACCACAAGGATACAAGCTAAAATTTGCTCAAGCTTATTCTGGAGACAAGATCGAGCAAATCAAGCAATGCTCTCTCCAAAATTCGCCCAACACAGAAATGATTATGATGTCACTTTCTTTATTTTTTCATTTTTCTAATGATGAAATAAAACCACATGGCATTTAGTGAATGGATGTAATCCAGTTAGCAAGCACTAGGAATAGCATACCCTAATTCGCCCAACCACTTCGCAAGGAATTTTTCTTTTTTTTTTTGGTAAGCCATGGAACACTATTTTATACATGGCATGGGCGTCCAAAGTATTCAGCACAAGTTGATTTGAGTTGATTGAAGCTTAAGTGAAGAAGTCTCTTTTGCCTTTGTGCAAGTATGTTGGTTCTTTTGAATTCTAGTTTGAATTTTGTTTGAATTTAATTTATTTTATGCAAGCATAGCATACGAATTTTGCATTCAATTTCAATTTTGAATTGTCGCTTTTCTTTGCATATTGTGAATTCAATTCAAGCAAATTCATTTCTAGTTTCACTAGAATTTAATTTGAATGAGAATTTCATAAGGTTTTGCCAAGTGAGATTTGATCCTTTTTCCTTTTTTTTCTCAGAGAGAAATCAGGTTAGGGTTGTAAATTTCTGTTTGCCTAATTTTGGGGTGAATCATCAAGTAGCATTGGAAATTTCTGGAGTTTCCAGGTTTACTATGAGTTTGTGCTCTCTCCAATTCTTTCATAATTCGGCCAAATTCTAGATCTCCCATTTTTATGTTGAAGACCTAAGTAGGCCTTAAAACCGATCTCAGCCTTTATCCCTAATTGATATATTGAGATTACAATTAATTATCGAAAAAAGTATGAAAACAATATGTGGAGAGATGATGGACTCTTTCAGAGCTAGACTTCACCACAGGTTTGCTTTGTGCCCTTATTTGTATTAGTTAAGGATAGCTTAACATTAAAGGTTCAAGATGAGGTTCCATTGTGTATGTTGTTTGCAAAAAATTTAGAGTACATCTAGCAGGAAAGCTTTTTAGAAAAAAAGTTAAAAGAATAGAAACAAAATAAACTGAGTATGCTTTAATGAGTTACAAAGGAGAGAATGAACTAACAAAAATTGATAATGACAATGTTTAAATACTTTGGTGCAACCGTAAAACCATGTGGGGGATTGGATTAGGAAATATCTAAGAAAACGGGCACAGAGGATAGGCTAAATGTACGCATGTTAGAGGAGCTTTGTGTGATAGGAAAGGGGCGTGATAGGAAAGGTACATGTCCAATAAAAAGGCCAACATATAAGACAACAATTAGGTCAACAATGTTTTAAGAAAATAAACGTTGTGCAATAAAAAAAAAAGACAAATAGATAAGAAATAGTAATAAAATTATCTTAAGATGGATGTATGGAGTAATTTAAAAAGATTAAACAAGAAATGGTTGCATCAAAGGAACATTAAAACAGTAAAAGATAAAACTAGAAATGGTTGCATCAAAGGAACCTCAAAGGTATAGCGACAATAGATGAAAAGATGGGGAAATGTTGTTTAAGACGGATTTATCAAAGGCACAGACGACCAAAAACAACAACAACATGAAGAATTGGAAGGTTACAAGAAAGCATTGGGAGAACGGGGAAGGCCTTTAAACGCGTGGATTGAATAAAGGACATAGTAAACATGGGAGTGCCAATGAATATTATATTAGATGGGGCAAAATGGAATCAAAATTCAACCCCAGACAGATAGGAACATGGTGGTTGTTGATAATGATGGTGACAGTAATATGACTCAAACCTGTAACCTGTGTGTTTGCAACAATGAATAACTCCTATCTTCGACAAGGAGAGATCATCTCCTAACGATATACATTAAGACACCCTTGTAGGATAGCAAACATGATCACCCAAATGCTCACATGTTCAATCAGAATTGAAAAAAACATAAATTGATAAGGGAATTTTCTTTTACCTTGGAGGTCAGCTCATCCAAAGCTGGGTAAGCAGCAGTCTCTAGTTCAGTGGTGCGTGCATCTAGAAAACTACAAATGGCCTCCAAAGCAACCTCCAAAGCCCGAAATTCAAATGGAGACTCTGTGTTGAATGAATAAGCACTGTGAGGGCATTGAACAACAAGACATCTTAATAAAAACATTACAATCCAACAAAAAATATCTAAAATAATAGTAGAATATAAAAGAGAGTATTATCAGTCATAATTTCAAAAACACTCTCTGTCCGATAAAGTGAAATGATCACATGCATACCAGTGTGCACGGTATTAGGCAACATAATTTCAAAAACACTTTGTCCGATAAAGTGAAATGATCACATGCATACCGGTGTGCACGGTATTAGGCGACATAATTTCAAAAACAAAGTGAAATGATCACATGCATACCAGTGTGCACGGTATTAGGCGACACACCTAGGCATGGGGCCCACCAAACGAGGTAATGATTGTGTACTGGAAAGGTCTTTCCTTGAATATGATGCCCATCCAAAAAAAATTATTGAATCAATCAAGCCACGTTTTTAAGCTCTCCAAAACTTGATCAATTTAAGTTCTTTTTTAATTTTTAAAATTTGCAGCTTTCAAAAACATGGCCTTAATTGAGCCTATGAAGGTGATCATTGATGGGCCCATACTCAAACAAAGACATTTTCAATGGACCCAGCACCACCCCATTTGGTGATCCCATGCCTAGGGCCTCGTGCCTAGATGTGCGGGGTAATACTGCACTCACCCATATGCAGGTGATCATCCTTTTCTGATAATCATTCACTTTGGGGATTAAAAAAAAATGACATACCATCTTCTTCACTAGCTTCAACATCATTTTGCCCACTCGAATTTTCCTTTCCATCTCTTTGTGACTGACGAAAAGTGTTTGCAGGAGGCAAACGTCTACGAAGTTCCTCAACAATGGGAATGACATTATCATCCATCGGATCTCGAAGCAATACCTATTTCATAGAAATACAAATTAATTAAAATTTTATGATGTAGGTACTTTAGCTTTTACTCTTTTCTGTTATGTTGATCCACCAATAGTTGATAAATCATGACCATAGAAATATATGTGAGTACTTTTTATAGAAGAGTTTCTTGTAGATAAAGGAGATGTTCTAGAAAATGACCATTAGACCAGTAATGCTTTACTGAGTGTTGACCAATTTAAAAAGAAAAAAAAAAGTAGAAAAGGTAATGGCAAAAGAGATTTGTATACCAAGATGGATGAATTGATTAACATTCAAAGAAAGAAAGGAACAAACACATGAGAAAAACCTTAAAAGGAACAAACACATGAGAAAAACCTTAAAAGTAGCCCCAATAGATGATAAAACGAAGGAAAGATGTTTATCTTTCAAGGTGCTTTGGTCACAAAATTAGGAGGCTAGAAATGGACCCTCAGTGTAAACTTAAAAGGACGCAATAGAAGGAACAAGAAATAATAAGGAACAAACACGAGAAAAACCTTAAACTTAGCCCCAATAGATGATAAAACGAAGGGAAGATGTTTATGGAGCTTTGGGCACAAAATTAGGAGGCTAGAAATGGACCCTTTGTGTAAAAAGAATGCAATAGAAGGAACAAGAAAGAGAGGTATACCTTTAAAGACATGCATTGAAGGGTTCAGACATGGTGGAAAAGAAGAGCTCAGAAAGTTGACCCTAAATTAATGAGACTAGTAGTTTGCAGCAATGTCACAAATATCAACAGTATTTTCAAATTTATCACATTTTTAACAGCAAAATAACATTATCGTGTTAATAACGCATATTTATCGGCATAACAGTAAATTCCCATAAATTATAGAAAAAATCGCGTTAGGAATGCGATAAATTGTAATATCACGATAATATCCCGATAAATTACCAATAAATTCCTTATTAAGATTTTTATTTTATTAATATTTTCATTTATTCTATTTTTATTATTTTTAAATATTATATTATTCGAGAGATTTTCCCATTAATTTTCCGATAAAAACCCGAGAATTTGAAATATCCCGATATTACCAAACGTTGTTAATATCCCGTGAATGGTGTTTGTAACAATGGTTTGCATGGTTATAGACGATATAGTTTTTATAGAATACAATGGAAAAGAAGAGCTCAGAAAGTTGGCCCTAGATTAATGAGATTAGTGGCTAGGACAATGAAGGTGGTGGTAACTGCATATCGGTGGCGTATCCGTATTTAAAAAATATTTTAATTAATTGGGTGCATATCCAACACGTATCCGAGCCGTACCGTCCGTATCTGTGTCGGATATGCACCCGACACCGACACTCGAAGGGTTTAGCCGTATCCGTGCTTCATAGGCTAGAATTTTATTTGACACTGGAGCATATCATTCATTCATTTCTAGCATGTTTGCAAGCAAGTTAGAACTGTGTATAAAAGCCGCTGATGAGCCGTAATCTATTTAGACCCCTCGTAAGGTATGATTTAAGTTACTCGTGTTTGTCGGTCCTGTGTTATAGTTATTGATTGGGTTGAGATGGAATATGATTTATTCGTTTTGGGTATCTATTCTGGTTATGGACTAGTTATCGGCTTTCTAGGTGACTTTGAAGAGGCGAGTGTCTGGTTGTTCACCCGCCGAAATTCTTTTCAATGAGAAATTGAGCAATTCACTCGGACCATGTATGGCTAAGACTAAATTGTTCGGCCAGGTAGCTAGTATGGATTGGGAGAATGCAGAGTCATCAAAGGTGTTGATGCCTCAATGGTATGTGAGTATCCAGATGTATTTCTAGAGAAGATGTCTGGATTACCCCCGTGCAAAGATCTAGATCTAGCTAGATAAATTGACAAAGGCTAGGTTTATTCGACCAAGTGCATCTCCTTGGGGCGCTCCTACCCTCTTTATTAAAAAAGAAAGATGGTTCACCAATGAGACTGCATTTATTGTCGACAACTGAATAAGGTGACAATCAAGAACAAGTATCCCCTTCTGTGGATTGATCATTTATTTGATCAGCTGAGAGGATCCAGATACTTTTCGAAGATGGACCTTCAGTCGAGATATCACCAGGTGAGGGTCAAGGACAGTGTCATTGAGAAAATACCTTCTGCACCAGATTTGGTCACTATGAATTCGTAATTATGCCCTTTGGGGTAACCAATGCCCCTACAACTTTTATGGATCTGATGAACAAAATATTTAGATCTAATTTGGATCAGTTCAGGAAGTTTTCATCGACGATATTTTGATTTATTCAGCTACCGAAAGAGAACATGAGAAGCACTCGAGAGTGGTGTTGCAATTGTTGAGGGTTAACAAATTGTATGCCAAGCTTAGCAAATGTGAATTTTAGCTAACAGAGGTTCCGTTTCTCATGCATGTAGTTTCAGCTGAGAGAGTGGCGGTAGATCCTACTAAAGTAGAAGTTGTACTGAAATGGGAAAGGTGAAGCGGCGCATCTCATCATGCGCAACTGCTATTTTATTTCCTTGTTTTGTTTTCCTTTTTAGTAAGGGTAGTTTGGTATTTTGTCATTTTTTTTTATTTTAGTAAGTGAAACTCTTATAAAGCCTTGTAGCCTTTCGAGGCATTCCAACGATTGATGAAATAAAAATTGAGATTTTCGCATCTTGCTCTACGGTGCTTTGCTTTGGCGAAAAGCCGTGACTCTTGGCGTGAAGCCCTCCTTCAATCTCCAGGTACTCGATGCTCTCTCTTCCTCTCTTCTCTTCTTCTTCCCCATCTTCTTTGTTTTCTTTTGAATTTCCCAAACCCGAAATCTGTCCCCTTCTCTACAGCCCACAAAACCCAACCCTTCTACTGTCCGATCCTATTTTTCCCTTCTCTTTTACTTCCGCCCCCACTTTCTGAGCTAGAACTGCTTGCCGATCCCCTTCCCAGCCCTCTTGTGTGCGGACAGTCCTTCCCATGACCCTTTCCCATCGTTGTCAAGCCTTCCTACCTATTTTCTCAGCCTTCGTCCACCTCTAAATCCATCCTATCACTGTCGTCCAGCCCCAAAACCCATCCTACAACTTCCATCTCTTCCCAAACTCCCTTCCTATTACATCTGACCTTTCCAAACCAAATCCCAGCCCTTCCTGAAGCCCTTCCCCTTGCTGCCCATGTTGTTACGACCCTCTACCACCCATCTTTAACCCAAACTGCTGCTGTCTCTGTTTTTCCTTAGCCTTTCTTAACCTTCCCTTACATCTGTCCTGTGTTTCTAGCCCCTATAAACCCTTCCTCTTGGCTGCAGATTCACTTAAATTCCTTTTCCCCTTGCTGTCCAGCCATACTACCATCTGTCCAGGCCTCTACAAACCCCATACAGCCTTGGCAGGCCCATCTAAATTCTATACAGCCACTTTAGACCTTTCCCAATCCCTCCTAACCCTTGTCTTTTGCCAGATACCTCTACAAACAGCCTCCTAACTGCCATCACATCCACCGTCGCGTTTCTTTGTTGTCATTCCCTCTTTATATTCCTTCCATTGGCACCCAAGGACCTTCTATTTTGAGAGATCTCCATTTTGAGCATCAATTGGACTTGGTAAGTTACATAATTATTTACCTATCCTAAGATTTATTTTGATTATTTGTGGCTTATATGATTTAATTGTGATTATTAATTTAATTCTTGACTTTCAGTCTAGTATTAGTCTTAGGGTTCATTATTTTTCATCCCCTTTAATCTTTAAGGAACCACATTTAGGCATTTAGGGTTATCCTATTCCTTGTCCTGTGCAGCGAATAAGAGATTCGCAGTTTCTTGGGCTTAGCAGGGTATTACAGGCAATTAACCAGAAATTTCTCCAAGATTGCTAGCCCTATGACTAAGCTCACAAGAAAGGGAGCAAGGTTCGCGTGGAGTGAGCCTTGTGAACAAGCTTTCTTGGAACTAAAAGAGAAATTGACTACTTCACCTGTATTGATTATTCAAGAGAGAAGTCTTGAGTATGTGGTGTGTTGTGATGCATCTCGAGACGGACTTGGTTGTGTGTTTATGCAGAACGGCCATGTCGTTGCATATGGGTCCAGATAGTTGAAAGTGCATGAGCAGAATTATCCCACGCATGACCTGGAGCTAGCGGCAGTTGTGTTTGCACTGAAGATCTGAAGGCACTATCTCTACAGTTTACACTTCGAAGTATTCTCTGACCATCAAAGCCTCAAGTACCTGTTCACACAGAGAGATTTGAATATCAGGCAACGCAAATGGCTGGAGTACTAAGGAGACTTCAACTTCAAGATATCTTATTACCCAGGCAAGACTAATGCAGTGGTTGATGCCTTGAGCCGCAAATCTCGAGGTACAATCGCGAACATAATTGGAGATCGTGATCTAGAGCAATTGGGCAGTGCAGTGTCCCATCCGCCTATAGTGGATCGAGTGTTAGTAGTATAGAAGACCGATGAAGTGGGGATGAAACATAATACTTTAGTTAGCAATGGTAATGGTCCAACAAGTTGGGCAGTGAGAGCGGATGGTGGTTTGACTTTTCAAGGTAGACTTTATTTGCCACGATCGGAGTAGTGCAGGGAGGAAGTACTCCGACACTTCCATCATTTTCTTTGTGCAATATATCCTGGTGGTACAAAGATGTATCAAGACTTGCGTCGGCAATTTTGGTGGAGAAACATGAAGAAAGAAGTTGCTAAGTTCATAGCCCATTGTTTGACGCGCCAACAGTTAAAGATTGAACATCAGGAGCCTGCAAGTAAGTTAAACCCACTACCAATACCCGAGTGGAAATGAGAATATATCACTATGGACTTTGTGACTAGGTTACCAAGGTCACAGAAGGGCCATGATGCGGTTTGGGTTATCGTTGACAGGCTCACAAAATCAGCTCATTTTTTTGCCATGAAGATGACCGATTCTATGGAAACCTCGAGCCGACTTTATCTTAACAAGGTGGTCAAACTGCATGGAGTGTCAGTTTCAATTGTTTCCGACAGAGATTCACGGTTTGTGTCTTAGTTTCGCAGATTTTTTAGAGGGAGTTGGGCAATCAACTTTGCTTCAGTACTGCGTTTCATCTGCATACAGACGGATAGTCCGAGCGGACAATACAGATATTGGAGGACATGTTTCGTGCCTGTCCTGGATTTCAAGGGTGGCTAGGAAGACCATTTACCTATGGGAGAATTTGTGTATAACAATAGCTACGTATCTAGTATAAAGGTGGCACCTTGTGAGGCACTGTACGGTAGACCATGTAGATCACCCTTGTGTTGGACAAAGGTTAGTGACAGAGTAATTTTGGGGCCAGAGATCATCAGGGAGATGTAAAGAAAAGGTCAAATTGGTTTGCCAAAGATTGTTTACCTTATAGAGTCATCAAAAGAGTTATGTGGATCAGAAGCGACAGCCATTGGAGTTCGCAGCAAAAGATCAAGTGTTCTTTTGGATTTCACCTCAACATGGCATTCAGAGGTTCAAAAGAAAGGGAAAGGTTTCATCTCGGTTCAACAAACCATTTGAGATTTTGGATCGAGTTGGAGAGGTGGCATACAGGCTTTTACTTCCTCCTCAGCTAGCTCGAGTCCATAATGTCTTTCATGTATCGATGCTCCGAAAGTACCAGCCAGACCCTTCCCATGTGTTAAACAGGGAAGATGTGGACGTGACCGAAGATACAACTTATGGAGGACATGTTCGGATTTTGGACACTCGAGATCAAGTGCTTCGCAAGAAGACGATCCCTTCGGTACAAGTCCTTTGGCAACATCATGGAATGGAGAACTCAACGTGCGAGCGGAAGGCGACGATACAGCAATGGTATCCAGAGTTATTCGACAATCAAGGTGCGTATGTAGAATAAATTTTGAGGGCGAAATTTCTTTAAGAGGGTACGTTGTAATGACCCGACCCGCGATTTCGGATATTTTTCCATGTCAAAAAGGGTATTTTGGTCATTTTACAATTATTGCATTATTCTATGAAAAGCTTTATTTGAAAACACAAAACAAATTTAAAATTTTAACTTTAGACCCCGAGTGCATACACCCTCCTCAATTAGTGATTCACCGGAAATAAATATTTGGGAATAAAATAATTCATGAGTTGATCAAGAAAGTGTAATTAAATTAAAAACACCCAAGTTAATAAATCTCCAAAGAATTAAACCTTATCTATATTATTTAATTAATTTCAAAATTGTGAAACCATTTAGTTATCCATACCATGCGGATTTTACAATCACCATGCTTCGATCTAACTCTAATCTCTCCCTCTTTTCTGTCTCCCTTGTTGGGAGTTGCAAATTTTTGTGAGAGATTTCGAAATTTTGGCAACTCTCATAGATCACACGATTTTCCCTATTACCTCCCCTTAACTCACGAAAACAATAAGAGAAATTTGCCTCTTTTGTAACTTCCCATGGTCCCACGCGCTTGAGAGTAAGAATCTCTCACTATTCCTCTTTCCTCTTTTCTCTATTTGTCGTTGACAGCTACCCAAAAATCCCATCCCCATTACACGTTTTGGAATTAAGAGGAATTAGACCGTGTAATGACACCACAAGACTCATTTCTTAAAACCTCTCAGTGAGATTGAAACCACCCTCTTCTCTTCTATTGCAAACAAAGGTCTTCTCACTCTCTCTCTCCTAGGCTCCGAAGGAAACACACCTCAACCAAAGCTTGGCATAGGCCTGAAGAATATTCTGGGACTCTTTCCTTCTTCACCATCTCCGGATACAGTTTTCTTCTTCCTCTTCTCCCTTCATATATGTCGGTCTATTTCTATTTTTTTTTATCTATTTCTCGTTTCCATGATCGGTATTATCTTCTCTCCTTCTACCTTGTCTCTCTCCCAAAGCCCAAGCACCTTCTCTCTCTCTGTGTCCCAACGTCACAGCCATGGAAGGACCACCCAAAGCCACCATGATAATCCCATGCCGTTGATATTCATAAAGACTTCCTATGCTGAGACCCTTCATTCATGATCCAACTCCGCCTGGAACAGCCCCATGTTGGTTTGGCCAACTCTATGTTGCCGTTCCCATACCTGACTGTCTATGGAGACTCATTCATCCTTGTCGTCCCATGTTGGTGAAGAAACCCAACCTTGAAACAAGCCTACGCCATTACCTTCATGTATTGCCGACAAGACCATGAAAATCCCTCCACACCGCAGCCAACAAGATGAAAACCGTTCATGCATGATGTTGTCCCATGTTCATAAAGAAACCCAAGGAAAAACTTGTAAATTCGGCCATATGCATAGGATACCCTCAATCGTTTATCTTATAGAAATCAGCCATATAGAACCCATGTAGGCCTTCGTCTCTTGTAGAACCTTACACCACGCAAACTACACATCCATTCCTACCTTATACACGACCCTCATGCATAACTCCTACAATTTTCGGCCATGCATTTGATCATATGTATCCTAACTCTTGCAACCTTGTTTCTTATTCAAACCAGCCTTTCCCTAGCAGCCAAACAGTGTTCTCCATCCCCCTTTGAAAATCGGTGCTCAAATCCACAAGCAATTGAATTGTTCAATTTGTGCTAGTATTACATTCCATCAACAATCTTTGATACATTATGCCACATACTTTAGTAGAATCAATTTTAGAATTTTCAGTTCTGGAAAAAAAAAAATTAGAGAGAGTGCTCATGGATTTCTTTCATCTTTACAAGTATTCAGAACCAACGTTTAGTGTAGCCCCAAACATATTCCCATGTTCCCCATCCACCAGAGAGGGAGCGTGACAAATGGTATCAAAGCTAGGTTTTGATCTTGGGACCTGTGGGTTGAACCTGAGTTTGATACCATTTATAACGACACATCCCTCCAACACAACATTGTCCACTTTAAGCCCACTTGCGGGGCCCGCGCGGCTTTGCATTTGTTAGCCAACCCAAGATTTCTCCCGAAAGGCCTTGTTTTAGAAGGAGAGTGTCCCAAGCTTATATACCACTGCACATTCCATTTTCCAGGCAATATGGGACCTTGAGATCACACCATTCTGGCGACTTTTTCTCTCCCATTCTCACCTCTCGCAAACAAGGGTATCCCAATCCACCCCCTTAAGACCAGAGCCGTCTCCAGCTCTATCCACACTACAGTCCAAGAGTTGAATCTGTCTCTGATACCATTTATCACGTTGTGATGTGGCCAAAGCCAAGGATGTCAAATTTGACCTTCCCACCATTTCTAGCTTTGAATTTTTAAAGGCGTCAAATCTTATTTTTCTTTGCGAATTTGAGTCACTAGCCTTACCTCCATACTTCACATTTGGAATCTTTCGTTGAACCCATTTATTGTGACCAGACCATCTTTGGTCTTTCTTTGAGCTAGGCTACATCATGTTAACTAAAACATTTTTTAGTATTACAAAAGGAACCTTAAAATCTAGGCTTTTTTCGAAAAAAGGTCTCTTAAAAACAAGGCATAAGTAAGGTGAACCTGCCTTAGAGTGAGGTGGGGTGCAAAATGGGTTTTGAGCAACTAAGGTGCGCCCAATGTTGTTAAACTCAGCCCGACCCACAGTCAAACCGTTGGTTCGACCATGACCGACTACATGAAGGGTCAGGTCACTGTAAAACTCATCTGGGTTAAAACCCCTAAAAACCCATTGTCACCCGTGGTTTAACCCAGTTTATGTAATAAACCCGTGTCTCATTGGAAGTAAAACCCGTTTCTAAAATATATATAAAAATAATAATTTAACAGCTGGGAATGGGATGGCATTGCCGACTTGGGACTAGGAAAATGAAGAGAGAAGCAAGAAGAATACGAAAATCAGGGAAGAAAAAAAAGGGAAATTTTAAAAAACAAAAATAAAATCTCACTCACTAATACTTCTCCGTTGAAGGATCTTCCCATCTCCATCCGCGCGGCGAATGATCAGAGACTCAAAGGCCATTCCTTACTTTCTCTTTCGCAGTTTCGCTGATGGGTTCCTCTTCTCCCTTCTTCTGGATTTTCTTTCTCTTTTCACAAGATGGCGGAGGCGGCGGCGGCGGCGGCGTTAGTGTTAGATGATGTAGAAAACGAAATTAGGGTTTCTTGAAGAAACTCAACTTTTGCACGATTTTAGGGCTTCTTAATATAACACACGTGGGCACTTAGCCTTTCAACTCATGTGAGGACGTGGTTTCTTAAAGAAACCTAAGCAGTAAGCACCCTTTTTAGGTTTTTAAAGACTTAAAATTTGTTTCTTTATAATTTGATTTTCATCTATTATAAAGATAAATAAATAAATAGAAATGTGGGAGGCAAAAAATCCAACCCAATAAAATGTGGTTATTTAGATTAGTTAAATAGAAAAATTAAATTCATTTTTAAGGTTATTCATTTGATTTAAATTTATAAAATGGGTAATTCAAATAAAAAATATTTATATTTCAATTTGTTGTCTAGTTATAATTTTATAATAATATTATGAGATTTAATCAATTTTATAGTGTAGAATTTTGATATTTGAGTGGGTTTATTTTTCAATTCAAAATAGCTTGAGTCTCGTCGAACTCGTCATAAATGAATGAAGCAACTGAGGCTAAATTTTAAAGCATGATATTTTTACAAAAAGCCACAAATGTCAATTGACTTTCAGTCTATTTAGCCATTATATATATGACTACCTCTGGTGTATGTTCTTTCTTTTTTATTTTAAGAGGATTCATTAAAAAATAATGTTGGATTAAAATTATATATGATAAGTCACGACTACATCAAAATTTGAACCTAAAATTCAATTTTTAGTCACTTGATTTTACTAGTAAAAGTTATTTTAATTTTTCAAAAAAATATTTTTTTTGTTTAAAATTTTATTTTACCTCATGAATTAAACATTAATTATTAATTTAATATTATTTATAATATAATATTCATGAGACGGGTTTGACCATGGTTGAAACCGGTTGAACCTTATTTAACCCAACCTTCTACCAAGACGGTTCGTGTCACGGGTCAGTTTTTAAAACATTGGTGCCTATGACTACTATGACCTATTATAGCAAAATCTTATTATTATTATAGTAAGATCTTCTTGTAATCTTCCTTGATATATATCTCTTATGAGAGAGAGAGATACGAAAACCAATATGAGTTCAAACATGACAAACCTGAGCTAAATGATTAATTGAAGCATATTCAACAAATGTAACCAACAAGTGTTGGGGCATCCAACATGGAAATGTTGGCATCAAGTGCAACACATTGAGGACATACAAGTGTCCTCATATTAGCTTGCAATGCTTCAAATATCACACGAGGATTTTTTTTTCTTTTCACATGCATGCCCAAACATCTCAAACAATATTACCAGAATTTCACTTCTATTCGACATTACCTCATCTCATGTAGGCATAAAAAAAAATTTACCCTATCCATCTTTGGATATGTAGATAAACCACATGAAAATCACACAACCTCCAATGAAGATTTCTCTCTACTATCTAGTTTCCTTTCCCATTTTACTCACTTGGGTAATAAAATTACCTATTATCTAAAATAGTTTCCCCATTTCCCTATAAAAATCTGTTGTCAAAAAAGAGGAGTAATAACCAGAAATTGCATGCTACCTCCTCCTTTACTTTTTGAGAGGTAACTGCATGTTCTTATCAAAACATACCAATTCATGTGATTCCACAGAATTGTGAAGCAAAAGAAATCAAAAAAATAAATAAATAAGAGTGAAGTTACTCCTCTTCATTAACAGGTGGAACTGGCACTTCTGCTTTTGCTGATCAATCCCATTATCATCAAGTATTTAGTTGGGAGAAATATCAAATTAACATAATATCTGGTACTAACTTAGCAGTACAATCACATCGTAGATTTATTTTTTCTTTGACAAGGACACAGTGGAATGGATATCATGAATCATAAATTTTGAAAAAATAATCAAACAGATGAAACATGGGATACATCCATACACGACCCCAAATTGGTATTGAAAAAAAAAGGATACAAAACAAGGGGGAAAACGCAAGAAAGAAAAAAGAAATTGTACAAGAATACAAAAAAGAGCTCAGAGATTTTAGAGCTTGCGTACCTCCTCGGCAGTGATTATCGCCCTAATATGCTGATCACAAAGTGAAACCACAACCACAATCCAAAGCAAATCAAAACCAAATCAAAAAGCTAATTTTATAGAACGAAAGAAGGAAAAGATGGAGAAAATTGTAGACCTCGAGATTGAGAACGATGGCCCGTTCTCGGCCTAAGATTGTAGAAGGGTAAGAAAGGAGGGGGTCGAGGATTCGAAGATCGCGAGCATGGATCTCAACTCGGTGCATGATGGCATACTTGTCTACATCCAAGATAGTTCCCTCCCCAGTGCAATCGAGAAGAATCCAACTCCTTGATACAGCCGTCTTCTTCTTCAGAGCTGCTGCTTGTGGATCTGCAGCCACTAAGAATCCCTCTCGAGCCATCTTGGCAGTCCAATTCAAACATCAAAATGAAGTGGCTTTGGGGAAATTAGGGCTTGAGATTGGGATGGGAATGGACAATTACATGGCCAATAATTATGGCGGGTGGAGAGAAGAAATCACCAACAGCAAACTGGCGTACACAAATTCTCTCCTTCTTCCTCTCCTCCATTAACGTTTATTTTATGCTCTTTCGCTCCTCCATTGAATTTTATTTTATGCTCTTCTAATTCCTTCCTTCGTACAAACACAAGAGTTAAAAGCGGCACCGCAACTGCATGAAAAATAGAACCCAAACAAAGTATCTTACTAAACCTTTCCCGTATGTTTAATTTAAAATATATTTTTTAGAATTTTATTAGATTTTTATATTTTAACCATGGTTTAAATTAAATCACACTTTAAATTTGTCAAAATTTATGAAATTAAAATGTTTAAAATATGAAAATCTTAAATAAAAATGACTACAATAGAAATGAAAATTGGATTGCAAGAATGGTACGGTGAGCCACTTGCTATCACCTAGATAGAAGAGCACAATTATTATCTCCAATTTGTCATTTGTTTAAACATCTGGTTTAGATAAATATTTATTTAATTAGAAAATAAAAGACTAGATTTTATATAAATACAAACGAATATATTCCAATTGTTAAATTAGAGAAATTAGATGAACTCATAGTTTTTTTTCTAAATTTTCATTGGTATTTTCGCTGAACATTAAAGATAAGACTAATCCTATAGATAGATAGAACCACCCACAAACCTCCTGTTTCAAATAACTCCGGAGAAGGTCAAATTAAAACCTCTAGGTTGAGTTTGAATGAGGGATAAATTTTATCGAAATTACTTTTAATCGGAGGTTACCTTTGAATAGGAGTTATTCTTATACATGTATTTCTCTAATCTTGTGTAGTAATTATAATGGAAAAGTTAGAACTTAAAAAAAAATTATTTGGTAATTTTAAAGAGGGAAACTTGATGTATTAATAATTTTATGAGAATTAATGATTTTTAATAAATCTATATAACATAAAATAAAATTAAAATTGTATGTAACATAATAATTAAATATTACCCATCAAGTAAAAACTAACAATGTAGCCTATAATAATATTATACAATTTTTTATGAATTTCTTCTCATAATTATAATTTAAAATAAACACTTGTGTTCCAACTGTAATAAGTGAGAAGAATAGAAAACATTCTTTACAAATAATATTTTAAAATCCTAATAAAAGAATAAAAAATGTGAACAATTTTATTTATAAAAATTCATAATTTGTTCCTTGGTGATGTGAAATATGTAATATAATAAGCTATTGTAATAGTTTATAAAAAAAATCCAAGTTAATAAATCATAACTAAGATAAAATTAATATTAAGAACACAATATTTCAAGTTAATAAATCTAAGTAATTATTTTTTTAGTGTGAAAATAATATCATGTCTTTCTCACATTAAGTAAAAAACATCATTTTTTTTTAAATAATTTTTTAAATGATAATATTAGCGATTTAGTTTTTTATTTTTAATTGTTTCGGTTTTGAAAGTATTATTGAAAGATAGTGCCATTTAAATTTAAAAAAATAGTTTATTTTATAAATTTAGCATTATTAAATAAATAAAAGATGAAACCATAACAAATACGAAAACTTTGAAAATAATGATAATTTTATACGTTTGATAAATAAATAAATTCACCTTTTTTTTATATTCTTTACCTTGTAATTATTTATGGAACAAATTGTAATGTCCCGACCCGGAGTAGTGGGTCAGTAGCGGTGAGTAAAATAAATTTAGAAAAATTACTATAGTTAAATTGATTTGTTAATTTAATTTGATAAATTTATTTGGGGAAAACACAATTGAAGTTAGGGATTGAATAATAGACCCGATTGCACACACTTTCTCCTCAAGGAGAATTTACAAATTTATCCCCTTCGAATTAAAATCTAGTAAAGGGAAAATTAATTGTCAACTTAGATTTTAATTCCCTTAAGTTAGAATTTCAATTGGAAGTATTCTATTAAGAATTTAAAATCAATAAATAGGTTCCAACTTTAATTAACTAAATTTAATCAATGAATGGCAGATTAATCTAAGGGAAACTCGACCCTAATACCCGAGATTCATTCTAAGTCGTGTGGACCCTTTGGAATCCACACCTCTTCGATTCTCCCCTCTTTCCTCCTCTAAACACGGAAACGAATCATATTCTCCATTATACTTTCCGTTTTTAACTCCTCAAATCCGAATCCTCCTCGGAAAAAACCAGCCGACCTTACTTGCATTAAATCCATGCGTTGGCAGCCGATTTCCTCTCTGTGTTTTCGATCTCCAAGTCGCGGCAGCAACCTTATATCCCTCTCCTCTGTACGGAAGCATCTCTTGCTGTAACCAACCGCCCCTCTCGAGTTCTCATTCCTCCTTACCTCTTTGAAGACCAAATTTCAGTTCGAAGTAGCCGAGCAGCACCACCTTGGGATGAGCCTTTCCGTCCGTGTCTCCACGCGACAGCAACAAATAGGTATGCATCTATTTCTTGATTCCTTTCTTCTTCTGTTTGCCCCTCTTTTCCCCGTCGCTGCAACTCGAACCCTGTAGATCTACTGTCAATCAAATCTTAAGGATTCCTTGACCACCTTGCATCAGCCCTGAAATTGTTCCCAAGTTGGGACAGATCTCAGTTAAAACGTGTCGATAGGACCTTCAACCTAAACCCTTGTTGTATCATAACAGTAAATAATTTCAGGTGTTTGCTTTCCAATCAAACCCAAACCGAACATGTCTGTGAGTTTATTCATACTACTTTTAATTTCAAACTGTGCAGATTAGCTATATCCTTAATTTTTGTATTTGCCTAAAATAATTGTAGTTTTGCCCTTTCTCTAAAAGATTATCAGGACCTAGTTGGTCCTAAATTCTATACCCATAAATTATAACTGACTGATTTTAAGACTGATTTTAGTGTTAGTTTGTTGAGTACATAGACTCTAGAGAACCCCATCAATCTGATTAAATTGGGACTTTAAAACACAGCATAGTGGTTATTTTTTTTTAATTGTTATCTGATCTTCTTAAAGGTTTTGCTTAAGTCAAGATAATAAATGATCTGTACCCTATACCATTGTGTTTTTCTTTATCATATGCAACATGATATTACTTTTATCCAAAGTTACATGAATAAGGCCAAGTTTTAATTACGAATTTGTGTTAAAGTACCTATTTTATTTAGAACTATAGTTTAAATCCTACTTATTTATTTATTTCAAGAATATGTGATTTGAAACCACAAGTTTTTCCTAATACAAAAGTGTAGAAGCCTTTATTAGAATATATATATATATATATATATACCTATGTATTTTTGGTTCTCTGATTAGATTACATATCAAACTGAATTTGAAGAAATTTCAACCTTCCTACTTTAACCAAAACTTAATTACTTATTATGAGTTAAACCATTTTCTTACAGATCCAAGGCCAAACCTTGACAGTGGATTTAATTCCTCCCTTCCTCATTTTATTTAAATACTATGAATGTTTTTACCGGATTTCCAATCAAGTTTTGTTGGACTTTTGGGAACTTGCAACAGTTTTTCATACACATAATTATGTTTATATATAGTCAAAAGGAACCAGCCCATATCATAAATTGACTAGTTGATAATAGAGAGATTTTCACCCTTCAAAATGTTAATGTTGGGAAACTGTTTAGGGCCCAATGTTTACCCAAATCTGATCGGTAGAATCTGTCTCCATTTTACCCAAACTAGAGCCTTAGGCCAAGTTGTTGTTGTCCAACTTGAGTCTGTAATGTAAAACCCATCCCTTGTCTAGCCCCTAACTTTGGATCCTCCCACGTTCATAGTTGGAACAACATCAATCACATATATTTAATAATTTTCACGCAATAATTATTTCAAGATGGAAGTAACATTAATGATACTTGGAACTTCACCCATATTCTACAGCACATCCAGGATCTTCTAGTGCTTAAGTTCAAGTTGGGAAGCGTTGAATTCATCACTTATATTTCACAAACTTCTAGGTGAGGGAAATAATTCACTACATACTTTTGAATATGATTCCTTATATTATGTGTTTACGCAATGAAAATATTATATTTTGTCGTGTGATTGGAATATAATTGTTGGATCTATAATAGACTGAGTGCATATTAATAATGGTTGTGATCCAGTATTCACTCACAGTAGTGCAAGGGAGATTTTGACTAAACATTCTATTGACCGTGAGGAGACTCAGTCCGTCCGGATTAGGAATCTAACCATTAATGTTGTTGAAAGATCCAATGATTTATATTCGTAGATTGATGATTATTGGTATGGTATCGTTGAATTATTAATCTTGATTGGACATGTTTACATGTTGATTTTTATAATTAAAATAATTATGATGCTTGGACTATTGCTGCGTTTATTTCAATGTATATGCATGCTACGGCAAATGAGACATTGATTATAATGTAATTGATTATAATGTAATAATATGGTTAGAATGGAAGTCATAATTCTATAAGCATGTTATGATTAATTACGCATGTTGATTGGCATTGACCATAGCATTCTCATATTCATAGCATTGGGTATGAGGGTGCAATCCACGAGTGTCACTTTAAGTGGGAAGACCATTACGGTGGAAGAGATGTGATATCCGTGACAAGTCATGAGGGTTGTTATTTGATGGTAGGTTGTGTTATCCTTACTTTAGGTGGGAAGACCACTAAGGCAATGTTGTGTTATCCTCGATTCGTCGGGAAGGCCACCAAATCTCAGTAGATATAAATGATGGGTTGGAATATGACATTTTGCATTGAGCATTGCATTTTTGCAAAGGCATGAGTATGAAATAAATTGTTATTTACGTTTACTTGAAATATCATGTGAGAACGTAGGGATATCATATGCTATGTTTGTGTTGTTGTTTTCTTCACTGGGCATGGACCTCATCCCTTACATTGCAGGCAATCCCTTGGACTTGGGTCTGGACGATAATCAAAACTGAGCTTAGAAGGTGAGGAGTCGATGAAGAATACTTGGAAACGCATAGTTTATTGAAGGATTTAACATTTAGATTATAAATTGGATTTTTTTTTTTATTTGATACTTTGAGGAATTTGTTTATTTGTTTATTTTAGTTTGTGAAAACTTGGATAATAAATTCAAGTATTGAGTAAATTTGAGAACATTATGTTTTGTTAGCATGGGAATGTGAGTAAGTTTATGCGTTTAGAAATCCTTATGTGATTGATATTTTATCTATTTAAGTTATATGGAAGGATGAATGAAATGTCATGTCTTTAAGCAGCTTGTGGACGTGAGGAGTTTGGTGGCTTGTGAATGTAGTTATGTTTGTTTGAAAGAAAAAAAAAAGTATAGCCATGGATTTATGATGTAAGACCCGTTTAGGGCAGCAGATGATCTAAAATTGTGTGGTCAGATCACGTCCATTTAGGTGTTGGAAGGCGGGGCGTGACACAAATTGAATTTATAAAGATTCTTTTATTTTAATTAAAATGACTAAAAATTCCAGGGAAATTTTGATTTTAAAAAGTAGAGCTTTAACACAAGCCTGTGTTGAAATACCTTACTGTTTTCGCAGGTGGTGTCAATAACTAACCTTATTTTATTATTATAAATGATGATTAAATATATTATTATGATATTGTATTATTCTAATGTAAAAAAAAAAATTTGTTATTATTCTTTTAACTTTCAATTTTCCAAATAAATGTTATGTATTTGAATAAATATTTTTTATTTATCTGAATTAATCTAACAGTCAAAATGTATCAAGTAAAATTAATCAAAATTAGATAAATTGTATGAAAAATGTTAAGATCTAGTTCATCATGCCAACGTGTACAAAATGACGACCGAGTCAAGTCCTTGAGGGATGAATTATATGAACATGGAGCGGAGCTACGAGAAATGAACACCAATGTCACTAGAGAGTTGGTCATGTTTCATACAGACATGTATCAAAGTGCTTCAGAATTTGAGCACCCACCTAAGCTATCTTCCAATCGATCTAAGACCTCCCGAGCAACATTTCGTGGATCTTCAAAGAAAGATGATGCTGATAGATTATTTTACTAATGACCTAAACATAGTGAGAGAAGGCTAGAAGAATACGTCACAAAGATGATTAATCTTTCGGTATTAAAATAAAATTGAAGATTTGTACTAATTAAATTAATTCCAATAAAGAAATAAACTAAAATTCAACAAAACTTATTAGGATATTTTCTACACATGGAAATGTTTCAAACTTGAATTGGCATTCACCAAAATTCAATGTGGTACAAAGCAACCCACAACCTCAATTTGTAGTGTTTTTGAGGTGGTGAATGGAGACAAAAACATGATCTAATGGCATGTGCAAGGAAAACTGTCATGCCTCGCTCTGTTGTGCAGGCTCAGAATGCGATTGATCTTTTTTAAATACAAAAGGAGGGCTTATGGGCTCTATAGTTACCCATACTATCGTGCATTTTTTAAAAAACCAATTGTGATATGCCACATGTGTGTTCTACATGATTACTCAAACATTTACCATAAGCATTTCCCCATACAAATACATTTGGTCCGATAAGAGATAACATATAATCTCTCGTCTAAGGGGGAGGAGCAAGGTTTCCATATGCCTATTACTGCAACAGGTATTCGTCGATCCCTTCCTCAAACATATTTCCTGAAAACGTAAAGGAGTGATCTCACTAGCTCAGTGAAGAAAAACAATAAACATACATAGCATAATATCACAAAAAGCATATTATCAATCAATTTATGGTTTTAACCTAGCAGGTTTTTACATTTAATATCATGTAGTCTTTCTACATTGGGTCATCACCCTAGCATGGTTGTTCTACCATGTTTAATGCATGCAACATATCCCTTGAAACACTGTTTTATGTCTATCAACATGCGGTCTACACTAGGTTGACCATGAACTAGTGCTTCACTCTGCCTGCAATACACTTTATTAAACAACTGGTAAAGGCTCGATGCTTCACATAGTGCGTACCACACTTTTACACTACAGCTATTCACAGCTTAATGCTTCATACAATGTGTAAAAGATATTTACATGCATATTAATTGTAATGTCCCGACCCTATGGTGGGCTCGGAACGCTAATATATATATATATATATATATATATATATATATATATATATATATATATATATATTTAATAATCTCCCATCAACTAACATCATAGTTGCGCTAGATCTTCAAATTTGCCAAAAAGCCCATCACAGAAAATGTCACACATGTTTTTCTCACGCGCACTTAAACATGTACCATACAATCATTAATCAAACGTATTACACAGATATATACAATACAACATACATTTATAGTATTTCAAATCTTTCTATCCTATTTTCCGGAAAAAACTCCAAGGGAAGTGGACATGAGTCTCTTTATTGGGTTACTATTCATTTTCAGTTACAATAATCCATTAGTATAATAAAAGTGCACAGGCCACTACACATATTGTCATCTGGAAATGACCATGGAGACATATTGAGTTACGTCTAGAGATAAAAGATGTTCAGGCCACTACTCGTATATTGAGTAAGGCCTAGAGGTCACTCAGTGTCCGAACCCTTCTTTTCTACCGAGTGGCGAATTTAATCAATCAGCTACTAATAGCTACCGAGCTGCGTTTCTGCTGCTACATAGATAGAGAGTATCGGTCTGGAAGTGAATACATAATATATGTATATATAATAATACAAACAAAAGTTTAGTATCACTTTTAATCTAGACAATCACCAACACAAGTAGTTAGAGTCAATTATATTTTAGACTTACAATCAGGCTTCTGAAAACAAATCATCACAATTAAAACATAAATCTTAATTTATCAAAATAAGTAACGTTTTACTTCCCAAACAGTACTTTGTATATGTTTTTAAGTGGTTCTTAAATATTTCTAAGAACATTATCAAGATAAGGTTTAACATAAACTATTTAACCCACAACAAGATACTTTTATATTATAACTAACTTAGATGTATAAATAAATACTAATTCAAACTCAAATAGGCTAGGTTTAATTAAAACACACTTAAGATAGATATTTGCATAATTTGATAAATTTCATAATAAATAATAGTTTTACATAAAATCTCAAGTGACAGAATGACCTTTAATATTTACAGTAATGGAAAACCTAAGGTATTAAATGGAAATCAAAGACTGAATTTAAATCAGAACTGCAACAACTTTGAATACCAAATATAGAATAATAATTAAACAACACAATGAAACTAAGATATGATTCCAATTTAAACCCAAAATAAAACATCTCACCTTACTGTTATTTCATTTTAAAATTTTATTCACAACCTAAGTTTAATATAGACAATTTAATTAATTAAGATACAATAAAAGACCTTAAAAACTTTGTAGTAAATAAAATCATACTCAAACTTATTTCAAGTTTTAATTAAACAAATCAAAATAATCAAATCATAATAATACTTCACATTATTTCATAAAATAAAATAAGAGAACTCATTTTAAGTTAAAAAAAATTCAAAAATATAACATTTCATTTTATTCCTTTACTTTAAATCATAAGAAAATTAAATACAAATAGAAGAATAGATAAAATATTAAAATTACTTATGATAAAAATCAAATTGGATGGCCATGGAACGACTGGGCATTTGCAAGTGGCTTCATTTTTTATTTTATATGAAACCATACTCACGTGGTGAGGTATTTAAGGATTCATGTTGTAGGCATGCAAAGGAGGAAATGCATGCACGTTGGCTGCAGCTCATGTTTGTAACTGAGTGATAAGCTTGAATTAAATGCTTGTATAAAATATATTAAAATTTATGTTTATCTACTTACAAATGATTATTTTATTATCATTTTCTTATTTGATTTATTTCATTTTATCTTAAACATATATCGTAATTAGTTGGGTAATTTCAAAGATTCACTAAATTAATCTATCTAGCTTAACATTATAAATGTCATAAAAATTTGAAGATGTAGATTTATTTAAGACCCAAATGATTTAATTTAAAAATTATAAAATGCTAAATTTCATAATTTTAAACAACACTTTGTGAAATTCTGAACTTATAGTCAGGTCACAAAATTTGGCTGATAAAAACACTTTAAAATTTCGAGACACTCGGACACTTTGAAATATTTAAAAATTAATATTTTAATAAAAAATACAGACACCCTTGATAATCAAAATGTCACTCGATAAAATTCTTTAGACTTAGAATTTTAAAACTAAATAATTTTGTGCAATTTGACAAACTAAATATTACACATTATTTTAAAGGTTTCAACTGGAGAAAGTTTAGATAATTTCAATTTTGCCACTACACTTAAACGAATCAGATCCCGAGGCTTCCAGACTCGGATCGAGTCAAACTTTGACTCAAAACAAAGCCCACCTGTTAATTTTTTAGATCAACGGATCACTAATCACAATTAACAGTTAAATTCACATAATTAGACACTAATTTAGATCAGGGTATTACACTAACATACAACACATGATATGGATTAAAAGTCCCATTAATCCATCATGATATCCCTAGTCATCAACCTATATCTCTCACTCAGTCTAATATGCATTCCTAGCATATGGGGCATGGAATCTCATAGCACGTAATTCAACATATACATCTCCATAAAGATAAGCAGTATTGAACCAATTACTAAATTTAATAATATACGCGTAGTTAATTCCCCCACATCCCAGGGTTATCAAATCTTTACGTAATTTAAATCTGCATAAGGTAAATGACATAAGCAAATGTAAAACCATAACTATGTTTACCTTTCCAACATCCAATCAATCTTTTAGTGTGTCCTTATTTCAGGATTACACATAGGAAAGCCGAATTCAAGTTCGGACATAGCAACTATTGCATGTGTTTGAGTAGTCGGTTTCAAGATCAATATTTTTGCTATTTTGTACAAGCCCTACACAAAGATAAACATGCAAACACAAAATACACAATATCTCATTCATATGTAGATTTGAGTTGGAGACTGACGTCCACGTGAACTCATCCAATACTTTAATTGATTAACCCTTAGACA
Organism: Chimonanthus praecox; assembly: GCA_022113865.1. Taxonomy (NCBI): domain Eukaryota; kingdom Viridiplantae; phylum Streptophyta; class Magnoliopsida; order Laurales; family Calycanthaceae; genus Chimonanthus; species Chimonanthus praecox. The sequence goes on from CM039091.1 coordinate 38,303,143, forward strand.
CATAACTAGGTCCCATTATGTGTTTATAGACAGTTGGGCCTCAGCTCCTAGACATTATAATGTGCTTATGTTCTATCAGTAGAATTTTTAACAATTATATCCCTTATGTGTGAGCAGTGTCAGGTATCGCATTCTGGTCTCGTTCATGTCTTTCCATCATTTTATATCCATGGATCCGATTATTTTCGTAGAGTTAATTGTTTTCCAATCTTAGAGTTTAATGCAGTATGCGATGTATTTCAAAATAAAAGTGTCGTTGAATCTCCTACACGTAAATTCAAAAAAAAAAGTGTGGTTGAATCTCCTTAACGTGGTCCAGTGAGTTTTGAAAGAATACTGGAAAGAACTAGTACGTAATAAATAAAATGGTTAGACTTACGGTGTGTATAAAACACAAGCATAAAAGAAAACTATGGAAAACAAGCAGTATAGAAATTACACGTGTAAATAAATACATAAAGTAAATAAAACACGACAATCATAAACACGCGTAATGAAAGTAATACTAGATGCAAAGTATTTTAAAATCGAAAGTAAATAAAGTACTCAACGCCTCATTTCAGATTTGCTTAGGACGAGCCACTAAGTTGATCAGAAAGTTCAGCCAAGAAAGGTACAAAAAGCAGGAAAAGTCTTTGAACCAGTTTGAACAGGAGTTAAGATACGTTAGTCATGTTTAAACCACGCCAACGACAGAAAGTAAAAGAAAATAGAAGGTTGAAATTAAAGTAAAAAGCCGAGGACCAGTCCGAACAAAAAGTTAAATTGGTTAGCCCTACCGGGACTGATATGGCCAGAAAAAGCATAAAAATTAAAGCACGAAACACACACAATGCAAAAGCACAATGCTCTGGGGTCGGACTTCCGACACCAAGCATCGGACTTCCGACTACAAGGAATATCGGACTTCCGGCAAAATAACAGAGAGCATGAAAATACAGTTTTTCCATTTTAAGGGGTCAAAACTCTATTCAGAATCCATCGGAGTTCCGATTCACAAAGTGTCAGACTTCTAACAGAAAACGAAAATTAACAGAGTGAAAATAATGTTTTTGCCTGGTATCGGAACTCAAACCATGACCATCAGACTTCTGATGAACAAAATGTCCGATTTACGATAGTAAAATAACAGAAAACTAAAAATTCTATTTTTCTACTTAAGGTCGGAGTTCCCGACTTCAAAATATCAGACTTTCGATGTGAACCCAGTTTTTACAGTGACGAGCAAAAAAACATATTTTTGAATCCCAAATTGGAGTGGCCTTTAAACCCAATTCCAAAAATTGACCAGTTAGATAAGTTCTAATTTGTTTTACTACATTTTTGAAAATCAATAATATAATTTGTTTGAGAAAGAGTGTTGATCTTACGGGTACCAAAAGTAAGTGAATAAAAGTCATTTTCATGTTTTCCTCAAAAATTCTATTCTCTCTTCCAATTTTACCCCAATTTGATCCTAACTCATTGTAAGTATTGAAATTGGGATAGAGGGTAAGTTTAGGCACCTTGTATTGTGTCCCCGGTGTTCCATGGTGTTTGGAAAGCTCCAAGGCTTCTATCCGTCAATTGCAGGAAAGGGAGAAAAGAGGAGATGCAAGAACAGAAGAAGCTACTGGAGTTGAGGGAGTGTGCTTGACAGAGAGGAAGAGGAGCTGTTAGAAGTGAGGACCCACGGTGAGGGACCACTGACAGAGAGGGAGAGAGCCATTGGCGTTGGTGGAATAAGACGGTAAGGGACAAAGGTCCTTTGCTTTTATAGAAAAATTCAAGTGCACTTTGGGTATTTCGCCTGGTTGGCTGAGTTTTCTCAAAAATGCACAGTATGGGGGTCTTTCTAGCGAAATCTGACCTCGCCACTTCGTTTGGAACAATGAAGGTAATTCAGTGATTAAACTCTCCTCGAAAATCGAAGTCAAAAGCCACTTGATCTTAATGAAAAAGTCAATTTCTAAAAATTATTTTAATTCGATGGTCAAAAACAAATGCTTAATTCTGAAACGTCGGACAGTTGGAACAACGATTTAAATATAAGTGAATGAAAACATAGATCATCTGTTAAAATAAGTTTCATAAATTCTTTATTTTTGAAGGTATTTTAAAATGGAGTTTTGCAAAAGTGGACACTTTATAAAGTTAAATATTTGAAAATCAGGTAAATATTAAATTTAACTGTGAACACCACAACGATCGATTTTTGAATGCCTTCCGTGTGTCCAAATTTGAAAGTCCAAGCATTTCAAAAGAGTGATTTTCATACTGAAAGAGTTTTGGAGTGACTATGCACTATTTTTCAAATAAAATGATGAAGTATTATCCATATATGGTCAAATGACCAAAACACCCCTCTGACTTCAATTATAAGTATCACGGCTGCGTTTGGATGAGGGATAAATTTTGTAAGAGTAGGTAACCAGAGATGGGTAATGAGGGATGGGTAATCAATTATGAATATCCTTTGCAAGAGTTACTCATATCTTGTTTGGTAATTTCAATGGAAAAGTTAACTTACTCTAGGTTAAAAAAAAAAATGTAACTGTAAATAAGGGAAACCTGATATATTAACAATTTTATGAGAATCAATATTTTTTAATAAATTCATATAATATAAAAATAAAAATAAAAATAATTTTTCTGTCTAACATTGGAAAATTTTTCCACAGTAATTGCCATAAACATTAACAATACATCTTATAATAATATTATATAATTTTTATAGATTCTTTCTCATAATTATAATTTAAAATAAACACTTGTGTTTTAACAGTAAAGAGTGAGATGAAGAAAAACATTTTTTTACATATCACTTTTTTAATCCTAATAAATAAATAAAAATGCCAAGACATATCTTCAGAAAATTCATAATTTGTTCTTTGGTAATGTGAAATACAAAATATAATACACTATTATAGTAGTTTATAAAAAAAAAAATCTAAATTAATAAATAATAACTAAGTTAAAGTTATGAGATGGACTCCCCATTCAACTTGCTGGGATTTTCAACACATGAGACTAAAATGCTTTTTGTTAAAAATATTAAAAAATTGTGAAATTGAGTAAGAGTGCTTCAAAGTTAATTTATAAGTGAAAATATTTCATACATCCATGTTGGACTATAAACCGAATCTATTTTTAAAATTCTAACTCATTTTCAATTTAAGTCAACTAATTTAGGTCGCTTTAAACTGGGTCACAATCTAACATTTGTAAGTGTATAATTGGATCTATAAATATTATATTAATATGGTTTAAGCAAAAAGACATTTATGAAAGCAAATCTCCACTTTTAAAATATATTTATTATAAAGAATTAATTTTAAAAAATCATCACATAGTGATATAAGAATAAGGAGAGTGTTTTATAAAGCATTATCTTATTTTAACTCAAATTTTAAAAAAAATTGTGGACCAACCCATATTTTAAATTGATCGGATTAACCAACTAATATTTGAAGTGGAGTGAGTCGAATTTGAATTCACCTACTCAAGTTGCACACAAATTATTTTTTTTTCTAAAAAGGACAGGCTATGCTAATATAAGTGAGTCATTAAGGTCTTATATCTGAAATTGAATTGAATGATATTTGATAATGATATGATAATTATCAATTTTATAAATTTAAAAAATTTATTAGTACCAAGATTTATATAAAGTTAGTCTCGTAAAGCACATAAAACCTTAAAATTTAAACAAATGAAAATAAATAATTGAAAAGAAGATTTTTAATCTCTATCAAATTTAATTACTTAAATCAAATGGATAAAATTTAAATAAATTTTTTATTTTATAATTATAATGTTGAAAATATTTCATTTATTTTAGTAAAATTATTTTTCTAATAAATTAACAAATTTAAAAAAAATACATGTTAGATTGACATTTGATTTGCATTGAATTCCATTCACAGCTATAAAAGAGATTGAAAGGAATACGAAGGGAAACAAAGACAAGAGTTTTATGAATACCACACCAAAGGGTTTTTAGATTTACTAAAGGGGAGGTAAAATCCAAATTTTTTTTACCTCTACATATAAGACTAAATGAAGTATTACACTACCCTCTCACTACTAAACAAGGGAATCCGAGGGTTACCCATGTTCCCCTTCCTTTCACCTCAAACAAGCCCAGCCTCAAGCTTTGAAACTTAGATTGGGCCAAAATTGGGCTTTTTGGAAAGCCCACGTAGAGATCTACAGATCTTATCAATCATAAAGCCTACTCAGTGACACTAAGTATGACAATTTTGCCTAATTAAGGGTCAATGTATTATTACACAACACCTAACCCCATCTACACTTACATCAAACTAGCCAATCAAAATAAAGGAAGAAAAATTTCATCCAATCATACGTAGACACCTAGGTCCTATGAAATGTTTTAACCAATCAAAACATGCGTCCACACCTTCAATTGGATGAGTTGCAATTGGTTTTGGAGTTGAATGAAGGTCCATGAAGCTCATCTAATGATAGATTACCAACTTGGAGTGATGATGTGGTTCAACCAATCACAAAGCTACACATCCATGCGTCAATGGGAGATTCCATATAGATTGAGTCTCCAAAAAAACATGATTAATGGGAGAGTCCAAACGCCAAAGGGAAGGAAATTTAGAGTTTCACATGACGAAGGAGAAAAAAGTTGGCTAAATTGGAGAAAAGGTAGGGGATTTGTGCCTCATGCATATGCAATCGTTTTGACCTAGTAACCCTTCATGTGGATCCATCATGCTCCCAAGGTGGGGTCCATATGCACTAAACACTCAATTTTGAAACCAAAATTAGATGATTTAGCCCCACCTTTGTTTTGGTAAAAATGCCATAGAAATCCAAAGCAAATGGTAAGATCTCATCTTCATTAGTCTCAACTAATGTTTTAAAATCTGACCCGTGAAGTGACCCATTTTTGAGGGAGGGTGGGTTAAGTAAGGTTTAACCGAGTTGACCTGTAGTCAAAACCCGGTCAAACTCATGTTATTAATATAATATTATAAATAATATTAACTTATTAATTTTAGTTTCATTGATAAGTTGAAATAAAATTTTAAGTAATAACTATTTAAAAAAAAAAAATGTGACTTTTACAAATAATCAAGTGACTAAAAATATAATTTTAAATTCAAATTTTGATCTACTCATAGCTTATTATATTTAATTTTAATCCAACTTTATTTTTTATGAAACATCTTAAAACAATTAAAAAAGAGGATACACCAAATGTAAATAAATAAAATAAAAGAAAACATTATAATTTTTACTTTCAGCATAAGTAAATATTGTATTTAAAATAAAGAAATTATTACTTTCACATTAAAAGTAATTTTTGATAAAATATTAGAGTACACACATGGGCTTACACTTGAGCTCTTTAAGAAGCTCACGTGAGTTCTTTTTCATAAAGATAGGTTTTCACTTAGAAACCCTAATGCTCATCTTTTAATACCCTTCTTCTCTTTCACTCTCTCTATTAAACCCTAGCCGCCGCCTCCGCTCTCTATATTTTTCCCATCAACGAAGAAGAAAAAGAAGAGAAAGCAGCCGCTCCTCTTTATTTTCTTCTTCTTTTCTTCGGCCCATCTGCATAATCAAGTCGCCCCCCTCTATTTTTTTTTTTCTTTTCTTCAGCCCATCTATCGCCCTCTCTATTTTATTTTTCTTCTGCAGCATGAAGTTCAAGAAAGCAATAGACAAGAATGCAGACTTCGAGTTTTTTTTTTAAACGGTTTTAAGATTTGCTAGGTCACGGTTTGATTATTGAAACTAGGTTGAACCACCGGTCACACCAGGTTTTTAATGCAGACGGGTTTCTGAATCACCTAACCCGTATTTTAGTTGGGTCACAGTTGACCCACGGGTCAACCACGGGCCGGTCCGAGTTTGATAACATTGTTCTCAACCATGATGTCCCCATCAACATTTGTTGCATGCAAGGAAGGTGGTGGGCGCATGGAGGGATTTTTGGACCACAAAGACCCAACTTAGAAATTCAAAATTCAAATTAGCAACACTCCTTGCTTGGGCGTGTGAATATTCTTTGGAGAAGATTTAGGTGCTTCAAATCTAGCAATAATGAAGATCTTATGATGTAATAATTATTTTTTTATTTTCCTTTATGATGCAATAATTCCACATGAATTTTTTACATTAGTAGAGGCCTAGGATAGCAATAAGCCCAATTGGAAGTTCCTTGGGTGTGGGCAAGGGCCTAGGATAGCATTGCCTTGAAAAGAGAAGCTCAAGAATAAAGACTCAAGTGTTGGTTGAAGTTTAAGGTCAACAGATCAACATATGTATCTCAATCACAAAGGTAAATTGGTCATAGATGACTTTAGGTGGAACCCACACCCTTAGTGAACCTTTCCTAGACTTAGGAATCATATTGGTAAAAATTAATTTAAGTCTAAATGGTGCCTGGATAGTCACAAAACCAGATGGGATAAACATTGGAAATCTGGTAATCTGTCAGGTCGACCCGTCAAGTCCACCGACCCATAGGTGAAGACAAGACAAACCCATCGAGGTCATCGACACGTCGATCGGATTGACAGGGGTTCTCGACTGGAAGGACTGCCAGTCTGCTCTCTGATAATCAGATTTGACCTGTCGGGGCACACGACAAGTCGACCAGGGTCGAGTTGAGTTCTGGACGCTGTAGTACTCACAGACAGATACATCGAGATCATCGACCTATTGAGAGTACCAGGACCGACCCATCGAGGGACATGCATGTCGATCAGTATTTTCAAGGTTCTGGATGAATATGCTCTGTATTTTTATGCTGCTCTCCGATAATCTGGATCGACCCATCGACAAGATCGACATGTCGAACATAAGTCATGTCGACCCATCGGTAGTTACCGTTTTATATATGTTGGAAGCTTAATGGTCAAATTGCAACGACACTATGCTAGTACCGACCCGTCGACCGGGTCCACCCATCGACCGGGCCGACCCATCGACAACCTAGAGTCGGGATTTTTGTGTTTGACTATATGTTCTCAAAACTTTGATGGGTTTGGTTGGACACCTGGAGAGAGCTTTGAATAGAAAAATCCTAGGCATTCCCAGACATCCCAATTCCTCTCCATGCACTTCACATAGGTGAATCATTTGATAATCCAATCTTCCATAGGTTGAGATTGAGAGAGAGGAAGGCAAACCACTCTAGGAAAAATATTGGTCACCCAATTTCCTAGAGACCTCTTAAGGATTGTGATTGCAAATACTCGGCTCATCTTCGTCATTGAACGACATCACATTGAGAGATTCTTCAGAAGTAGGCATCTACATCAAGAGAGCTCAACAGGGCAAGTGCTTCTAGTTTGTTCTAATTTGAAAATCAAACTTGTGAAGTGGATTAAAGAGTGTTTACTCTCGAACCACTATAAAAAAATAGAGGGATAAAGACGTAGACCGGGGTTGGTCGAACCTTTCAAAATCTTAGGGATTGGGTGAAATTCCCAATCAATCGAGATAGGTGGAATATCTACTCTATTTGTGAGGGTATAATTCCCCACATAGTGAATTAGGATAGCTCAAGGTTGGGTGAGTCCATCAATGGATGTAGGAGAGTTTACTACGAACCACTATAAATATGGTGTTATAGGTGTTTGGTCTTTGCTTGTGTGATTGATCTATAATTGGCGCACTCTTATCATCACACAACACATCTTGATTAATTTGATTTATCCGTTGCATATCGTTAAATTAATCAAGTAATTTTAAAAGGACCAACAAAGAAGGAGATTGCCCTATTCATCCCATCTAGGGTTAATCTTGAACCGTATTCTAGCACACCGGGAACTTACAATTGGTATCAGAGCTTGAGTACTCTTTATAAAGGATCTAACCATCCGAATTGATCCGTGCTAGAACAATGGAGTTTGGTGAAGACATTAATAGACCTCCTTGCTTTGATGGCTCAAATTTTATTCATTGGAAAATGAGGATGAAAGGATTTCTATGTCCTTAGATTTCTATGTTTAGAAAGCCATTGTAAAAGGTTGGTCACATCCCGTTGAAGAGACCACCATTGGTTCTAACAAAATGTTAAGACTAAAATTTGAGAGAAGTAAACATCATGGGAATTTCTTAGCTCTCAATGCAATTAGGTGTGATGTCTCACTAAAGGATTTAAAGCCCATCATGAACATTGAAAAAACCAAATATGCTTTGAAGTATTTGGAAAATGTTATGAATTGCATAAAGGCCTCACTCCCTCTATCTCTTTGGATAATTCTAACCCCACTATTATAGATGCATGCATTTCTTCCGTAACCCTGTTGCAAGTGCATCTACTCTCAAAGAGGTGTGTGTCACTCGGATATCATGTGGAGAAGATAAGGAACCCACATATGAGGACACATCACAATCTGGAAGTGATTCGGATGAAGAAGGTGAAGTGAAAGGAAATGGTGCCACCTTTGAACCGGAGAGTGATTCAGACATGGAGCATCAAAATGGTATGACCCTACATTGTTTTGTTGCCTCCATTTCTCCTAATGATCTTTCAACTTGCCATTATTGTAAAAAAAATTGGCATTTTAAGAATGAATGCAAGTTGAGGATATTGCACTTGAAAAATAAAAATGTTAATCACATAAATGCAATGAAGTGGAAGAAGAAGGCTTATGGAGTCTCACACCTTGCAAAGAAGAAGGTAGACCAATTGAGAAGTGAGAATATTCCTAAGGCAAAGCACCAGCATCCCTTCAATGGTAAATCTAAAAGGGATAGGGTAGGACATCCTCATACCTTGGATAGGAGTATGATTATGAGGGTCCTGTTTCATTTCAATGGACTTGGGCCAAATGTTAATAATGGAAGAATCAAAATGCCCAATGTTCAAATATTTGAGAGGAAAGGTTCGGATAAAAAATTGATATGGATCCCTAAGGGATAGGACCTTACTCATGTCCTATATTGGTCTAAGATTTGAGCCTAATTTGTGTATCCCTAGACCAAGTTCAGTTGAACTCAAATATTCAATCAAGTGAGTTCAAACAACCATGGGTTGTGTCATGGCACATTTGACTCTTTCAAGCACTTGATTGTACTTGTCCTGGCTATTGTATTAATCTTGCTTGAAGTGTCATCGATATGTGGACTTAGACTCCAAATCCTAAAGTATGTATCTCAGATGTGTTAAGGCTTTCCAAAGTGGTTAACACATTTGACATTTGGTTGGAATCTCTATTCGTATCTTGCCTTCATTCCATGTTGCTTATAGGTATATGTTTTATGGATTGAATGTGTGCAAGATGTGTTCATGGCATGGCATTTCTTATTGGTAAGAACATTTTATGCCATGTTTTGCTTATGTATGTGCATGTTCTATACAGTGTAGTATATGTTTCCATCTCTATACTACATTGGTAGAATCTTGATTTTGAGATGACATTGTGCACTTACATTGTCTTGTTTCATTTCATGTTCCAAAAATTTTGTGAATCTCTTGTGGAATGAACCTTGCTCCATGATTGTGAATAGTATTTGTCGATCAAAGTGTGATCAAATGCTTAAATTTGTTAATCCGTTCATGTACCATTCAACTCAAAGTATTGAACTGAATTGGAGTATTCATTTTTGAATGGTAAATGTGTTTAGAAGCATGGGAGCTAAAATGGTGATTCACAAACACTTATGCTTTACTTGTAGATCATTTCTCATGCACTATTTCTTGATTTAAATTGGTATATCTTGGTGCATTTCAGATTGTTTTGCAAGTGTTTGTTGGTTTTGGCATTTCATGAGGTTTTATCATGTTGAATATGTTCAAATGCCATACTTGTTTCATACTTCATTTCCATGGGCTTATTATTGACATGTAATATGTGAAATGAATGTATGTTTTGTGTATTTGTGCGATCATTCATATTATCATCATTGGTATATGTCTTGAAGAATGATTGTGGTTCATAAGCATCATGTTTTTCTAAACCTAAGAATGTCTTATCAAATAACATCACACACGGGAAATGATCTTTCAAATGGTAAATTATAAATGCCCAAGGTTATTAAATTGGATTGGATCAAAAAATTTAGTTGGATTCAAATTGTTATATTGATCCAAGATCCAAGTTTTTGTGCCTATTTTAGTGAAATGGTTTGAATCTTCAAATGGCACAAAATTGTGTGAATGTATTGGCTTACATTGGCATTCAAAGGTTGGGTTGCAATGTCTCGTGAACTTGCATGCATCACAAGCACACATTCTTCATCCCTCAATTTGCAGATCTTATAGGGATGTATTATGTCTTTCCATTATCTAGTACTGCACAAACTTGGAAAATCAAGTAGACATTGGAATTGTGTTTCGAGAAGTGTTCAAATAAGGAAAATCATCCTTCTCCAATACCTTTTGCACCTATGTTGTGGCTTTCAAGAACTATTAAAGGTAAATATTAATACCATAAGGTTTTTGGTAGTGAAAGCCAACATGGTTATGTGGTCCAAATGTTAATGGACTTGGTGCATTGTGCTCTCAAAATGTTGAGCAATGGAGAACACACCTTGGGAAGTTTAAGGGAAGAAACAAACTTCCATGTACTTAATAGATTTCCAAGGATAGGTGTTTGTTCATTCACAAACTCATTATTGGTGTATATTTGTATGAATGAACATGTTGATTTTGGTTGATGCATATGTGCTCATATAGGTATATGATTTAGCATCATCCTTGTTTTTCATGAACTTTGTACTCAATTTGGTGAAAATTTTGTTTCGTTCATGATTTTGTCTCTCATATGTTTTTGTCATGAAATATTTTTTGTATGAGTGTTTTTCCCTCCCCTTTGCATGCATGAGTTGGTTTTATATTGACATTTTTGAAAATGAAATGCATGAGCCCCTCCTTCTTCATCTCATCTTAGTCCAACAATTGGGACTTGTTGAAGTACACTAAATTTGGTATATTTGTACTTATATGCCCTTTGTCAATTTATGTCAAAAGGGGGGAGAAAAATTAGAAGCTTGAAAGAAAGCTTTAAGGGGGAGAAAATTGAAGCATTGAATAAGCTTAGAAGGATGATAGTCTTTGATTAAGGGGGAGTTTAATCAAGACTAAAAGGGATTTTTAGTCCATTAGTTATGGGGGAGAACTATGTGCTTATGGACTAACATTTGAGGGGGAGACCTATGCTTCCACCTAGTTTGCATTGTTTGTGTGTACAGGTACATTGTACATGATCACAATGGAATTGCAAGCTAAAGCATTGAAGGAAGCTCTTGAAGCATAGAGTCTAGATTTTCTTATTTGAATATGTACTTATAATTGTTGTATCAATTTGTATTCAAATGATGTATATGGGTTGGCAAAGTCATCGAGTCTGTATTCATTAGCTTCTAGGTGTTTTGTCATCGAAATTGACAAAGGAGGAGATTGTTAGTGCCCCGGCTTGCCGAGTCACCTATTTGCCAATTCCATTACTTAGGTGAAACATTGCCTTGTGGAGACAAGCTCAAGAATAAAGACTCAAGGGTTGGTTGGAGTTCAAGATTCAATGGATCAACATGTGTATGGCAATCACAAAGGTAAATTGGTCATAGATGACTTTAGGTGGAACCCACACCCTTGGTGGACCTTGCCTACACTTAGGGATCATATTGGTAAAAATTAATCTAAGTCTAAGTGGTGCCTGGACAGTCACAGAACCAGATGGGATAAACATTGGAAATCTGGTAATCTGTCAGGTAGACCCGTTGAGTCCACCGACCCATAGGTGAAGACAAGATAGACCCATCGAGGTCATCGACACGTCGACCGAATTGATAGGGGTTCTGGACTGGAAGGACTGTCGGTCAATGCTAATCTCAGTTCGAGCATATCGTGTCCACCAACCCCTCGGTGACACAGGACCGAGCCATCATGGTCATCGATATGTTGACTGGATTTGGACAATCTCTAGAAAGAACATACTGTAAATTCGGTCTGCTCACTGATAATCAGATTTGACATGTCAGGGCACACGACATGTCAACCTGGGTCGTGTTGAGTTCTGGACTTAGAACTCTATGGTACTCTTAGACAGACACATCGAGGTCATTGACCCATCGAGAGTACCAGGACCGACCCATCGATGGACATGCATGTCGATCATTATTTTCAAGGTTCTGGATGAATATGCTCTGTATTTTTATGCTGCTCTCTGATAATTTGGACCGACCCATCGACAAGATCGACATGTCAACCCATCGGTAGTTACCGTTTTATATATGTTGGAAGCTTAATGGTCAAATTGTAACTACACTATGCTAGTACCGACCCGTCGACTAGGTCGACCCATCGACAACCCAGAGTCAGGATTTTTGTGTGTTTGACTATATATTCTTCCAACTTTGATGGGTTTGGTTGGACACCTGAAGAGAGATTTGAATATAAAAATCCTTAGGCATTCCCAGACATCCCAACTCCTCTCATTTGATAATCCAATCTTTCATAGATTAAGATTGAGAGAGAGGAAGGCAAACCACTCTAGGATAGATATTGGTCACCCAATTTCCTAGAGACCTCCCAAGGATTATGATTGCACATACTCTGCTCATCTTCGTCACTGAATGACATCACATTGGGAGATTCTTTAGAAGCACGCATCTACATCAAAAGAGCTCAATAGGGCAAGTGCTTCTAGTTTGTTTTAATTTTAAAAAATCAAACTTGTGAAGTGGATTAAAGAGGGTTTATTCTTGAACCACTAGAAAGAATAAAGGGATAAGGACGTATACCAGGGTTGGTCGAACCTTTCAAAATCTTAGGGATTGGGTGAAATTCCCAATTAATAGAGATAGGTGGAATTCCTACTCTATTTGTGAGGGTGTAATTCCTCACATAGTGAATTGGGATAACCCAAGATTGGGTGAGTCCATGAGTGGATGTATGAGAGTTTACTTGGAAACACTATAAATATGGTGTTATGGGTGTTTGGTCTTTACTTGTGTGATTGTTCTATAATTGGTGCACTCTTATTATCACACAACACATCTTGATTAATTTGATTCTTCCGTCGTAGATAGTTTAATTAATCAAGTAATTTTGAAAGGACCAACAAAGAAGGAGATTGCCCTATTCACCCCTCTAGGGTCAATCCTGAACCGTGTTCTATCACACCGGGAACTTACATAAGACATACCCGGATCCATTGATGAAGATAGTGAGATCTAATCTTCCCTTTGATGTCTTGAGGCTTCCTGAAGTCCAAAAACAAGGGAAAACACACGCCCTGTAGTTTCTACGTCTTTCCTCGTTAATGTCCTCTGCCAAATTCATGAATAGTATTTTGGGAACTTAAGTTGATAGATAATTAATGGAGAGAGACCATTTTATAGGCAGAGGGAGAACCCTTAAGGCAATTAAAACTTTATTTTCCTATTTCCCATCAAAATAGGAAACTAACCCCTTTAGAACTCTTTTAAAATGGACATTCCTTATTTAAAAATAGTTTCCCTAATTTAAGATCCTCAATGTGGAGTCCCAAATCTTTAATGTGTGTCATGTTTAGTTTTACAAAGGAATCATCATGTAAAGAAGTCACAATACCATTTGGTTTTGAAGGAAGAGTTTGATCATCGATGGAGAAGCTACACTTATGGGAAGCAATATGGTCATATTGTCACTAGTTATAGAGGTGATTATAAGGTTAGAAACAGATTTAGATCAAAGTTTAAAATTTTGAAATTTGGACTTTACTCAACATCATATCTAATCTAGTAATTCAAATGAGTTTCTTTACTCGACTTGAAAGAAACACAATATAACTTATCGGCTTAATTGACTGAAAATTTTATTCCATTCTATCAACTTGTACTAACTCCTCCAAGCTTTTCTATGAATTTTTAATATATAGTTTAGTGTAATATCCCAACCATAAATTAGGTTTAATTGCGTAATTTAAGCTGATAAGTGTGATTTGTGATCCATTAATCATGAAGATATGGAGTGGAATTTCCGAAAAGTCCAAGTTTGGCCCGATCCAATCTCGATAGCTCATTCATCCGACTCGCTTGAACTTTGCTTGTTTATGATCCTAAAACTATTTTTATTTGGAAAATCACTTATTTAGAGTATTTGAACTCCCGAACTCACTCACATACAATAGCTTTAGATTTTGAGTTTAACAGATCTTGATGTGCAAATTTTAATTTATAATCTCGCAAGCTCATGAACAATTTAATGGTATTGCGAATGAGTGCGAGATCGAACCCAAAGGAAATCCACAAAATATATGCTTAAAATTAAATCGGTACCTTTAAAAAGATGTAATCTTAAGAAATATAATAAATGGAGTTACAATTTTAATTTAGAAAATGAAAGTAACACCCTCATTATCTAACTTATGAATTTAACAAGTCGAGAATTAAATCCATCTTCTTTTTATTAAAATGGTGAAACAAAAATATGCAGTCTCATCTTAATTTAAATTCACATTTTTTAAGATTAAAATATCATATCTCCAACCTTAGTTATTTGAATCATGAGAGGGAGAGAATTTGAATACAAAGAATTAAAGAATAGAATACATAAACATACAAAAATAAAAACATGAAAATAAATTGAACATTAAAAATACAAAATACAAACAAATGAACTAACATAATAAAAGACTGAAATTGAAATTGCAAGTAAAGTAAATAACAGAATTTAAAAAGTGGCTGTGGAATAGATTGCTCATCGCCCAAAATGTGTAAACAAATACAAAACATAGATCTGAAATTCGCATAAAGATCTGAAATGCAATTCATACTCACTAATAAAGACAACATTTACAACTTTTAATTTAATTAATTAAACCTTAGTAATCAAGATTCAACATTTACAATCAAGATCTTAACTATTGCATTTGCTCATGTTTCATTAAAGAAACAAAAGTTGTAAACTTGAAATTAAAATCAAAATAATCACAAAAGAATTCTAGAACTTGGATGTTTCAGGATTCTAAATGGATGCTTTGTATTTATTTCATGGAAGAATTCGGTACAAACACTTATAAATTAAATACAAGAAAGACAACATGAAAGTAAAAATCTACAACTCTCACTTATAAATTCAAATTATGCTCCTTTCTTCTTGTCTTTTCTCCCCAGCCTTGGTCCTCTCAAGCTCCAGGTCAAATTCGAATTCTATGGTGTGCCTCAGTGCTCTATTTATATGCTAAGGGTTGGAATGGACAGTTGTGATTAAATCTGGGTTAAGTTGTGAGATTGTATCTCATTTAGAAGTGGATGGAGGAGATTTTAAGTTGAAAAGGCTAGGGTTAGAAGGAATACACGAATTTTGGGGTGTCTTGTCTTGGTAGCTAAGCAGAGAATGAGAGAAGATAGGAATTTGGAGAAAAAATTTGGATTTAGTGCAAATCCCGTATTTCTACACATGTACCATTTTGCAGCTCCATTTTTTACCTAGTAGACATCCGAATCTTAAAGTTTTGTAAACAACAAAGTTGTAGTCCTTGAAGTCTTCTTTCCAACACAATAAGAATGAATGCAATCGGATATCAGAGTCGAACGTTATGGTCAAAATACCAAAGTTGTGTCAAAACTTGTCTTCCAAATCCCATTTTTTTCACCATTTCTTCATCCACATGGCTTCACACGAAATTGACAAGGTGATGTGGCCTGAACCTAGATGAAAATTTTGGCTTTATTCTTAATCCTAGGATTTTTATGAATGAATGACTTAGATTACTTTGGGTTAAGATCTAATGGCTCTAAGGTTAATTAGATGAAATAAAATATAGGAATAATTTGGTACCTAATGGAGGGTTGTGATTCAAAGGTTCAGATGGATAGATGATATGATGAATGGACTAGATTAAATTTAAAGTATGTCATGAGATGGATTAGCATGGAGGCTCTAGGGTTTTGCCTAATATGTATGTATGAGATAGATGGTTGTGATGAAATGTCCTAAAATCTAATGGCTTAACTAATGGATGAATGATCTAATTGGATGGATGATGAGATAATGCATGAATGATCATGATCCTAGGGTTAATCTACATGATGAATGGTTTGGATGACCTAGATCTAATCATGATTCATGAATTCTTTGTGTTGACGTAAAAGTTAAATTTGTCTCCTTGAGTCAGACTGTGTTGTCAATTCCGTGACTGTGCCCAACTGAGTATTGAGTTGTCAATTCATTTGCTGAGTCGTGACCGTCTAAGTGTCCAAGACCGTGCCTCTAGAAGACTTACATAGTCAAATCAAGTTTGAAGCTCCAGAAGATGCGTCATTTGGAAGGCATCGCACCGAAACAGTAAGAACTTCATAATTGTCAACCGACACATGTATTTGGACCTTAGGACTGACTTAGAATACCTAAACTTACCTTTGGGATAAACCTTAGAATCCATAACTTTGAATTTAATGAACTAAATTGGATTTTTCATGTTAGTTTTGTTTTGCCCTGTTTTGGAGAAGTTTTTGCTCCTACCAAATATGCTCAAGTATTAATAAAAAAAATTATGATTTGATATAGCATTCAAAGATTTTTCCAAAAAAGTCCAAGAACACCCAATCCGAAAATGTATAGCTCAAGTTATGAGCATTACAATGAAAGGGTGTAAAATAGAAGAAAACAGTTTTGTCATATGCCCTCACTTTGAGAGATTATTTGAGGGAACAAATGGACCTCAAATCGGACCAAATTTGGTGAGTAGATAGATCTCTCAATGAGCTTTCAACGAGCCCAAGAACTTCTTAAACCGAGTTCGAAAACCCAAGATATGATCGTTTTAGTGGAGGTTACAAAACTGCCGAGATTCAGTCGGCTGAACTTTATGTTTCCGTCGACTAAAAGTATTGCATATTGGTCTTTTCAGCCTCAGATGAAATTTAGTCAACTGAATCTTTGATTTTCGTCGACTGAATTGTGCCCAAATGTTTCAACGGTCATTTCATTCAACTGAATCTTCAAGTTCAGTCGACTGAAAACGTAACGGATAGTTTTTAACGGCTCTATTATTTTGATTTCGACTTCCAACGGCCATATCTTCAAGAGAGCTCTAATTGTATGACCTTAGGGCATTTCAAAGGTTGATTCTTGATGAGCAAAACCCTCTCTAGCATTCTCCAAGCCTCCCAATCATTTCAAGAGCACTAAAACTTCATAGTTAGATTACCAAAGTTCTTGAACTCAATCTCTCACACACTCAAAGCTCTCATAGGCAAATCTTGAGCATCTTAGGCTCATTCTTGAGTGTGTATTTGATAGAACCTTTAGGATACATTGTTCTCATAAGAAAACCATTTATCTTTCCTAAACCTCTTATTTTAATCTTTGGTTTGACATTCAACGGAGCATCTACTCATCACCAAGGAGCATGGCAAGGAGAAGGACATTCAAGAGTACACCGAAGTTACTTCAAGTAACTCGATGTTAGTGTTCTTGGTATTTCTCAAAAACTATTCTTTTCATTATTTATTGAGAAAATTGTAAAGGGTTGGTGTAACCCTTGTGAAATCTCAAGAAAGGTGTTCTCTTGTGTGTCATCGGTCAAATCTTCACCTATGAAGAATATCAAGTGTTGTAAAGATTCGATCTCCACCCGTGAAGGAGATCAAGGGTTGTAATAGGTTTCTTCTTCACCCGTGAAGGAAAAGGTTAGTGGAATCTTCAAGTGGTGTACTTGAGGCGTAGATGTAGGAAAGGTTGCCGAACCACATAAAAATCTTCGTGTCAAGATATTTGATCTCTTCGTGTCAAGATATTTGATCTCCTCTCATTATTGTGTTTGTGTTTTATCTTGTATCTTAATCACACAATTTGGGGATAAATTAGACTAATTTATTAAGACCAATAAATTAATTGACTCACATTTTAAAGAAATTTAAAATTCATCCATAGTTCTATTCTCCCCTCTCTAGGACTATTCTAGACATCGGGCTAGTTCGACTAATAAGTGGTATCAGAGCGAGGTCTCGTGCATACGACTTAACCGTCTAAGAGTCGATCTTGAAGATATAAATGTCTAAGGGTGATTATATGGCCGTGATGTGACCTCCAATTCTTGATGGCTCAAAATATGCTATTTGGAAAGCCAAAATGAAAATGTATTTAATGACACTGGATGAAGCTCAACGGGGAATAACCTTATATGGTTGGACTAAACCATCTAAGAACTCTTGGAGCAATGAAGAAAGGACCATGCACTTGGCAAATACAAATGCTCTATATGCCATACTTTGTGATGTTTCACCAAATCTTTTAGAAAATATTCTATCTTGTGAAACCGCAAAGGAGGCATGGGATATGTTAGAGAAAATTCATGAAAAGCCCAGGAAAGTTGAAGACATAGATAATGTCTATTGCCTAGGACCCATTCAAACACTTGAACCCCAAGATGAAGATCTTAATGAAGAAGAAGATGAAAACATTTATGAGGTCTTAGAAGAAATGTATACAAAGCTTAAGAAAATGGGTAAAGAAATTTAAAACTTTCAAATGAATTAAAGCATGAAGAGATTACAAATGAAAATATTTTAAAAGAAATTGGAATTAGCTAAAGAAGAAGTATTGAGATTTAGAGAAGCCAAAAATCAAGAAAATTCAAAGACCATTGATAAAGAATGTCTAAAACTTGAAGAATGCTTAAAATTTGAAATCAATGAAAAGGTGAACATTGAAGATGAAGTTAGAAAATTAAAAGTGGAACTTAACTCATTAAAAGAAGATAATGAAGATTTGAAAAATGTATTGGCTCTTGAAAGAAAACAAAATGAAAAGATTAGAAAAGAACTTAATGAAGTAAAAACCTCTACTCCTAAAATACAATCTAATCTAGAAATTGAAAATCAAAAGCTAAATCAAGAAGTTAATGAGTTAAAGAGGTATAAGGAAAAATTTGAAATGAAGTTCACCAAAGGTGAGGAGAAACTTGAAAAACTCTTGAAATTAAGTAAACTATGTGGAGACAAGACGGGTCTTGGCTATGACAACAAGAATGTCAACGAACCTGTCAAACCAACAATTTTCGTAAAGAGTAAGTCTCTCTCGACTCCTCCAATTAAAATTATAAAATGTTTTCATTGTGGACAATTCGGGCACCTTATGTTTGAATGCAAATCAAGAAGAGATAATCAATATCAAAACGCTAATCAAACAAAAAAGATATATCAAAGGCAAAAGACTCACAATGAAAAGTCAAGAGATGATAACCCAAACTTGAAAAGAAGAAAGAACTTTGTAAATCAAAACGACAAGAACAATCCACCAAAAGCTCGTAATCAAAGCCAAAGGCATAACAACTTAAATAGAAATCTAAATTATGCCTTCCTCTATCACCCAATGGGTTCCCAAGGTTTGAGGAGTGGGTTAGATCTTGACACTCTTGAATTTGAACCTCTGTCAGATTCCACGTTCTTAAACATATACATTTACATTAGAATCTGTCATGTTTGGATTTCCTCTTGCCTTAATCATCCATTGCCTTATTACTTATATTTGACGAATCTGTATATGCTATGTTTCTTATATGAGCATCATACTTGAGGAATGAATATATATATATGGCTTGCTATTACTGACTGACATAATGGGTATCTACTGCTGGAATTTTTGGTCTTATGTCTGGTATTATTGATGAATGACTGACAGAAACATCAATACCATTACACAATGCAAAATGTTTGTGATATGGATAAATACTAGGTTATTTCCACTTTCTCATTTATACACTTCTGCCCCTTTCACTAAATGATAAATTGAGGAATCTTGATATATGTGGAATGACTGATGGATAATTAGAAGTAGGTCTCACATTTGATAAACTTGAGATATGATCTGGATAACTTTCATTTGTAAGCATGTCCAAAGGATTGTATGAGCATGACTGAGTATACGTTAAAGTAAAATTCAAATCACTATAACAACTGAATGAATGACTGTCGGATTATTATGGTTCTTCTCCTTCATGAACATAATTTAATCCACTGGACCTTTTTTATTCAAATTTAGCCATACCAAAATATACTGAAATTTCAGTTACTAAAAACTGCAGCAACTCTGGTTCTATGCTAAAAATCCTCATATTGGTTTGACTTGACGATTATACCTTGTGCATCCTTGAAAATATTTTCATGTCTGAATTATATGTTGTGGTTATCTCTTGAATGAATATTTTTGGTCATTACATACATTCTGAAAACATCCATTTGGCCAATACATCTTCATGAGACGCCTCATTCATTCCCATGATTTTCACTAAAATCCGTAGTTGATGGTTTAGTACTGATTTGGAGTTAAAAGGCATTTAACTGTAAAATTGAAAACCACAATGTCCCTCATCCTGAATAATGCTTATTGAAAATTAGCCATTCACCTTGATCTTCCATATCTGGACCATGATAAAAACTTATCTTATACATGGAAGTCAAAGTGGCTTAGTAAAAATGAAATGTAATCTGAATTAAAACATCATATTGGCTTGCATTTTGGTAACCTAAATTTCATATCCTGAAACTCATGCTATATCCACAAGTCAATCATTTGGGTTATAAGGGATATAGAAGCACTCATGCTAAAGATATCTCTTTTATTTGATAAATATACTTGAAATGCAACTCCTATTGACTTATCTTATGGGTTTGCCATCTGTAATCTGTATACTTATATTATGACTTGATTTCCACGATAACATTTGAGTTTAAAGGAAAATGAAACAGTCACAAATTAAAATGCTTCACAGAATCATTCATCTTTTATGAATTGTTTTCATACCTTGCTATAATTTGTCATTCAAGTGAACATTAAGGATGTGATGTCACTCTCTTCAAGAGTATATTGCTGAAATTGTTATAATTACTCCATGAAGACATTCTCATGATTGGCATTGTTTTGGAACATAAAACTTATCATAATTATCTTTGGTATCAGATGTGAATGACAAATAACTGTATACGACACCTTGTCCTTTGTACTCACATGTATTCTTGGCTATAAAAGACAAATGAAGCCCTGTTGTTATGATTCTATTGAGTGAAAACAACTTTACACTGGACTATATGGATGATTATATGAGTCGTGCGGAAATGTACAATTGGAGTAAAACAAATTGACAATACCTTGGAATGAGTACTCTATAAGTAGTTTACTCTCATACTTTTCAAAATTCCCCCTCTCCATAACTGTTTATGGGATACTGGTCAATCACTTTTGGATGAATCACTCAATACTCTTTTCATGCAACAACCTCATGAACATCCACATAGAGCTTATATGAGCATTAATTTTCCACTCTTATCTTACGATCATAGTGTGTCATGACTACTTATGCTTCATAAACGTATTCCACATTAAATACTATGTTCTAAATCATGAGCGTTCTTTTCTGCGCTCCACTCATATGACTTCACCCTTGGGCTTCATTTTAGTGATTTCTATTAATGATGATTTCATAACCTCACCACAGTACATAACTTGGGTTGGATGGACTTCTCAGACAATGAACTTAATTGTTTTATATCAATGACCTCAAACCTAGTCACACTCTTTATAGGTCCCTAGAACTTCCAACTCCATCTACCTTATTTCAAAACTCTAGTTCTTTAATAGTGGCATTTTTTTATGAGTGTTAAGATGCTTATGAATAATGTTTTAATAGTACATGATCAAAGATTCATAAGTAGTTCGCATTTTTCATGAATACATATGGTGTTTATGATAGTCAAATCTATTGATTATTCATGAAAAATGAAAAGTTGGGTGGATCTTTCATGTGCTTTCAAATGGAAAGATTAGTGCATCGCTTCTTGGATACATGGATGGTATTCTTCACTTGTGAGCATGTACTCTTGATGGGGTGTGATATTTGAAAACAAATAGGGTAGGTGGTCTTCCCAAATACTTATGTTTTTATGTGGCTAATCAATTTAATGTATTTGTGGAAAATGGTGTGTCTTACAAGTGCTTTCATGATGATATGCATGATTGGTATATGTTCGTTATTTCTTTGGAAATATGAATGCTTGAATATCCCTGTGTACATGTATGTCTTGTCAAAATGTCTCATCACTTACCCATGTGCACTTGTGATGCATTTGTCCAAATGTCGTACATAATCATATTATTTTTGAAAATTCATGACATTTTCATTTTGGCAAATATATATCATTGTATTCATTTGGTATCAAATTCATTCGGCCTCAAATTTAAACCATTGAATACATTAAAAATCTGTGTAAGTCCACAAATGACAAATTTGGTCTCAATTCATAACCATGGAACATTAAAAGAACTGTGTAAGATCATTGGCTCTCTCTCTTTTGCCTCCCCTTCCCCATGCTCATAGTCATATCACATACCTTTTGGGGAATATGGCATTATCTTAGCATCACTCAACCTTCGTATGCTTATAGTTATATCTGTTTAGATGAATGATGAGATGTTATGTGATGCACCTCCAAACCTTTGTCACCCTCCAACATTAAGTGGGAGTAAATGTGAATCCTTATTTGACAAGGTTTATGATCCTGGGGAGGTTATACTTGTTCAAATGACCCTTCCCAACCTGTGCTCCATGTAAAATACTTAAAATGGGCCTTTGTCAATTTTTGACAAAAAACGGGGAGAAATATTGAAATACTAGAGGCACAAATATTTTCATGGAAAAAACCTTTTGAAGGGGCCAATACATGAAGATTGGGGGAGAGAAACAAAAATTCAATATCGGTATCAAAGACAGGGGGAGCAAATGTGATTTTAAGATATGCTTTAAAATTGAACAAATATTGCTTATTATCATTAAACATTGGGGAGATCATTCTCAACAAGAATATGCAATTTATTTTGTGGTTATAGGAATATCACAGGCATATTCTAAGGGGGAACCGCCCCGAGCCTTCAAGCGTTCAGACTTAATGCAGTCATGTCCAGGATTATTGAGATTATTGTAATAATTTTTGTACATGGCATGTATTGAACTTATCAAAGTCTGTAATTTGTATTTGGGTATGTATAAAGTATTCTCTAGGTTTTGTCACAAAATTGACAAATGGGGAGATTGCTGGCCTAAAAGTTAAATCTGTCTCCCTGAGTCAGACTGTGTTGTCAATTCCGTGACTGCGTCCGACTGAGTACTGAGTTGTCAATTCCTTTGACTGAGTCGTGACCGTCTAAGTGTCCAAGACCGCGCTTCTAGAAGACTTCAATAGTCAAATCAAATTTGAAACTCCAGAAGATGCGTCATTTGGAAGGCATCGCACTGAAACAGGAAGAACTTCATGAATTCCAACTGACACAGGTATTTGGACCTTAGGACTGACTTAGAATACCTAGACTTACCTATGGGATAAATCTTAGAATCCAAAACTTTGAATTTAATAGAACTAACTTGGATTTTCAGGTTAGTTTTGTTTTGCCCTGTTATGGAGAAGATTTTGCTCCTACCAAATATGCTTAAGTATTAGTAAAATCTTTATGATTTGATATAGCGCTCAAAGAGCTTTCCAAAAAAATCCAAGAACACCCAATTCGAAAATGCATAGCTCAGGTTATGAGCATTACAATGAAAGGGTGTAAAATAGAACAAAATAGTTTTGTCATAAACCCTCACTTTGAGAGATTATTTGAGGCATCAAATGGACCTCAAATTAGACGAAATTTGGTGAGTAGATAAGTCTCTCAATGATATTTCTAACGAGCCCAAGAACTCCTAAAACCGATTTCGGGAATCCAAGTTATGGTCGTTTTAGTGGAGGTGTACAAAACGGCCGAGATTCAGTCGGCTGAACTTTATGGTTCAAGCGACTGAAAGTGCTGCATATTGGTCTTTTCAGCCTCAGATGAGGTTCAGTCGACTGAATCTTTGATTTCCATCGACTGAATTGTATCCAAATGTTTCAACGGTCATTTATGGATATTTCAGTCGACAGAATCTTCAAGTTCAGTCTACTGAAAACGTAACGGATAATTTTTAACGGCTCTATTCTTGTGATTTCGACTTCCAACGGCCATATCTTCAAGAGGGCTCTAAATGTATGACCTTAGGCATTCCAAAGGTTGATTCTTGATGAGCAAAACCCTCTCTAACATTCTTCGAGACTTCCAATCATTTCAAGAGCACTAAAACTCTATAGTTAGATTACCAAAGTTCTTGAACTCAATCTCTCTCACACTCAAAGCTCTCATAGGCAAATCTTGAGCATCTTAGGCTCATTCTTGAGTGTGTATTCGAGAGAACCTTTAGGGATAGATTGTTCTCATAAGAAAACCATTTATCTTCCCTAAATCTCTTCTCCTAATATTTGGTTTGACATTCAACGGAGCATCTACTCATCACCAAGGAGCATAGCAAGGAGAAAGACATTCAAGAGCACGCCGAAGTTACTTCAAGCAACTCGATGCTAGTGTTCTTGGTATTTTCCAAATACTATTCTTTCCATTATTTATTGAGAAAATTGTAAAAGGTTGGTGTAACCCTTGTGAAATCTCAAGAGGGGTAATCTCTTGTGTGTCATCGGTCAAATTTTCACCCGTGAAGAAGATCAAGTGTTGTAATGGTTCGATCTCCACCCGTGAAGGAGATCAAGGGTTGTAATAGGTTTTTTCTCCACCCGTGAAGGAGAAGGTTAGTGGAATCCTCAAGTGAGGTACTTGAGGCGTGGATGTAGGTAAGGTTGCTGAACCACTTAAAAATCTTCGTGTCAAGATATTTCATCTCTTCTCATCTCCTCTCATCATTGTGTTTGTGTTTTATCTTATATCTTAATCACACAATTTGGAGATAAATTGGATTAATTTATTAAGACCAATAAATTAATTGACTCACATTTTAAAGAAATTTAAAATTCCTCCATAGTCCTATTCACTCTCCTCTAGGACTATTCTAGACATCGGGCTAGTTCAACTAATAGTTTGGATTTGATAGGTGGATCTAGGGTTTCCTAAGTTTAATGATATGAAATGAATGGTATGGATGAGATGCATGGAATGAATGGTTACGATTGCATGATTTGGCTAATGGATGGTTGAGATTGCATAGAGAGAGGATTGGATGGTGTGGATTGATAAGGACATGGACAAGGCTTAGGCGTGTGAATGGTTTATGGACTTGAGTTTTGGACCTATAAATGAGCACATGGACCTCCAGTGGATCTTTGACTTGAGGTTGAAGACTTGGGCCTTTGTTGAACTTTGGAGTGCACATTGGCCTGGCCCATCTTGTAATATGCGTATGGACTATCTGTGGCCTGGTTCAATGTTGGCCTGTGGAGCTTAACCCAATTGAAGTGGATCTCTGGCCCATTAATCTTAAATTTCAGCATTTGCCTCTTGAATTGCTAGTTTTCTCTTCCATAATTTAATAATTAAGTTCACCACTTTAAAATCTAGAATATTGATTTAATCTAGACTCTCATAACCGAATATAGACTAACCAATTTACGTGAAAACCCTAAAAGTGTGAAATTAATCATAAAAATTCCAAGTCTTCCGAATTAAGCACCAAACTTGCAATTATCCACTGTTTTAGCTTGATTTCCTGAATTCTCCATTTTTAATCTACAAAACAAAGAAATTATATTAAATACACTAATACACACAGAATTGAGAGCTAACTGGTCCAATGATTATGGGTAAAAATGTAAGATTTCAGTGCTCAACAACAGACCTTTTCGTTTGTCTTTTTTTATTTATAGAAATATAACCACCTTAACCTTTCGAAAGATCCTTATTTATAAAATCATAATTTTAAAGTATTTATGAAAGTTAAAAAAATACAGAAAAATACGCAGTGTTCAATTGTGTTTTAACCAAGCTTTTTATATTTTCAGATTCTCAAAGTGAAATGTAGGATGCTCAACCTACACCGTTGAATGTGGACCGTTGTTTAGCATAAATACTTCAACACAGTTTCGATCAGATCTAGTGGCTTTTGATTTCAAAACTTCTTCGAGCTTTAGAACGTTTTCATGAGACATATTTGCGGAGTCAAATTTCTCCTATGATATTTAATTTTTCTAAGGGGACCAATTATTATTCAAAACTATAGAAGTTATAAGGTTTAAATAATAAATCTTTTAAATATTAATTCACCGGCTTACGATTGTAGACGTAGGCAACATGGAAGACTCTGTTCTGTAGCAGGCCTACGACAATGGTTTTAAATTACAGAGGAAAAAAGGAAGAAACTTACCTTCTTCTCATCCTTATCTTCTTCCTTTTCTTCTTCCTTCGTTCTCTTTTTCCTTCTGCAACTGCTTGTTTCTGTGGGGTTTTTCAAGGAAAGGCCAAAACTCCACCAAAATTATGAGGGGAGATATAGAAATTTTCTGTTTCTCTTATTTATAAGCTTTAGGGAAGATTAGAAGTAAAAATGGGTGAAAAAGGGGATAAAAATGCAGTTTTTGGAAACCTAAGGGAAAAATGGCCTCTTTGCTTATTTTTCAGTTACACTCTCAAATCCGCTTTATTTCTTGTTAAAATCATATTTTTTGTCTTTTGAAATAAAAACGGAATAATACTAACCCTGTAATGACCCGAATAGATATCTCAGGATTTTAGGGAGATCTATGGATCTCTGAGTTGATTTCGGTGGTTTGGTAGCAGTGGGTAATGTGTGGGCTTACTGGTGAGCCTAGATTTACCTAGTTTCGAGCTCTGAGGCTCAAAGGACATGTTAGTAATTTTGCAAATCATATATTTATATCATGAAAAATGTTTAAAAACACATAAAGAACTTAGACATTAGACACTTAGATTCTCAAAGTGTCACACAGTTTCCCTCAATTAGATACACTTGAAGAACTAGAAACCCACATAACTCCCTTTTCATGTTTGAATTCTATTTTTTGGAGTTTTGGGTGAATTTGAAACTAAATAATAATAATAATAATAATATTTTTCCCAAGATTTTTTTTCAACGAGATTAGAATTTCTTTTTTAAAACATCCTTTTGAAAAAAAATAAAATTATTGCTTTTGTGCTTGACTAATAAGTTTTTCTTTTAGTTTCATAAAGATATATGTATGTATTTTAGCTCATTTTTTTATCTTACATCTAATGGGCCCACACCTCAAATCCCATTCACATCAAAACCCCTACCAACCCTATCATTTCTTTTCTTACTAACCTAACCCATACTAGTATATATATATATATATATATATATGATTGCATCTTGATAACCATAAAACCCTCAATCACGGCAATGAGAAATCAATCCCTCCTCTACTTTCGTCCTCCTTTCAGGATTTTTCCCAACCTCTCTCCTTCCTCTCGTCCGTCGCTTAAATCTGTAACACTTTGCTGCCCATTTCATACCTCAATCAAGCAAGCCTTTCACCATTGGCAAGCCCCCTTTTCTCATCTCTTCGATTCTCAGGTCTCATCTCTTTCCACGTTTCTTGTTTCTATAATTTTGTCATTTTAAATTTTGTTGGGCGTGATTTCTTATGCTTTGGCAGATTGATGCCCCTAAATTATGCATATATTCCCTTCTCTCATCAGCCCCTCCTGTGACATTGTTAACCGGCCCTTGTTGTGACTTGCTACACCACCTTTCTCAATTAGGTCTCTTATTCTAATTAGTGGATTTATCAAGATGTTTGAGAACTCAATTATTTTATGCTTTCGAAAGTATTCCTTTCTTATTTACCTTAATTTGTTTGCTTATTAAAATATTTAAGAACTCAAAAACTGGTGGTTATTCTCCACTTATTTTGGTATAAAAAAGGGGCATCTACCTTTCTATTATCATATTTGTTTATATTGTAGAACCTGGTTTAAATTTATTTATTTTATTCGCTGAGGTATTTAATGATGTGGGATTTCAAAATGATTTTTTTTCTTTTCTGTGTTACCCATTTTACTCAAATTAAATTATTTCAAGCATTTTAAGAATTAAAACGAATTTCTCAGGAACCTTGTTTTTTCTGAAATATTATTTTACAACAAGCGGGAGGCCCTTCATTCCATTTAAGCTTCGATTCCTCGATACATGGATTTTACCAACATATTTAGGTGATGGGACTTATCACTGTTTAACATGCATTCACATCTATGTAACCTTTAACCTTGGACATGAAGTGACTCAAATGGGGCCATTCGTTTATTAAGAAACTCGGTAAGGGAACTGTTGAACAAATCTGTGGCAAGGGATTCGTTCGGATGCACTCATGCCAATAATATGCGATTAAATGGAAAGATTCTGATCGGAAGAATGGATATTGAACATGATGCTTGAAACTTATTGATGACATGTGGTGCATTTGGCTATAACATGTAAATGAATTATGATGAGAATAAGATATGTGTTAGATGTCAAACATGATGCTTGTAACTTAATGATAACATGTTGTGTATTTATTTGTAACATGTGAATGGATTTATGCTGAGAGTAAGATATGCGTCTAGATATTGGATATGATGCTTGAAACTTGTTGATAACATGTTGGGTGACTACTTATAATGTGTGAATGAGATCATGATGAGTATGAAGATTTGTGTTTTGAGATTTAGTTATATGCTTATGTTGTTATAAATGACCATGATATCATGTGCATGCATTGGTGGTAACCCGCAACGGATAGCGTACCATTGGTTGTTGAGATGGAGGAACTATTTACATGTGTATATGTTTATGATGATGTGATAGTGTTGGTTGTTGGGAGGACTTTCCCATTACGCTCCAGAGGTTGAGACCTCCATAGGAGATATGGTTTCCCCGTTACGTTCGGGCAGTTGAGGTGTCTGCCCTCGAGCAGAGAGGTTATCTATATGTGTATATGCTTATGATGATTTGGTTGTTGGGAGAACTTCCCTATTACGCTCCGACGGTCGAGACCCCCATAGGGAATGCGAGTTTCCCCGTTATGTTCCGGTTGTTGAGGTGTCTGCCCTAGAGTTTGGCTTCTTCGGGCGTGATCGATGTGGGTTTTTTCGACATGGCTCATGTGGTTGAGAAAATTGTGTATTGTGTAGTCTCCTGATGGCACTGGTAGGGAGATCGGAGTTTGTTGGAAGACCCGATGTAGGCTACCGAGGTGATATCTCGGATTTGGTCAATGGATCATTAGTTGGTGGTGTGGTTGGGTTTTCATGCATATGAATACCCTTGTTATCATGATGTTCTCGCATTCATGTATATGATATATATGTTGCTGACATGTGATATGCATTATTTCTTCACTGGACTGGTCAACTCACCCCTTGCCTTTCAAATACCCTGTTTACGGAGGGTCAGGCAGGACCCTTGAGGAGGCACCAGGGAGGGGTAGTAGTAGTTAAATATTTCATAATTATGTTTATACTTTAGTTGTAAGGCCCTTGTTTTTATGGACTTATTATTGTATGTTGTTTGTTTGGGTGACTATATAACTATATTTGAATACTCAAAGTTGTTTGTTATCTTTATAAGTATGATGGACTTTGTTTTTACTAATCTTTGGGCGGGAGGTAGTTACTCCATTTCAAAAAAAAAAAATAGACCCGATATTTGTCTTTTAGGAATTTTTTGAGATATTTCGGAGATAATGAGCCCGTAGCAGGATGGGGCGTTACAAACCTCATCTGACTAAATATGTGTTTACTTTCAGTAATGTGTATTTACTTTTCTACACCGTACCCTCTGGGCTTAATTCTCAATACTCCCTGTAGCTTTTGCTCGGAGAAATACGAGATGAGGCACTGAGTAATTTTATTTACATTCCAGTATTGTGCCCTCTAGGCTGAATTCTCAATACTCCCTGTGGCGCTCAGAGAAATACGAGACCAGGCCCTGAGTACTTTTATTTTCTTTTATTGAGTATTTTGGATGGCTAACCCTTCTGACATAATTCAATTTGGATTCAAAGAGCTTTAGTGGACTCACAACTATCTTCCTATTTTCCTTGGGAAAAAAAACACTGGGGTTTGGAATATCTCACTTGTATTTTGTTTTAAACAAAGATTTACGTGTTTTTCTATTTTTACAGATATATTATGAAAACTCGCCGAACAACGGTGAGGAGACTCAACTCTATTCATATTTCAAATTTACTCTGAAAACTGTTAACTCTATGACTAAAATGGGACCCATGGACATATAAAGATGGAAAGGGCTAAGTGAGACTAGAAAACGAGACCTAACATTACTTACATGTAAATGATGTATATTATTTTAACTAATAAAACGTAAGCATGAAAAGGTATCAGGGAGTCGAGGCCTAGTAGTCTACAAACGTAGTATGGGACCCATGTCAGCATCTGGAAGTTAACAAGTTTAATGAATTGGACGAAGTACGAGGCTTTAGTAGTCAATTCAAAACTGGACATATATATGTGGTATATTGTGTTAATAATAAGTTTTGTGTAGAGATTAAAATTTAAACGTTCTAGACCTTGAGGCCGAAGCTGCAAACCAAGTGATGGTAAGTTTTCTCTAGTGTGAAACCCTATGGAAAAGGGGCATATGGGGTTGTGTAAGAACAACATGGATGGTGAAATGTCCCTGAACTAAGGGAAGTCATGGTTGGAAATATAGAATGTGAAACTTAAGGTAACTACCTTCATGGACTTGACCATTGGGACATGGTTGACTGTTGGGTCATATTGGACTAGTTGGTCATAAAGCTCTTGCAAGATGCTGCGTTTTGTCCATGTCGGGACATAATGCATTCGAGGTTGAGTGGGATACCTCAGTGTGAAACGAGGCTAGTGGAAACCTCAACTTGAAATTGCGTGAATGGCAGCCAGTATTAAATGGAAAGAAAGGAACAAATGGTGGAAATGAGCCATTGTTAACCTAATGCTCTTTTAATAAAACTGTAAGGTATATTTGTTATTATAATTATTATGAAAAATTATGATTTATTGAGCTCTCTTCACTAGGTTGTTAACTCACGTCCCTTATAATGTAGGGTATGTGCCTGAGGAGGGAACTGAGGAACCCTCAGTGCTACCCTAGGAGATAGAATCTCTGGATTCCAATATATCTGACCGTGAACGGAAAACCTCTTGTTTTCTTTGTTTTCATGATTTTGTAATGAACATGTCTCCTGTGACATGAAGCACCTAAACGTGTATAACCACTATGTTTTTGTATGCTATTTTGATGTGTTATATCATGTGATAGTGTGTTACATGGTATCCTTGTGTAGAAATGGAAAATTTTGGATTGAAAATAGAATGTTGAAAAAAAATTCATTTGTTGTCATTTTCGAGGGCCTCCTGCTGAGAGCAACTTAAAATGACAGTTGGGCCTCAGGTCGAGGGCCTCGAACCCCTGTTGAGGGGCTTGACCTGGGAGAGAGGGAAAAATACATAATTAATCTTAGCTTTAGGGGCTCTATAAGGACCCAGAATTTTAAATCCTCATTTTTTGTAATTTGTTTATTATATAAATGAAATATATCATTTTGGTCCAAATAATGTAAATGTTTATTAAAAGAAATAAAGGGAAACTAAAGTTTTCTTGAATGATACATCGACTTGGTCGATGCGTCGGCAAAGCTCAACGTTCTCAGATGATGCATCGACTAGATCGATGTGTCAGGAAGAATTGAGATACAAAACCAAGGTATAAGTTGTCCAAGGTGGAAAAGATGATCAAATAGATCAATACATCGTAAATACATCGACATAGTCGATGAGTAGAGTAGATGGAACGTTTTCAGCAGACGCTCTGTCTACCACCATCCAAATCATTCGTTTTCTATGCATGGGCATTCACAATGCCTCTTCAGTTTTCAAGGACTCAATTAAGAGTCTAGGGATAACAAAAGATGAAGATAAAAAGAGGAGAAAACGAAGGGAAAAAGAAGAAAAGAAAGAAAGAAAAGTAGAGGGAAACAGAGAGAAGAAAACAGAGAAACAGAGTACCTGACCACCCCTTTTACTCATCCGAGTACACCTTATCATTCACATCCTTGCCCTCAACTCGACCAAGACTCTTTTCACCTCCTCCCGGGCTTCCTCTGTTCTGGGAAAGGAATGAGAGACCAAGCAAGGAGAAGGAGAAATTGAGCTAGCAAGGAGGGTGGAGAGCAAGGAGGCAAGGGACATCGGATTACATCCATTCGAGCACTCCTACGAATCACTCGACGTAGGTGAATTTCTGATAGTTTTGAGTAAATAAATGACACTAGGTTGTTTAAAAAATATGTGTGTATGAGTTTGGAAGTAAAGGACTCAAGAACAATAAACACACGAGTGAAGGGAAGCTATGGATGATAGGTCCATGACTTCTGACTCAACTCAGTCAACATATAGACTTTGTCGATGTATCGTTTGCGATGAGTATCCAGCAAAGGGACAGAATGAAAGTGAAACGTACAAATGACGAACTGATCTCGGGACAACCTATCGACAATGTCGATATGTCGGCCTGAGGTACAACAGATGTAATATGGACCAAATGGATGATGAACTGGTCTCAGCACGACTCATCGACAGAGTCGATGTGTCGGTCTGAGTATGGTAGAACCGTAGATAAAATAAGAAGATGAGAACTTACACCTGGATGATGTATCAACCAGATCGATGCATTGGCCTGGGTATGATAAAATAGGAATAAAATTAGTTCTAGTATGATGTATCGATCAGATCGTTATATCGGTCTGGAAATAACCAGAAAGGAATGAAAAGATGAGAAGGGAAGAATGAGTCTATGGACATATCGAATGTGTCAATATGCCCACAGATCATTAACCGATGTATTGACCAAGGCCAACATATCGGCCAGGGTATACTGGAAATGAAATTAATGGCAATGAAATGATTCAAGGCCTATGCATCGACTATGCCGATGTATCGACAAAAACATGTATAAATGTATAGAGTGGATGGATACATGTAGTCGGGAAACAAAGGATGACTTAAGAAATTGATAAATCAAAGCAAGAGGATATGTCGTCAGACTCGACACATCGACTGTATATATTATTAGATATATCGACTGTGTTGATATATGGGACTCGAAGAGGAACTGGAAAATATGAACTGAAGCAGACAGAGTCCGGTCGACATATCGAGATGATTGATGTGTCGGCTGTGTCCAGCGGCGATATAATGTCGGCCTGAAACAGAGACAGTTTATCAAAGTCAATATAGTTGCTATTGAAAATCAAATATAAAATGTATTCTTCAGATTTGGAAAGTAGTACAATTGATCTTTATGTTTGGAGTAAACCTACACAAATTAGACAAGAATTTTATGTTATAGTAACCTATAAATTATGATTTGAACATGTACATGGACAAAAGGACTCAAGGGTGATTCCGACGTCGACATCGTTCAAACAAACTCGTGAATATCTTTGGTTGATCATTTTCGATCAGGTAGGGGTTCCATGGTAAGGTTTATGGTACTGAGTTAAGAAGGAAATGTCAGGACCTCACTTGGACTCAAGTAAACTGATTATAAAAAATTATTAGACTTTGGCCCCGTTCATTGATATGAATTGTATGGCATAATTGGGCCAAAGAGATCTTGGATAGGTCCCAAAACCCTGCGCAGAGGGAGGAGACCACACTCCACCGATAGTATCGATTAATTTGTGGATGGGTAATAACACCCTGGAGTTGTCGCCTCAATTGCTGTGGACATAAGTGATTGAAAGTTCCATTGGAGCTAGAACAATACTATTGACCCTAGAGGGAGAGGGTGAATAGGTTAATCTAAAATCGTTTGTCCTTTCGCCAACCTACTGTAACACCCCAATTTCTCAATGAAGTGGAAAATTACCAAAATGCCTCTGAGTTGTTAAATTAATTATTTTGTGATGTTAAGTAAGGAAATAGTGGGGCCCATTGCTCAAAATAAAATCATATGAGCACATTATGAATGTTAAGTTTGATTGGTTGGGTAATTTTCATCATTTGGGTCAAAAATGGCTAAATGGGTCAAAGGGCCCAAATGGGGCCCATCGGGTCTTGCTGGGTTATTTGACCGTTTTGTGATTTTAAATTAAATGGGGTTAAGCCTATTTGATTGGAAATCAAGTGGAGGAAAAATGGGTAGGCTTGATCCATATGTAAAAACCAATTAGAAAAGACCAAAATACCATAAATGGGTCATGTTGTCAAAACGGGTCAAGGAGCTAAAAGTGGACCCAACGGGTCGAGTTGACTATTGTTGACCGTGTGAACCCTCAAGGGAGCTCAAACACGAGTCAAATCAGTTGAGTGGGACTGAGGTGAGTTGGAATTAAATCAAAAAGTGAGTTAACTCATGTGCATTAAATGCAATGCATTAAATGTGATGAGTTGGGTTGGAATAAAAAATACCTTGAGTTGGGTGAGTCAAAATGGAAATTCAAGGGGCTGTAAAATCAGTGAGTTGAGAGGGAATTTGAAGAGGTTGGCTGGTCTTAAACCAACCAAAACAAGTCCCACACGTTGGGGACTTGTTTTAGTGATTTTCATGATGGGTTTTAAATGAGAATACATGGAAATTGGATGAGATGCTTAGGGAGTTGAAAGGCTGCATGGGTAGCTGCCAAGGGGTGCCTTGGATGGTACCCAATACCCATTGGTTTGTGCAAGAAGTTATGAGGGAGTGGAGGAGTTTTGGGGGCTGAAGTACTAAAGGAAATAAACACCAAGGTTGGCCATTTTTCACATTGGAAATCCAAGAATTTCCATCTCTCTCTCTCTCCCTCTCTCAAATTCGTTTTTTTTCCTAGCTGGAATAGTAGAGGTGTTTGCACCAGTAAATCAAGCACAAAACAGCAAAAGAAAGGAAGAAATAAAAGGGAGAAACCAAGGACCAAAGGCAAAGAGAAAGATTGGAAGTTTGGTAAGTATTTATATGTTATTTTGGTATAATAACATGGAGCAAATGGGGTGTGTATTGGGCCATGGTTATGGCCGAATACACCAAGGTTTTAACCTTGATTAGTGGAGGATTTAAAATGGTAAAAATAACCATTGGGTTCAGCCACCATGAAGGGCCGAACCCCATGTAAGAGATGGCTTGGTTTTCATGTTTTGAAACATGAAAACCATGGATTTTGTAGACTGTTTTTGGGTTTTGATTTAAGATTTAAATACATGTTTTAGAATGGTTAAAAACATGGATCTGAATGACATAGGGACTGAAGTTTATATGGTCTAAAATCAGTGGATTAAAAGATGGAAATGGACCATTGGGTTCGGCCACTTGGCATGGCCGAACCCCATGGAAACAAATGGTTGTTTTTGATATTTTTTGGAAATTAAAACCATATGATTTGGGAGTGATATTAGATGTTATTTTTGGATTTGGAATGCATGTTTTAAGGAGGTTAAAACATGGATTTGGATGTTGGTTTCAAACCCAAGATAAAGGGTTAAATGTTCAAAACCAATTTCATGGTGTTCGGCCAATGAGCATGGCCGAACCCTATGAAATTGGGCTAATGTTTGGATGTTTGTTTGAAAGGTAAAACCTGATTTTAATATACTGTTATTACATGATTATCTGAGGTTTAAAAACAGTAAACGTAACCATTGAGTTCGGCCACCATGGAGGGCCGAACCCCATGTAAAAGAATGTGGGTTTTCATGTTGGAAAAACATGTAAACCATAGACTTTTTATGGACTGTTTTGGATGGTTTGTTTGAAAGTTAAAACCTGATTTAATAAACTGTTATTACATTATTATTTAAGGTTTAAAAAACAGTAAACCTAACCATTGGGTTCGGCCACCATGGAGGGCCGAACCCCATGTAAAAGGATGTTGGTGTTCATGTTGGAAAAACATATAAACCATAGACTTTTTATGGACTGTTTTGGATGGTTTGTTTGAAAGATAAAACCTGATTTTAATATACTGTTATTACATTATTATCTGAAGTTTAAAAACAGTAAACATAGCCATTGGGTTCGGCCAACATGGAGGGCCGAACCCCATGTAAAAGAGGGTTGGTTTTCATGATTGGAAAACATGGAAACCATAGACCTTTGTGGACTGTTTTTGGGAGATTTTTATGTGATAAGGTTACTGATTTTGGGTTGGCCATGGGATGGCTCAATCATGGGCTTAATATGGCTAAGGGGTAGAGCCAATTAGTATTTAAACAAAGGACATTATTGAGCAAAGAATCATAAGGGTTCAGCCATGAGTATGATTGAACCCCATGGGCCGTTTTCATGGTTCATTTTATGGATGTGTGTGTGATTAAAAAGGGAATTATGGTTGCTGATTTGGTCGGCCAAAACATGGCTGAACCATGTTAAGGTTGTGGGTAAGTTGTAAAGTTTAATCAAGGTATTGGTAGCAATGGCATGTTTGTAAATAAACGTCACAACCATGAGTTGGTATTTGTGGACTTAGACTCAAAAATGGGAATCAAATAAAGTAAGGGATTAAAAGTTGGTCCATGATTTATGTGAATAAGGTGACGGATATCTGTGACGGTGCACGACTGCGAGCGGTGACCGGATAAAGCCTAAGAAAGAACCGACACTGAAGTGATTGTTAAGTAGGTTTCCTATCTACTTGTAACCACGGTTTTTACCCAGTTTTTCTTATGATACTCTTGTTTTAATATATGTGTTTCAAAGGATATATTATGCATTAACAAATGGCATACAGGCATTGGCATCTCATGCATAGTCATGGGAAAATGAATGAAGTTCTGCAGTGATGGCTACAAATGTACATGATGGGGGTTGCTCATTGCATGTACATATTTTATAGAAGGGATGAAAGTGTGTTGTAATTTACCTTGTCGGTGGAAGGCACGTCAAGTGATGGCTACAAATGTACATGATGGGGGTTGCTCATTGCATGTACATAGAAGAGATGAAAGTGTGTTGTAATTTACCTTGTCGGTGCAAGGCACGTCAAGTGAAGGCTATGAAAGTACATAATGGGGGATGCCCATTGCATGTGCATATTTCATAGCATTGTTTTAACTGTTTTTAATGATCATGTATTATGATATATATGCATGTTTTATATGCTGACATGTGGTAGACCTGATTCGGGAACCTACTGGGCGCGTTGATCTAACGCCCTAATTCTATCCTCAGAGGAGATTGCAGGTACAAGCAAAGGGAAAGGAAAGGTCGTTGACCGGGAGGGGAACCAAGCCTAAGCGTTTGAATGATGGATTGGGTTACTTTATATTACTGTCATTTGAATACTTTTGTTGGACATTTAATAATTCACTATTTGCTATGGTTTGATTAGGTTGATAACATTTGGATGGTTGATCTATGTTAAATAATGTTTAAGACTGTTACTTGCTATTTGGTCTTTCTATTCCGCAATTAATCTAGGTTATTCCGCATGTTGATGTTAGTTCCATGTGTGATTCGTAATCATGGTCTATTCCATGTACACATGGGTGGCCAGTTAAGGTTCAGACTTGGTTAGTCTGAACTTAACTCGCGTCGTGACGCCGCCCGCTCTCTTTCGATGTTTTATAATAACTTTAAAAAAAAAAAATTAGACTCTGAAATCCTCGGAAAGGGCGGGGCGTTACACCTACATCCACTGTTAGGACTCGCTCAACCTTGAGTCATCCCCTAATTCCTACTCACAATTAGAGTAGGAATTCTACCTCACTCAATGGGCTGGGAATTCCACCACTACTGTGCCAGAGGCAACGCTTTAGAAATTTTTTTATAGTGGTTCCGGAGCAACTCCCCTTTAATTCACTTTCGGGTAAAAGGTTTTAAAAATAAAATTAACACCAAGAAGCACTTGTCTTAAAGCTTTCTCTCGTTGATGTGTGTTTCTTGAAGATCTGTTTCTTGAAGATCCCACCCACTGAGTGCCGACGCTCCTTATTGTATCCGTCGTAGAGTAATCACAATCTCAGGGTGATAAGGAAACTTGTTTTAGATTTCCTAGTTTATGTCTTTTCTTTATCTTTTTCTCACTGCAAACCCAATCAATAGATTGGTTGTTTATGGTTTTTCCTCCTCTCTTACTCACTTTCAAACACAATCAATAGATTGGTTATTTTTTATTTTCCCACAAGAGTGTTGATCGTTCCTTAGAGTATATAACTATTCTCAACTTAATGAAGATAGTAAAACGATCACCCAACACTCATATTTATAAAAGAGTCTTAACGGTCTTTCTGACTGTCTAGGACCGATAGGTCGGTAGCACCGATGTGTCGATGTTCATATTTATTACCGTTCAACCACCCGACCGTTGCGCATTAAATGCACTCCCAACGGCATAATTACTTCCCGGTGACAGGTCGGTGTCGCCGATGGGTCGACAGTCATGACACCGATAGGTCAGTTCATACAAGAGGCTCGGTCTGGGGCACAATCATGCTGACAGTAGTTTCTAGTCTAAAAATCTGTTACCCAGAACGACCTGTCGCCCTTTACCGAAGGGCGATCATGTTACTCTCGATCGGTCTTGAAATACCGAGATGTTTATTTTATCCAGAGCCCTCATGAGTTCACTGTCCAGAACTTACAAGTTTTATACCGATGAGTCATCGACCACGAGGGGTCGTTGAAGTTCATCACCGAGGGGTCGGTGCATACGAGACTCTCGGTCAGAGGCTTACTTAGAATGATAGTTTTTTTTTTATCCAGAACCTTTGTTAATCTGGCGAGAAGTCCTTGACCACAATTGGTCGATCATGTCTCCACCGAGGGGTCGGTGAGAACGACTGGTCGAGCTGGCAATGAACATAATTGATATTTCAAAGTTCACTGTCCAGCTTCCTCTCATAGGTTTTTTATGGATTTAATATTTGTTTATCTAAGCCTAAAGATAACCATCTCTAAGGTGTGGGTACTACCTAAGGTCATCTATGATCAATTACTTGTTTTTGTGATTTTCATAGCGATGAGCTTTGGACTTGGTGGAGCATGATCTTCATTCTTGATCATCTTGGGTCTTCAAGCTTCTTAGCAAGTGTTTTTTCCCGAGTTATGAAATTGACAAAGAAGGACTCGGCAAGGCCGGGGTACTAACAATCTCCCCCTTTGTCAATTTCATGACAAAACCTAGAAGCTAACCCAATTATATGCCCACCCTTATTACAATACATTTGAATACAAAAATATTACATCACATGTACATATTCAAATGGAAAACAAGATTATGTTCTTCACATATTCTTGTTCTGTTTGCTTCAAATTATGATTTCCTGTATTAAGCATATAAGCAAGTAACACTAGAGAAATCATTAGAGGAGCTAGTCCAAAACATAAATCAAAGGACTAAACGAGATTTCCTAGCCAGCAACACTACCCAGTGTTGAGATGATTCTCTCCCCCAATCTTCTTGAGTTTGATTTTCCAAACTCCAAACAAGCATAGACATTTTTCCCATGTCCATTGGATGCTTCATTATATTCCTTCCCTTTATGGAACTCTCTTTCTAGAAGCCCAAGCACTTGGGTTTTACCATGCGCTCCCCCATGCTTACAGCTTCTACTATTTTTCGCCCCCATTTTGTCATACAATTGACAAAGGTTTAGTAGATATCAACAACACTTCCATTATGCTTTTGGACTTAGTGATTAACTAAGTTCTGCTGCAACTCATGGTTCTCCCCCATGGCTTAATGTACTTCCTTGTGAAACAGGGCTTCTCTGACTCAAGCTAAAATCCAGTTTAGCTGATTTCTTCCATCGGACAAGCTGATTTACTTCGCTTCTCTAGATTATTTTCTCCCATTCCCCAAACTAGCTTTTGTAGCTTCTTTGACTCATCTCCCCCATAAACTTAGTTGGCCCTAAATTTATTTTTCAATGAAGCTTTCTTTCAGGCTTGCATCCTCCTTCCTACACTATCATGACCAGTGACAGTAGCTAATCAGCACAAATTTTGTGCTCCCCCATTCTCCAAGGATATGTGTATCATTATAGTCCGAACCTTACCTCCTTAACATGCCAATACAAAACCAACTCATTCAAACATGCATGTTAGTCTATTTAATAAAAACCATGTTAATCATAGACAAAGAATATAAGGCATTCAAATACAACAATACAAATATCATACTAAACCAAACCATATCATTTCATTAAAACAAAATGTGCATTCAGTACATATGGTTTCTTTATAAGGGGACATCATAGATGCTTGATCGACATATCAATAGTATAATTTTTCCAAAAACAGAGAACATGAAAAGTTACCCTAAGCAGAGCCATCTTGAGGAGGTGCTGGAGGAGGAGGAGACGGGGTGTCTGGAGCTCTGTCTGAGAGGGAGACAACAGAAACTAAATCCCAGACAGTCAGCACAAGGCTATCTAAACTTCTTTCTAGGTAGTCTATTCTCCTTTCTAGTATGAAGACTCTCCGGCCCAGAGTGACATCTTCCTCGGCATTGATTTTCCTAGGGGAGATCCTCAACCAGTAGTTCAAAAGTGGATGAGATGAAGACTGAGCCTAACCTGATTTAGGAGAATCACAGAAACAGTGATTTTCTGACTTCTGAGGACTGGAGGAACGAAAACCCTATGGTTTCCGGCACGGAAATAGCTCCAAGAGGTCCTATTGACTGATCTAGGGCATGGGAGGAGAATGAAGGACCACAAGGCCTTCGTGTGAGAGGGGACGACAGTTTCGAATGAATTGTCGCTTTCACATAAATGGTCCCCTTTTAATTCAAACTTTCTGTCTTACCGACATGTCGGTTCCATCGATAGGTCGACATTTTCCCTTTATTCAACAGTGCCTGATTTTGCACAGTATTGACATGTCTGTCA
The DNA here is from genome assembly GCA_022113865.1 of Chimonanthus praecox. Taxonomy (NCBI): domain Eukaryota; kingdom Viridiplantae; phylum Streptophyta; class Magnoliopsida; order Laurales; family Calycanthaceae; genus Chimonanthus; species Chimonanthus praecox. The sequence continues at coordinate 38,343,728 of CM039091.1, forward strand.
TATCGACAGGTCTATTTACTGACATGTCTTTTATATCGAGAGGTTCCAGATTGCAATGCAATCATCCTTGATATGTGCAACTTGATAAAGTCCTATCTAAACATGTCATTCATAGATTCATTTGAATGTATAAATATGCCAAACATAATTCATCAAATCATCAAATATGCATAAAATCAAAATTCACATTCCAAGGCACATACAATTCAAAAATACGTTGAATGGAATGTATGACTTTCCAAGTAGAATATTTACTATAGCCAGGAAAAGTAAATTCAAGACTTCTATTTAGCTAATTTCTCTCCTCATGTCACATCACTTTTCGGCTATGTGAATTCAGATGGTCTCGTGTGAGTCCATTTGTAGTGGTCTAAGATATGGAAGTGAATCTTAAATCACAACAAAACATGATTAATGGTCTTGTGGCATTTGGTGTTGCATACACACCCCTACGATCGTATCTTTGATGACTAGCCTTGGGTTTTATCAACTCTTTTAAGACATAATTCATCTGTATTAATAAAGAGTCTTGACTTTTATCCACCTTCCTTAGGTTTCTTTTAAGATTAGGTGTTGATGGATGTCTTTTAAGTATAGGTTTTACTTGATTATGCCTTTGTGCTTTCCTTTCCAAGTATGTCTTCAGATGATAACAATTTCTTTTAAAATGTCAATCCTTGTGACAAAAATTGTACTTACCCTTTGAAGGGTGAGAGATACATGTTTTACTAAACAACCCGTGATGTATAGGTTCTTTGGTGGATGATGCACCAAGACCAGACCTATCACCATATTGTTTGCCTGCCCCTAGGAGTCTTTTGAGTCTTTCATCTCCTTTGGTAAATTTGTCTTGGAGAATTTCTTTATGAAATGTGAATTCCCTAACTTCCAAAGACAATTTTTTAACATCCTCTTCGAAAAGTTTATTGTGATGCCATAGATTCTCGACATCCTTACAATGTATACTAATTTCATCTTAAAGACTTTTGTTACTCTCTTTTAGTTTAGAATTTTCATTTTCAGAGAGTTCCAGCTTAGAGGTTAGAAGAGAATTTTCATCTTTCAATTATTCTACTTGATGGGAGAGGTTAAGGTTTTTATTTTTAACCTTGTTGAGTTTTTTAGCTAACCTCAAACTCTCAAAGAACAATGTACTGTATGAGGCTTGAAGATTTTCATATTTTTTACTCTCATTCTCCATTACAATTGTGGAATTTTCTTGATCACATATGATCGAGGCTATGAGACATTTTGATATATCAACTTTTTGTTGAGTCTTATCATTTGAATCGCTCTCTAATTCAGAAGTTTCCACATAGGTCATACCCATGTTCATAGCCTTCTTTATTTTACCTGAGGGACACTCATTCATGAAGTGCCCTCTCCCCCCACAATTGAAACAAGTTTGTTCCTTGAAATCTTCTTTCTCTCCCTTTCCCTCTAATCTCCTCTTGCCTTCTAGGGTAATTTTTACTTGTTTCATCCTTACCCATTCTTCTCAAGTTATTTCTTTTCACAAAGTTTTTATAAAACTTTTCAGCAAACATTGCCATTACATTACATGAGTGTTCATCTTCTGAATTTTTTTCTTTTTCTTTAGTCTTCTTTTGTTTTAAGGGAGATTTCAAGGTAATGGATTTATCTCTTGGTTGTTCAAAGTGAAGTTCATAGGTTTAAAGTGAACCAACCAAATCATCAATATTCATTAAGGACACAACTCTGTTGTCCTCCATAGCCACAACCTTGGGCTTGAATCTTTCAGTAAGATTCCAGACAATTTTTGCACATACCTTGTCCTCGGGTATCCCTTCCCCTAAAGCGTACATTTGATTTGCAATGTTGCTTATCTTGGAATAGAAATTCATGAAGACTTCATCCTCCCTCGTCTTAAGAGTATCAAACTGATTAAGGAGGATTTGAAGTTTGGACCTCTTAAATATTGAAGTGTCTTCATGAGTTCTTTCAAGAACTTCCTATGTTTCCTTTGCAGTTTTACAGGTCATAATTCGCATGTATTCACTGTCAGACACTGCACAGTTGAGTGCATTCATTGTTTTGCCATCAGCTGTCTGATTAGCTTTCTCAGCAGAGGTCCAAGAGGAAAAATGTTTGGGTGTCAACAACACGATTGTGGCGAATGCTACCATTTTCTCTGTAACACCCGAATTTTTCGTTGCATAAATATATTGGATTTTGTCTATTTAAATTGTTAAATTGGTTGAATTTAAGATTAATACATGAAATGGACCTTAGATGGGTAAAGGAGTAGGGTCAATAACCCAATTATGATCCAATGGATCATGGATAGAATTCGATTTGGAAATAATTGGGTAAATGTGATTAAATATGTCAATTACCCAATTGGGACCCAATGGGTCATAGATGAGCTAATTGTAAGTAAATGAGTAAGGATAATTTAATTGGGTCAGCTACCCAAATTAAGACCCAATGCATAAATCCACCTCATTAAGTGAAGTGACATGTATGTGAGGTGGCATTGCCATGTGGCATGTATGGAAGCCAAGTAAGACAAGGTGCCACATCATAAATGACATGGCAAGGATATGACCCACGTGCCATGTGGTGACCATGTCGCCACATGTATGGCCGGCTAAGTCATGGTTGACTTGGTCAACCATGAATGAGTGAGCTTAACTGAGTTCCAATTAAATTGTGTCCAAGGGTTAAGTTTGAAAGAATGAAATTGCTTGAGTTAAGTGAATTCAAATGAATGAGTTCAAGTGAGTAAATAAGGCTTGAGTTGGAGATGAGTTAAGATGGAAGTTGAGAAGACTTCCATCTCAAGTGAGTTGAGAGGGAAGATGGAAAGTTTCCATCTCATGGGGATGGAACCCATGACTCGATGGAAGGCCAAGGGTCTTCTTGGTTTGGACAAGAGACTCCTGGGTTAGATACAAATCATAAGATGGGAAGTGAGAGGGATTGGGTTGTTACAAAGAGACCAACCAAGGGACACACCACACCCCTTGGCCGAATTCCACCTCTTGCACATTAAGAGTATTCTCTCATCTACCTTTTCCATTTCCATCTCTACACTTGGAAGAAATCGAAGAGTAAGGAAGGAGGAAAGAAGGATTAAGGAAAAAGACAGACCAAAAGAAAGAAGGAGACGGGAAAGAAGATATGTCTCATGTTTATTTAGATAGGAATAAGATTACGGAAGTCAGGGATTTGGCCATGGGTGGCCGAATCCATGGGCTCCAAGAGTGGTTAGAATAAATAGTCAAACTGTTATGTGATCATGGAATTGGTATCTATTCAACGAATGGATCGGTATTGAAAACAAACAATCGAAGGATTGAATACGCAACCACATGATAAGGGTGCAAAGGTTGGAATGGTTATGAAAGACCCTAGTTTTGATTAGGGGAGGGGTGTAGTAAGTATATCAAAACTTATACAAATAATAATATGCATGTTTAAAAAGAATAAGGGGTGAATTCCATGAACAAAGGTCTATCCAAAGGATCAAACAAAAGAGACTGACAAACAGTCAGTCGACTAAATTTGGGATTCAGTCGACTGAACTGGTCTGGCTGATGACAGAAAATCATTTTTGGGAGTTTCAGCCAACTGAATCTCAGTTGACCGAACAAGGGCTGGATTTAAATATTATGGTTATAATGATGTTTCAGCTGACTGAATCTAAGTTTCAGTCGATTGAACACAGACGTAATAAATAAGAAAAGATATCTGGCGTGTTTCAGCGATTCATTCGATTGAATGATTGTTTATCAAACAAGAAACTTGTTGGTTGAGGATTCAGCCGACTGAATCTATACTGGCCGAACACACAGTCAATCTGATTCAAAGTCAGCCGACTGAATCTGTGATTCAGTCGACTGAAAAGTAGCGAGTCAAGGAATAAACAGTACTGAGTTGGGTTTCAACTGACTGAAAGTCTGTGGTAAGGCAGAACACTGTATCTGGGTATGATTCAGTCGACTAAACTCCTGATTCAGTCGACTGAATTGAAAAGTTGAATTTTTATGATAGTTCAGAAACATCAGTCTATCTGGGAGTATGTAAGTAATGATAGAAATTATATGGATAATCAAATTGACATAAGTATGTGATTAAATTCATTAAGGTAAGAGATTTCGCAAAAAGGGTTAGCGATTTGTTGTGACGTGATCGTCGTACGGAATCTTCACAAACAGCAAGGATATTACTGGGATTGGTAGGATTCCTACCTTATTGAAATACATATGGATCTTATATGTAATGGTGTTACTGATTTTGTATTTTCCCAATATGATGACCTACTTTGATTTATGAAATGTATATGTGTATGAATTTTTTTCGATGACAATATGTAATTTGAAATGAAAAGGCATTATTTCATTCATGATCTCATGCATGGCATGGGAGGGAGTATATGGGCAGTAGCAAGCCAAGTTATGAGCTGTCCGGACATGACTTGGGGCTTGAAAACTAGCTTGGAGGAACCTATGTGAACCATTGATATGTTGGCCTTTTCCGGGATTACTAGATAGGGGTACGACATAATATGGGCCAAAGAGCTCCGGGGTAACCAGTCCAAAAATCTGCGCAGAGGGAGGAGTCCACGCTCAATCGGTAATTTCGATTAACACACGTGGGGAGGTATAACAGTGACCTGGTGGTGCCGTCACAAAACACTACGGACGTAAATGACCAAGGGAACACCTTGATATGGTTTCATTATATCAAGAAAAATGTTGTTATGATTTGTATGGTGTTTAATATGGAGATTGGGTGAGGGATCATTGGCATATGACCCCCATAGCATGACACATACATTTGCATGGTTTGGATATGGTTATCATGCGCTGTTTTTGGTACTATGATATGTTTACAGTTTTAATATGATGTTCTTTTCTGGATTTTATATTGATCCTATGTGTATAACCCTATTTGAAATTCTTACTGGGCACGTTGACTAACGCCCTACTTCTACCCTTTAGATGATGGAACAGGTAATGGAAAGGACAATAGACGTGAAAGAAGCCAAATTTAGGAGCTTGGGCAGATTATGTTTACTTCACTTAATTAATTTTGGAACAATGTATTTGAAATAATTAGCATTTTGGGATTATAATAACTTAGTTTACTTTGTTATGGTTGGATGATGATTTTTGGATATTTGAACTTAAGTTAATTTAATAGTGATTGACTTCATTTCTTATAAATATCATGAATATGGATAGTATTCTACTCATATAATAATTTTGCAGTTAATTGTAAAACGTGTGAACTGTTTTAGTGGACTTGGTCCACGCACACATATTGGTGGCCAGTTAAGGGTCGGGTTTTGGAAACTCAGACTTAGCTCGCGTTGTGACATTCCCGCTCTCTCTCACTCTTTCATTTAATATATATTATATATATATACTCTGATTTTCGGTAAGTGGAAAAAGGTAGGGCGTTACATTCTCTTCCATGGATTCCTGCCACCTAGTCTTTACAATATCCCATACCGATGAAACTATGAAAATAAAGAAACTTATTATTTTAGCCTTCCATGATGCATAGTTTGATCCATTGAAGTACGAAGGTTTGGATATTGCATTACTGTCTCCCATGATGTTCTAACTTGGATCTACTCGGATGGTTAAATCCTTGTAACGAGCACTAGGCTCTGAAACCAATTGAAAGTTCCATTGGGAGCTAGAACAACACTATTGACCCGAGAGAGGAAGGGGGGGAGAGGGAGGGGTAAATATGCCAATTTAAAATCGTTGGTCCTTTTTAAATTTACTCGATTGATTAATTCAAGCACAACAGATATATTAATCAAGTGCGTGTGTGTTAGCAAATGTTATTAAACAATCAACATAAGAAAATAACTCTAACACCACAAACTGAAGGACACAAGATATAAAGTGGTTCGGTTCGGCAACCTACATCCACCGTTAAGACTCACTCAACCCTTGAACTATCTCGAAATTCACTATGTGGGGACTTACACCCTCACAATTAGAGTAGGAATTCAACCTCACTCAATTAGCTGGGAATTCCACCCACCACTGTGCCAAAGACAACGCTATAGAGTTTTTTATAGTGGATCCCGAGCAACTCCCCCTTAATCCACTTTTGGGTAAAAGGTTTTAAAAACAAAATTAAAACCAAGAAGCACTTGCCTTAAAGCTCTCTCTCACTGATGTGTGCTTCTTAAATATCCCACTCACTGAATGCCGACGCTCCTTTGTATATCCATCGTAGAGCAATCACAATCTCAGGGTGACAAGGAAATTGATTTCAGGTTTCTTAATTTATGTCTTTTCTTTCTCTTTCCCTCACTGCAAATTCAATCAATATATTGGTTGTTTATGGCTTTTCCTCCTTTCTTACTTACTTTTAAACACAATCAATAGATTGGTTGTTTATGATTATTCCCACAAGAGTGTTGATCGTTCATTAGAGTATATAACTATTCTCAACTTAAGGAAGATAGTAAAACGATCACCCAACACTCATATTTATAAAGGAGTTTTAACGGTCTTTCTGACTGTCCAGGACCGACAGGTCGGTGGCACCGATGGGTCGGTGTTCATATTTATTACCATTCAATCACCTAACCGTTGCGCATTAAATGCACTCCCAACGGCATAATTATTTCCCTGTCGACAGTCATGGCACTAATAGGTCGTGTAATGCCCCGCCCTCTCCGAGAAATCAGAGTCTATTTTTTTTTTTTTAAATACTAATAACATCCGAGGAGAGCGGGCGGCGTCACGACGCGAGTTAAGTTCGGACTTCCAAAGTCCGACCCTTAACTAGCCACCCATGTGTGCATGGAGTAAACCCACGATAACAAACCACACATGGAACTTAATAATGTCTTGTGGAATAAACTAGACTAACTACGGAAATAGATTGAATAGATAGCAAGTACAAGTCTCAATTAATAAATAACATAAACCAACCATCCATTGTTAATATCATAAACAAACCATAGCAAGGTATCAACTTATTACATGTCCACAAAATATAACTAAAAAGACAGTAATAAAGAAATCCCAATCAACAATCAAGTGCTTAGGCTTGGCTCCCCTCCAGGTCCACAACCTTCGCTTTCCCTTTTCCATTTCCTGCATTGTCCTCTGAGGATAGAATTAGGGCGTTAGATCAACGCGCCCAGTAGGTTCCCGATCAGGGCTACCACATGGTTAGATTATAAATCATGCATATATCAAATGTATGATTATCAAAAACATATAAAACCATGCTATGTATGTATGCAAATGTAATGAGCCCCACCCCATCACACATACATATAGCCATCACTTGACGTGTCTTATATCAACATATTAATTCTCCTGGCGGGACTTTCACCACCTAAGGAGGCCCCACAGTGGCATCACGGGCATTCTGACGGAGTGTGGGCTCCGGTGTCCATAATCATCTGATAATCCTCCTGGCGGGACCCTCATCGCCTAAGGAGGCCCCACAGCTGCATCACGGGCATACCGACGGAGTGTGGGCTCCGGTTTCCACAATCATCATCCCATGTCCATACATGAGATGCCAATGTATATATAAAACATGTAAATAATATCCATCATTCAAAACCAATAAAATAGAACATGAGTCTCATAAAAACCAAGATAAAACTGTGGTTACAAGTAGGTAGGAAACCTACTGAAGATTAGCTTCGGTGTTTGTTCTTTTTCACTGGATTACGATTCGCACGCCTCTAAAGAGATCCGTCACCTTAATCACATAAACTACGAATCAATTTCAATCCCAAGCATTTATCTTTGATGGGGTTCGGCCATACAACATGGCCGAATCTCATCATCTAAATTTGGTCCTTAATTCATCTCTTGGTTACTAACCTTAATCACCAAACTGCCATTGGTTCCAATACTCAATTTTATCACATTTTAACCTTTAAAACTACCGATCAATTCCATGGAACGGATCCTCGCGAAAACCCATAGTCATGGTCCATGGGGTTCGGCCCTACACATGGCCGAACCCTATGGCTTTCCCATTTAAACTTCCATGTCCTAACTTAGTTATAGAATCCCAAAGATTGGCCATGAAATAGCCGACCCATGACTTGTCCAATTGTTCACATAAAAATCCTTTACCAACCACTCAAGATGATCCATGATCTTTAAATTTGAAACCATTTGATCCACAAAACAGTCCATATAAAATGGTCCATGGAGTTCAGCCATACACATGGCCAAACCCAATGGTTCTCTTGATTCAATTGGTCCATCATCTATCCATGATTTGGATCAGCAACTTAACCATAACATTAACATGATTCAACCATATATTGGCCGACCAAAAACAACAAACATATTTCCATTTTAAATCACATAAGCACCCATAAAATGACCCATTGGGGTTCGGCCATATGGTCCTTTTGATGCAATTCTTCCAATGATCTTACATAATTTATCCACTGCATCTTAGCCATAAAAATAGTAAGGTTTAACCATCCATTGCCGATCCCATACAGTTAATTAATTCCATTTTACAATCTTTTTAAACATCTATACACTTGGTATGGTTTTTATCCCCAAAAACCATACCATTCACCAATGATTTCCATGGGGTTTGGCCATCCCAAGTGGCCGAACTTCATGCTCTAAATTTCCATCCTTTTCAACCTCATCATCATATTTCAAACCATTGATAAATTCAGCATAACATGACCTAATTAAAACATGTAAATACTTCCACCACCAGTATGGTTTGTGGACTTCACAACCATAGCCCAACCAAATGCATTTCATGGGGTTCGGCACAACCTTTATCCAAGATTAAATTCCTTGATACAATTGGCCATTCCATGGCCCAAAACATAACACTCAAAACCATGATTTTAGAACTTCTCAAAACATGCACTTAATCTAACTTAGCATAAAAAACAGTCCATGGTTTTGTCTTACAAAAACCATACAAATTAACCCATTCTTTTCATGGGGTTCAGCCATCCAAAGTGGCCGAACCCATTGATCAAATTTCCATCTTATTTATGAAATACCATCCAAGGTCTAATCCTTGATGGATTCGGCCAAGACATGGCCAAATCATGATTCAATAATCCTATTTTATTAAACAAAAACCCATAGGAATACTTACCAAGTTTTCCAAGCTTTTCCTCTTGCCTTTGCCCTTTACTTCCTATCTTTCTTAGCCTCCCTTCCTTTGCTGGTTTATGCTTGATCAATTGGTGAAAACACCACTGCTGGTTCAACCAAGAAAAAGAGTTTGGAGAGAGGGAGAGAGATGAGGATTCCTTAGGATTTCTTGTGTGAAAAACGGCCAAATGATGGGTGTATTCCTTTTGTATAATCAACCACTTAACCTCTCAATTTCCCTTCATTAAACCTTGTTAAAATCGAGGGGGTATTGGGTGCCATCCAAGGCACCCCTTGGTACCAACCGTTGCAACCTTTCATGTAAGCCCATGCATCTCATGAGATGAGATGCATGCCGCCCATGTTTGGTGTCCCTTGGCTTTGGCCAAGGCACCCCTTCATCCAACGGCTAGGATTCGTCCATCTAGGTGTTGTGTGAGATTAAAACACCTTTCCATTTCCCTTGACTCACTTGACTCATGAACCTTTTTATTCCAACTCAACACACTTAATGCACCATATTTGAGTCAACTCTTTTCTTAATTAAAACCCAATCCAAATCAGTCCAACTCGAGCTGCACTAACTCATACTTGAGCTCACTTGAGGGCCCACACGGTTAGCCGTGGTCAACCTGGTCAACCCGACCCATTGGGTCCCCTTTTTGGCTCCTTGACCCGTTTTGACAACATGACTCATTTATGGGTTGTTTTAGCCATTTGCATTTGGTTTTCACATGCGCATCAAGCCTACCCATTTTTGCTCTACTTGATTTCCAATCAATTTAGCTTAACCCCCTTAAATTTGGGCTCACCCAATGGTCTAATAAGTCCATTATGACCCATTGGGTCCAATTGGGTCCTTTGACCCAATTAACCATATTGACCCAAATTGATGTTCATTACCCATTCATGGTAATTTGACCCTTACAATATATTCATAGGGTCTTAATTTGAACAATGGACCCCACTATTTCCTCATTTAACATCGTAAGCATTAAATTTAACAATTCATGGGCATTTTCGTAATTATCCATCTCATTGAGAAATTAGGGTGTTACAGGTCGGTTCATATGAGAGGCTCTGTCTGGGGCACAAACATGCTGACAGTAGTTTCTAGTCTAGAAACTTATTACCTAGAATGACCTGTCATCCTTTACCGAGGGGTCGGTCCTGTTACTCTCGATCGGTCTTAAAATAGCGAGATGTCTGTTTTATCGAGAGCCCTCATGAGTTCACTGTCCAGAACTCACAAGTTTTATACCGATGAGTCGTCGACCACGAGGGGTCGTTGAAGTTCATCACCAAGGGGTCGGTGCATACTAGACTCTAGGTCAGAGGCTTATCTAGAATGACAGTTCTTTGATCTAGAACTTTTGTTAATCTGGCCGACCAGTCCTTAACCACGATGGTTCAGTCTTGTTTCCACCGAGGGTTCGGTGAAAACGACTGGTCGAGCTAACAGTGAATATAATTTATATTTCCAAGTTCACTGTCCAACTTCCTCTCTTAGGATTTTTATGGATTTACCATTTGTTCAACTAAGCATATAGATAGTCCTCTCTAAGGTGTGTGTACCACTTAAGGTCATCTATGGCCAATTACCTGTTTTAGTGATTGCTATACCGATGAGCTTTGGACTTGGTGGAGCATGATCTTCATGCTTGATCATCTTGGGTCTTCAAGCTTCTTAGCAAATGCTTTTTCCCGAGTCAAGGAATTGACAAACAGGGACTCGGTAAGGCCGGGGCACTAACAGTGGCCAATATTGAGAACTATTATTTGAAGCGATTTGTTATGATCAGATGTATGGGAATGGGTCGGCATATCATTGATGCATGGCACCCATGGCATATTATTTTACTATTTCTGAGTTATCAAACTTTGATACATCTTTTATGTTGGATTTCCAAGTTCCCATGGCACCCATTTGCTATGGGAATGGGTCGGCATATCATTGTACCACTTAAGGTCATCTATGGCCAACTACTGTTTTAGTGATTGCTATACCGATGAGCTTTGGACTTGGTGGAGCATGATCTTCATGCTTGATCATCTTGGGTCTTCAAGCTTCTTAGCAAATGCTTTTTCCCGAGTCAAGGAATTGACAAACAGGGACTCAGTAAGGCCGGGGCACTAACAGTGGCCAATATTGAAAACTATTATTTGAAGCGATTTGTTATGATCTGATGTATGGGAATGGGTCGGCATATCATTGATGCATGGCACCCATGGCATATTATTTTACTATTTCTGAGTTATCAAACTTTGATACATATTCTATGTTGGATTTGAGAAATATGTGTTAGTCATATTTTGAGATTTTCCTCATTATTATTCTTATTATATGATATTATGAGATTTCACACTTTGTGCATTTTGTGATTGAAATTTCCTATTGGGCAAGTTGATTAAGCCCATAAATTTTTTCCCTAGACGTTAACAGCAATCAGGGTAAAGAAGAAGAAGCTGGACCTAGTGGTAGTTATGCTTGGCGAATAAATGGATCCGGAGATGCTTGAAGATCTCATAGTTCTTATTTGATATTTTGATAGAACTATGCAATTTCATAGGATCATTGATGTAATAACTTAGGTGACTTCTATTTTGGATATGGTTTTGCATTTTGATTTATTTGATTAAGTAATTTTCAACTTTGTTATCAAATGTTTAATATTATAATTCCGCAAAATCTTATTTCCGCATATGTTACTTTCTCAGTGCTGTGCTGGCACATACACAAATGTTTGGTGAGTTGACTCACGTATGTGCTAGAATTGAGCCAGTCGAGGGTTGGGTCTTCGGACTTGAACTCGGCCGCGTCGTGACGTATCCGTCCCTTTTTCTGTAAATATATATATATACTCTGATTTAATCAATGGAAAAAGGGTGGGTCGTTACAAGCTCGAGCTCCGTTGAGGGGCTTGACCTGAGAGTGAGACTGAAATAGAGAGTTGGTTACAGGTCGAGGGGCTTGACTTTGACAATTGGGAAAATTCTGTTTTTCTTTGAAAATTTTGTAAATTTAGTCTGTTGTCTAGGTGAGTCTTGGGAAAAACTTATGGTACATGTTTGAATCCCCAGTCACACGGCATGTGTGACATGTTCTATGGACTTTAGTTGAGATCATTTAGAGGCTCATTAAGTGTTGTTAAGTAAGTTTTTGTTTTTTTTTTTAAAAAAAAATTAGTCACATTCTGAACCCACATCGGGCCAGGGCGTGATATTTAGATCCTCTACTTTTTTACTCTGGATTGTAGATTCATCTATTTTATTTAATTTAAATACGCTAACTATATTTTTTTTAAGAATAATAAAATTTTTAACTTCTTATTATCATTAACCATTTATTTGATTTTATAAGTTAGACCTAAGTTATTATTAACTTCATATATTTAACAGTGAGTCATAAGAATCACATGACCCAATTGTTTCAAGAACTGACAAAAACAAATGTGGAATAAAGCAAAGGGCAATATTAGATAAAGGAGGGAATTGGAGAGGATTTACTCTAACTTTATCATCTTATTATTTAAAATAGAGAAAATTGGTGCAAAACATGACTAAAAATGGAAAAAAAATGCATATTATAATTGAATTTGGTGAGTATGAAAGATTTTTTGTCCAATTTTATTATATTATTACTTAAAAAATACAGAAAATTCATGAAAAATAATCAGAAAATGGAAATAAAATATTTTTTTTTATTAATTTGGTGAGTTGAAAAAATTTAAAACGCATTTTTTATATTAGTATAAAAACTTATACAATAGTTTGTGAAATGAAGCAAAAAATTATTACTATCAATTTTTTTACTAATATCATTGGCTCAAAACCATTTCCTTCTCACTAATTCGATAAATGAAGCAGGCCTTGTCTTTAGATAGATGAGCAATTTGAACATTCAAACTAAATGAGTTAGTCTAAGTCAATAAGAAAGTAAATGAGTTTTCTCAAAAAAATTTATATATTTTTTTAAATTTAATAAAAAATTTCATTGAGATTTTAATTGAATTCTAGTTTTGAGCCTTGAAACAATCATGACAATGATCCCACATCGGATAAGCGCTGCTATTTCCGGTCTTTCATATTATTCTCGCTTCTTCAATGTTGCCGAGCAGTGAGGAGCGCTACGCACATGTGAGAGCCCCTCTCACGTAACCGACGGTCAGAATGATAACAAGTGCGATTCTGAGCTCAAATTTTAAATCAATTTATTTTTTATGCCCTTCTTATCTTAGTATTGTTTTTTTCTTTTTTATGCCCTTCTTCTCCACTTGTCCACCCAATTGAGTTTTACATTTCTGTCGATTACAAAATATCTTTTAAAATATATTAAAATTTGAAAATTTGAAAATCTATATATTGACATAAAAAATATAAATATCTAAATAATATAAACTCAAGTCAATTTGAGTAAAGTATAAGTTATAATTTGGGTAAAGAATAGGGTTTACTTTAAAATCTTAAGGATTTACAAATAAAAGGTCTTGACTTGATTTGCAAATCTAAATTTAAACTTAAGTTCGATTTGAACTTGTATACATGTCATGTTCAGTATATATTTTATATTACATTTATTTTATAATTTAATTATAGAATCTTAATTAAAAATCTCTCAAATCTTTAATTTATATGATTTAAAATACTAATCATCCAATTAAAGTAATTTTTTTTATTTTTAATAAAGTTACACATATGTTTACATGTAGATTGTTTTAAGAGGACCTAGGGTAGGCCGCTGAAAAAGTGGAGATGGGATAAAAAAAAATTTGGCAGATATTAGAGTGAATGATTGTACGAGTGTATGACAGAGCTGAGTGAAAAAGTAAAATTTAAAAATTCAATTTAGATAATTAGAAATTAATTAATAGGAATTTGAAGAAAATAACTAGAACTCACGAAGAATAAATTGGAGATCCAAAAACCAAGCCATGTCTATGGGCATCCTGTTCGAAGCAATACTAAAAAAAATAAAAAATAATAGAAAAATGCTCTAAAGGGAGTTACAAGCATAAACTTTTTGATACAAGGTATTTATAGAAGAAAAAACCTTAAACAAGTCCCCATCCAACGTGTATTTACAAGATATCATCCTTGTATTATTATTATATCATTAATTTAAAAAATTCTAAAAAGGGAAAGGATGTGGTGCCAAGCTTATGAGATCGTTCTTGGAATTATAAAACTTCTTTGCTAAGAAAATGTGTGAAAGGAATCAAATGAAAGTGATTGAGGAGATTAATTGCACCTTTTAATCAATTTAATTAATTCACGTAAATAGTTTAGTTGACTTAAACTTTTAAAATTAGATCAGAGGTCTGATATCCAACTACTCTTAAGTTTACCTTTATTCATGAGATTTGTAGGTGACTATACGATTTTTGAGGATTAATGTCACCTTTAATATAAAATTGAAATATCCCATAATAATCAGATAAAAAATCAATTTAATTACGCCAATGTTTGTCATTACACAGACATCGTAAACATCTGACATGACAGGGATAATGTCTTTTACATCTCTTGAGGCTCATTTAACCACCTTGTGTCCGAATTATTAATTCATCTACATGTATGTATATAGTAATCAAATCAGTTTTTATTTATATAATTACAAATCAAATGGATTTCAAACTTTATAAGAAGAGTTTTATCTTTAACTATTTCATATGGTTATATTTTTATAAATGACTAAAATTTCATTTAAATTTTTTTTTTTTTTAATGTTATTCATCACAAATAATTTCAAAAAATACCAAAAGAAGAAGAGGTAGAATGTGGAAATGGAAAATGGCCAATCACCATACTCGTCACCTACTTTGAGAAATCTCGTTTTCACCTTCTAACGATAATTCCAATTCCAATCAATACCATCTGGATTTGTCTTTCATTCGAATCGACTGAAAAAGAAAGAAAGAGAGGAAGGAAGTGACGAACAAACCCCTTTTCATACTTCACCTTCTCATGTGCTCTCTTTCTCTCTCTCAATCTTCTTAGATACGCTTCCTTCCTTGTATCGCATCTTTCCATATAATTTTTTCCTTCCATCATTCATGGTTTTGATGTAGATAGATAGATGTAGATCTTCTCAACTATAGAGAGAAAGAACGATAAACCGGTTATTGATGAAGAGAGGTGTCAAATTCCAGAGGATTCTCATCCTCTCCTTGCTCTCTCTCACTGTCGTCGTGCCCATCCTCTTTTTCTCCCACAAGATTAACATCAATCATTTCTCCTCTTCTTCCGGTAATTTTTTCTTTTCCTTTACGCTATCTTTCCTCGTTGCTTCCTGGTTTTTTCTTTTCCTGGTTTTGATCGGTTGATTCTGTGATGGCTGCAGATAAGGAGTTTCTTGATGATGTCAACGGCATTGTAAGATTTGTTTTCTCTTTTGTCTAATATTTTACTGTGTGATTCGCTTATTTTGTTTTTTCTTTTTGGTTCCTACTTTAAGGGAAGATTGAAGATGTGGGTTTTGTTTTTGAATGCAGAAATTCCCGGCAGATGGCCTGAAACTCAATGCGGCCACACAGGTTCTTGTTTTTACTTTTCAAATCGTACCATTTATTGATTGAAAATTCCATTTTTTTAATGTATCTCGATATGTTTGGTTGGGGGGGGGGGGGGGGGGGGGGGGGGGGGGGGGGGGGGGGGGTGTGTGTGTGTGTGTTGTGTTTGGGATTTTAATGGCTGGTCTGTTTGGAAGGGAGGCCTCTTGAATTTGAGCGGCTGCTCAAATGGTTGGCATTTTGAAATTTCAATCCATGCTGAATGAAAGTTAACTTTTTATTTTGAATGGGCGTGACGAATCAATGGCTTACAATGGTTAAGATTTGAAGGCCAAAATCACAAAGTTGAAACGTGGAAAATGATCAAATCTCATTTAATATGTATGATAGATGCGTCTTAATTAAGAGAAGTTATGATTTCAAATAAAGCTAGAGCTGTTCAGATGCATTGCACATAGGTGAAATCTGTGTCCCTTTTCATATTTGCTTATTTCATATTTATCATTCCTGAAGAAACAAGTATACTGAACTAACTTATCCTTAAACAAAATGATGTATTTCAGTCTTCCCCATTGATAAGTGATAGGTCTCTGCATATTACTCTGATTGAAGTGATGCTTACCATTGGATTGAATCACGCCCTGAGTTCTGACTGACTGTTTTCTTTGCTGAATCCCAATTGCAATTTAATCTTCATAATGTGACTGAATTCAGTAATTCTCAGTCCTTAACCTGTCAATGTGTTTTGCAATGAATTTTAGATCTAATGGCTTGTCTTCATAAATGATGCTCCACTCTGTAATTTTTACCCAACAGAAGAAGAAAAAGAAGGATGAATTGTGAATCTGGATATACGAGTGTAGCTCCCTAGATTAATGAATTTATAAATATGAAGTATTAGATAACAAAAAATGCTATTCTTTCTATCATATTGCTCACTGAATATGAAATGATGTAATGATGATGCAGTGCTATAAAATCTCTTCATTTTTCTATAAAAAAGCATTGATTGATATTGAGAATGCGTGTTTAAGATTTTAGTTTGCTGTTTTCTGGATATGAGTGATATGAATTTGCACCTGTTTGATTTGTGTCTATTTTTGCCATTTAGGATATACGGGACATTTTGAAAGAGCCAGCCGGAATTGTTTATAAAGATGGGGAATATGCTTCTATTGTGAGTGGGAAATCTTTAGGTAATAACTCTGTGGAGAAGGATGCCAGAAAGAGCAATAGATCCATGGAAATAAATGGTGTGTCTTTGTGGTTTGAAATTTTGCCTTTCTGTATTATCTATGATATATTTGACAAGTTGTGCTAAACCATGTTGTTTCTTTTGTTTGGAAGTTCAGAAACTGTTAGTGTCAATAGTGGAGAAAGTCAGTCAAAAAGTGTATCAGTTCCATCTGAAAGAAAGGTATGATATTGGAAAAGTTTTTAACAATTCCTTTGTTTTGGAATCTTCATAGCAAGGTGTTTAATCTATCTCACTAAATTGGGTTCTAGTAACTCTTGAAAGAAAATGATTCTGGAAACTTGTGAAAGATAAATTATAAAGTAATCAGAGCAACATTCAGTAGGTGCTTTTCTTTGTTTGTGCATTTGTATAAATATATTCAAGGTTGTAGATAGAAGTTATGCAGTGCAACTCATGATGTTTTCCCCGAGTAATGTAGCAATTACGTCCAATGAAGATTCAGAGTAAGGTTGTGACAACAATTTGTATGGACTGAACCAAAGTATTATAATGTCCTCAGTGGTAGCTACCATCACCCAGCACAATGAAAAGTAGAAGTGTTATTAAGATTTGTTAAACCAAACTGATTGATTGGTCGCCATCTACATTTAGAATAGCTTTAAAATGTTTCAACTGTTCCATTGATATTCATCGAAAACCTACATGCTTCTGTCTTACTTTGAGTATCTTCCAATCTAAGATTAGATTCCTTGCTTGGTCAATTTGAGGGCTTTATATATATCCCTGAGGAATGGTTGGAAGATGCATGTACTTCACTTTGTTGGTGATGCAGGACAACTAATAGGGTGACCTTAAATGCCTAAATTTGGTTCCTAAATATTAGGAGGGAGGAAAATAATGCATCCTAAAACTAATATGGGTTGAAATTAAAATCCTTAATTAATACTGCAATTAATTAATATAAATTTGTCACAAATAATCATGCAAAAACCCTTAGAACCAAGTGTGAACAGATATATGAAGAATCAAATAAAAGAGTGAAATGGTTTTGAATGAAACAAGTATTACCTGATTTAAATAATTAGGCATATGGTTTTAAATAGCACATGGGTTAATATATGAAATAAAAGGGTAAAATGGTTGGGTAGGGCAGCAACGAAGGTAAAAACGATTGGATTAGGGACAGAAGATGCGGCAGCCAGAGGAGAGGGCAGCAACGAAGGTAAAAACGATTGGATTAGGGACAGAAGATGCGGCAGCCAGAGGAGACGCAGGAAAGGACAGCGAATGGCTCTGTTAGGATGGGTTGCGGCGCAAAGAAAAGGGGCTAAAGGGATTGGCGATAAGGAAGGAAGGGGTTGGGGATGGGGAATGGCAGCAAGTTCAGGGGGAAACGAAACACAGGAGGGGTATTAGGAAGTGGCAAAAATGGATTTGGGTCAAAGGGGAGGTGAGAGGTACAGGAAAAGGTTTTTTTTTCTCAGATCTGAACAGAGATCAACTGGGTTCGAAAGGGTAGCAAAGAGAAGAAAATGAAAGAGAGAAAGAACAAAGAGAGAAGAAGAAGAGAAGAGAAATACTTGGAGAAGAAGGTGGGATGGCCTCACGCCAAGCTTTGCGCCAAAAGGGACTCACTTCTCACGCCAATGCATGGCACAAGCAAGGTTTGCTCGAAAATCTCAAATCTTATTCATTCAATCGTGTAATGCCTCAAGGAAGGCTACATTATATAGAGTTTCAACTTACTAAATAAGAAAAACATAAACTTCCTAAACTACCCTGTGCTAAAAATAAACTACATGCTAAACATGGAAGTAATAAAATAAGACACACATGAAAACGGAAGGTGCAGGAGATGCACTGCATCAGTTGGCCTCTTGTCTTACCCAACAATTTGAAGTGTCTGACATCTATATGTGGGTTATAGGACATTCCTCTTGAAATGAATTGCTGAGACCGTGTAATTGGTCCATGTTCCCTGCTAAATAACCAAGTTAGTTATACTAGAAGACTTCTTGCAGCATCCAGCCATTTAAGCTTAGTGCATGAGGAGATGAAATCCTTCACTGCAGCGAGAGTGTGACTAAAGTGCTCCACTTTGTGTTGTCTGCCTTGTACTGACACTGGGGCATACCAAAACCATGTTATTGTTTGCATGTGTATGTATGTGATTTAACTATTTCCACCTATCGTTCTTTTGCCACTTCTGACAACTATCCGTGGATAAGTTTTGGTGCTTTTGAAAAGCAGAAGCTTGCCTTTCATTGTTGTTGCAGGCTCTGCAATTGTCTGAAGGATGCAGACCATACTGTTGTTCTTAGGACAGTACGGAGTCTGTAAGAGATCTTTTTTTGTTCCAATTGCACAAGCTTCCACTTGCTTGCTATTTCTATCCCAGAGGTCATGTTAGAGAAATCATGATTGTCTTCCTTAGGTACTGGAGAACCTGTAGCAATATAGTACAGGTTTTCTTTCCATTTCAAAAAAAAAAAAGAGAGAAGAAAATGCAGTCTTTCTTTTCATCATTGTCATGAATATCATGATCCTGGAGGTTACCCACCTTACAGGATTTATTTCTAACCTGTAGCATTCAGTTATTCACTGGTTTCCACCATTGAGCTCACATCCTCAAGAACATTTACACAGAGACACACCCACACAAAAACCCCCAATATATAAGTTCTGCTTTCATTCTATTGTACCCAATGGTTCTTATGATACATGGAGCACCCACTAGACCCAGCTGCTCCAAATGGTGGGCATGCAAGGCAATAATGATAGGTTCAAATATGCAATTACGTATCCCAGAGGCATAACAAGCATTCACTGATTATCCACTATTGAGATTTGTATATAAGGCTCATACATACACAAGGACATCCATCCATACACAAAACCCCCCAATATATTCTGCATCCATCTCATTACAACGAATGGTTCTTATGATACATGAACAAATTAGATCCAGCTGTTTCAAATGATGGGGATGGAAGGTGATAACGATAAGCCCAAATATGCAACTATGCACCCTAGAAGCACCACAACCATATGCCAGTATACTATTCAATCCCATCTCAAGAAGATATCCCCTTGAGTTTTTTAACTCCGCAGTCTGTCAGAGAAAGACCAAAACCTGCAAGCTTAATTATCACTAGTATGGACCTATGGATACTTGTGTGCACAGCTTCCTGTCTTGCTCCAAATGACAAAAACTTCCACTTGGTTATATTTGCAGGCTCCTCAAGGCATGCTCCTGCCATAAGATTGGGAGTTTCTGCAGAGGGGTTTATCTGAAGTAGATAGATAGATAGCTAGTTATGTAGTTAGGTAGGTAGGTAGGCAGAGAGAAGCCTGGAGTAAAATTGTTAGGTGCTCTTACTGTTGCAACAATGTTACCACTTCCTCAAAAAGATTAAGAAAATTGGTCAGGCTCTACACAAGTTGGAAAATTCTTTGTTTCATGTGTTTCAAAATGGTGAGGCCGTACCTAGGCGGGGCTAAGTCAATTCCCATTAGTCATCCTGTTTACCCAATCCTAGTTTGTTGGTCTTAAATACTCCAAAATGTCAAGCTGGGTTCTCTGTCTATGCGCTTGTTCAAAACTTAGGTTCAGATCCTGCCCTTTTAGCAATAAAGCCAGAAAATGGGCCCAAACGTAAAATCCCATAACAAGGTATAATATATAAGTATAAATTATATATTAAAAAACCCATATTAAGTTAGATGAGGACTAAGCTAATGTAGAAAATGGGCGCTCCTTATCTCATGTGGACCCCACTTCCCTTCCTAATTTTCGGCTTAGTATTTTCACTCAGACTTTTATTTTATTTTATTCTTTTTTTCTCTTTCTTTCATACTGTAATTCGGTCTCCTTCCTGATTTGTTTTATTTATGTTTTATTTTAGCATATAAGCTTTTGTTAGAGGCGATCATATGTAAATAATTCAAAAGTTTATTTCCATGAAATAAGAAATAGAGAAAGACAAAAAGTCCGTTTTCCCCTTATCTTCATTACTTTTTTCTTCTTCCTTCGTATCAGCCTAGATGAGGTTTTCTTTTTCTCAGGTCTCACGGTCGAACTGCGGAGTCAGGGACCGGACCTCTTAGTCATCTCCGTGTTCGGCGCACCTAAGAACGAGCATTCCATTGACTTCTCTGTTGCTCCTCTGCAGCTAGGGACGTGATCCCTAGACCGTCTCCTCCTCCCGCCATTCCACCATCTTCTCGCCACCACTCTGACGCACTGCAGGGAAGCCTTTCTCGTCTTTGTCCCAGACGAGATAGTTAGGCTTCTAGGTCCACTTGCGAGACTGTCCGGTTTCTCGTCCTGCCTGTGCACAGGGACGTGGACTCCAGGCCGTTCTCCACTGCTTTGCCGCATCAAGCTGATGTGTTTGGGCAAGATCGCATGACTTTCCCTCCGCTGCTTTGCTGTCCCGAAGGACGAGATCTACTCGTCTTTTCCTCAAAATGCTTTTGCCATGTCAAGTAGTATCAGAGCAGGACAATGTTCTTGGACTCGATGGCACCCAACATAGAAATATTCTGTTGGATGGCTTAATGGCGATTGTCGTCAGCATGTTACTTCTCAGTGTAGGGTTCCTTTTTTTGTTGGGAGATATTAGGACACTATTCTCTGTGATATACACAGTATGACTGCCTGCCATATGTTTCTTGGTCGCCCTTGACAGTTTGATGTTGATGCCATTCATCCAACACTTATGCTTTTGTAAAAGATGGTTTGAAGAATATTCTTGTCCCTCCTACTAGTAAACGGCAGTCGCCTTCACCTGTTTCCCATGCTCCTGCTACCGAATTGGTTGATTCTGTTGCTCACCTTCATGACTTGGTCAACTCGTCTCTGGAGGCCTCTAATGCCAAATACAAAGTGGATGTCGACATGCATAAACGCATGCAACTCGAGCATGAGTTCTTCTCAAGACTGGGGGACTGATGTGGAACAAGGGTCCTCCTGATCTTGTTTGAACCCCCAATTGAGACAGAGATAGAAAGTCCATTTTCCCCTTTTCTTCCTTTCTTTCTTCTTCTTCCTTTGTCTCGAGTGCAGATGAGGGTTTTTTTTTTTTTTTTTTTTCAGGTCTCACGGTCGGCTTGGGAAGTCAGGGACCGGACCTCTCAGTCATCTCCACATTCGGCGCACCGAAGGACGGGCATTCCATCAACTTCTTAGTCATTTTCCCGCCACCGCTTTGGTGCACTACAGGGAAACCTTCCTCGTCTTTCTCCCAGATGAGACATTCAGGCTTCTCAGTCCACCTGCGAACATCCAGTTTCTTGCCCTGCCTGTGCAACAGGGACGTGGACTCCAGGTCGTTCTCCACTGTGGCTTCGCCGCGTCAAGATGACTCATTTGGGCGAGATCGCCTGACCTTTCCTCTACTGCTTCGCCGTCCCGAAGGACAAGATCTACTCGTCTTTTACTCAAACCCCTTCCTCCGCGTCATAAGTTTTTTGCTTGCTGGTCTGGGTGATATAACAAATGGCATCATAATTGAAGCCTGGCCTGTATATTATTTCAATAGAATATACGTTATGAATGAGGTGTCTGATGATTTTCAGGAAGCTGGATACATTGTCACACCTCTAATGATATAGAAGTATTAATAATTGTGGATTTACAGTAAAGTGAAATTATTTATTTAAAAGATTTTCTAAAACACAAGTAAATTTGAGGTATATGCAAATTAGTATATGATGCTAAAAAAATCGTTACAATTGTTGAAGCCTTATCAATCTAGTCTTGGTTTTGTGAGTACTACACTAGAAGTACAACTTATTTTAATGGTGGCAGATCATTATAGAAAACCGTATGTCTAACACAACCCTCCTTTTTTCATGCTTGCAAGCAAAATAAATACTACTGAACTGTAAAAACAAAAAAGAAATTCATTCAGACATGACAATTACTTAAATGATTTTTTCTTTTTTCCTGGAAGTGTGAAGGTGTGCCAACGTGTCCAATATGGATTACCAGTATCAGATACAGTATTTTTGTTAAAAAAAATAATTTGCTGGTATTCTTCATGCATGGATGAAATGTTAGTGAAGGCAATAGGTTGAAGGAATGAAACTTCTACAAGCTATCACTGCTATAATTAGAGAACTTTCTGTGCATCTTGGTTTATGTGTAACTGATCTATTTTGGCATTGGAAGTAGGGCCAATCCAATCATGTCACTGGAGCACAACCAAATGGACTTTCTGCAACTCAGCAAGCCACTGACAGGAAATTACGGGAGATGAAAGATCAACTGATCACAGCCAAGGCATTTTTGAATTTTGCACCCCCTAACAGTAACTCCCGCTTGGTAAAGGAGTTGAGACTGCAAATAAAAGAGTTAGAACGGGCAATTGGTGGAGCAAGAAAGGATTCAGATTTGTCTAAGAGGTGAACTAATTTGTTTGGTTATCTATTCATTTTTTGGCTTTCATTCTCTGCTGAACCATTCAGAGGATTAGAGAGAGAGAACCTTTTTCTTTATTTTATTAATATAACTGGACACAGCTTTGCAGATTCTATCAAAATGCAACCAATACTGATTCTAGCATGAAACATTTTCAGAGCTTTGCAGAGGATGAAATCTATGGATGTTGTGTTATCCAAAGCTGCACGAGTTTATTCTGACTGCTCTGAGATGGCAACAAAGCTTCGTGCCATGACTTTAAACACTGAAGAGCAGGTTCTGGCTAAGCGGAATGAGATCAGATATCTTACCCGGCTTGCTGCAAGGACATTACCCAAAGGTCTTCACTGCTTGTCCATGCAGCTTACTACTGACTACTACTCACTGCAGCCAGAGGAGCGAAAACTTCCCAATAAACATAGGTTGCAGCAGAAAAATTTGTACCATTATGTTATCTTCTCTGACAATGTTCTTGCTTGTGCTGTAGTGGTAAACTCTACCATGTCCACATCTCTGGTAAGAGCTACTACCACCATTTTCTTTTGTGGTGATATTTGCAATTTAATTGGAAGAGTGCCCTGTGGCATTGCATGCCTGTTCTATTTTGTCCTCATGTTTTATCATTGCATCTGCATAGATGCTTGATGTAACTGTTGAGCGAAAAACTTCAACAATGGCAGTTATTTTGCAGGAACCAGAGAAGATAGTCTTTCATGTGGTTACTGATGCTCTAAGCTTCCCAGCCATAACAATGTGGTTCTTGGCAAATCCACCGGGACAAGCCACAATCCAAGTTCAGGGTGTGGATGATTTTAAGTTTTTGCCTTCTAGTTACAAATCAATGTTGAAGCAGCCAAACTCCAGGGACCCAAGATTTTCTTCAGTTTTTAACCACCTTCGCTTCCATCTGCCTGATATCTTTCCCATGCTGGATAAGATTGTATTTCTTGACCATGATGTGGTAGTGCAGAGGGATCTGCAGGGATTGTGGAGTGTTGATATGAAAGGAAAAGTAAATGGAGCGGTTGAAACCTGCGGGGATAGTGAGGCATCTCATCGCATGGACTCATTCATTAACTTCTCAGATCCAGCCATAGCAAAGAGGTTTGATGTAAATGCTTGTACATGGGCCTTTGGGATGAATGTGTTTGACCTGCGGGAGTGGAGGCGGCGAAATTTGACATCTGTCTACCATAAATGGTTACAATTGGTAAGACAATTCATTTGTATTTAATTTTGTTAATTATTTATTATTTATTTCCCTCTTTTTATGTGTTTCTATTTTTACCATTCTCCCTTAAAAAATGTCTGTCATGGAACTTGAAAATTGCACATCCACTGTTGGGTTACCCATTATTTGGGCAGTTTTTCTAATTTGGAGATAATTAGGTGGGGGTGGCTGGGTTGGTGGAATTGGGGGAAAGCAAGAAAATTGATAAAAAATGTTGATGTTTTTAAATGCATTTAGATACAAGCTTTTTTATTTACTCATTATTTATTAAATGAAACATTGCTGAAGGGAATGGCAAAGCAATTATGGAAGGCGGGAAGCTTGCCATTGGGTCTGATCACCTTCTATAACCTTACTTTGCCTCTTCATCAGCAATGGCATGTTGTTGGACTGGGATACAACCCAGATCTGGGACAGAAACAAATTGAGAGGGCGGCCGTGATCCACTATGACGGTAACATGAAGCCATGGCTAGAAATTGGATTCCCAAGGTACAGAGGATACTGGAACAAGTTTGTAAAATATGATCTTCCTTACTTGCGACAGTGCAACATCCATGAGTAGTGGCAATGGTAGTACTTGCTTCGCAGATTTTCTGATTTTCTCTAAACCTACACTTACAACTTTAGTCAATTCTTTTCTTTATTCCCTTTTCACTCACCATATCCTTCCATTTCTTGTGTATATTTCCTTTTTCTTCCCATCCTCTTCGCCCTGATTCTAGCCATAACATTCTACGGATAAGCCAATTTCTTGATCAGAAATTTAGAGAGAATAAGGGTCCTTGCAGTGTTTTTTTCCACTTCTCTTCAATTGGAACCATCTGTATAAAATCTTTGACTTACTCATGTAGTATGAGATGCCTGCTCATCTGTTTTAAATTGAGCAGAGGTTACTTATTTTGCATTGTTGCATTTTGTTTTTGTTTATATGCTCGACCTGAATCCGATTTAAATCATGGTTGTACTTGCAAAATGGTGTGCTACTTGAACTGGTCGGGTTGGGTTAATTGAACTAAAATCAGATCGGGGATTTTTTTTATTTTTTTAAGATGAGCAGCATAAAAGAGGGTGCAACAAGAGGACTTCCTAGGAAGTCACTCATCCTAGTACTATTCTCGCCCAAGTTCGTCTAACTTCGGAGTTCTGATGTGATCCGATGCATTAGTGCTGGCATAATCGCACCCATCACATCGGAGATTTTGGACTCAAGCCTGATGCCACTTTCCAACTCTTAAAGGTAAATTGGAATTGGGAGGCATTAGGGTAAGGAGCTGATGGTAGGACATTATATAATATAAAAATTTATACACATGCACTATAAAAATGATGTAACTGAATAATATATGATTATATACATACTGCAAAATTGCCCTAAACATTAGATTTCTATTTCATGTAAACTCAACTACGTATAGGAGGTGATGGATCCATTGAGATTTATGTTTGTATTTGCAGCTAACTAAAATTCACCTTGATATGATAAAAAAAGTTATGATTTGAAAATTCATAAAAGCTTAGGTTTTATAAAAGAAATATTTATTTTGATTAAAATTTTGAGAATTTAAAAACACGTTTAATTGATTCAATCATTGTGATTTTTATTCATATAATTAAACGTCTGGCCATCAGCACGTGTATCCCCCGCAAAGGTTGAAAATTCGGCCGGATTGATATTTAGGCCGAATTTGCATATCGGTCGAGATCTCGCGTGAGATCTTTCTCTCTCTTCAATTTTTTCTTTTTGGAAATCTTGGTGGCTTTTTTTTACTTTAAAAAAATATTAATATCTGTAGATATATAGGTTGATATTCGTCCGATATAGACAAATATCGTGTTGAGATATTGGTCTGAATCCACAACAGCTATTTGTTTTTTTTTTTTAAGAAGAAATCGGCCGATTTTTTTTCTCTAGATTTAAACTCTTGATCCCCGTCTCTATGTGCATTGGTAATTTTGGAGTAGGAGGTATTGAGAGGGATGCATGGGGGGTATCTCTCATTTATTATGTCACGTGTTTGTTTTGTGCTTGGATTTATTAAAAGAAAGGCTGTACCTGTAACGCCCGTCCCTTTTCACCGAAAATCAGAGTCTATATTTTCTTTTTTAAAGTGACAAAGGGCGCGGACGTCACGACGTGAGTTAAGTCCGAGCTTCCAAAGCCCGGCCCTTAAGTGGCCAACCCTACGTGTGCGTGGAACGAAGTCCACGAGGAACAGTTCACATGTATAAGTAAGCTTGCGGAATGATACATAAAACGCGGAATGATAATAGAGGCTAATCTATAAATTTTAGATAGCAGGGAAGATTACATTCATCTAACTAATAAAACATCTCAACATCACCGTATCCAAAACAAAACCAGAATATAACAAGTAATTATATAGTCCGACAAGCTAAACTACACAAATACACATTTCCCAAAATAAACTTAATTAAAGCAAACAGTCTGCCTCCCCAAGCTCCTAAGCTTGGCTCCCGTCTGGTCCTTCTGCTCCTGCATTTCCTGCGTCATCAGCTAGGGTAGAAGTAGGGCGTTAGACAACGCGCCCAGTGGGACTCCGAGTAGGGCTAACACATGGATTAGTGATAACAAAGCATATAGAAAATATTATATCAAAATCATGTCATTTGGTACAATGTAATGCAATGGGTGTCTTATGTCATGAATCCCACCCATCATCCTTACTATCCCGATGCCATATCCCCCTTGACGGTAAGGCGTCGTCAAGGTGTAACCACAAATACAATATCCCCCTTGATGGAAGAACCATCATCAAGGTATAACAATAAATACAACATCCCCCTTGATGGAAAAACCATCATCAAGGTATAGTAATCCATACATCATCCCTGATGAATTAAACACATCATAATGTCCCCATGCCTGTTTATCGGTTGCCCCGACAGAGCATGGATTCCAGTTTCATTTCATCCTTCCCCTGTCATATCCCTCCCATGCCATGCATGAGATGTAGATGCTATATGCCATGTAATGAATATAATAACAAACCATGACATTTAAAAAATCCCATCAATAAAACATATAACTTGATTATCAAAAATAGATCAAGCAAAGCCTCAATAATCACATCATAGCCTTAAAACCCATTTTAAACCACTTATAGGCTTACCAGAATAAATCAAATAAAAACCCCTACATAATACATAATTCAAAACCAATCTTAAAACAAACCATATAATTTCCAAAATAATTCAAAGAAACCATCACTCAATCCATGGCTTACAAAAAACAAAAAGGTTAGAATCCTACTGAATACCGACTCGCGTCATTTCTTTTCGTTTCCGTCTGATAGACCCAGTCGCCGATTGCACACCGTTTGCGATGTCCAGTACCTTATTACATATTAACAATTAGTCCATGCTTTTAAGTATTTCTAAGCCCATTAATCATTTCCAAGTCCATATAAAACATCGGTCACTATTTAGGTTTTGTGGGTCCCATTTAATCCATTACATATTTTAATTACATGAGTCTAAAAATCAGCCTCCTATGCTTTATTTAACCATACATAAACTTATTATTTAGTGCCCCTAAGTCCATGGTCCTCTCCCATGGAGTTCTTCATTTTGGCCATTAATTACTGTTTTGCCACTACCTCTTTTCCAAACATACCAATTTCAACATAGATACAATCATACCCACACTTTTCATACAATGGTTTAGCAATTTAGTACAAGGTAAAACATTCCAACAAAGAATATTCATCCATTCCCTAATCACAATCTTAGAGCAACAAGGGTTGAGCCCTCACACTCCCATAACATACTCCACACCTCATTCACGTGTATATCACCCTTCATATAAGCATTACCTTGATATTACATACATTTCTCAATTCACAACAATTTGCATGGCTATACAACACCCTATTACACTCCAATGTTTAGTATACATACATTTCCAAGGTCTCAACATGAAATGCAATTCCACCTCAAGTCTCTTCACATTTTCATTACATAATCTTTCTACGAGATAAAGTTGTAGGATGGTATTTATTATGAGCACCATATGGCATTTTCATGGCTATCATCACTACACCATATCTAACATATAAAACATTTTTCCACCTTCTACAACAATCATCCATTTTAATTTCAAGCTTCAAACATTTGAAAACTCAACCAAGTTAGCAAGTTTAACCAAAGAAAAGGGATAAGTCCTCACCAACAACTCTTTCCACCCTTGGTATGGTAGGTACACACCCTCTATTCCTCATCGATATATGTTCATCGAATATGAGCACCATTTTCTCAACAAAGTACATGAGCCGTTCATTTAGATTCAAATCATACATCAAACACAAGTTCTACCATATAATCTCATCCACAATATAATAATTATAAATCTCATTAACCACATACTAAAAACTATTCATCGATCATCACCCCACACCTATTTCATTCAATTTCATTGATCACATATCATGTATGATCATAATGATAATTCATTTAGGCATTTACACATACACCTAATAGGCAAACTAATCATTCTAATAATTAAAATGAAGTTTCCCTCATCATCACTATGATCCAAATACCTCTAAGTTCACCAATCACTCTCCATCAATTTCCATAATTTTACACCTATCATCATTACACATACATCACCATAGGGTTCAAAAGCATTCCCATTTATTTTTCCTGATTTAAATCCCTTTAAAACTCTCTCACATTCATTTATTTAAAACCCTAAAATCATTAACCATCCTCCATGTATTCCATTCTTTAAAACCTTAAAAAATCATACCTCACTTACCATGGCTTCCATTTTAAAACCCTTTAAAATTACCCACATTTAATCATTTAAAAACTTAAAACCCTAAGTCATTCTCCATGCTTCCATTTTTATAAACCCTAATCAAACATCTACTATGGGGTGTACTTGAGAGAGAGAGGGAGAGGATGGGATGGAAAAGTTACCTCAAGCTTTGGTCTTGAAGAGGTGGCCCCAAGTTTGCACTTTTCTTCTCTTCTCTTCTAAGTTTCCTTCTTCTCTATTTCTTGGAGATGAGGAACGGTGGTGTGGGAGAGCAAGAGAGAAAGAGAATGAAATGAGAGTGAAGTGTAGAGAATGAGATGAAGACAACCGTTTTTTTTTCTTATAATACACTTTATCATTAATTCTTCCCACCCATCCACCTTAGATTTTTATCTTACTTTATGGTGGTGGTTGGGGATAACCACCACCCAACGTTTTTTGTGCTTAGAAATGGTTGGCTTTGGTCTTCCATTGACCCTTTGATCACCACTTTTTTTTTTTTTGGATAAGCTTACTTAATTATTTAATTAAATCATTACTTAGGTTAATTTAATTCCCATTTAATTTAATTCCTTTTGTTTAAATTCCTTCATGCATCCACCCATGGTTGACCAAGTCAACCATGGTAACCGGCCCCACCAATTCTTGGTCCACCCGCCACCTCACTTGATGAGGTGGAGGTGGGTCCCACTTGGCCCCATCACCTTGGCTTAATTCAAATTAACTTAGGTGGTTTAAATCCATTCCATACATTCCAATTGGATCACCATTGGGCCCATGGCCCAATTACATTTTCATCCTACCCATTTATCTTAAAGCTTACATCATCTTGATCCATTGGGTCCCAAATGGGTATTGAGCCCAATTTGACTATCCTTGGCCCATTTGACCATCTTTGACCCTTTAAGTAAACTTAAATCCAAACCATAGTCCATTGGGCCCTAGTTGGGCCTTTGTCCATATCTTGATCCATTTACCATCTATTCCATTAGATTTCCAATTTTCACCATAAAAAATAAATAATAACACATATATATTACTTTACGAATTCTGGGCCATTACAATTAATCATTATTGACCAACTAAATGAATTTCATCCAACTCATGGTCCATTGGACCATACTTGGGCCTTTACCCAAATTTTGATTCACTTAACATTTATTCCATTAAAATTCTCAATTTCCATCACTAAAATAAATAATAACCACATATATACTGATTCACAAATTCCGGGTCATTACAGTACCTTAGATGATTTCTTTTCCATGATTTTTATGTTGCTTTGATTTTCATTTTTCAAGGTGTGATTCGAATGAAATAACAAAATCATCTTTAATTTCTTTACTTAATTTTATTAGGTCCAAATACTCAGGTGACCTTCAGGTTTTCAGCTAAGACTTGAGAAAAAAAAATCTATAAACTGGTCATAGGGTTTTTTTTTTCAACACAATCTCTTTAATTTCTTGATTTTTACCAGAACAAGATATGTGGATGAGGGGTACCCAAATTCCCCATGAAACTTTATTGTTGCAAAAATTAAAGAAAAAAAATGAAAATCTCGTCAAACAAATGCCCACTTTTCCACCAAACCATTTTAAAAATAGTTGGCTCGCTTCAGAAATGAATCCATCATCTGTTTCTGATGACTTAGTTTTTTAATTTTGGTTTTTCTGCTCGTTTTGGGAATTAATTTTGGTTAATTGTCAGTTGTTTTAATAATCATTAACATTGAACTCATGTAGAATTGTATAATATTTTTTTATGCAAAAAATATTAGATGAGAATTACTTATTTTATTATTTTTTAAATATTTATATTTTATGTGAGATTTTCTCCTTACATTTTTGATAAAAATTTGAGAATTTAAAAAGGGTGGCCATATAGACACCGCGGATTTCTGCCAGTAGACACCGATTTCGGAAAATTGAGTGGAAATTACCATTCTGCCCTCGCCGCGCGAAATCGTGCGATCGGTGCTACAACGCCATTTTACGTTGATCGATCGATCTGAGGCGTATACGATCGATCGATCGATCCGACAGTTCATTTTCGAAACGATCGATTGATCATAACACGGGATTCAGTCGATCGCACGATTACATGGGATAGTGCGATCGATCTTAATTGAGAGGTCGACAGTTTGACAGTCGACCTCTCATCTCAAGATCGATCGCACGATTGTATGTGATCGTGCGATCGACTGTGACCCATTCAAAGATCGATCGCACGATCACATCTCATCGATCCATCGATCTTCTGTTTAGGGCAAGATCGATCGATCGATCACTGTCATCGTGCGATCGATCTTAACTGAGAGGTCGACAGTTTGACAGTCGACCTCTCATCTCAAGATCGATCGCACGATCACATATCATCGATCGATCGATCACTGTCATCGTGCGATCGATCGCAAAGCTATATATATAACCAATCGATCCTTTCGCCCTTTCCTGCGATTCAAACCCTCAAAACCGAAGACCCTTTCTCTTATTCTTCTCGAACGATCGATCGACCCTTTCCTCTTCACCAAATCGAGCGTACGATTCTCCAAATCGTGCGATTTGCCCTCTCCGGAAACCCTTTCTTTCTCCGATTTCATCTTCGGATACCGGAAACCCTCACGTTGCCTTTCTCCGACTTCGTCTTCCTCGCCGGATTCTGGAAATTTCCATTTTGCTTGCCTTTCTCCGATTTTGTCTTCCTCGCCGGATTTCCTTCACAGCACTCCTTCACATGGCATCCAAAGCGTCTACATCGAGAGGAAGAAAGATAAAGGTACCGGCTTCATCTAGAAGGAAGAGAGCGAGATTGACGGAGACACCACCTAGGGAGACGGAGACCTTCGATCCGAACCACTTCAAGTCTTTGGAAGCCGCCACATTATACCGAGAGGATTTGTACTCTCGGCCGATGATTTATGGTAAAATCATGGACTTAAGCTTTTTTTTTGCATTTCAATTAAGAATCGATGAGTATATTGACAGACTTGGATGGGGAGGTTTTTTGGGAATAAAAGAAGATTTTTACCCAAAATTGGTGAAGGAATTTTATGCAAATATGTCGGAGGACCGGGCGAAACACTCCATAAAATCCAAAGTTAGGGGGACAGAAATTGAAATTTCAACTGAGGCACTGGACGGTATGTTTGACTTTTCCAGTGCCACAATTTCGAAATATGAACCAAATTCATGGTCCACCGATGTTGACGGATTCGTTCCCTCGGAGGCCATGACCCAATTGTGTGGGCGAAGTGATGGTGCCAGAAGAGATAAGATCGGGCTTATGGAGCTAACCCTAGAGGCCCGAATTGTATATTACATTATTAGGAAGAATATTTTACCTAGAAAAGGGCTTAGTAGTCAAGTGCCGTATTTTGATAGTTTCTTGATATGATGCATCTTGAATGGAAAACAAATTGATATATCCTTCATCATAATAAAACATATGGTTGCATCTCGTAAGATTAGAAAATGTAGCCTTCCATATGGTTTATTTCTGTCTTACTTGTTTCGATTTTGCGGAGTCACCCTCCCCCCTGAAGAGAAAATAGAAATGAAGAAAATCGATATATTCGATGCGTCTACTTTGGGCAAGATGGGATTCAAACTCGACAATGCACGTTGGGTTCCCAAAGTAGAACATCGTCCTATTGAGGTTGAGGCACCTGAGGAGGGTGACATACCTGAAGTTGGGGGGACTGAGGCACCTGAAGTTCAGGGGGCAGAGGCACCTGAAGTTGGGAGTAGTGAGGCACATGATACAGGAGTCAGTACTATGCTGATTCTTGACAGCATAGAAAAATTGAATGAAAAAATTGATGTAAAATTTGCCGAGATTGAAGAAAGGCTAATAGGCAGGCTTGAAGGGATGGTTGATGAAAAATTAGGTGAGATGGAAGGAAGACTGATTGGAAGGCTTGAGGGATTGGTTGACGATAAATTGGCTCAGATGGAAGGGAGGATGAATGCCACAATTGATAAGAAAAATAGTGAGTTGGTCGGAATGACGATGAGAAGGCTGAATAATTTGGAGACTCAAATGGTAGACTTAATGAGAAACTCTGTTCTTTTATTGCAAAAAGGAGGAGTAAATACACAACTTGGACGCGATTCGGGAACCGGGACCATCAGATATATGCTAACTGAGAAGAATATAAAGAAATCATGGGGGATAGCCTCTTCGTCCACTGACACGAGTCAGGCTCTCTCGACTGACATCCCACAGTCTCGTCCGACTAGCGCCACTCAGCCTCTTCTGTCTGGCCCCATTCATCCTCGTCCGACAGGCCCCACTCGTCATGTACGTTCGACTGTCCCCAAGCAGAGTGCGACTGGGCGTCGTCCATTGGCACCACCTGCACCAGTACCTTCTTCATCGGCACCAGCACCTCCTGATACTGCATCTGCCCCAGCTTATACATCTGCACCTGCTCCTACATCTGCTCCAGCTCATGCTTCCGAATAGCCATTATATTTGAAATCTTTGTAATTTTGAAATTTTGATATTTATATGTAACATCGTTTGTCAATATAGTGAATGTTTTCTTTTTATGACATCGTTTGTGAATCTCGAATGAACATAGTGAATGGTTTCTTTTTATGAACTATTTCATCTATTTGAATGAACATGGTGAATAGAATGGTTTGTTTGTAAATAACTGAATGAACATGAGACCCTTTGAATGTCAGTAAATATGAGAGCATTGAATGTTCTGTTACTAAATATGGGACCCTTGAGTGGTCTGACACTAAATATGGGTTTCATGGATTGTCGCTAAACATGACAACTTTGAGTGGTGGTCTCTCACTAAATATTGGACCTTAGAGTAGATCGTCGCTAAACATTGGACCTTTGAGTGGTCAGTTAATAAGTATAAGACCTTAGAAATCAGATGGCTTGATTAAAGAACAGTTTTAACCATTAGTGAGAAAGTTTGTGAAGGAATACTGGAGTAAACGACCAATGCTTATTTAATCCAGAATTCCTTCACAAACTTCCTCACTCATGGTTAAAACTCTTCTTTAACCAAGCCATCTGATTTCTAAGGTCCAATACTTGTTAACTGACCACTACTTAAAGGTCCCATGTTTAGCGACAATCCACTCTAAGGTCCAATATTTAGTGAGAGACCACTCAAAGGTCCCATTTTTAGCGACAATCCATGAAACCCATATTTAGTGAAAGACCCACGCAAGGGTCCCGTATTTCGTAATAAAACACTCAATGCTGGATTTATTTAAAAGAACAATTGTTGTTTGAATACATACTTCAGTACATCCGAACTAAAATTAATACAACTTTTTTGGAAATGAAATACATTCTTGCAACTGAATACATGAAAAAATGATAGACATCCATCACTGATTCCACCAATGTTGTAATTCGTCAGGATCTCTAACATCACCAGAGGTATATGTCGAATCGTCATAGAAGTCATAAGAACCAGTCGGCTGTGAAAAAAGGAGTACGTGTTAGTATTGTTGGCTTTATTCTATATGAATGAAAATGTAAATATGTATCTTATTTAAACGAAACTTACTTCGAAAAATTGAGACAAACTCGTTGCTTGCGATTCAGGATAATAATCATTGAATGGTTGAGACAAAGCATTTAAATCTACATTGCAGGATGCCTGTGCAGCACTTCTATTCGGACATGTTCTCTTCGTATGACCAATATTTTTGCATAACCCACATCTTCTTCCAGTCAATTGATTCTTTATAATCTCAAATGCAGAAGGATCTCGTCTTGTAGATGTTTGACCCTTTGAATTCTTTGAACGTGGATGACGTCCTCTGCTGTACTGCATAATAGGTTGGATGATATGCATCTCATCACTGGCAAGATCTTGGATATGATCTCGGAGCTCCTCTTGATCAAATGTAGACAAGTTTCCTCTTAATGCCTTCCCAGTGTACATCTAATTCATCCCCGGGTCGATTCATTTCAATGTTCAAGTCGTCAAATGAAATCAAATCGATTTTCCATTGTGGATGGATCTGATCCAAATGTAACTTGTTCATAAATTGCATTATGTGAGCATAAGGTAAGCCCATGGAAGCTGTAAACTCATATGTACAATTGGATAAAAATGACATGTTTATGAGCATAACATATTGCTTGTAAACATCAGATAATGCAAATTGTGATACTCTGCCGTTCACTTCATCAAAGAAAGGAATCGAAACAGTAAGAGCAAACCGAATTCTTTCATCCTCCGTTTGAATCTTGAACTCTTGAAACTGATTTTCAATTGCATGGGATATCTTCCTTCGGACAACATATAGATCGCTAGTGGAGTTAGCTATATATCGTTTTAACACTGAATGTGCACTTTCAACCCTTGAAGTTGCTACATTTTGAAAATGTAAACTCCAACCGATCCATGCCTTGACGAATTGCTTCTTATGTGGGATCCATGTCCGTCTTATATAATTCACTGCATCCGAATAATCTCAGAAATCTTGTTTGAATGCCTCAAATGCTTCATTAAATGCAACTTCGGATGGAGACTCGACGCACTCATTTCATTGAGTCAAAAATGCATTCCATTCTTCCACTTTATTGAAAAGAGGCTTATAATGAGTAAGAATATTCTTGTTGATGTGCCAAATACAAAAGATATGTACAGCATTAGGGAACTCTGAATCAATGGCATTATTTAACGCCAAATCTCTATCCGTCAAAAAAACTTGTCGATCATGATCGACTCCTAATACCTTCTTGAACATCTGTAACGCTCATACGTAATCTTCAAATTTTTCATTCCTCATAAATGCAAAGAATGAGTAGAAAGTCTTGTTGAAACTTATGATACCAACGATATTAAGCAATGGCATATGATATCTGTTGGTTTTGTAAGTACAATCCATGAGAAATACATTATTATAGGTCTTCATAAGTACAACTGAAAGTGGATGTGCAAAGAATAGATGAGATAAATGACCTTAACTGTCATAGTTGAGAAAATATTGGTAACCACCTTCTTGAAGATCTTCTAAAAAGGCTTCAATTGCAGTACGACCTCTAAGTTGCTCTTTTCGAACCGATGACAAAAAATTGTACAAATCAGTAGATGATACTTCAATCTCTGTATTCTCGTTTCGAAGGGTCGTCATAATTTGCCGGGGTGGTACATTGCTGTTATGCATTTCAATGATCATTCTCTTCTATTCATCTGAAAAACACCTTATAGTAGGATGACCTACTAATTTTTTAAATTTTTTAATTTTTTATTTTAATTTTTGACTTACAAAAACTTTTAGTGGACTCAAATTTTTTAAACGACCTTTTTTTGACTTAGGATGACCTTAAATTGCTGTTAAATTTTTTAATTTTTTATTTTTGATTTACAAAAACTTTTAGTGGACTCAAATTTTTTTATTGGACTCAACTAGTGTATCCCATTTTGATACCCCAAAACTTAAATTTAACATTGTCCTTAATATTCATTAATCCACAGTGATCAGGTGCAAATTAGAATTTTTTAGAACAGTGTTAATTAAGGTTCAATTGTATTTAAAAGGGTTCACTCATAATGAACCTAAAACAAAAATCCTAAACTAGACTGACTCTAGACTGACGGACACAACAATTGACCTAAGATGGTGATTATGGTGATTCAGGTGACTTGGGTAGCTCTATGTAGGGAAGAAATAGTATAATGGTCAGATTCTCCTCACCATGGTTACAACGATTGGGTTCTAATGTACGTTCTAACGTTGAAATTGCCATGATCCCACAGACCCTACTATCGCCAATAATGGATTGATGATTGACGGGATGTTCATAATTTGGGGACTCAATTTTAACCAATCGCTTGGTCGAATCGCGTCTCCAAACACTCATTTTCACCAACAAGGACAAAACAAATTCAAACAAAATAAATGACCTAAAACTAAAAATAAAAACCTAAACTAACCTAGGTCTCTAGACTGGCTCATACTTTTCTTTCCAAATAATCTAAGTCTCCGATGAGAGTTTAACCACAATCATGGCCAGGTAAGTTCCCAGGTAAGTGGAGGAGCACACGGCATCTTCTTAAGTTTCCACTTATCCTTAGGCTCTTTACACCTTGGTGACAGAACTAATCCTAGACACCATGATTGAAGAAAAAATATTCACCGGTTACAAAAATTAATTTAGATTGAAAAGGTTCCTATTGAGCATGAAACCCTAAAATCTAGCCTAACGGTTCCTTAATTGATTTTATTACGAAAATGCATGAACCAATTTTACTAATCTTATTTTTCTAAATATTGTGAAAATGCAGTCCTAAATTACCATACAACATTCATACAAATATGCAAACATTAATAAAACAATCTAAACTAATGCATGAATACTAACAACCTAAATGCATGGACAAATTAAATGCAAACAATAATAAAGAACACCTTAAATAAATCTATATGAATGCATGATATATATAAAATAAAAAGAAAAAATTAAAAACTCACCTTAACCTTTCATGCGTATTTTCAGCAAAATTTTTTTTTTTTTTCAAGCGCGCAATTTAAAGCTCCTTAGCGTGTTGTGCATATCTCCATTGATTTTTAAGCGCGACATAATTAAAATTCCTGCAAAATAGACAATACAAGTTTTGGTGAAGATTCTGACTCAAATAAATAAATAAATAATACTAATCTAAGTGCACTTCTCCTAAAATTATAACTAATGGAAGAAAAAAAATTTAAATCAAGTCAAACTTTATTTCAAAAAAAATAAATTTTAATTTTTTTTAAAAAAATTTTTTAAAATTTTTTTTAATTTTTTTATTTAATTAAAAAAAAAATCCTAAGTTAGATGAAATTCTAAATTAAGACATATCTGCAGTATTAAATTTATTTTCAAAAATCACATAATTTAATAGCACACAATTTTATTTCGTTCGTTCCCCGGCAACGGCGCCAAAAACTTGATGTGAATTTTAAATTACTCGCAAGCGTACGAACCAATTTATAGTATAGAGTATGAGTGCGATGTCGTACCCAAGGGAAATCTACAAAATATATGTATGAAATAGAAATTGGCACTATAAAAATGTTGTGATTTTAGGAAATAATTTTCTAAAACATTTAGTTATAATCTTAATTTAGAACAATGAATAGTTTTGATGAATTTTTGAGAAAAAGAAAAATAAATCAAGAATAAATAAATTTTTTTCACATAATCTACAATGGAATCGGGTCAAACATCGACGTGGCATATTATCCAATTTAAAAATAATAAAATCACGGCTTAGACTATGAAATGTTCTAGAGTTATAAAATATAATTCAAATTTATTTTCTATTAAAATTTTAATTAGAATCTTTATGTCATCCTTTAAATCAGATTTTTTTTCAATTCAAGCCTTAGGCTTGAGCGGGTTTTATACTTGTGTTTCCCCACATCTAAAACAACTGTTCTTGATAAGAACCTTAGATTGGAAAGACGGCAAGTCCCACTGATCCTAATAGGGGTTCTACTTTCCTTGAAAAAAAATTCTAAAATAGTTTCTTACATAATATTCATAAAAAGAATTAAAAATAAAATACAAATCATCACTATTAATATTTTAATAACTGGGATCATCATAAATCTAAACAACTGCCATGAATCTTTATTAATAAATTGGAAATGAAATACAATTCTTTTTGAACTTGACATAAAAATAAAATAACTTACAAGAAATTATTTATTTTTTTCTCTTCTGTCTCTTAGTCGTCCAATTTCAGTCCCTTCGATGTCTAGCCCGGTTCAACTTTCAATGGACCCAAAGCCATCAATTTATAGAAGTGAGAAGAGATGAGATAAGGGACCCTTCAAATTCAACCGAGATAAGAGATCCATTCAAATTCAAAATTTCTCTCTGTGGAGATCGGCTAACTCCTTCATCTCCTTATCTTTGTTCCTCCTTATCCCTCTCTTTCTTATCTCTCCTTCAGTTCAAACTCTTTTATCTTTATCCCTGTCTTTTATTCAAATCCACTATCTTTTATCCAAATCCACTGTCTTTTTCAAACACCGAATTTTGCAGATAATGCACCATCTTTCAAACGAAATTCACTGGTTCCACTTGGTCTTTTGGACTTGGACTTTTATCTGGCCCGGACTTTGGCTCATTGGATTCCAATTGCAGACTTTGTCTTCAGGCTTTAGATTCGAACAGTGGGTCCATTTGTGTGTTTATAAATTTTTACCATCTTACAATGTAACACAGTCTAAAAAATATTATTATAATTCAAACTCTCATATCTGGATCTGAATTATAATAATTTACAATAATTTCAAATTAAATTAGGCGGTAAAAATTATTATAAACTTTCCAAAAATAGGACTATGGCCCACTTTTCTCCATTTTAATTTATTTTTCTTGTATTCTCACAAAATACACTGCAAACTTGAAAACTCTATTAAACGCATCTAATATTCACAAATCAGAGGCTAACTAATCAAAAATTAAAGGGTAAAATGGTAATTTTCAGTGCTCAACAACAGTGATCGATCGATCGATCTTGCCCTAAACAGACAATCGATCGATCGATGATATGTGATCGTGCAATCGATCTTGAGATGAGAGGTCAACTGTCAAACTGTCGACCTCTCAGTTAAGATCAATCACACGATGACAGTGATCGATCGATCGATCTTGCCCTAAACAGAAGATCGATCGATCGATCTTGGCCTAAACAGACAATCGATGGATCGATGAGATGTGATCGTACGATCGATCTTTGAATGGGTCACAGTCGATCGCACGATCACATACAATCGTGCGATCGACTGAATCCCGTGTTATGATCAATCGATCGTTTCGAAAATGAACTGTCGGATCGATCGATCGACGCAAAATGGTGTTGTAGTACCGATCGTACGATTTCGCGCGGCGAGGGCAGAATGGTAATTTCCACTCAATTTTCGGAAATCATGTCTACTGGCAGAAATCCGCGGTGTCTATATGGCCACCCTTTAAAAATATCTCGTTATAAACAATTGCGGTTAATATGTGGAGAACCGTAATATCGGGAGAACGTTATTTCTCACAATTAGCAAGAGGAGGGAAAGAAGTCACAGTGAGAAAGAACCGCGTCTGACTTCGTCGTTGTCAATTTATGTTGCTAATTTTTGCACGTGACTGTCGTTGTCAATTTAGGTTTGGACGAAGGAAGAGTGAACCATAAATCTAGCTGAATTAGATCCAACGGTTACAAGGGTAAGAGCAGCATTCTAATGCGGTGGCTTTAGTTATACTATCATGCAAACTTTGTTCAATGGATACTTATGTAAATTTAATGGATCTTATTTCTCCCAACATATCTCTTTTGAATTGCACATGTATTCAATTTGACTTTTAAATCTCATCAATCTAATTCAATAAATTTTCTATCATTAGATAAATGTCAAATTTTGAGAGCTTTAAAAAGTATAGGTAAATAAAAAAACTATACTTTTTTTACTCAATCAAAATGAAATTTTATAAACAATATAGACAAGTTTAACATTTTAAAGTTTTAATTCACCCATCTATATGGGCTCAAGTAGAGTTACCATAAATTTGCACCAAACTTGGTGCATATTAGTTTGCAGAGGATTGTGTAATATATAATATTGTCGGCTACATCCACACTCCATTCAGATTTTTAGATTTATATAATTTGAAGGCAATATATTGGGTGGATGATCATTTCACACACACATAATAGGGTTATATGTTTGCACTAAAGTTTGATGCAAATGACATAATGGTCCCATTTGAATTCACGTGGATGGATGGGTGTGAAAGGCCTTGACTTTTATATGTTCTTATAAAATTTCATCTTTATTGGAGAAGAGAAATCGTATTTTTTAAGACTTTCAAAATTACACATTTTTTTTAAAATTGAAAATTCATTGGGTTAGGTCAATGGCTTCAAATATCAAATTGGTGTCAAATTAGGTATGCAACGCATGTTTCCTTATTTCTAGGTGGGGGCCTAATTTTCTTAAGCTACCACCTTATTTTCCTTTCTCTTGTATTTTTATTCTTCTCTTAATGAAAGTTTAATCTTAAAAGCTTCAAAAAAATTAGGTATGCAACGCTAGTACAAACTAGCACATACATTGCAGCGCTAAGTAAAAAACAACCATGCAACACAACACTAGTCAAAACTAACGCATGTTTACAGCAACACTAGTTCAAAACCAACGCATAAACTCGACGCTAGTCCGAACCAATGCATACACACATCACTAGCCCATAAGTTACCAAACCTGCAAAAAAGCCAAAAGTAAATTTTGAATTGACACATATTCGCTTCAAAGATCTTCATAAACTCTAGTGCATAAACCAAAAAAGTAGATTCGCTATCCTGTCCACCATTTTGTCATCTCTTTCTTCCACCTTTGTATTTCTCTTCACCTTCTCACAAGTGTGTGAAATATCTTCGTAAAGTCTCAGAGATTCAAGAGAGTTAATTATTTTTTACAACTTTTCTATAACTCAAGGCTAATATATAAGAAAGTTTTATCTTTATAGATCAATCATTTTGATTAGTGCAGTATGCATGCATTTTATATTTTTTTAATTTTGATGAAAATATTGCAGTTCTATTTAATAGATATATCTATAAATTTTGTTTTTTTTTTAACTAATAATTTCATTCTTGTTGTATATTTTGCAAAATGATGTTGCATGATAAGATTCATGAATTTTGTTACGTTGATGGACAAGTGATGATGGAAGCTGGATATGCACATTATGTCGGTGGT
Source organism: Chimonanthus praecox (assembly GCA_022113865.1). Lineage (NCBI taxonomy): Eukaryota > Viridiplantae > Streptophyta > Magnoliopsida > Laurales > Calycanthaceae > Chimonanthus > Chimonanthus praecox. The sequence goes on from CM039091.1 coordinate 38,385,707, forward strand.
AAAAATAAAGTTGTATACAAAAAGTTTGGTATATTACAAAGTGGAATAGAGTGGAACTTGATCTACGCATTAAATATTTGTACAATAACTCTCGAAGTTTTATATGTAGTGACATCGAAGATGAAGACGATTTTCGAACAAAGCAGTGCGTGATAAAATGTGATTTCAAGATGGAGTTCTTAGTTAGAGAAATCTCTAAAATTAAGATGTACAGAGAAAGAACATCATTAGTAATGCTGCTCCAATGAGTCTGTTCCATTCAATTTATTGGATGATGAAGACTCGTGGATTAGGACAACAGATTTCACCTCCACTGGGTTAATATGGAGATGCAATTGTTCCAGGATTTGTGTTTCACCCCGTTTTGGGGAAAGTTTATCTACGCATTAGATATTTGAACAATACCTCCCGAAGTTTTATATGTAGTAATATTAAAGATGAAGACGATTTTTGAACAATCCATTGTGTGATAAAATGTGATTTCAAGATGTAGTTCTTGGATTTTGATGTATTGAGAGATGAGAACTCCTATGTTATGTATATTTTAAAACCCTCAGCAATTATACGAATAAATGTTGTCTTCCTCAGATCGTAGATCATGCAAATACAATTGAACTTGGATTTTCTTAAAATATAAAATGAAATAAGGGCTAATATTATTTAGCGGACATACCAGAATCCAACGCTTTTTAACCCATATATGTGCTAGTTCCTGCATATATGCGCTATTTACTAAGTAGCACGTCCCATTCTAGAGAGATTTTTGAAAGAATACTGTCATGCAGATCACTCTCTGATATTGGATGTGCTACGTTCTGAAAACATGCGCTATAATAAAATAACGCATGTATCCGGTAACTAGCGCATCCCATTCCAGAGAGATTTTGAAGAATTTTGTCATGTAAAGCTCTCTGATATTGTATGCGCGCTACTTTCTTCAAAGATACTCTCTGATATCCAGAGACTGGCACATCCTATTCCTCGCTAGTAAAAATTACAGTACCAAAATTGTATAAAAACCAAGAAAGTAGATTTTAAACTTACAGATATTGATTTCAAAAGATTTTGAATTGATGGTTCATCACTTTAACTCCAGTGGATTAATCAAGAAAGTAGATTTGCAATCCCATCAATTCCAGCACATAAATCAAGAAAGTAGATTTGCAATCCCACAAGTATCTCTTCTTCCATTGTCAACTCTTGCTTCCACCTTAATGTTCCTTTCCACCTTCACACAAGTGTGAAATATCTTTGAAGAGTCTTAAAGATTCAAGAGATTTTATTATTTTTTACAATTTCTTTGTAAACTCAAGGCTAATATGTAAGAAATTTTATCTTTTTTAGACATATCATTTTGATTAGTGTAGTACCCATGCATTTTATATTTTTAACTAATAATTTCATTCTTGCCATATATTTTGCAAGACGATGTCGCATAATAAGATTCCCATATTTTGTTACTTTGACAGACCAATGACAATGGAAAGTGGATATGCAAATTACGTTGGTGGTAAAAATAAAGTTTTATACATTAGCTGTGAATATACATTCACTGACCTAGTAGAAAAAGTTTGGCATATTACAAAGTGGAGCATGGAGGTAGTTGATCTACACATTAGATATTTGTACAATACCTCTCAAAGTCAAATATGTAGTGATATTGAGGATGAAGATGTTTTTCAAACGATATTCGATGTATTGAGAGATGAGAACTCTTATGTTATATATATAGACGATATATTAAAACCCTCAGCAAATATACGAATAAATAGTTCAACAGTGGTCCCCAGAAGCTCAGATCACACAAGTCGTCCAAGTTTATCATATTTTATAGTTGACATGAACATGCATTTTACACTACAACATGTTAGTTATAGAACAATAAGTATAAATGCTAATGATCATATTTATTTCTAATATACATTTCTCATCATTGCAAGGACATTTATACAACAGGGACTTTTGTGCCTAGCAGTACATCACCGGTTCTTTTGATGAACCAACTGTACAACCAGACTTGCATACAATAATGAGACAACCAATGCCTATTATCCAATCAGGCTCGGTCAAGACGATGATATAAACATCATTCGGCTCATCAGAAATGTTGCAAAGTGGAACACTCGCAACGGTTGAAGATCATCATCGTCCTTTGCATGATGAGCATGAAACATCAGAGGATGAAGTTGTTGAACAGAGCAATGAACCATTTGTCAACAAATTTGTTCTCAATGCATGTTGTCTTGAGGAAATGCATGTTGTCTTGAGGAAATGCATCTTGATCTTGATCCTTGAGATATGTGGAAAGGCAGAGTGTTTCCGAACAAAGAGGCTATTCGAAAGGCTTTGAGGAAATTTTCGATGTATAAGAATTTCCCACTCAAGCCTGTGAAAATAAGTTCCTATATTGTAACTGTTTGATGTGGTGAGTTAGATTATCGATGATGCATACATGCTTCACTAGATGACATTGGTTGGAGGTTTTCAGTAATTTTTTTTAACTCTACCCACACTTGTTCTAGACTTACAATGGGACATGCTCATGACTCGACAACATATTAAGTGGTAGCTCATTTCATCAAGGACAAGAGTAGAGATCAACCTAACATGATTCCAAAAGACATTCAATGTAATACCCCTGTTGAGTACTAAAATATTAATTTTTTACCACTGATTATTAGACTAGTTAACCTTGATTTTGTATATATCACATGCGTTTAATGTCATTTTCTAGTTTTATAGATAAAAATGGAAAGTTCAGAGAAATTATCTCAATTTAATAGATAATTGAAAGATTAGAGCTTAAAAGTGAAGACCTGAAATTTTAATAATTTAATTCATGCCACTTTTAAGGTTTTTCATATAAATTAGTTAATTTGGATCCAATTATGAGAGTTTAAGATTAATTAATTATTTTTAGAATTTAAGTGGTGAATTAATTATTAAATTCTGGAAAAGATAACATGCAATTCAAGTACAAAAGCCTGAAATTTAAGATCAATTGGACCAAGATCTACTTCAATTGGGCCACGCAGTCCATGCGCATGTCATAAATGGGCCAGGACAATGAGCACTCCAAAGTCCATCAAAGGCCCAAGTTCTCAAGCTCAAGTTCAAGTCAAGTGGGCCTAAGATGAAGTCCATGAGTTGAGGTCCAAAATCCAATGTCCAATAGCTCTATGGTCCAAATTCGAATTTCACCTTGTGATCCACAAGCCCATGGCCAAAATCCATAACCCTAATCCCTCTCTCTTCCATGCACATTTCATCTCCACCTTCCATTCATCATACATTCAATCTTAACATTTCATCTTCATGCAACTCATCTCCACCCTCCATTCTCCATCTTAAATCTCCACCTTCCATCTCATGCATCAAAATCAGGTCAAACTTAAATCCACCCATCAAATCCAACCCATACATCTTTCATATTAGATCTAGGATCATCTAGATTAACCTTAGGATCATAACCATCCATGCCTTATCTCATCATCCATCCATCTAGATCATCCATCACTCATTAAAGCCACTAAATCTGAGGACATTTCATTACAACCATCCACTTCATATAGGTAAAACCCTAGAGCCTCCATGTTAATCCATCTAAAAACATACCTTGCATTGAATCTAGGCCATTCATCATATCATCTATCCATGTTCACCTTTAAATCACAAACCTTCATTAGGTACTATATCATTCATATAAATTATGTTTATCAAATCACCTTAGAGCCATTAGATTTAACCCCAATCTAATCTCAGCCATCCATTCATTAAAAACCCTAAGTTAGAACAACTTGGAGTCCAAGCTAGCCTCCATTCGAATTTACCACTTCCTAATCCATTCCACACGATTTTAGCACTTAAAATTCTCCATGTACTTAGACAAAATCCCATCAAAATACACTCCACACCTCATCATCCACATCTTCCATGCCACACAAGATTTTCACAATCTTGCAACCTTTCATGCGCATATTCATTTAGTCAACCCTCCACATCACCACATTGCATATCATCTATTCATCTATCCTATCTTTAGATCCCAACCATTCATTGTATTGTACCCCCATTAACCCTAGATTGCACAGTAAATTCTTCCAAGCCAAGCAACTCCTACATTTTCTCTCTCTTTTCTTGCACTCCACTCCAAGCCACCCACACACAATAACATTCGTGTGAGCCTCCTTGTAAACCCTAGTTTTCCAACTTTTAATCTCCATCACCCAATTCCATTAAGATCCAATCCCATCTTTTCATCCACCAACTTAAACCCATATTTAATCTTAACCATTCATCCATTTCTTGAGCCTATAAATACCCCATTTGTAATGCCCCGACCCAATGGAGGGTCTGGAAGTGAATACATAATATATGTATATATAATAATACAAAGAAGGGTTAGTATCATTTTTAATTTAATGGCCTTCAAAATAGCAACTCTGAGTATGTCTGTAAAGCATATGCCACCTATGGCATAAGAACCTATATCTGTAAGTTATAATGTCGATCAATGTTATGTTGATATACTTATATATGTGACATGCTGTGTAATGTGTGTTTTGAGTGTGTAAACCAAGAGGAAAACCAAGTTAGAAGAAATGACCCAGGCAACACTTCTGCTGTTAGGGCGATACATCGCATGGAGTAACTCACGAAGCATCGCGTCCGACGATGGATCGTCGAGAATAGTGACATTGTGGTTCACGAGTGGCTCTTTCTGAGAGCTCCGAAAATTACAGTATTTTAATTTGCTAATGGATCAGAGTGATCAATCGGTGTTGACGATGGGTAACCACGATCCATCGTGGGTGGCGATGGGCCGCCAGCGATGAATCGTGGCCAATGATGGGATCTGTTTGAGACCAGACCGTGATTACAGGCCTGGCCTGTAGGCAATGCATCGCCGCTGACGATGGGTTGCCCAGAGTTAAAACAATTTGGGTGACTCTTTTTGGGTTTGTGTCCGGTGTGTCTAATCACACATGCTGTTTACTTGTGCACGCGTGACCTTTTTTACTAGATTAGGTGGACTCATCTAGAGGCCTGTGAAAGGTTGGTATTTGGATTAGTTTTAAAAAATAAAATAAAAAATTTAGTCGCGTTCCAGGACCACACTAGGGTCGAGACGTGACAAAAGAAAAGATTTTCTAATAAATTAATCATCAGTCGATTGATGACCTATGGCTAATTGAATAAAATAACACTAGTGTGAGTGTCATCTTTTCACATGTCCAAGTCCTTGGTTCACAGGATAAAAGTCCCACGTTGGAAAAGTCTTGGGAGATCTTGGGGTTTAAAGGGTGGGGTGGCCTTTCTCTCAATGGCTAGTTATTTTGGGAGAAAATCGACCCCCGTAACACTGGTATCAGAGCAAACCGAGGCACTCTTGTGTGGGACCTAGACTCTCCTTAGAGTAAAGAGTGGACCCTATACAAAAGAGGTGTGGGTCCCCCTAGTTTTGATGGGTGTCCTCTCTGGTTGAAGGCAACTGTAGTCCGGCCTCTGAAAGGAGAGGCAAGAATATACTAAAGGTGTACTGTAGTCGTCGGAGATCTTACAAAAAATGTAATCCCCTACCCCAGATTAGGCGTGTTTTAGCTTAATAATTTTGTTTAACTGGTTAATCTCGAAGATTAAGGTTAGGACTTTGAGGGAAGTCCAGGTGTGGCCCAATCTGAGCTCGAAAGCTTAGTGATGCAGCTCATCTAGCTGGAGGGGCATTTTGGTAATTTACCGCTTCTAGTTATTATTTTGTAAATTATGTTATTATGTGATTATTATTGGTTGATAATGTTGTCCTTAATCAAGGAATTGTATTTCTGATTTTAAAATAATTTTATTTTTAGAAAATGGTATTTAAAAACCGCCCTTCAAAACCCCAAAAGGGAGAAATAATTATGTTAAATGATTTTGGAAATGAGATAAAATTCAAAACTAGTATTTTATATTAGACCATTTTAAGTATGATCTAGTTATTATTTGACACCCCAAAATGATATTTCTAAATTGTTTTACTAAACATTTGTTTAATTAAGTAAATAGTGTTATGATTTTTGTTTAAATCAATGATTTTTAGTGAGTTTTAAATCTCAAATTTTTTATGGTGACTAAAGTTTTTAAAGCCCAACTCATCGGTGAGGTTGTATTGAATTTTTGAGCTTTCAAAATCAGATTTTAAGTTGAAAATCCAATTTTTATCAAAATAAGGGCCTTTTTGCAAAATGGAAACTTGAAGAGGGCTGATCTGCAAACAACAGTAACCTCTGCTTATAAATCTCAGCCCTCAGCACAGCTTTCAAACTCCCACGCTCTCCTCTCTTCTCTCTCAGTCTCAGTTCTCTGTGAAACCAACTAGCCGAGTTCCCTCCCTTCTCTGTTTTCTTCCCTGTTTTACCAGCCGTAACTTAGAGGGAAAAATTTTCAAAGATCAGATTTTCAGCCCAGGAACTCCAGTAAAGGTAAACACTGTATTCCTTTTTAAATTCTAGGTGGTTTAGAATCAAGAAAAACTGATTTTGGTTTAGTTTTAAGCAAGAAAAACCATTTCAAAGTTTAACGAAAAACCATGGGTTTCTTGTACCCGTGAGTTTTCAGTGTTAAAATCGGTTGGCCCAGTGAGCTTCAAAGCTCCAAACCTCTCTCTATGGAAAGAGGACTCCTAGAGGAATCCATCGGACCGGGTAGATATAAAAACTGAATCCGGGAAACCCACTGATTCATTTTTCCCTTAGTGCCGCCCGTTGAAGGAGGAAGAAGAAGTAAAAAAAAAAATTGTTGGATTATGTTGATGCTTGTGATGTTAATACCCATTGAAAATAAATAAATAAATAAATAAATATTATTGTTGGATTATTGAAAAAAAATGTACTGACCCTTTTCTCTTATTAGTATAGTGTATATACTATTGTATTCACTTCCAGGCCGACCCTATTGGTCGGGCACTGAGTGATTTCACTTTCAGGCCGATGCTATATTTGTCGGGCACTGAGTGACCTCAAGGCCTTACTTAAAATGTCAGATCCGGTGCTATCCAGAAGACAACTGAGAAGTGACCTGAGCATCTAGACCTAACTCAATAAGTCAATCTGGTCAATGCACATAAGAAAATATGAGTTTTGGACTGAGCACCCTTTTTATTATATTATTTTGTGGATTATTATAATTTAAAAAGGATAGAAACCAAGTAGGAGACTCAATTCCATGTACCTTTGATATTTTTTTGGGAAAACGTATAATTTTGAAATACTACTTGTGTGTATGTATTTGATGCTATGTATATTGATTGTGCACTTGTCTGTTTGTTTGAACAAAGACCGCGAAACCACACATTTACGGTGAGGGAACTTGACTTTGCAGTAGATGTAAACAGGTTTTGTTACTTAAGATGGATTTTAGAGCAATGAGTCGTTTCAAGTTGATGAACCCACTCATGTACTTAGACATGATGCACTATGGTAAGAGTGCCTATGATGATGGTGAATAACATGATATTGATCATATGAGATGTGATACTGATTCCACATACCTTTTACTATTGAACCATCGCCGAAGGTGTCGGTTACGTCTACTGGACTAGGTGGGTCGACAGTGACTGGTAAGGTGTGTCAGTACCGGTTTGAGGTGCATACCGGAGATGTACTTGTAAGGATGTCTTTTGACCGTGTCGGGACTTAATACTATTGGTGTCAGTATAGTATCTAAGGGTTACGGTGGATGATAGCAGTATTGGAAAAGAAATGATAAATTATGGGACTGGTGATGATATTATGCTTATTTTGTTATCAAGCATGAGATATTATATTGCAACTGTTGATTATTGCTAACCTGTTATTTACTAAAACTGCACTGTTATATTTCCTTCATTGGGCTAGTTAGCTCACCCCACTCACCTTTCAAGAGATGAACCCGAGGAGGAGAACCCTGTATTTTAAGCTTAGGGTGGATAAGCTGCGGCAGTGTTTTGGGATTCCCACTGAGGGGAATACCCTTATCTTTGCTTGTTGGTTCTTGGAACCATTTACTTTTGTAAAGTACCGGGTGTGGTACTTGATTTGTATAAATATCATGTATTAAGCTACTACGTTTCTGTAGTTACTCTGATGGCGTTGATGTTTGAGATGATAAATCAATAGTTGGATTTATATGATCATATTATGTGTATTGATGTTGTTGTTTATGTCTATTTGTTAGGTTAGGCTTATGGTATGTGTTTGAGTTCACATGTTGGAATCATATTTGACCTTTGGGCCCAACTGTTAATCCGGCCCAGTGAGAATGCTTGAGTTAGTTTATCTTCAAAAAAAAAAAAAATCCAGTCGTGTTCTGAGCCCACCCTTCGGGTCGGGGCGTGACAAAAAGTCTGAGGCTATGGGTCCCCCTAGCGACGTCACCAGGGATTGGGCCGAGGAGCCTGTCACGGGACAAAAGTCCCACATGGGAAAAGCCTTGAAAGGTCTTGGGGTTTAAAGGGTGGGGGTGGCCCCTCCCTCAATGGCTAATAATTTTGGAGAAAAATCCATCCCGTGACATTGCGTCTTATGCTTGGGAGGTTGGACAATAGATATGGTATGGTAACTGCTGAATAATCGGTAGGAATGAATAATCAGTGGCACAAGGATGGATCTAGGCGTGACTGAGAAATTCAAAATCTAAAACTAGTTGATGGAGAATTAGGAATATCAGATCAACTAAATCTATAGATAAATTATGGCTAATCTGAAATTAAAATGTCTGATGATGCAAATTTTTTATTTTTCAAAGTGAAAAATCAATTGATATTTCAATTATAGGCCATTTGAGGCCATTCTCACAAATCTCGTTCTCGGGATATTAATGAAAATTGTTAATTGCGGGATATTTTCAAATTCTCTGATTTTTATTGGGAATTTAACCGGAAAATCTCACAGAAAATATAATATTTAAAAAATAATAAAAATAAATATAATAAACAAATAATGTGGTTGGAATTTGAAAATATAGATGATATTTCATAAATAAAAAATGTATAGTTGTCCCAAGCAATTTTAATGGGAATTTATCGGTAAAATCTCACGATTTTAACGAGAATTTACCGCTTCTCGCAATAAAAATGCATTTTTAACGAGAATTTACCTTTAAAAACGGCAGACGCGATAAACTTAGGTTTTTAAGGCGCAAAAATTATTTTGCCGATATTTTCGTGATAAAAATGAAAATATCGGATGTATTTGTTACATTGCTTGAGGCCAAGATATAATTTTTTATCAAAAAACCAAAAATATTATTTAGATTGAAATATTTTTAAGGTTAGTATTTTAATAAATATCAATTTTTCATGTTAGTTGGGTCCGAGATAATGAAAATTTTCGACTAGAATTTTAGATTTCATTCGTTTTTTTTACTTCTGGATCCCATTTCCTGTGGGAATGTCCTATTACTGTTAAGTATTAAATGAACTTGGTAAAACACCCATCTGCGAAATATCTATTTTAATTTTTTTTTATCCAGGGGTCCGATACAGACCATTATATCGGGTACTATAACCCATGTAGCCCAAACTAATATTCTATGGGAATTTATAAGTATTTAACCACTACATTATTGATATATAGTGTTGGATTTTAAGACTCGTACACATTAGGTGATATGTATTATCCTATAAATTTTTTGAATTTACGTGGGAAATCACGGGATATTCAGCGTAAACCCCTCACGAATGAGCTCACTATCTCTAGAGCACACTAAAGTTAGGCCAGATAAGTTATTTGACTTCGTACATGTCTTCATCACACTTAAAAAAAATTCATTCTATCATATGGAAGTTAAAACTCATAATTATATTTGACAAATTATTTAATAAATTATTAATATATTGATAACCTTTATAATTGCAATAATATCCATTTATGAAATATACTATGAGCTCTTAACAGGTTTGTTCGTGTTTTTTCATTAAAAGAAGGATTTTCAATGAAATGAATTTTATGTAAAAATTAAGATAATATTTAGAAAAGAGTAAAGCGGGTTTTTAACTCCACTCGTCATTTTCTCGTATTTGTTAGAAGACGAGATTTTCAACGAAAATATGCACCGTACATGTGTAAAAAATAGATTTTTTTTACTTATTAGGCCATCTTCGATAAACTATTTTTCTATAGAAAGACAGAAAAATTGTTTTCTTTTATGTACTTTTTCATATTTAGAAATACATATACATGCTTTAAATATAATTGAAGTTTAAAGTTAAAAAAATAATAGTGACACCACCGAGTTTTGTAACAAGAGAATAGGGCTGCAACTCGGGTCAGGTTTTGGCTCGACCCACATGACCCGACCCGAGAAATTATGCGGGTCGGGTTACAATGGTCGGACTATAGGGTCGGGTTGGGTTGAGAAAAGAAAAACCCGACCGAAATTCGGGTCGGGTTGGACCGAGGCCTTTAAATTTCAACCCGATCCGACCCGACTCGAGAAGACCCAACCCGACTCGACCCTATTTTCAGAACTTAATATAAAAGGCTGAGTTACCCTAAAAGTCTCAAACCCTAGCAGAACTCTCTCTGTTCTTCTTCCTCTGTGGTTTCTCTGCTGTCAACGGTGATTGAGAGCATACCCCGAAGTTTTATCACGGCTTGTTCCAGGTCCGTCGTCCCGACGCCACTTCGCAGCAGCGTCCCTGCTCGCCCTCTTCTCCACCATCTCTGTTTGGGTTTTCCCCAAACAACCACCATCGCCTCTACCCATTTTCTTGATCCCTCCTGCAGCCACGCCAACACCCAATCTGCCACAAGCCCTTTCTCCTCTATCTACACCTGCAACCTGTCTTGCTTCCGCCCAAACCCTCGACAACACTCCTGCCGTTCATGCACCCTTTCCCATTCCACGTTACCATGTTTTCCAACCCACCAGGGATGAAACTTGGTTGGGGTTTAATCCGACCCGCATGATCCGACCCGAGATATCAGTGGATTTGAGTTATGTATTTAGGGTTGCAATTCGGTTCAGGTCGGGTTGGGTTAAGGGTATTACAATCTCGGGTCGGGTCGAGTTCACTATCTCGGGTTTTTTATTCGGGTCGGGTTGGGTCGGGTTCAATATGGAGTGAGTCGGGTTAGGGTTGGATTTATTAAAACCCGGCCCGCTCGACCCGAGTTGCAGCCCTACAAGAGACATTAGACAATACTTTTATTAACTTATTATCTAAGTGGTATATAGATATTTAAATATATTTTTTTCTCTAATATGGGTATCTTCGTCCCACATTCAAAATTAGACTAATCCCACGAGCATATGTAAACCTTCCAATCCACACACTAATTAATGGAGAGTGGATTAAAAAGTTGAATTTGAATCGAAATCAAAACTTCTCGGATGTATTGATCGTGAAGTCAAATCTCTTATTATAAAACATGAGCATTAATGTAATTTATGTTCCATTAGAGTAATAAAACTATATTATATTATGACTGTGCAGTCGAACGGTGGAACGAAAAAAAATTGATGCTCAACTGCACACCACTTCTTCTTCCCTCATGGCTTATACGTTGATTTGGACATGAAAATTTGGTTCTCATGTTTCTAAGGTTCTCAACTTGTTATCTAGAGAAAGGGCAACTGATGGATATTTAGACACGTGGAGGAAGATGGTTGGAGATGTGAAGATGAGGTTTCAAATGGGCTATCCATTGTTAGTGGTGGATGGCATTGGACTCTACTTATCTGTTTTAAGTCCATCAAATAATAAGCATCAACAAACAGGTCCTATCAAACACAAGCAAAATCACAATACTTTCTTCTCCTTCTCTCCTCTCTTTCCATCTCCTTTTCTTTCCATATTTGGATTTGGAGAAGAATGGCCACCATTTCTGCAAGCACTCCATCCATTGCAGGAGCCACCCTTGTACGTAAGCAGTCAAATGGGGCCTCTTCTGCACCTGTTCTAGGTAAGATCTCTGTTTTTCAAAAAAAAAAAGAACCCATTTATTCCATTTAATTCATAATTTGATTTTGAGAGTTTTCAATGTGGGGGTATAATCTGCCTATCTTGTGCTCATGAAGCTTGAACTTGCAACTCTGGTTGCTGCAACAATAAACACTCACCCACTATACTCTAGAATCTTGTCAACTGTTGCAATCTAGATTAATAGTTCACTCTTTCGTGATTTACATAATAGCTATATTAATAGAAATTCTTCACTCGATCGACTTTTCGAAATTGTGTTTTTCATTAGATATTAGCTTTCCTAATCAAGGGATTGCAAATTGATTTTGATTGATTCTTTCCTCCTTTATGAGGCTTGTAATTTCTATTTATACTGATATCAATGACAGAGAAGATGAAACATTTTTTCCAAATTTTTACATGTTTGAAACCTGGCTCTGATACCACACATAGAAATTGAGAAAAAAATTCTCATCTCCCCTATCATTGATATTAGTATAAATAGAAATTACAAGCCTAGTAGAGGAGGAAATAATCAATCAAAATCAATTTACAATTTCTTTATTAGAAAAGCTAATATCTAATGGAAAACGTAAATTTGGAAAGACAATCGAGGGAAGAATTTCCGTTAACAGCTATTATGTAATATCAAGTGCTATGCTGTATATTAATTTTCGAATATATTGCTCTTTCATTCAAGAAAATGGTTTAGGCATTTAGGATCTTTTGGTAGATGTTTTCTGAAACAATTTTGAGGATAATATAGAGCAAGAAAATGATAAGCCATACTTTTTGCAGTTGTCATTTTCTAAAGAAATTTTCATCCTCTTTCTTTCTTTTTCCTTTTCTTTTAAATTTTTACATTAAGTAAGAAGGTTTTCATAAAAAAATGAAACAGTTGTGTGATCTACTTTTGATTTTCCGACGTTTGTAGAGTTACCCAATTCTATGTGGAAATTGAAGTTAGAGAATATGCTAGAAGTTTCCTGTCTAAAAATCTGTCATTTTCATCTCATTCCTCAGTTTCTTCTTAAAACATTTTCCTTTAGAGGGTGGACTAGAGAGATTATAACAAAGAGGATCATGGGTGGGTAAACATTTGTTTGATGGAATTTGTAGGTTTGCCTGCAATTGCAAGGAAGGGAAGAGTGAGTTGCTCTTCAGAGGAGAAGCCCGAGGCATGCGGCGCTGGGAAGAAGATGAGCATGGGTGCATCGTTGATGGCAGCCGCAAGTGCAGCAACCATGTCGAGCCCGGCATTGGCTCTGGTAGATGAAAGGATGAGCACAGAAGGAACAGGGCTGAGCTTGGGCCTGAGCAACAACCTTCTTGGGTGGATCCTTTTAGGTGTTTTTGGTCTCATTTGGGCTCTCTACTTTACTTACACTTCCACCCTTGAAGAGGATGAGGAGTCAGGACTCTCCCTCTAGATTTGCCATTATCACACTTATGTAAAATGGACCCTCTGTATGCTTGATTGAGAACCTTCAAGTTATTTGCATGCTTCTTTCTTTCTTGTTCTTATGGCTCTCCTCTGCTCTTGAAGTAGGATTATTTCCTTCACAAGGAATGCTAGTTCATTTTGCGGGGAACTCGGGGAAAACAACACAAAATGGTATCTTACATTATTAAAATTCAAATCTGAACTCGGGTTTACCACCTATTCTAGCAATGGGTTGGGTCAGATCAATTTCGGATCAAATTTTTATTTGGGTTTGAATCAACAATTTTTAACTTATAACTTGTTTATTAAAAGAGTTAGTTGGATAGGATCTATTATGAGTTCGGAACACAAATATTTAAATCCATCTCCATTTAAAATGCTCAAGTTCGGTTCAAATAATCGGGGTTAGGTCAAATTTTGCCAAGTTTGTTCAAGGCAAACCTAGCAACGGATCAATCAAGTCGGGTCGATTTCAGGTTCGAGTCTACAACTCTCAATCTATTACTTACTTAGTTATTAAATGGGTTAATCGGTCTAAGTCTATTTGAAATTCAGGTCACATAACTTTAAATCAATACTCATTTAAAATGCTTAATCTGGTTTGAATAATCAAGTTGAGTCAAATTTTGCTACGTCTAATACCACCTCATCTCTGCCCTAACTCTCATATTTGAATGTATAATTGTATTCACACTTGAATGTATAATTGTATTCACACTTCCATCACTATAGTTCGAATTCCACGATGGGATGAATTTGCTTGGAATTTTAGAACTTCGGCTGCCTTAATATAGGAATTACTTTTAAAGAGAACTGGAAACAACATTACGGAGTTTCGTATGAGAGATGATCTTTAATAAAATAGAATGGAGACAAAGGTATAATAATTCAAGAAATTGATGGGAAAATAATGATTAATAACGAGATGATTGTTCTAAAACTGATTGAAATTCAAAATGTATTTGGATGCATGCACACGAGGCTAAGATCAATTCATTAATAGTAGGGCTTGGAATTCAAGTAGGAGTCCAAAGATATTGAGGCCTGAAAAGAGAGAGGTGGAGTGGGGGGGCGACGGCGGGGGTTAAGGTCGACCTTGTTCTATCTCTTGATGGAAAAATGGGCTAGTGGGCTGTGCTGGTGGACTGAATTCCCAAAAAGCTTGATTTTACAGAAAAACAGACTTGATATAGTGGCAACAAGCTGAGCCTATACTCTGCCAAGCCAGTTTTGACAATGAAAACCCAAGCCTGAGCCAGATGAAGAGCCCAACAGGAAGTCAGAGTCCAATTAGAAGCTCGAATTGGAACTAAACTATTAGGTATTGGGATTGTGTACATAACAGTACTTTGTTTATTTCTATAATTTCTTTTAATTTTTTATTGATTTTATCAAAAGTTCAAGTAGACAAATTCAAAAATACAGTTAGTGAGCTATAAGTGTAAAAGGTTTTATTACAAAATTAATTTATAACTGTTTGATCTTAGTGGTTAAAGTCACCTGACATTTTTTAAAATTCAAAGAAAGGACAGTACGTACTTAGACTATTAAGATCAAGTGGCTAAAAATTGACTTTTAAGATAAAATTTGGTTACTTGTAGCTCATCAAGCCTATATTAAATCCCTATGGTTGATTTTATTATATCTAGTTAAAATTATAATAATATACACGTACCTATTTAAACCTCACTTATAGTGATGGAATATGTGAGGCCGACTTTTATACATATATAAGACAATGATTCCTTATCCATCTTTATACTACATTCTTCAAGTGAGCTTACCTATTTAAACCTCACTTATAGTGATGATGATAAGTCTATTGAAAATGTCTAAGATTGAACTTGTGAGCCACAAAAAATCATTTTAATTAGATTGATCAAGTCATATTTTTTAATCTCTTACAAAAATTTATCACCTTTATAACCCCTAATTTTTTATGCCTTTGAAAACATTGGCTTCATGTATCAAACCATCATGATTTTTATTGACCATAAATTCAAGGTCAAACCTTTTCAGTAGACCCATCACTATTAACATAGGTGGATCCTACGTAGCCTTTTTAACCCCTAATTTTTTAGGCCTTTAAAAACTTTGGCTTCATGTATCAAACCATGATGATTTTTATTGACCATAAATTCAAGGTTAAACTTTTTTAATAGACCCATCACTATTAACATAGGTGGATCCTACGTAGGTGGGCTGACAAAAGTTCACATGATGTTGTGCATGCGCGACATTGTGTGGATGCCCTTTAGGGTCCACATGGGTGACAACCACTAGGTGAGGTGGCCTACATTTGAAAGATATTTTTCCAATTATATTACTCATAAAAAAATAGTTCTATTGGATTTCAAAAGTCATTATCTTAAAAGGTCCAACAATCAATAGTGAAAATGGAGACATATTTGAATGGATTTCAATCACAATGGGATCAACTCATAATGGATTCAAATTAAGTAAGGATCTAATTACCGAGGTAAAGTAAGTTGCGGGGAGTATAGGATGTAAGTGGGGCCCAAGTGGGCTCATTTCGTCTTTGTCGTTCGTGGGAACTTGGACAAATGTCACAAACACCATTCTATCGGCCACCGGTAATATGTGGATATATTCAAATTTTGGAGTTTTTGTTAAGATATTATTGGGAAAAACTAATAGAAAATATAATATTTAAAAACAATGATAAATATATATATATATATATATATATATATATATAATTTCAAGTTAAAATAAAATTGATAAATTTATTATTAAAGTACAAATATACTATAAGAATAAATCATTTGGTAATTATCTAAAAAATATAATTCATTAACTTAACATTTTTTGAATTATAAAATATCATCTAATGCCACATAAGTTAATTTTTTAATACCATCATTGAAGTTATAAGAAAATTAAATCAAATAATCGATGGTTATAACTTAATTTTTTTTAAAAAGTGTTGTTAATATCACGATATTTTCATGAAAATACCATATTTTGGTGATAATAATGGAAAAAATGTTAAAATCCCCATCTTAACGGAAAATTATACTTTCTTGATTATCATGATAAAAATGAAAACACCATCAATATTTGTTACATTTGCAACTAGTGTGCTTGCCCTTATAATGTCATATTAGTAAATTAGTGCCAAATAAAGTTGTCTACTTATGTCTTGATGATATAAAAAAGGAAATTTATCGTCTACACTCAAAACATCACATCTTTACACATTTTGATTGAAAAGGGACTTAGATAAAGGGCTAAAATGTAAGCAAACCATGTGTACGGGAGAGGCCTTCTATGAAAAAACATTTAAAAATTCAAAAAGTTTAGTTACCACTCAATAATATCAAGTTATATGAGTCACTGCATAATATTAAAATCGAAAGATGATCCTATGCTGCCATCCTGATCGTAAGCATGATTTCAAATTACATTATTTAAGATATGTGGGGTCTACTTCTTAAAAATCTCAGTTGTTCATTAATTTGTATATGCAAAAATGCATACATATATCTTTTAGATTTTATGAAACTAACTCACTGTTGGATAAATCAAATAAAAAGTACTTGATTAGAAAATTCTATAAAGTTTATCGCATTTCTTTCTTTTGATGCATTCATCAGTGAGCCAAATAGTTTCAAAAGATATATGTATGCATCCTTGAATTTAGAAATAAATAAATGGTTTATATTTTTAAGGGATTGATGACGGCCTAGGATGACTTTACATTCTTCTTAGGTCTCCGATAAAATTTTGATGGAAAATTTTAAATTTGGTCAATTGAGATGAAAAAACCCAAATTTGAAAACTCCTCGAATATCCTTCAATTTCATTTTCCCATTAGTCTTCAAGTCTTCCAATTGGGCCATAAATTTCTGCATCATTTTCTCCTAGTTGAGAAGAAACTCATCCTCGACTTAAGATCAATGACTGCTAGAGAGAAACCAATTGCAAATGGATATTTACGCCAATGTCTTCCTTTTCTTCTATGCTTTGGAACATTTAGAAGTACATGACCACTATGTCGGATCTTGCAACTTGTATACCGTATGTTGGGAAATCTTCCAACTAGTCGGTCACAAGATTAGAAAAATCATTGCTTACAAGAGATTGCATCATAATTTTTTCCAAAACAGGGCTCTTAACTCCTCTTGTTATTGCACTGCTAAAGCTTCAGAAATCATCTTTGGTGGGTCAAGTTGTATGGGAACCTTATAAAAAAATCCACTCTGTGTTGCCCTTGGAAAATCCACAAATGGTCCTAGGACAATATGTTCGTGCCATCGTTGTGAAAACTGTAACTGTTTTGCTTTCCATCATGCTTAGTATTCTTATCATACTGTTATGGTCTTTCTAATAACAAATGACAAGCATTCATATGCAGAATATCACACTATACATCGTCAAAGTATTTATTCCCAATAAAGGAAGAAGTCAAACATTGTTTATCCATAGTTGCCTCATATCCTTTTCTTAACCATGCAACTTGATACAGCCAAGGATGTTTATATGGTTTCAACTTCAATTTGTCAACCACTTCTTTAGCAACCACATACGGTAGTTATTGTTGGAATTGGCTCAAAAGGCCAACATTAAGTTGGGTCCAATAGGCCTAATTCTCCTTTTAAGCCGAAACTTATAAGGGTTATTTTTTCTCTAAGGTTTTCTCTAAGTTTAGGGTTTTTTCTTAGAGAGATGAGAGGAGAAACTATAAAGCATTGTAGCACCCAGACTTCATCTTCTTCTTCCTTGTGTGATTGATTTTGTGTTTTGCATTTCATTTTACATAACAAATTTGTAGCAGAGCATGATGAGATGACAAACTTTTCTACCAATCGTGCATTTTGGAATGAAATATCTTTGCCAATAGCCAATCCTTTTTTAATTCTTTCTTAGGTGACAACAATGAATCTTGCATCATTAGGTTGTCGCCCAAGCCACCTTACATGATATCTTTTTTATTGAAGGATTGTGCTTCACTTTGTTGATCTTCTGGATCATTATCTTCACATTCTTTATCATTGCCCTTAGAATCTAATGTTGTAGGATTGTTTGACTACTTCACTGGTGCCTCAGATGTGTATTTCTTAAGAAATTCAAGATCATCTATAGATTTGGTAGGAAAGTAGATCCATTAGATGATGAGGAATTAGGTTTGCTTGCTTTTGTAGAATGTTGAATAACTACTTACTGTTTATTCCATTAGCACAAGTATTAATGGTGTTACAAACCTCTCTAGTGGAGGCAAGAATCAATTACAATCCTTGATTAGGGAGAGGAAATATTCCAAAGAGGAAACTCAACCGCAGGCCCGGCCCTGCCTATAGGCAGAGTAGGCTCGAGCCTAGGGCCTCCAAATATATATATAACTTTTATAGGGCTTTAGGCCTGGCCCAAAATCCCACCCAAAATTCCCCATTCCCGCGATACCTGTTCGTTTTCACCGGCCGCGTTCCGACGCGGAACGCGGCTTCCGCGGTTGAAAAATCCCTCTCTCACATTTTCCGGTTTCGCACGTGCGAAACGCACTGCCGGATTCGCACGTGCGGAACGCGGTGCGGCGTTCGCACGTGCGGAACTCGGTGTCGCGTTCGCACGTACGGAATGCGGTGCCGGGTTCGCACGTACGGAACGCTGTTCCGCGTTTCCGAACGGAAACGTCCGTACGTGTTCGCGTTTCGATGAGCGATTTTTGCATTTTCTTTCACCCGTTCATTTTCTATCGCTTCGTATTCCTCTTTCAAACAGTCAAAATATACTACCTTTTTTAAATCCGAAAATATCAGGAGCCTCTCTTCTCCTCTTCATCTCTCTCACTGATCTCTCACTCTCTCTCAGTGTGCTCTCTCTTGCTCTTCTCTGATCTCTCTCTGACTCTCTCGGTGATCTCTCTCTCTGTTCTCTCTTGCCTTCAACAGTTGCAGATTTCAGATTTGCAGGTATTTTTTCCATCAATCCCGTCATTTTGAATTCATCATGGATGTTTGAGATTTGTTTTGGGTGTTTAATATTTTATTTTAAAAAAAGATAATAAAAAGTAAAAAAATAATAAAATATGAAATAATACATTTAAACAATTTCTCAGCATGTATTATTTCCTAATTAACTCCTGCCATATTTATCTATTAAAAGAGAAGCCAAGCCACTGATTCTTTACCAAATGTTATGAAAATTTGATTTTTATATTTTATTTGGATATTTTACACTTTATAAAAAATATATATAATTTTTTTTTGTGAGTATATATAAAGACAAAGGGCCCTATTTTTAGAGTTCGCCTAGGGCCGGCCCTACTCAACCGTTTGGGTTGGCATGTGTGCTAATACTCCCCCCGCAAACTCGGCGATGGTAAGTGGACGAGTTTGGAACTGAGTACAGAAAACCGATACTTGGGAAGGCCCTTAGAAAAGATGTGATCAAGTTGATCTTTGGAGGGCACAAATTGAATGTGATGAGAGTTGGCAGCAACACATTCGCGAACAAAATGATAATCCAATTCAATATGTTTAGTCCGTGCATGGAAAAACGGATTCGCGGCCATGTACGTGGCACTGAGATTGTCACAAAGAAGCAGTGTCGGAGAAGAGAGAGGAAATCGAAGCTCTCGTAAGAGGTGATGAATCCAGACAATGTCAGCACAAGTATAAACAAGCGCTCGATATTCAGCCTCCGCCCTGGTGTGAGACACAGTCAGTTGTTTCTTAGCACTCCAAGAAACTAAATTCGAATCGAAGAAGATGCAGTAACCCGTGGTGGAGCGACGAATGTCAGGACAACCAGCTCAGTCAGCATCAGAGTATGCAATGAGGCGTAGCGGCTGTTGTGTACATGTGATAAGCAAACCGTGACCAAGGAATCCTTTTAGGTAGCGCAGAATCCATTTAACAGCCTCAAAGTGTGACGTGCAAGGCTGACTCATGAATTGCGAAGCTAAATGAACTAAATAAGCAATGTCGGGTCGAGTGAGTGTGAGATATTGAAAAGTACCGACGAGTTGATGATACTCAGTAGGATCAGAAAACAAATCACCATCAGTGGAAGATAATTGTTTCTCAGCAGCGACAGGTGTAGAGCAGGGTTTATATTCATGAAAATTTCCTCGACGAAGTAGATCAAGTGTATACTTGTTTTGGGACAAATGCAATCCCTGAGAGAGAGGAGTTACTTCTAGACCCAAAAAATAATGGAGATTACCAAGATCTTTGATCTCAAATTTAGTGCCGAGGTGACGAGTGAAGGACTGAAGGAGGATGAATCGTTGCTAGTGAGAACAATATCGTCAACATATAGAAGAAGGATCATAAGGTGAGAGTCTCGTCGATAAACAAACATGGAGCTGTCAGCTTTGCTTTAAAGGAAACCATAGGAGATGAGGAAGGTGCTGAAACATTGGAACCAAGCTCGTGGTGCTTGTTTCAAGCCATAGATAGCCTTCTGGAGCTTACATATATGAGTAGGGCGATAAGGATCAATAAAACCAGGTGGCTGAGTGATATAGACCTCCTCAGTGAAATTTCCATGAAGAAAGACATTCTTGACATCCAGCTAATGAATAGGCCAAGCATACGTGATGGCTAAGCTGACAACAAGGCGGATAGTGACAGGCTTGACGATAGAGCTAAATTTCTCATCATAGTAAATGCCAGGTTGCTGATGAAAGCATTTGGCAACAAAACGTGCTTTGTAGCGCTCAATACTACCATCAGAGCGACGTTTAATCTTAAATACCCATTTGCAGCCGACAGTGTTAGCATGAGAAGGAGGTGGAACAAGAGACCAAGTATGTTGCCGGGAGGAGGGCATTTGATTCGTCAGTCATAGCGTGACGCCATTCCGCAGAACGGACAACCTGGGTATAACAGGTGGGCTCTAAATCTGAAGAGACCAGAGAAGCGAAGGCTTGTGGAACAGGATGTCGACTGGAGAAGTCAGCTCACTTTTTGGGCTTGGAGATACCATCCTTTGCACGTGTGACCATGTGATGAGCATTTTCCAGAGCGGCCGGCGATTCCGACGTTGATGGTGGAGATGGTGGTAAAGTAAACGACACCTTCAACGCCGACTGAGATGATGACAAGTCAAGGGTGGAAGGAGGAGCAGGCATGGAAGATGGAGTAGCTGCTGATGAGGAGGACGTGGAGAGAACCGGAATGAAGACCTTGTCGGAGGGAGGTGAAGACCTGTCTGTGGGTAATGCATAGGGAAAAACAACTTTATTGAACAAGACATGCCGTGAGATATAGACTCTGCCAGTAGAAAGATGTCGACATCGGTAGCCCTTGTCTCAAGAACTGTAACCAAGAAAAACACATTCAACTGATCGAGGTTGAAGCTTTTTAGTAGTATAATCACCAAGATAAGGATAACACGCACATTCAAAAGTGCGAAGGGACACATAGTTGGGTTTAGTGCCAAAGAGGATCATTGTAAAGGGGGGGGGGGGGGCGAAGGTGATTTACAAGGTGTACTGCAATGGAAAAGGCTTCGACCCATAGGTTAAAAGGGAGTTTGGAGGTAAGGAGCAGAGTGCGACTCATTTCAGACAAATGGCGATGTTTACGTTCAACCAGACCATTTTGCTGCGGGGTATGAGGACAAGAGAGACGGTGAGTAATTCCCTTTTGTGCACACAAAGTATGAAAAAGACGATTATCATATTCCCGACCACCATCACTTTGAAAGTATTTAAGAGTAGTAGAAAAATGATTTTCGACTTAAGTGAGAAAAATTTGAAAATGATTAAAGACCTCTGATTTATGTCTCATAGGATAAATCCAAGAGTAGCGAGAAAAATCGTCTGTAAATAAAATATAATAACGAAATCCAGATACAGATAAAACAGGGGACATCCATACATCGGAATGAACTAAATAAAATGGTGCTGGAGTACAATTATTATGAACTGAAAACGGTAGTCGCGTAGACTTGCCTGTAGCACAATGACAATAAAAAGGAGTGCGAGAAAATTTAAAAGAATGTCCTAAGCATTTATTATTAGTTAAGACTCGAAGCACATGATGAGAAGGATGTCCAAGACGCTGATGCCATAGTGATGGTGAGGAGTAAAAAGCGAGGAAAGCTTGTTTGGGGGAAACATGTGGCTTGATGGGGTAGAGGTCTGCTTCACATTGGCCCTGAAATAAAGTAGCACCAGTCCGTAAGTCACGAATAGTAAAATCCCATGGGTAGAAATGGAAACTAACAGAATTATCACGAGTAAACTGAGGAATAAATAGTAGGTTTTTATGCATGTGAGGAACATGAAGCACAGTAAAAAGACGAAAAGTCGAAGAACCAGATGATAAAGACAAAGTACCAGTGTGCGCAATGGGAAGAGAGTCACTATAACCCAGAAGAACATAATCATTTCCCCCATAGTCAGTCTTAGAGAGCAAGGAAAGGGCATCACTAGTCATATGATGGGTGGCTCCAGTGTCAGGGTACCAATTGGGGCCGGACGGTTGTGCGAGCTGCATCCCGGCAAAAACAAACGGAAGATCTTCATCAGTGCAAGGGCCCTGGCGGTAAAGTTGATAGCAGGAGGCTGCCGTGTGACCAATCTTGAAACGCAGTTAACACTGTACAATGGAGGAAGGTTGATGACCAAGAAGACCATGAGAAGCAGTAGCTCGTCCTCGACTGCGATTTCCGCGGCCTCCATGACTGTTTGTGTTGAAGGGAAAATCGCAGCGTCCTCCACGATGACCGCGTCCACCGTGATAAGAGTTCTCACGCCCACAAGAGGAGAGAAGCGAAGTGGGGTGGACTCCTGCAGAGCTGTCTTGTGGGGTGGACTCCTGCAGAGCTGTCTTGTGTAGCACTCAAAGCTGGAGTGGCAATCTGTGACTCAAAGTGAAGTAGACGAGCGCGAAGATCGGTGAACACTAGAAGAGGTGGAGTGTTGAGGATTGTTGTGTACAACATGAAGTAGTCGGGGCCAAGTCCCCGAAGCACTGATGAAACAAGATCATCGTTGGAGATAAGCTGATGAATAGCGACAAGGGTATCGACAAGAGATTTTGCATGATGCAAATATTCGGAGATAGCTTTGGTGCCTTTGGAGAGAGAGCACTTAAATCTGCAAATGAGTGACATTGGCTAGAGAACATTGCGTGAACTTGAGTTGGAGGCAGTCCCAAATCTCACGCAATGTGGAGAGACCAACAACCTAGGCAAGCATTGACTCGGAGAGAGTAGCAATGATGATGCCAACGAGATTTTGATCCATCTCAACTCAAGTGGTGTAAGTAGGATTGGGAGTAAATTTGGTTGCGTCATTAGAGGGAAGAAAGGGAGGGGGAGATGGGTAAGTGCCATCAATAAAGTGCCAAAATTGTTGACCAATGAGAAATGGTTTGAGTTGGGTCTGCCACATGCGGTAGTTTTTCTCTGTGAATTTGACGGAAATCAGACTGGAGAAGTTGGGAATTGTAATGGGGCCCAGAGGAGAAGGTGAAGGGGTTGCAAATAAAGCAATTGAAGCAGGGCTAGTGGGGGAGTGGTGAAAGAACTATGCCTCCTTTTTTTTCTTTTTTTTTTTCATGTAAACAAAGCGGTGGGTGTTGTACAGAACTGGAATAGGGGTGGACAGAGAGATCCGGGTAGAACTCACCAATCAGATGAGATCCAAAAAGAGCAGGTATTGTAGCGGAGAGATTCGAAGGACGCAGGTGTAGGCAGTGGCACCGGATGTAGGTGCAGGCTAAGCTAAAATCGCCGGTTGTGGGATGAGCAGAGGGTGGCGGCCGTGGCGAGGGCTGATCAGGGAAAGAAAGGGCTACGAGAATGCAGGTGCCAGCGGATCAGAGGAGATCTGGAATAAGGGGCCGTCGGAAACAAGGGATATTTCCTCAGATCTGATCTGAAAAAGAGCGACGGTCGTGGCTAGGACTGAGCAGAAAAGAAACACAGCATGGAGAAGACAGCGGTGAAAGCAGTGTCGCCGGATGCAAACGATGATAAGAAGACAGAAGGTAGCAAGGCCGATCTCTAAAGGCCTAAATCTAAGGCAAAAGGTCGTTGTTTGTCCGAGGTTGGTGTGGATCTCTGTTACTGATGCTGATGCGACGGATCTCTGTTACTGAAGATAGAGTTCCCAGATCTGAGATAGGGCTGAGCAGAAGAAAGGGAATAAAAAAAAACGGCCAGATCTGAGGTAGCCGGTACTGAGTGGTAGTGTGGATGAAGAAGCAACAGCAACTGGTGCAGGGGCAGCGCTACTGTAGATGGAGAGACGACACACGCCTGCTGTAGATGGAGAGACGGCACATGAGAAGAGATTAGGGATGTGAGGGGAAAATAAAATTGGTCAGAGGATTCTCTAGCTCTGATACCATGTAGAATGTTGAATAACTGTTTACTGTCTATTCCATTAGCACAAGTCTTTATGGTGTTACAAACCTCTCTAATGGGGGCAAGAATCAATTACAATCTATTGATTAGGGAGAGAAAATATTCCAAAGAGGAAAGTCAACCGTTTGGGTTGGCATGTGTGCTAATAGCTTTCTTTTGGATCTTCTCAAATTGTACCACCTTTCTGTAAGCATCCACCAACTCAAAGAAGTCCAATGGAGTAATTGCATCTGCTATAGAAGGTCTTAGTCCATCCATGAATCTCGTCATGCTCTGCTCTTCTAATTCCATCAAATTGTTGATGAGTCAAGAGGAGATCGAATTCTTTAGCGTATTCAACTACTTTTCTGTCTCCGCGTTTCAACTCTTTCAATCAATGAAACAAAAGTGGAGTTAGTGGAAAGGAAAGTCTTTTACTTTAGTTTCTTCAAATTTTTCCCAAGATTGAATTTTCGTGCCTTTCTATTTTGGTTCTCTTGTACCATGTTAAGTGGAGTTAGTGGAAAATTTTAAATTTGGTCAATTGAGATGAAAAAACCCAAATTTGAAAACTCCTCGAATATCCTTCAATTTCACTTTCCCATTAGTCTTCAAGTCTTCCAATTGGGCCATAAATCTCTGCATCATTTTCTCCTAGTTGAGAAGAAACTCATCCTCGACTTAAGATCAATGACTGCTAGAGAGAAACCAATTGCAAATGGATATTTACGCCAATGTCTTCCTTTTCTTCTATGCTTTGGAACATTTAGAAGTACATGACCACTATGTCGGATCTTGCAACTTGTATACCGTATGTTGGGAAATCTTCCAACTAGTCGGTCACAAGATTAGAAAAATCATTGCTTACAAGAGATTGCATCATAAAATTTTCCAAAACAGGGCTCTTAACTCCTCTTGTTATTGCACTGCTAAAGCTTCAGAAATCATATTTGGTGGGTCAAGTTGTATAGGAACCTTATAAAAAAATCCACTCTGTGTTGCCCTCGGAAAATCCACAAATGGTCCTAGGACAATATGTTCGTGCCATCGTTGTGAAAACTGTAACTGTTTTGCTTTCCATCATGCTTAGTATTCTTATCATACTGTCATGGTCTTTCTAATAACAAATGACAAGCATTCATATGCAGAATATCACACTATACATCGTCAAAGTATTTATTCCCAATAAAGGAAGAAGTCAAACATTGTTTATCCATAGTTGCCTCATATCCTTTTCTTAACCATGCAACTTGATACAGCCAAGGATGTTTATATGGTTTCAACTTCAATTTGTCAACCACTTCTTTAGCAACCACATACGGTAGTTATTGTTGGAATTGGCTCAAAAGGCCAACATTAAGTTGGGTCCAATAGGCCTAATTCTCCTTTTAAGCCGAAACTTATAAGGGTTATTTTTCTCTAAGGTTTTCTCTAAGTTTAGGGTTTTTTCTCAGAGAGATGAGAGGAGAAACTATAAAGCATTGTAGCACCCAGACTTCATCTTCTTCATAGTGAATTGAGCAATCGTTCTGTGGACGTAGCCTTCGAGTGAACCATGTAAAACCTCATTTTCCTTGTGTGATTGATTTTGTGTTTTGCATTTCATTTTACATAACAAATTTGTATCAGAGCATGATGAGATGACAAACTTTTCTACCAATCGTGCATTTGGAATGAAATATCTTTGCCAATAGCCAATCCTTTTTTAATTCTTTCTTAGGTGACAGCAATGAATCTTGCATCATTAGGTTGTCGCCCAAGCCACCTTACATGATATCTTTTTTATTGAAGGATTGTGCTTCACTTTGTTGATCTTCTGGATCATTATCTTCACATTCTTTATCATTGCCCTTAGAATCTAATGTTGTAGGATTGTTTGACTACTTCACTGGTGCCTCAGATGTGTATTTCTTAAGAAATTCAAGATCATCTATAGATTTGTTAGGAAAGTAGATCCATTAGATGATGAGAAATTAGGTTTGCTTGCTTTTGTAGAATGTTGAATAACTACTTACTGTTTATTCCATTAGCACAAGTATTAATGGTGTTACAAACCTCTTTAGTGGAGGCAAGAATCAATTACAATCCCTTGATTAGGGAGAGGAAATATTCCAAAGAGGAAACTCAACCGCAGGCCCAGCCCTGCCTATAGGCAGAGTAGGCTCGAGCCTAGGGCCTCCAAATATATATATAACTTTTATAGGGCCTTAGGCCTGGCCCAAAATCCCACCCAAAATTCCCCATTCCCGCAATACCTGTTCATTTTCACGGGCCGCATTCCGACGCAGAACGCGGCTTCCGCGGTTGAAAAATCCCTCTCTCACATTTTCCGGTTTCGCACGTGCGAAACGCACTGCCGGATTCGCACGTGCGGAACTCGGTGTCGCGTTCGCACGTGTGGAACGCGGTGCCGGGTTCGTACGTACGGAACGTTGTTCCGCGTTTCCGAACGGAAACGTCCGTACGTGTTCTCGTTTCGATGAGCGATTTTTGCATTTTCTTTCACCCGTTCATTTTCTATCGCTTCGTATTCCTCTTTCAAACAGTCAAAATATACTACCTTTTTTAAATCCGAAAATATCAGGAGCCTCTCTTCTCCTCTTCATCTCTCTCACTGATCTCTCACTCTCTCTCAGTGTGCTCTCTCTTGCTCTTCTCTGATCTCTCTCTGACTCTCTCGGTGATCTCTCTCTCTGTTCTCTCTTGCCTTCAACAATTGCAGATTTCAGATTTGCAGGTATTTTTTCCATCAATCCCGTCATTTTGAATTCATCATGGATGTTTGAGATTTGTTTTGGGTGTTTAATATTTTATTTTAAAAAAAGATAATAAAAAGTAAAAAAATAATAAAATATGAAATAATACATTTAAACAATTTCTCAGCATGTATTATTTCCTAATTAACTCCTGCCATATTTATCTATTAAAAGAGAAGCCAAGCCACTGATTCTTTACCAAATGTTATGAAAATTTGATTTTTATATTTTATTTGGATATTTTACACTTTATAAAAAATATATATAATTTTTTTTTTTTTGAGTATATATAAAGACAAAGGGCCCTATTTTTAGAGTTCGCCTAGGGCCTCTAAAATGTCGGGGCCGGCCCTGCTCAACCGTTTGGGTTGGCATGTGTGCTAATACTCCCCCGCAAACTCGGCGATGGTAAGTGGACGAGTTTGGAACTGAGTACAGAAAACCGATACTTGGGAAGGCCCTTAGAAAAGATGTGATCAAGTTGATCTTTGGAGGGCACAAATTGAATGTGATGAGAGTTGGCAGCAACACATTCGCGAACAAAATGATAATCCAATTCAATATGTTTAGTCCGTGCATGGAAAAACGGATTCGCGGCCATGTACGTGGCACTGAGATTGTCACAAAGAAGCAGTGTCAAAGAAGAGAGAGGAAATCGAAGCTCTTGTAAGAGGTGATGAATCCAGACAATGTCAGCACAAGTATAAGCAAGCGCTCGATATTCAGCCTCCGCCCTGGTGTGAGACACAGTCAGTTGTTTCTTAGCACACCAAGAAACTAAATTCGAATCGAGGAAGATGCAGTAACCCGTGGTGGAGCGACGAATGTCAGGACAACCAGCTCAGTCAGCATCAGAGTATGCAATGAGGCGTAGCGGCTGTTGTGTACATGTGATAAGCAAACCGTGACCACGGAATCCTTTTAGGTAGCGCATAATCCATTTAACAGCCTCAAAGTGTGACGTGCAAGGCTGACTCATGAATTGCGAAGCTAAATGAACTAAATAAGCAATGTCGGGTCGAGTGAGTGTGAGATATTGAAAAGTACTGACGAGTTGACGATACTCAGTAGGATCAGAAAACAAATCACCATCAGTGGAAGATAATTGTTTCTCAGCAGCGACAGGTGTAGAGCAGGGTTTATATTCATGAAAATTTCCTCGACGAAGTAGATCAAGTGTATACTTGTTTTGGGACAAATGCAATCCCTGAGAGAGAGGAGTTACTTCTAGACCCAAAAAATAATGGAGATTACCAAGATCTTTGATCTCAAATTTAGTGCCGAGGTGACGAGTGAAGGACTGAAGGAGGATGAATCGTTGCTAGTGAGAACAATATCGTCAACATATAGAAGAAGGATCATAAGGTGAGAGTCCCGTCGATAAACAAACATGGAGCTGTCAGCTTTGCTTTAAAGGAAACCATAGGAGATGAGGAAGGTGTTGAAACATTGGAATCAAGCTCGTGGTGCTTGTTTCAAGCCATAGATAGCTTTCTGGAGCTTACATATATGAGTTGGGCGATAAGGATCAATAAAAATAGGTGGCTGAGTCATATAGACCTCCTCAGTGAAATTTCCATGAAGAAAGACATTCTTGACATCCAGCTAATGAATAGGCCAAGCATACGTGATGGCTAAGCTGACAACAAGGCGGATAGTGACAGGCTTGACGATAGAGCTAAATTTCTCATCATAGTCAATGCCAGGTTGCTGATGAAAGCATTTGGCAACAAAACGTGCTTTGTAGCGCTCAATACTACCATCAGAGCGACGTTTAATCTTAAATACCCATTTGCAGCCGACAATGTTAGCATGAGAAGGAGGTGGAACAAGAGACCAAGTATGTTGCGGGAGGAGGGCATTTGATTCGTCAGTCATAGCGTGACGCCATTCCGCAGAACGGACAACCTGGGTATAACAGGTGGGCTCTGAATCTGAAGAGACCAGAGAAGCGAAGGCTTGTGGAACAGGATGTCGACTGGAGAAGTCAGCTCGCTTTTTGGGCTTGAAGATACCATCCTTTGCACGCGTGACCATGTGATGAGCATTTTCCAGAGCGGCCGGCGATTCCGACGTTGATGGTGGAGATGGTGGTAAAGTAAACGACACCTTCAACGCTGACTGAGATGATGACAAGTCAAGGGTGGAAGGAGGAGCAGGCATGGAAGATGGAGTAGCTGTTGATGAGGAGGCCGTGGAGAGAACCGGAATGAAGACCTTGTTGGAGGGAGGTGAAGACCTGTCTATGGGTAATGCATAGGGAAAAACAACTTCATTGAACAAGACATGCCGTGAGATGTAGACTCTGCCAGTAGAAGGACGTCGACATCGGTAGCCCTTGTCTCAAGAACTGTAACCAAGAAAAACACATTCAACTGATCGAGGTTGAAGCTTTTTAGTAGTATAATCACTAAGATAAGGATAACACGCACATTCAAAAGTGCAAAGGGACACATAGTTGGGTTTAGTGCCAAAGAGGATCATTGTAAAGGGGGGGGGGGAGGGGGGGGGGGGGGGGGGGGGGGGGGGGGGAAAGGTGATTTACAAGGTGTACTGCAATGGAAAAGGCTTCGACCCATAGGTTAAAAGGAAGTTTGGAGGTAAGGAGCAGAGTGCGACTCATTTCAGACAAATGGCAATGTTTACGTTCAACCAGACCATTTTGCTGCGGGGTATGAGGACAAGAGAGACGGTGAGTAATTCCCTTTTGTGCACACAAAGTATGAAAAAGACGATTATCATATTCCCGACCACCATCACTTTGAAAGTATTTAAGAGCAGTAGAAAAATGATTTTCGACATAAGTGAGAAAAATTTGAAAAAGATTAAAGACCTCTGATTTATGTCTCATAGGATAAATCCAAGAGTAGCGAGAAAAATCGTCTGTAAATAAAATATAATAACGAAATCCAGATACAGATAAAATAGGGGACATCCATACATCGGAATGAACTAAATAAAATGGTGCTGGAGTACAATTATTATGAACTGAAAACGGTAGTCGCGTAGACTTGCCTGTAGCACAATGACAATAAAAAGGAGTGCGAGAAAATTTAAAAGAATGTCCTAAGCATTTATTATTAGCTAAGACTCGAAGCACATGATGAGAAGGATGTCCAAGACGCT
Organism: Chimonanthus praecox; assembly: GCA_022113865.1. NCBI lineage: Eukaryota > Viridiplantae > Streptophyta > Magnoliopsida > Laurales > Calycanthaceae > Chimonanthus > Chimonanthus praecox. The sequence goes on from CM039091.1 coordinate 38,416,281, forward strand.
GATGCCATAGTGATGGTGAGGAGTAAAAAGCGAGGAAAGCTTGTTTGGGGGAAACATGTGGCTTGATGGGGTAGAGGTCTGCTTCACATTGGCCCTGAAATAAAGTAGCACCAGTCCGTAAGTCACGAATAGTAAAATCCCATGGGTAGAAATGGAAACTAACAGAATTATCACGAGTAAACTGAGGAATAAATAGTAGGTTTTTATGCATGTGAGGAACATGAAGCACAGTAAAAAGACGAAAAAGTCGAAGAACCAGATGATAAAGACAAAGTACCAGTGTGCGCAATGGGAAGAGAGTCACTATAACCCAGAAGAACATAATCATTTCCCCCATAGTCAGTCTTAGAGAGCAAGGAAAGGGCATCACTAGTCATATGATGGGTGGCTCCAGTGTCAGGGTACCAATTGGGGCCGGACGGTTGTGCGAGCTACATCCTGGCAAAAACAAACGGAATATTTTCATCAGTGCAAGGGCCCTGGCGGTAAAGTTGATAGCAGGAGGCTGCCGTGTGACCAATCTTGAAACGCAGTTAACACTGTACAATGGAGGAAGGTTGATGACCAAGAAGACCATGAGAAGCAGTAGCTCGTCCTCGACTGCGATTTCCGCGGCCTCCATGACTGTTTGTGTTTAAGGGAAAATCGCAGCGTCCTCCACGATGACCGCGTCCACCGTGATAACAGTTCTCACGCCCACAAGAGGAGAGAAGCGAAGTGGGGTGGACTCCTGCAGAGCTGTCTTGTGTAGCACTCAAAGCTGGAGTGGCGATCTGTGACTCAAAGTGAAGTAGACGAGCGCGAAGATCGGTGAACACTAGAAGAGGTGGAGTGTTGAGGATTGTTGTGTACAACATGAAGTAGTCGGGGCCAAGTCCCCGAAGCACTAATGAAACAAGATCATCGTTGGAGATAAGCTGATGAATAGCGACAAGGGTATCGACAAGAGATTTTGCATGATGCAAATATTCGGAGATAGCTTTGGTGCCTTTGGAGAGAGAGCACTTAAATCTGCAAATGAGTGACATTGGCTAGAGAACATTGCCTGAACTTGAGTTGGAGGCAATCCCAAATCTCACGCGATGTGGAGAGACCAACAACCTGGGCAAGCACTGACTCGGAGAGAGTAACAATGATGATGCCAACGAGATTTTGATCCATCTCAACTCAAGTGGTGTAAGCAGGATTGGGAGTAAATTTGGTTGCGCCATTAGAGGGAAGAAAGGGAGGGGGACATGGGTAAGTGCCATCAATAAAGTGCCAAAATTGTTGACCAATGAGAAATGGTTTGAGTTGGGTCTGCCACATGCGGTAGTTTTTCTCTGTGAATTTGACGGAAATCGGACTGGAGAAGTTGGGAATTGTAATGGGGCCCAGAGGAGAAGGTGAAGGGGTTGCAGATAAAGCAATTGAAGCAGGGCTAGTGGAGGAGTGGTGATAGAACTATGCCTCCTTTTTTTTCTTTTTTTTTCATGTAAACAAAGCGGTGGGTGCTGTACATAACTGGAATAAGGGTGGACAGAGAGATCCGGGTAGAACTCACCAATCAGATGAGATCCAAAAAGAGCAGGTATTGTAGCGGAGAGATTCGAAGGACGCAGGTGTAGGCAGTGGCACCGAATGTAGGTGTAGGCTAAGCTGAGGAGAAGAAATCGCCGGTTGTGGGACGAGCAGAGGGCGGCGGCCGTGGCGAGGGCTGATCAGGGAAAGAAAGGGCTACGAGAATGCAGGTGCCGGCGGATCAGAGGAGATCTGGAATAAGGGGCCGTCGGAAACAAGGGATATTTCCTCAGATCTGATCTGAAAAAGAGCGACGGTCGTGGCTAGGACTGAGCAGAAAAGAAACACAGCATGGAGAAGACAGCGGTGAAAGCAGTGTCGCCGGATGCAAACGATGATAAGAAGACAGAAGGTAGCAAGGCCGATCTCTAAAGGCCTGAATCTAAGGCAAAAGGTCGCTGTTTGTCCGAGGTTGGTGTGGATCTTTGTTACTGACGCTGATGCGACGGATCTCTGTTACTAAAGATAGAGTTCCCAGATCTGAGATAGGGCTGAGCAGAAGAAAGGGAATAAAAAAAAAACGGCCAGATCTGAGGTAGCCGGTACTGAGTGGTAGTGTGGATGAAGAAGCAACAGCAACTGGTGCAGGGGCAGCGCTACTGTAGATGGAGAGACGACACACGCCTGCTATAGATGGAGAGACGGCACAGGAGAAGAGATTAGGGATGTGAGGGGAAAATAAAATTGGTCAGAGGATTCTCTAGCTCTGATACCATGTAGAATGTTGAATAACTGTTTACTGTCTATTCCATTAGCACAAGTCTTTATGGTGTTACAAACCTCTCTAATAGGGGCAAGAATCAATTACAATCTATTGATTAGGGAGAGAAAATATTCCAAAGAGGAAAGTCAACTGTTTGGGTTAGCATGTGTGCTAATAGCTTTCTTTTGGATCTTCTCAAATTGTACCATCTTTCTGTAAGCATCCACCAACTCAAAGAAGTCCAATGGAGTAATTGCATCTGCTATAGAAGGTCTTAGTCCATCCATGAATCTCGTCATGCTCTGCTCTTCTAATTCCATCAAATTGTTGATGAGTCAAGAGGAGATCGAATTCTTTAGCGTATTCAACTACTTTTCTGTCTCCGCGTTTCAACTCTTTCAATCAATGAAACAAAAGTGGAGTTAGTGGAAAGGAAAGTCTTTTACTTTAGTTTCTTCAAATTTTTCCCAAGATTGAATTTTCGTGCCTTTCTATTTTGGTTCTCTTGTACCATGCAAAGGTTCGTTGCTTCAATTTAATTGCCACTAACTGTACTCTCTTAGCTCAAGAATATTTTTATATTAACAAATATATTCAACTATTTCTAGTCAACCTAGAAATTCATCACCAATCATACTTTGTAATATTCTAGAATTTCAAGTTTTATGCCGAAGGTTATGATAGCGTTTATTAGAAAAATAAAAACTCCCAACAAATATCGAACGGGAAAAATAAGCACAAACCAGTACAAGCAAATTTAAGTGGTTCGGCCACCCCCAACTTACGTCCACAGAATGTGATATAGGTTTTATTAAGAGATGAAGAATTATAATTACAAGAGATGTTGAACTGATAATAATACCCGAATCTCGATGAAGACAAATCTCAACTCAGATCTGTAGAACAGTTTGACAAAACTGTTCTCTAGTTCCTCCCTTCTCCTTTACTGACGTTTGTCAGAACCGGCTGAACTAGGCCCTTATAAATCCAGTTGTTGACTGGTTCTACTCCTCTCAGTTCTACGCAGGAACTGTTCCTGCTTGCTGCTATGCAAGTGGCCCACTTGTCTTCAGTTATGCCGAGACTACACCTCCGTTGAAGAAACTCTGAAACAGAGAAACCTACTGTTGGTTTCCTCCTCTCTACACGCCTCTTTGATCGGGTTTCTCACAGCAAAGCCAACGCCTCTTCACCTTTCTCTGGTGATGCTAGATTGTTGCTCTCTCTCTTGATTCTCACCCCATTTTCTTTCTTCGTGTGTACTCTTTTTCAATCTACCGCACCTCTATTTGTAGTTGCTCCCGTGTACAAAGACTGTCGGTCAGTCCCATGTTTAGCAACTGCTGAGACCCACTTTGGTGCAGCTTCTATTGCTGCACATCTCACCTTCCATTCGAGAGTCATCACCGTTAATAGCAATTGCCAACATAGTTGTCTCTCTTTATAGCAGTTTCCTAATTGAATTAGGAATTCCCATTGCCATATGTTCGGTTGGAATTAAGCCACCGCCAACAGGTTAAATCATCATCTCGGTGCTACCTCCTATCCTATCTCCTACCTCCATCTTTGCGTTCATGTTTATCACTCTACTGATCATGGTAGAATGGGCTATGTGTTCTGCCATCTCCTTAAGACTTTTCATGAAACTTTGCCCTCGAACCTTTGAATTTGTTAGAACGGGATCTAGATTTTGGTTGTGATCTAGATTGTTTTCTAGACATAAGATCTTTCGTGTGCTTTTGGAGAGCCTCGAGCATTGTTTGTTGTGTTCTCATGATTTCTTGTTGTTGCAACCTCATCTGCTCATTCAAAGTCTCAAATTGTTCTTCTATTCTACCAGTTTGTCTTTCAATCATTTCTTTTAGGCAGGCCATATATACACCACATTTTTTGTCAGGAGATACCACTTTTCATTTTTAAGTGTGAAATTACCATTTTGCCCTTGTGTGTTTTGATAGTTTAATCGAACATCCAGTTCATTATGTGTTCGTTCAGACGATCAGAACGTCTAAACGAATGAGCTGTGGAGAGGAATTTCAAAAGAGGTTGTTTCTCGATCAATTTTTACAACCAAGGTATCAAAATTCATCTACTCAGAATTTTATGAATTTTATGAACTGGATGTTCGATCGGACTATCAAAACATGGAAGGGAACAATAGTAATTTCACATCTAAAAATGAAAAATAGTGTATCCAGCAAAAAAGTATGGTGTCTATATGGCCAGCATTCTTTTATTGGAACTTATTCCTAATCATCACTATATCTTTTTGTTGCGTCTTTTGTTTCCTCCCACCATTAAGGTATGGGAAAATCAAAGGTGCTCCCCCAAGAGTAGAGATGTTAGCTACAATAAAAGGTTATACACTGCTTTCCAAAAATAATAGTTACTAAAAGAGCACCTTCTAAATTTAGTAGTTTATGAAATTAACAGGTGTCTTGTTCAACAAGTATGTACAGGATCTAGGCTTTGATTACCATTTGATGACGGCCTAAGTCGATTTTGCAATCTTCTTAAATCTGGCTCAATTGAGATGAGAAAATCGAAATTTGAAAAATTCTTGAAATTTCCAAAAACCTTGGAATATCCTTCAATACCATCTTCCCATTGGCCTTTTAACTCTTCCAATTGGACCATGGATGTACACATCATACATGGACCCTATACACCCCAAATAATGCAATTTGAAGTCATTCTTATCATGAGGATGACAACATAGCATCATTTTCTAAATTAAATTGAAAACTTTATTCAACTTTAAATTGCAAACTTTTAAACTTTAATTTGACATGAGTATCTCTATTAGTCCACAAGTGTGGACAGGCATAATGGACTAAAACAGAAGACGGTAAGGGCATCTATTTCAACTTTTGTCACCAAATGTCTAATATTGGGGCAAATTAAAGTCCATTTGGGTTAAACAAAGGAGGTACAATGCATTACCCGGGTTTATCCACACACTAGTACTTCGGAAATATAATCATAACTAAGTTCCAGCCCAACTGATGAGGAAATCAGTGATAAACAAGATGAGATTTTGGCCATGGTATTAGATTTTTATAAAAAGTTTCATGCGAAGTCCAATAACCATGAAGTCTATCAAATTGGGTCAAGGAACCGAGTCCAAGAATTCATGTTATTGCCTCCGCTAAAAGATTGAGTAAACGTTTCGTCTTATGAACCTACATCACCAACTAAAATGGAAGAGAACCTTAGGGCCATGAATTGCCAAACTTACATATATAGAGGTTACATAATCACTTGTGTCAAGACTCCTAGATTAATCATATACTTTAAGAGGCTTTTTCTTTCTTCTTTTTTATGGTTGGAGTTTTAAGTTACATTGGGGATTAGCAAAATTTCATAATTTTCACCTCAAGATTTTTCATGGAATTATAATGAGAACTAAAAAATTCATTAAAATTTCAATTCTGAAATCAAAACAATATTATAAAACTCAAAACCTTGTATAATTTTGATCACAATTTTCTTATATTGCAGTAAATAATTCTAATTCCATCAAACCATTATAGATTACAAATACTAAAACTTTCTAATTCCAAATTTTAAAAAAAAAAAAAAATAGAAATCAAAGATGTTACTGAAGTATCTCTCGAGTGGGAAAAAACCTTGGGCATTTAGATAGGTATAACTCGAACCCAGAATCAACAACCAAATTGATTGATGTTATGGGCTATAACACATTATAATGTCCAAAAATTCCCATGAATATGCCTAAGCATTTGTTTGAAATTAGTTAGATTATCATAATCATAATCTTGTTAGATAAAAAGAAAAAACTGTTAGAATAATATCTTATTGTTTGTTAACCGTCAGATAATTTTACCGTATTAAAATCCTAGTGATTGATTTCCTGTTAAAGATTCTATTAGATTAAAAATTGTTGTTTAGTAAATTAAATTTTTTGTGGTTTTAGAAAAAAATTCATATAAATTAATTTAAAACTTCTTTAGAATTAACTTTTAATGAAATTCATATTAGCTTCTAAACCATCAACTAATTTGTTTAAAATGATTCATGCAGTTTTCTCCATCAAGGCATTACTGCTACAACATTTAAGCAAGTTTGAGATGACAAACTTTCAAAACAAGTGATAAGTTCAGTTCAACTAAAATCCTAAAAGACTTCTACATTCTAATTTGTTTAGAAGAAGTTTATCTTATTCTTAATGACCTATGTTTACCAAACCATCTTAAAAAAGAAAAAGAAAAAAAGGAATTAGAGAAGCGGCAAAAGAGGATCTAAATTGTGGCCCCAAAAAACAGGAAGAGAATATCCAGATTCAGTCCATGGTCATTTAAGTAGAAATTAAGGACTTGGTGAGTAAAACATTCAAATCCAGTCTAAGGTTGCAAATCCAAACAGTCACTTCAATACAAATTAAGAATTTTAGTGAACGAACATCCAAATTAAATAACAAGTCATCAACATAGAAATTGAGGAAAAATGGAGAGCAAATATCCAAGTTGAGCCCACATTCATCAAACAAGAATTCAGAAAATAATAAAACAAAATTTTTAATTCAGCCCAGAGATGTTTAAATAGAAATTAGACAATTGAAAAAAGAACAAATTTTACCCATAATGAAAAAAATACCTTTCCTTAGAATTTTGAAAAATAAGATAATTTAATTGAAAAATCACATAAATACTCCAAATGTTGAGAAAATCTAGGGCGGCTCCAGATTTCATGGGTGGAAAATCTTACAAGATCTATGTTTCCCAAAGACAAACTAGCATTTGGACCGAAATCCTACAAATGGATAGCAAAGAAAAAAAATCCAACCAAGCTCTACAAATGTCTGGAAGTATGTGAAAGATTAGATCCTGGCCCAACTTCCTCCTTCCTTCAACGCATACAAAGGCAGTCCTTGGAAAAGTTTGAATCATGGGACAGATTCTTCCATCTGACAAAAAGGGCTGTTAGATTCCAAAGGTGAAAACCTTCTGCTATAAAAACCATGGAGAAGCCCAACATTTGGAGGAAATATGTTCCAGTATAGGAATAGGAAGATGAGATGGTGATCGTTTGATAAGCGTTAGTCATCTCAGGTAACCAGATGAAGCTCTCCTTTACTCCTCCCACCAAGAAACAAGACCCAATCCATCTTCCATGATGCTTCCCTGGAAAAAGTGATCCAGGCAAGGTTAAACAACAAATAATAAAATCCTTGTCAAAGACACAAGGTGAAGGTGACCGTGAACTGCAAGAAAAATAAAGTTTCAATTTTTATTCTAAAACTAAATAAAAGTATTTCTGAATATGAGAGAAATAAAAAATTTATATACAACTGAAGCAGTACTAGCAAACTTTGGCTGCATAGCTAAATGATAAGCTGATTGTATTTGCAAGGGGCAAATCTCTAGTGAAGGTGAATGGTGAACACACAGTTATGTCCAGATCTTTGTAAGCCAAATTTCACCCCAAACCTCACTGTTGTGATATAGGGAGAAGGAAATATACAAGTTTTCTACATAAAAACAATGTTGTGAAAAGGAATGTTTGACGAAGTCAATCATTTTCCATAGAAAATGAAAATGGTTCCTTTGAACAAAGGGGTGAAACATGAAAGCTCTGAGGGAACCTATGAAGATCTACTAAATACCTTTAAATTTGCAAGTTCACAAGTTGATAGATGATTTTGTTCGGAAATGGATATCTGATAGGAACCTGAATCGGAAAATGGAATGAGATAAAATGTGGGAAAAATGGAGAAATGGGAAACAAGGATTTCACTCTGAGGGGAAACTGACGTCCTTCGGTTTTTCACTTCAAGGAGAAACTGGCCTCCCAAGCGCGGTTTGGGAGGAAAACTCTTCTCTACTTCTTGAATTTTCTCCTTCCCAAGGTAAGTTCTTCACTCCTCCACACTCCCTTCTCTTCAATGTTGGATTTTTGCTAGAGATTTTCGTGGAATGGAGTTAGAATGACAATGTAGGCCAAAAATGGGAAAGAATCAATGGAGAAAAATGGGGATTTGATGTTTGGAGCCTTGCATGGGATAGCTTTAAGCCCTAAATGGGTTTGGAACCCTAGTAGGGGGATGAAAATTAGGGAAATGAGAGAAGGTCGAAAATTGAGCTTGTGTATGGCCAATTCGAGAGTTTGATTGGGTTGAGGCAAGTTAACCTAAAGAAGGGCTCAACATAGGATGGAATATGGGAGAAGTGGTAGCTTGAGCTAGAAGGTCAATGGAAATTGGGAGAAAACATGATAAGTTGTCCTCTTTGCTTGGGTGAGAGGGAACCCTATCTGTCTCAAACACATGGGGTTCGAGTGTAATTGAGATTGAATGCCCACAAAGAGGGAGAAAGACTTGGGTATAATTGGGGGTTTCACCTTAAACTTGTAATTTGAGCTCCAATTGGCCTAATTGAGAGACTTAGGCTTGTACATGGGCTGGTTGTGCGATTAGAGCCGAACACCTCGAATTCCGGGGCCGGTCAGCTCGAGAATAGACGGTTGTGAAACCTCCCTCCAATTGACGAATTTCTAGGCATGTGGAATTGTACAATAGACCATATTTGAATGTCATATTGAAATGCTACTCACGTGAAGTGTGGTATTACATGCTATTGGTTGAGAATTTCCATGCTTACAATGTGTTTGATATTATGACTGAATGAACAATGACCCATGTTTCTTTCGATACGTAGGGAGGGGAAGAAGGGAAGAAGGAAGGTGGGGGGGAGGGATAGGACCTTTCCAAATTTTATTTGTTTTTAAAAATTTAATTACTCAATCTTAATGTGCTGTGAGATCAATTAGTGCGCAAGAGATAAAGAATTAATAACAAATCACACAACTTTCAACCATGCTTGCACAGAGATTTATAGTGGTTCGGTTTAAACAAACCTATATCCACTTTTGAACTCACCCTATTTTGGGCTATCCGATGATACACTATGAAAGGGAGTCACACACTAGTGATACATCCTAGTGAGATTCAACCACCTTGGTCTACTACTCGACTTCTATTTTTTATGGTGATTCGAACACTAAGCACTAATCCACCTTACAATGAAGATAATGTAAATGGAATGAAGAAACACTTGCCTTGAAGCTCGCCGATGTCAAATGATGTGCTTCTTCTCAAGTTCTCCGAGCCTTGGTCTTCAGTAGTTGATATTCACTAGTGTATGTGCAACCACAACTAGGAAGAGGTCTAGAATATAAGGTTTCACTATGGATCCTAGAGGTTTCTCTCTTAATCTCTTGATCAAAAGATAATCTTGATTGATCAAAGGTTTTTCATGGAGGTTCAGGGAAGAGTGAAATGATGGAATGCTTACGTACAAATCTAGAATGTCAAGTAGCAAAATCTGGACCAAAAACACAAATATATATAGAGGAAAACAAGTCCCAACGGCTTGTCCTCGAGGGCCTTGGGAGCGTGCCTCGAGGGCCACAAAGGTAGTCAAGTCAAACACATTAGCTGGGAAGTTTGAAAAACAAGGATTAATAGTTGTACAATGGTCATCTTTGAGGGCCTCGACAACGGTCGAGGGCCTCCTGCTGGGAGCAATGTGTTTTTACAGATGATTTTCCAATGAACACAAGTCGAGGGTCTCGAGCTTTTTCGAGGGGCTCGAAAAGTCTCGAGGGGCTTGTGCTGGGAGTAAACATAATTTACAGAGTTTTTCCCATCATTCTCAGCTCGAGGGGTCGAGATGCGTCGAGGGCCTTGAGCAGCTCTTCTTTAGTTCAAGGGCCTCGAACATGCTCGAGGGGCTAGTACTGAGAGTAAACTTATTTTATAGAGTTGTCATACATTTCTCAGAACGAGGGGCTCGAGCCCTGTCTCGAGGGGCTCGACCATGACAATCGTGAACACTAAGGCTGGGTCCATTTTTCATTTTCTTGGTTCTTAAGAATTGGTTGGAATGCCTAGGTGTGATTAGTTCATCCTAAGGTCTTCTAAGGCCATTCTACCTGCGTGGTTGCCAAACACATAGAGTAATGTCTTCGATATGCTTCTGATCTTCGATTAACTGAGTTCAGCATCTTCATTCTTCCAAGGCAAGGTTCAACTCGATCACAGAATTGACAATAAGGTGACTCGGTGAAACCGGAGCACTAACATAATGTAAGGTCATGAATGATTCCATGTCTGTATGGTGGTAATGTGTGATAATTGCATTGAATGAATTCTCATGCTTATAAATGATACATGACTGTTGGATTGGACTTGATGAGATGGGAGAAATTAGTCCACATCCTTTATGACCCAAGGGGTTCAACTCGTGCCACAATGGGGGGTGGGCTTACTTGATTGAGGTTGCAAGGAATGCATGATAAATGCCAAAACAAGCCTTGTTTGAATTTCCCCCGAGGCAAAAGTAGGACCACTCCCCGGTGTCAACTCGAATCTGGAGAGTATATGAACTACAGTTGATCTGATCCACTATGTGGTACATAAGCAGATGAGAGCATTGCGCTCCATTCCGATCAAGTTACATATATTGCAAAGTTGTCTAGAGAAATAAAATGTGGTAGACCATGTGATGGTGATGATTACATGGAGTTGAGAATGTGCTAGCAATGCATGAAATTGTTCTGATATGTGATAACCTATGTTTAGATGACACGGCACTTTATGCTTGTCCATATGAGAGGGTGTGCTGGGGAAACTAGAGTGGAGGTTTTGGGTACCACTAAAGAGAGTAGTGGTGAAAGATGACCGAGTGTGTGTTGAGAGCCATGAGTGGCGGCACTACTATACATGAGCGTGTGTGGTGAGAGTCATGAGTGGAGGAACCACGATACCTATCGTGATATGAGATATAATGATGAAGCACTCGAGTGAGCATGTAGACCATGAAGTGAGAAAAATGGAAGAGTAGAGATGGGAGAGAGTTGATAGGTGATAGATAGAAAGGCATCACCCGTCTAGTAGAGTGGAGTACGAGTAGAGGGGGGATGGCTAAGAGACTAGCCTTATACCTTAAGTTGTGTCTAGAGATGGGTATGCATAACATGTGGTTGGTTTCATGCATGGATGGTATAATGCAGGGAGAACTACGCGTGATCTAATCTCGAAAGAGTACGTAGGCAGCTGAATAATCAATTCGATCACACCGAGGGTTCAATAGGTTCTAGGGTTCATGAGAATCATTTTTTACACGTATAGGTCCCATGTATTTGGACTATGATATGAATGCTTCAGAGTTTTTTTTTTAAAAAAAAAAATCCCTTAGTCACATGCCTGTGGGGCGGGCCGTGACAATTTGGTATCAGAGTGTAGGTTCAACTCCTTGGACTATGTGTGTATGGGACGTGCAACTAAGACTCAAGTTTAGGTCTATTCCCAAGTCGTATGGGGGAGGTAGGACCATGAATTGAGTTGGGGTAGAACCTTCTCGTCCAACTGATTTGGACGACTGTGTGGGTTGAGAGAGTGTCTAGGACAGAGTGTCTGAAGCAATGTTTGATAAGGTGCTCTGCAAGAGTTGGAGTTTTGTGGATTTTGAGTTGAAAAATGTTGGAATTATCGAGAGATTGAGATGAGATGGGCCTGAGAAGTGGTGAAGAAGGGACTATTTGCCTAGAGTGAGAAACCCCATGTAATGACCCGACCTGGGGTAACGGGACGGTAGTGACGGGTAAAATTAATTTAGAAAATGATTGTAGTTTAAATTGATTTGTTAGTTTAATTTGATAATTTTATTTGGGAAAAACACAATTGAATTTAGGGATTTAATATTAGACCCCGATTTCACACTTTCTCCCCAATAAGAATTTACAAATTTATCCCCTTCGAATTAAATTAAAGGAATGGAAAATAAATTATCAACTTAGATTTTAATTCTTCTAAGTTAGAATCCCAATTGGAAATATTCAATTAAGAATGTGAAATCAATAAATAAGTTCAATTTTAAGTGTCTAGAATTTAATCGATGATTGACAAAATTAATAAAAGAGAAATAAAAGACAATTTATTAAAATCAATAATTTAAAGGGACCCACCTTCGCTGGTCGAATTTAATTGTTCAAAATCCTTTCACCGTTAGGATTCCTTGTTCAGATTGGATTCTTCTTCTTCCTTGTTCGTTTGGGACTTAAATCCCCACTTAAATGGAACTTTCACCGATGGGATTCCTTATTCAGATTGGACTCTTCTTCTTCCTTATTCGTTTGGGACTCAAATCCCTACCTCAATGGAAACTGTCCAAAATCCTTTCACCGATGGGATTCCTTTACTAATAGGACTCTCCTCCTTTTAAGAGACCTGCGAACCCTTCCCTTCTTTTACCCTTTTCGAAATAGCAACCAAATCTCAACGGAATCGCAGCGGAAACCTCAGCGGAAGAAGGGAAAGAAAAACCCCAAATCTCTCTTGAGTTCTTATTCCTCCTCTCCTCTTTGAAACCAAGTTTCGGTTCAAGCAGCAGAGTTCGGGACCACCGTGTGACCAGCTTTTGTTTTCTTTGTTCCCAAATTACAGCAAGTAACAGGTATGTCCCTCTAATTTCCTCTATGTTCTTCTTCTCCCATGGGTTTCTTCTTCCTCTTCTCCCCCTTGTAAATTTCGAGCCAGCCAACCAGTCAATCCTTTTTGGATGGTGATGATTTTTCCCTTCTTCATTCAGCTGTAGGATCAAATAAATTGGTGACTCAGATCTGTCCCCAATTTCTTATCCGTGAACAGTAATCACTCAGTCTTTCTCTAATAAAAACATCCTAAGTTGGGGACTGATTTCTAACCCCAGATAGGCCAATTAATGTGACTGATTTTCAACCCCAAAAACATTGATATTAAGGACTGTTTGGACCCAGAATTTTGCTCAGAACTCGTTAGTAAAACTTATCCTCTTCCCACCTAAAACTGGATGTTCAAACCAGCCTTGTTATTGTCCAACTCAAATCGGAGATAGGAAACCATTTCATACATATCTTCTTAACCTTGTATTTTCAGCATACATAGGTGAGGGCAGCACCCAGCTCCCACGGTTAATAATCCACATATTATTAATACTTGGAACTTTTAAATTGTATTCGCAGCAAACTTGGGTTCTCAAGGCTAGTTATCTCTTGGAAAGCGTTTGAGTTCATTGTTGGCACTTCACAAACTTCTAGGTGAGGGAAACAATTCACTACATACCATGTATTCATATAATCTTCTATTTGTTGCTGTGTAATGAAAAATAATGCATTGTTTGTATGTTATGAATATAATTGTTGGATTTAGGAAAAAGACAGGATGAATGATAATGATGGTTATAATCCGGTGCTCACTCACAGTAATGTAAGGGAGATTTTGGCTAAATATTCTATTGACCGTGAGGAGATCCAGTCCGCCCGGATTGTGAAATCTAACCATTATTGTATTGAAAGATCGAATGATTTTATATTCATAGATTAATGATTGATTGTATGGTATTGTTGAATTTCAATCTTGATTGTACATGTTTGAATGTTGGTCTATATGATTCAAATCATTATGATGCTTGGATTATTGCTATGATTAGTTCAAGGTATATGCATGCTATAGCAAGTGAGACGTCGATTATGATGCAATAATCTGCTTAGAATGGAAGTTATAATTCTATAAATATGTCATGATTAATTCAGCATATGGATTGGCATTGAGTATAGCATTCTCATATTCATAGCATTGGGTATGAGGGTGCGATCCATGACTGTCACGAAGACCACGACGGTGGTAGTATTGTTAGCCTCACTTTAAGTGGGAAGACCATTATGGTAGATGAGATGTGATATCCGTGACAAGTCATGAGGGCTGTTATTTGGTGGTAGGTTGTGTTATCCTCACTTTATGTAGGAAGGCCATTAAGGCGATGTTATGTTATCCTCGATTCGTTGGGAAGGCCACCAAATATCAGTAAATGTAATAATGGGTTGGAATATAGCATTTGGCATTGAGCATTACATTTTGCAAAGGCATGAGCATGAAATAAATTGTTATTATTGCTTATTTGAAATATCATTGAGGAAGTAGGGATATCATATACTATGTTTGTGTTATTGTTTTCTTCACTGGGCATGAAGCTCATCCCTTACATTGCAGGCAATCCCTTAGACTTGGGTCTGAACGATAATCACAACTGAGCTTAGAAGGCAAGGAGTCGATGAAAAATTCGTAGAAACGCTTAGTTAGTGCAGAATTTATTATTTAGATTATAAGTTGGTTGTTTATTTAATTTGAGACTTCGAAAAAGTTGTTTTTGCTTTTATTTTTAGTTTGTGGAAACTTGGATAATGAATTCAAGTATGGATTAATTTTGAGAACACTTTAATTTGATTTTTATGGGAATGTAAGTAAGTGATGTGTTTAGAGATCCTTATGTGAGTGATATTTATCCCTTTAAGTTATTTAGAAGCTCAAATGAGATGTTATGTCTTCAAGCTGGTTTTGGACTTGAGAAATCTTGGTGGCTTGTGAATCTAATTATGTTAGTTTTGAATTTAGCCACAGATTTTAAAAGTAAGACCCGTTTAGGGCAGCAGGTGATTTAAATTTTTACAGTCAGATCACGCCCGTCCAGGTGTTAGAAGGCGGGGCGTGACACCCCACACTTCTTTAGATTGTGAAAGTATACTAGCCACCTATGGATGAGGTTCCTGATTTTGGCATGCCTGATATCATGTTCGTGAGATTGGATTTTGCATGATGCGCCGTAGCGCTAGGGCTAGGTATGTGAGTGTGATGGACCACATGGTGTTGTACACATGTGACGTGTGTTTGTGGATGGCATCACCTATTAGATCTTTGAGTTTGACTTAGGGCTTATGAAGAAGGGTTCCACATGTGAGGTTTGATTGTGGGCGTTATCAATTCTATCTGCGGTGTGGAAGGATTGCCACTGAATGCCTCCCATGCTGACCGAGAGGTTTTGGAGATGGACCAGTTGGTTGAGGAAAACCGTTGGTTTCTTCTAGAGACGGATTGGTGAATAAGAGTGCTCTCAGAAAGTGAACCAAGCCCGATTCATTGGCTCGTGGGTGGATAGTTGAAGGCACTGGTTGAAATTTGGACACAATGCTTGCCTGCCCAGGACGCTACCTTAAGAGGGCTTGTGAGGGTGAATTCTATGCATTTAAATAAGACGTGTTGATTCTATGTTTTCTCTTCTTGCCTGAAAATGAATGAAAATGACATGTCCAATGTTGTGAAAGAAATGCTTAATTATTCATGCGATGAGAAACTACATAATGTGAGGGATTCTCCACTTGTAGTAGGAATGTATTACATTTCCTTCCATGTTTGACTATGTTTGGTGTACAATGTGATGTGTGTGAGTGAAATAGGAGTGTTTGAAGTTATGGGTGTTGAAATGGACAATTATGACTAAAATATATGTGATTTTCCATGGGTGACTTTCTATGCGTGATGTGAATGTGTGGTTATGCTGGATATTATGCCTCGTATGAACCAATTGTGAAAGGGGTGGATAATGAGAATGGTGCGATGAAGTTATACAGGGACAGGTGTTTCACATGCATGTGAATTCCATACGTATTAACAAGATATGTGGAATTGATAATTTATTGAAATTGAATGAGTAAGATAAGCTTGATGATGACATAAGTAGAGATGTTTTGTCTGTCTAATTATGATGCTACGCTAGAATGCTAGAGATATAAAGAAATAGATGAAAATTAGTTGGTAGAGTGTCTGTGTGATTTGCATGCATAAATGATGTGTGACAAACAGCACTTATAATGTATCTCTCATGCTTTGTCACATGAAAAACATGATGAATGATGTCGAACAACTTGATGAGACGAAATACGGGAGTGCTATGAAATTGTGGGTTGAGAGCTACAGGGAGAAATTGTGGGTCTTCTTCTTCTTCTTTGATCGACGATCGAGGCAAACAAATGAGGTGGTTGTGAAGGATTGGGCGGCGAAACTAGCGGAATGGTTGGCAAAGAGGAGATGACGCAATTGGAAGGTGTGAATTGAGGAGAGGGTTACGTTATGAAAGATTTAGAGATATCTACGATGGAAATGGTGGATTTAGGCGAGGTCAATAGTGACGTGGGTTGAGGGAAAGGAGAGAAGCAACAGCATTAGGGCGACGCAAGCAATTGGGTGATGGCTTCTGCTTCACAAAGTCTGGCTTTGATCTCCGGCTTTTGATCCTCTTATTTCTTTTCTTTCTCTCTCTCCAATGTAGATCTGGTGGGATGTAAGGGTTGAGAGAGGGTGCAAGTGAATGAAGACAGATAAGGCAAGGAAAAGCGGTGTCGGTTCAAAAGGGTTTCTCAAATATTTTTTTTTTTTTGCGATGGGTTGATGGTCATCGCAGGAGATGACGGCGACGATTGATCTTATAGTAGTGGACTAATAACTCTTTTTTTCTCGTCTTCTTTCTTTTTCTTCTTAACTTGGATCTCTAAGTGGACTCTCAGATCTAAGGAAGAAGACTTCCCAGTTGATAACGTATTTTAGGGATAATTTTGGTATTTATTGCCATTTTTTTTTTCAAGTATAATTTCCATTTGAGTTGTAACCCTAAGCATATTTATAGGCTGAGTGAATAATGAAAAGTAGCGAAGAGTTTTCCCCCAAATAGCCTTTGTGCTAGGAGACGGGTTTCTCCTTAAAGTGAAACCAAAGGAGGTCGATTTCCCCTTGAAGTGAAATCCATATCCCCCATTTCCCCATTTTTTATCCCTTTTCAATTTCGGTTCCTATCAATATCCACCTCACCCCAGGAAAATAAATTCAAGTATATTGCACATAATTTGATGACCACTAGACAATATTCAACCCTAGACCCTTCACATTGCAATTCTTTGATTATAAGAAATAATTTTCCTTTTTGACATAAATTTCTATTTGTTTTCTCCAATAAAAGCACATAACTTTTGCTCATTAATTAGCAAAATGTGGAAGGAAAGCAGATACAAAAAATTGGCAAAGCATGCTAGATATATACATGTTCTCTCCAAAATCCAAGAGTTGAGACACCCCTCTAGCAAGGTTCAATTACTTTAATTTTCCCTCACAAATGCAAGGTAGCATGGATGCTTTCTAATGAAGGTCAATCATAATTGCTGCCAATCTCATAACCTGATATCCTCTTTAAAGCCCTCGGGTTTGCCTACTCAAAGATTCACATGGCATTTGTTAACCATATAAAACTCTTGCCTTGGCTTCATTTTACTATGGGACATAATTTGTACATTTGTAGACAATAAATCCATAATGTACATCAGCATCCTATGCTCTAGTTTATTAGTACAACAGATGTTAGTCTTTTGATTAAAAGACCATCTTCAGGCATGTTAGTCCTCGTGGTTAGACGGGGATGAAGATAATACATAGTACCTTCCATTATTATCTTAAAGAACAATAATAACCACAAAAATGGAGGTGATAAAACTCCCTTAGGGTATTAGATTGGCATTGAGTAGATCTTACTTGATGCTTTTTAAAATATGACAAAGGATTCATTGAGGAGTGAAGAAACATCTATTACGAAGTGAATGCCAACAAATACAGAACATACAGTGATCTCCATAGGAGCAAATGGCTTGGCATCTGTTCCTTGCTCAATTGGGATAGGAGGATACTTAATATTGTGCACACGGAAGCGAATCTGCATGTTGAACGAATGCTAACATCAATCAATACCTTCTATGGGCAGATCAAATTAGACTGAGCTTGATTTAAGGCTAACAAGCATGTGGGAATGGAAACTTCCTCATTTGATGATACAAACCTCCTCATTTAGTTCAAAAAACAATTCAGATCCTTCATAATCCCAAACCCAAATGCCATTTTCTTCCCTGTTTCCTTGCAATAATACTCAATAATGATATTAGAATGCCATGATATGAAGCCAAGAAGAAGATTCAAGTAATGATGTTTGAGGACTTTAAATGGTTCAATTTGTGGCATGAGAGTGGTTAGAAGAGACAATAGTACATACATTCTATGTGGTGATCGCAGAAGATAGACAGGTACATGAATGTCACTGAAAAACCCAAGAGACACTGCAGTGAAAAGGTCAGCAATGGTGCAAAACATAATAAAGTGTTAGTACCAACTATAAGTAGGATGCAAATCCATGAAAATCTATGTGAAAAAAAAAAGCTCTATTTCACTAAGATTAAGTATTTTGAAAAGAAAAAAAGTGATTAATTTGACCTTTCAATTCATTGAATAATATGAATATAAAATATTTTCCCCATACGGAAATGATAATGGGACATGAAACACAGAATGACACGCAATATGAAATTAGCCTAAGGCTGAAATCAGGGGTCAGGTAGACTAACTTACAATGGCCAAAACAGATAGCTCTTAAGAGGGGGAAAATCTAAAATGATGCAGGGGCAAACCATGTTAAGCCTAGAACTGGACTAATCCCAAGAACTATGCTCAAAGACATACAGAATCAAGCCCATGCGATGTAACCTCATATCAATGTGTGGTCCACTTGCTAGCTTGTCTTATTTCTAGCAAGATTATTATGCTATTTTTCAAAATATTTTTAGATTTTTAACTGCTTTTTGTGCTGAATCCTAGACAGGAAAAAGTTCTATTCGATGATTTCATTTTAGAGAGAAAGCAAAACCTAGTATATTTAGTTTCTCTATTCAATGCAATGAATTTTATACAAGGCATTGTAAGAAATATGAGCTAAAAAGGAAAATGAGATTCATTTGGACACTTGTGGAAAGTTGTGAGAGCAACATATGAACACATCAACTTCATGGTTGTGCAAAACCTCGTGTTACCTGGTAACCACACTTTTATTGTGAGCCATCAGGTCTATATCCAATGTTGAGATCAGTACCCTGTATCACTTACTTGGTGGCGATTGATCAATGGATTAAGCCACTAACTTCTTGCCATCAAAGTTTCTCAATGAACTGGCTTTGAGCAACCAAAGAGTTCCTAGTTTGCATTTGTTTAATAGTTAATGTTTGTACAGTTAACACGTCTGGTAATTCAGCTTACATGATATTATTGAGTTTAGAATAATGATGTCAGATAGGTGGACTAATATCCTTCTTTTGTGTTTGGGAATCAAGTTTTCATGTACAACAACTACAGCACCATATCCAAATGAAGTCAATACTTGCATGGAAGACTCTGTTGGTTTTATAGTAGCCATTGAAATTTGAAAGGTGACTAATATCCTTCTTTTGTGTTTGAGAATCAGGTTTTCATGTACAACAACAACAGCACCATATCCAAATGAAGTC
Organism: Chimonanthus praecox; assembly: GCA_022113865.1. Lineage (NCBI taxonomy): Eukaryota > Viridiplantae > Streptophyta > Magnoliopsida > Laurales > Calycanthaceae > Chimonanthus > Chimonanthus praecox. Next base: position 38,435,749 of record CM039091.1, read on the forward strand.
AATACTTGCATGGAAGACTGTTTGTTTTGTAGTAGCCATTGATATTTACATTAAGAAGCATTCTTGACCGATGGAATCTATTTTGTCACATCTATCAGCCATAGATCTTGTGAAGCTTGCTCTGAATTTTGGGCTCACTAGTAGTGACTCTCATTGTTCATTTTTCTTTGAAGGCTCATTGAATCCTTTGGTTACTTCACAAAATAATTTTGGAAATTATAAAAATAGGAAAATCATGAAGTAATAGAAAAAATACTAATCACACAATAAACATGAGTAAAACATTCTATCTAAAGCAAGGTTTCAAATTTTGAAACTTGACTCAATTTCTCATTGAAGTCAACTTGAGGGCTTAGGCAAATTTTGATTCAGTCAAACAAAAAGTCCAGACTGAATGAAATCTATTGAAATAATATTTATTTTAACGCATTTTACATATAAATATCAATGTTAAAATATTAAGAATAAGAAAAGTAAACAAATAACAGAAAAATGAAGAAGCAAAATAAACTTTTCTTCTCAGAATTGGTAGGGATTAAGGACTCCATTGAAGCGAAATTGTTAGGCATTAGGAAAGCTTTGGGGTTATCATTAGTCAGGGTTGGGTAGGCTAGTGGTGGAGGGAGATTCAGCCAACATCGTGTCCTGGCCAAAATGTAGGATGAAGCCACCCAAGAGGTTCATATTTGTGGTAATGAACATCAAGAAGTTGATGCAAGAACTATTAGTTTTATTTTTACATTTAAAATAATTTAAGCCTATTTTCGTGATTTTTAATAATGGTCATATTTTGAGTCCAATATATTGTTCAAATTACAAGAAATTGGATCAATTGGATTACCTTTCCAATGAGCCAAAATTAATGCAATTCTAACACTAATTGAAGAAGTTATGACCAATTTTTTGATACAGCTTATTTTGGCTGCGAATTTGTTATTATTTGTGTCTAATTTGGTTTTGTTTATTATTTAGAAGAGTTAGTTTCTCTAAGTTATGCCATTAGAAAGTCAACATGTATAGGGATAATGAGATGTTCATAATTAGTAAGTTTGGCTAGCAAATATTTTAGTTTTTATTTGTAATTGAAGAAATTATTAATAAATGAAAAGGAGAAGAGAGGGGGGAATAAGAAATAAGAGACTTTTATTTGTGAGTAAATTCATGTGTACCCTTTCAAGTGGGTGTTTGGAAGCCATAATATCACCATATGGTGGTTCTTGGGCTTAGAAACCAAGCGTTTTTGAATTTATATGCTCAGAGCATCTTAGTTTCATGTTGGTGGGTATAAATTTGATGTTTTATCTATTCTTGTTATAGCTTTCCCTTTTATTTGGTTTCTTTTGAGAGTAATTTGCATTAGAAACCCTAGATCTTGAAGTTATAGTCTTGGGAGAGACCCTAGACTGCATTAGAAGTTGTGTGCTGGAAGAGAGAGAGTATTTAGGCATGTGACGCACTCAACAAACAAGGTGGCAGATTTCCTACCCAAAGTTGGAGTAGAGAGGCATAAAACTTTTGTTGGGGTTTTTGTAGTGCGTGCGTGCGTGCGTGCGAGCGCGCACGCGCGTGCAATAATGACAACTGGATTCCATGGAATCCAACATAAGCCCAAGATAGTTTCCACCAATTGGTTTTCAAAACCACCTTTTGATGAAAAAGAAATTCATTTAAAACAGTAGTGGTCCCTAGATTCTTTTCACTTTTTTTCTCTCTTTTTTTCATCTCTTACCTCACGTGAATGGCCAAAGAGGGGTGGGTTAGTCCCCACACCCATCTCCTCTTTCTCTCCAGTCCTCATCTTCTCGGCTTCATAGTGAAGGAGAACCACCATTGCCATTGCGCAGACTGATGACGACCGATGTGTCTAAATTTGCACTTTAGAGATATTCTTATAGCGTTGTATTTTTTCATTTTACAGTTTAAAGGGTTTCGATTTGGCTTTGTATCTTTTAACACCAAAACAAATGGGTGTAGGTTTTTTCTTTTTCTTTTTTGAAGACCAAGGTATCCAGGCGTCTCACCTAACTAATCCTTGGGGCATGTGTAAATCTTCCAATCCGCACACACCAGGTACAGAGCAATGAGTGGCCTTTTTTTGTGTTGAGAAGGACTTGATCCAAAGACTTCCCAAAAACAAGTATGGGTTTTGACCACCAAGCCAACCCCTCTGGGTTTGTAGGTTTTTCCCTTTTCAAATCCTAAAATCACTGAATCGGATTTTTAATTATCTATATGAGAACACATTTTCCTTTTATTTTTAAATTTAATCTGATCTCGTGTTTTCAAATTTGTTTTTTCAATTATATTTGGGCTTAACAAAAAAATTTAAAACCTATTTTCTTTTTCTTTCTAACAACAATCTGCTTTCGGGTTTTCAACTTTGTTTAAATTAAAAATTACGTTAGATTTGGGTTAACAAATTTTGGGGTTTCTAATATTTTTTTTTAATTTCCCATCCCATTTTTTTTAATTTAATCTGATTTTCAAATTTTCACAAATTAAATCAGATTTGGGGTTAACAACTTTTCCTTTTTTTAATCAGAATTGGTGTTAACAAGTATCTAAACCCCATTTTCTTTTGCTTTCTAACAATTATCTGATTTTGGGTTTTCAAATTTGTTTAAATTTAAAATTATGTTAGATTTGAGGTTAACAAAAAAAAAAAAAAATTAATCAGATTTGGGTTAACAAATTTTGAGGTTTCTATATTTTTTATATGAAAACCCATTTTATTTTTTAATTTAATCTAATATTCAAAATTCATAACTTAAATCAGATTTGGGGATTTCTAATTTTTTAAATGAAAACCCATTTGCTTTTTTTTTCTTGCAATTAGATCTGATTTTGTGCTTTCCCATTTTAAAACTTTTAAATTATGTTGGTATGTGTTTTGAAATTTAATTAGATATGGGGTTTTGAACTTTGTAGGTCATATGAAAATGCCTTCTTCAAGTGGAAGCTCATTTAAATTGGTTCCCTTGTGTCCATGAGGACAATACATGTTAGAGTATATAACAAGACTGGAAAAGAATTTGGAGTTGTTTTATTTATAAGGTGTGCATTTATTATTTTAAACTTTTCAATCTAATTAAGTCACCAATGTAATTGGAATTAAATGTGTTGTCGGGTGCTGGTGGATGAGGAAAATGCATTTGGAAGGATGATGTTGCTAATGATGGTATTGAAGAAGCGAGGAAAGTCGCAACATGTGAAGAAAGTTTGATTTAAAAAAATCTGTTAACCCCAAATCAAATGTAGAAAACAAACTTGTAACCCGCAATCAGATTAAATTTAAATAGAAAAAGAAAATCGATTCTCATAAAAATGATTAAAAATCCAATTTGGTGATTTTAGGATTTCAAAAAGGAAAAACCTACACCTATTTAGTTTGGTATTTAAAAATACGAAGCCAAATCAAAACCCTAAAAAACACAAAAATTATTTCTTATTTAATGTAGAATATTGAAAATCAAAAAATCAAAACTGAAAAAAAAAAACCCTCAAAAGTGCAGATCCAGGCACACAACCACAGTTCTCACTGTCGTTCGTCATCGGTCTACACAATGGTAATGGTGGTTCTCCTTCTCTATGAAGTTGAGAAGATGAGTGGAGAGAGAGAGAGAAGAGATGGGCATGGCGACCAACCCACCCCTCTTTTGTAGTTTGCATGAGGGAAGAGAAGAAGAGAGAGAGAAGTGAAAAAAACAAAAGTTGACAGGAATCTGGGACTACTAGTGTTTTAAATGAATTTCTCTCTCATCAAAAGGCAATTCTGAGAACCACTCAATGGAATATATATATACATATATATTGTTCCTTGATCTAGTGCCAAAGTTGAATACTGAGATATGGCAACTACCACTGGTGAGATGATATAATTGCACTCTCTCCTCTATGCTTTTTTCATTGAAAGTAGGATTTTCAATGAAAATGAGTTTTTGCACAAAAGCCAAAGTAGTTTTTGTAAAAAGTAAAGTGGTTTCAAACCCTTTACTATTTTCTCATGTTTGCTAGAAGTTTTTTTTTTTTTTTTTTGAGCTGTCAAAGAGAAATTCATTCAAAGAAGAGTAAAAGTTCAGAAACAGAGACAAGGTCTAAAAGAGATAGACCACAAGAGGGTAGAAAAATAGAAAGAAACATCAAAGATAAAAGATAAGCAATAATCACAAGAGAAACACGCCCGTCCAATGGTTGTCAACTCCCAATTTTTGCGAAATAGTCCGCCACGCCGTTAGTTGACCTTCCGACTTTAGCGAACGATACTCCCAACTCTTTGACTAAGACTCTCACTTCCCTAACCGCATTGATCAATCTCCAAGGTGAACGCCTCAATCCTGAAGCTCATCTGAAAACATTAGCCGAATCCCCTTCAATAGTCAAATTACCTTGACAAAAGTCTTTCCAAATTATAAGTGCTCTCATTATGCTAAGAATTTCTGCTTCATTAGAATCCATGATACCAACCGACTCATTTAACATTAAAGTCACCTCACCCTTATGATTTCTGAGCACTCCATCAATACCTGCTGGCCATGGTTTCCCCTTAGAGGAACCGTCAATATTAAATTTCCAAGGACCCTGTTGAGGGGGGTCCCATAACTCAACACTCTTTGCCTTCTGACGCTGAACCATAATACAACCCTCCCATGATAACATCAGATCATTGATTCTTAGCTCACTAAAGATGGGGTCCGCCAGTAACCAAACAAACCGAGTCCACTTTGCTTTTTCGAAAAGATCATATTCAGAAAATTTACTTCCTTCAAAAAGTCGTGCATTTCTTTCCTTCCAAAGGGACCAAAGAACCACAGCCGGAAGAAGGTTCCACGCACATTTCAGTCTAGGTTTCAGCCTCAAAAGGTACCAAGCACCTAGAGATTGAGAACAAGCATTTGCAAAAACCCAAAAAATCCCCAGAAAGTTGAAGAATTTTGTCCATAAACTTTTTGCCACTTTACAATTAACAAATAGTTGATTGACATTCTCTGAAGAAGATTCACAAAGAATACAGTTAAGATCGTCCTCATCCCGTAGCAAGCCTCTTCTCTTCAATTCTTCCTTTGTCAATATCTTTTCCTTCAAGACACACCAAACAAAAATTTGAACCCTTGGCGGTGCGCCACTAACCAAGCTTGATTTAGCAATACTCACATCATTAAAAAGTTGACTTTGAGCAAGATGCACAATTGCACCCACAGAGAAACTACCAAAGGAATCACCAGACCAAATCAAATGATCAGAATCATGCAGCAAAAAATGAAACTCCCCCAAGAGATTTAAGAGCTCGTCTCGACTATTTGCTTCAAAAGATCTTAATACCCTTCTAAAATTCAAATGCCAAGAGATTAACCCATTCTCACATCTGACAAAGTCCTGAACCATAGCATTAGCGTTCCTCGAAATTCTGAACAGTCTTGGGAACAACTAAGCGACAGGTCATTCTCCGATCCATAGGTCGTTCCAGAAGAGTATTCTCTCTCCTTTTCCTACTGAGAATCTTAAATTTTGTCTGAATAAGCTACCTACTAGGCCCAAAACAGAACCAATTTTCCACCAAGATTTGATAACTGCAGATCCGAGATTTTCAACATTTGCGCCTAGAAACCAACCTCTTTCTCTCCCAGAGCGCACCTCTTTCTCTCACAAACCTCCAAGCCCATTTGCACAATAATGCTTGGTTTTTCAAATGCAAAGGAACTATGCCCAGACCTCCTTTCAGTTTAGGTTTTACCACTTCCTGCCAAGCCACAAGATGAACTTTTCTTTTAGATTCCTGATCTCCCCAAACGAACTTCCTGAAAAGTTGTTCAATTCTCCTTTCAATGCCCTTAGGTAGTTGAAAGAGAGAAAGATAGTAAGTTGGCAAGTTAAGGAGAACCGCCTTTATGATGGTAACCCTGCCACCTAAAGATAACATTTTCCTGCCCCAACCGTTCAATTTCCTTTCAATTGTTTCAATAATTGGAGTCCAGAAACATTTGAGTCTTGGATTCCCACCAACCGGCAAGCCAAGATAAGTGAAAGGTAGTTTACCAGTGCCACAACCAATACTATCCGCGATCTCTTTCAGCCGATCGTCTTCAAAACCAATACCAATGAGAGAACTCTTCCCAAGATTTATCCTCAAACCAGAGACCAGTTCAAAACATCTTAGGATAGTTTTAAATCCCAAAAGCTCCTGCCTAGTAGGATCACAAAAGAATAGCGTATCATCGGCAAACTGTAAGTGAGTAATAATTGGACCATTAGGATTAATCTTGAAGCCCTTGACAATACCAAGATCCTTGGCTTTTTCCACCAACATCTTCAGATTTTCCCCAACTATAGTGAAAATGAAAGGAGATAAGAGGATCTCCCTATCTCAAACCTCTATTCGCTTTAATTGGAGTCGTTGGTGAGCCATTTACTAAAATTGCGTAGGACGAATCTTCAATGCAAGCTTTCATCCATTTACACCACAAAGCTCCAAAGCCCATCCTCTTGAATAAGTATCCCACAAATGACCAATCTACAAAATCGTAGGCTTTTTCCAAATCAATTTTAAATAAGATTCTTGGGTTCTTGTCTTTTTGTCTCATGTGAACCAACTCATTGGCAATAAGGATCCCATCTAAGATCTGTCTATCTTTCACAAAAGCTCATTGGGTTTCGCCAATGATCTCTGACAATACCTTCTTCAAACTTTCAGCTAAAACTTTACTAACAGCTTGTAAACACTATCCAAGAGGTTGATAGGTCGAAAATGGGAAAGACTATCCGGACTCTCTTTTAGGGATGAGAGTAATAAAAGAATTCTTCAGTTTTTGTTGATGAAGCCAAACCGATAGAACTCCTTGAAAAATCTAGCAAAATCTGAACTCAAGGATGGCCAACAAGCCGTAAAAAAAGAGAAGTTGAAACCGTCAGGACCGGGAGCTTTGTCCCCCGCCAACCCATCCAATGCCAACTTGATGTCCTCCATGGAAAACTCCTTCTCTAGCCAAAGTGCCAATTCATTACTGATCTGCTTGAAAGAAATGCCACCCAATGTGGGGCGGGAAGCACTTGAAGCACTCAAAGAAACTGAAGAGAGCTTAGCAAATACATCAAGATCAAGTGTACCGGGGTCACCAAATCCAGGGATCGGCAAGTGCAAAACACATGGGGCATGGGCAGGGCTGCTCCGAGAGAGAGTGGATGCGGACAAAGAGAAAAGGAGAAGAAAGGATCGAGAATACCCGGTCACAGTTGAGGAAGGCTAAAGACCCAACTGGCTCGATGAAGAGATGATGAGACGCCTGAAAGTGGTTCAGCATAACATTATTCGGCTCCCAAGAGTCAAACACCAATCGTATCAAAGGATCCCCTGACACTAAGGAGGAAAGGGGATGAAGAGAGAGCCTCGGCTGGTAGATGGTCCAAGAGAAGATGAAGAAGACCGAAAGTTGCCGCAAGGTAGAGGAAAAAACCCGCAAGGAGGAGATGCCAGAATCATCAAGACCACGAACACCCAATAATGAACCACCAGCAAATCTGACGTCGAAGATAGGGTTAGAATAATAATAAAAAGAGGGAGGGGAGTAAGAAACCCGATTTGGCACCGACAAGGAAACATCGCAAGGTGGGGGGGCAGGAGAGAAAGCGGAATAAGAAGGAAGCAGCAGCTCATGCAAAGGAGGAGATCTAAAAATAGACTCAAAGTGGTCTCTGACAGCCTTTCTAATTCCATCCTTGTCTACAACCCGTCTACCATCCACCACAATCGACCTGATGGTGTTAACAGTTTTTCTGATATTTACACATCTATGGAAGAATTTGGAATTCTTGTCACCATTCTTTAACCATAACATCAGTGAGCATTGACGCCATTTAATCTCTTCCAATCGAAGACATTCCCAGAGACGAGCTTTACAAATCTTATTTGCTTCCAGCTCATCCTCCACTAAATCCCTTACCTCTGCTAAGTTGTTCCAACTTGGGGCCCACTGTAATTTTCTCAGATTATTTTGAAGAAATTTTTGAGAATTAAACTTTGATTGGAGATCCGTGGAAATGTTGACATTAATTAACAAGAATTAGAGAGGTGATTAACTAATTAAGTGAGATTTAGGGTGATTTAATTAAGTTGTTAATTTAATTTAATATTATTTAATGAGGTGGGATGCCATATGACATGGCAAGGACACACCACAACCACTTTCCCACCTTTGCATTAAATGCAAGGAAACCCACCCACTCCAACTCCATTTTGGGCAAATGCATGCCCTCCACCCCATCCCATTACTTATTATTCACTCAAGCCAAAGGAAAAGAGGCCCTCTTTATTCTCATTCCCTCCATACGGTGGTGCCCCCTCTTTCCTCTTTCCCTCATCTCTCTCCCTCTCTCACCCTCTCCAATCAGTTCTCTCTCTCTCTCTCCTCTCCTCTCCTCCTCTTCCTCTAAACCTAAAAAGGAAGAAAATAGAAGAAAAGATGAGGGAATCATCTTCCCAACTCCACCCCACACGGATTTCTTCTCCTCCATCAGAGAAGTTTGAGAAAGAAGAAGAAGAAGAGAATAAAAGAGAGGAAGGAAATTTAGAAAGCTCATCTAAAGGTAAAATCTTCTTCCCTAAGCTTATTATTTATGTTTAATGTGAAATTTAGGATGATTTGGAACCAACCTTAGACAAATTTTGGTTAAGATGATGGAATTTGGAGAAATTTGGGAATTTAGGGGTTTTCCCCAAATTCATGAATTTGATGTAAATCTATGAATTAACTCATCAAATTAGAAATGTTAGCCTCCTAACATGTGACCAATTACATGGAGAAGTAATACAAATAATTAGGCTTGGAAATTAAGCCCAAGTTCAGGATATGGAATTTGGGGATTTAGGGGTTTTCCCCAAATTCATGGAATTTGATGTAAATCTATGAACTAACTCATCAAATTGTGAAGAACATGTAGGAAATCTAAGAAGGTATGAGAAATCTATTTTATCTAAGGTTAAGAAAATGTATGTTAGAATTTAGATTTTATCTAGAGTTAAGATTTGAAGTGGAAATTGGGGATTCTTAACCCTAAGCCTAAATAAGGTGTAATTTGAAAGAAAAGCACAAGAAGAGGCTTATGGTCTTTATTTCTAGAATTAGTTGAAAAGGAACTAAACTAGATTTGGGTTCAAGAAGCAAAGTAGAAGTAATGAATTTTATTAAAGGATCTTATTAAGTTATTTATTAAAAGGTTGTGATTTTTATATAAAATTATGCTTATGATACATGGGATGAATGAAGAGATTGGAGGTGACCCCATTATTGGGCAAGGAAGTTCAAGACTCAACATCAACACTTGAAACTTAGAATCAAGTAGGTTTTCCTTCTCTTATTGATGTACCATGGTGAATATGTATTTCTAGTTTGGATTTCAATGTTTTGAGATTTGTTGTATGTGTGTTTTAAACATGGAGTTTGATGTATATGTATTATCTTATTATGAAATGCAAATGGATTTAATATTAGTGATGGAGTTCTCATGCATATGAATCATGCATTCATGAGGGATGGGAATGGATGAGCATTACGAATATTTATCCTTATGAAATGAATTGTACAAAATAGACCTTTGGCCCCGCCCATGGATATGGCATTAAGATGGGCTGAATGCTCCTGGGTGTAAGACCCAAAACCTGAGCAGGATTGTATGGGTGATAACACTCCCCCGGTAGTCCCAGTAGAAATGTTAAGTATTGGGAAGTAGCTCCCAGCCGGATGCCACGGGAAAGCTACGGACATAAGAGGTCAGTGATAAAACTGTTGAATTGGAAAAGACAAACTTTCCAATGCATAGGGCATGAAAGGGATTGCATAGACCTCATGGCACCCATGGCATGTCATTCATGATTATTTTATATACTAAGTTGGAAAGTATGATTTGATATTTGGTTATGAGATGTATTATGATTTAGAGATGTTCTTACTTGGTATTTACACATGACTTTGATTTTGATTTGAAATTTCAAATGGGGATGGGAGATGTTTTTATGAAATGTAAATTACAATGAAAGCACCTATCTTATATTATGATTTTTTATATGTCACATATTGGTACCCACACCGATGGGAATTCCTACTGGGCGTTGACTAAGCCCACAAATTTTCCCCTTTTAGAATCTAATGTAGGAAGCGATAAGGGCAATGAGGCTAGGTCGAATGCTAGTCAAGCATGATTGGAGATGAAAGCAAAGGACAAAGTTTCGGAGAATCACACATTTTGACATTTTGGAAATAGAAAACATTATCATTCTTTTTGTTTATATTTTGAGAATATGTAATTTTTATAGGACTTATAAGATTGGAAGTTTAATTGATAATGTATAAACTCCTAGATTATGATTTTAGACTTCTTTTTTATTTGACATTAAACTTATATGGGATTAATATGCTTTGCTTTAAATTGAGAATGACTATCATTCAAATGTATCACATACTATGTATATGCTTCTGCAGGTTTTATGTTAGTGTGTTGCAAAAGTTAAAATGGACTCTGTCCATGCGCACACACTAGTTGGGCCCGTCGAGGGTCGAGTCTTCTGACTCGGACTTGACTCGCATCGTGGCGCTCCGTCTCTCTCTCTCTTTCTCATTAAATCCCACTCTGATCCTAGTGGGAGAGGGAGGGGCGCTACACCAATTCTTTTAAAGTTGCCTCTTTTCTTTCACTTACCGGACGACCTTCAAAATTAGCCCACTCCTTAATTTTTTATTTGAGGAAAATTAGTTTCTTTGAAAGGACATAGCCACCCCAACCCTGGACCTCAAAATTACACCACCATTCCTTCACCAATTCCACGAATTTAGGATTCTCCAACCATATATTGCTGAAACGGAAAGGCTTGGGACCCCAATCAATTTCTTCGGAATCAAAGATAATCGGGCAATGATCCGAGATGGGACTAAATGATTTCACTCGACTAGAGCTGGGGTAAAGGAGGTCACAATCAGGCGTAGTGAGAAACCTATCTAACCTGCTCATAGAACTTCTAGCTCGACCGTTACTCCAAGTGAATCTCCCCCCAGTTAATGGAAGATCAGTTAAATCATTTCTAACAATGAAGTTAGAAAAATCTTCCATACTTCTATTATAAATGTTACCTCCTTTCGTTTCTGATGGAAACCGGACAATGTTAAAATCACCTCCCAAGCACCAGATCGATGGACTCCAAGTATGAACTAAATCCAGTTCACACAAAAAGTCATCCCTTTCCCCATCTACATTAGGACCATAGGCATTAGTAAAGCAAGCTTCTAACCCCTCTTCAACCAATAAGCCTTTAACTGAAATAGACCTCTCTTCCAATCGCCTAGTAGTAGCCTTAAATACAGCCGGATTCCAGATTATCAGGAGACCTCCGGAGGCTCCGATCGAAGGCTTGAAAAACCAATCCACTTCCTGTAGACCCCAAAATCTCCCTAATAATGGAGGGAGACAGTTCTTCTTTTTTAGTTTCTTGAAGTACAAGAATATCAACCCTATTTTTCTTTGCAAACCGCCTAATGGCACCGTGTTTCTCCCAGATGCCAATACCAACATTCCATGATATGACCACCATTGAGAAACCTCAACCTCCCTTTCACCATATGAAAAACAACTCTGCTTTCGGTCAAAGACTTTGAAGACAGACTTTCTACGGACCTTAAATAGAGAAGATCTGCTCAAAAAAAGCTACCTTACCATTGGAGCACTTGAAGGCTCAAGAGGAACTAGCCGCTGATTTATCCAAGTCTTCCAACAGACAGAGATGATGATAAGCCGAGGGATGCTCATCAAAATTCACCCCCAGAGCACACCCGATTTTGAGTATTTCTACCTTATCACCATCCTTCCCCTCATCAGGTGGGCGATGAGGAGAGACTCCCAGAATTTCCGAATCAGCCTCAAGGCCCTCAATCTGAAATTGAGAGCCAACCGATGACTCTCCATGCTCCTGTATCTCAGTAGTGTGGTCATAAAGCTGAGGAAGACCCACCGAGTTGTTAAACTGCTTAGGAGCAGGATTAACAGATTGGGCAGCAGAATCAGGAGCCAGCACATGGCTCAAAGGTAAAGGATCAGGCAAAGGATCTCCATGCTCAAAAACTCCCAAGACTTGACTTGGACAAGGATCTAATTGAGGAACTTCAGGCACCGACTCTTTCTTGGTAGGGCTTGAGTTTGGATCGGATTGATGCTCATCAAGCCTCAACTCAATCTTGGCTGGGCTTGGATTTGATTCAGATGCCTGACTAGAAGCCCATCCAGACAGAAGATGAAAAGTAGATTTTCCTATCTAAAGGGTCAGCTTTAAGGAAACTACTTTCCTATGTGGGGCTATCAAGTCATGCTCCCCCTTCCCACACCCCTGGCCCCTCTTATGTGTGGAAACACATAAACATGACCATAGGAAATGTGTTTTCTATCTACACCATATTCCTGCCCATTGCAATAATTAATTTGCAATATATATTACTTCTAATCTAGTTTCCATGAAAGAACTAAACATATCAAGGATGAATGTCATTATGTTTGAGAAAAAAATCACCTCCAAACAACTTACAACTCCTTATTTTTTATCTGGTGATCAATTGACAAAAGCACATACCAAATCTCCAAGCCACTCAATGCTTTAGTAGACACTAAGAGGCAAGCTAGAAATGTGCGAAATCTATGCTCCAAATTAGGGGGAGCATAGAGAATGAAAGGAGATGTACTTTTGTTTGCTCTTGCAAAGTATCACACTATAGTGATCATCAAATTATGTAGTATATACATCATTCAAAAAAAAAATTATATAGAATACACAAATATAGAGTACAAGACTCTCTCACTCTCTCACACACAGAGAGAATGAAAGGAGATGTACTTTTGTTTGCTCTTGCAAAGTATCACACACTATAGTGATCATCAAATTATGTAGTATATACGTCATTCAAAAAAAAATTATATAGAATACACAAATATAGAGTACAAGACTCTCTCACTCTCTCACACACACACATGTGCGTGCACACAAACATTTCCTCTCAAGAATAAAGAAGTCTTCAACCCAGTCAACAATATTATATCCACGATCTTTTCTCCCCCCCTCCCCCCTCTCCTTGCCTCACATTTCCTCAATGAGTTGAAGAATCTTCAACCCACTCAATATTATACACAATCGTGAAAAAAACATACATTTGCCAAATCATAGGTATGTTGTGGTTCTTGACATTCACCAACCATCCTCGCTAAAGAACAAAGAAATCTTCAACCCACTCAACAATATTATGTATATAACAATAAAAAAGAAAAACCTGCACAGGTAGCTCAGTTGGTCTAAGCTTCTAAGATTAGAGTAGAAGTCTTGGACTCGACTCCTCTAGGCTGCCTTGATACACAAGGCTTGCAGGTGGTTTCTTATATCCATGGGATTAGTCTTGGACCCTCCATTTATCTTAAAAAGAAGGCATATATATGCCAAACTATTTTTTTTCTTGAATGACATATCTACCAAACCCTATATGCTTTGGTCCTTACCTATGGGTTCATATAGGCCTCACCTTTCGCAGATCTAAACCATTCAGCAATCACCCACTGATGAATTGGGACATAACCCTCCAATCAATCCTTTCATTTAATCCTTATATTACTAGCAGAAGCCAATCTTCCCAATGATTGCACCAATCGCCTTTTTAATCCACATGTTCCCACCTATAACTAATCCCTAGGGAAAATTTTTTTTGCCATACCAACAAGACATATGAGACCAATACTTCTCCCTAATTCTAAAGCTAAGCCTCTTTCATGCTTTGGCTTTTAAACATCAAGCCAATTGGCAAATGCCAAATTGACCATGTCTCCCTATTCCAAAGAAAACCCATTTGTCCCACTAAATTGTTTTCGTAAAAGCATATGGAGCATGTTTAACACACGGTTATAGAGACTACAAAATACACATGGCTGTTGTATTAGGATTTTACGTATGCTCTATAGATCTCACATGTTTTAGTGCTTGCATAATTTGACCACACGATAAAGTACTCCTTTTTTTCCATTTTGACACATTCTGCCACTAGATCTCACCCAATAGTTCGCCCAAATATTACCTCCGAAACTTTTCTTATTGACATCCTAAATTAGAATGAGTATTCAATAACTTCATTCCCAAGCATCCCCGGCTCCATACTTTCCACAATCCGTCTTGAGCTTGTGACCTCTTTAAAAAATCTCCACATTAACTTTTACAACACAAACTTGTCAACTGAAGCTTCACCACCTAGAAGGATGTTATTGGTAACCAGCTATTCTGGATTTGTTTAAATCCTTGATCTACTGACAACTCCAAAGCATTCTACAGCAGTGATTTATACTAGAGGAAAAGGGGTCCAATAAACAGAGGAATACAAGTAAAGACATAAAGCATTGATAAACATTAAGGACAGAAAACTCATAAAGCATACCCATTTTGAAGAAAAAAAATAAAGCATATAATTTCCTGCAATAATGAGAACAATATAATCCATGCCAACCGCATTATATACAGTTGGCCTACTTTGTGGAGCCCATGGGAACCACCAATCATGAGGATGGGTGGGATGGGAAGGTGTCAACATGGATGCTAAACCCTGCTGGATTATACTGGTTATTAAGTTGTGACGAGGACATCCATGATAGCTACCCAGGCTATTAGAGATTCAAAAGCGGCATAACACAACTATCAGGGTAATATGGTTGGGAGATGATCAACAGATCTAATGTTGTGCATAGATTTGTGATTTGATTGCTTGGAAGGAAGGCTTGATCTGACCGTTCGCTTCAGCAGATTGGGTTTGGGAGTTGTTCGTCCATCAGATCGTGATTGGCATGATCCAAAACCGTTGAATGGATCCAGAGTTGTCATAGTTGTGGATTTAGGAAGCTTACTTTAGTGTTATTTTATTTATCTCATTTTTATTTGAATATCAACATAATAAGTTAATTTAGAGGGCTTGTATTGTTCACACATGTAACACACGTGTGTGTTTCTATGGTTTCTTAGATTTTTCTTATAAATACTTGTAAACATTCATTCTTAGGAATAGAATACAAGTGAAGAATTTTCTGCATGCTCTCTTGAGAATACTCGTGGTGTGACTCCAAGGAATCAAGTGATTTCTATCATTTCTCTTCTTCTTCTCCTTTTCTTTCTTCCCCAATTTTCCCACATTTTCGGAACAGCCTAAAAATCACAAATCTAACCCAACCAGGCCCTGATCTCAACTCAACAGGCCATTCCGACCCAGATCCCAACTGGTTGTATGGCCTTACAGACGAACTGTTTTCAGACTCGTTTTGCACTGTTTTGCATTCTGACTTGGTTCCCTACCCTGTAATGAACTTTTCTTAGACCTATTTTAAGTGTTTTTGTGGTCTGGATTCAAGTAGGACTTGATTCTTCATTAAGAATCAGTACTTCTTCACTTGTTTGTGGAATCCTAGGCATCTTGAATCTAATCTAAGGATATATGGAAACTCTAATATTAATTTGTGATTACTTCTAGGGTTTAATATGCTTGCATGCTATAGATCTCTTTAGATCTTTTGACTTTTCCTGATGTTATTTGCATAGATCTTCTTTTAATCATTGAATATGGAATGATTTCTTAAATCAGCATTTTCATTGCCTATTTTAAGCTTATAGCAATAGATACCATTCAAATTTTGTATTCCTAGATCTAGGATTTTGAATGTCATAACCCCATTTTAAGGCACACTTCACTTCCGTCCTGTGTCAAGGTGCATGTAAGATTTAATGGTGCAAACATAGAATGATACAATCCAATAGTTTGCTTCCATGAGATGAAACTTTTGAAGTACATTCTTGAGGATGGGACATTGATATACAAAGTTAGGCCCAAAGAAGGATGGCATGTGTATTGGTACTCATAACACTGCTATGATAGAAGTATCACCATATGTTGAAATGAACAACCCAACCTCCTAAAGTGAATGAAGTGACTTCTGAATGTCAGAACAAGATGAAACCCAATTTGACAGGTAGATCAATGAAGGTCAGCTCGTTGTAATCATTATATGATCCCTGAATCCAGGAGTCATAATTTGATCATCTAATCCAACAACGTGCATGGACATATGGGCCCTTACTACAAACATTTTTCATTAGCAATGGACTCGTTAATAGATCACGCCCAAAATTTTCCAATGAAAGCTTAACCCTCTGTTAACAAGTTGTAAATAGTTGGTCAAGAAAGGAATAACTGATTAAAATATGTTTTCCTAGTTCGTATTCACTGGTTTATCTTTTATCGTATCAATGATCTGGACCATGACCATCTGTACATATTTGATACTCAAGAATTATAGATCATATAATTCCTCAAAAGTTAAACCAAATGTTCTCTCTTTTTTTTTTTGACAGTAAAAGTACTTACTAGCTGATGATAAGCAAGAAAATAAGATTCACAAAACTTACACTGCAAACCATCTGGACCAGATTTTTCAATCTTTCCAACAAGAATCTCTCCCACAAATGGGCGAAACATAACCAATCTAAATACAACCTGCTCAAAGTCAATGATACATAATTACAAAGAGAGAACTAAACTAAGAAAATATTCAGATTACTTTTGTTTGAGAATATTAAGTTTAAAAGAACATCCCAAGGTTCTCAAGGAAATCAAAATAAGCTACTCAAAAAGGACTTGAGAAGAAAGTACAATATGTAGTAGCTAAATATTCAGGTACAGCAGAATAACTACAAATTGAAATTTCCAGGTTTCATAATATTCAGGGTGACCTAATAGAATGTTTCTTTGTATCCACATTTCCCTATAAGAATGCAAGAAACATCCATTGGACATCATTAATTTTCAAGGAAGTTGGTGAACGATGCATGAAAATAGTTGATTAAGAAAGGTTATATAAATTTTTTTTAGCGGTAACGAAGAAGAGGTATAATTAGAGAAAAATAAAGAGTACAAAAGAGGGGTCTAAAAGGTATAGACCAAAGATAAACAACAAAACATAAAAACACAAAAACCACAAGAAGAGAACAAGAACAAAAAATCCCAACTACAATCATGTGACTCCTCTTCAAATGTAGAAAACGCCTTGAATAGACCCCTCAACACCATTTTTTGCGAAATAGTCCGCTACCCCATTTGTTGTGCACCTGATATGAAAAAAGGACACCACAAGACTCCTAACCAGTGCCTTGATTTTCTTAACCGTAGTAATCAATCTCCAGGGAGGTTGTTTCAAGCAGTTGGCCTATTTTATGGCATTTGCCGAATTTCCTTCTATAACTAGCTTCCCACCACCTAGACCAACCCAAATGGACAAAACTCTCCTGATACTAAAAAGTTTTGCTTCAATATTGTCTCTAGTCCCTATTGATTCTGGGAAAACTACCGATGTCTGATTTGTGTGATCTCTAAGAACACCCCCTATACCTGCCGGACCCGGTTTTCCCCTAGAAGCACCATCAACATTAAATTTCATAACCCCAGGTTGAGGGGGTGACCATTCCACTACGGCTTTGGACTGACTTGTTTTTTTTTTTTTTTAAAGTTAACTTTATTAATAAGAAACAGGGCCAAAGAGACCCTACAAAAGAAACCAAATTACAACTACAACAATCTAGTTACAACTTCCTCATCTTATAACAAACCCTGCTTAGCTAAAGAATCCGCAGCAGAGTTAGCTGACCTAGAAACCGAAGCAATCTCAAAACCAAAAGCATTGATAGCATGACGAATCCTCTCAACTTTATCAAGATAAATCCAAGGGCAGAGAGAACCCAACGCCCAACCTATCACAACCTGAGGATCACCTTCAACAAAACTCCCTTGAACCCCCAGCTCTTCCAACTCCGAAATAGCTCTCCATAAAGCAAACAATTCAACCTCAATAACCGACCCATTACGAAGAGGACCCGCAAAGGAAATCAGCGTATTCCCAAACTCATTACAGATGAGACCACCATATCCAGCCATACCAACTTCTCGCATACAACTCCCATAAAATTAAGCTTGAGCAACCCTGGAGAAGGAGGAGACCAAGGAACAGCCAATCTAGATGCCCCATCTGGCCTTGAATAATCCACTGACGCCCACTCCCTACACATCTCAGAAATAGACGTCTGACTAGACTTCAACTTACCAACCATCCACCGAGCAACCCGCACCTTGATTAAATCGAGAAGACCATCAAAAGAGCCCACTTTACCGTGAAACACCCTTTTATTTCTTTCTAGCCAAATGGACCAAATAATAGCCAATGTAGTTTCCTTCCAAAACTGCCGATGAAATTAACTACCAAAGAACACAAGTTCTTCAGAAAACAACTCACACCAGACTCTAGGGGAACAGAAAGAGATACCCAAGAGCTAAAAGAAATGTTGCCAAACACAAGTAGCGACGCTACAATGAAGAAGAAGATGATTTACCGTCTCCTCTGCAGATACACATAGGACACGCATTAACAATAAGCATCCTTCTCTTCCTCAAATTATCTATAGTCAAGATCTTTTGCATCCCCGCAAGCCAACCAAAAACCTTTACTTTAAAAGGCGAGACACCCTCCCAAATCTTAGGGTGGACAATTGGAGCATCACCAACTGTCAAAAGATGTTCACAAAAAGACTTCACCGAGAATATACCAAGAGGATCTAACTCCCAAATTCTACGATCAGTACCCTGACCCAACAAGAAGACATTTCCCAATAATGCCATTAGAGACAACCAACCTTCTACCATCCAATCCTCCAAATCTCTCCGAAATTGAGGGCTCCAGACCACCTTATTTTGAATAATCTCATAGCAGTCCCTAACCTTAGCATGCTTTTCTGCCGCCAAAGAATACAGAACTGATAACAACTGCGCCAGAGGAGCTTGACCCAACCATTTATCTGACCAGAAGAAGATGTCCTCACCAGAATAAGCCTGAAACCTAATATGGCGATTATAGTCCAAAAAATTGGAGCAAACACCCTTCCAGAAACCTGACGACCTCCTATTAGCCCCCCCAATCCGCCATCCAAAATCCGACATGCTATACTTCCTGCGAATAATATCCTTCCATAAACCTTCCGAGGAATCCCCCCCCAATCGCCACAACCACTTCCCCAATACAGCAGTAGCAGTATTAACTTGACGAACAGGGCGGAGCCGCAAACCCCCTTCCTTCTTAGATCTACAAACCTAAGCCCAATTGACCAAATGAAATTTACGTCTTTCTATATCATCATTCCACAAGAACTGTCTTTGAATCCTGTCGAGCTTATCTGCCACCATTGCCGGGACACTTGAACACACCAAGAAAGTAAACCGGAAGACTAGCCAAGATAGCCTTAAGCAAAATAATTCGACCACCAATCGACAAGAATCTACCTTTCCAAGTAGATAATCTTCTCTCCATTTTATCAATTACCTTATCCCAACAAGCCTTCCGAGGTTTGCCCTTACAAAGAGGAACCCCTAGATACAAAGATGGAAAAGAAGCAACTTTACATCCCATCAAAGAAGCCAGATGCAGACATTGACTATGCTCAACATTAACGCCCATCAACTCACTTTTATCAAAGTTAATTTTCAACCCAGAGCAAATCTGAAACCACAACAGAACAGCACGAGCCAACTTAACCACATTCTCATCTGCTTTTAAAAATAGAACAGTATCATCAGCATACTGCAAGTGAGAGATCTCAATATCAGAGTGAGAAATACTGAAACCCTGAATCCAGCCCTGAGAAACAACTGCCTCAAACATAAGATGCAAAGACTCAGCAACTATCACATACAGATAAGGAGATAAAGGATCCCCTTGACGAACACCCTTCTCCATCCTAAAAAACTCCTTAGGACTCTCATTCACCAGAACAGACATATAAGCCGACGAAAGACAAGCAAGCATCCAGCTCCGCCAACGATCTCCAAAACCCATTCTTTGCAACACAAAATCAAGAAAACCCCAACCAACATTGTCATAGGCTTTTTGAAAGTCCAATTTACAAACCACACCTGCATCCCCTAAAGAGAATTGGGAATCCAAACACTCATGGGCCACCACCACCGAATCCACAATTTGCCGACCTTCAATAAAGGCACTTTGAGATGAGGAAATGAGAAAAGGGAGAACACCCTTCAGCCTATTAGCCAAGACCTTAGACAAGATCTTATATGGGCTCCCAAGCAAAGAGATAGGGCGAAAATCATTTAAAGCAGAAGCCCCCGGCTTCTTCGGAATCAGGGTGATAAAACCAGCTCCCAAACCTTTAGAAATAATGCCTCTCTCAAAGAATTCCATGATAAAAGCCAAAATATCTACCTTCACCACCTCCCAAAAAAACTTGAAGAAAATGATAGGAAAGCCATCAGGACCTGGAGCTTTATCTTCCCCTAGTTGCCAAACTGCATTTCTCACCTCCAACTCCTCAAAGGGAAGCTCCAAAGCATTCCGATCCTCCTCACCCAACACTTTAAATGGAAGCAAAGAAGGGGTAGGGAATTCCCGGCTTTGAAAAGGTTTTTGTAATAGTGAACAACCTCCTCACAAATGTCAAATTTTGAATCCTCTCTCCATCAACTTGTAAAGAATGAATAAAATTCTTCCTTCCTCTAAAACTCGCCACCCGATGAAAAAACTTTGTATTCTTATCACCCTCTTTCAACCATTGAATGCGAGAGCGTTGCTTCCATTTGATCTCTTCCCTCAAAGCATTCTTCTTAATATTGAATTTTATCTCCTTCCTTCACGACAAAAGCTCCTGAGAAAGAGGGCCATTTTCCTCCTGAAGTTGGAGAAGATGTAATTCCTCAAGCCAACCCTGCTCCTCGATAGCATCTGCCTCTCTACGATCAGAAGCCCACTTCTTGATCTTCCCTTTAACAAACTTCAGTTTCTGCAGCAAGCAATAACCCTTGAACCCCAAAGGGTTAGATTCCCTCCACCAACTTTCAACTAACTCCTTAAAACCATCATTTTGAAGCCAAGCCAACTCAAAACGGAAAGGCGTAGGACCCCAAGAGTCCAAACTAGAATCCAGAACAATAGGAATATGATTTGAGACAGGATTGGATAAAGCACGCTGCGAAGAGAGGTGAAAACATTCCTCCCAATTGGAGTCAATCAAAAATCTATCCAGACGAGCCAGACTCGGAATATCTTGCATATTGGACCAAGTAAAAGACGCACCACCCAAGGGTAAATCAAGCAGATTTAACTCATCAATCCAACTATTAAAAACCTACATTGGAGAGGAAATTCTGTGACAACCGTTTCTCTCGGACATCCGACGGACAACATTGAAATCCCCACCCAGACACCATGGAAGAACAGAGTCTCCCCTTTCTGCAACTATCTCCTCAAAAAACTAGCTCCAAAAAGCGTCATCAGTCGGCCCATAGACATTAGTGAACATGAAGGACCTCCCAGCTGAAATCTCTTCCAACACCATAATGGAGAAAACACCAATCTGAACAGACATTAATTTTAATTTTGAAGCATCCCATATTGTCCAAACTCTCCCAGAAGCTCCTTCAGAAGCCTTCCCAACCCAGCCCATAGATGTTGAACCCCAAACAGAACGGACAAAACCCTCATCTGGCTCACGACACTTTGTCTCCTGCAGAAATAAAACATTTGTTCCTTGTTCTTCCCTTAAACACCCCCCCCCCCCCCCCCCCCCCACCCGAGATAATAAAAGGTCACTAGCTTTGAAGTCTTTGAATTCCTTGTTCGGCAAAAGCCAAGCTCAAAAAAAGGAAAAACCAAGAGTTCAAGATTTCAGCCCAGGTACTTGCACGACCCACGAGACACCCATTAAGCTGTAGAAATGACTCCAAAGGTGCCAAACCACCGGACAAGTAACAAAAAGATGATCAATTGTTTCTTCCGAAAGACCACAAAGAGGGCAAATACAATCCTCCTCTGATCTCATAAGGCCTCTCCTCCTAAGATCCATTCTTGTAAGAATTTTCCCCTTCACCACGCACCATACAAAAGCCTGCACCCTAGGGGGCGTCTGATTTTTCCAGACATGATACTAGGGCAATGACGACGACTTCACTTGTTGTGAAACTACATTCACCAAAGACTTGATTGAGAAAAACCCAGAGGAATCACCTGTCTAAACCAACTCATCTTCCTCCCTAATGCCACTGGAAATTCACCTAATAATCCTAAAAGCTCGTCCATACTTTCCTTTTCAAAAGACCTTAGCTCTCTCTTGAAATTGATATTCCAAAGGATGTTGGGACCTCTACTTGGTAGTAGTCCTAAACTAAAGCTTGTTTGTTCCTTGCGACTCTAAACAGTCTTGGGAAACTAACTCGTAGTGGTCTATCCCCCAACCAAAGGTCACTCAAAAACAAATCTGCTCTCCTTTGTCCACTAGGAATCTAAGCCTTCCTTTAAAAAGGTTACCAACTGAAGACCTACCTTGATTGATTCTCCACCAAGCCTTCACTATGAATGAACCCATTTTCTCCACCTCTTCTCCTAAGTTCCATCCATTTCTATTGCCAGTTCCATACTTAGTACTCAAAACCCTAACCCATAGGGCATCCCTTTCCCTCCCAAAACGCCAACCCCATTTGCATAACAACGCTTCATTTCTGATTTGCAACGGAATGACTCCAAGGCCTCCTTGCTATTTAGGTTTAGAAACCTCAGCCCAAGCAACGAGGTGAACCTTACTTTTCGTCTCCTGGTCGCCCCAAAGGAACCTTCTGAAGACCATCTCCAATCTATTAGTAACCCCTTTCGACATCTCAAATAAGGACATAAAATAGGTCAGGAGGTTGATCAAAACGGATTTGATAAGAGTTAACCTACCACCTAAAGAAAGATATCTATTCCAACCAATTAACCTTCTCTCCACCCTTTCAACCACCGGTGTCCAAAATTGTTTCCTTCTAGGGTTAAAGGCAAACTCCCAACCTTAGCTTTCTCTCACTCTCTCTCACTCAAAATGGATTCAAAAGGAAAGATTGCATGAGAATTTTAAGTTCTCTTACAAGTTAAAATGGACTAGCAAAATTCATGCTAGTTTAGGAGACTGGAATCTTACTCTTTTTGGGTGAAGACTAGGACCTTACTCTTTTTGGGCATGCTACATTACATGAGTGGATTAACTTTAAAAGACAGAAGAAGAAATGACCACATCAAGGATAGTTTAAAAGTAGCCCCACTAGATGACAAAATCAGAGAAATTTGTTTGAGATGGGGAATTTTAAGGCATCTAATTTTTTCATGATAATCAAGGGTTATGATTAAAAGTGGTCTTCAAAAATTATTCTCATGGGTCTTTTCTCCACATGCTTGAGCTTGATCTCATGGGCTTTGACCTTCTATGAGCATATTTCGTCTGAATTATCATTGGTCCGCTTAGCCTAATCTTTCTTTGATTTTGAATGTAATGCTCCTACATCAAGAAAATTGAGATAAATTTCCCCTAGGGCAACTTGAACGAATGTAGAAGAGATGATTTAGTGAATCGGAACCAAGTTTGTCTTTGGTTGAAGGATGGTGACCTTGGAATTAGGCCTCTTACCATTGTGAATTTTGATATGTTGGCTTAGTGGCTTAAGTAGCTAAACAATCCTAATGCCCCTTGGAAATCCTTTCTCATTCAGAAATACAACATTCTCAACTTTGGACAAGAGGTCATTCCATGTCCAAGAAAAGCTTAGAATGTGGAAAGCTATTCCACATTAATTGCTTAGTGGCTTCAGTAACTGCTCAAAAAAAATGTGGAAAGCTATTCCACATTAATTGCTTAGCGGCTTCAGTAACTACTCAAAAAAAATGTGGAAAGCTAACTGTCTACATTAAATTCAATTAAAGCATTCGTCTCCAAATCGATGATGGCATTACAATCAAGTTTGGAAAGAATATCTGGTATGGTGACTCTCCCTAAGCTAGCCAGCTTCCCTCCTAGCTAGAATCACCTTCACCCCAAACACTTTGGTAATTGATAATTACCAACTTACTGGGGATCATGTTGTGTGGAGCACCCATTTATGTAGAAACCTCTTTAATTTATAAATTGTAGATTTCGTTGGACTTCTCTCCCTCCATGACCAAGACTCTCTTTCCACGGAGGATTCTAAATCGTGGAATCCTGATCCATATAAATTGTTCAAAGTGAAGCCCTTTTTTGAGTGGAGCAATCTTCACACTCCCAACCTGACTATAAAACTCAGGCATTTGGAACAGTAAAGCTTCCCCTCAAGTTATGGGTTTTTGTTAGACTACAAGCCTTGAAACAATCCTTACAACTAACAATATTTGTAAAAGACACCATTTCAAAGTTGAAAGTTGTTTCTTTTATCTTCAAGAGGTGAAGAATGTCAATCATTTGCTCTTCTACTACCACTTTTTTTTTCTCAGATTTGGAGTTCTATTCTTTAACCTTTTTGAAGATCAATGGGTGATACCATCATCCATGAGGGACCCAAACAACTCTTGGAAGACTCATGGAAGTAAGGAAGGGTTTAACAAGGTCGATCGTAAAAGCTCAATCGAAGGACAATTCATCAAAAACTGATCCACCTACACTTTCCTAGGCCAACAAATGTAGCAAATATTTGGGATAGCAAATTCAACAACTTGTGGTGATTAATAGTTAATGTTTTGTTTGAAGTAGTTGTCCAACAAAAGGCTTTGACTCTAAGAGGGACTTGGGATTTCTATTATGCTTCATGGGGAAAAGTCGTATCAATTTTTTGGTTGGATGGAAGAAAACAAAAGACTTGTTCAAAAAGACAACATTATGTTCTTCCACACATACCCTTCTAACCTCCCCAAACCCCAACACCAATTCATTACTGGTCTCCAACAGTTCTTATAATTATGAGATGTCAAAGTCCACCAAATCCATCCCAAAGCTTAGAATCAAAGTATTCTTTACCCTAGTCTTTCAACATAGAGTATAACAAGACCATCAATGTTTTCTTTGAAGTGGTTGTCCAACAAAAAGCTTTGACTCTAAGAGGGGCTTGGGATTTCTATTATGCTTCATGGGGAAAAGTTGTATCAATTTTTTGGTTGGATGGAAGAAAACAAAAAGACTTGTTCAAAAAGACAACATTATGTTCTTCCACACATACCCTTCTATCCTCCCCAAACCCCAACACCAATTCATTAATGGTCTCCAACAGTTCTTATAATTATGAGATGTCAAAGTCCACCAAATCCATCCCAAAGCTTAGAATCAAAGTATTCTTTACCCTAGTCTTTCAACATAGATTATAACATGCAATCCCCTACCCATGAATTCTCTCAAACTTGAATCCTTTTACTACCTCCAACAACATCATTTTCCACATAATTCCCTCAACTTATTGTTTGATTTATGCAACTTTGAGATGTGTTTCCATATCCAAGAAACCAAACCCCCATCCCCTTCTTGTCTTCTTCCCACCCCATCTACAACCAATTTCAAATCCTCTTAACCATATAGCAACTTAACCTCCCTCCATAGAGCATATGTTTCCTCTTCAAATCTGCAGCAAAATTTTGCTACCAATTCCCAATATCTTTCCTTAACATCTCAATTTCCAACCTCACATTTCAACCAATGGCTTTATCATCTTCCAAAGTGAATCATTTTCTTGTCCCCTTTACCATCCCAAATGAAGACCTTTAGTATCTTTTTGAGCTTTTGGATCAAGTTCTAGTATTTGAATAGTGAAAAGTAGTAGTAGATGGATAGGGCGTAGAGCAATAGGCCAGTAAGGGCTGATTTGAAAACAATGCTCCAACCACTAAAAGAGAGATGACTTTTCCTTAAAGCCTACTTTTATTGAACCATTCAAGAATAGTGTCCCAAGTGCATGGGAACAAGGGTTTGCACCCCAAAAACCCAAATGCATGATGAAATGCATATCGTGCTATATATAAAGAAGTTTGCAAAAGATTGAAGGTCAAAAGACTCCCAAGCTACCTTAGCCAATAAGCTATTTGCAATGTTTATTTGTAATTCTCAAATCACCCTGTAGCATATTTAATCTTGAAATCAGTTTGAACCTTTACCTAGATGCATCACATAATACACACATCTTGTTAATAGAATGAAGATGTGAGATATGCAAATCCAACTATCTAATCTTGGATCCCTCAATGAGGCCTCAAAATTGATACCATCCACAACAACTAAGAATTAGAAAAGAGCTAGTAGACCTGGTTGT
The DNA here is from genome assembly GCA_022113865.1 of Chimonanthus praecox. NCBI lineage: Eukaryota > Viridiplantae > Streptophyta > Magnoliopsida > Laurales > Calycanthaceae > Chimonanthus > Chimonanthus praecox. The sequence continues at coordinate 38,461,917 of CM039091.1, forward strand.
CTAATGCCACATTAGAAAAAATATAGATATGTCAAATGCTGAACCATCTACTAGAATGGAAAAGTTTGATGAATAAAAATATATTCCTTGATCTCCTCTCTCCACTTATCACCAAAGCCCATCCTTTCAAGCACATGACGAAAAAAGACCATTCTAATTGCCAAATAACCATAAGCTTTCTACAAATCAACCTTACAAACAATTCTTGGCTTTATGCTTTGCATTCTTGAATCAATACATTCATTTGCAACAAAAAAAAAAAAAGACAAATGAACAAAAGCCCTTTCAAATGGGTATTATAAATAGAGGCCTAATGGACCTTGTGTAATCACGAACTTGGATGTGAGAAAAGAAGCAAAGAAAATAAAAGAAAGTTTCAATTTTGCCAAGTTCTCCAATTGAATTCTAGTTTTTCTTGTGTTTGAATTAAGTTAATGTATGCATTTTCCATTTTTATTTCAGTATTTTAAGTTTGTGAAATCTGATTGGACAATGGAATTGCATTGGTTTTAATTTAATTCAAGCAAGCCGAAACTAGGTTCAGTGGACTAGTTGAGACCCAGACTTGCAAGTGGCAACATCTAGGTGAGGGGCTGATTTGAATCTTCAAGGTGTGAGGTTCAAATTAGTGCATTGAAGACTAAGAAAGGTCCAGAGTACCTATCTTGGCCTTCATAGCACGTTATCATAGAAAGGGACCAACAATGCTAAAGCTGAACCATGGAAGCTCATTCTAGTGACTTTAGAATTTGGAAGGTTGAGAACTTCAATGTTGGTGTCTGTCAGACAGACATGAGGTGTGCAAATTAGATGTGGCTTCATTATCTAAGGAAGAAAGTAGGGTTAAAGATTCTTGGTATGCAGCAAATAGCATTAGCAAATCCTTTATATTGAATGTCATCTTTTGCTGTCTTTCCTTTCTTTTGTTACTGTTCAAAAAAAAAATCTTTTGCTTTCTTTTTTTTCTTGTGAGCATTTAACCATGAATCTAGCGAGGAACTTTTCGAAGTAAAGGCGGTTCTTAGGAGCTTTGAACTTGTTTTGGGCTGGAGAATAAATCTTGGGAAAAGTAACGTCATAGGTTTGGGGGTTGAGGCGGTGGAACTCGAAAGGTTAGCATGTGAGATTGGATGTGGTATTGGCAAGATTCCTTTCATATATCTTGGATTACCAGTGGATGGGAATCCGAGATCAAAAGTGTTTTGGGAACCGGTCATAGAAAGGATTTCAAAAAAGTTGAATGCTTGGAGCAAATCTTACCTCTCAATTGGAGGTAAATTGACCCTAATTAAATCATGCCTGGTGAACCTTCCCACATACTATCTCTCCCTCTACGTAATTCCTAAAGGGGTAGCAAAAAGGCTAGAAAAAATTCAAAGAGATTTTTTGTGGGAAGGATTGGAGAACACAAGGAAAATTCACTTAGTGAAATGGAATAAAGCTAGAGACATAAAAGAAAATGGAGGAGTGGGGATTTTCAGTATCAGGGATAGGAATCATGCCCTACAAAGCAAATGGTTGTGGAGGTTTGCTTCGGAAAAGGAGGCTCTGTGGAGGAAGGTTTTAATAGCGAGGTATAGAGTGGAAGAGCCTGGGGAATGGAGATTAGGTAGTAGTGCTGCTAGGGATGGCTCGTCAGTGGTGAAAGCCCTAATGAAAATTGGAAAAGGGGAGGGAAGGATTGGGGGAATGTTCCAAAAGGGGATTAGGATGCAGGTTGACAATGGATTGAGGGTGTTATTCTGGAAAGATATTTGGTTGGGGGAACGTCCATTAATGGTAGTATTTCCCAGACTTTATATGGTGACTCTTAATCGCGAAGCTTTAATCAGTGACTATTATAGAAAAGCCAATGATTCACCCCAATGGTTAATTCCATTTCGTAGGTCACTGAGGGACTTTTGAGGAAGTCATGCACCAAGCCTTACCAGGAATCCTTAAGGATACTAGATTATGGATCGAGGATGAGGATAAGTGGATATAGTCAGTGGAATCGTCAGGTTCATTCTCAGTGAAATCTATCTTGAGATCTTCATATGCAGTAAATCCTTTACCCCCTCTTAGTTGTACTTTGGCTTGGAACAACAAGATTCCCCCTATAATCCAATTCTTTGTGTGGTCGGCCTTAAAAAAGAAAATCCTTGTGAGACTCAACCTTAGAAGAAGAGGTATTCTACCAGAAGAGGCTTCGTCTGATTGTACATTGTGTGGGATCGATGAGGAATCAGTGGACCATTTGTTTTTTAAGGGCCGCTTCACTGGGATCGTGTGGTATTTGTTTTTGGGTTTGTTCGGTTGTTCATGGGTTTTAGGTAGTGGAATGGAGGAGTCTTTGTTGGCATGGATGGGGGGTCCCTTTAGGGGTAGAAGAAGAGTGGCTTGGAATATGGTTCCGTTTGCGGTGTTATGGACAATCTGGAAGGAGCGCAATGGGAGGATATTTGAGGACGAGAGAGGGAGTCCGAGAGAGGTGTTTGAGAGGGCAAAGTGGCACTTGATTGGTTGGTTGTCGGTATGTAAGGAGTTCCGGGGTTTAACTCTAGAGGATTTTTATCTGTCCTGGGATGGTTGTATGAATGGAGTTGGAAGAAATAGCAAGCGATTGGCCAAGTGGGTTGCGCCTCCATTTGGATATTGTAAATTCAATGTGGACGGTGCAGCTAGGGGCAAACCTGAGCCGGCAGGTATTGGTAAAGTGCTTCACGATGATAGGGGTAGAATATTGAGTGCTTTCTCCGAATCAGTTGGGTCAATGGAATCAAACGAGGCTGAGCTAAGAGCAATTAGGAGAGCAATTCAGGTTTGGTCTAGTTTTAGGAGGGGCAATCTCATCATCTAAAGTGACTCAACCAATGCTATCTCTTGGGTTAGTAATAGGAAATCCCCCCCGTGGAGGTTGGTTTGCATAGCAAGAGACATCTGGAGATTGTGCAGAATGGGTGGCATTACTTTCATTCATATACCGCGATCAGCTAACTACATTGCTGATTCTTTGGCTAAAGCGGGTGTTCATTTATAATCGCAAGTGTTAGTTTTCTTCTCTCTGGCCAGATGAGATGGCTAGGGATGTGGACATCTTTTGATTTTGGTGTGGGGTGTTGTTGGGTGTATCTTGTACTTTCTCTTTTTTATTTTTTCTTCCATTCTTTTGATTCTGAGTATAATTCTCTTATACTCAAATCCTTCTTTGTATAATTCTCTATTACTTTATGAAATTCAAGAAGTTAATGTTTCAAAAAAAAACATGAATCTTCGTAGAGTGTACATCCCTAAACTATACACTTCGTTGAGATTAATAATATTTATCATAAGATTGCAAAAGAAAAACCACAAGAATCTAAAAATACCCACAAATATCAATGCATGCTTTTTTTTGTAAACCACCGGATTTGCAAAGAAAAAGGTGCATTCAAACTCTAGAAATAATTTTACAATAATGTTAATGACAATGGTTTTATCCAATGTTGTTAAGCCGGCCCGGCCCGGCCCGGCCCGGCTCGCAGTTGACCCGCCGGCTTCAGCACTGGTCAGTTTTATTAAAAACCATTTATGTTTATAAAACCAGTCAAACCCATGGGTTTGACCGGTTTTACATAAATACCCGTAACCCGCCCTAAAACCATGATAAATGTGTTAAAATAAAAAATCTAATTTTTTAAATAAATTCAACTAGGGTAACCTACAAAGGCCCACCCTTTTAAAATACTATTTTTATTTCTAACTACCCCACAAGCCTTGAGGAGTGAAAATGCAATACCAATGAGCCTCTTTTTATAGCCTCGTCTTGAAGCAACATTTCACACTCCTCTAATGTGGGATTTGGGAGTATTCCTAGTCTCCCACCGTCCCAAGTCCCAAGACAAAAGAAGAAAACTGTCTCTCTCATTCTCTCTCTTTTAGTCTCTCTCTCATTCCCTTATCCACTTAGTGTTGATGAGAGTGAATGTGATATTAAATGCCCATGGTAAGTTGGTAACCATATGACTCACAAAATGAGAAACACTCTATTAAATATATAATTCTTAATAATAAATATTATGAAAGATAATATTTATTTATTTATTGACATTAAAAATATGTAAATATTTATGTCATGTAAGAATGAATGTAGATAATCATATTATTAACATATTCATCTTAATAATATTATAATGAGATATTATCCCTTACGATAATTACCATAAATTACCCACACCTTCATTTATGTATTATTAGTTAATTAATATTTATTAAGTTAGTAATATTTGGTATCATACTAATTAATATCTCCCATATTATATATGTATCTTAGAATTAATTAAAAGTTATTATATGTTGATATTTTGTAATTTGAGTGAATGTGATAATCTTATATTGATTATTATAATTAATAATTTTTTGTTTAAAATTTTATTCCAACTCATTATTAAACCTAAATTTATATTTAAATATTATTTATAATATTTATATTAATAGCACAGGTTTAAAAAATATTTACAATTTACAGTATATAATATGTGAATGATTATTGAGGTTAAAAAACTAATAGTGAAAAGATATATATATATTTCCCTTTTTCTCCCTTGCTGTCGTATCCCGTGCCATGTCCCGCCTCCCGTGTCTCGCCGTGTCTGCTGACGTATACATATTTAAAAAATATTTTATTTAATTGGATACGTATCCGACACGTATCCAAGCCATATCCATGTCGAAAATGTACCGACACGGATATTCGAATGGTTTCGGAGTATCCGTGCTTCATAGATAACCATAGTGAAAGAAAAGCTCCAACAACGGACCCCAAACAAAATAGAGAAATGAATATTTGTAAGTACCTTATAGGTTGCAGCTCCTTCTCCAGGGACAATGAAGCCATCTTCAATATTTTGGATGTCATAGACAGAGATGCAAAGTCCCAAATTTGGGATTACCTTTGATGAGAAAGAAACATTTGTTAAAATGTGACATATTTATTATTGAGAAAGAAACAAGATAGAGATTTATCAACTAAAAAAAAATAGACTACAATGAGCATTAGATACTGTATAAGAAGTTTATGTTGCGGTACAAAGCAGCTCAAAGGAAGAGAAAAAGTAAAAAACCAATTACAAGAGCCCACAAAGAGGTTAGACCTTTCCTCCCCCACCTTAGCCAAAAAAACATAACTCTTATATTTTTTTTAAATGGCATCCTTTTGGCCCACCAAATTTGTAATAACCCTGATCATAGGGGCTAACTTCTAGGGAAGAGGATTCCTACCACTAGCGCACACCAATACATTCACGAATCCTCTTCTACTACCTTATGATCCCACGCCTACCACAAAATCAAAGCATTCTTTATAGCTACTTGCTTCATTAGAGTCTTTCACCTCAACTTGACTTGATAAAAAAACAAACTAATATCTGCTTCCCACTCATGTAGAACCCCACCGCAACTAACCAAACCTAGCTTACCCCTCGCTGGACCATCAACATTATATTTCAACCACTCCTTAGAAGGGTTCCCATTTTTTAACCATTCTACAACCCCGTCCTGCATACTGTAATACACAGATTTTCAGTTTATCAATATTTACGGAAATTGCCATTGAAATGATGAATTAAAAGGATATGACCTTAGATGGGTAAGTTGTGGGGTTCATTGTTCAATTAAGACCCAATGTTCATGTTATAAGGATCAATTTAAAGTAAATGGGTAAGTTGCATTTATTTGGGTCAAGGTGGTTATTTGGGTCAAAAGGCCCAATTGGGATCCAATGGGTCGTGGTTGACTTGGTTGACCACCAAGTGAGTCCAAGCCTAATTAAATTAGGACTGATTTAAGTTGGAAAGGAAGTCAAATAATTAGGTGGAGTCAAGTGAGTGAGTTGGCTTTAAATTAATGAGTTAAAAAGGATGAGTTGAGTAAATGAGTTGGAATGGGTGTTCATCTCATGGATCCCACTTGAATCATAAATGGAGAAGTGGGGGGTTTTGCCATTTCAAATTTAAATAAGGTGGTCCACACGTTGGAGGGAAGCAAGGGGGGAGTTTCATCTCAAAGATGAACCCCCCACATGGGGCATTGATGAGAATCAAGGGAGGTGGACGGTTACATAAAGCATCAAGCATATTGTTGGGACATGGGAGATGAAAGGACATGGAGTTTCATCTCATGGATGAAACTCCCAAACAGTCCAATAATGGAGAGGTGGCGGTTACACAAGCCAAACAATGGCAACACCGTTGAAGCCTTGGGAATTTCATCCCATGGATGAAACTCCCAAGTGAGCATAAAGGATTATGGTTAAATGCAAATGGGAGTTACAAGTGGTGCCACCAAGAGACCACCACCATGGGCTGAATTTCATTAACCAAAGATTTTTCATTTCACTCTCTCTCTCCCTCCCTTGGCTGTTTTTCACCTCTCAAGACAAGGAACCTTGGCTGGTTGTCTCACACATATCATTCCTTGGCTGATCACTCCTCAAAGACAAAGTGGACTTAGAACAAAGGAGTTTGCATCTCAAGGTTTTATCATTCACACCCAAGGCTGAAATACTCTCTCTCTTAAATCTATACCTTGGCCGAACCACTCCAAGGATTGCATCAAGATCAGTCTCGGCTAAAGGACAAGAAGGAAGGAAGGAAAGGCTAAGGAAAGAAAGAAAAAGAACAAGCCGGAGCAAAAGAAAACCGGAGGAGTCGCAGAACCGGTGACGGGACTTCACAAACAGTATACGGTCGTGAACGGTTTTCGGACAAGAACGCGAGGTCAAACTAGTTGTCATTAGTAGGATTCTACCTTATTGAAACATAGATATGTATATGGTTTTATCTTTATTTGATGGTTTATGTTGCAATTTATATTATGTTTCAAAAGTGAAGTTTTTAATGCTATGGTATTTACATTACATAGCATATGGACAAGTACATCTCATGCATAGCATGGGAGGGGAATTTGTAACCGGAGGCCACGCTCCGTCAGGGCGTCTGTAAGGCAATCGTGGGAAGACCTTGATGTGTATAATCCCATCAAAAAGAATCCGGAGGCCACACTCCGTCGGGGCATCCGAAAGGCCACTGTGAGGATACCTTGATGAGGAGAATTCCATCAAGAGGTTACAAGTATTGTGATGGGTGGGACTCATTGCATAAGTCATATGGCATAGCATGATTTCATATGGTTTTGATGATATAATATTATATATGATTTTGTTACTAACCCATGTGTTAGCCCTATTTAGAATTCCTACTGGGTGCGTTGTCCTAACGCCCTACTTCTACCCTAGTGAATGACACAGGAAGGGAACGAAACGAGGACGTGATTGGAGTCAAGTTTAGGAGCTTGGATGATTAAGTTATATTTTGCTTAAGTTATTCATGAACTATGTATTTGAATAGCTAGCATTCGGAATTGTAATAACGTAGATATATTTGCTATGGATTGGATGGTTAATGTTTGGATATTTAAGTTATGATAATTATGGTTAAGTGTTGGACTACTTTGCTATCTAAAATGGAATAGAATTGTTATCCTATTGTTATTCCGCATATATGATTTTATTCCGCAAGTTAACTTGAGTACGTGTGAACTGTCTTAGTGGACTTGGTCCACGCACACATATGGTTAGCCAGTTAAGGGTTGGGCTTTGGAAGCTCGGACTTAGCTCGCGTCGTGACGTCCCGCTCTTTATCACTTTTGTTTAAAATAAAAAAATAGACTCTGATTTCGAGTGAAAAGGGCGGGGTGTTACACATACATAGATCCAATTCCTTAGAAAATCACCTTTACACTCTCTTAATCACCAACTTAGACTTACCTGAGCCAATTCATATACCTCTTTTTCCAAGATAACATTCCCTTTCAAAAACCAAATCATACACCTCTTCTTCCAAGATAACCTTCCCTTCAAACACCATTGCATTCCTCTCCTTCTAAGCTAACCGTAGCACCAATGTTGGAATTGGCCTCCACACAACTGTGGACCCCATCCCAACTAGAAATAATTTGACCAATAGATTCATTAAAGACCCACCACAACCCATTAATCTATAAAATGATTCCACAAACTAAGTGAAAATAGAAAAACTCAAAACAAGTGATCCACATCTTCTTCAAAACCACACAAAACACAAAATGCCTGTGATTTCTTGAATAACACTTCTTCATCTTAATCCCACGTCAGTTAAAACTTTAATTCAATAGCAAACTATCCAAATGCCTAAACTCTTATAAGGGCTTTACTTTTCCAAATTAGAGTGCAGTGACTCTTAGCTCCATCACACCTCTCTACAACCTTCACACTATCACTGACAGTAAATTTCCCAGAAGAATTTCCAACCGGCACCTTCATATCCTCCTCAATGCAACAAATACGAGCATCGTGCAACATACCAAGTAAGCTCTCATAGTCTCTAATCTCAATTTCTTTCAAACCCCTCCTAAAACTAAGGCTCCAAACCACTAAAACCCCAAAGATCTCATATCACTCAGCCAAAGTTGAGTCCCTATCAGCCATTGGCCTAAACAATCTCAAGTATTTCATTTCAAGACAATGATCACCTATAGACGAGTCTTTCCAAAAGAACACCCTATCCCCTTTTCCGCACCATAAATTTGAGATCAAATGTCCTCCCTATTCCTTCAAGCCCCTTACGTACCCTACAAATACTTTTCAAAACTCTCGAACCTTCTTTCTCAATTCTTTCACTCATCTACCAAGTCCCAACCTCCTCCATCGCCCACTCCAAATCTAGAAACCAACACCCTTTTCCACCATGACTCATCCTCATTACTATATCTACATGTTCACTTACAAAAAGAAAGTTTTATTCCTATCTGTAAAATTAACCAAGCCCAAGGCCTCATTCCTCTCAAGACTTCACGACATCCTCCCACTTGACTAAAAGGGTTTTCTTTTTATCTCCATAACCATCGCACAAAACATCTCTCTGAATCCTTCCAGCTCCCTTGCCACTTCCCTTGGCATCTCAAACAAAAACATATAGTAAACGAAGAGGTTCAAACAAAAGGTCCTAAATTAAGCAACCATGACCCCGACACCCCCCCAACCTTTCTCAAATTCTCTACCGTTATATCCAATAGCATCTTAAATATCGGGTTTACCCTCATAAGCAAGCCTAGGTAAACCATGGATAACTTGCCAACACCACATACCAATTCCCTAGCTAAACTCTCAACTATTGTATCATCAGCTCCTATACCCACCACAACACTTCCACCCGGATTAACCCAAACCAGAAACTACCTCAAAACATCTCAAAAATGCTCTAGTCCCCATCATCTCCCTCCACAACATGATTCCATTATAACCTTTTGCTACCATTGTAAGGATAAACAGCAACAATGGATGTCCCTGTTTATGAAATCGAGAACCCAATCAAAATATAAGGGGAAAAAAATGCACCTTGTCCACGAAAAGCCTGTCAAGCTCTCCTTTAATTGCCTCAACAAGAATAAGGTTAAGGAGATGAGGTGGTAAAGGCAATTTGTGCTCAATCTTACTAAGGGAAAACATGGATCTGCATCAAAAGAAAAACTCACATTCAGCTAAAGAGATATTACATCAAGATATCCAACTTGTCGAAAACGTAAAGAAAAGCGTGCAAAACAACTACAAAAATAAGGTACCGCCATTCACCAAGAAACACCAATTAGTGAAAAATCTAACTAATAAAAGACTATCTAAGAGAAGGACCTGAGTTCCACTGTTTCAGCGGCGGCAGCAGCAGCCTCGCAGGGAGGGTGTAAGAGAGATTCCGTGCCACTCGGAAGCGAGGGAAACAAGCTCGAACGAGGAAAGAGAATTCGGTGCTCGTGCGGCAGCGTAGAGAAGCTTTGGGTGCGTACAGTTTTTCTTTTCTCATTTTGGATGAGCCGTATATTTGCCAGAGTTATGTTTTAACTCTTATTTTATTTAGTAATTACTGTAAAAATTTAAAATTTATAAAAAAAAAAATATTTGGTAACTATAATCAGGAAAAACCTAATTAATTTTATGAAAATCAATATTTTTTAGTAAATCTGTAAATATAAAAATATAATTAGATAAATAATATCCTTCAAATAAAAAACTAACATAGTTTCTAGAAATTTATTCCATTATGACTTAAAATAAAGTTCTTACACTTACATTTCAACTTTAAAAAGTGAGATAAAGAAAAAAACATTTTTTATATATAAATTATTTTAAATCTTAATAAATGAATTAAAAATGACAACATATCTCTTTATAAAAATTCATAACTTGTTAATTGGTGATGTGAAATACATAATATAATAAGCTATTATAATAGTTTATAAAAAATTCAAGTTAGTAAGTCCCAACTAAGACAAAATTAATTTTAAGAAGTCATAATTATAAGTCAAAATGGACTATATTTAAAAGAATCAACAACATTTCCAAAAAAAAAAACTGATATTTGTGAAATATGGATATTTTCATTTAAGTTTACATAAAAAAACTAAGGTAAAATATAAAAATATTAGCAATATTCACAAAAACTAATTTAGATTTGTGATAAATGAATATTATGGTTTATGTTTAGACACAAAATTTGTCCAAAATTATATCATAAGTATTTAAGAAAAATAGCCAATAATAAAAACTTATTTTTTTAGTTGGTTAATTTTTTCGATAAAAGGGCATATTTTGGTTCGAATTTATAAAGAAAAAAAATTAATGGAAATATTAGCAATATTTTAAAAAAAATTGACTAATCATTTTGAAAAATTAATATTTCAATTGGCCAATATTTCTAATGAAATGCATGTTTTAGTCTACTTTTATAATGAAAAATTTAGTTGAAAATGTAACACCCCATACTGCTATGAGTGTTTTACCACTAATACAATCTCACAGATCGGTCTAACGTTCTCTCGGGTATATCTTTTTTCTTATGGGAACACCTCCTGCCAACCAATCGAAGCACAATATATGATATAACATAACCGAGAAATCTCGAAATAACATAATCATCAAAGCAGTGCAATCATCCTTAGAGTATTTAAACATAGTTCTTAAAACATAAATGTTCTCTCAAAATAAGCCGTGAACAAAATCTAACTATTAGCAACGGTTCCAGCTCCCCTAAGACTGATCTTGAGACCCGCTGGATCTCACCTCCATCGAATCACCTGCAAAGCAAGGGGTGAGCTCAACATGTCCAGTGAGAGAAACATGTACATCACATACCATCGAGCATACACTGCATATAAACACGTGGACAAGTCATGACTAGGATTTCTACATGCATGGTCTCTCAATATATACTCTACCCCTAGCAGTGCTAGCCCTGAGATTTCAGAGGCTCTAGGCGAACTCTTAAGATGGGCCTTTTATACACTCACAAAAAAAAAATTATACATTTTTTTTTTTACAAAGTGTGAAACATCCAAATAAAATATCATAATCAAATTTATAACAAAATATTATTTTATTTTTTCAGTGACTCAACCCGAGTTACAACCCTACTATCATGTCTTTAGTACATCTTCTAGCCACCCTAACCTCAGGGTCACACTATCAAGTGTCCACACCTATCAACCCACTAGACCACTAGTAGTGGTCTCAGGCTCACTCTAACATTACAAATCATGATCACAAGTCGGATATCACACACACACGACTAATTGCCCACCCTCACATCATCTATAGGCACCACGAGTCATGTCTCATATAGCCATCATTGACTCTCGAGCATCAAATTCCTCGCCATCGCTAGGGAGGCACGCCACACTAACCCCCGACTTTAAGGAGTTCCTCAACTAACAAAATACCAATCTCCTCGTAACAGTTAGGGAGGCACACCGCACTAACCCCGACTCTAAGGAACTACATCAAATCTCAATATCGACATCCTCGTCACTGTAAGAGAGGGATGCCGTACTAACCCCCGACTCTAAGGTCTGTCATCAACTGTCAATACTGACCTCCTCGTCATAGTTAGGGAGGCACGCCGCACTAACCCCCGACTTTAAGGATTAAACAATCAACACAAGAAAATAGCTTTAACACCACAAGCACAAGAACACAAGATATAAAATGGTTTGGTTAGCCAACCTACATCCACTGTTAGAACTCGCTTAACCTTGAGCTATCTCCAAATTCACCAAGTGGGTACTTACACCCTCAAAATTTGAGTAGGAATTCCACCTCACTCAATCGACTGAGAATTCCACCCACCACTGTGCCAAAGACAATGCTCTAGAGTTTTTTTATAGTAGTTCCGGAGCCAATCCTCTTTAATCCACTCTCAGGATAAATGTTTTAAAAACAAAATTAAAACCAAGAAACACTTGCCTTGAAGCTCTTTTTCGAAGATGTATGCTTCTCAAAGATCTACACGATGTGTGTCGACGCTCCTTCTTGTTGCCGTCGTAAAGCAATCACAATATCAAAGTGACAAGGAAACTGATTTTACCAAAGCTTTCCTAGTTTATGTCTTTTTTTTCATCATCTCTTTCTCTATTTCAAACTCAATCAATAGATTGGTTGTTTATGATTCTCAGGTGTAGGCAAAAGAGAGTTGATCGTTCCTTAGAGTGTGTGACTCTTTTCAGTTCAATGAAGATAATCAAATGATCACACAACACTCATATTTATAGAGGAGTCTTAACAGTTTTTCAAACTGTCCAGTACCAACAGGTCGGTGGCACCTATGGGTCGGTGTTCATATTAGTTACCGTTCAATCACCCGACTATTGCACATTAAATGTACTCCCAACAGTATAATTATTTTCCGGTCGACAGGTCGGTTTAGCCTATGGGTTGACATTCATAGCACCGAGAGGTAGGTCTATACGAGGGTCTCAATCTGGGGCAACACCATGCAGATCGAGTTTCATGTCCTGAAACTTGTCTTACCCAGAACGACTTGTCGCCCTTTACCAGGGGGTCGATCCTGGTACTCTTGATCAGTATTATATTACCGAGATGTCTGTTTCTTCGAGAGTCCACTTGAATTCTAAGTTCCAGAACTCGTAAGTTATCATCGACGAGTTGTTGACCACGAGGGGTCGTTTCAACCTTTTACCGAGGGGTCGGTAGATACGAGACTCTCGATCAGAGACATACCCAGAATGACAGTTCTATGTTACAGAACCTTTGTCAATCTGGCCGACCAATCTTTTGACCACGATGGGTCGATCCTGTTTCTACCTAGGTGTCGGTGAGAATGTCTGGTCGAGCTAACAGTGAACTTAATTCATATTTCCAAGTTCACTTCCAGTTCACTGTCCAGCTTCCTCTCTTAGGCTTCTTATTGTTTTACCATTTGTTCAATTAAGCCTAGAGATAACCCTCCTAAGGTGTGGGTACCACCTAAAATCATCTATGGCCAACTACCTATTGTGATTGCCATAAACGACGAGCTTCAATCCAGTGGAGCATGATCTTCATTCTTGATCACTTTGAATCTTCAAGTTTCTAGCAAGTGCTTTTTCCTGAATCATGGAATTGACAAACATAGGGACTCAACAAGCCGAGGCACTAACAGAGGACATGTTCAATTTCGGATATTCTCAGAACAATATTATTTTCTCATTGAAATTGTAATAACTCAGACTTTGGGCATAAGCCTGAGAAGAATATTGTACTATTTAAATTTGATATAGTGTATTGCTTCGAATTTGCCCCGTGGTTTTTCCCTCTAAACTTTCGACGTAAATCTTGGTGTTATTTGTGTGGCTTGTTTCTCGACATTTTTGTTGAATAATTTTACTATTGTTGTTTGTGTGATTGATTGGTTTCAAAAAATTGCAAATATTAATTTTGGGACGAGATTAATTTATTTTGAGCTTAACTGTTCATTGCATCCTTTAATTTTGGGACGAGATTAATTTCTCACTAGTTTCATGAAAAGTAAAATAAAATTCTAATTGTCAAGTCAAATATGAGATTAACTGTTCATTGCATCCTTTACTTTTGATTTGTATAAAAAGATGCAACCCCAATTAATGTAGTAGTTTAGATAGTTTTTTTTTTGTATAAATTTCAACAAGAAATAAAACCGACAATATGCCTTGCATTTAAAAAAACCAACAAGAAAAAACCAGCAAAGACAGTGATAAGAACCTAAATAAATGTGCCATTAATCAATGCACATGGGCCGCTTCCACTGTATAATTGCAAGAGTATAACGGTTGTAATAAATTATCATCATTGTCTAAGTCATTTATTTCATTAAATTGAGATTCACTTTTATATTTTAATTTAACAAATTATTTCGATAGACCGACTATCCTATCTAACATCTAAAATATTATAATAAATCTGATGATGAAATAGAAACACCATTCAAATTCAGTAAAGTTTAAGTACAAAACAACTTTGATGGAAATGATTATTAAACATATCATTAGAAACAACCTACCTAGTCATACAAGTGGAAACAAAGTGTCATTACTTATATTCGATGACAAATTTTTTTCCCATATTTTATATGTCAAACCATAGTACAAAGTACAAACACATCCAAACGCCACACGCTCGATCAATCTCTTCCTTCGCAGAAGTTGGAACTTCCAAGGTGGAATGAGCAAGCTGCAGAGGTTGACTTTTAATTTCGATTCTTACGTTTTTCAACTGCCCTTGGAGCTGAAATCAAGTTGCAGATGGATCAATTAGTAGGTTAATTTTGGACATACACTAATTGAAAATACTCGAAATATATTTGATTGGATTTTGTGAAACTAAATGCAATTAATGAAAAGATGACTAAAATTTTTAAATTCAAACAAAAACGTTAATAGTATATTGATAAGATAAATGACTTAAATAATGATGATAATAAATGAAAAGATGATCAAAATGAGGCCCATAATTTCATCGGAATTTTTTTCTAAATCCGCAAATAATATTTACTCGGATTTAATGTCATTATCATCATAAAACTCTTTTACCATCTATTTCTCTTTGACTCACTCATATTTTAGATTTCTAACTATGAAACTTCAATTGGAAAAGGAGTATCAATGTACTATAAAACTTCAATTTGCACAACACATCCAAACACTTCAAAGCATGCATGATATGTGATGTATTAAAGTCGAGTTCCAATTCTTCATTTAACTTTATGGATAAGAGTGTTGAAAAATTCAATGATAAATATTAATGGAAAGTCTTCGCAGGATTGATTCTTCACTAACAATTTTCTATTTGTACATATTTCTTTAATCATTAGTTTCTCTACTCATGAGATTACAGATTGACGGTATTGATTCTTTGATTGATTACTTTGTAATTTTGGTTAAGTGTAAGTTGTATATAAATTTGGGCATTGGTGACATTTAGACATCAAGTCATTTTTCTAAATTCTTAATAAAAGTTCTATAAAGGGAATTAAAATCATTTGTGGGGTATTTTATTATGTGTTGTTTTATCATGCAAAATGATAAAAATGTTAAGGGTTTTGTTTAGACAACTTTTTTAACACTAGTTAAAAATTTAGCTACTGAAGTGTATTGGCCGATACAATTTATTGACAATATATATTATATCGACCGTAATATAACCAATACACACTCTCTATTCCTTTCTTTTCCAAAAGAAATTCTAGGAAAAATTACAAGAAATTTTCAAAAAAGGAAAAAAAATTGAGAACCTAATGTGAGATATTTTGGTTAAGAATAGTTCTTTTCATCAAGTGTTAGACTCTTGAGAACCGAACTTTTAAACAATTAAAAATTGTCTACAAATTTTAGAAAATGAAAAACTAATATGAGGAAACACTTGATATAAAATTCATGTTTTCTAGTGTCCCGTAATGACATATATCTTATATTGCAATTCATGAGTTTTTCCTCGTAAAAGTCTTAATTTCATAAAAGTATTTGAAAAATTATAACAATTACACAAAATTCCTACAAACTATATGATTCACATTAAGGGATTTTTATTGAACTCCATAAATCTCCATATATCATTTATTAAATATTTTTCACAAGAAACCCTAAAATGGAGATTATTTTAGAAAATCTAGATTTTATAAAATTTGTTGAAAAAAGAGAGGAAAATCACACAAATATCCTACAAGCTATATCAATCACATTAAGCATCTCTATTCAATATCATAAAAACTCAATATTATTTCATTATATTATTTTCACAAAAACCCTAAGATCAGGAGTATCTTAGATTTTTTTTAAAAAAAAATTGATAAAATAATTCAAAAGGAAAAATCTAAAGTAAAATGAGGTTGGAATAGACAAAGGTCTTTAACACATGAAGAAGTTTCTTCGAAACTTTCTTAAAATCATATCAAATGCAAGATTTAAACCAAAAACCAGTCGAAATGATAATTGTTTTTAAAACCCATACAGACTGATATAATACAATAGTTAAATGGTTCATATTGGACATATGAATGCATGTAAACCAATTCCATACGTATTAGCCAATAATAATCAATTTGTCCAAGCCATTATGTATTTACCGAATTCTTTACCCCTTTTCCATCTTCATTGTTTGACTTCGTCTGTCTAAAAGATGAGCTTCACAAGTTAAATACTAACCGAAGTCTAACAAGTGGTTGTCTATCTAATGCACTCTTTCCACACCCAGTGTTGGGGAAAGATATAAAATGATTTTTGATAGAATAGAATTCATTAATAGAAATTTTACCAAATGAATATTGATTGATAATAGTTTGAAAGTTTTAAAGGTACTAACCGAGTCCGATGGCCTCTGAACCTTTCATTAAGCGGAGGCGTTTGCATGAGTCGACAAACATTCTGCATGAAATGGAAAAATTGTTACTAATTGACTTCATTGAAATCATTAAGGTCCTTACGATAATCCCATGTTGTGGAGTAATCTTGGTATTCTTTTGTTAACTTTGACTTGAAAATGGGTTACACTAACTTATGTCCAAAAACCATCTGAACGAATGCATTTTCCACTAACATGTTCATTCGGATGGTTTCAAC
The DNA here is from genome assembly GCA_022113865.1 of Chimonanthus praecox. Lineage (NCBI taxonomy): Eukaryota > Viridiplantae > Streptophyta > Magnoliopsida > Laurales > Calycanthaceae > Chimonanthus > Chimonanthus praecox. The sequence goes on from CM039091.1 coordinate 38,478,828, forward strand.
ATCCGAACGAACACATTTTAAACTTACGTGTATATTCGGATGATTTTAAGCGGAAGGGTAGAATCGTAATTTCACACTATTTTTTTTGAAAACGGGTGTGTAGGAAATGAAAATTCGGGTATCTATATGGGCGGCCTTTTTTTAAGATGAAAGTATTCAGGCGTCTCACCTAACTAATTCTTGAGGCACGTGTAAAACTTCTAATCCGTAAATGCCAGAACAATAGGGAATGACTCTTTTTGCATTTTAAGACTTCCCATAAATAAGGGCGAGATTTGACCACCAAATCAACTCCTCAAAGTTTACACTAAACCATCTTTTGTATGCTTGTTGCTAATGTTTGGATATTCTGTACATCTGCTCTTTAGATTTGATTAATAATTCTTCATAATTTGGAATATTCTGATCTTTTACATTTTATTACATTATTTGCATTTTATGTAAATGGTGAAGAACTTACTCCCATGGAACATCACCAACAAGCATCCAATCGCCATCCTTGTCTTCATATGTCGGTACATACTCCGAACCATTTAAAAGATCCATCAACTTGCTCTCGTTCATGAAATCCCTCCCATTCATACCTTGAGATCCATAATTACCTAAATTCAAGTACCAAATATATTTAATTGAGTGAAGAATAGAATTTAAATACTTTACTATAAATAAGTAAGACAAATGATTTTGAGAATGATAACTCCAATGGTAGACTACCTAAGAAAATGGAATACCATGATAGAAAGCATGATGTGAAACATGAATAGATGCATTTGCTAAGTACATGGAACAAAATCAAGATAATACTAAGGGGGAGTTTATTCAAGATAAATAGATAGCCTAGCCTAAAGTTTAGATTCTTCCCAAAAGGTTTTTTTTTTTTTGAAAAACTAACAAATTATTCAAAATTATTTATGGATTTTTTAAAGGTAATTAGTAATTCAAATCTACAAGTACAAAGTTAGCCACGTCGGGTTTCTTTTTTCCTTTTTTTAGAAATTTATTTTCAAATTACATTAAATAATTGAAATAGGCGTTCACTAATACTTACACGTTGTGCATGTTGCATAATATATATGTCAATCTAAACCATTCAAATCATGGTGCCCATTGAGGATTGGAAGAGGCAATGAAATCATGGGCACATCATTTACACAAATGTTTAATGATATGGTATTTGGATACTCAGTTAACTTAGCTTATTCTCATCAGTCATTTTCATTTATTAAAGTTCACTTAAAGTTATGAACTTTATTACGTCAAATTCAAATTATTTAGAATTTTTGGTTGATATTTTTGAAATATTTGTCAATATTTTCAATTTTTTTTTTAATTTACATGTGAGAAACCGTGGGATACTCGGCGTAAAACCTCCTGCTTTCTAAGGCGGGAGACAACCAATTAAACTACACTCACATGTTTTTTTAAAAAAAAAATTATTTAAAAATTTATGTCTAAATAAATGCCAAAAAAATTCTCTTATTTGAAATTTGTAGCTGAAGTTAAAAGAAGTGTGATGGGAAGTTAATTGATTAACCTTTTGTCTCAGAAAGTGGGAGGTGTTAAGTTCAATTCCTTATTGCCTAATTTAGTGTACCTTAGGACAGTGAGTATCACATGTGAGAATTTTCCTGCGATTTTTCATTAGTAAATTAAAAAAAAAAAAAGTGTAATGGGAGGTTGTTACTGTGCATGAATTTGGTGAAAGTTGAAGCCTCCCAGCTCAGTGAGATACACAGTAGAGATATTCGTACTTCTTTATCTTAGAATTATTGTATTATAATGACACTTGCACCAACTCTACATGATGATGGCCAAGGCAGACTCCACACAATTCAAGGTAGCATCGGATCCAATCAGATCTATGCACGTTCATGACTGCCTCACCCATGTTCATTGATTTCCACTGTTTTTATTAAAGCCAACTTGTCCTTTAATTTAACTATTTCTCTCTCTTATCTCCTGTTGAATATTTTATTTTTTTGGATGAAATAATTATAATTGATATATGGTTCAATTCACACTTGATTTTAAATCATCACCTTTTATAATTTTATCTGGTACTTATGAATTAAGTGGTTTTTACATCATTTGAAAGATTAGTCAGGTGACACGTATAAACATTTTCAATCATTAAAAAAATTATAATTGATATATTTTTACCTATGGTAAAGGAAGAGAACATGTTTTGTAAGGCGTGGGAGAGATCTTGATAGCTTTTGTACATCTTCAGATCTATCTTACGTAGATATGGTGCACCTTCCATGCTGACCTTCACGAAAGCACCACTGTTACTAACCTGCTCCCCTTCCTCATTCTTACTCTTTGTGGACTGGACAGTCAGGATGTTCTTCCTGTATGATCGGACGGGTGGCCAACCCACCACCTGTGCCCTGAAAATACAACCCAATTCTCACTAAGTGAATGGCAATATTTAGAATGTAAATTAAAAAAAATAAAAATCAGAATACATAAAAAAAAGGGTGTCAAAGGATGAGATCTGAACCCTTCATCATGCAAACTGTTCTAAGGAGCTACAGACTGAAATTAGATTAATGATTTAAATTTCGATGCTCAGTGGAACTTGCATTTACTTTCAAATCTAAGATTGGGATTTTCCAACAAGTCTGATTGATTCGGATCTTTCATTGTATGTTCCATGATCTAGATTTAAACAACAAACTCCTTGGAATTCTTGGGATGATTATTTAAATCTAAAACTAAAAGAATTTCATTAAAAAAGAAAAAAGAAAAATACATACATGCTTGTTATTTGTTAATTGTTCTCTCTTTATATGTATTTGTTTATTGTTCTTATATTACTTTCACAAGATTATCTTATGCAGTGAACAAAAAGTGGAAGGAGAGAGAGCTTTCATTTACATTGAAATATGGCTTGAAATTATTGCACAAGTTTAGAACCTAAACAAGATCAATAGTGGCACTAATAAAAGAGAAAATTATTTTCTCTATAACAATGTAATCTTAGAAGTACAAAAGTGCAACTAAAATTTTGTTTTCCTTGTTAACATTTTGAAACTTTTAAGTTCTTATTTACACATGATACCATTTCTTGTTGTTGAAGTTACAAATCATACTATTCTTGGTTGATTAACCTAGCACCAATCACCATATAAGAATTAAAGTAGGAGTCCACCCTTCGGAGTTTTACGCTGGGTATTCTGCTATTTTTCACACGTAAATTAAAAAAAAATTAAAGGAAAAAAAGGAAAATACTAGAAGCTAAAATCCAATTAAAGAAGGAATAGGAGAAAAGAAAAAGAGGAAAATACTTGGGAGCTGATGGCTTCTCGGGGTCACTGGTGGTGCATGAAATAAGGTTCTTCTCATTGGTGAGATTCTTCATCTTGTCGCCATGATCACCACCATGGTCCCTCAATGGGACAGTAGGAAGGTTAAGCTTCAAATCGATGGTCTCCGAAAAGCTTCTCTTGCCCGTGTTCTTCGCCGACTCACCTTCGCCCCCACCGGGCAACCCTAGACGTAGCTCGGTCTCCTCATACTCCAAGCTATACATTTCGCACTCTGCGGCGAGCATGCTGGTCATTTTCCTGCATGTTTCCATGAAAATTCAGGCACTAAAACACCCACTTCAAGCTGCTGCTGCTTCTTCTTCTTCTCGTGTTTGTTGTTTTGGATCTGACAAATGAGAATGAGAAATCAACAAGTAGAGGTAGTAGTAACAACTTAGAGCTTTCCTTCAATGGAATGTATATTAATATGTTGATCACTTAGCATTGTCGACCGATATGATTGCGACACGTGGATTGGTGATTAGGGCACGGGAGGGCGAATGATTGTGGACAGGCACAGTTGGAGTTGTGGTGTTTGGGGCCGGCATTGCCATCACCAACCTCATTTTGTGGAGGAGGATTCAACTCCATTGCTTCTAAAAATCGCCACCTGATGTAAGTTGCACATACATGTGGGACCCATTTGAGCTGTTTCTTCAAAGCATTTCCATACATGCCATGTTCCTTCCTAGAAGTTAACCAATTTTTTATTATTAAAATGTGCATTTTCAATTAAAAAAATCATTATTTTATTAAAAAATTACTCCGCATAAGTTTAAATTTAAATGGACCTACATACCAATCTCACAAATATAGGCGGTATTTTCAAATTTACCATATTTTTATTGGCAAATACCATTACTGTATTTATTGGCACGGTGGTAAATTCCTAGAAATTTCGTATAAAATCGTGTTAATGGTAATATTGCAATAATTTTTTGGTAAATTCCTTATTAAGAATTTTATTTTATTAATATTTTTTTATTTTTTAAATATTATATATTCCGTGAGATTTTTTCCATTAGTTTCTTGGTAAAAAACTTGAGTTTTTGAAAATATCCCGATATTACCAATTACTGTTAATATCCCGATAACGATATTTGTAACAATGCTACATACTAGATGGAAACATGTAATAAAGTCTCTTGGAATCCATACTTTTCCAATATTTTTTTAGAAACCGGTAAAATCAGTTTTTTCTTTTCTTTTCCCATTTTGAAGGATGACTCTCAGTTGTGAGTGAAGAAAACACGTGAAAAAATAGAGAGCAAAATAGAGAGTGGAGAGAGTGAAAAATACTATTGTAAATCTCCTCTTCTTTGATTTAGTGGAACTTTTTTATTGCTGCCTGTAGACCTAAGTTTCTACCAAATCATGTAAAATTCTAGTGTCTTTTCTATTAGATACTTGATTTGATTTTGTTTTGATTGCTTCCATTGATTTGAATTTGAATTTGCAGTCTCACAAAGTCAATATTTTGAGAATCCCTAGGGCCCCTAAAACACATGAACTTCTCCAATTCCTGAATTTAAGAGGCCCATTGAGTTAAGAATTTCCTTAGTTTTCTTTAAGGTAAATTTTTTAATTTGATGGCCATTGGAATGATTTTCGAAATGCATCCAAACAATGGCAATCTTATAATATGAGCCAACCCTTCATTGCATTGATTCTGGGAGAAAATTATGCATTCAAACAATGTTAATCTTGTTAAAATAAGAGAAAAATCATGCATCCAGAACATGCTCCCAAAGAGTTTACCTTCGGGAATTTATGCTAAAACCCTTAAATAATTTATTCTGTAGCAATTTTTTTATCGCCGTAATCATCATCATTAAAGTCAAAATATCATTATTTGATGTGAGATTTTTTAAGTTTTAGTTTTCAATTTGACCCGCTCATAAATTATGCTATTATTCATCTTAATATTTATCATTTCTTTTCTTCGGGTTTAGTTTTGTGTGGTCTACCTCCAGTACCACTACTCACAACATGTAAACTCTCAATCTCTTTTTATTAGGGTTGTCTCTAGTCTTTTTATTCCCAATATTCAAACTATTTCAACTGGTTTTTTTTTCCTTCAATTTGTCCTCTATTGAGATTATCTTTAAACTACAATACGTTTTTATTAATTCTATAAAAAGAAGCAAAATGCTAATTAAGATATATATTATCTTTATACATTCACATTGCATTTAATAATCTTAAAATATTTAATGTGGGGAAACATTTATCCTTTACAAGTTGAAACTACCAAATCACAAACAACAAATCAATGCCCCCTAAATCACAACACCCTGGTTAAGGTCACACCAAGCTTTGCTTTTTGAATTTTTTTTTTTCCCTCTCTTTTACAAACATGAGAAGAGAAGGAAAGAAGAGACAGGAAAAAGAAACAGTAGAGAGTCACAGTTGGTGTTGCCATGGGTAGAAACTAGAAAGCACAGAGATAGTTTGATGAGGGGAGATGGGCCCCATTTGTATGGAAGAGGGTAGAACAAGTGAAGCAGTGTTGGCATGTGCAGAGATTGATTGGAGGGTAGAGGACCCATACCCATGTGAGGCTGTTTCCATGTCTTTGCTCTCTGAAATCCATGCCATGTGCAACCCCCTTTTTAATCACCAGAGTATTCCAACCTACAATCCCTCTAAATCTCCAACCTACCTTCTTATTATTGCTTAATCAGAATTAAAGATATCATTATCTCTAAATACACCCTTGATAAAGGTTAGAGTTGAATTAGGTTTGAGCAGGGCCGGCCCTGGCTATTGGCGAAGTAGGCCCCTAAATAAATAAGGCCCCCAAATAAATAGGGCTCTAAAGTCCATAAACTATTTTGTTATATATTAAATGGTTAATAATGCATATAAAAGTATAAATCTATTGTTGTCTACGTTGGTCAGGCTGCTCGCCTTTCATATGGGAGACTTGGTTTCAAATCTTGTTGTTTAAAGAATCTTTTAAAATATATGTATCATCTTTTAATGATAGTAACAATTATAATAATAATTATTATAATCCTCATTTTTATTGAGTTTAATGAAAATAACAATATTTTAATTAATAAAGAATCTTTTAAAATATATGTATCATCTAAATAGAGCGGCCTTCAAATCCCAACTAATCCCGTTTATGACTTTTAAGTTACTACCACTTGAAATCATTTAACTATTTTTAACTATTTCGAATTTAAAATACTCAAAATTGGAAATTTATATTTTGATAATTTTTCTACTCAATTTAAACTTAAAAAATTAAAATAATGATAGTAACAATCATATAATAATTATTATAATCCTCATTTTATTGAGTTTAATAATAATAATGTAAATAACAAATATTTTAAAATATATGTATCATCTAAATAGAGCGAAAGAGAAACCTATATTAAGTTGGTAATTTTGAATTAAAAATAATTTAAAGTTTTTAAAATTTGAAGAGATGAAAAAACATAGATTTATTCATTTGATCAATGTAGATTTTATTAGACGTAATATACAAGTATAAATTATTATAATTAAGATAATTTTTTATTTTTTAAAAAATCCAGAAAAATTGAAAAATTAAAATAATAATAATATCTTCGTTTCGAATGAGAATTGGCATTAGTATTGGACTCGAATATGATAAAAGATGCAGTACGAAAAGAATAAAAAGAAATAATTGAAGTGCTAAATTATATAAAAAGAATGAATTGTTGTTTTTTTTCCAAATACATAGATTGTTTATAAAATATTGTTGACTACACCAGTTACAGTTACCTCTACAGAAAGAAGTTTTTCAAAGTTAAAACTGATAAAATCTTATCTTTTATCTATAATGTCACAATAAAGATTGAATGGATTAACTATATTATCTATTGAAAAAAAATGTTAAAAAAACTTGAATATCGTAATTTAATTAGTAATTTTGCATATCAAAATCATAAAAGAATAAATTTTAAATAATACTTTGTTATAAATTTGATTATGATGTTTATTTAAATGTTTCACACTTTGTAAAAAAAAAAAATATGATTTTATTTTTTGTGAGTGTATAAAAGGCCCATTTTTCAGAGTTTGCCTAGGGCCCCTGAAATCTTTGGGCCGGCCCTGGGTTTGAGAAGGACTGAGTTTTAAACACCATTTAATCCAGCATTCTACTTGAACTGGGTTTGGTTCATTTTGACCTGTTGGTCGACTTGTAAGTTGATGATGTTCGAGAGACCACAGTTTTTAAATCAAGAATAGGAACATGACTCAGTTAATTATTGGATCGAGTCAACCAGGCAACTTGGTGGGTCAACCAAACAGATTAGATCAGATTTTGTAAATGTTTTTATTTTTTATGTGGACTCAACAATTACCAGTTTGACTTATGCAAGTGAGTTAGTGAGCCAACTAAGTGTGCCTTTTATTTCGGTCCAGAATGCCATTGATTTGATCCAGTCCTTTCGTTCGTCCTTATTCGATCCGAGGAGCAATCGATGCAATGTGGATGGGCTACTGATTATCCGCCCGACCAGCTAGATGCTATGGCTCCGTTCTCCAAATATAAATGTTTGGATGCGATCAAATTGGAATAGAAGTTGGCATTGAGAAGGGTAGGGTCGGCCTTGGCTTAAGAACATATCGGCAGCCGTCTAAGGCTCTTCTTAATTTGACCAATAGCCTAGGACCCCACCATGCACTTTTTCTAAGACCTAGGGCCTCCACCAGTGTACTAGATTTAGGGCCTTTGAAATTTCAGGGCCAGTCCTAGAAAAAGGGATACACTACGTTTAAAGCACCTCCTGTACCTCTTATCCTTCACTCTCTTTCATGTATGAAGGAAGATGTTGTAGCCGCCCTTTGTTTCTCCCTGACCAGCCCTAAGGGATATTATCCACAAGTTGTGACTCTAGTAGCCCCAGACTGCTCGATCCCGTTGGTGCGGCCAACCTCATCTTGAAGGTTCCACCAAGTGAACCTTATCTGGAAGGTTTTGGTAGGTCTCTGTCCAAAAGTTGCAATTATTTTATTAGGACTTATTTAGATTTAACTTAAAAAATTAAAAATTACTCAAAAATCATATTAATTAATAAATCACCAAAATGAAGCTACTCTTCCTAAATAATTGTGAAAACTTTAACAAGATAACCAGAATAGTTATGTTCATAAGTCATACATTATCTAGAACTTCATAAGCACATTCAGAATTATTAATATTTATTCTTTAATTCTAATAATTAACAATTTATGCATAGTCTAACTTAGTTGACTTGGCCAAACTAATCTACTAGTAACTAGTCTTAGCTTAGAAGTCAAGAACACCTAGTTTGATCCTAAGGTGTAAAAAACGGCCGATACATATCAACCTTGAGGATGTTGATATGTATTTGTTGACACATACCATATTGGCCGTACATCCATAGTATTAGTTGATAGTTGATACGATCGATAAAGTGACCTATTAGTATCGCCAATGCTAGCTTTTTTATTTTTTAAAATCAGACAAAACTATTTTTTGAATTTAAAAATATTTAACAACAAGTTATTCAAGTTTCAAGTTATTTTGAATTCTTTCATTAATTTTTACCATTTTGAGTTATTTTCATTTATTTTTCGACTTTCGACTCTAAGATAATCTCAAATTTCAAGTTTCTTACAAAAATAATTATATAAAATATGGAATTCAATGGAGAAGTGTTAAGTCAATCACGTAGTTTGTTCTTTGTAGGGTGTCTATGTGATTTTCTATGATTTTTCTGAAAATTTTGATAAAAGCCAGGTTTTCTTAGATACTTTCCATTTTCGAGTCTCTTGCGGGAAAAAAACCTTTGAGATGATTAGACAAATGTTTCTACAATTAAATGAAGAGGCCTCAACGTGATTCATATAGTTTTTAGGGCCTTTGTGTAATTTTTTTAATCTTCCAATATTTTTATGAAACTCAAAAAAAATTACAATAAAAAAAAATGAGTTTTAATAGAAAATACATTTCACTAGGGGATGCTTGAGAACATGAAGTTCATATAAGTGTTTCTTCATGTTGGCTTCATTCTTTATAAGATTTTTAGACATGTTTCATTTTTTTACGACATATTGAAATTTTAACTTCATGGGGTTTCAAACTCTATAAAAATGATCGATATTGTTTAGAAAAATATGCTTAGCCCTATTATTCTCTTATTTTTCTGTATTTTTTCCAAAATAAAAAATAAAAAAATAGAAGAGAGGGCTGTATCTCTGATACCATAGTATGGGTGACACGTATTGGTGGCTCTCATTTTAAACCACTAGTTTGATCCTATCTAGTGATTAGGGATATGAGAGGGTTAGGTCAACTTGGTGAGTCAACAGACAACTCGACCGAATAGTTTGGTCCATCCAGTAGATATACCAAATTGTCATATAAGTAAACGGAGAATCTAATATCTATTTGGCTGATATTTGAATCTAATATCTAACTGGATTCACAGGCTTCTAAATTCTGACTAAATTGAAGATTTAAAAACTATGGATCTGGGCTTTCCTAGCATGTTTTGACCCACTCAAACGGGCCGAGTCCGAGCGCACATGCTTTTATCATGATCCATGTCTTTAAAGCCATTAACTTACCTATTCATTTAGGCTAAATACTATAGTTTAGGGGTGAAAACTTCGGTCTTGCTGATATATCAGCCGATAAATTTCTCTCTCTTTTTTTGTTTTTTCTTTTTTTAAATATTGGTAATTTTTTTTATTTTTTTTTTCTGAATAAAAAAAATATAAAAAAACTAAAAAAGAAACTATTTTTTTTTTAAAAAAAAAAAAATTGAAAACGTAAATATCGGCCGATATCTGGGCCGATATTGGTCCGATATCGGCCGATATTTCGACCCGGGCCCACCACTGTTTTAATTTTTAATTTTTTTATATAAAAAAAAACCGCTGTTAATCATCTCGACCGATATATATGGCCGATATATCGGCCTAGAAGTAGTTCGTACGGCCGATACAATACATATGGCCGATATCGATCGGCACTGAAAAACCGATATATATAGGCCAATACGTTTCCTATCGGCCGATATCTGTACCCTGCTATAGTTAGATGGATAATTAGGATCAGAGTGGACCTACTTGCTTTCTAAATCTCTAAGATGGCGTGGTCCAGATTTATTCACAAAAAATAGACTTAAATATCTGCCACTATAGATTTGGACAAGGATTTTAGGTCTATGTTCTTGATCTGGGTCTGAATGTTAGGCTCAACAAAAAAATGTATGGGCTTGGAAAAGGCATGTACAACCAAGCAGGAATTGACTGTCAAGTCAGGTGTTCATGGGCCTGGCTAAAGCTTGCCTGGCCTAGCCTGTTAGTAATTGGGCCGCATACAGGGAAGTAAAAAAACCTAGGCATATAAATGGACCCAAATCTAGCCTGCCCGACTGAGTCTGGATCCGGATCCAGTAAGAAAAGAGTCTGGATCTGAACGGCCCAGTAAAACAAAATCTGCTCCAATTTGATCCGGCCCGTTCAATAATCTTAACAAACTGTCTGAAAACCCATCAAGGATCCGATTGTCCATTTCACCCACCTAATAGCCCAAGTTGCTGCTGCCAGGCCCAACATTAATTTATTACCCAAATTTTTATGCAACCAGGCCAAATATCCATTTTTTAACCTAAAATTTTATACTACCAGGCCCAATATCTATTTTTAACCAATTTTTTTGTACTACCAGGCCCAATACCCATTTTTAAAATAAATGTTTATTTTATAAGGCCCATTATCCATTTTTAAACGAATTTTTTTACCCAAGACCTTAATACACTCACTGTCCGTTTAGAATTTCATCATTTCAACCTAATACAATATTTCACCTATATCACACTTAGTGAATTTTCAAACTTACAGAACATTTGGTATAAAATTAAGGTAAAAAATCTAAAAAAAGGCTATATTAGATCTGAAAATATAAAAGTTTAAATTGGACTTATTACCCTTAATACAAAAAAATAAACAAATAAGAAATTGCATTTAAACAAAATATTGGTTGTGATCTTTTCCAATTTGTCTCTCTTCCTCTACTGTGGCCTCTTATTGGTGCATCTCTTTCATGATGAACTTCCAAAATCAGGGTTAATATTTATAAACTAATTTTAGACCTAAGAAAGCATGAGTAAGAAAAAACATTAATGATGCAGTATATGAAAAATAACAAGAGAAGAGACAAGGTACAAGAGACTTGTAAAAACATACACATCATTACCCCGAGAACCATCAATGCCCCGAGTATGACCAGCGTGTACAAACCCAACACCAATGCAACAAAAATAAACCAACACACTCATAAGACATCAATCATGGCTATTAATCTCTCAATGTCTGACTTGGCTAGAAAGTCTGCCACTTCATTAGCAAACCTCTTAACATGCTTGAAGGTTATACACAACTTAGAACACGAACTCTGAATTTCTCTCACCACTGCTATCAGTTTCCAGGGATGGTCTTTTCCTCCCAATTGCCCATCTAACTGCATTCATTGAATATCCCTTTATAATCAGCTCACCTAACCTGTGTGACTAACCAACAGGGTTAAGGTTTTCCTAATTTCTAATGGTTTTAAAGTCTAAGCTAAGTTAGAAGATGAACATGCAAATTTGCATGCAAATTCATTTGGATTAATAGAACATGCATGTAGATTCACGTTCATGAATTATGCAAACCAAGTTAGTGTCAAAAACTGTCCTTGATTCGCACAGGAAAATTGCGTTCCAACGATCTTGTGGTCGTGGAACACCTAAACCAATTTTGCACTTCAATTGAATTTTTTTGCCGAAAGACAACATTAACAACATTCTTAGGTGAGTAAATCCCAAAGAACTCTATGTTGTTATGGTTTGAATTAAAATAGAAAATGCAATTCCCAAGTGGAAAAATAGAATCCAAGATAGCATACGCAAATGGAAAAATGCAATTTAGAACCTTAATTCAACATAAGCAAGCATAGCTTCTGTTGGTCTAAATGTTAAATTTGCATCCCCTGAGTTAGGCTAAATTGTCAATTCTGTGACTGAATCCAATTGAGTCTTAAATTGTCAATTTTGTAACTGAGTCCAACTGTATTTTGAACGTTGTCTATGAAAGACTGACAAAGTCAAATAAAGCTTGAAGTCCAGAAGCAGTGAAGATTGGAAGGCAACGCACCAAATTTGGACAAACTCCATGAATGTCCACCAATATAGGTAAATTGGACCTTAGGACTGACCTAGAAAACTCAGAATCTTTGGATAAAATTGGTAGGCTTTTAACTAGATTTCTAAAGTTAGTGTTGCCCAAATGGAGAAGCTCTTAAAGCATATCAAATGTCTTCATCTTTGTGTTGCTCATGCAATCTTGAAATTGTTCAAATATAGTTAAACCCAAATAATTGTATAGAGCACTCAAAGAGCTTTTCTAAAAGTCCAAGACCATCCAAATCTATCTTGTAAAGCTCAAGTTATGAGTATTTAAATGAAATGGTGCAAAACAAGGCAAAACAATTTTGTCATGAATCTACCCTGTCTTGGAGAGCTCGTTTGAACATCAATTGAATTCCAAAATTTATGAAATTTTATGAGTAGATAGTAAATTCAAAAAGCTTTCCAGAAAGTCTAAGCTCACACAAATATGGGTTGTGTAGGTCAAGTTATGAACATTTTAGTAAAATGGTGCAAAAAAGGCAAAACGAGGTGATTCTTAAGTAGGATAAAATTTACCCCCACTTGGAGAGTGTATTTGGTGTATTAAATGATCTCCAAATTTGATGAAGTTCTTTCATTAGATATATCTCTCAAATACATTTCCAACGAACACAAAAACACTCAAATTCGAGCTATGTAACTCAAGATATGCTCGTTTTGGTGAAAAGGTACGAAACTGTCAAACCTAGAGCAGGTCGCCGCTCCTGGAGATAGGCTCACTGCTCTTTGAGGAGAGGCTCGCTGGTCTTGCGCAGAATTGTCATATTTTTGTACTAATTAAGACAGGCTCGCTACTTCTTGAGGATAAACTTGCTGGTCTTGTGTTGAACTATCATGTTTTAGTTTCAGTTAAGATAAGTTCGCCGTCCCTTGAGGAGAGGTTCGCCGGTATTGCGCAGAAAGTCAGATTTGAGGTTTTTCAGTGGGTTTTCAGTGACTATTTCTTCTCATAAATGCACCCCAACAGCTATATCTTTAAAATTCCTATAATCACATGACATTGGGGCATTCTAAAAGATGATTCTCCTAGAACAAAAATCTCTCCAACACTAGTCAAGCATTCCAAACACTCTTAAGAGCCCAAATAATCTAAGTTAAATCCATTAGCTCTTATCTCACTCTTGTTCACAATCAAAGCATTTATAAGGCATATCTTGAGCATTAAATGCTATCTTTTGATTGTGTAAGTTGAGAATATTCTCCTAGAATAGTTTGTTCATAAAGGAAGTCCCTATCTACCCCAGACCACTTCATTTCATCTAGGTTGAGCATCATTGGAGCAACTATAAGAAGCAAAGAAGAAGAGGAACTTCAAGAATGGAAGAGGGTCAAGTCACTCGACAAAAGGCAAGCATTTTTGGTAATTCTCAAGCACTACTTTACTTTCTATCATTTGTAGGAATTTGTAAAGGGTTACTGTAACCCTAAGTTAAATCCAAGAAAGGTGTTTTCTTGGTGTGTTGGTTCGATCTTCACCCATGAAAAAAATCAAAAGTTGTACTGATTTGATCTCTACTCTTGAAATAGATCAAATATTGTAATAGGTTTCTTATCCATCCTCGAAGGAGAAGGTTAGTGGAATCCTCAAATGGTGTACTTGAGGTGTGGACGTAGGCTAGGTTGCCGAACTATGTAAAAATCTTTGAGTTAAACTTTCCATCTCTTCTCACCTCCTCACCTTATTTTGTGCACAAGTAATTTGGTGGAATATTTATTGTTGAGCTTTTATTTGGATTTATACTTATCTTCATGGTGGATTGTAAAACTCACAATTGGACATTAAAATTGGTTAATTGCATTAAGACCAATCATTAATTGACCAATATCTTAAAGAAAATTAAAATTCCACTTTAGTCTTATTCAACCCCCTCTAGGACTATTCTTGACATTGGCCTAATTACTTAACATATTCAAATTAGGGCACTTACGTGATAAAAGTGAGATGTCTCCCAAACTTGAGGACTTTCCTTTTCAATTCCTTCTAAAATTTACAAGACTTGACCTTCCTATGGGTGTGCCTTGAATGGCCACCAAAGGAACTTATTTATACATGCAGAATTTGACCTAACCAACTAGTAACCATCGATAGTTGACTAAATCAAGGCCATGGCGTGTGGACTCAAGCAACAATTCAAATTCAAATTTCAAATTTTAAATTCAAAACTAACCAACAAAAAATTACAAACTGAATTACATCGAATCAAAATAAATAAATAAGAACACAAAGATAACATGCGACTCTAGCATCCCACACGTCCAAGGTGCTTGCAAGAGTTGGAGTTCGATTTTAGTGGAATTTGAAACTCAAAGTTAAAATTCAAAATTTAAACCTCAAAACTCGAAATTCAAACTTGCTTGGTGAGAGTCCTTCATCTTTCAAATTCATGTGGAGTGTGACTCCTTGGTGATTCGTCCATGGAGAGAATTTTTAGAGTTGGAGGCGATCAAAGGATGCATGGAGAGTGAAATTAGTGAGAAGCTCGGTTTAGACTCCTTTGACACATGTTGACAAAAGCAGTCGTAACTCGGGGCTATATGGCTCGGAATCAGCTGAACTTGGGTCATTAGAAAGTTATTTGAATAAGATTTCCATTGTAGAAATTTCATCAAAATTCGATGTTTTGATACCTCAAAATTTCTCTTCAAATTATTTCTATGTTTCTAATAGTTAGAAACTTAGCTAGATTTTTGACAAGCGGCGCCTCTTCATGCTTCACACAAATTCTTTTCCTTCCATTAGAGTTTTGAATGTGCAAACCTCTCTGAGAGGTGTCCATTAAGCTCCCAAGTGGGCCCCATACATAATGGTGGGGTACTCATACACAAAAACTATCAACAGATAGCTTTCATTAGCTAATTTCTTCCAATGCTTACCACAATCAAAGATAAAGTTCTATTCTTTCTCATTTCTGGGTGTGATGTCCACATAAGATCCTCCCTCCCCCTAAAAAACTCATCCTCGAGTTTAGGAGGTGTGGATAGTGCAACCTCATCATCAGTGGTCTTTTACGACTTCCTCGCAACACACTATGTTGTAAGTCATGACCATCCCATGAGATTCTTGCACCTGTGGTAACTTCACCACTTGCTTGCAGTGAGGAATGCTAGGCGTGGTGAATGCATGCCTGCTTGAGTGGTTCTCCCATACAAGATCAATGTAGGCCTGAATAATGTTGTCTGAGTCTACCAGAAGTCCCTCATCTGTTGCTCCCAACAAGCGAATTTACACTGGCTACTCCCTGTTAAGGTTGCCCGCAATATATGTTGATTGCCCCTCCTCTTCAAAGGATTCATGATTCTGGCCTGGTTGTTCACACACTAACTCCAAGAGTCCAACACTCAAGGATGTTGTACTTGTTGACTCTTGTGATTCTTCATCTTTAGTCGGGTTCACCCTACATGCTGTCTTGTTGGGTAGTGTTGTGCCTGACATGATATCTGTGCAATATTGTGTATCTCACATTTTTGCAAGTCTTGCTAGGAGCTCCTCGAAGAATACATCTGCAAACTGTATCATAATAGGCTGTAATCGGGGAGGGATGGAGGTGTCGATGCTTTCCTCTTATGTTACTAAGGCATATAATTCGCATTTTTCATTCTCTACCTCCCTTTTCAACTCTTAGGGGGGTGACTAGGCTAGTTTCAACCTTACCTGGTTTCAACCTTCTCCAAGTTCTTCAAAGGACCCAAAACATACATGCTACCGTCTTTGAAGAAAGAATACAAGTTCTTACGTCCGTAGTGTCAAGCATCCCCATCATATTACGAAAGCCTTCCCAACAATAAAACAAGTGTCCATGGGTACAACATTGCACGAAATGTCATTGTAATACTTGCCAACAAAAAATGGAATTAGGCACTTGTTTTTAACAATTACCTCATTACTCTCATTGAACCAAGAATCTAGTAGGGTTGAGGGTGCCTTAGTGATCTTAGGTTATGCTTATCAACCACTACTTGGACCACAATGTTACAACTACGCCACTATTAATAACTTAATGGCGTACATTGCCACCGATGGTGCAATTGGAGTGAAAGATGTTCGTCTGTAGCTAGTCATCCTTTAGTTGTTCCTTTGGGGCTATGAGGGAGCATTGGATCATGAGGTTGTTGCCTGAATCCCCATAGGTAATACATTCCACGATGAAGGTGTCACTAGAATCTTCATCGTCGACTGCTGCATCACTGTCTTCGTGCACTAGGTTTACTTGTTGGTTCAGACACTCCAAAGCCATAAGACCTAGCCCGTTGCACCTGAAGCACTTTACCTTGCTCTTACCAGTCTGATCCAAGGTTGAAAGTTGCATAGCCGCTTTCAGTGCATTCCTAAAAGATGAACCCCTTTATGTTGAGGACTTAGGCTTCACAGGTCTATCGTATTTCAATGGGATGGCTCAACCTCTCCTACTCTCGTTCCTCTCGAACTGGACTGCTATTCTGTAGGTGTTAGCCAGATCGTGGAAATCGAAGCTGGCATGGCATCTGAAATAGAATGTTGGAGACGATAGATGAACCCAGAAACACTGAGCTGTTTAGACTCGACGAAGTTGTTGAGAGCAAGGAGCAAGTTGAATTCCTTGACGTACTCTGCAACTGTCCTGCTTCCCTTCTGATTCTCTACAATCTATGGAACAATTCTTGTGTATAGTTAGAAGGAAGGAATGCTTTATACATTAATTTTTTCAATTTGTCCCAAGATTGGATCTTTCCTTTATGTAGAAAAGATAATCTGTGTATTATATGAATACCTAGCCTATTACATGTATATATAGCCTCTAGCCGACCCTAGGGCTATCACACTCATATTCAAACACTTAAGTAATTATAAATCAATAACATTTCTTAATTAGAGATTAACCCAACTTAGACTTCTAATCACTCAATAATTCTATTAATATTAGAACTCTAAATATATTCCAACACGCCCTTGCAAGCTGAAGCGTGGATGAACGGGACGCTTGGAACATGGAGAAACGGCAGGTGAACTGCAAAAATGACACACCAAGTGGCCACGAAGATCTGTTGAAACAACACACTGATTGGCTGCAAAACTTGTTGAAGTGGCAGCATTGACTGGCTGCAAATAAGTGTTTATGTGGCAGTGTTGATTGGCTGCAAAACGACAGGCGACGAATGTAACGCCCCGCCCCTTTTCACTCGCTTAGCAAAAAATCAGAGTCTATTTTTTTTTTAAATAAAGAGTGATAAAGAGCGCGGGACGTCACGACGGGAGTTAAGTCCGAGCTTCCAAAGCCCGACCCTTAACTGGCCAACCCTACGTGTGCATGGAACTAAGTCCACGAGAACGGTTCACAGGTAGAAAGTAAACTTGCGGAATTATAACTTAATACGGAATTTTAATAGAATCTATCCTACCAATTTTAGATAGTAAGGAAGTTACATCACTTAATTAATAAAATACCTCAAAATTATAATGTCCAAGATAAAGTCCAAACCATAGCAAGTAATCTAAAATATTACAATCCAACGAGCTAAGTTACTCAAATTACATTTCCAAAATTAAAACTTAAATAAATAAACTAGCTCGCTCTTCCAAGCTCCTACGCTTGGCTCCCATCACGTCCTTCATTTCCTCCATTTCTTGCGTCATCATCTAAGGTGGAAGTAGGGCGTTAGACAACGCCCCCAGTAGGTACTCCGAGTAAGGTCAACACATGGATTAGTGATAACAAAACACATAGGTAATAGTATAGCAAAACCATGCAATCAATGCCATGCCATGGGTGTCCTACGTCATGAGTCTCACCCATTATCTATATCATCATTATACAAATGTTCCTCTTGATGGAAAAACCCTCATCAAGATATCCCCATGTTTGTTTATCGGTCGCCCCGACGGAGCATGGACTCCGGTTACATTTCATCCCTCCCATGCCATGCATGAGATGCAAGTGTTAACATGCTATATAATATTACAAACTATGGCATTAAAAATCCCATCATTAATGCATATAATTTTATACCAAAATAAGTCAAGTAAAGTATTCATATACACATAATCCATGGCTTACAATGAGGTAGGAATCCTACCAAATACTAACTAGTGTTCCTTTACGTTTCCATCCAAGAATTCGGTCACCAATCGTGCGAGGTCCCGTTACCTTATTACACATCAACAAATTAAACCTATGTTCTAACCATGTCTGAGTCCCTAACACATGCCTTAGTGGGGTTCGGCCATACACCATGGCCGAACCTCACTAATTAGGTTTTTGGGTCCCTTTTTTATCCATTAATCATTTTAGTAATATGAGTCTAAACCAGCCACCCTTTGCTTCATTAACCAACACATAAGGTCATCATAAAAGTCCCTAAGTCCATAACCATCCTCCATGGGATTCAGCCATACACCATGGCTGAACCCATGGTTCTTCATTTTTTGCCATATTTACGTTTTTGCCACTCCTCCTTTCCATGGCTAATCACCTTCCATTTAGGCATGTCCATATCCCTAACTGATCCATAAACATGGATCCCTCAATGCCTCATTAATCATGACTAAAAAATCAGTACACATCATACATTTTCTTAACTTAATACCCATTCATTTTAATCATGCATAGCTCCGAACCCATGATGTCTTTTCCTCATTTTTTTCTTGGATCTTTCACAACATTTAGATCCACAACAAAGTCCCTTTTTGAGGGGATTCCATCATACATTTAGATCATCGTTTTTTATCATCATTAAGTACATTTTGAGTCCATTGAAGCCACCAACATTCCCTCATCATTTTCCATCTTTTTCACCCATTAAAGTCACTAATACACCTCCATAGGGTTCGGCCATACACCATGGCCGAACCCATGGTTCATGGTTCATCTTTATTTGTAACATTTAAGACCACAAATACTTATTAACCTTTCTCCATGGATTCCTTCACTTAACCCCTTTAAAACTTATTATCATTTAGCCATTCCAAAAACCTCAAAATCATTAACCATCATTCCATGGTTTCTATCCTTTAAAAATCACTAATACATCTCCATGGGGTTCGGCCATACACCATGGTCGAACCCTATGGTTCATCATCTTCCTCTAAAAATCTACATCCAATGGTTAGATTCACTTGATGGGGTTCGACCATATACCATGGCCGAACCACATCCAATCCATTTTTCTTCTTATGATCCCCATACATAGAAACCTAGGGTTTGGCCATACAAAGGCCAAACCATACATCTTGATCATTTACCATATTTTTGCCATGCATGGGGTCCTCTCCATGTATCCATAACATTTAGGGTTCGGCCATGCAATGGCCGAACCATGGTCTTTTACTCATCTTTGCCATGCATGCATACATAATCCATAGATATACATAGTGTCCTTAGTATTCCATTATTTTACTTAACCTATCTTACCCATTAGGGTTTGTCCATTTCCCATCCTTTCCTTGGATGGATTTTAGATCGATGGCCCATGATATTTTGGCCACCATTTAATCCAAGAAAAATGGACTTTCCATGGTCTCCTTTTAACCCTTAAAATTAAAATCTTGTTTGAGGACATTTACCAATCCCGCAACTCTTCCAGTTTCCTTTTTGCTCCTCTTGGATCCTTAGCCTCCCTTCTTCCTCTTCTCCTTGATGTTCGGCCAATGGGTGAGCTTGATCCAATGAAATCTCCAAGGGCTGGTTCGGCCAAGATGGAGATAGGTTTGAGAGATGGAAAGGAGGAGGAGAGAATGGAAAAGTACCCTAAGTCTTTGGTCTTGAGAGTGGTTGGCCAAGCTTGGAGTCTCTTCTTTTCTTCTAAGTCCTTTTCTTTGTCTTTCTGGTCTTGGAAGAGAGAGAGAGGGGGAGGGGGGGGGGGATGGCTAGGAGAGGGAGGGAGAGAGGGAGAGAGTGAGATGGGAATGAGATGGAGAAACCCTAGTTTTCCCATCTCATTTTTTGTTTGCTTGGGTTAGACTCCTCCACCTCCCCTTTTGTCCAATCATAGTCCATGCATGCCCTTAATCTTAGGCCTCTTGTCTAGCATACCACTCTTGTACACGGTTTTGGGCTTGGTGGTTTGGGTGAGGTGGAACCACCACCTCACAATGGGCCAATGCATGCCCTAGCATGCCCCCATCTTATGGATCTTTGTCTAGCCATGGAGGGTGCATGCCCTCCACATGGCACTCCAAACCCCTCCATGGCCAACGGTTTTGCATGGTTTGGATGAGGTGGCACCCCCACCTCTTTCTTGGCCAAGGCATGCTCTCCACCTAGGCTTTTGGTCTAGCCAAGGGGGAAGCATGCCCTCCATGTGGCACTCCAAAGCAGCCAACGATTTTGGTGGTTCTTAACTTAGTGGTTTGGGTGGTTTCTATGAGATGAAACCACCCATTTGACTCACCCATTTCCTAGGTGACTCACCCCCATTTATTTAATTAATTTGATTTTTAACTTAGGTCATTTAATTACATAATTTAATTCCATTTATTTCTCTATAATTTCTCCATGAATCCACCCATGGTTGACCAAGTCAACCATGGTGGCCGGCCCCACTAATGTCTTAGCCCACACGCCACCTCACTTGATGAGGTGGAGTTGGGCCCCACTAGACCATAACACTTGGATAATTCCAATTTAACTTAGGTGATTTTAATCACTTCAATCCATTCCATCTACTTGGATCACCATTGGGCCCATGGCCCAATTAAATCCACTTCCTACCCATTTACCCTAATGCTCAAACCATCTTGACCCATTGGGTGCCAAATGGGTATTTGACTCAATTGACCATCCTTGACCCAATTGAACATCATTGACCCAATTAATTGGAATAATACAATCCATGGTCCATCGGGCCATACTTGGGCCATTGCCCCAATTTGGATCAATTTAACATCCATTCCATCAAAATTCTAAATTTCAACCATTAAAATAAATAATAGCCAACATATGTATTGATTTAAAAATCCGGGCTATTACAGCGAACACCAATGGCGGCCTGAAATAGATAAAGAGGCTCAGACGACGGCAGTGGAAATAAGACAATTGTCCGGCAAACAATGATCGCAATATGTGATAAATACAGGCAATGAGTGACCTGCAAAATAAGGGGCAAAAGCCATCATATCGATCAATCAGATCGTAAAAGCCAGCGAACAATAAGCCATAAAGGCCAACAAATAAAGGCTGAAGTCATAAAGACCAGCAAATAGGGCTGTAGCAATGAAAGGCCAGCAAATAGGGCTGTAGCCATGAAAGGCCAGCAAATGGGGCTGAAGCCATTAAAGGCCAGCAAATGGGGCTGAAGCCATAAAAGGCCAGCAAATAGCGTTGTAGCCATAAAAAGGCAGCAAAACTGTAACCATGAAAGGTTAGCAAAGGTTGTAGCCTAAAGGCCATAAAAAATTGGGGACGAATCAGAGTCCTCCAAATAAAATGAGTGGATGAATTTCACAACAAATGGACATGTGTCCAAAACATGTCGTCTCATTTTCGAGAAATGACAAAACAAGGCATGCTCGAACAAATGGCAAGTTGCGTCCCTTTCTTCGGCTAAAGAGGCCGTCTCATATTAGATAAACGGCAAAACAAGGCTGCTCGAAAGGCAGCTAAGTACGAGGAGAATGGCAAATTGTGTTCCTTTCTTTGGCTCTCCCCCTTTCTTCTTGGCACATATCATGGCAAGAAGAACCAACAAACCAGTGCAGATTAGAGATCGCAAACAGCAACGGAATCAACAGCAAATTAAGAGGCTGAAAATATTTGACAGTTGCAGGTGGGTACTCCACACATCTGAGAACTGCTCAAGGAGAATGAGTAGAAGGAGCAGAAGATTACTGCACACAATGAGGGGAATGCTAAATGTCATTCATCTTGTTTAGTTTCATCACTATGACAATGCACTGCTATAAGAAACTTGCTCCCGAAAGTGATAAGCAGAATAATGACATCAATCTAGATAATGTCAGAATAGAAGCGTCGGAGTAGAAACAGCAGGTGGTAACATGCGATGGTCTGCAGCAGACAGCGCAAGAGTAGGGGTGAATCTGGTCGCAACAAGCGATGCACAAGACTGCACGAACAAAGGTGGTCAGATCTGAAAGGCTAACAGAGGAATGGCCGACGTGCGGCAGAAGCGGAGAGCGGCACATAGAACAACATCAAGAACCATATCCAAATTGTAAGATGGCCCCTCCTGAGCCAGTTCGGAAACAGTGGAGAGATCTGGCTCGATCTGAAAGAAGAAAGCATATCTGTAATCTGTAGTGGTGAAGACGTAGACAGCAGCAAGGGCAAAAATCGCCGGTGAGCAGTGATCCGGAAGCGCCTGCAAACAAAGGGGCTCAGATCTGCACCGAGGCAAACACTGTGGCAAATCTTTCTGTGACCGGGACGGTTTGTACACTGTTGAGAAACTGTTGCAAGAAATAAGAGAGGCGCAGAGAGAGGATTTATTGCAAAACAAGAGCATGACTCAGATCTGAAGAGGTGCAGAGAATAAGATCACAAACATGAGCAATCACGCATGAAAAAGACCAATATGTGTTTCCTGTGAAGCAAACAGTCCAACAGGGACGTGCTAAATCAGGTCCAATAACGTCAAATTGGGCAGCTTAGGTGTTGGGATTGCAGGATAGCTGCGAACAAAGTCAAGAGAAGTTTGCCCTGAGAAAGTTCAGATCTGGCGAAACTGATGAAGATCTGCTCAGCCGGTTGGTGAGAACACCGCATGGAAAGCAGGAGGATTGGACAATTGATCTGAAGAGGGTGAGAGAACCCAGTCGGGTGGGGTCTGCGTGGAGAGTAGTCCCCACCTCTTTGTAGAATCCGGGCAGCAGAGCCTCGTTAGCCCTCTCCATGATGTCCGCCAGGTTCACCAAGGCCATGGTCAGAGTCTCCTCTTTCATCTTGGAGGGCTGAGAACTTAACACAGCCAACCGGTGCAGATGTCAAACAGATAAGAGGCACGGGCAGACGCACAACAGTAGATGAGGATCTTGAGACAAGATCCGGTCAGCAGTAAATAAGTAAGATTTTTTCGTCACTTGTATTTGGTTTGTAGAAGATAGGGACAAACAAACAGCCCAGGGACTAGTTCAAAACGGCAGCAAACTAGATCTGATTTTCAGATTTGTAGTGGTGGCAAGCAGCGGAAGAAGAGAAACGAGATCAGATCTAACAGAGATCGGGAGCAGCAACGCCGACGAAAACAAAGGCGCCGGTGGACTGATAGGTCGAAGCAGCGAGCAAGAACGGCCTGAGATATTGTTGTTAGATGCATATTGAAGGTGTGAGACCGTCCTTAGATGGAGCGCCTGAGAACAGTGAAGATGATGCAGAGAGCTGGCTACTCTGAATGCACACAGAGGATGTGCAAATAGATCTGGCTGAAGTCGGATGAGCAAAGGAGCAGATCTAAGAATAGAGGCTTGTCACAGGCAAAACAGGGTCTGATGTTTTGGCAATACAGGTGACAGGATTCAGAGACCTTAGAAAGTCTACTTGCCGTGGGCCAGATCAAAACCCAAACAAGGAACAATTGTTGTTGCTGTTCGGGGTTTGAAGAGCAGATAAGAGAACCGATCCAATATCGATCGGTCCAAGAGAGAGAAAAAAAACAGCAATAGGACTTCGCCAGTTGAATATGTGTTCCTCCCTCCCTCCCTCTGCCGTGAATCTCCTCCGGCAGAGGGAGAGAAAAAAAACTGTTTATTGAAGGTCCACTCAAGAATGAATTTGGACTGATACCATGTAAAAAAGATAATCTGTGTATTATATGAATACCTAGCCTATTACATGTATATATAGACTCTAGCCGACCCTACGGCGATCACACTCATACTCAAACACTTAAGTAATTATAAATCAAATACATCTCTTAATTAGAGATCAACCCAACTTAGATTTCTAATCACACAATAATTCTATTAATATTAGAACTCTAAATATATTCCAACACTTTACCCATGGTTTGTCTATCAGTTTTGATTCTTTTGTACCATGATAAAGCCCTTTCCTTTAGCTTAATAACAACTAACTTTACACTCTTATCTTTGGATACATTTCAACAGTCAAATACATTATCAAAAACTTCTACCCAATAAAAAAAGTCATCACCAGTCATATTTTCAGAAAACTTGGGAATCTTGAGATTCATGTCTAAGAAATTGTTTTTCTCTGATTTATCGTCTTCTTGGTCATGTATCAACGTCCTAGGTCAGAATCGTCCTCTGAAGGCTCATGGAGTGCAGCTTTGGGGGCTCTAGACTTGACAGAAGGTGAGTTGTGTTGTTAACAAATGTCTCGATTGCATACTTGCTTCTAATCGAACCAATTGTCTAGACATGGCTTCAAACATGCCCCTAAGTTCACAAACTCTGTTCTCAAGGACTTATCGCGATCATCACCAAATGACTTTTGTTCATGGTGGCTTTGATCAGAATGAGATCCGTCATCATCTCTACCCAACTGGTTGCGTCTATCATATCCTCCCGCCATTGATGTATAAGGAAAAATTTGTCTCTTTTCCAACTAAATGAGAAGGTTTGCTAGAAGAAAAAAAACATTGTCTCTCAAACACAATAAAAGAATGCATAAATAGAGCAAATTGTATGCCAAAACACATGGTTTCAGGAAACAAGCTTTGATGACCAACTGATGCAAACTAATGTGGTGTAAAAAATCATCCTTGACTCACGCATGATAATTGGGTTCTAATGATCTTGCTGTCTGGAACACCTGAATCAATTGAGCACCTCAATTGGGTTCCTTGCCAAAAGATAATGCTAACACAGTCTTAGGTGAGCAAGTCCCAATGAATTCTATGTTCTTATGGTTTGAATTAAAATAAAAAATGCAATTCCTAAGAGGAAAATAGAAACCAAAAGAGTAGAAATAAATGGAAAATGCATTTTTACTTTTTAATACAACCATAAGAACATAGAGTTCTTTGGGGGACTTATTTGCCTAAGGCTGTTATAAACATTGCCTTTGGCAAGGAATCCATTTAAGGTATTTAATTGGTTCGGGTGTTCCACAACTGCAATATTGTTGAGACCCAATTTTCCTGCTCGAGTCAAGGAGGGTTTTTTACACCACCTTAGTTTTCATGATGCATCATGGTACAAATAATACAGTGGTGATTTAAATGAACAAAGTTCTCGAACTTCTACTTGGAATGAAAGAGAAAGTCCATAAAAAAACGTCACAACCAAATTCTATTAGAAACCTAACTTCGTACAAATAGACAAAAAAAAAAGAAAGGGAAAAGGGATGGAGAAGTAGAACCAAAAGGGATATTCAAATTCAATAAGAAAGAAGAACAATATCCATTTATAGTAATCAAGAATGACTTCTTTAGCATTTACAAACATTTAAGTAAACATAATGCCTAAAATCCACTAGTATAAAAATAAAGCATGTATAAAATTATAAAAAGGAAACAAATGAACGCATCAGAGCATAATAATGCCAAACAAACATCATTGACATCGATATGCTTAACAAGTCCCGAAAATCCTTCCTGAAATTAATGTCAATAATAAAAAGCACTACATTCTTAAAACCTTATAAAAAGAAATCAAACTCAAACACCTCAAATTTAATTTTTTTTCACCTTTTGAAATTGGAGATAACATCAAGACCCAACTTTGGAAAAAAAAATAGAAGTTAAAGGCCAAGTCTAGATGGATGTGAATGTTCTAAACAGATTATATGACTAGTGATGAACATATTCTACTTTGAAATAGAGTATTCTCTTTTGCAAATTCCATTCAACATCTATGTACTGTGTCGACAAATAGTTATAGCCTAGAGTTTGGATTGATGCCCACATATCAGTGGTAAGGCTTATACGACTAGTGAGAGAATCTAACTCACATATAACTCTCCTTTCATCTTCTCATACAAAGCAATACAAATTCCCTTGATGGTATTCCTTGAGACAAGATGAAATTGGGGCTGAAGATTCCTCACAAATTCAATAAACCCTATGTGTTCAAAGATTGAAAAATGATACTCATGCAAAATTATCATCCTTGCAAGATCTTCTATACTACGTTGTTGATCAAATTCAAAATCAGAATCAGAACATTTTGTTTCATTATGGCCACAATATTATGTTGAATCATATCTTTTACAATAAGACAAGTGACATCTCAATTGGGAGGTTCCATTAGCACTCGTGTGATACCCCGCCCCATACCGCTGCGAGAGAAAGAGAGAGAAAGAATGGGCATGTGGGAGGAAAGAAAATTCCCACATCGCCCAAGGACTTGGAAAAATAGGGAAATATAGAGGGTACTGTTGAAAAAATAAACTAAGTATTGTATTAAATCTCTATGATATTACATGTATTTATATAGCCTCTAGCCGACCCTAGGACTATCACAATCAAACTCAAACTCTAAAGTAATTATAAATCAAATACATCTCTTAAATCAAACTTAGAGTCCTAATCACATAATAATTCTACTCATATTAAAACTCTAA
Organism: Chimonanthus praecox; assembly: GCA_022113865.1. Lineage (NCBI taxonomy): Eukaryota > Viridiplantae > Streptophyta > Magnoliopsida > Laurales > Calycanthaceae > Chimonanthus > Chimonanthus praecox. The sequence continues at coordinate 38,505,777 of CM039091.1, forward strand.
ATATATTCCTACAAGAACACTCCTCCACCCAGCGCAACGTGGTTTTGGGCCCAAGAGTGAGGTTTGGGCCCAATGCAAAGCCATGTGGGTTTTTTTCGAGCTCAAAGTGGACAATATTGTACTAGAGAGACTGGCCGTTACAAATGGTATTAGAGCATGGTTCAACTCTTTGCCTGTGTGGACCCTCTATCTATGTGATGTAGCTGAGCCGAGGACGGCTCTAATCTTAAGGGAGATTGATTGTGATATTCCGGTCCCATAGCGCTGGGCGCTGAGAGAGAGCGCCTAGGGACTTGGAAAAATAGGTGAATATATGTGGGAACACTCTTCCACCTAGCACAATGCATTTTGGGCCCAAGAGTGAGGTTTTGGCCCAATGCAAAGTTGTTCGGGTTTTTTTTAGCCCAAAATGGATAATATTGTGTTAGAGAGACGGATCATTACAACTTGGACTTGTAAATGATTTCGAACAATGCTTACATATTGCAACCCCAACTCCATCTATCTCTACATAACTAAAACCATTCCAAATTGTCGACGTTCTTTTCCTATGTACAACATTTTTTCTCTAGAAGCGTTCGATGCGCATCTATCTCATCCTCTTCAATAAAGTCATTCCTCTCATTATGAATAAGCATTGTACAATGGAAAATTCTATAAATTAAACAAAGAGAAGAATAAATTTCGTAACAAAGAGAATAATTAATTTTGATCAAAATCATAAACCCAAACCCAAAATTATAGTCCTTGTTTTTCAAAAACATAAAAATATAAACCGAAATAGAAAACCTATTTTCAATTTCAATGATTTTTCATTTTTCAAAAATAAAACACCCATTCTCATATCTAGTTTATTTTTGCAAAACCTCTTTCTCGATTTCATATCAGCCCATTTTAATATTCTTAATAACCCACATAGATACTCTAATTACATTCATTTTAGTTCCTAAAATCAACCCCACATCAAATTAAAAAATCCTCCACTTAGATGTTAAGAACTGGAAAAACATCCCAAGAATTAAAAAAATGAAAGTGAGGAACTATTCAAACAATATTTGGAATAAAAATAAATAAAAAGGTCAAAAAAGAAAAAAATACTTGTAGAAAGAGGAGTGGTAAGAGATAGAGAGCAATGAGAGAGAGGAACAACGATAAAGACTGCAGAGAGAGGAGCGACGAGAGAAACTGTAGAGAAAGGAGCGGCAAAAGTGAGAGCAATGAGAGAAAGAAGAGAAGAGAGAGAGACTTGCAATGAGAGACAAAGTGCAAAGAGAGACTCAAGAGTGGTGAGAGAAGGGAAGAGATGGAGAGAGCGAACAAGAGTGAGGAAAGAGAATTTCATTGTATGTTCTATTTCTATAAGTGAGACCGGCGGGCTTTCAGACTCATCTGCGACCCGTCCGAATATCATCGGACCATAAGGGTTCGATCCATGAGTAATGAGCAAACTCTAGGATTCGACCCATTTTATTAACAATCAGGCAGGGTTGGACAGTCTATAGGCCAGACCCGGATCCATTTACAGGCCTTCTTTATATTGAATTCTATTCTAACCACACAAGTTTGGCTATTAAGTCTTGTTATTATATGAAATGGAGTCTAATTGGGTTGACATGCTCACCAAACTAACTTGTTAAAACTGACCGTCCAATTTCTGCCATTTTGGAAAAAGAATCATAATAGTTTTAGTTCATCTTGAATCTTGTGTGAAAAATGACTAGGCCATTCTAATTATTCGTCTTATTAAACCCTTATTTTTTTTAATTGAAATACCTACAAATTTGTTTTTGCATTTTCTTCGTGATTAGTAGGATTAAAGTGGAAAAGGATGCACAAATCCATTTGACTCAGTAGTTCTAATTCGCATCTCATATTTGAATTCTTTTCCAAATGAACTAAACTTTAGAATTTTTAGTTACCTTTGGAAATGTTAGAAAATCATGACATGATAACATTCTTGAGGTAGAAATCACTCTCAAAAGGTAGCCGTTGAGAGAAGAGTGCTTCAAGTGTTATATGGAGTCATTGGTTTCTCGAATTAACCGATGTGAGACTTTTTTCACTACACATACGCCCTCACGTGCAATTAGACCCTATGGCTGCACGTAAAACTTGATACAAATACATTTGGACGTTATGATTGTATGCATAACCTGCTCTGATACCATATTAGAAAACCAAGACATGATGACATTCTTGAGGTCAAACTTACTCTAAAAAACTAGGTGTTGAGAGAAGGGTGCCTCAAGTATAATATAGAGCAATTAGTTTCTCTAATTAACAGATGTGAAACTTTTGTCATTTCACAGAAAGACCGTCATGCCTTTTCGTTTATCTAGAGGCGACCATGTTAGCGTTTATTAAGAAAAATAAACACACCCAAAATAATATCGGAATAAATCAAGCACAAGAACACACATGAACACCGACGATTTAAGTGCTTCGGCCCACCCTTGGCCTATGTCCACGGAGCATGAAAATCCATTATTAAGAAGAAAAAAAAAGAATTACAATCACTATGACCTCTTATTTTGTGTATCCAAACGCTTATTAACCAAAGCAACCAAATGGTTGTACACAAAAGGAGGCTCTCTCCTTTCTTCGTTGATGTAACCGAACAGCAGCAACCCAATGTTGTTGATCTACTATCTTCTCTGCTAGATCTGGTACTCTCAGTTCAACAATTTTTCTCGACGTCTTCCTGCCTATTTACTGTTCACGATGAACAACAGATTGCTGCCCTACAGATCTGTCCTCCTACTCTTCTAGGCTGACCACGCACCCACCTGTCTCTGTTCGTGTACTGCAACTGTAGGATGTCTGCCTCTGTATGTGCTTCTTTGCACATGCAAGCACCTTGTTGCTAAGGTCTGCCGTTGTCTCTTCTCTAAGATAATTAGCAGTATCTTCTTCCTCTTAGAACGGATGTGACAATGGAACAGAGCCTTACACGTTGTTGGCTCTCTGTTTTTTCCTTGCATGTGTGCTACTCTTCTAATGCAATAATTGCACATATATAGACATAGAGACTTGCATGTTGAGCACCCTACACGATGTCTCTGTATAGAGAGAGAAAAAGCCTACAATAGTAGTCCCACTTTCCTTTTGGAAACATATTCCCATTACAGTAATTGCCAATCTACAATAAGCAAGAATCTCCTATCTTGCCGTGTAAATCCAGTCCCACAAATAACAATTGTCCCATTCAGTAGGTATAGAATTTTCTTCTATTCTCAGTTTAAACAACTTAAGTAAGTTGCTTTACATGGTAATCCCATCTTGTTAGGTGGAATGGAGCCACTGCCTAACAAACTCCACCTTGGCGAAAATTCCGCCAACCCTGTAGACAACCCGTGGTAACTGACCTCCACTGCACCTACAACTATGCACCTCTATGCACACAGGCCGCTCTCGGCCTTGCTCCACTTGCAGCTGCAATACTCTGCATCTCAGTGTGAGATGTACGCATTCCCACACTCAGGAATGCTCCACCTGTCTTCTTTAATTAGAAGAACTGGGCAAACCCAAGCCTTGCTTGGACTTGACAGCTATCCACCGCTTTGTCGGACCCGTCGCATTTTTCTCTGTGTGGCACGTCGAATTTTTTGCCTACCCACTTGTGCTTCGACTTGCATCATGGAAACCTGGCAAAAAACCACAACCATCTAGTGCAAAATTAATCTTACTTTTCAAGTCAGCCCTCACTGGAGTCTTGCGGGTCCTTCTCCTTCTGCCTGTAATGACCCATCCAGCTAGCATAATATTGTCCGCTTTGGGCCTACACACGGATCCACACAACTTTACTTTGGCGACCCAACCCACTGTTGCTTCGAAAAGGCCTTATGCTAGAAGGAGAAAGGCTATCACTTATATACTAGGGAATTTCCAATGCAACTAACAATGTGGGACTTTTTGGAGTGGGGTATTACAATCTACCACCCTTAAAGCCAGAGTCGTCCCTGTTTCTACACACACAACAACCAAGCCCACACCCTCAAGCAAAGAGTTGAACCATGATCTAATACCATTTGTAATGACCCGTCTCGCTAGCACATTATTGTCCACTTTGGGCCTACACACGGACCCGCACGGCTTTGCTTTGGCGAGCCAACCCACTTTTGCTCCCAAAATGCTCATCCTAGAAGGAGGAAGGCTACCACTTATATACCAGGGAATTTCCAATGCAATTAGCAATGTGGGACTTTTTGGGGCAGCGTATTACACTGCCCGTAGTCCGATTAGGAGGGCTCTGCTGTTTGTCAATTACTGTGTTCCCCAACAGCGTATACAGACTACCATGTCTCTTTCCCTTCATAACTATTATAGCTCCCTTAACCACTCTGAGAGCCCCATCCTTAGTTTTAAAGGTGAATCCCTCTAATTCAAGAATACCCAAATGAAATTAAATTCATTTTTAAATCCGGGACATGACGTACATTCTCAAGCGTCTTCACCATACCATCAAACATTTTGATTTTTATAGTCCCGATCCCTACAATTTTGTTAGTTTCCCCATTACCCATTTGGATAAGTCCTCCATTGCATGGTTTGTATGTATCAAACCATTTCATCCCCGAACACATATGATAGGTACACCCAGAATCTAAAATCCAATTATTATTTAGATTTTTTGTACATTTTGTAACTGTACACACAACCATCTCTGCTATAGCATCACGAGCATCGCTTGACTGAACTGAATTTTGTGATCTAGCCTCCCGATCACGTTTCAGCTGATTGCAGTCCCTTATCATGTGTCATTCATTCTCACGATAATAGTAATTGAATTTACTCACACTCCTTGATTTTGACCTTGACCACCTTTGGTTTTTGGAGTCTCTCCAGACTCCTCTACCGCACTGCTTATCCACCTTAGCCAACACCAGTCCACTTGAATTATATGTATTTGTTAGTGCTCTGATGGTCTCTGTCTGCAGCAATGGCGCGATCACCTTGTCCACCATCACGGTCTCTCTACCAACCAGTAGAGTGGTCACTACTGTATTTAAGGAAGGGGGAAGAAAAGTCAATAATATCACGGCCTTATCGACCTCCTCGAATCTCACATCAACACTCGCCAGTTGAGTGATGATTTTGTTGAATGCATGTAGATGATCTAGGAAGTTGATTCCTTCTTCCATCCGCAACTGGTACAGTTGTTTTCTCAGGACCACCTTGTTTGTGAGTGACTTTTCCATATACAGAGTCTCCAATTTTTTCATAGCCTTATTGCAGAAGTTTAATAAAAAACAAGATATTTTACCTCAAGTGCCAGACACATCCGTTTGGTTGCCACCGCTTTCATCTGTAGTTCATTCCACGCATCATCTCACATGACATCCTTCAGTATGTCCTTCCCTTTCTCGTCAGAAGAACTTGGTTTTTCCCTCTCTTTCAGTGTTTTATGTAGCCCTTGATGTACAATATCCTGTACTGAACTCAGCCAAAGGCTGAAGTTGTTTTTCCCATCAAAGGGCTCCACCTCGAACTTTGTGCTCGGCACTCCTCTCATTGCCATTGTTTTGCAATCAGATCTCCCACAATTCCCTGGTCTCCAACCAAAGCTACTGATACCACTTGTTAGCATTTATTAAGAAAAATAAACACACCCAAAATAATATCGGAATAAATCAAGCGCAAGAACACACACGAACACCGACGATTTACGTGGTTCGGCCCACCCTTGGCCTACGTCTATGGAGCATGAAAATTCTTTATTAAGAAAAAATATAGGAGAAGAATTACAATCAATATGACCCCATTGTTAGAAATTGAGAAACTGTATTCATTAAAGAGTATTACACAACTATATATAGCATCTAGCCGACCCTAGGACTAATACACTTCTAATCTAACCTTAACTCAAATACATCTCTTAATAGAGATTAACACAAACTAGAATCCTAATTCTAACATATTCAACATTCCTTAACCCAAACTAGAATCCTAATTCTAATATATTTAACATTCCTTAACCCAATCTAGAATCCTAATTCTAATATATTCAACATTCCCCTTTAAACTCAAGTGGTTCACCAATTTGAGTTTACAATTATTGAACAAAACAAAAAACTAATAACTAAATAATCCAAGTGTCGACTGACGCCATTTAGTTGAGCGGAAGCAAATCAATGGTGAAGACGTGTCGATGAAGCCAACCAAAATTGAACCAATGTTCCAATGAAGCCAAAATTGAACCAATGTTCCACGTGTGCTGCAAGTTATAAATCGATGTCAAACTTACTCCAACTATTCCTCCTTCCACGTGCTGCATCCTAAAGAAAATGCCCAAAGTTACTTGCAAAAACAATGCCAATGCTGATGTCAATGCCAAGAATCAATACCAATGCCGCCAATACTAATGCCACTTCCAATTCCAAAGAACAAAATGTCAAAGTGCGAGAAGGCTGCGAACTCCAAAGAAAACAAAAAACCAAATCCTCCAAACTTTGACCGCAAACGGAGGAGACAAATTGCCAAACGGCTGCAAAGGGTACCAAACAAATGCAAAGGATACCAACAAAATCAAATCTACCTGAAAAGAGAGACAAAGGCAGATGCAAAACTAGACTACAAAGGGGCTGAGTCAAAGTCTAGGGACAAAAGGAAGACAAGAGGGAAACAAATGCAAATCGATCAAAGGAGAGGATGAAAATCAAGATCGATCGAGATCCAAGAAGAAGAAAGAGACTAAGAGAAACAAAGGAAGAACCAAGGGCATTCTCACAAACTGAACTCAATGTAGGGACAAACGTAGCAAAACTTTTTTTTTTCTTCGGGAGGAAGCAAACAGATACCAACCGAAACAAAGTGGCAATAGCAGGCAATACAAAGTAGCATCAAACAAACAGCGGGGTCGTAGATCTCAAATAGTATAGCAGTCTAAGGCTGGAACAATCAAGTTGGATACATTCTAATTTTTCAAGCTCCCGTCTCTTCTCTCTTCTTCATTAATGGTTTTCTAAGCTTCAAATGCAATGCTAGAATCAATACGACTGAGATCAAAGCGTTGGATGGCATTGAAGAGTACCACTAATGTGGCATCCATCATCCTGATTAAGCACCTAGTCAAACTAGTGGTCAAACAGACCCACAATCACCAAGATGCAAAACTTCCAAATTACAGCAGATCTAAGAAAGGTGAGGGCCTAGGCAATGCACGGGACAGAAGAAGGGGGCAGACGTGCATGGCATGATTTTGGTGGCAATGCAGCAGGTGCAGCTGTGCTGTCAACTGAGAGGAGGCTAGATCCGGTGCTATGGCCGGGCATAATGGCAGATTTGGGCAGCTAACAGCAACTAGAAAAAAATTTGCAGGAATCTAGCAAGCAAGATGAAAGATCCAGATCAGGATCTAGTGAAAGAGGCGATGGTGGATACTAGAACAGCAACAGATCAGAGTACGGCAGAATGGGGCATACAATGGCGAGCCAAAGTCGAAGCGTATGTGAGGACGATTTGCAAGTGACGGTGAAGGACAGGAAGGGTGCTATGGAGGAGATCTGCAGGTGGGTGTTGTAGAAGAACACCGCAGATCTGAACAAGATCTGGTGAAGAAAGACAACAAATCTGAGTTCCCAAAGCAGAAGATGCGAAATCTCAGGGCGGGTGGGACTACTCAGATCCGGGCGATCAGACTGTAGGGCGTGAAGAAGAGGCGGGGCTGCAAGAAGGGTGCAAAACAAGATCTGCTGCAGACGGGATCTGATCGCAGAGAAGGCCAGGCGAAGGGTGAACAAGTGATGGGATTGCGAGATTCTCACGGGCAAGAACAGTGTGGATTTTCAAATCCGTGGTGAAGATGGGGCAGGGCTGCAAAACGAGATCTAAGAAGGGCTTCAGGCTTGCTCTATTCGAACGGACAAACTAGAGGTCTCCTTCCTCTGCCAGATGAGATTCCTCAGATAGAGGAGAGAAGAGGATCTCTCAAACGGTGATCTTCTCTCTAGGATCGTGGTTTGGCTGATACCATGTTAGAAATTGAGAAACTTTATTCATTAAAGAGTATTACACAACTATATATAGTCTATAGCCGACCCTAGGGCTATTACATTTCTAATCTAACTTTAACTCAAATACATCTCTTAGTAGAGATTAACCCAAACTAGAATCTTAATTCTAATATATTCCACACTCTTATTTTGTGTATCCAAACGCAGCCCAAAAAAGAATAATTGCTTATTAACCAAAGCAACCAAATGGCTGTACACAAAAGGAGGCTCTCTCCTTTCTTCGTTGATGTAACCGAACAGCAGCAACCCAATGTTGCTGATCTGCTATCTTCTCTGCTGGATCTGCTACTCTCAGTTCAGCTATTCTTCCTGACGACTTCGTTCCGATTTACTGTTCAAGATGAATAACAAATTGCTGCCCTTCAGATCTGTCCTCCTACTCTTTCATGTTGACCATGCACCCACATGTCTATGTTCGTGAAGTGCAACAGTATGATGCCTGCCTCTGTATGTGCTTCCTTGCACACGCAAGCACCTTGTTGCTAAGGTATGCTGCTGTCTCTTCTCTAAGATGATTGGCAGCACCTTCTTTATCTTAGAACTGATGTATCAATGGAACAGAGCCTTACACGTTGTTGGCTCTCTGTTCTATCCTTGCGTGTGTGCTACTCTTCCGATGCAATAACTGCACAAATATAGACATAGAGACTTGCCTGTCCAGCACCCTACACGTTGTCTCTGTATTTAGAGAGAAAGAGCCTTCAATAGCAGTCCCACTTTCCTTTTGAAAACCTATTCCCATTACAGTAATGACCAATCTACATCAGCAAGAATCTCTCATCTTGCCGTGTAAATCCAGTCCCACAAATGGCAATTGCCCCATCCAGTAAGTACAGGATTTTCTTCTATTTTCAATTTAAGCAACTTAAATAAGTTGCTTTACACAGTAATCCCATCTTGTTAGGTGGAATTGAGCCACCACCTAACAGACCAACTTAAAGTTGCTTTTGTTTTGGTATACTAGCAATAGGAATAGACTTTGCGCTAGTGGTAGACTTGACTAGCACCACATGGAGCGGTGGGAAGGGCCGCTCACGGGAGTTCTCCTTTTTGATAAATGATGAAGTTGTAGCTTTGTCTTTGATAGACTTACAATAGCAATTCTTACTAACCATCATTGCGACCTCTGTACAGCAACTTCATTGCCTTATAAAGCTACAAGAGATGCTCCATTCATTCCTGTATATTGAGCAAGCAATAGCATTAAACTGTTCTCCATGTTATGTGGTCATAAACTCATGTAATATCTGTGCTGGGTGACAACAAATGTTTACTGTTTCAAGTAGATGTTTCAATGGGTTGGAAGAAGACAAATTTTGAGTTGATTTTCTCAGGCTCATTTACCTTTTATTTTGAAAATATAATTTTAGCTCTAGAATTATATTCTCTTCCTCTCAAATTAGTTGTCTTATTTCGAATTTTTTTATTTTTTAAAGATTGTTTTCGTGCGTAGTGCACAAAAAGTCTATTAATGAATTTTCTGACTCAATACATACATAATGTGAATAATTTTGAGATAGTAAAATTACGAATAACACTCATTGAACTTAATTTAGTACTCGGTGAGCTTTTCCTAACTATGCAGCAATACATTATTCTAGACGATAAGAGTCAGACGTGTAAATAATTATATAATGCTGCATATGGGAAAGTTAAAACTTATAAAAGAGAGTCATCTTCATGTCACATTAAAAGTTGATTTGGAGTTCATCGAAAAATTTAAAGCTTTGATTCAGTGTGAAAATAAAGAAATAAGACTAGTAATTTGAGATAATTTTATAATACAAATATAACAAATATTTTAGGAAAGAAGGAGTATAATAAAAAAAAATGTAGATACGATCCGACCAAGGAGCCGGAAGAGTGCGTCTAGCACTTTCCCTTTTTTTTCCCCTATTTTCAGTATTTTATGAATTGTCATCTTCGCCCCCAATTGTCTGCTCTACCTGTCGTTTATAGTCTAAGGATAAAATTGTAATTTGAGAGGAGATAGTGATAGATAGCTAATCACTGTTATCCCCGGTTTGGGAAGGTTTTGTAAATGGCTGTGTAGAAACCCGGATTATCAAACAGATCATGTTAGTGGATAGGTCTTATTAAATGACTAAAAAATTAAATATAAATATAGATCACTACGAGAACTACAATATATCAAAATGGCAGTTATTGAATTATCAGAACCCTTAATTTTTTAAGATATAAAATACACTATTCAATAAATTTTTTTATTTTTAAATAATTTGTGTTTACTATAATAAAAAAGACCCTGCTGCTTTCTAGACAATTCAGTTTGGTAAGTGGAATTGATGACAATTTAATATAACACCCTTCATTTTAAATTTGTAATTTTTTTTTATTTCTTTGAATTTATATGTATACAACTGTAGGATACTCAGTGCAAAACTCTCACGGGTGAACCTACTATCCCTTGGGCATACAAAGGTTAGGCCACGGGAGTTCGAACCTGCAACCTTTCGCTTTGTAAGACGGGAGACAACCAGTTGAACTACACCCATGTGGGTAAGTCATATTTGAACTTTAGTTTAGATCAATTTGACACGTTCATTGAAAATATTTTAATGTGAATATGAAATAGGAAAAATCACTATTAAAGTAATATTTTAAACTCTCAAAAATGAAAGAAAAAGATATAAAGTTGCAATTTGTCATACAACAAAATACAAAATAGAAAAAGTTCAATTTTTTTTAAAACTACGATTAGAAATTCATTCATAAAATGGATAAGTCAAAAAGTCGGAAATTGATACATATGGATAATAACACATTAAAATTAGTAACTATCTCATCACTGATTCTGATGTATCTTAATCAGATGACTAGAATATATATTGGATCTTACTTTTTTTTTTTTTTAATATATAATAAACTTTTCTTTCCCACATAAGATTACATGGAAAAATGTAATTTATAAACTCTAACTTTACACATGTTTAGACATCATCACTGCATTGAGTTCTTAAAATGACCATTATGCCCTTTAAGTTAATTTTTGCACTACATAATTGAGCAACTTTAGACCAATTTGATAGGTTGATTGAATATATCTAAATATGTACACATGATTAAAAAAAAAGGCAATCTCTTTTGAGTGAATAATTGAAGTTATGTTTATAAAAAATTAAGATTGAAAGTAAAAATTAGAATAGTAATTAAAGTAGAATCAATTTAAGATCAAATTCACATAGTACAACACATTGGCGGTGGTTTTCTTCCGAGAGCAGTGTAAAGATTGGGTAGAGAAAGTTTAACATTTGCCATGTGTTAAGACTTATATGCCCCACATGATTCGGTGAGAATAGGTAAAGGACATGATATAATTTAAAGAAAACTCTTAATCTAGTCATTATAATTTTATTTAATTATATATATATTTCTTATTTTATAATCATATTTGAGTTAAAATTAACTCTAGTATCATCATTACTTTAAATTAAAATATTTTAACTATATGCTTAAATTTAATTGTCAAATTAATTATTCTAAATTCTAAATGATACATTTATTTTAATAATTCATCATTATTTTTTTACTATTATTATAAATGTTAGCTATAAAAATCACAATGACAATTAATATATTGTAAATTTATTTTTTACGAAGCTCGTGTTTGAAACAAGGACAAAGATGTAGCATCACTTTAATTACGCGTGGCAATTTTTATTTCTTAAGTTTGATTTTACTTCATGTGGACTTTTATGTTCCTTTGCACCTTTACAAGTGAAGAGCATTTATTATAATTGATTTGTGAAAATTAATAGGGATATTAGTGTTTTTTTTTAAGAAGAGATGCTAAAGATTGATCTGTTATATTTTTTATCTACTTGTCATCATCCAACTGAAAGAAAGATATATAATTATCTCTTATTATAAAAAAAAAAATCAGTGTCTCTATTATTTCCCATGAAATACATGCCAATTCTTTAAGCATAGAAGAATCTATTATTTTCTAAAGAAAAACTTAGTTTGATCGAACAGAAAAAACAAATTAGGTCAAATTGGATGCAAGTCCTAAACTCAATTAAATCTGAACTTATTTTAAAATTCTTTTTCGCCCATCTAATGATTTTACATCATGTATCTATCACATTTATCTTGTGCACTATTTTTACTCTTTTTAACTCAAAGTCTTCACAAAAAACAAAGCTTAACTCTTTCAATTTTTTACTAAAATTTAATTTTCATTGAAATTTTTATTTTTCATCAGTAATATTTTAAAATATTAATTCAAGAAAATATTGAATAAAATAAAATTCAAGATACGTCGAGTCACGCTTTAAAAATTCAGAAAAAATTAGATTAATTGAAAAAAAAATATGTTATTACACCTATTGTCTCTCTTTAAATGTAAGCTTTTCAAAATCAGAAAGAAGAAAACTAAAAGACAAATATTTCCTTTCTAAAGCACAATACAAAATTACAAACGACAGTAATGCATTGATAATTTTTATAAAATAATTAATGAGTGTGGGTGGCAGTCATTTTCGCACGAATGGAGAAGTGATGCACACCGGCACCGCACATGGCATGGCCTGGCCAATATAACCAACAGCAACGACAGCAGAGAAGGACGAAAGGGACGATAACCTTGCAGCAATAAGTGAGCAAAGGCTGGCAATGAAGCAGAATCGAGAGGACGAAAGGGACGTCCATTGTATGCTCCAGACACCCATTCCTCCCTTGTTCCTTGTTCAAGTACACCACACGTGTATGTGAATTCAGTGGTCCCTCCTCCCATCTTCTCATCTTATCACCTGTTATTGCTTTTCTGGCATTATATGAGTTGAAGAGCAGGCACTTCTTCAACTGTAATTATGTTTGGCAAGCTAACACTCTACTTTTCTGTCAGCAAATACATCATTTCATTTTTAGTAGTGAAATTATTATTTTGATGATCTGTATTTTTTCGACAGAATGAATAGGCATTTCATTTTTCTTTTATACAATCGATCTTATATGTATATACAATCATTCGATTGAACAAATAATTTATTTTACGTCCGTCCGGTCGATCTTATAACTATATGAGCGATCCGACGATCACAGAAAATCTTATGTGTTTGATGATAAGAAAATCAAACAAAAGTGGATGTTGGGAAAAATTTGACTCAACATAGGAGCATACAATTCTTACGGTATATTTGTCTAAAAATTATATCCAGCACTCTCAAAACTATATTGTGTTCCATGAAAATCAAGCAAAAATGGATGTTTTGAAAAATTGGGCTCAACATAAGAGTATACTATTCTTAAGGTATATTTGCCTAGGAATTATATCCAGCACTCTCTATGCATCTCGTGTGTTTCATGACAAGAAAATCAAGCAAAAGTGGATGTTTTGAAAAATCGGGCTCAACATAGGAGCATACTATTCTTAGGGTATATTTGCCTAAGAATTATATCCAGCACTCTCAATGCATTTCGTGTGTTCCATGATAAGAAAATCAAGTAAAAGTAGATGTTTTGAAAAATTGAATTCAACATAGGAGCATACTATTCTAAGTGTTAATTTGTCTAAGAATTATATCCAATACTCTCAAGGCCATCATGTGTGTTCCATGACAAGAAAATTAAGCAAAAGTGGATGTTTTGAGAAATCGGACTTAGAAAAGGAAAGACAAGTTATCTAGGTGGCTGGTGCACAATGGTGCTGTTGTGGATCTAGGTTTACATGATTCTCAATTATTTACCTTAACATTAACTGAGCATGGAACCACGACCGTAAACAAGAGAAGCATACACTTAGTTACATAAGCTATGTTAATCACCAATTTAATTCAAATAGAACATGTTCACCTTCAAAACACATATAGAACATTTACAATCAATCAATGTGAACAAGCTCTTGCACGGGTTGACCCACATGATTTCCGCATTGTTTATTGCAACCACATTTATTCTAGCATTCTTCGACAACCTTTCTCACTAAATGGAAAAAAAACTCTTATTTAATCAGGCTATATGGTGTATAAGTAAAAAAACATCATTCAAATATTTACTATTTACATGTGGTTCTTGTCTATCATTATTACAATCATTACCTAGTTCCAAAAAACATTGGCAAACTTCTTTCATCAACCTCATGATGTTTAAGGTGGTTGAACAATTTTATTTGGAGAGGCCTTTGGAACACTTATAAGCTCAAGGCCATTATGAGTCTTGCATGTTGTTTATCGAATATCATCTTCATTCCGATTATCTACATACTTGATTTTTATAACAAAAATGGAGATAATAGGTCCCATGTTTAATAACAAATCAAGCGAAGAACAAAATGGAAGAAGATTTCGTTCGTTCGATTGGATAAAATTATAAGATCGATCGGACGAACGTAAAATGATCTCTCTATTCAATCAGACGATTGTATATATGTATAAGATCGATCAGACGAAGGAAAAATGAATTGTTTATTCGTTCAATCGAAAAAACACGAAAGGGCAAAATTATAATTTCACTTTTAAAATGAAATGTTGTGTCTGCAAGCGGAAAAGTGGGGTTTCTATATGGCTTGCCTTATGTTTAATATTAAACTTATTTTTATTTTATATTTATAATTGACATTTTATTAAGAATAAAGTATTCAGGCATTCTACCTCACTTGGCCAGACGTCCTATTTATCTTATTTTTAGGACATGTGTAAACTTCTCTATTTGTACACGTCGGATAAAAATTATGGTGCATGTCCCTTTTTGCATTAAAAGAGACTTGATTTCAAAATCTCCTATATAAAATAGTGAAAATATGACCATCAAATAATCCCTCAAAGTTAATTGACACTTATTTATAAATCTATTGTATAATTTTTTCTATAAATTTTACTGGCTATTTCAAGCCTACAAAGCAGGCTTATAATTGTATGAATCAACCCAATTGAAATTTTGGGTCCTGTGGTAGATCTAGAAGACTTTGAGTACATAGTCAACCACAGTGAAGACTGTCACATCAATGAATTGAATTGGATAATTGGTCACGATAACGGTGTTCTGTAATTTTTGAAAAAAAAAAAACACACAATAAATCCATGTCACATCATAATGGCACTCACTTTCTGTGTAATTTTTTTTCAAAAAATATTTTCTTACACTTTTATGAAAAAAGGGTACTAATGTGCACATGGTAGATTTTTGAAGCATAAATTTTTACTTTCATAATTTTTTAGGAGGGACGGTGGGAGGGATGTTATTTTAACTGTTTTATCGGTCTAGAGGCTGATTTGAGAAGGTGATATTGACAGTATCACGGCCTATGTTGATTTAAAAAAAAATTTAATTGATTCCGACTGATTTTTGAGCTGTTTTTATCATTTTTTTAAAATTTAAAAAAGTTTGATAGAAAGTTATTGAATTTTAGAGTTATTTTTGTTATTTTTTTATTATTTTGAGTTATTTTCATTAATTTTTAAGTTTCGGTTCTAAGATAATCTCAAATTTGATTTTTTTGTGAAAATAATTTAATGAAATAATATTAAGTCCATTGAGATGTTTAATGTCATTCAAATAGTTTGTAGGATATCTTTGTGAATTTCTAAGATTTTTCTAAAGATTTTATAAAAGTCGATTTCTAAGATAGTTTTTATTTTTGAGTTTTTTTATTGAAAAAGGTAAATGAAATGATTGCAATTAAATGAAGAGTCTTTAACATGATTGGTAGAGTCTTTAAGGTCTTTGTTTAATTTTTTAATATTCTGACATTTTTATAAAACTCAGAAATTTTTATAATAAGAAATTTATAAATTGTAATAGAAAATACATATCACTAGGGGATACTTAAGAACATGGATTTATAGTAAGTATTTCATCATCTTGATTTCTTTATAGGTAGCAATTTAGACATCCCACTTTTCTTTTAAAAGACACTCCATTTCAAAATTTTATGTGAAATTACCATTTTGTCCTTCAGTTTTGTATGAAAGAATCATCTTTTAAAAAAATTGAGAGGCAAAATAGTAATTTTCATATAAAATTTTGAAATGAAGTGTCTTTTAAAAGAAAAGTGGGGTGTCTAAATGACTACCCTTTCTTTATTTATAAAATATTTAGACATTTTCCAAAAAAAAATTAGGACATTTTATAAGGCTAGTCATATAGACAATTCTGTTTTTTGTAAGCCGACACAACATTTCAATGTTTTACTTGAAATTATCATATTGCCCTTCCATTTTCGCCGAACATTTTTCGGCATAGTTTGAACGATTTTCCATGTGGAACATTCTGTTTCTTCCATTTTTGGATCATGGAGAGGGATTTTCAAATGAGGTGATTTCTTTATTGATTTCTACAAATAAAGTATCAAAATTTATTTACTCTGAATTTTATAAACTCCGGGACTGATTTTAAGTGAAAACGGTATAGTTTTGGACTTAAAAAATAGTAATCAAAGAATTAAAGAAAAATGTCTTCCCTTTTAATTCTTTGGGTACGATTTTTTAAGCTCAAAACTATATCCTTTTCATTTAAAATTAGTCCCGGAGTTCATAAAATTAGAGTACATGAATTTTGATACCTTATTTGTAAAAATCGGTCGAGAAACTGTCTCTATGTCAACTATAACTTTTGCATGTTTGGCTCGGGTTTTCAAACGACGCGGTTTTTCAACCGATTTCTACAAACAATGTATCAAAATTCATTTACTCTGAATTTTATGAACTCCGGAACTGATTTTAAGTGAAAAGTGTATAATTTTGGGTTTCAAAAATCGTACTCAAATAATTAAGAGCGAAGACCATTTTTCTTTAATTCTTTGGGTACGATATTTGAAGTCCAAAATTATACAATTTTCACTTAAAATCAGTCATGGAGTTCATAAAATTCAGAGTAAATAAATTTTGATACTTTGTTTGAAGAAATCGGTTGAGGAATCGTCTCATTTGAAAATCCCTCTCCACAATTCAAAAATGGAAGAAAGAGAACTTCCATAGGAAAATTCGTTGAGACTATACCCAAAAATCATTCAGACTATGTCAAAAAACGTTCGTTCAGACTATGCCCAAAAATCATTCAGATTATGCGCAAAAAACGATCGTGTGTTCGGAGGGTACAGAAATGAAAGGGCAAAATGGTAATTTTCAGTAAAACATTGAAATACGGTGTCTGCTAGCAGAAAACAGCGGTGGTTGGCATTTATAAATTTTTAAAATGTTTCGAAATTTCAACTTTCAAATGTCTAAAACTTCATAAAAATTAACATTATTTTGAAAAAAAAATTGTTCACCTTAAATTTTCCACTTTCTCTTATTTTCTATATTTTTTTCAAAATAAAAAATAAAAAGAATGCAAGAAGAACGTATCGCGGATAAATCTACGATATCATACTTATCATCGATACTATAGGATTGGCAATACATATCATCTCAGCACTTATTTCCGTGATATATTACAGGGAATCGGATTTCTATAAAACATATAGAAAATGATCAAATCACCAACCTAATGATATTGATTCCCTATTGTTTCCATCTTCTTTGTTATTCACTTTACCAGAATCACCTATATTTTTTGGTAAAATCTTAAATCTTCATTTGAGAGAGAGAAGTTGAAGGGCTCACACTTCTTCTAATATAATCATGTTTATTATTAAAGTTATTTATTTTATATATTTATAATTGACACTATAGATGAATTTTAATTTTTTTTTTTTATAAATCCTGTTTATCTGCAGCCTACCTTTCAAGCTTATAATTCAAACCAATTGAAATTATAGGCTCTGTGATAGTTTTGCTCTCTTGTTACATTGAAGACAAGATGATGGTGGCTTCATAAGCTCTCTTTGACTGCCCCTCATCTGACTCTCCCTCAAATTTCTCTTTGAAAGGGTAACACTTATTCTTTCCCCTTTTAATCAATGTTTTAAAATCCAATTCGTGAATAAATAAAAAAGTTTGAGTTCCACAGTGCTCATTCAAGGTTCAAGTGTTGTCAAACTCAGTCAAATTTGTAGACATCAATATAATATCATTAACTAATTAATAAATTACTTAATAATAAATAAACTTAAAATATAATAATAGGCAAACTATCATCATCAACTTCATCTAAGCCATTTATCCAATTAATTTGGAGTTGGCATTCATATTTTACATCCACAGTAATATGCAAATAAATACAAAATTTAAAATGACAACTATAAAACATATAAAATAACTAGTAGCATGCTGCGTATTGATGAATTGATATGTGCTTAATTGTCATAATTATGTTTTATTATGCAATTATACTTGAATTATGATACTACTGTGTTAATGGAATAATATGCATACTCTGGTGATAGAGAATATTAGGGCTGCAACTCAAGTCGGGCGGGTCGTGTTATTTAAAACCCAACCCGGTCCGAGTTAATATATATAGAACCTAACCAGACCCGACTCGAATTCTCAATCCGATCTTCATAACCCGACCCAACCCGAATCAACTCCAATTCTGACCCGACCCGTATTCTGAACCTATTTTAGCCTAATATAAGTCGGGTCAGGTCTGGTTGGGTTAACTTGTAAAATCCTCAACCCGACCTGACCCGAATTTCATACGGATTTTTATCTTATCAACCCGATCCAACCCGCTGACCCGAAATTCTCAATCCGACTCGCATGATTTCTTGAGTCGAGTCATGTAGGTTGGGCCAAAACCTGACCCTAGTTGCAGCCCTAGAGAATATGATTTTTATGTTATAGAACATGCGTAGATATCATGGGCCATGCCTAGAATAACTGTAATTCGTAGAGCATGCTTATTGGAGATTATTGCATGGTAGACATCGCATAGTACATGTCATTCTTATATTCATTGGGATTGGGTATGGGAATGAGATTAGATTGGGCGACAGGCCAGTCATCAGTGACTGTTGGGTCCTAGTTCTCTAGAGGCGACATGCCGGTCATGGTGATTGTTGGGTCCTAGTTCGTTGGAGAAACATACTAGCCAAATTGTGGTTGTTAGGTCATGGTTCACTGGAGTGACATGCCAGCCAAATTGTGGTTGTGGGTCCTTGTTTGCTGGAGCAACAGGCTGGCCATTGGTGGTTGTTGGGTCTTGGTTTGCTGTTTGGTCAGATTGTGACGACGCGCAATAGTATTACTTGATTTTGTTAGAGTGACCACTCAGAAGAAGGTGCGATATTTCAACAAATCATGATGGCTATCGCATGTTGATAGAATAGATGTTGGTGGGTTGAGCTGCAATGAGCATTAAACATTGCACATTGGCATTTAGCATTGAGCATAGAGCATTGGCGTATGCGATTAGAATAAATTAGGCCTAATTTATCTTGAAAGTATGTCATATGCTATATTATTTGAATATGTGAAGCATGTTTAGTGAAATATCAAAATATATGTATGTGTTATTATTTTCTTTAGTGGGCATGGAGTTCACCCCTTACATTGCACTGAATCCATTGGAGTTGGGTCTTGATGAGACTCAAGAGGAAGTCAAGGAGATAAGAGGCTGATTTAAAGAAATAGAATTTATAGCTTAGTAGGAGATTAAGTTCTCATATTACATCTCTTGATGCTTGGTTATGTTGGTTTTAGACCTTTGAGAAATTCATTGTTTATTTTATTGGTTTTGTTGAAATCTTTTAGAGGAAATTTTTTTGAAGAAGATTTAAAGGATATCTTTGGAGGTTACTTACTTTTAAGTTTTAACAATGAGACTTGATTGGATTTCCTAAAGTTTCTTTATCAATTATAAATCCTGGTTTGAATGATGAATAGAATCAAGTTTGACTCAAATTACATTTAACATTTTTTTTTTTTTCTAATTTAAGTGTAGGAAATCGCGGGATACTTAGTGTAAAACATTCCACGAATGAGCCCACTACCCTTAGGCACACCAAAATTAGGCTATAGGAGCTCGAACCTATAACCTCCCACTTCCTAAAACGGGAGGCAACTAGTTGAACTCAAGAGTATAAATCTCGATTTTCTAAAGATCGAGATATCTCGGCCTTACTGTCCTTTAGAGTCTTTGCATTAGTTTTTGTTCATGTTGTTGGGGCCTACAATGGATGAAACCTCCAAGGTTCTTCTCAGTGACTAAAAGTGGAGAAAGGAATTAGAGTTTCAAATCCTCAATATAGTCATGCTAGCACTAGATTCTGAAAGTACCAAATTCTCCTAAACAAAATTCAAGCTAGTTTTAGAAATCAAAGTCTGATATAAAAAATTAACCACCAACATAAATGAGTTACCATTTGATCTACATTTGATCTACAATTAAAAAAAAAAATATTAAAGTAAACTCTCTTTAATTTAGTACTCTATAAAATTATAATATGTCTAAAATAATATTGGTAGCTGATTTCGATCTCTGGCCCATAAAAATGTAATAAATCTCTCTAACTGATTACTCAATACATTTAGAATAAAAAATATATTGTCCCAATCATTTTGCAAAGTAATATTTCATTAATTAAGAATACAAAATTACTGCAAAAGTGATTAAGGACCTCACAAACTAATAAGGTGTGCAAGTCTCGAAAGGATTTGTGATAAAAAGAAAGGAGTGGGGATGTGGATAGGTAGAGATTATTTATTATTTTATAAATATAATATATAAAAAAGACAAATGGGCTAAATACTCTGTTCTTTGTTGAAAATAAAGATATGCAAACTGCTTATTGTCTGGGTTGTACAGTGACCAGGAGATTTGTCCGTTTAAAGAACCTTTGTCTTGGATGGTCTGCCCACTTTTGCAAGAGTCTGCCATAGCATATTTTTTCCAGTAAGAGAAGCCGAAAGGAGTAAATTATTTCTACAAAGAGAAGCCGAAAGGGTTGTTTAATAATAAGTGAGGTTTTAGGAGATTTTTAGAAATGAATATTACTATACCCTCTAATTTAATAACCACTATAATATAATATATGTACTATGGTCCTAATCATATTATATTATAGAGGTTTCACTGCACATAAATTTCATTGGACTTTTTAGAAACTCCAAGCAAGATAAAAGTTGTAATTCATCATCCTACAAAGCCATATTCATTATAGGAGTAGAAATACTTAATCCAAAATCTGTTTTCTTAGTGAATTCAAATTGGATCGATTGGTCTAATATGACATTACCACCCTTATATTAGACACATCTAATATTCAACCCAAATATTGTACGGTAAGTTGTTGAGAAATATAGTGTAGTAATTATTAATACCAACTAACTATTAATATGAGGTACGAAATTATTTAAATTTTAAATTGGTTCTTTCCATTTAATAGAGTTAGCATTTATTAAAGGGAAATTTTCACCCGATTAACTTTCTATAATTGTTGTCAACTTCTCTAATTATGAGATTGTAAATTAATTAGTCCACATGAGTGTAGCTCAACTACTAATCTCTCACCTCTGGAAGTGGGAGGTGCTAAGTTTGAGCCCTCTATAGCGTCATCTGTATCCTAAAAGTAGTGGGTATTATCCATAGGACTTTAATGCTGGATTTTCCACAAGTAAATTTAAAAAAAAATTGTAAATTAATTTATTAATTAATTCTTTTCTATTTTAAAAAATATATAATTTTTTTATATAATGATTTCAATGATAGAAGTTTTACATCATTTTTTTTGGTGGGCCATACAGACACCCGATTTTTCTGTCTCTATACACCCAATTTCAAAAAATCGGATGAAAATACTATTTTACCCTTTCGGCTTTTATCATCCGAACGAACTGTCAGCTAATTTTACGTTCGTACGATAGAAGTTATAGCTTTCTATTCGAACGATCTTCTCCATGCAGGCTGTGAAATGAGATTTTCAAACGATCTCGTTTCTCGACCGATTTTTACAAATAAAGTATCAAAATTCATCTATTTTGAATTTTAGGAACTTCGGGACTGATTTTAAGTAAAAAGGGTATAGTTTAGACTTAAAAAATTATACTGAAAGAATTAAGAAAAAATGACCTTCCCTCTTAATTATTTGGATACAATTTTTGAAGCTTAAAACTATACCATTTTCACTTAAAATCAGTCCCGAAGTTCATAAAATTAAGAATAGATGAATTTTGATGTCTTATTTGTAGAAATTAGTCGAGAAACTGCCTCTTTTGAAAATTCGAGTCAAACGTGCCAAGGTGACAATTGGCCTCCTATGGCGTTACTTGGTGTACCCTAAAAACAGTGAATATTATCGATAGGAGTTTAACGCTGAATTTTCCACATGTAAATTCCAAAAGAAATTATAAATTAATCTATTAATTAATTATTTTCTATTTTAACAAATATGTAATTTTTTTATATAATGATTTCAATGATAGAAGTCTTACATCAATTTTTTTTTTTTTAAATTCTAAAGCATCAAATGCATCTTTGACTAGTCAATCCTTAATTCCTAGCCATACCATACATACGTATCCTAACAAGTGGTGTCATTAATGAGATTGAAAAGTTGTTGAATTCAAATGTGGTAACTATACACTGGACCATCTCATCATGGTCTTCAAAGTCTCTGAACAACCAGAAAAAGACATTAAAATGAAGACTCCTCATGTGTCGGTAATGGGCGGATGGTGCACGTGCGATGACTCACGTGTGAGTGGCATCAACCAATCAATGGGGTGGCGATGGCTTAAAGGTCAAACTACAAGCAGAGCAGATACCTTCATTGTAAACTGCTTTAAATATTATTTTTATTTAAATTTTAATTCAATATTGATGAGTGTTCACTTAATGTATTTTAACTTTTTATTTGAATATTAAAAGTAAAAAATATTTATCTAATAATTATATTTCAATTTTAAAAAGTCAAAGTTAGAATTATTCAATCAGTCTCATTTTAGATAATTAAATAATATTCATGATGATCTGATTCTATTAATTAATTATAAGATAAACCCACATTTGACATAATAAGCCCTAGCAATTCTAGCATAAGTAGAACTCATAGTGTGGTCCAAAACTGAAGCAGATGAGGGCACAGATAGTGATAGCCACTTTTGGCGGTTGTGGGCCTGTCTCTTGAATGGAGAATTAGTTTGCCAAAGAGGGCCCAAAGCTTTTATGATGAAAGCTTGTG
The DNA here is from genome assembly GCA_022113865.1 of Chimonanthus praecox. Taxonomy (NCBI): domain Eukaryota; kingdom Viridiplantae; phylum Streptophyta; class Magnoliopsida; order Laurales; family Calycanthaceae; genus Chimonanthus; species Chimonanthus praecox. The sequence goes on from CM039091.1 coordinate 38,528,811, forward strand.
ACAGTCTAATGTCTATCATTCTTTATCTTCTACTTTAAATTTAAAGTTTGGAGGATTGTCATGTTTGTTTGTGGGGTTGGTGCAGCCAAAAACCACACCCTTTTCCCACTTTCCTACTCTTTCTTTTAAGGTACAAAGCCGGGCACTACGTGGCTGCTCCTGGCTCCAATCTCAGCCACAGCACATAAATTCGGATCGAGTGGTCAAATTTTAATAAACTCTGTCAAAATTTACTGAATTTAATTCAATCTGATCGAATTCAAATTGCTTATTAAGCTTACTCAATTTAATTTGATTCGAATTTCTGATTCAATTTAATTCGAGTGCCATTTTATAACTTGGTGTATTTGAGTCGAATCAAATTATGTCGAATTAAGTTAAGTTGATTTTAATTTTTTCAACCCAATTTGATCCAAATTTTATATAAATTTTTTATTTTTTCAACGTAATCTGACCCAAATTATAAAAATACATAATCCAAACCTACCGATTTCTTGAGGCAAATAATGCGAGTTGGGTTAAAATCCCGACTCAAGTTTCCCCCTACTCACTACCCAACAAGTAAATCTAAGAATATAGAAGAACTAACCACTTCCATTTTTTACCAAAATAGAAAAATAAAATGTTAAACATCATCCAATCTCTTCCTGCAAATCACGTTTTCACTTAGATGGCCTTTTAAACTCAATTTAATCTCTAATTTCACCTCTATTTCAAAGCCTTTTTCACCATTTATCTTAAACAATGAAAGAAATATTTGTGTATTACACAAAAGTCTAATACTGCGAGGTACCAATCACCCCATTACAGAGTACTTGAGTCCTTGTGTACACCTCATTGGTTTCCCTTGTAAATTGAGAGTTAGATTGTAAGTCTATTCAATATATTAGTCCATATTAAACTTCAACCAGTAATCTCTACTTCAAGAAGTGGGAGATGTCAGGTTTAAGGCTCTATAGTCTCACCTAGTGTATCCTAAAAGTGGTACGTATCGTCCTGTGCATTTTACGCTGAGTTTCCATGGATTTCACACACGTAAATTAAAAAAAAAAAATAGACCTAAGTAGAAGAAAAAGACAAATGATAGATAATTAAAACCAATATCTATTGAAAAAGGATTGAATACAAAAATATAAGCAAAGAACAAGGAAGAGAATAGGAATTTCCTCGAGGTACCCTAAGCTATACCTTAAATGCTTAGATCAACCTTAAAATAAAAAATTTCTTAAAATCCATAAAATGAAGCCATTTAATCGCAGTCTGGTATGAGCCAATATCAAAGTCCAAATCAAACTTAAATACAATACATTAAATAAGATGTAAGGTTCTGGTACATATCAATTGATATAAATCCCTCATGCTATTATGATATGATAACAAGAGATAATAATTTGAGTGGTTGAGCAAATTCTTAGGAATTTTGTTGTAAATGTATGGAGTCGATGTGTATTTATGCTGTCTCTTTAGTGATATACAGGGATTATGTTATTTATATGGTATCATCCAAAACAGAGTGGTCTTGGCCTTAACATTATGTTTTCAAAGTCCTGGCAAACATCATTTTCGTGAGAGAATGAAACTTTTGTTGAATTTGTCATTTAATTTTTTTATTTTCAAATAAAATAAAGGGACATTTAATAGGTTTATTAGTAGGCAGAGTGGCAAGGCTGATGTCAAGTCAAGTTGAAAGATTTTTATTTGATCTTATCTAATTTTATCTAACTTTTTGTAGTCTGACTCAACTTGACTATCTCATATATTAATTTACTCAAGATGACCTTGAGCTGATATTTTATAATATAAATAGACGAAAATAATTTTTTAATAAAAAATAAAGAGAAGTGAGCTTTCCTTACCCATGGGTTTTGGTTATAACTTATAAAATGTAGGAACTAAGGGTCGTTGGACTTCAGAGTGAGATACATGAGCTAAAATCATTAGTTTTTTAAAAAAATTATTGAGAAATATCAATAATTTTAAACAAAGGGTTATCATCAACTTTGAAGCTTTTGATATATTAGTTTGATTATTAACAAAAAAGAAATTCGCATAGGCATTTTAAATAGACTCATATTTGTTAGAAAAGAATAATCTGTATTTCATTAAGGAGTATTAAACAAGTATATATAACCTTTATCCGACCCTAGGATTATTTCAGTCAAACACAAACTCTAAATCTAAACTAAATATAAATACATCTCTTAACAAAGATTAATCCAAACTTAAATCCTAACTAAATATTAATTCTAATTATATTCAGCAATATGTAGTTGGATTCTAAACTCTTTCATCCAACTCAACCTGCATTTTTTTTGAAGGGGATTGAATTAAGTTTGTTTAAAAAGAAACAAATTTGTCTGTGCTTTGAGCAGGTGGGTGTAGGTCAATTTAGCTTTGTCATTGTTGCCTTCGGATTTGTTCAAAGTTTTCATGATCTAGTGTTGTTTGCAGTCTCTGTTGTTACTATTTGTTGATGATATCACTGCGATGATTTTTGTAAGCTTACTGATTGTGGCTCTACTGTCAAGTTTCTTGTCTATCTTACCGACTTTCTTACCTTTTGAAAATGAAAGAAGCAAATTGTTCTCTCTCACTCCAGTACTGAAGCTCAATACCATCTTTTGCTTACTCCACAGTTGAAGTGACTCTTGCATGAACCATGATGATCTCACTCCTATTTTTTAATAACAAAAGTATCATGTAAAGAAAATGGAACTTGTGTTACTCAACTCTTCAAAATCTAACTCAAATCAATTGACGAATCTAACTCATCTAATAAATGGGTAGATTTAATCAGAATTCATTTATAAATGGGTAGATTCGACATGAACTTGTATCTGACTGGATTCAACTACAACTACATCTATATGCAACACATTCAATAGTATGAAGTCTACACCTATTGGAGAAGTAGTTCTGGTTAAATCTCTATTAAAAAGTCTCTTTACTCAAATAAATAGATAACATGGCCCAAACTAAACTTGAAATAGACTAATGCCTACTAACACATTTACATAAGACCCTGTATAACTTGAACACAAAATTAGACCCAAACCCAATATGACCTGACCTGATCTTTTGCCAAGTCTAATTTTGAAGAACCTTTTAACAACAATAATCATATCAGAAGGATGAGACAGTGTGAAATTATTTTGTTTTAAGATGTAGTAAAATCAACTTTTTAAAAAAAATCATGTGATAAAATGGACTTTCAAATAAAGAAAGACATTATATAGATTACACAGTAATCAATAATTTAAATATTATTTTGCTATAAGAGAACACTAGATTTTTTATTAAAAAAAGTAAAACTGTCATTTATTTTTAATTGAAATGACTTTTTCATTTTCCTTTCAATTTGAAATTTAATATTAAAAAATTTCAACATTTTTCTCATTCAACAAAATGATATTTTTCAACTACAATTATTGCCTACTAATATTAATTTACTTCAAAATTTCTAACTTTTAATTTTAAATTTATCAAAGAACTAATATAGATGCAAAATAGCACAAATTTATTAATTTAAACTGAAAATTATTTAAATCAGCCTACCTAAACTTTAGACTTTAGTAATACGCGTTTTGCACCGTCTTTCTTTCCTTGGCATCAATGCCACAAAAATATATGGTCGACAGAACGAATCTCACCTTTCCCGCAAATATTTCTATCTCTATCATCTCCTTATGTTTTCGTGAGATAATATCATTATCTCGTCTACCATTGCTTTAGCATCAAGAGATTAAATTAAAACCAAGACCACACGGCAAGATGATCTTGAAATAAATTTATAGATGACTTAATTAATATATAAATTCAATTTAGGTGGCCGTATAGACACTCGGGTTTTTCATTAGCAGACATCCGATTTCAAAAATTTGAGAGAAATTACAATTTTGCCCATGAACTTTTAAAAAAACTAGAACCTGATCTCATTGTCCGAACGAACATTTCAACATAAAATGCGTTCGTTCGGATGGTGCCCCTTTCTAAATAAAAAAACCTTTCACTCGTTCAAGGAAATGTTGTTGATTCCCCTGAGGAAGACGACCATAATATTTCCTTAAGAAAAAGGGTAATTTCCAATATGTGGTTTGAATGGAGTGAGATTTGCAATAAAAAGTTGTGAAGATCTTACGAATTTCCTTAAGAAAGGAAGTAATTTCGGTTTGAAACTTTGAATTGAGTGAGGTTTGCAGTGAACTATTATTTGAGATGACAAAAGTTAGTGTGAAAAGCTGTGAAGATCTTACTAAGTATAAGAAATTATTGATTGTTCGGACATTCTATTGGGAGCATCCGAATGATCGTTCGAGTATAAGAAGTTTCGTTCGAACGACAGATCGTCTGAACGATGGACTTTTACACTAAAATGTGCGTCTGAACCACAAATCGTCCTAACAATGGACTTTTACACTAAAATGCGCATCCGAACGATCCGAAAGTCCCAACGAACGAAAAATGAACTGATTGTTCATTCAGACGTTGTGGTCAAATGGTAGTTTTTTTAAAAAAACTGATGGGCAAAATGGTAAATAGCTACCCTAAAACCGATATCGGGTGTCTACTGGCAGAAAATCCAGGTGTCTATATAGCCACCCTTTAATTTAACTATAGTTTAAGTTTTTGAAAAGAAATTCACTGAGTCAATCTTATTGATTTTTAAATCAATTGAGTTATGAGTTGAATTGGGTTTTACCTAATGAATAAGTTTAATTTGTATTGTAAGGTCCACTTGATCCACTGCTTACATAACAAATAATTGATAATTTTTTTTACAAAAATTAGTTATGACAAAATTCATTTCAATCAATATAACTACTACTTTGGGCTCAAAATAATACCTAGAACATTTTAGATTTGATTTTAAAAGTATTTATTCCGATGAGTGATAGTCATTGAATTGAATGGAAAACTAAAATCAGGTACTTAACAAAGAAATAAATATATTAATATTTTTTTATGACCGAAATGTTGAGAGCCTTTTAGAAAATTCAATTAGTCCTTAAGACATGTGCAAGCATCCCTACCTACATACCCGATAAAATTACAGGAAATGATTTTTGAAAGTAGAATGAGATTTGAACTCAGGACTCCCCCCGGTGTTCCTAACTAACACACCAATCCCTTGAGGTTTAATAAACATATTAATTGATTGTAACACAATTCATAATTCTGTTAGTTTAATAAGTTAGTGACTATGGTTGTCTCATTTAATGGAACCCATAAATGCTATCAACATGTCTATTGGTTTGATACATTTGATCACATGCTTTGGAAAAAAGGTTTAATAGTTTAATAATTATCATATTAAAGTGATTTTTGCTAATATAATTTAATGAAAGCTTTTTAATTCAACCATTTTATTTTAACACGAAAAGCACTAGAGATGTCCTACAGTAAATTGTGAAAGTAGTACAAGGCTATTTTACACTTGAAAGAAAACTAAATGGGTGTTTTGGCCTTACAACCAATCAAATTTAATAATGACCTATATTCATGCTCTACAAGTCATTTGGCGTGAAACTTCTTACAACTTTAGATTATTTATATCTTGAAAAATATATAGTCATATTCTAGTGTACCATTAAAAAAAAGTTATTAGACAATTATATTTGTATAAAATTTTATAAAATGTTTGTTATTTTCGTTCTATAAAAATAAAAAACATGGAAGATGAGACTCTTTTCTCTTTTTTAATGGAATGAGAGCACCGTGCTAATATCACAAGAAATGTGACATTTTCTGCTTCTTGTAAGGAATCCATTTCTCATGAAAAAAAATAATGAGATTTTCTTCTTTCTAAGAAAATGTTTTGTTCATTTACAATGAGAATAAAGATTTTAATGCAAATAATAAGAAAATCTTATTTTTATAATTCGTCAAAATGCTAAGTTTCATAGTACTTATTAGATAATATAAATAAAATCCTAATATACTTTTTCTACAGAAGTACTTTTTTAAAGGAAATAAACAAATGAGTAATTTGAATTCTATAGATAAAAAATCAAACAATAAAATCCTCATCGAATTTGGGAGACTCGACTTAGATTATGTCTTAATTTTTAATCTTTTTACATTTTTTTCTCCCATGAACCATTGACATCAAAAGTAAACATTCTTGTCATAAATCAATTTAAATGGATATTGTTGCATCCACAAATAATTAATAATATCCTTTTTATCATTAAATTATCATATTTATAAACTTTAACCATTCACCACCATTCGTCACCATCACCGTCTATATGTAGATCTATTTTAATTTAAATCGTTAAAATGTAAAAGTATAATTTAAAAAATAATTTTTAATTAAAATAAATATAAGCTGATGCCGACCTAAATATCAATGGTTGAGAATGAGTACAGTAAGAAGTTTATAGGTTAGATTTCCGATGCTGGCGAGGACTTATTTTTGGTAAAGATTGAGTGGTGAGCACTTGGCAGCTGCTTTATAGAATTTATTATGAGAAAGTTAGACCAACAAAACTTTAGACTTTAGATTGGTGAAAACTTTTTTCTTTTCTTTCTTTTCAGGGTTTCAGTTGTTTGGGAGTTTGGGAAATACTTTTCCAAGAAAGCGACAGTTTTCCATCAATTCTAAAGGTGGAATATGCACTTCAGCCTTATTCTTCCTTGATTAAACACTCACTGTACTAAGCAGCCGATGTTGAGGGCCACACCGCCAAACACAATCCATGTATTACAAGACTTTTCATCATTTTTTAAATAAACTACATATATTTAGGTGAGATAAATAAAAATAAGATAGACAATAGTAATTATTTTGCTTGAGTTTTTTAATTATTATAATAGTTGATTTTAAATCATTTTAAGAAATTATGTTGATTGAATTATAGAAGTTTCTCAACATCCTCCTATTATGTATTCTTATTCATGTCCAATTAAATTATATTGGCTCAGTTTATAACAGATTAGTCTAAGAGGTAAAAAATATCACAGAAGATCAAGATCTTTTATCTTAAAAAAGATTTTAGATAATTCAATCTTTTGAATGTCTTTTACATGATCACTAGTGAGAATCATATCATCAACATATAAAAGGAGAATGCTGATGCCTAGAGAAGATTTGTAAACAAAGAGTGCGGGGACTTGGAGATTTTTTGAAAACCCAAACTAGAAATTACATAACTAAATTTTTTTGATACCAAGTTCGAGGATCTTGTTTAAATCACACCGTGCTATGATTTCGAGGATGTGATAGATTAAAAGAAGGTTTCATACAGAGTACCTTAAGCACATTGCCATGTATAAATATACAAAGGAGCTGTAATTACTCGCAATTACATAGGTGAAATCACTCTCACTTTACACAACAAATTTATGAAATTATCTATTTAATTTACAATAAAATGTCGAAAATCTATCTCAGAAATCTCTCCAATTATAGTTGACTATTATACAACTAGGAATACTCATGTTGTTCAATTTTAAGAGCACCCATCTTATTTTTTCATCATTTAGAACTTCTAATCAAGAAGTTTTAGGAACACAAAGATGAATTTGTCAGAATAATTTATGAGTTAAGGTTCTAATAAAAATTAGGTTAAATTGATTAAATAATGCATTATAAATTAAAAAGGTAGTGATTTTATATGTCTTAACTCTTAAGTCTAACTCAATGGTACCACTTAATGAAGTAAACATCCAATTCTTAAAATAGCTGACTTGAAAAAGTATTATTTAAGGGATCTCGATAAATAACTATTGTATCTAAATCAATATCTAAACGTCTCTAAAATTCTAAGTCAATTGTTTACTTGTCTTAAAGTAAACTTCATCCGATTTTTGTCAAAAATTCTAGAACTTTACTAAATTAATTCAATTCAACTAATTTTATTTGACAATCAAGTGTTAAATTTTAAAGAGAAATATTAGATTTAGGGCACTTGATCAAAATAAAGTCAAATTCTACATATTTATATTTTATTTTTAAAATTATAATTTTTAACTATTTTATCCAATAGATGGTAGGCATACATGGGTTAATCTTATTAAGATTAAGTCTCTCCCACCTTATCATTTCTCAATTTTAAATCATGCTTTAAACAGGCACAATCATGTGATACATGTCATTCTTTGAAAAATGAAATGTGTGAATAATAGTATTAATAATAATAATAATAATAGGACAAAGTTTGAGGTATCCCTGTTTTTAATCATTAGAGGCACGCCCTTTCTATTTGACCAAAATACCCCTTTCTTTCTAACGCTTACTCTTGCTTTACTTCACCATTATTTTTGTTAGTTTTTGAAAAGTTGTGCTAAGTTGAAATAAATTAGTCATATGATTCTTATGGCTCACTTTTAATTATATGAAATAATATAAGTTGGGTTTATTTAAAAAATGAAATAAATAGTTATGGATATAAGACGTTAAAAACATTAATTTTATTAAACATATATAGCCACCATAAATCAAATTAAAGAAATGATTCCATGATGCATTGCAAAAAATAGAACTAAAAAAAACTCGAGGGAGTTAGTACGAATTGATCCAACTCAAAATTCATTTTCAAGTTAAGACGAAAAATTTATTTTTTTTGTTTTGAATTTACGTGTGAAAAATTGTAGGATACTCAACATAAAACCTTCACAGGTGGACCCCTACTCCTAAAGTACACCAAGAAAAACTCATTTGAGTTATTTACGAAAAGATTTTGAATCAAAATACATTAAAGTTTTTATATTGTAACTTAGACATGTCTCTAAGCTTATAATCACTCCTTTAAATGTTGACAAGATCACCGTATTAATTTCTAACAGTGTCGTTTTTCATCAATGCTTAAATTGTTTGTGCAAGAACAAACATATGTGACTTCATGACAATTCTTTTTTTGACTTTAATTTTAATTTGACATCATGGTTCATTTTCAATTTTTCTGATTTATCTAGTATTTTATGGGACAAATTGATCTTATCAAATTAAAGTACAAATGGTTGAAATGTAGATTATAAGAAACAAGTTTAAATTTAGACAATTGGGCTACAGTTAACTCTTCCAAGAGGAAAAGAGTTGCTAGCCCCATTTTCTCATTCTCAGCAAGTAAGATTAAGCAAGAGATTGGGGTTCGATTACATTCCAAATGAGGATCCTTTCATGGCTATATGGGTCCTTGGGTGCCCGGTCTGGGAGAGGGTCGGGTTCTCTTCTGCTTGGTTTTTATGGAGACTTGGTTTCAGATGTGGCTTTTTCTTTTTCCTTTGTTTGGTTTATCCGGGTCTTCTTCTTTTTGACCCTAATTAGCCTTTTATTGTTTTATCTTTCTTCTGATTAAAAAAAAAAATTAGTTACTGCTCAAAAAAAGAAACAGGTTTCATTTGAATATTTTATTTATTTGGTTTAAATAAATAAAATAGACAACTAATGAGTTGCTCCTATTTTTGTTATTTATTTTGTTTGATTTAAATCATGTTATTATACATATTTAATGATGCTAGTTTGTTAAATTCTAACATTGATAATTACTTATTTATTTTTATGAAATTATTAGAGTTGAATCTATTATTAATTTCATCTAATTAAAATTATCCAATAATTATAAGATTCGTTATTTCAGCTCATATATCCTTCAATATACAATGAAAAAGAAAAAAAAATTGTAGAATAAGCAAGAGATAAATTAAACTATAAAATAGAGAGGAAGCGTTTTATCAAATTAGATGTGTCACCTCTAATTACAAGAAACCGAAGTATTTCTATACTCTAATAAACAGTTTTTTTTTTTTTAATTTTTATGATTAAGTTGTCTAGACATCTCAATCGAAAGGATTTTACCTTACTAATTCTTAGAGTACATGAAGATCTCAGAATTAATCAAATAAATCCCTTACGAATAAGTTAAGGATGAAACTTGAGTGGGGTTAACCGACCTGAGAAATCAATGGGTTTAAGTTATGTTTTTGTATATATTGGGTTGGGTCGGTTTGGGGAAAAAAAAAACTGTATGAAATTCGGATCTAGTTGGGTTGAGAAATTTACAAACAATCCGATCTGACTTGACTTGAATTTACCAAGTTATAAATCAACACTCGAGTTGAGTCGAGTCAGAAATTCGAATCACATTAGGTTGAGTATCTTGGCTCTGCAATTCAGATGATGTTCAATAATTTTTAACATAGTTTGAGTTAGATTTATCGAAATCCAACCCAAACCCAACTGAATTTGAACTCCAGAATGATTCATTAGAAAAAATAAAATAAATAAAAGAAACCCTTCTAGAATTCAAAATTATCATTCTGACCAAACCATATCCACCGAAGATTCGATATTTTCACGCTAATTAAGAGCACGAACATATTCTCATGGCATCCCATACATGTCATGTGCAACCCATGCCCTAATAAAACCTAAACTTTGGTAGTTCCAATGTCCATATCACATGCCCATGCCATCCCCATACACAGCACTCTTAGTGGGTACCCACGATCACATGGGCTGTCTGCTCTTCCCATTCCAACGGGCCAGATTCATTCCCATCTCCCCCAAATCCCATCCTATCCATCCATTCTCAACCCCCATTCAACATGGGCGGCTGTACTTGCCTCTCTCGTTTGTCCCTTGTCCCTTGTTAGTGAGGCAATCCCCTCAAAAGTGTAGCTCATGTGACCGACACCTTACCTGTCTTCATGTCCAAAATTCATGCATCCACACAAAAGATCCCTTCACATTGTCCCACTCCACTTTGAATTCCTATCTATAAAAATACCAATCCATTTCTTAAACTTATAATCACTTTTCCTTTCTTCCTCCCACCCATTGGAAATTATTCCATTTTGGCCGGAATTCTCCACTTGCATAATTTCCATCGGCCGGTCTTCCATCCAACGGTTGGATTTCACCGATAAAGAGTGTTTTTGCTAGCAGTCATCGATCTGGGTACCTTGTGATTGGTCTAATTGTAAGTGATCTAGTTGAAAACCGGAGGAAATGGAGGCCGATCTCAACCTCAAGGCGACCGAGCTCACGTTAGGGTTGCCGGGTAGTGATTCATCCGAGTCACAATCTCCCACTCCGGCTGCGAGGTGCAATAAGCGGACGCTGGCCGATACGGAGGCCGATGATTGTAGATCTAAGAGTAATTCTAAGCCTGACGATGCCAGAGAGACGGAACGGGAAACCGCCTCACCGGCGACAAAGTAAGTCATTTAGACCTCGGCCAACACATTAAACAGTTGTTGGTCATAGGATTAAGCATAACAATTTGGATTGTCTTTATTAATTGGTGATTTATTGTAGATCAAGTTGATTGATGGGCATATTAAATTTCAGGCAACAGGTTGTTGGGTGGCCACCAATTCGAGCTTACAGGAAAAATAACTTCCAAGCAAGGAAGACAGAAGTTGAGAGTAGTGGGATTTACGTGAAGGTTAGCATGGATGGAGCTCCTTACTTGAGAAAGATAGATCTTAAAGTGTACAAAGGCTATGCAGAACTCCTTAAGGCCTTTGGGGACATGTTCAAATGCTTTACCATAGGTAAGATCTGCGCCCATGGTGACGATGAGTTCGTCCAGTTTGTTCAGTTCGTACAGAACAACATGGGTTGATGATACTCATCTCTATTTTTCTTATTTTTTGCAGGCGATTATTCAGAGAGAGAAGGGTACAATGGATCTGAGTATGTGCCCACATATGAAGATAAAGATGGAGACTGGATGTTGGTTGGAGATGTTCCATGGGAGTAAGTCTCTCTTCTTCCCTCTTTCTCTCTCATTAGGAATATTGTCAAAAATATCTTTCTCGGGATAGGATAATCTCACACAAAATATAATATTTTAAAAACAATAAAATATAATAAATAAAAATATTAACCGAAAAGAAAATTTATTGAGATATTGTCGTGATATTAATATTTATGACGATTTTGTCGAGAATTTATGATAAATTTTGAGATATTAACAGTGATCGGTATTTTATTTATAAAAATGTGGTAAATTTGAAAATATCGAAAATATTTATTGATTTTCTTGATGTTGTGGTGCAGTATGTTCATCTCCTCATGCAAGAGGTTGAGAATTATGAAAGGAACAGAAGCTAGAGGGTTGGGCTCTGGCGTTTGATCTCACTTGTGACGGAGAAGAGAATAGAAAGAGAAATGAGTTAGCTTGGGTTCTTCAAGTTGATGAAGATGGAATGGACTTGGATCTCTCAATTGCATTACCCAGTTGAAGAGGAGCTGACCCAAAACATTTAATTTGGATTTCGAGAAACAGGATGGATGAAGGGTTTGTTTGAAGCGTTTTCTGTTGTTCTTGTCATGTAATAATATCATCATCAAACCAAAACTGCATACAGGGATTTGCTTTTATTGCAATTGTACAAAGGAAAATTTATATCAATGTTTTGAATTTTGAAAGGAGGAACTTCTCTATTATGTTTTGGTATGTATTGTTATGAAGAAAATATTACCACAAACCATGAATTAGAATTTACCAGTGTCACCGAGGGTGAAAATATTACAGTAAAATATGAAGGGGGTGGCCTGATGGTCATCAATCCACATCAAGAAATGGAGGTTAGAAATGGAGGTTCGGTCTTTGATTCATGTTCAACTCTAAAGGTTTTATTTCCCATAAAACTTGTGCAGGTAGATTGCAAGGTTTACACACCGAAAAATTACTAAAACGTATATGAATGATCTCTCTCTATATTATTATTAAAATATAAAGGAAATAGATATACACCAATCTTGAATTAGAATTTGATAATTATACTGTTATGAATTGATATTACAAACATCAGTAGTTATTTAGTGATCATTTATATTTTTATTTATGGAGATTAGTGTAAATTGATGAAATTAATCAATTTAAATATATTTACAAGTTTGTATTATTGTCTTCATATTTTATTATATTTATTTTTTAATTTTTGTATGTCATCTTTTTCGAAATAGAACATTGAAATGACAAAAACACACAAACATTTGTTATAGAGACAAAATCAAAACGGACTTTCAATTTAATAGAGATCACTGGCTCAGATAATAAATTAGATGAAAAATTAATATATGTTTTTTTTTTTTAAAGTAACAATCTTCTATTACTTTAGCATTTCTGACCATTTCAGCTAAACAAGAGATCTCCTTCTAATTTCTATTCATTGCTCGAAAAAGAACAAGTTTATGCAATCATAAGAATGAAAAAGAACACTTGCCTAGAACGTATGATTTTTTTTTAACAGATCATCACATTAATTTTTTGAATAATTCAACTACTTCGAGAAAAAGATTCCATATAAGAATGGTGTGACTAAATAAGAATCATGAAATCCTTGTAAACTAATTAATTTTCATTTTGTTTCAAATTTTGTAAAATTACTAGAGTATATAGTCAAATGGATCAACAGAAAAGCACTACTCTCATTTGATCCATCGAATGGGTGGGTTTAATATTTCATTGAATCTAAAATAGGAGGTACATGTAGACATGTATAGAAAATTAAAGACTAATTTGGATTTTCAATAAGTGGGCTCCTCACTAATTTCATGACAACATTATACCATTCTTCTTATAACTTTATATAATTTTATAAATTAAAACTTATTTGATTTTAATTTCATTTTGGATTACACTTTTGCTAAATTAGTATTGAAACAACAGTAAAAATTGTGTAAAAGTAGATTAAAAATAAAAAAAATTAGATTTTAAAAATTAGATTTGGTGAGTTGGAACATTTGGATTGTCCTTATTACATTATTATCTAAAAATAGAGAAAATTTGTATAAAAATGACTTAAAATTAGAAAAAAGATTTTATGATCAAATTCTGTAAGTTTGAAGGATTTGATTCACTTTCTAATTCTAGAAATTAAAAAAATTACACAAAAATTTGTGAAATGAATTAAACTTAAAAATTTGTGAAATGAATTAAACTTAAAAAATTGTTAAATAAATTAGACTTAAAAATGTACAAAATTTTGTAAAATGGATAAGAATTTGTCTATCAATTTCTTTTAACAACCTAACTTGCGTAAACACATATTTCTTGCTATTGAATTGCAAATCTAACAAAATTCCATGACCAAGAGAGGTGAGAAGGTGGAGATAAAAAGGTAGGCATTAGCTGAATGTACTCATGTGATGTGATCACAAATTCACAACTACCTCAAAAGGTGGGGTCGAGAAGTAAATAAAGGTCGCCCATTTAGACACTAGGATTTTTTTTGTCATCAGACACCCATTTTCAAAATTTTCAGTGAAATTATCATTTTGCCCTCCTACTTTTAATCATTCTAACAATTCTATACTTCATTTTTGAATCATTCGAATGATTCTAATCATTCGAAGGTTACTGATCCTTCAAATGAATACAATAATAAATAATAAAATTTTATTTAAAATTTTAAAGTAATTTTTTAAGCACTGTGTATTTCCAAAATTTCTCAAATTGAATATCCGGACTAATTACGATAACATGATAAAAATACTTTAACACTTTAAAGTCTTTTGACACCTCCAAATGCTTAAAATACAGTGTTTTATAAATAAGGGTATCCCTAGACTGTGCCCAAAACACATTTGGAATTGTCAAAAGACCTTAAAGTCTTAAAGTATTTTTATCAAGTTATCGTAATTAGTCCGGATATTCAATTTGAGAAATTTTAGAAATACACAGTGCTTAAAAAATAACTGTTTATGTTGACTATGCTATAATAAAATATTCTCCACGGTTTGGAGGATTGCCGGCTTCAGTCAGTCCCAGATTTGTTCAACATAAACACTTGCATTACAACCAAAATTAAACATCATTTACATGAAATTACAAAACCCCCAATTTACTCTCCCTTAAGTAGAGTTTTGACCCAAGGTTACCCAAACTCTACCTCTACCTTTCCTCAACCCATGAACCTTCCACTCCTCCTCAAGAAAACACAAGATCCCACCCCCATTTCACTTTATCTTCATCCTACCCAAGCATTAAGAGCATAAGAACTGAAGATTGGAATCTCATTTACCTCAAAAGGAGTAAAAAATGAGTGTCGGGGTCTTTGAAGGACGCTCAATCAAATCCTCACACATGCACGATGAGATCTAAAGGAAGAAACGAGGAAGAGAGGTTGGTCTCTAGCTGAAAAAGGGGTCTCCACTGAGTGCTAGAGAAGAAGAAAATGACTGCTGAGAAAACACCCCTTTGCCTCTTTTAACTCTCCCCACTTCTATCAGTTCAGGTCATTACATTTTCCTTGATATTTCTCTATAAATACTTGTATAAAAATGAAATTAAAACACAATAGAATTTTTTTGGAAAAAGAAGATTCTTGGAGTTCGTATTTTTCACATCGGGCTTCAGCCCTCCGGCGAAAGCCAGATTCTTGGACTGGGACTAATTCTATCTTGCAAGTAAATACCCGTTTAATTCAATTAGTCTCTTTAGTTTTTCATAGATTAGATTGTGCCTTGTTCTAATTTACTATTGTTCTATTTTAATTATGCTTCCGTAATTCTTAATCACATTTAATTAGAAGATGCCTAATCTATAGAATTCCATTGACTAATTCAATTTTCTAGGAAACTTGTGCAATCGGTTGCGATATTGTTTGAGCGATTCCTTGCCAAGACATAATCTTTTTATGAATAGTAATTGACTGTGTCAGGTCTTTCAAATATTATACTTTGAAAACGGCTAGCTTACTGGCGAATTTCACAAATTCGACCCTAGGCCTACATCAAATGGTAATCAGAGCTTTAGTTTTTAAGAATTCAGTGCTTGGTCGCAAATAGCTCTAATTCCATCACTTGGTCATTTGAACTTCGAATTGCTTCTAGTTGCAATCAGAACAAGATTCTTGGAAAAATTGATTTTGTTGCCAGAGTTAATTTCATTCACACACTTCTTAAGTTCATCTCTGTTTGTATTTGGGACTTCTCATAGTTGTAGAATCTATTCACCACTTTTAAAGGAAAATTATTAATGTTTTTTCCAAATTTTACCTCAACAGTTTAATTTCTTCCAGAATTTTTATACTTTAAATTATTGAAACCTTAAGTTTTCAATATCCCTTAATTCCCACGTCCCTTCCATATGATCTCCATCCACAAATGATTAACTCTAATGACCCCAACCCAACTTCTCGAGTGTGATATTGTCCGCTTTGGGCCTACTTTGTGCACACAATTTTGTTTCTGGACCTGGCCCACCAAGCTAGGCCTAAAAGGTCTCACACAAGGGAGAGGGGACTTCCATCAAATAAGCCCTCGTTGATGTGGGACTGTAGGGGCATCACAATCCACCCCCCTTAAGACCAGAGCCATCCTCGGCTCAGTTCGACTAAAAATATGGACCTTTGGACATTCACTCAATTTAGGGTTCTAAAAAATAAATAAGGATTCTAAAATCAATTACTATTGCAAGTTTGTGATCAAGCCTAAATTATCTAATCACAAGTTATGTATTAGAAAAGTGGAGAGTGGTGAGGTTCAAGTTGGATTAAGCTCAAGCATTTAACAAATGAAGTTGAGATTTAATTATGTTCAAGTTTTTGATTAGTTACCTTGTCCATTTTCCTTTTTGATTTTTTTTAAGCATCAAAGAAAATTAATCACATAGTTTGAAAGTAGACTTAATAAGGTACATGACTGCCCAAATTTAATCCAAAGGCAGTTTTTAGCCTCTTGATCTTAACGGTTGAACTAAGCGTCCTTAATAACATCCATGGACACCTGGTTCTTTCAAAGCAGAAGATCAAAAAGCTATAAATTGAATGAGAAGTCAAAATTTCATCCAATTGTAGATTATTAAGTCCGCATTCAATTTGTATTGTTAGTTTTATTTTGGTACATTGAAGTTTTTCTTAAAAAAAAATGAAAATATTCTTTGAATTTCTAATATATATTGTTAGTGCCCCGGCTTTGTCGAGTCACTGTTTATCAATTCTATGACTCGGGAAGAAGCACTTGCCAAGAAGCTTGAAGACTTAAGATGATCAAGAATGAAGATCATGCTCCACCAGATTCAAAGCTCATCGTCATGGCAATCACAAAAACATGTATTTGGACATAGATGACCTTAGGTGGTACCTACACCTTAGAGAGAACTTTGTCTAGGCTTAGTTAAACAAATGGTAAATCCATAAAGAAACCTAAGAGAGGAAGCTAGACAGTGAACTTCGAAATATGGATTATATTCACTGTCAACTCGACCAGTTGTACTCAACGACCATTTGGTATAGACAGGATCTACCCATCGTGGTCAAGGACTGGTCGACCAGATTAAAAGATGTTCTGGATCAAAGAACTGTCATTCTAGGTAAGCCTCTGACTAAGAATCTCGTATGCACTGACCCCTCAGTGATAAACTTAAACGACCCCTCGTGGTCGACGACTCATCAGTAATGGACTTGTGAGGTCTTGAGTGTGAATCATAAGGGCTCTTGAAGAAATGGACATATCGATATATCATGACCGACCGAGAGTACCAGGACCGACCCCTAGGTAAAGGGGGACAGGTCATTCTGCGTAAGACATGTTTTTGATTTGAAACGACAATCAGTATGGTCTTGCCTTAGATCGAGACACTCGTATGGACCGACCTCTCGGTGACATAACTGTCGACCCATCGGCGACACCGACCTATTGACCGGGAAGTAATAAAACCGTTGGGAGTGAATTTAATGCGTAACAGCTGGGTGGTTGAACGGTAATAAATAAGAACACTGACCCATCGGTACCACTGACCTGTCGGTTCTGGACAGTCAAAAAAACTGTTAAGACTCCTCTATAAATATGAGTGTTGGGTGATCGTTTTACCATATTCTTTGAGCTGAAAAGAGTTATATACTCTAATGAACGATCAACACTGTTGTACTGAGAATCATAAACAACCAATCTATTGATTGTGTATGAAATTGAGAAAGAGAGGAGGAAAATCATAAACAACCATCCATTGATTGTGTTTGGAAGTGAGAAAGAGATGAGGAAAATTGTAACGCCCCGACCCGGAAGTGGGCCCGGAGCGCTACTGATTTTTTTTTTTCTCTTGTCAACTAATCTCAAACACTTCTAGCTGGGCTGGATCAAAAGTTAGGCGCAGAAGTAAAAGCCACACATGTTCTCAATATGTGGACTCAAATATAAACCATACACCTACCCACATGCAAATACATATCATACAATCAAATATTTGCATAATGAAATAACTCTTATACAAATTAGAGTAACTGCGGTCACATAGTGGTTTATACAATTCAAAAATATAATAAGTACTACATCCGGTACTTTACATGAAATATGGTTCTAAAGAGCCAAACATCAATAACAAGTTCCCGTCCGTGGGAATCCCAAAACAACACAACAACTTATTCATCCTAAGCTCGATACGGAGGTTCCTCCTCCTCGAGTACATCTCCTGAAATGTGAGTAGTGTGAGCTAACTAGCCCAGTGAAAGAACATTATAATGCAGTTTATTGAACATCAGGTTAGCCAAAATCAATATTATCAACATAATAGTTTTATCTTCCCAAAATCTCAACATCATTCCATAACTGCTGATATCCACTGTAACACCTAGAAACTACGATGAGACCATGAGTATTACGTCCCGACACGGTCAAAATACAATCTTTGCAAGTACATCTCCGACACACACAAGGCTGGTACTGACACACCTGAGGTCAGCAACTAACACACCTGGTCCAGTCGACGTAAACCGACACGCCCAAGACCGGTAATAGTTCAGTAGTTAAGGATACGTGGAAACAATATTAACATCACTATAACTCATAAGCATTATCATATATGATCAACATCATAAATATCCATAAGCACTCTTCACAATAGTGCATCATGTCTAGGCATGTAAGTGGGTTCATCAAAACAGATCCTTGAAACCACTTATTACACTAGATCCTTGTAACCTGTTTTACTCTTACTGCAATGTTAAGTCTTCTATCCAAAATTGTGTGGTATCGAAGTGATGTGAATTTTAAATTACTCGCAAGCGTACGAACCGGTTTATAGTATAGAGTATGAGTGCGAGGTCGTACCCAAGGGAAATCTACAAAATATATGTACGAAATAAAAAAATTGCACTATTTAAAAATGACGTGATTTAAGGAAATAATCTTCTAAAACATTTAGTTATAATCTTAATTTAAAACAATGAATAGTTTTGATGAATTTTTGAGAAAAAGAAAAATAAATCAAGAATAAATAAATTTTTTACATAATCTACAATGGAATCGGGTCAAACATCGACGCAGCATATTATCCAATTTAAAAATAATAAAATCACGGCCTAAACTATGAAATGTTCTAGAGTTATAAAATATAATTCAAATTTATTTTCTATTAAAATTCTAATTAGAATTTTTATGTCATCCTTTAAATCAGATTTTTTTTCAATTCAAGCCTTAGGCTTGAGCGGGTTTTATACTTGTGTTTCCCCAAATCTAAAACAACTGTTCTTGATAAGAACCTTAGATTGGAAAGACAGCAAGTCCCACTGATCCTAATAGGGGTTCTACTTTCCTTGAAAAAAATTCTAAAATAATGTCTTACATAATGTTCATAAAAAGAATAAAAAATAGAATACAAATCATCACTATTAAATATTTTAATAACTGGGACCACCATAAATCTAAACAACTGCCATGAATTTTTATTAATAAATTGGAAATGAAATACAATTCTTTTGGATTTGACATAAAAAATAAAAATAAAAATAAAATAACTTACAAGAAATTATTTATTTATTTTTTCCTTCTGTCTTTTGGTCGTCCAATTTCAGTCCCTCCGATGTCTTGCCCGGTTCAACCTTCAACTGACCTGAAGCCTTGAATTTATAGGAGATGAGGGATGAGATAAGGGGTCTTTCAAACTCAGCCGGGATAAGAGACCCGTTCAAATTTAAACTCAGCCGGGATAAGACCATTCAAATTCAAATTGAAATGTAACCGTAAGCCTTTTGTTTCCAAAAACCATCGGCTACTATTATCTTCTTTTTCAGTTACTCTTATCTCTTCTTTATTTTTGAAAACCCAACTGCTACTTCATCCAAGCTGCTACAGGGCAGCTGCATTACCTCCCTTCTCAGTTGCCTTCTGCTATCTCATCCAAATCTTATTGGCTGAAATCAATCTTATCCTCTGATCTTCTCTTCAAAGTTGAAAACCAGCTGCCTCTGTATCTTATCTTCCTTCTTCTTTCTTATCTTTCTTTTCTCCTTTATCCCTATCTATCTTCCTATTCAGTTAACCCTGTGTATCAGCAGATAATTCAAAAGTCTTATCCTTTACTTCTTCTTATCTTATTTTCCCTCTTCAATTCCCAGCTAAGGATCGGCTATCACCTTATCCTTCCTTATCTCTTCCATCTTACTGTAATCAGTTATCTTCTCTGCTCATCCTTATCTCAGCTGCAATTGCATCACAGATCTTCAGCCTTCTCTGCTGTCTGACCGTCTTCAGTTGGCGCATCACCTTATCCTTCATTTGAACCTCAAACTGCAATCTGTCAGCGGCAGATTCTGCTGCTGCCATCGGTTGATGCTACACTGTGTGGCTGCCGTTGATCTGCCTCCTTATTGCCGCCCTTCCAGCTGCTACCATCGGTCACTGCCCTTGCTTCAGCCGGCTGCCTTGCTTCTTCAAGTTGCTACCGTCAGTCGCTGTTGCTTTCTATCCCCGGCTGTGCTCGCTGTTCAGGCAGGATAGATCTGGATTCGGCTGAGTGACAGCTGCTATCGGTGCATGGCTTTCCTCTGCTTGCTGTTCTCGGCTGGCTGCTGCGTGTGCGCCGCTGCTCTGCATCTCTTCCGCTGGCTGCCGTTCAGCCTCTGCTCAAGCTGCTTGCTGGTTGTTTTGCCTCGCAGCTGCCTCCTGCATGCGTCTGTCGGACTGCTGGCGTCAGCCGGCTGCATCTTCCTTGGGCGCTGCTCTGCATCAGTGCTGAGATTCAGCTGCTCCACCTTCTGCTCGAACAGCCGACTGCACTTTCTTTTCTCATAGCTGCTCCACCATCGGCCCAGCTTTCTCAATTTCTGCTCGGACTGGCTGCCGCTGCCTCCACCGCTAGCTGCTCTTGCCTGCTGTGCTTGGTTCAGCCGGCTGCTTTTGCTTCAATGGTGCAGATCCGTCCTTCAGCTGGGCTGTTTCTTAGTTTGGCTGTCGCCTGTTGTGTGCCGTGCAGGCTGCCATACTCTTGGATCGCAGCTGCCTTTCTTCTCATTGCTGGCTGCCTCTACACTGCTGGTTGCCGTTCTGGCTGCCTTTCCACTGCTGGTTGCCGTCGTTCACCGCTGCTCGGACTGGCTGCTGCGTGTGCGCTGCTGCCTGCTGCAGATCCATCATCGGCAGATCTGGCTGATTGCAGTCGGTTACTGCCCCTGCTTCAGCTGGCTGCTCCGCTGTGTGCTGTGTTGCTGCTCAAGTGGGCAGCCGATTTGCACTGGCTGCTGCTCGGCTCTCTACTTCTCACAGCTGCTGTCCTTGTGCCCTGCAACCAGAGAGGGAGGAAAGAAGAAAGTAGAAAAGAAATGGAAGAAAAATAAAAGAAATAGAAACAGTTCTTTTACGCTTTCTTTAGGCGGCGTCGGACACCCGATCGACACTAAACAAGAAAGATTGGAAAATCAGACTCGACGTTCACTCAAAATAAAATTTAAATATTAATTACCCGATCAACTTGACTTGACCATTTTAAAGGTGACGTCGACCGTATTTTTGACTTTTTATCATTTTTTTTTTTTTTTTTTTATATTTCTCAAAATAAACTATAAAACTAAAAACAACCCCTAAACATATCTAATATTTATAAAATAAGGACTAATTAATCTAATATTAAAGGGTAAAATTGTAATTTTACGGTGTTCATCAAATACCCCCAATCTTAGATTTTGCTAGTCCTCGAGCAAAACTAAAAAAACTAAAAACTAAAAATGGAAAATTAAAAATCCTAAATGACACCACTTTCGCTGGCTCTCTCGATTGCATTTAGCATATGCAACAAGCCTTTAAACCCCTAGGTTACCCCTAGTGGACGAGTTATAGTCTCGTGAGGGTTTCCAGTGATGATACCCACAAACATCATCATTTTTTTTTTTTTAAATCTTTTTTTTTTTAATTTTCAGCAAAACACATAGCCAAAAATCTAAACATCATACAACTCTAAAATTCATTTTACAAGACTTATAATCGGAGTGTTGTGTGTGATAGCCATTATTAAGACAGTCTTCTTTTTCCAAATTGACACAAGTTTTATAACCAACATTGGAAAATACGCTTTGACTTCAAACCTCACCAGATATATCTCTCAGAAAGATTAACGCTCAAAGGTGGTTTATTTTCTCTCAAGGTATATGTGAGCGGAATTTATGTTTCTAAATCAAAATTCTCACATATGTTTTAAAGAAAGACGGCATAGATGAAGAAAATAATTGATCTCATGATTAGATGCCACTTTCCTAAGAACGTTGAGTCAAACACCTTTATTTTTCCTCCTCTATTCTCTACATGAAATACCTTATTTACACTTAGGATCAATAGGACTTTCTAATAGGATGAAACGAGGCTTAGGACTGGGTCATATCAAAGAAGGGATAAAAGACTCTAAAAATTAACATTTTCATAAGAAAAGGTTAGAGGTCTTCATAATATGAGAGGGATATTTTTCCTCTAATATTTTTTCACTTTTTTGTTTTTTTTTTTTTTTAACTAACATCCCATTTTGACGTATGGATGTTTTTTTTCAACAATTTTTTTTTTTAAGAAACATCCTTCTTTGATGTGTGGATGTTCTCATCTTGCTTTCTCTTTTATTTTCATTTTCCATTGAATTTTATCCCAAAATCTTCCCTAACCTTTTCTCATATGATAATAGGTAATGGATATAAAATTTTGGCTCAAACTCCATATCCGGAGTTAGGTATGGAAGATCTGGCTAGTCAATAAAAGAGGCTATATTAGGCTCAAATAGGGAACTATCAAGATGGAGGACCAAAATAGGTGGGCTTGAAGGCTCAAACGGTCCAAAAATGGCCTATATCCTATCCTAAGCTTCATAAGATGATTTCTTTGTTTTGAATAAATTCAAAAAAATTTCAGGTGTAATAACTCAATTTTAATGGCGTTCTTAGTAATATGACCAAAACAATGATAATGAGATCACTCAACGACTCGATGCGCTTATCAAAGAAATAAGAGTTTACTTATAACCCTCAGAAGGACAGAATGACTCTAAAACTCACTGGGTTTAAGTCTCCACTAGTATTCCTCTGGTGATTATTCGACTCATGAAAATTTTTCTTTTTCAGACTAACATTAATATGACTGTGTACATGGACTTCCGAGCATAAATCCTATAAAAATCTTTCCGGAAGAGTATGATATAAAGATTTTTATTTACGTATTAATGCTAAAAATTATTCTATGACTCTTTTTACGTCAGATCGTCAGGACGCATGATTTTCTTAGACCTAAATTGACATTCTTGTTAAGTACCAAGGTGTCTCAGCTTTTGCCTACTCTACCCTTAAAAGATTAAGTTTGTCTCTCTCTGCCTAAGAAAATTTTGACTCGTTTAACGTCAGATTGTCAAAACGTTTATAGTTCCCTAAGCGAAAATCAACAGTTCTTTGGACACCAAGGAGTCTCAGTCTTTCCGGACTTACTCTACCTTTGACTAGGTCCAAATAAATTTGTCTATTTTCACTAATAGGTCTATGTTTTGCTGCTGTCACACAACGAACTCCTTGTTCAGATATTTTTCCATTACAATTCACACGTCCACATTTGTGACAAATTCCTAGCCTCTTAACTTTCCTCTTTGCAGCCAGAGTGCTTCGACCACAAAGAGGTCTGGGTTGCTCCTCTTGGATTTCCAGCTTCCTCACCCTCATAGCTAAGGAAACGATTTTCCTACATAAGTCTGGGGGAACTTGTGTTCTAGACAGACACAAAGCGAAGACAAAAACTCGACCGTCTACGTGCATGATTCTTATCCAGTTCTTTAACGTCTGCTGGTCACAAAGACAAAACAGATGATTTTTTTTTTTTTAAATCTAAAATGGTAAATGACCTCAGTACCCCCAAACTTAAATTGAACATTGTCCTCAATATTCTTTAATTGACACTGGCCAGGTGAAAAAGAGAAATTTTTTAGAAAATGAACAATCGGGTTTGGACATACCTAGGAATGCATGAGGTGCAAAATGGACCAAAATAAAAAAAATCCTACACTGACTCAATGAAAACCTAAACTAGACTCTGAAGATGTAGACGGACTCAGACATAGACAGATGGATATGTGGGTCAGGGTAATGGAAATGATGAAGATGGGTAGGTGGGTGAATGTGTATGGATTCTCAAATCAGTCCTGATACACTGGATCAGCTAACTCAACCTCGGCCTCTTCTTCAGGAGTGGGGAACGATAAAAATGGCTTTAATCGTTGCCCATTAACTTTAAACACACGACCACTCGTAGGATGTCTGATCTGTATTGCCCCATGTGGAAAAACAGTTGAAACAATGAATGGACCCATCCATTTGGACCTTAACTTCCCAGGAAAAAGATGCATCCTTGACTCGTACAACAAGACCTTCTGACCAATTGTAATTTTTTTTCTCAAAATGTGTTTGTCATGAAACACTTTCATTCGGTCTTTTTACCTTTTAGCCGTGTCATAGGCTTCATTTCGTAATTCCTCCAGCTCAGCAAGCTGAAGTTTCCGATGTTGTCCAGCAGAGTCTAGAGCAAAATTGAAATTTTTGATTGCCAAATAGGGTTTGTGCTCTAACTCGACCGGAAGATGACATGCCTTACCATAAACCAGACGGCAGGGTGACATTCCTATAGGCGTTTTGAAAGCTGTACGGTACGCCCATAGTGCGTCAATGAGTCTGGAAGACCAATCTTTCCGATTTAGATTTATTGTCTTCTCGAGAATACGCTTAATTTCTCTATTCAAAATTTCCACTTGGCCACTTGTTTGTGGGTGATAAGGAGTAGTCACTTTATGCGTCACCCCATATGATTTTAGCAAATTAGCAAATGGGCGATTGCAAAAGTGTTTACCCCTATCACTAATGATGGTTCGTGGGATTCCAAATCGAGAGAAAACGATTTCTTTAATGAAGCGAAGGACAATCTTGTGGTCATTGGTTTTGCACGCCACCGCTTCGACCCATTTTGACACATAGTCGACCCCTACAAGGATATATTGATTGCCGAAAGAATTAGGAAATGGTCCCATGAAATCGATGCCCCAAACATCAAAAAGCTCAATGGTTAGGATGGGGTTTAAAGGCATCATATTTCTACGGGAGATACTTCCCAATCTTTGACACCTATTACACGAGACACAGAAAGTGTGGGTGTCTCGAAACATGGAGGGCCAATAAAATCCACACTGCAAAATTTTTGCAGTTGTCTTTCTTGTGTTAAAATGCCCTCCACAGGCGTGGTCATGGCAGAAACTTATGACACGATTTTGCTCTTCTTCTAGGACACACCGACGAATGATTTGGTCCGCACAGTGTTTAAACAGATAAGGGTCATCCCAAATAAAACTTTTGACCAGGACCAGAAACTTAGACCTATCTTGCTTAGTCCAATGTGGGGGCATTTGACTAGTAACAAGATAGTTCACAATATCGGCAAACCATGGTACTTGGGACACTGACATGAGTTGTTCATCAGGGAAGGACTCAGTGATAGGACGGGTTTCATCAGTGAACTCAGTTATCAATCTAGATAAGTGGTCTGCTACTACATTCTCGGAACCTTTCTTGTCCCGGATTTCCATATCAAACTCTTGTAGTAGCAATATCCATCGGATCAGGCGAGACTTAGCATCTTTCTTAGAAATGAGATACTTAAGTGCTGCATGATCAGAATAGATAATGACTTTCGAACCCACTAAGTAGGATCGAAACTTATCTAATGCAAAAACGACAGCTAACAACTCTTTTTCCGTGGTGGAATAATGGAGTTGAGCGTCATTGAGAGTTTTGCTAGCATAGTAGATAACATGAGGTAACCGATTTAACCTTTGTCCTAAAACAGCTCCGACTGCATAATCGGAGGCATTGCACATAATTTCGAATGGGACAGACCAAACAGGTGGTTGTATTATCGGAGTGGAGGTCAGAGCGGTTTTCAATTTTTCAAAGGCTTTAATGCACTCATCATCAAAATCGAAATTAGCATCCTTGGCCAAGAGTTTACAGAGAGGTTTTGAAACTTTACTGAAATCTTTTATAAACCTTCTGTAAAAACCAGCATGACCTAAGAATGACCTGATCTCTCTAACAGTTTGGGGTCTTGGTAAATTAGAGATCAGGTTGACCTTTGCCTTTTCCACTTCGATACCCTTTTCAGAAATAATGTGCCCTAGTACTATGCCATTTTTCACCATAAAGTGACATTTTTCCCAATTCAATACCAGGTTCTTTTCTTTGCACCTGATTAGCACAAGGCTTAGATGGTGCAGGCACTGGTCAAAAGTGGACCCAAACACAGAGAAGTCATCCATAAACACTTCTAGGAAACGTTCGACCATATCGGAGAAAATACTGATCATGCACCGTTGAAAAGTGGCTGGTGTATTGCACAATCCGAAGGGCATACGACGATATGCGAACGTACCGAATGGACATGTGAAGGTGGTCTTCTCCTGATCCTCAGGAGCAGCGTAGATCTGGTTATAGCCGGAATAACCATCAAGGAAACAATAAAATGCATGACCGGCTAATCGCTCAAGCATCTGATCGATGAACGGAAGAGGAAAATGGTCCTTTCGAGTAACAGTATTCAGCTTACGGTAGTCAATGCAAACTCTCCAACCCGTTTGGATGCGAGTTGGCACCAACTCATTATCCTGATTTTTGACTACCGTAACACCCGATTTCTTAGGTACAACCTGTATCGGACTCACCCATTTACTATCGGAGATCGGGTAGATAATACCCGACTCGAGAAGTTTTAAAATCTCAACTCGTACCACATCCTGCATTGCCGGATTTAACCGTCTCTGTGGTTCTCTGGACGTCTTGGAATTTTCTTCCAAGTGAATTTTATGCATGACCACAGATGGGCTAATTCCTTTGAGATCGGCAATGGACCATCCAATAGCTGCACGGTGATCTCTTAAAATAGCAAGGAGTTTAGACTCCTGCTCAGAAGTTAAATCGGAAGCTATGATCACAGGTAACATTTCTGATGGTCCAAGATAAGAATATTTCAATGTCTCAGGAAGTGGCTTGAGCTCTAACTTTGGTGGCTTCTCGATAGAGGGGATCAGTACAGATTGACTAATAGGGAAAGGTTCAAATTTGGAGAACCTTTGCACATATGGAGATGCATCAAATATTTCGTTCACTTCTTGTTTACCATCTTCATTGAAGTCTGTGCCAAAAGTGGACAAAGTCTTCTCAAATGGGTCATCACAAATGAAGTGAAGGAAAGACTCTTGGACAGAACTCTGGATCATGTTAACCTCGCACGGATCGTCTGTGCAAAAAGGTTGTCGACATAGGCCAAACACATTGAGTTCTGTCGTCAGATCTCCAAATGACAACTTAAGCATACCATTTTGGCAATTGATAACAGCTTTCGCAGTGGCAAAAAATGGTCGTCCTAAAATAACCGGAATGTGCCCACTTTCGTTCTGAACTGGTTGTGTATCCAGCACAACAAAATCGACCGGAAAGTAGAATTTGTCTACTTTCACCAGAACGTCTTCTATCATACCCTTTGGAATTTTTACAGAGCGGTCAGCTAACTGCAGTGTGATAGGAGTGGGCTTAAGCTCTCCCAACCCCAACTGCTCATAAACGGAATATGGCAGTAGGCTAACACTAGCTCCCAAATCTAATAAGGCCCTTTCAACTTCATATGTGCCAATGGTGCATGCAATGGTTGGGCACCCAGGGTCCTTATGTTTAATTGGGAACGGTTGTTGGAGAAGTGCACTTGCATTTTCTGCTAGAAATGCCTTTACGGGAACATTAGTTTTCCGTTTTGCAGTACAGAGGTCTTTAAGGAACTTAGCGTACGAGGGTATCTGATTGATGGCATCTAGTAGAGGAATATTGATATTGACATTTTTGAAGACCTCTAATATGTCACCATAAGGTACCCCTTGCTTAGTGATGAGCCTCTGAGGGTAAAGAGCCCTAGGTACGTAAGTTTTTCTAGCAGATGGATCCGGTTCGTTTTGGACTGGGGATGAACTAGATGGGTCATCCTGATGCTTGGAATGACCAGTAGCCTGGTCTTCCGATTGCGGAGGTAATTTTACTTTATTATCTACCTGTCTCCCGGATCTCAAGGCAATAATGGAGTTAGCGTCTTCTGGATTAGACGATGAAACTTCATTTTGGCCCTTGGGGTTTGGGATAGGCTGACTTGGAAATTTACCTTTCTCCCTATCTCCTATTACGGTGGCTAATTGCCCAAGCTGTGTCTCAAGCTTGTGCATAGCCTGTTGGGTAGACTGCATAAACTGTTGCAACGTATCCTCGAGAGAGGGCTTACGTTGTTGAGATGGACCGGATTGATAAGACTGATTTGACTGGGCTGGATTGGAATGATAAGACTGATTTGACTGGGCTGGATGATTTTGAGATGGATGGAATGGTTGATTCTGAGGTGGTTGGTATGGTGGATTTTGATATGGGGGTCCTTGACCTACAGGAGGTTGGTTCTGGCGCCAAGAAAAATTGGGATGATTCCGCCAATTAGGATTGTATGTGGCAGAGAAAGGGGTTCCCTGCTGTCTCCCGAAATTATTGAGTGCGTTGGCCTGTTCGGTTGAGCACTCAGTGTTAGGTCCAAAGGAAGGACAGTTTTGGGCAGTGTGTCCTAAGTTAGAACACATTGTGCAAACCTCTACATTCAATCCTACTGTTGGGTTCATCGCCTGGGTCATCGCTAACGTATCGATTTTCTTTTTTAAGTTTGCGATTGCAAGCTTAACATCAAAGTCGGTACTAACTTCGTATAAACCTCCTCTTTTTGAGGTTTGGGCTGAATTATCTCTTTTGGAGAAGTCCCATCGCTGAGAACTTTCAGCCAAGGTTTCTAAGAAATTCCATCCATTGGTTGTAGTTAGCATTAAAAATTCTCCACCCTTTATAGACTCGACCATTGTGCGGTTTGAGATGGTTAAACCATCATAAAAAAATTGCACGAGTCTTCCCGTTTCAAAACCGTGGTGGGGACATTTATTCAACGTATCTTTAAATCTTTCCCATGATTCATAGAATTGTTCACCCTCTTTCTGATTAAAATTTGAAATTTCTTTCTTGAGGGCGTTAGTTTTAGATACAGGGAAAAATTTATTCAAAAATGTGTTGGCTAACAGATCCCAAGTTGTGATGGAATTTGGAGGTAGAGAATTTAGCCAAGATTTCGCTTTTTCTTTAAGAGAAAAAGGAAATAAACGAAGTTTGATGGATTCATTAGAGATGCCTTGAAGTCTGATGGTGGCGCAGATTTCTAAAAATTCTTTGATGTTTAGGTAAGGGTCCTCATGATCAAGTCCATGGAATGCGGGTAGAAGATGTAATAGGCCTGGTTTGAGTTCAAATGCTGCATTAGTTGGTGGGACAATTATGCTTGATGGTGTATTAGGAGTGACTGCTGAAAAATAATCTTGGAGGGTTCTCTCTTCGATTCTTTCTTCGGCCATTTTGGTTGATGGTGGTGGTGATGGAGTTGGACTGTCTATAACTGAGCTAGACTGAGTTCCGGACACAACGATCGGTAAATCGACAGAAGACCTGACTCGAACTAAACGGTTATGTGAATCACGATGCCAATATTTCATACACAATCAAGCTCATTCATGTTCATCCAAATTCACACAAGAAGAATGCCTAAATCTAAATTTGAATTGCAATAATGCAATCAAAATTTTTTATTGGGACCCTAAAGATTATTTCTAGACTGCTCCTACTTTTCTTTCTAAATAATCTAAGTCTCCGGTGAGAGCTTAACCACAATCATGGCCAGGTAAGTTCCCAGGTAAGTGGAGGAGCACACGGCATCTTTTTAAGTTTCCAACTTATCCTTAGGCTCTTTACACCTTGGTGACAGAACTAATCCTAGACACCATGATTGAAGATAAAATATTCACCGGTTACAAAAAGTAATTTAGATTAAAAAGGTTCCTATTGAGCATGAAACCTTAAATTCTAACCTAATGGTTCCTTAATTGATTTTATTAGGGAAGTGCATGAACCAATTTTACTATTCTTATTTTTCTAAGTATTATGATAATGCAATCCTAGATTACCATACAACATTCAAATCAATATACAAACATTAATAAAACAATCTAAACTAATGCATGAATACTAACAACCTAAATGCATGGACGGATTAAATGCAAATAATAAAAAATAACACCCTAAATAAATCTATATGAATGCATGAGAAAAAATAAAATAAAAAAAATTAAAAACTCACCTTAGCCTTTTATGCGTATTTTCAGCATTTTTTTTGTTTTGTTTAAGCGCGCATTTTTAAGCTTTGCGGAAGATTTAGCCTTTTGTGCATATCCCCATCGATTTTTAAGCGCAGCGTAAAAATAAAAATTTCTGCAAAACAGATAATAAAAAGCTTTGGTGAAGATTCTAATTCAAATAAAAATAAATAAATAAATAAATAAATGAATAAGTTAGATGAAATTCTAAATTAAGACATATCTGCAGTATTAGATTTATTTTCAAAAATCACATAATTTAGTATCACACAATTTTATTTCGAGATTTCCCCGGCAACGGCGCCAAAAACTTGATGTAAATTTTAAATTACTCGCAAGCGTACGAACCGGTTTATAGTATAGAGTATGAGTGCGAGGTCGTACCTAAGGGAAATCTACAAAATATATGTACGAAATAAAAAAATCGCACTATTTAAAAATGACGTGATTTAAGGAAATAATCTTCTAAACATTTAGTTATAATCTTAATTTAAAACAATGAATAGTTTTGATGAATTTTTGAGAAAAAGAAAAATAAATCAAGAATAAATAAATTTTTTACATAATCTACAATGGAATCGGGTCAAACATCAATGCGGCAAATTATCCAATTTAAAAATAATAAAATCACGGCCTAGACTATGAAATGTTCTAGAGTTATAAAATATAATTCAAATTTATTTTCTATTAAAATTCTAATTAGAATTTTTATGTCATCCTTTAAATCAGATTTTTTTTCAATTCAAGCCTTAGGCTTGAGCGGGTTTTATACTTGTGTTTCCCCAAATCTAAAACAACTGTTCTTGATAAGAACCTTAGATTGGAAAGACGGCAAGTCCCACTGATCCTAATAGGGGTTCTACTTTCCTTGAAAAAAATTCTAAAATAATGTCTTACATAATGTTCATAAAAAGAATAAAAAATAGAATACAAATCATCACTATTAAATATTTTAATAACTGGGACCACCATAAATCTAAACAACTGCCATGAATTTTTATTAATAAATTGGAAATGAAATACAATTCTTTTGGATTAGACATAAAAAATAAAAATAAAAATAAAATAACTTACAAGAAATTATTTATTTATTTTTTCCTTCTGTCTTTTGGTCGTCCAATTTCAGTCCCTTCGATGTCTTGCCCGGTTCAACCTTCAACTGACCTGAAGCCTTGAATTTATAGGAGATGAGGGATGAGATAAAGGGTCTTTCAAACTCAGCCGGGATAAGAGACCCGTTCAAATTTAAACTCAGCCGGGATAAGACCATTCAAATTCAAATTGAAATGTAACCGTAAGCCTTTTGTTTCCAAAAACCATCGGCTACTCTTATCTTCTTTTTCAGTTACTCTTATCTCTTCTTTATTTTTGAAAACCCAACTGCTACTTTATCCAAGCTGCTACAGGGCAGCTGCATTACCTCCCTTCTCAGTTGCCTTCTGCCATCTCATCCAAATCTTATCGGCTGAAATCAATCTTATCCACTGATCTTCTCTTCAAAGTTGAAAACCAGCTGCCTCTGTATCTTATCTTCCTTCTTCTTTCTTATCTTTCTTTTCTCCTTTATCCCTATCTATCTTCCTGTTCAGTTAACCCTGTGCATCAGCAGATAACTCAAAAGTCTTATCCTTTACTTCTTCTTATCTTATTTTCCCTCTTCAATTCCCAGCTAAGGATCGGCTATCACCTTATCCTTCCTTATCTCTTCCATCTTACTGTAATCAGTTATCTTCTCTGCTCATCCTTATCTCAGCTGTAATTGCATCACAGATCTTCAGCCTTCTCTGCTGTCTGACCGTCTTCAGTTGGCGCATCACCTTATCCTTCCTTTGAACCTCAAACTGCAATCTGTCAGCGGCAGATTCTGCTGCTGCCATCGGTTGATGCTACACTGTGTGGCTGCCATTGATCTGCCTCCTTATTGCCGCCCTTCCAGCTGCTACCATCGGTCACTGCCCTTGCTTCAGCCGGCTGCCTTGCTTCTTCAATTTGCTACCGTCAGTCGCTGTTGCTTTCTATCCCCGGCTGTGCTCGCTGTTCAGGCGGGATAGATCTGGATTCGGCTGAGTGACAGCTGCTATCGGTGCATGGCTTTCCTCTGCTTGCTGTTCTCGGTTGGGTGCTGCGTGTGCGCCGCTGCTCTGCATCTCTTCAGCCTCTGCTCAAGCTGCTTGCTGGTTGTTTTGCCTCGCAGCTGCCTCCTGCATGCGTCTGTCGGACTACTGGCTTCAGCCGGCTGTATCTTCCTTGGGCGCTGCTCTGCATCATTGCTGAGATTCAGATGCTCCACCTTCTGCTCGAACAGCCGACTGCACTTTCTTTTCTCATAGTTGCTCCACCATCGGCCCAGCTTTCTCACTTTCTGCTCGGACTGGCTGCCGCTGCCTCCACCGCTAGCTGCTCTTGCCTGCTGTGTTTGGTTCAGCCGGCTACTTTTGCTTCAATGGTGCAGATCCGTCCTTCAGCTGGGCTGTTTCTTAGTTTGGCTGCCCCCTGCTGTGTGCCGTGCTGGCTGCCATACTATTGGACTGCAGCTGCCTTTCTTCTCATTGCTGGCTGCCTCTACACTGCTGGTTGCCTTTCTGGCTGCCTTTCCACTGCTGGTTGCCGTTGTTCACTGCTGCTCGGACTGGCTGCTGCGTGTGCGCCGCTGCCTGCTGCAGATCCATCATCGGCAGATCTGGCTGATTGCAGTCGGTTACTGCCGCTGCTTCAGCTGGCTGCTCCGCTGTGTGCGGTGTTGCTGCTCAAGTGGGCAGCCGATTTGCACTGGCTTATGCTCGGCTCTCTACTTCTCACAGCTGCTGTCCGTGTGCCCTGCAACCAGAGAGAGAGGAAAGAAGAACGTAGAAAAGAAATGGAAGAAAAATAAAAGAAATAGAAACAGTTCTTTTACGCTGTCTTTAGGCGGCATCGGACACCCGATCGACACTAAACAAGAAAGATTGGAAAATCAGACTCGACGTTCACTCAAAATAAAATTTAAATATTAATTACCCGATCAACTTGACTTGACCATTTTGAAGGTGACGTCGACCGTATTTTTGACTTTTTATCATTTTTATTTTTATTTTATTTTCTTTTTTTTATATTTCTCAAAATAAACTTCAAAACTAAAAACAACCCTAAACATATCTAATATTTATAAAATAAGGACTAATTAATCTAATATTAAAGGGTAAAATTGTAATTTTACGGTGTTCATCACGAAATATCTGTCAAGCATGCAAACAGTTATATAATTAATGATCAGTAATATACATAGCATAGAAAGCAATACATACTCATAGTATTTTAAATCTTTCTATTCTATTTTCCGGAAATATCTAGGGGGAATGGAACTGAGTCTCCTATTTGGTTACTAACCATTTTAAGTTATAATAATCAGCAATATATAATAGGGTGCTCAGGCCACTTCTCATATTGTCTTCTGGACATGATAAGGTTGACGTATTAAGTTAGGTCTAGAGGTATAATGTGCTCAGGCGACTTCTCTTATAACGAGTTAGGCCTAGAAGTTATTCAGTTCCCAAACCCTTCTTTTCTACTGAGCGGCGAAGAAAATCGCTCAGCTAAAGATAGCTATCGGGCTGAGTCAGCCACGGATAGAGAGTATCAACATAGAAGTGAATATAATAAGTACATACACTATAATACCTAGAGAAAGGAGTTAGTATCATTTTTAATTATCAGAAAGGGGTATAAAAATCACATTAAAACCTAAGATCTAAACATGTAATCTTAAATTAAACCATGATTTACAAACAAAAACTAAGCTCCTCGGAACATGCCTTGGAACCTAGTACTGTGGCTTCGGAACTTCCGAACCACTGCCTAAAACTAATCTTCGGAACCAGGGTTCTGTCCTTCGTAACTTCTAAGGGTGCTTCCGAGAGGAAAAACAGAAAACTGAACAATCTGTGGGTCTTAGTGTGTCTTGGAATCTGCTGAGGGAAGCTCGGAACCTCTGAGCAGTTCGACTCTTCCGAACAGACTCGGAACATCCCGTCAGCAGAGGCAGGAGAAACAGTTAGCCTCTGGACACTTCGGAACCCCGGGCCGAAACTCAGAAGTTCCAAAGTGTTGGCTTCCTAACTTTCGAAGCCCAACTATCGGACCTTCCGAGAGTCGTCTTCCTCCTCTGTCCGCAGCAGCAGACAGTAACGGGCAACAGCTAAGTGAAATACGAATAAAAAAATAGTGGGTTTTCTGGATTCGTTTTTCACATCTATCATGTTAGATGGACTCCTCAGTGAGTCCTCTTGACAAAGGGAATAAATTAAAACGTTAATACTGATTTAAAATATCTGATTTTAACATGAAAACCAGTATGACACAAGAATTTTCAAGATTTCCTTAAAACTTGAAATCCATTTTACACACTCAAAACTTAATCAATTTTACTTCTGTTTGATTGTAGATGGGTTAAAATTTGAAAAGGAACACAGAGGTTACCTTCGCTTAAGCTCTGGGCTCGAAAATTTGAAATTTGAAAAATCTTCCTCTTTCAAGCTACGGTAAAAATTTGAAAAGATCGAGAGGGAGGTTGACAGAGAGAGAGATTAATTGTTCTTAAATGAAGAGGGTGAATCTAACTGGGAGGAGGGTAGAATTTATAAACCCTCCTGCCAGGGTAGGTGAAAGACACCTCACCGGCAGGCCACGTGCATTTCCATGAGGGCGACGCCAGCTTCTGGCCACGTACCATCGGTAACAGTAAAAACAATTTGCCGGTAAGTCATTCCAGCTGGTTTTGCAATTTAGTCAATTTTTATCTTAATTGAATTTTAACTAAAAATATGACTTAAATAACTTAATTAATTTAATCCAACTTAACAAAAATGTTGGGTTTTATAAACTCTACTCAACATAAAATTTTGGAGATTTAAATTTCATCAAAAACTATAGATTTAAATAAAATTCATATTTATGATAGTATTTACTTAATTTAACTTGTATTTAATAAAAGAGTTTAGAACATTTATTTTCAAGATTTGAAGAATAAACTAAACAGTTATAATAAAGCCTAACATCATACATTTTTCTTAAAATTTTCTTATTTCTGAAATCGTCTAAAAATATTTATTTCTTCTCTTTCGGGGTTTTTTCGGTTAGTTTTAAATAACGTTTTCTGAAAATAATATAACACTGCATTTATAAATTAAAATCCTTGATTAAGGAAATCAATATTACTCAATAGTAATCAGATAATTATATAGATAGTAAAAATAACATTGATTAATGGTAAATTACTATTTTGCCCTTCCAGCTAGACGAGCTGGATTATCGAGCTTTCAATCTCTAACTGTGCCAAACTTGGGCTTTTCGTAAAGCCTTAACCATAATCTTTAAGATAAAATGGTCAAAGTATGATTTATCATACTGATTACGCCTAATTTGGGTCAGGGTATTACATCTTACCCCCCTTAAAGAAATTTCATCCCGAAAGTTAAAATAAATCTCGTAGCTTTTCGTCCCATAAACAATCTAGGATACAACTTCCGTATTGTTGACTCTGGTTCCCACGTCATGTGTTGTACATCACGATGTTGCCACAATACTTGCACTAGAGGAATAAACTTTCTCCTGAGTTTTTGAATTCGAAATCCTTATATCTCTACTGGTACTTCTTCAAACGTTAGATCTTCTGAGACTTCAATGTCCTCGTAGCTTATCACATGTGACAGATCAGGCTCGTACTTTTTCAACATAGACACATGAAATCTACTTTGTACTATTTCCATAGTTTGAGGAAGGTCTAACTGATAAGCTACTTCCCCTATTCTCTTCAAAATTTCAAAGGGTCCAACATATTGAGGTGATAGTTTTCCTTTGCGCCCAAACCTCTATACTCCATGACGTAGTGCCACACATAAGAACACTCGGTCACCGACTACAAATTTCAAAGGTCTCCGCCTTTTGTTAGCATAACTCTTTTGTCTGCTTTGGGCTGTCTTAAGACGTTGTCTTATCATTTCAATTTATTCAGATGTCTCACGCACTAGATCAGGTCCAAAAGTGCTTTGTCCCCCACTTCTATCCAACAAAGAGGTGATCTGCAGGTCTGCCATATAGAGCTTCGTATGTTGCCATCTGTATGCTGGAGTGATAGCTGTTGTTGTATACAAATTCGATCAATATCAAGTGATCTTCCCAACTTCTCTGCATATCCATAACACATGCCCTTAGCATATCCTCTAAGGTTTGAGTGGTTCCCTCTGATTGATCATCCGTCTGAGGTTGAAAAATAGTGCTGAAGCATAGCTCAGTCCCCAATTCTTCCTGCAATCCCTGCCAAAAACTTGACACAAACCTAGGGTCTCAATCAGATACAATAGATACAGGTACTCCATGTAGTCTGACTATCTCTTTAAATACAATCTACTCAGAGTAGTCAAAGAATCAATCTTTTTAATCGGCAAAAAGTGAGGTGATTTTGTTAATCGAACGACTATGACCCAGATAGTCTTGTTTTTCTTCGAAGACTTTGGGAACCCGGTTACAAAGTCCATGGTAATGTATTCCCATTTCCATTTAGCCACTTCAAGAGGTTGTATCTTTCCACCAGGTCATTGATGTTCTCCTTTAACTTGTTGAATGTCAGACATTTAAATACAAAATTTGTTACCTCTCTTTTCATACCTTTCCACCAAAATAGTCGCCACAAGTCGTGATAAATCTTTGTACCACCAGGATGTACTGCAAAACGAGAATGATGAAAGTGATCAAGTATCTTTCTTCTGCATTCGCCCGACTTTGGTACGAAAAGTTTGTTCTTGAACGTCAGTCCTCCGTCAGCCTTGATCTTCCAATCCTCCAGGGTTGCCCTTCCTAAAAGTTGAGTCATCAATTCTTTTGCTTCTGAATCGTACTGTTGTCCTTCCATCACTAATCTGATTATCTCGGGCTGTAGAACTAAATTGTGGATTCTTGCTGACCCGTTCCCCTCGATCAGCTCCAGATCATAATCAGACAAGACTTTCAACATCTTCCACTGTAAGGATGCCATACTAGCTACATTGGCGTGTGACTTCTTGCTTAAGGCGTCGACGACTACATTAGCCTTTCCTGGGTGGTAGGAGAGACCGAAATCGTAATCTCCCAGATATTCCATCCATCTCCGCTGTCTCATATTCAGGTCCTTCTGAATAAAAATATAT
The DNA here is from genome assembly GCA_022113865.1 of Chimonanthus praecox. NCBI lineage: Eukaryota > Viridiplantae > Streptophyta > Magnoliopsida > Laurales > Calycanthaceae > Chimonanthus > Chimonanthus praecox. The sequence goes on from CM039091.1 coordinate 38,566,417, forward strand.
TTGAGACTATGGTGATCAGAAAACACATTGAATTTTTCACCATACAAGTAATGTTTCCATAACTTTAACGAGAAGATAATGGTTGCTAACTCCAAATCATGAGTTGGATAATTTTGCACGTCCCTTTAGTTGTCTGGAACCATAAGCTACTAGTTTTCCATCTTGCATCAAGGCACATCCCAAACCAAAGTTAGATGCATCGCAATATACATCATAACCTTGTCCTTATTCGGGTATTATCAAAACTGGGGAAGTGGTCAATTTCTCTTTCAACTCCTGAAATGCTTTTTCACAAGCATCGCTCTATTCGAACTTAACGTTCTTTCTTGTCAATCGGGGCATTGGTACCCCAATCTAGGAAAAGTGTAGGATCAACTTTGTATAATATCAAGCTAATCACAGAAAGCTCCGAATTTCGAACATGTTTTTGGGACTTTCCCAATTCTTCGCTGTTGCTACCTTTGCTGGATCTACTGAGATCCCTTCTGTAGATACCACGTGTCCAACGAACTGAATTTGAGTTAGCCAAAACTTATACTTGTTCAACTTAGCATAAAGTCCGTGATCTCTAAGGGTCTGAAGAATAATATGAAGATGACGCTCATGCTCCTCTTCAGATGATGAAAAGATCAAGATATCGTCTATAAAGACTATCACAATTTCTTTTAGGTACGGTTGGAAAACGCGATTCATCAAGTTTATAAACATGACTGGTGCGTTAGTCAACCCGAAAGGCATTACCACAAACTCGTAAACCATACTACGTCCTGAAAGTAGTTTTAAGAATTTCTTCTTCTCGAATCCGCAGTTGATGATAACCCGACCTCAGATCAATTTTGGAAAAACATTTCGATCCTCTTAATAGATCAAAAAGATCATCTATTCTAGGTAAATGATACTTATTCTTTATAGTTACTTGGTTGAGTCGAAGGTAATCTCTACACATTCTCATCGATCCATCTTTCTTTTTCACAAAGAGAGCAGGTATACCGTAAGACGAATTGCTCAGCCGAATAAAACTGAGTCTAAGAAGCTCATCTCTTTGTGTAGCTAGCTCTCTCTGTTCAATTGGCGCCATCCGATAAGGTGCCATGGAAATAGGAGATGTTCGTGGCTATAGGTCGATGATAAACTCTATCTTTTGGCGTGGAGGTAGCCCAGCCAACTGGTCAGGAAACACATCCATAAACTCACACACCACCCGAGGTGCAACAGACTATACATCACTTACATCTTCCCATCTCATGCTCTCCACCACACTACCAGGATACGCCCTAAGGTTAGAGAGATTGACTCTTTTCTTTTCATAGGGTATCAACTTCTCCATAAACCTTTCATTGGTCGTGGAGACCATAAAAATTCTCCTTTGAGAACAGTCAATCAAAATTTTATAAATTGACAACCAATCCATGCCAAGGATGATGTCAAAGTCTGTCATTTCTAATATTAGAAAGTCATAGGACAGGTCTGCACCATAAATTCTCAAAATGCATGACTTGCATTTTTGGTTTACCAAGGCCCTTTTTCCCAAGGGTGATATTACCATCAACGGGTTGGCTACCTCTACCGGTTGCAAATCCAATTTAACACAACAAGATTTGGAAATAAAGGAATGCGATGCACCGGTATCAAAAAGTACTCGTGACAAAAGACTGAAAAGAGTAAGTGTTCATTCCATTACTGTATTCTCCATCGGCTCTTCCTTTTGAGTCCCAATTGTGTAGACTTTCCCCTGGGTGGTCTGAGGACGTCCCTGTCCCCTTCCCTGTTTGTTCCGTGGTGGTCCATTCCTAGGTGTCACCGAGCCTCTGGAGGTTTGCTGAGGACCTCTGCCAAAAGATGACTGTGTAACAGAATGAGATGGCCCTGTGCTTTACGAAGGTACGGCTCCGCCAAGATACGGGTAATCCCTAAGCATGTGTCCGGTCTTCTTGCAATGATAACATGCCCTTTCCCTTCCTGTTCGGCAATTTTTAGATGTATGCCCAAGCTGATTGCATGTATAACACACTAGCTGTCGTGTGTCAGGCTGACTCGACTGTCCCGCTGCAGGTTGGTTCTTCTTGAAGAATGGCCTATTCTGGTTGAATTTGGCTATTTTATTGAAGGAAGGTTTTTGGAGAATTTTGGCGCTCCTATTGGTGGAATCTACCGCCTCCACCTTCGAATCCCGCTCAACAATCTCCTCCAGGGTGTTGAAAGTCAACTCGGCCACTTGTCGTTATAGGAAGGGTCGAAGTCCATTCTCAAAATGTTGGATTTTCTCCGCCTTACTCGCCGCTATCCAGGGTACAAATTGCATCAGGTCGATGAATCTTATGGCATACTGTGCCACTGTGTCAGAACCCTGTTGGATGTTGAGGAATTCCCTCTTCCTTGCTTCCTGGACTGTCTTAGGGAAATAACGGGCAAGGAAGGCTGCTGAAAACTCCTCCCAAGTCAGAGGTTCGCGATTACGAACCAGATTTTTGGCCTCCCACCATTTGTAAGCGTTCCCCTCCAACTGATACGTTGCCAAAGTTACTCGCAGATCATCGACAATGGCGAGGGTGTTTAGGATTCGACCGATTTGAGTGATCCAGTTTCTCGCCGCACTGGGGTCCTCGATTCCCTAGAAACTCGTCTGGTTCAGTCTCTTGAATTCTTTTAGAGCAGAAGTGGCTCTTCCTAGGTTCTAACAGGAAGGGCGTTGCATGTTTTCGGCTATCCTTTGGAAAGCCTCCATTGCTGGGCGAATGGTTTCATTGGGTACGTCGCGGGGTAGAGGACCCTTCCTCCTCCCTCGGCAATTGTTTCCATTTGGTCTTAACATCTTCCTGTCATTTACATTTGTAAATATTACTTTATTATTTAAGATGAAGAGGTTATCAAGATAGATCATAAAAGTTGCATACTTCATTAGCAAACTCAAAAAAAAAAAAAATTATTACATTTACAAAAGTTGGTGGGGTTAGAAAACCCCTCATACAACACACACACACACACACTTAAAACACAACAAAAAGCCCTTACAAAGTTTCCCCTCAACCCTTTCCTATCACCTCCTGCCTAATTTTCCGTAGAAGATCCTACATCATCATTAAAATTGAAGAAGTTGTCAGGGCATGTCTCTGACATGTGCCCTAACACTCCGCAAGTTAGGCAAGACACTATTCTCGGTCCTTTGATGTAAGGACAATTAGTCATTTCCCTTCCATGCTTGCAGTATCCCCAAACTGGGCATACCACATTAATAGGATAAGGGCAGTAGATGTAATTGTGCCCCTCCTGGTTGCAAAACTCACAAACATACGCTATCATATCCTCTGCAATCGGGGCAGCTGGTGTATACTCCTGTGAGCCTACCTCTTCTACAGACTCTTCTAAAGCTGGGACATCTCCCACATCCTCATTTGGTACAAAGGCTGGAATCACTCCAAAATTTTCATTCGGCACAACTCCAACATTATAGTTCGGTATGCTAGAGTTGCTGGTGGATGAAGTCAAATCTATTGGACAGCTAGGGGTCCCTTTGTTCCATATCTCGGTATATTCTACGTTGCTTAACATATCTGTATCACAAAATAGAAAATGTCAATTGCAATTCTAATAAAAAAATAATAGGTTCTAATTATGTTGTAACCCATCACAGTCCTAGAGTTTGAGCCAAAGCTCTGATACCAAGCTATAACGCCCCGACCCAGAAGTGGGCCCGGAGCGCTACTGATTTTTTTTTTTTTTCCTCATGTCAATTAATCTCAAAGACTTCTAGCTGGGCTGGATCGAAAGTTAGGCCTAGAAGTAAAAGCCACACATGTTCTTAACATGTGGACTCAAACATAAACCATACACTTACCCACATGCAAACACATATCATACAATCAAATATTTACATAACGAAATAACTCTTATACAAATCAGAGTAACTGCGGTCACATAGTGGTTTATACAATTCAAAAACATAATAAGTACTACATGCGGTACTTTACATGAAATATGGTTCTAAAGAGCCAAACATCAATAACAAGTTCTCGTCCGTGGGAATCCCAAAACAACACAACAACTTATCTATCCTAAGCTCGATACGGAGGTTCCTCCTCCTCGAGTACATCTCCTGAAATGTGAGTAGTGTGAGCTAACTAGCCCAGTGAAAGAACATAACAATGCAGTTTATTGAACATCAGGTTAGCCAAAATCAATATTATCAACATAATAGTTTTATCTTCCCAAAATCTCAACATCATTCCATAACTGCTGATATCCACTGTAACACCTAGACACTATGCTAAGACTATTAGTATTAAGTCCCGACACGGTCAAAATACAATCTTTGCAAATACATCTCCGACACACACAAGGCTGGTACTGACACACCCGAGGTCAGTAATTAACACACCTGGTCCAGTCGACGTAAACCGACACGCCCAAGGCCGGTAATAGTTCAGTAGTTAAGGATACATGGAAACAGTATTAACATCACTATAACTCATAAGCATTATCATATATGATCAACATTATAAATATCCATAAGCACTCTTCACAATAGTGCATCATGTCTAGGCATGTAAGTGGGTTCATCAAAACAGATCCTTGAAACCACTCATTACACTAGATCCTTGTAACCTGTTTTACTCTTACTGCAATGTTAAGTCTTCTATCCAAAATTGTGTGTTATCGAAGTATCTGTCAAGCATGCAAACAGATATATAATTAATGATCAGTAATATACATAGCATAGAAAGCAATACATACTCATAGTATTTTAAATCTTTCTATTCTATTTTCCGGAAATCTCTAGGGGGAATGGAACTGAGTCTCCTATTTGGTTACTAACCATTTTAAGTTATAATAATCAGCAATATATAATAGGGTGCTCAGGCAACTTCTCATATTGTCTTCTGGACATGATAAGGTTGACGTATTAAGTTAGGTCTAGAGGTATAATGTGCTCAGGCTACTTCTCTTATAACGAGTTAGGCCTAAAGGTTATTCAGTTCCCGAACCCTTCTTTTCTACTGAGCGGCGAAGAAAATCGCTCATCTAAAGATAGCTATCGGGCTGAGTCAGCCACGGATAGAGAGTATCAACATAGAAGTGAATATAATAAGTATATACACTATAGTACCTAGAGAAAGGGGTTAGTATCATTTTTAATTATCAGAAAGGGGTATAAACATCACATTAAAACCTAAGATCTAAACATGTAATCTTAAATTAAACCATGATTTACAAACAAAAACTAAGCTCCTCGGAACATGCCTCAGAACCTGGTACTGTGGCTTCGGAACTTCCGAACCACTGCCTAAAACTAATCTTCGGAACCAGGGTTCTGTCCTTCGGAACTTCTAAGGGTGCTTCCGAGAGGAAAAACAGAAAACAGAACAATCTGTGGGTCTTAGTGTGTCTTGGAATTTGCTGAGGGAAGCTCGGATCCTCTGAGCAGTTCGACTCTTCCGAACAGACTCGGAACATCCCGTCAGTAGAGGCGGGAGAAACAGTTAGCCTCTGGACACTTCGGAACCCTGGGCCGAAACTCAGAAGTTCCGAAGTGTTGGTTTCCTAACTTTCGAAGCCCAACTATCGGACCTTCCGAGAGTCGTCTTCCTCCTCTGTCCACAGCAGCAGACAGTAACGGGCAACGGCCTAGTGAAATACGAATAAAAAAATTGTGGGTTTTCTGGATTTGTTTTTCACATCTATCATGTCAGATGGACTCCTCAGTGAGTCCTCTTGACAAAGGGAATAAATTAAAACCTTAATACTGATTTAAAATATCTGATTT